>JAPXFQ010001903.1:1387730-2775461 GCA_028564705.1 Apricaphanius iberus | reverse complement strand
TCCCTCATCGAAGATCAGGCCTTGTGATTGCTTTGTGCTGTGTTTGACAAGATTAAATAATTTTTTCTCCTTTTGTTAGACAAGTAGATTGTGTTAGATAGGGTACTTCTAGTAGTTTTATTTCTTTTTATTATTATTATTTTAAACGTTCTACTGCTAGACACACCAATACAGGCAAATGTCAGACCACAGATACCTTAGTTTCATACATTGTGAAACTTTTTAGAGGTGATGGCTGAACATGGAAGCTGAAGTCTTTTACTATAATAGACATATTTCCTAGATTTGTTATCGCAAATTGCCTGTCATGTATCAGGATTTTTTTCTATCCAAGATAGAAAGCATCAAAAAGCATCTATTGGTTGCAAACGTATTAACTGGTAATAGAAATGCCCTTTAAAAAATAACTTGCTAGTACCCTTTCACTCCATATGTTCACTCTATAATGAAGTTCTGCCACTTAATTTACATCCTATGGCAGCTGTAACATGAGACACTGCCAAGTCATTAAGGAATATCACCCTAAAAGTCAATTCCGGTTAATCATCTTATTCTGTTTGGACGTTCTCCACAAGTTATTGGGACCTAAGCAGAAGTATACCACAAAAAGGGCTATATCTGGACTATGGCAGTGACTCAGTTCTGTTCTAATGGCAGATGAACACAGCGGGAAGTTAAATCTTGAGATTTACTGGCCTGTAAAATCTTCCAACACTTTGCTAAGGTTATGGATCATTCCTAAGAGAATTAGTTGATGGTCCAATCATCTGTTTGGAAATCAGATTAGGATGTTTCCTGAAGGTCTGCCTTGGGAGGCTTTCTGGAGACATTCTCTTGGTGAGAACACTGCAGCAGACCTAGAACAAATTTGAAATACTATAAATCCCTTCTGAACAAGAAACGTCTAGGGATCCTCAGAATGAGCTCTAGATAGTTATACATGGGTTACTTTTGAGAGACAATCTTGGATAAACTGAGAATGGATGGATTTATGGGTGTGGAAAGGGATGTCTGATTCATGTATGTTAGTCTTAGAAATCTAAATCTCAGTGATTTATTCATGTTTTCCTCAATTGTTAGCTTAGTAAAGGATAGTTGTGAACTGTAATTTTACAACTAGGAAGGATCAATTGCTGGTGGATATTTAACCTACTTTCCATGTGTGTTTGAATTTGTAACTTGGATCTGGAAGTGACAAGGTAACCAAATTACTCATATTCTAGTCAGATACCATTTGGAATTTGACATTTGATATGCTTGGGCAGGCTAACTGCTTGGGCTTTACATGTAAATGCATTTTTTTTGTCGCAATATTTGTAGCAATATGTTGAATAAAGCAAGTTGTACTGTAGCTTCAAAAAAACAACATATTTAAACTGTTTGAAATCTATTTTTTTGTACTTTTTACTTCATATTTTCCACTGCTTTTATATTTTTAATTTTAATATCTGGAAATGGTCTTCTATATCCATATCGAAAACCATTCTTCTCAATTTCAAGTGGTAAATATGTTCAGATTAAGCTTTAAAATACGAAACAATAAACAACTTACTCTATTAAGCAAATAAATTAGTGTTAAACTTCTGAAAGAAACAGAATAGGAAGCCGCCTTTATTGTGGTACTTTTTAGATGGAAGTGTCCTTGCATTGACACACTTAACCTAAAAGTTAGAGCATCTCGGACACGACCTATGTTTATTTTGTTCTGAAATGATCCAAAATCATTTAATATTGTTTAAGTGGAGCAACATCGTTATGGTTACTATGAAGTTACAGCTCACTTTAGGGCTGTGTGATATGCTGAAAATTTACTGATACAGAAATTTATGACTGTTACCGACATCATTTTGCCCATTAATCTCTCTTGTGCACAACATGGGGTCTGAAAACTGCATTTGCCACTTTCTAAGACAAATTTGGAATTTATAGATTAACTTTAAGGATACTAAGGACCTTTCTCACCAATAGCTCACCATGATGCTGCTTTTTGGGCTTTTCCAGTGATGCCACGGGTGACCCTGATTACCAAAACTGTGCGTCAGGGGGAGAAGGTGTTGAGAAAGGTACAGCGACCATTTTCAGAGATAAACAAAGCCTAAAAAATAAACAATAACATCGATGACTATATTTTTTTGGCAAAAATTTTGCTTGTCGTCATTGAGACGGATTGACTAGTCATGGCAGCCCTAAGAGAAACTCCTGCATAATGCTGCACAACGGATGCTCTGGCACTCATTGATCAAGATCAAGCCACTTAGCCACTCATCCAACTTATATTCGCTAAAGCAGTCCAATAGATGTAAGTGTTGAACTGGGCCTGGTGTTAGATCTACAGACATCCTGGAACCGTGCACCCCAACCGCCCCCTTCAATCTTTTTTTAAATATCAGACGGGCTACTGCATCAGTACTGTCACTCACAACTCTTCTGTTCATTTGTGACCCCCAATTATTATTTTGCACTGATGATGCTTTTTAAAAGTAGACTTAAACCACAGCTTTTTTATCAGGCTTTACATATCTTGGAGTAATTAAACACACTTTTGCTTCAGTTTAATTTTTGTTTTAATTAGCTATCATTCCAGTCTTATTGTTGCTTCAAGAAGTAATCATATAATTTAAACTTTATATTTATTATTCTTATTCTATCGCTTGTGCTGCTGCTTGTTCTTTTATTTTTATATACAACAGTTTTTAATGCCAACCTTTTCCTCTTTCAGTCTCTGTGGAATTGCTTTTTCTGGCTCTCTGTTGCCATGGTTTGCCCATATTAGCTGGCTTGAGTTTATGCTGAATATTCACTTGACACTTTGCATTGACCATTTATGGCAGAATGCGGTTGTGTAGGAGGTGACTATTATCCAAAATCACCTAGGCACACCTATGGAGCGTGAGCTCCATAAAGCAGAGACTGCATTTAGCTTTGTATAATCCAGGTTTGATAGATCAAAAACTTACCAGGTGTAAGTAAAACACAGGATGTTGAGCTTAAGTAAGATTTTAGTAAGAATTCTATGCAAAGTTTTATAAATGAGACCACAGGTCTGTGTGGTTGCATCTCTGAATCAGACGTTAAAAAGTCATCAGGTCTGAGGCTAAACTGGACTCTCAGGAATATGGAAATGAGTGGGAATCAAACTCTGAATTAAAAGGCTGGTCCAAGTAGTTTATTGGAGATGTTACACAGACCTACTGTCTGTATTGTAAGGCAGATTTTTATGCCAAAACTAGTGATATAAAAAAGATACTTCAGAAAGTACTTTACCAACCATACAGCATTAATGGTTTAAAAAACAATTCTGCAAAAACTGTTATGTATAAATGTATTACTTGCACTCAGACATATGTTATTTACTAATAAAGTACTAGTTAAGAGAGCAAAAGTGCTTACATATGAAATATTTAATGCAATATTGTTTTTCTGTAGTTAGTCAATATTGATATGTAAATGTCCCAGCCCGTATAAAAGATATGATCAAAAGCATCACTATTGTTGTATTTAGAATGTAATGAGATAGTATTTGGGATAGAAAAGTTTGGGAATCACAGATTTAGTGCACATACATTCTTGATAATTCATTTAAAAGTCTGATCCAGATTTATTTTTTTTTCAAATTATTTTTTGCTGTTCACCTTTAGCAATTTCTGTCAGTCTTTAGGTTGAATGGAAACTCCGGCAACACTTGGAAATGTATAGATTAATTTTATTGAGACAGGATCGTTTCAGCGTAAAGACTTCATCAGGGTAATGTAAAAGAAATTACGTACACACACAGGTTAAATACAATAAAACCTACAGAGGAAATACAAATTAGCCAATCATCTTTCGACACATACGAGTGAGCCAATGCAGTTAGAGGGAGGAGTGTTGAAGTCAATTGAACAATTATCCTTGAGAAATACAAAATGAGGGCAAAATCTGAAACATATGTATATATTAGGGGCTCAACAGCACAACACACCAGCAATAAAATGACGCTGCATCTGAAGACTCCTACATCCATTCAACAAAGGAAACGAAAACAGCAAACATTCAAGCAAGTAACTCAAATGACAGGCCAACACCCATACCATCCACAAGCAACAACTCTATGTTGATTGAATAATTGTTTTCTCCTCAATCAGTCTTTAGGTAAAAGTCTGTTGTACTTAATAATGGGAAAAGACAGGGATGAAAAAAGTGTGGCAGATGATATTCAGCACCGATACTGTTTATGTAAAATTGTTTACCCAGACAGCATTAAATTTATTTTACAATTATACAGTAAATACTGATTAACAGTGGATACATGCATATTTATTTGTTTTAGGTATGAAAGCTGCTTCAGTGTTATGGTGACATTTAAAAATGTCAAAATCTTTCTCAACCATCAGTTATTGAATTGAAAATTCTGTATGAGAATAGAAAAGTGAAGGATCACAGAGAAGCACTCAGTGGCATGTTTCTGATGTGAGTTGTGTTTGTGGATCATCTTTTCCTTGCAATAGATTAAAATGTGCCAACTTCATTTGTATAGCCTGCCTTTGGGTCTAGGCCTGTTGTTCTAGTAAACCAAATATAAATATCTATCCTAATCTGGAAACGTATGTATACCCACCATAATGGATGATTAATTTAAATATTACATACTGTAGAAGTTATATATGTGGAGTCCACTAAGTTTTGTAGCTTTATTGGTGGATGGCTGTTTCTCCTCAACCAAATAAAACCGAACAGAAGTCAGAAGGCTTTAAAAAGCCATATTGCTATGGAAACGAAGGATCTCCACAACCACTCTTTTGCCAAGCCAGAAGTTTGTGGAAACGATATCTGTGTTTGTACAGGTTAGTTTTTAGTTTGTCTAGTGTGTCCCTCTCTTAAGCTGTTTTGAGAAAGTAAAAAGCTGTTTTTTTACTCTTTGATGAAGCAGTTTTGTTTTCTTCTCGTCACTGACAGCATCAAAGTTCCAGGACCAGTTGTGGTTTTCACCCGAAAACATTCCCTTGTATTTTCAGGGTGTCACCACTTTGATGTCTCATCCTTACATTGATATTGGCAGAGTGAATGAAATCTATCATCTTTTTTTTGGTCTTAGAAGAACCGGAGTGGGGACAGGTCTATCATCTTAGTCTTTTTGAATCTTGTAGGATCTTGAGTTGTATTTAAAATCTGCTGTGTACTCAGTGAGTACTAAGGAATGGAGCCAAACCATCGCCTTGTAGGTTCAGAGTGTTTCTCTATCCTCACTTTATCAGCTATAAATGGTGGCAGATGACCAGATGTAATACATTTTGCTTTGAAACTAAAGTAACGAAGGAGTTTCTCAATGGAGTAGATAGAGTGGCTGCTGGAGTAGGAGCAGCAACCAAAATTGTGCAAAGATTGACGGATATTAACACTTTGCGAGCATTGGTCACCCCCATTCCATCAAAAAGTTTAAAATAATTTACTAGGTGGAAAGTTTTAAAAAGTTTTGTGTTGGTAAAATCAGACAAACTTTGGAGTAATGAACAGAAGTCATAGTTTTCAGGGATTTACTACATATTTGTAGCCAAAGGGTACAATTGCAGTTGCCTTGTACAGCTTCCCTCGTCACTGACCCAGAAGCCCCAGCAGTCACAGAAACGGATTGGATGAGATTATTGCTCTCTTCTGCATCAAAAACGACATGCCCAGGGGCAAATGTGATTGGTTAAAACACAGCATCCATGGCTGTTTTCCATGAAGAAGAATGGAACCCCACAGCAATGCACCCTTGGAGCAGGGTTCATAATACATATTTATACCTGTAGTCTATAGACCATTTATACCCTTACAATTTCATTTATGTGCTGCTTCTTATCTACTCACCCCTGGCTATGGTTCCTCATTTATGCTGCTAGATTTGCGTTTTGTGTATTTCTTATACAATTATATTTTTTTTGCTTTTCACATTGCTGGAGAAAACCTCCAGTGAAATGGCAAAGGAAAAAAAGCAACAACTTTTTGAAGAGACTTTTGAAAGACTTCCTTTAGCCTTTCTGTTTTGTTCCACTGTATTAAGCTGTTAATGTTCTGTGGTGTCGAGCAGACATTTAGTGATGCATTCTGCAAAGAAGGTAAGCCACAAGAGATCATTGCCACAGGAGAGCTGGTTGTTTAAAACTGTTGTTTTAAAGTATTTTCTAAGAAAGTTGAGTGGAACGAAAAAGTGTGCTGGGGAAAAAACGCCAATAGCAACATGAATGACTGAATCCCTCAGTGGATTGTCAAACAATCATTTAAAAAATTTTGTAAAGCTTCACAAGGAGTGGACTGAAGCTGAAATGAGCGCCTCAAGTGCAACTTTTTTCAAGGTTTTTCAAGTGTAAATAACATGCTTAAGCTCATACTTAAATATCTGAATTGGACTTAGGTCCAGATTTGGGCTAGGTTTACTATTTTAAACATAGAAAAGGGCTTTTCTAAAAATCTTCCCTAGCTGGAACTGTCTTTCCTCTGTCAGGTGAAACAAATGTTCAGTCTTTTGAAAACGAACACTCCAGGTAGGTTTGGTGAGAAACAGACAAGTGTACCGATCGTGGCATAAGAGTTGGGACATTTACCATTTGGAATACCACATTATGCACACTTTTAGGTGAAGGTGAAACATGGAAAAACTTGAATATTGTAAAAAAGTTAATTTATTTCAGTAATTCAGCTTAAACAAATTTCATGCAACGCAAGATATGTCAACCTTTATTTATTATAATTTGGGTAATTATGGTTTATAGCTTATGAAAATCTTAAATTGAAATTCTCATAAAATTAGATTATTGTGAAAAGATTGAATATTTTAGGCTCACAGTGACACAAACTATTCAGCTAATTAATCCGATCATCATCTGCAAAGGGTTTCTGAGCATTTAAATTGTCTCTCAGTCTGGTTCTGTAGGAATCACAGTCAAGGGGAAGACAGCTGACCAGACAGTATGCAGAAAACCATAATTGACACCCTTCACTTGGCACCTACCCACTCTGCCAACAGTATCAAAACCTGGTTCAGTGACCCTGGGATTACTGTGCTTGACTGGCCTGGAAACTCTCCTGACCTGAACCTCATAGAGAATCTGTGAGGCATTGCCTAGAAAAAGATGAGACACGTGAGAATGCACAATGCTGTAGAGCTGAAGGCTATTGAGACAAGCTGGGTGATGGCTTACATGCATTGAGACTGTAACTGACGTAGAAAAGGCTCAAATCAAGAACTGAGTACATATGCATGATTATACTTTTCAAAGGTCCAACAATTCTCGATTTTAAAATCCTCTTTTTATTGATTTTATGTCATATTCAGATTTTCTGAGATTTTGAATTTGGGGTTTTCATAAATAGTAAGCAATAATCATCAAAAGTTTAACAACTAAAGGCTTTGTATATCTCACTTTGAATCTAATGAGTCTATATTATATATTAGTTTCACCTTTTAAGTGTAATTAATTCATTTTTTGAGTTTTATTCAGAGGTATCTTTTAGGCTATGAGTCTCTTTTCCAGAGGCTCCAGGAACATTGGACTGAAGGGCTTGTTGGAGTCTGTGAAATACCAGGAGATCTTAAAGAGTCATTTTGGGTGTTTAAAAAAGATGATCAAAAACATATGGCAAAAGCAAAACCGAAAACGTTTTCCAGACAAAAAAAAAATATTTTCCCCTTAAATAAATTTGCTTACGTGAAAGCCTAGATTTTCTTAAATGTGTGCAAGAGCAGCCAACAAATGTTTCTGCTATGTCTTGCTTGGTATTTGAGCAGTGTTCAAAATTAAGCTAAGTCAGTTAAGTTGCTTTACTTCATCCTAACAAGTCAGGAATAACCAACTATGGCTTGTAGAAGATTTTACATTTTAAATGTCTAACTGAAAAGCACTACTCACAAACCAGTTTAAGTATTTCCCCCTAACTTTATTAAATGTGCCATCAAAACCAAATTCCATTATTGTTATTTGTCCAAATAATCATAATCATACCTTGAAGAAATAGATGCAATTTCCTTATAGATTAACCATTAAAATGGTCCCCACTCATGAGCATCTGACTGCAGTAAGATGAACAATTATGACCTCCACGGTCATTGATTAATTTGGATCTGCATGTTCTGTCGAGCAATAAAGCCTCTTTTCAGTTGTGGAGAGAACCTCGAAGGTACAGACACTGATTTGCAGTGCTATAGCTTTTTGACTGCCATCGAATCCTACATCGGTGAACAATGCCGTAATAGCAATGGAAATCTTTGCAGATACAATTGCTCACTGCCATTATGCACCAGGGCCTCTTATGCTTTGTGGAGAAGACACAAAATTGCTATGCTATTATCGAACCATTCCCCTCCTCCGCTCATCATCTCTTCTTGAATAAAGTTGCCCCCAGAGTGAGATAGGCAGGGAGTGGGAGAAATACAGCTTTTTTCCTAAAGATACCAAGACAAAGCTATGTTGTTTATCAAAAAGAACGATGAGGGGAGGATGTGTGAATGATGTGCACGTTTTTGTTTTCTTTCTATCAGATCTTTGTATGGTGGATGAACATATTTGATCTGTTTTCCGATTTTACAGAGATTAGATCAGTTTTCTGTCAACCCAGTGTGCTAAATCTGCTGTCATTTAACCTTTATAGTCACCGCTTTGCAGATTTTTATTCTACTAGTTTACATACATAAACTATAAATCTTTTCTGAAGGTAAAAGAGGGGTGGGGAGTATTTATCAAAAATCCGATTGAAGAAAGGATTTAATCTAATAAAAACAATACGTTTTGGAGAACAAACCTAAGCAGAGATTCAACGTTTCCAAGACACATGAAACTGTTTCTACCTACTTCTTAGATCAGAACTCTGCCTTAGCAAAATAAGTAGAACATCTTACTGTGGTCTGGTGTTCTATCGATCTAGCATAGTTTTTCAGAATAGGATACCGTAAGTTGAGTTATCCAACCAATTTTAACCAACCCACACATTTTACATTCCAACCCTAAGGTCACATAAGGACAAAAATACATTATATTAAATGCCTAAACCTAGTTAATATATAAATATATATATATAAATATATATATATATATATATATATATATATATAAATATATATATATATATATACACCAACAACTTTGGCAGACATGAGGCCATGTCACATTACACATTTGATAAGAAAATTGTATTACATTTCTTTTCTAACACTTTAAAATGTCTAATGTCTAAAATGTCTAAAAAAGCCTTCTCTACCTTGGAACAGTTTGAGCAGACCATAATTTCGGGGAGTAAGACAACATTCTAAATTTTGAGTTTACCTTATGAAGTCAGAGTAACAAATTCTTAACTATTTATAAAAGCCTTCCAAAATTACAATTTCTCAGGTATTTAAACATCACCCTGTGAGCATTAACATTGTCATAAGGACAGTTTCATATTGAACATTCAGTAATGCCATCACAGTGGGGTAAGAGGTTGTTTTGCAAATATATGATATTTTCTAGCTATTGGAAAAAAAAATGTATGATTTGAGGTGTGTTTGTCACTATATTTTACTTCACAAATCCAACTTTTTTCATCTCAGCCCACGATCATCTGTCTGCATTTCTGACTGAACCCCTGTTTTTTTCTTCCTCACCTATTACCCCTTTTCCTGCCCTTCCTTTTTAGTCACTCTTTTATGTCCCAAGGGAGAAGTATGGGTCTGATGAACATAGGGAGCCCAGAACAAATCAGTCTATTGATCCCTCAATGTATCCCTCGCCCTGCCTCTCTGATTGTCAGCAGAAAAAAAAGTGTTTATTAAGCAAAACCTTCCCCGTAGCGCCCCAGCCCCAGTCCCTTTTTATTTGCTCTTTTCTGTTTCCCTTATGGAGAGGCTGTACTCTAGACCTGTTCACCCAACTGAGACTGGTTGCTTCTTCCAATTAAGTTCTTTAAAGTGTTCTACTCGTCAGTATTCCTTATTTTATTTTATTCACAATTGTTCTTCCTGAACCGGTTCTCATATTCGGCCAATTTATAGTTTTCCACTGCTATACCTAGGGCACAGGGCTCACTTATTATGATGCACTGCAGCAAAGTAGAGGCACACAAAAGAAAGAGTGGAGTGTTTGTCATATATCTGCTATCTATGGGGCTCAAACTGGGACTGAATTTTTTGGAGGGTGATTACATTATGGGTTCTTAGGAAAAAGCCTGCATTTGATTGAAAGGGAAATCACTGCCTTCTTCCTCTAAAGACACATCAGTCCTTATTAGATTATAAAAAGTTGCAGAGGTAGAAGTGAAGGGTGTTTGGAATAGTGGCAGATATGAGGTTAAAATGCAGGCAAACATTCTGTGAGAACACTCAGACTTAGAGTAGTGGAATGATTTTTTTTGGATCTCAAGATCTACCTTGCTATGGTTGAGGTAACCCCTTATCGATAAGGTAATGAATGGAGTCAGAAGTTCTGCAGCAGAGCAGCCAGCCTTTGCTTTGACAGACAGAATGGATCCATGTCATTCCCAGCCGCCATGCTCCCAGGCCCTGCATAATCAATCACCTATTAATGGAGTAAGTGGCTGTGGAAGGATATTAAATGTTAATTGCTGTAAGGTATTGATAACATGCATTGATCTTCTAGGTAATTGCAATCAGTGAAAACAAAGATACATTATAAGAGAGTAAGCCCACTTTATCAAAAGCTGTAGCTAAACGATGATGTATGGATATGTGGATGAGACTTTCTTTTGCTCTTATTTTGTTGTATCCACAAGGGAATATTCTGTATTCACTATAACTATAAAATAATTTGTCCAAAGCATGAACTGGTAAGACCAACTATTCATTTTGGATTAACAATCTTTTTAATTTTCCTGGAACATAAATCATTTTTTCTTGCTTTCGTTCTTACTTGACGATAAAAATAAAAATACTTTTTATAGCAGTGAAGAGTGGTGGTTTAGCTACATCATTTTTTGTACTGAGTATTCTGCCAATCAAAATGGAAAAACACATATATCCCAACCTACTCATTTGTGAGTCATTGAAACTTATTCTGAGTTGATATTTCATGTGTGCAGTTAATGTTTGTTTGTGTTTTCATTTGTGTTCCAACCTAAAAATATGAATGTCTTAGAAATCTTTAAAGCTATTGAAAATCTTTATTTCAATGTATTTTAAAAATTTCCTTCTTTAATCATATTAATTATTGTCTATGTATTTCCTTTTTAATTTGGTAGGGAAATCTGTTCTACATAAATACTTCATTGGGAACTAGACATTGACCAGTTTGAGCCTCTCATGGCATGATAACATTGCATGATAAGTAGGAATACCACCAGTTTCACTTTAGTTACTCAAAAATGTAGGTAAAATTGTTTAACGTGATCTAACTCTTCAATTTAAAACAGAAAATAAACTATTACCCTTGCTCCTAAAATAATTCATATGGATCATTACAGGTGTTATGGCTTTACTGGGGTTAAATTAAAATATTTCAATTTTGAAACTGAAAATAAGTAGACATATGAAGCAAATCTGTGCGGGTGCGCACGGGCACACACACGCACAAACGTGTGACAATGACATGTTTGTATGTCATTAAAAGTTAAGTGTAACTTTAGGTAACTGACCTATGTTGGGAATGGAAATACCATGGTTAATCTGACATCTTGTCTGAGCAGAAGAGTGTAGTTGTTGTTTTTTTTTCTCCGTGTGCGCACATTACATTTCATGTGTTATGGCTTTCATATGAGCAATTAATGCACTTGTGAGTATATGATATGGTAGGGTGGGGTGTGACGAGATTTAGAGTTAATCCCTGGCCACCTGAAAAGGAATTGGCAGGCCCTGGCAAGGCTTTCTTCCATGCCTGTTGAATAATGCATGGCCATCAGAGTAGTCGGGCCCTCTAATACCACATCGCTCTGAGACACTCCTCCTAAGATCAATAACACTTAGAAGCTGCTTTATAATGAAGGAGACAATAAAATTCCATCATCAAGTAATTAGTTGAACTCTGCCTTCCATTCCTCACCCCTCCTCTCCAATTTTTCTCCTACCTTGGTGAAATCCCAGGCACACCATTTGTTAACAGTGAGTAATGCAGAGACAGGATGTCCCCTGATGGAGTGTTTTTGAGCTCCAATGAGGAAATCTGTCAAGGCAGTTTGCCATCTTTGAACACACAGAATTTAAAATCAAGAGTTGAATTCCTCCATGGAGATACTTGCAAATGAGAGAGGAGGAATAAAATATTAAGGGTGTGAGGAAACTGAGAAAATACCCAGTTTCTTGCATTTGGTTTATTTGACATTTCCTTTCTTGTCTAACTAAGATACCTGGGGGTCATCCATTACCACTTCCCACTGGATTCTGGAAGCATACCAAGACCTCTTCCTTCAGCTATGAATTAAGATTGTACAAAACAGTTGCTCAATGTTGAAAGGCTGCCCAGCAGTCAGGGGCTAAGTTACTTTATGTACTGTGTCTTGCCATTGATCACTTTAGAATTTGATCCCATTACTACTGTAGTGTTTATGAACACCTTAAGCTGGGATCACACTGTACGATTTCAGCAGTCCTAGACCTTTTCTTTTGTTGTGAAAAGAATTGTGATGAAAAAATGGTGTGGCGATGCGGTGTGACGTGCTCCACCACAGCTTAATACGGGCTCATACGCTGAAAACCAGCCCTCAGCAGTCTTCAGGCAGCGTCAGAAATCCTACCACCATGGTCTGCCATTGACCAATGAAAATGCACCCTGGGAGAGAGAGTGAGATGTTGTGCAGTTTAAACCTCTGAAATCTTGGACTCTTCACTGTGACACACCTGTAGAGCTTGCACAGAGTTACATGAAGTAGTCCGTTTAGACGGCTGAAAAACACAGTGTGAACCAGCCTTTAGATCTGACCTTTTCCTCACATCTGCTTTCTACCGCTTTTGTGATTCTGAAGTGTAATGCTCCGGAAGTCTTTTTTTGAATTTCTGTCATGTGACACCCTCTTTTATGAATAACCCTGTTGCCTGTAAATCGCCCTTTATTTAAAAAACACTTTTCAACAGTGAAGAAAACAAAAAATTATTTCCAGAAGATAAAAACTAGAGTTAACAACAATGAGAAACCAAATGGAAAAGAAATTACTAGGTGCACAATACTTATACTTGTCAGTTAAGAGCAAACAAAAAATTGCATCTTAAGTTTGCTTTTAAAATATTAATGGTCTCTGCTAGATTGAGGTATCCAGACAGGCTTTTCCAGCCTCATCATGCTTTGCTTACTTCCGGTATTTTGTATGGCTCATATGAAGGATGTTAAACTCCAGTCCACAACAGCTGGTCTCCTGCATGTTTAAATGTGCCCCTGCTGCAACAAAGCTGATTTAAATGGGGGATTTTTTTTGAATGATTTTGGACATCACTGGCCTCTGTGATAAAAATATATACAATAAGACTGTTATTAGCTTTACTCTTTTTAAAATCTATTAAGACATGACAACGTAGACAATATTTCGGGATTTTAGTGAAATCTAAAAAAATCCCTTATAGCTGTACTTTAAATACTTTCATACATTCATTTAACCTTCGCAGTGAGCATGTATTTTTATCCGGTAGACTGATTAAATGTCTGGAATCTGGAATGTAAAATAAATGTATCATGGCGATGACATTATATCTCGAATGATGAAATTCCATGCAGGTCTCTCAATTCAATTTCAATTCAATTCAGTTTATTTATATAGCGCCGTTTCACAACAGATGTCATCTCAAGGCACTTTACAAGAAGAGTTATTACAATACAATGTTTAATGTAGAAATTAGAGAACCACAGAAGATTGCGTAGTGTATTTCTCAGCAATCCCTCACACTGAGCAAGCATGAAGCGACAGTGGAAAGGAAAAACTCCCTTTTAACAGGAAGAAACTTCCGGCAGAACCAGGCTCAGCACAAGCGGTCATCTGCCGAGACCGTCTGGGGTTTGGAGAATACAGAACAGAGATACAGAAAGAGCAACAAAACTGATGCAGAAGTTTGTTGCAGGACGTGGAGAACTGTTTGTCACTGCCATCTTAGTCAGGGTCGTCAAGCAGGGCAGGTCAGGAGCACCTACTATAAGAAGAGACTAAGAGAAAACAGGTTAGCGCTTGAACTGACAACACATCATGCAGTTGGGGAGAAATAGGAGAGATAGTAGGAACTGTCTCTAATAATGTCCTCCAAAAAAAGAATGCATTTGAATGTTTTTTATTTTTATTGACCTACTTTTTATTTGCGCCTTATAGTGTGATGGTCTATCAAGTAATCAAAGTCTTTGGTTGTAAAGTGACTAAATGTTAAAAGGAATTATTATGGTAGGCACCATAGAAGGATTTTTTGTGACGTCAATATTTATGATTTCTCACAATGCATCATGGTAGTGAGTGGCAGGAACGGCGTATTTTGCTTGTAATTTGATTGTTTTGCACGTTTGGAGGAAAATTTAGTGGAGCAGACGTCTCACCTCTGCTGTGTCGACTGTACAAACGATTGGTAAAAAGTTTTTTTTGTTTTGTTTTTTTTAAACGAAAGAGATTGCAGGCGCTCGGGAGGTTAAACCTGGATGATCAAAACAAAGTCTGTATTCCTGCAGCAACTGAGAGAGTTTGTGAGGGTAATCCTGTGCATAGTAAATCCTTGCTTTTAAAAAAACCCCCAAAAAATGAGGTTTGCGTAATTTAAAATCCTCCACTTAAATTGTTTTCTCTTCAGTTTCAGATTGTACTGTCACAAACTGCACCTGAGTACTCACGCTTCTGTACATGCAGTAGCCGTTAGTCCTATCCTGACAGCTGCTTCTAATTTAAAGTAGAACTGGCATGAAATTCCCCGCAACATTAGGGCCCTTTTTAGCCACACTCTAAGTACCTTAATACTATATCAAAGGATCGCTTGCCGTAATTCAGCCTTGTTGTAGAATTGCAGGTGTGACGAGGTGGCCCTTCTGTGAGCATTAGCACAGAACGACCAGGTTGCCGCGGGCGGGGCCTAGGCTATGCACTTCTGTGGTAAATGAGTTTTTGACGATATTGCGAATGCTCAACTATAATATATATTATTTTTTCCCCCAAATAAAAGCATACTAGCAGCAATGCTACATAAACAAACTGGGGTATTAGCTGTGAAGCTAATTCTGAATGTTAGTTATGAAGCTAATTAAAAAAGCGAACAACTCAAACAATGCCACAATCTCTGCTAACAGCTGAAGGACATTATTGAGGAAATATGCTTACTTGTACAGGGATATTTGCTGGTTCACGGAGAGTTGGTATTAATCCTGGTAGAAGTTTAAGACGATCTGCGAATCCACTACTGTATTGTCCCAAGTTGGAAAAACAGTCATCCTAGAAATGTTGGCCACAAACTACCACATGCTTTGGCAGTCGGTCGGGCACATTCCCAGCATACATAAAATGTATCCACAAGCTTTTCAGTGGCTCAGAAGTGGGGAGGACAAATAGATTTATGTTATCTTTTGTACACCCAGGTACAGTGCTGTTTTGATGTGGTCTGGACTCCATGCTGTTGGTTTGTTATTTGCCTGTTACCGTAGCTTTCCGCGCCGCAGACGGAGGGACTTGCAGGGTCTAGTTCGGGGAAGGTGGTATATGGCTGGAACTCAACACGTAATATGCCGAAACGTGTTGTCATATGCCGAACTGCCAAACAGCCCGTTTCTGAGTGCTTATTTCAGTATGAAGGCAGACATACCATGGAACAAAGGAAAGACTAATCGGTAATTTTAACCCTAGTAGGCAGGCTGGGGAAACTAAAAAATATGATCAAAAACCTCAAAAAATGCAAATTTAATCCTAGGTCCACTTTAAATGAATTATTAAAGTTGCTACATGACTTAATATTTGTCCAAGACTGGATTTAAAAAAGAAAAAACTGGAATTGTGTGAGTGGTGAAATCCAGTTTTTTGCCAGACAAGAGGCCACTGAATTACTAAAGTTACAGGACAACTTGTACAACACTGACTACATTTCCATGAATAAATAAATAAGGACGATGATAAATGAGGACTTACCAACTTTGCAGTCGCGTAGAGGATTTCGCCGTTCTGCTTGGCGTTCACCCACAGGTGATGCGAATCACACTGTTTCTGCTTGTCTGACCAACTTTTAGCACAACCTCGACTTTCTGTTTTGTGGAGATTGGCCCAACTATCCTTGAAACAAAATAACGTCAGGGCTTCAGACTTTTGAAAGCCTTAAACTGTTTATGAGTGAAGGGTCTGCTTTACGAATATGAACAAATTTCTCCCCAGTGGATTTGTGGCCAGGGGAATCACTAACGTCTTTCACATATCTAAAAGGGCCTTTAAATAACTTCTATATTGCCATTAATAGAGATTTTAAGTTTCTCTCTAAAGCTCTCCCTGTTTTAAAAGTGGTTATATTTTGGGAAGTTTTCCTGCTAAATGTCTTGGAAGTGTTCATTGCGACTCTATAGCCGCTATTTTGTTTTCTCTCTTCCACACAACCACTCTAGCATCCGCACAAAGATGTCAACAAAGATCTTCCAGGGGTTCTGCAACCTGTGGCTCCTAGCCACAAGTAGCTCTTTAGGTATTCAACAATGGCTCTCATAAACTTTGGCTAAAAATAATAACGAACCAAATCATTTTCTTCGGTTTTTTCAGTAACAGATTCTCGCATTTTTTTTTCATTGAAAAATTTCTTTGAATTTCAATAATAAATTGAGACTAAAAGTAACAATATTTTTAGCTAATTTTTTTCTGGTTTGAAACTGTGATTTTTTACAAAAAATGCCACAAATATCCAAAACTCATAGAAGATGGATCCATCCACTTTTTTACTTTACTACTTTTTAAATGTTTTTCTTTCTTTTAAAACCTAAAAACTGAAATAAAATGGTGGCTCTTTATGAGTGACAGCACATTTGACTATTAGGTAAATTAGCTAAAAAATTGTTCAGTTAATTTTTCTAAAGGTCGTGTAACATTTGCAGCTAAATTAGTTTTATTTATCTAGATTGAGTGCAGAATAGCTCTTTTTAATGGTAAAGTTTGCAGACCCCCTCACTATACAGTACATTATATACCCTTTTCTGGACCCATTCTGTTAATCTGTGTGAATGCGTACAGCGGTTGTCTGTAGACATAAGCACTTTCCATCTCATTCTATCGGGAGGCCAGAGGTCATTGGGCAATAATGCAGTTTAAATGCACTGACATGAGGTTTGGGGGTTCATTAGGGCTCCATTAAATCGTTTGAGTGACACCACTCTCTGTGGTAGCCGGAAGGCAGCAGCAGATATACAATTTATCCTGAACTGCCTCTGGTGTCTTTGATGCAGTGATTTCTTTTAAGTGTAATTCTAGAATAAGGGGTTCTTTACAAAAAAGGTATTGGACTGTTTGGTTTCGTAGCAAAGAATACATCCTGTTCGTAAATCACTTATTATTTTAAGCCTCACACCAGACCATTTTTTTGACTCATCAATATGGTTACCATTCAATATTCACAGTCAGCATCTGCAAATTTCACTGTATTCATCTGTAGGTAACCACATTTATTTCACAAGACCGGGGATGGGAATTGGCCTGGGAAGCAAGGTTAATTTGGACTAGGGTCAGCATCTCATTGTTCACTTTCCTCACTGTTTATTGTTGTGAGATAGACAAAGGTGGTCATGGTTCTATTGAGCATCTCTATTTGTCACACACCAAGTTTCTTTAGGTCAAGTGAACTTCAAGCCCTTTTCTGTCAATCTAGAATAATAGCAATTAACTCGAAAGAAGATTTTGCCCTGGGGATGTGCTCTGGTGGCCATTAGCAAAAAGCAGAAGTCTTGGTCTAAGCTCTAATTAGGTCTCCATGGGTTCTTACTGTCCTGCAGTCTAAGTTAAAATGGTGACAGAATGTAGAACTAGGAGGAGCCTGAATAAAAACGGAGGAATATGTAGTAAATAAACACAAGTAAAACAAGACAGGTTGCTGCAAAATGTATAATCTGTCAAAATAAGCCCTGAAATAAAGGTTTTCAAGATACACATTAATGAGCCTGACTTGATTTTTCCTGAATGAAGAAGATATTAAATCCATAATTGAATAACATAAAATTAACATGATTCTGTTTTCTGTCTTGGTCCTGCTGTTTAAAGTGGTTTTCTTAGACAAAAAAAATTCAGAAATCCTTGTTTGGTTTATATTACCCGACATTCTTCCGGGTAACCTGTGTCCTGATTCTAATAAAAATAATGTATTATTCCCAAATGGGATTTACCTGTTCAACTTAATAATGGATGAGCTGATAATTTGATTTGTTGCCAGTGGGAATTATCTTTCAACCTCAGGGGCCACCAGCTGACCTAGTTGTGGCTATGCTGCTAGTTATGGTCAGAAAAACAAATCAGAAGTGAAAATAGGAGCAGATGGATTAAATACAATGGATTAGCTTTTATCAGTGCCCTTTTTAAGATGATGATAAAATGTGTCCAATTACACGAAGCATACTTTGCACTTGTAGGTGAAAGCCAGGCTGTGAGAAGTAGAGCTTCAAAATAAAAATAAAACCGAGGCAAGAGACATTTAATTGGGACAAATTATTTTCAACTGTTTTTAAACTCAAAATGTCTGTTCATCAGCTAATCATAAATTTATGACCTACAGCTGTAAAAAGTCAAAATATGTGCATAAATCTTGCAATAATGTATATGAAACGTGGGGTCAGTGCCATGACCTTCCAACCTCAAAGGCTGGAGCTGCACAAGCAAAGCCTCCTGCAGCGTGCCGCTGTGGTTGGATGCATGAACAATACTTTAAAATTTCTTTAAAGATGCTGAGGGTTATGGAAAAAAAAGTTAATTGCTATGTCAAAAAAAATCACCAAAACTGGACAATCCACTGGGATATCAATGAGGACAAAGGGACTTGCTTGACCCAAAGTGGCTTTTACTGATACTGTCTGGTCCCCAATAACCATAAGAGGGCATGCACAAGAGAAGGTCCCTTTTCTTACATGCCAAACATGCTCCTTTTAACTTGGTAAATAAACACCAAACATTGAAAGTTGGAAGAGAGTTACATCTGGTGGCAAGAACAAACAATTTCTGGATTGTTTTGATGGCTTCCGACAGTACAACAATGACTAAGAGAACCCAAAGAAGATGTCTTATTTTAAGCCACAGTCTAGGAGGCTCCATTATGATCAGCAAGCTTTTCCCTTCAACGGAAGGGACGGTTTCTAGTATTGCCGGGGTAACAAGCTGTGGCCACAAGAATCCTTCTTGATTGCAGGTACTCTTCTTTCTTGTGATGACTGACTCTTTCAGATGGACAAAGCTGCTGTCATAATGCCCCTCTGACAAAGAAATTCTTCAAGGAGAAATACAGACATGCACAGACACTTTTTGTGTATATGTTCCCTCCTACTGGAACTACTTGCATCAAGCGTTTTTAAAGATGTTTTGATCAACAAAAACAATGCTCAACATACTTTTTGTTTTTGCTGATGGTCTTAAATGAACTTTAACCTTTAAACATTGTCTTATCATTTAAATGCAGTTTTTGACATTTATATATTTATATTTAGTCTCTTGCACTTGTTTCTTCTTTTTACATTTTGAATTTCTGCTTAAAACATTGCTGCAATCTAGCTGTGTGAAATCTAATGTCGATTGCATTGTCTATACCAGTGGTTCCGAAACTAATTTGACTCATCCTTTTTGTGGAGCATTATATAAAACTCCTTTCAACACATTGGAATGCCACTCTGTGCACAATTGGTTTAAAACATAAAGAAGTCTTTAGAGGAAAAAAAAAGATATTTTAAATTTGAGGTCTTTAATCATCCCAACGTTTCAGTAACTGGTCTGATAGTGAGGCCAGGTGGAGGTATGTTTGTACCCTGTGTCACAGAATTTGGTTAATTGCTTTCTAAAATATGCCACTTTCTACAAGTTTCATTAAAACCCGATAGTCAAATTTGTGGCCAAGATCACTGCCCACTTCCTTTAAAAAGATTCAAATCTCATTCCACCTTCCCATAGTTATCGGGTCTCGCTGTCTGTCGGAGCCCATTTTCTCGCACAGTGCCACAAAAATCGGGGCTTTGAGAAGTTTCGTTTGGATGTAGTTGACTGTACCAAAGATACCAATCATTACATCATTCACCTCACGACTCCGCTATAAGCGCCAGTGCATCCCTGTGTATATGCAGTGTGTGCAGTGGAATATTTGGAGAGACTTGCCCCATGAATATCTGCAGCCCTCATATGTCTCATCTGTGGAGATCTATAGAGTCCCCGTATATCCATTGAAATCTCATTGTGCCTACCAATGGTCTTATTGGACAGATGAATAATCAATAGTTTCCTGAATGGTGTTATGTATCATAGATGGAACCATAGTGCAGTAATCCTCCACATAATCCTCCACAGTTGTCATTTTTGATACAATGCCACTATGTACAAACGTTTATACGAGCTCAGTTGAGCATTTGCAGGTTTTAGGTCTAAAACAACCAAAGACAAGATATGCGTAGTCTTATTTTCCACTATATGGATTTGAAGAAAGTCAGTTTAGAAACTTATTTGGTAAAATGTTTTATTTTCTGCTTTGTGTATATGTGGGAACCTCATCATAGCATTTAATTTCTATCCATTCACATTGCACTGTCCTCCAACTGCAATAACTCTACCCCCCCACCCCAACACCACCTTGGGAACCACTGGTCTATACCCACATATTCTTGCACTTTTCTCGAGCAGTCATATTGTGTGATTAAGCAGTGTAAAATACAAACACTTTTTATTTTTGTTTATTAGCCATTTTATTTTATCAAGTGGGAATGTGCAGCTAATACCAGGTGAGTCTGTTCTGCTGTTGGAAGACTACAAAACCACGTGCTGATCAATATTAAATATTATGGGACACAAGGACAGTTTATTTGCAATATTAGCCAAACTTAGTAAATTGTTTTTTTTTGGGGGGGGGGATATTTGGTGCTTCAATTACTCCTTTTAGGTATACTTTTTTCGGGTGGGCCTGAGAAACTTTAATGGGCTGAGTTTGAGCTTTCAGTATAATACATATTTTTGTTACTTCAATAGTCACTTGTTTGCAATTTCTTGGTTATTTTTTTCTGACTAAGACTCACTGAGATCATGGGTGTAACCGCTGCAGGGTCCGTGTGGGACATTTCCCCCACACTTTCCGTGTCAGTGCCCTATGTCCCCCACACTTTTTTCAGCTGTTACTGCTGTTTAATGTGCAGTGATATATTTTACGAGCCGTCTTTAAACGCACCTTAAGGGCACACACACTAACACACGCATCGTTTGATCAGAAACAGGTGCTGCAGAGCAGCTTGTTAAGCAAACCAGCCAGATGCAGCAAAAGGCAACAAACAAGTCAGAGATTTTTAAAGGTGTAAGTTCAGTTTTGCTGTTGCATGAAGGTAATATCAGCTAAATGATAGCAAGTAAATACATTTTTTAAGCTAATTAACAATAGCAATCTTACTTCTATTACATTCCTTGCTAATTTGCTGTGTAGAACTTGTGCTCCCTATTGCTATCCACATATTTGAGAGAAACCGTTATTGTCCTTGTTAATAAAAATATCAGTCAGAGAGGAGACATGAAGCCAGCAGCTGCAGCTGAGAGGATGATGCAGGGTCTTTAGGTAAGGAGAGAAAGTGATCAATTGCCGATACAAACCAGACATGTATCAGGTTATAACTGATATTTCAAAATTACTCTGTCACACACCAAAATATGTTTTTGTCGTATTTTATTAGGTAACACAAGATTAATGCATAGCCAAAAACTGGAAGAATTTAAATATTGTGCAAACTTTTATTTATTTTAGTAATTCAACATAAAGGATGAAACTGATAAATGATATAGACTCACTACTAGGGCTGTCACAAACAATTATTTTGATAATCGACTATGATAATTTTGCCGATTAGTCGACTAATCCAATCACCCATAAGTTGTATCTTTTATGTGTAGTTAAATCTTTCCAGATTGACTTACACGGTCAAATGAGAAAAATCAGTATCATTTGAGCTCAGTTATTTGTATCTGCTGTTCAGGACAGCCCATCACTATTAATTAATAACTAGGGCTTGATGATAATTCGATAGCAACAATATATCGATCGATAGATGTGTTGTGCAATGGAAAAAAAGGGGTCGATAAAAAAGTTAAATAAAAAGTTCCCCCTCATTTTTTCATTATATCATACCAGGTATCTTAATATTAGTCACTGTCTAGTCCAAACAAATCATTAATGCTGATCCAGGGACCTCCGCCAGCCATCTCTCTCTCCTTTCAAACCACTAAAAGCATCAAATGATTTGAGATGCAACAGAATTTTTTGATAGTGCCTAAGCGAACCATCGCTGTAACACCACAGCGGTTAGATGTCTCAGCAAGGGAGCAGCGGAGGAATTTGTTCTTGATAAATCTTTTCAGTAGCTCAAGTAAATGTTGTGTACCGTTTTTAACTCCTCGACGCACTGAAACACTAAACGTCTTAAGCAGGACTCCCTTCACCAGGCTCACTGCAAATCTGTTACAGAGACAACAGGAAAGTCACGCTGCTAACAACATCTGTGGCTTTTAAAATGTGCTAGAGACAACAGGAAAGTCACGCTGCTAACAACATCTGTGGCTTTTAAAATGTCCTAGCTTTAGCTTAACCAGCTCAGCAGAACCAATTTTTATTATTTTTATTTTTTTTGTCACTGAGGAAAGGTCCAATTGAATGTGAGAAGATGATCAATCACTCAATAGGGAATGTAAGTCTCCTCACCTTCCGGTTGGCCAATTGGTCCTCTGGTGTAAAGAGAAGTGAATGATAGTTGACGGAGCAATAAAAGTTATTTTCTGTGGTATGCGGTCACAAAGCAGGGCAGCCAGCGGCCATTGGTACTTTCACGCGCGAACTGGCCTTCAGCAGAGCTGGGGCCAGAGGGCATCTGCCGGTGGATTAGGACCGAGCTGATGAAGGACTGCGTATTTGGCCCGGGCTTCAGCGGAGCTGGGGCTAGAGTTCAGCTGGCGGTGGATGATGGACCGAGCCGATGGAGGACTGCGTGTTCGGCCCGGGCTTCAGCGGAGCTGGGGCTAGATTGCAGCTGCCGGTGGATTATGGATTATGGTCTCCGACCTGACGGAGGACAGAGTGGATCACCTGTTCAGCCTGGCCTCCGGTAGGGACCGCTCCACTGGGGGTTTGGTGAGCTACAGATACAATCTAGCTACGGCAGAGGGATCCATAAACACCACTGAGCACCCTCTCATAAACACCGGCTCCTCGCCGCCTGGAGAACGTGACCTGCTCGCCCAGCTTGTGCCGGGAAGGTCCAAGCTTTGCCTGCCGACACACCAACTACTTTTCTGAGCAGCTGTCCATCTGTCTGCGGTTCGTAAAAGTTTATAATATTTGAGCAGCGTGGGACGTGGTGCGGGAGCTGCTACCAGGAAACCAGGTGAGGAGGCCGTTTCAAGGCTCACTTCTAGGCCGAGAGGTGCTTTTACAGCAACAACGACTCACCCAAAACCCAAAGTTACTTTTGCCCCTGGTCAAAAATTTTCGCTTTCTTTGCTTTAAAGTTATGTTTTTAAAAATCACAGAAATCAAATGTTAAATCCATGGCAGACTTCAGCTAGGATGAGAAGATAGTTTTCTCGCTCCATTGACTCTCATTCAATTTTTTGGACAGTAGTACCTGTGGACCAGAAGTAGATGGGTACGACCTAGGATCCCCATAGACCTAGAAAAATGTGTCCCCCTCACTTCTAAAATTATGTTTTCGACCCTGTGAGATATAGGAGTTGGAAATATTGAAATACATCTTCCAGAATTACTCGAGGGAGTGCTGAATTTCTTTTTAACATGCAGTGTACAAGATGAGCCACATGTCAACTCACAATGGCGTCAATGCAAGACTAACATTTAAAGTTTAGATGGGCCTAAAAGGGTAACTGCTTTATTTATTATGCTTGATATAAATAGCAGTGTTTTCTTCATATTGACAGCTTTTTGGACTGATTAAAAGTTTTGTTTTCGTAGTGCTGGCAGGGGTCCATTTGCACCTGTCAATCTTGATAAGCTTATGCAGTAAATATATAGTTTATTAAAGCATGGTTTTCAGTCCTTCTGATAATTGCAATAAGCATGAAGTCTAGCTTTAATGAAAGGTGCACTACAGTAGAATGTCATTTGGAAAAAATATTGTCACCAGTGCATATTATCATATGTTTGTGCACACAAACTTGCTTTACCTTTTGAATACATTTTTTTCTCATTATACATACATTGTAAGTATAGATAGATTAGCTAGGAAATAAAACATTATTTTGCCTTGTAAATATGTACTTATTCAGTAATTCTAAAATATTAGAAGACAAGGCTGGTGGTGCAAATATGCATAAGAGTTATCTTGTCACTCTAGTACTCTTAATCTGGAGTACTGTTCATCAGAGTGGCAGCCTACAGTACCAGCCTTATTTCAAAAGTCAAAACAGTTTGTATCCAGGATCTGTGGGGTCTGCAGTTTTTTTCTCTTCCAAAACCTATACCTGTACACGTCCTAGATAGAGACTAGATCCATTCTGATGATCCTATCTACAGACCTGATTGTTCATGGTAGGCTGGCCCTCATTTTTTGTTGATGAGCCAAGCTACAAAGCATGTGCAAAATACAGACTGAATTATGGCCATGTAGAGGGTGAACAGCAGCTCTGGGGCAGGTTGTACTTCTTGAGTTATCGCAGAAAGTACCGTCTCTGGTGGGTCTTCTTCTCAACAGTGCATTTCTAAGAAACATCTCAAATTCTGCAAATGGGTGGTTCCTAGCAATCAGAAGAAATCCACAGTAGACAGTTGTTTAGGATACTGAGGGTAGGAAGTGTGTGGGGTGTTCTCTAGAAGCCCATAATCATCTTAACAGTCTTGAGTGGGTTAAGATGACCACAGTTCTGACCACACCAGTGGATCAGCCGAGTGAGTTCCTGTTTATATGCTGACTCATCATTGTCCTGGATCAGTTCACTGACAGTGTTGTCATGAAGTGCAGTCATTTGTATAAGGATAGGAGTGGAGAGGAAACAACCCACACTAGTGTGTCTGTGCTGATGTTTTTTTTGCAGGAAAAGCTTTACCTGCTGCTGCCGTTCAGTCAGGAAGTTGGTAAACCACTGACGGATGGAGACCCGAATTGGTAGCTTACTGAGGTTCTGGTGGAGTATGTCTGGGTTAATGATGGTAAACTGTGAGCTGAAGTCTACAAACAGGATTCCTCATATGTTCCTGGATATTTGAGATACTGCAGGATGAAGTTTAGTCCCAAGTTGACTGTGTCATCTGTTCAAGATGTACCCAAAATGATGAGGGTCCAACAGGGAGCCTGGGTAGTCCTTAAGATAGTAACCACGAAAATAATTTGATGATCACAGACGTCTAGGTGAAAGACCTGTAATCCTGTGATGGTCCATGTTTAAGGACTGGGGTGATAGTGGAGCATTTGAAGCTAGAGGAAACCTTACACAGCTCCAGAGACTTATTGAAGATCTCAGTGCAAATTTACGGCCAGCTGGTCAGTACAGGCTACGAGGCGGCGAATAATCAAGTTCCGGAATTTTTTTCATAGATATCTGAACAGATGAGTGGGAAGTGTGAACGGCTGCTTATCAAACCGAGAGTGTTTAGGTCATCTGCTAGCCAAGTATTCTGCTTAGTGTGGAGGGATGTGTTTCTGTTGTTGTTTTTCCCAAACATTCCAAGCTAATGTTGGGTCATCTGTTAAGGACCCGCTTTTTAGATTATCGCTGTTGCTTCTTTTAGCTTCTTCTCTTTGCTGTCAGCTTTTTTTTTGCAGTGCTTATAAAGGGTGGTGTCAGCATGATAGGTATCTTTTAAGACTTTGTCGCAGTGGTATATATCAAGATGAGACACTTGATATGCTGTCTGTATTTTGGAAGTCCATTAGAGAAGTGACAACAGTTCACCAACCTCTGTTTATATAAAAGCAGATTCCACCTTCTTTCATTTTTCCCTAAAGAGCTCCATGCTGTGGTTCGCTTGGAGAACCTGGAATCCGGGCATCTGTAGTGTACAGTCCATCGTATGCTCACCAAGCCATAATTTGGTGAAAAATACGGTGACGGACCTGCAAACGTTTTATTTTTTTATTTTTATTGTTGGTTTCAAAAAGCAGTTTTTTTGAATCAGTTTGTTAACCAAGGAGTGGGCATTAGTCAGGGAGGTTTGAGAGAAAGGGTGTGCAAAGTCCTTCTCGCTGGAGCATCTTTTTCTTGCAACTGCCCACTCTTCTTCTCTGCATCTCTGGTAAATCCCATTGAAATTCCTTTTACCACCAACTGAAACCTCAGTGAAGTTTGTATCGATGAAAAACTGAGGAGGACTGTATAGAGAGGGCTGTCTCATATTTGAGATTTCCTCTCTAGTGAATGTAACCAGAGAATAAAAGAGCAAAGAGCAGAATAAATACATGAAACATCAAGGCACCAATCCGGGTCGCCGTCATGAAGGTCTACCTTTGCTCGGCCGTATTTTATGAAGAGACTGAACAACGCGTTATTGTCATTGGAATAATTTTTCAGCAGTAAGCTTTTGTATACAAAAAGTATAGGTTACATCAAAATATATGTTTGGTATTTTTAAAATTCTTTTCATCCCACCTTTACCACCTTTTTGTTTGGTTCTTGCACATAATTTTTTTAATGAACCAGTGGTTAAAAAAAACAGTTTGAAGTTGTTCAAAGCAGTTGTATAATTTTAGAAATTCCAAGCTTTACAAGACTGCTAGCTCTGTTTTAAACTCACGTTTAAGTAAGCTCGTATTAAAAAACATGGCTGTAGCTATGTATTGGCTTTTCACACGACTTCTTGCATTTAGGTACTCTGGATACTGAAAAGAACCCTGCTTCATTCCTGCTTCTGATTTATCTGAATTTTCATCACCTCAATTGATCGAGGCCATTTACTCGAGGGACAGACATACAGACTAAATGACTATTGACTGCCAAGTGTTTGAAAAATGCATTTGTCAGACCACCAGGGCTATTGATGAGGGTGTATTAAAAATGTCTGAAGAATCAATGGAAAAGGAAAGAGTCTCTAGATGTAGACTACTAGTGAATGTTTTGCTTTCTAATTTTTGCCCTCTCCCTCTGAAGCTCTGATTATTTTCCTGCTTTTTCTTCTCTATTTTTCCTTTTTCTCCTGGTGCTTCTGTGCTAACCACTTCTGGTGCAATGCAGTAAACTAAAGTGGGAAGAGTAGCACGTTGTCATGGGTGTGTGCAGAGTTAAAGCAGGGCCAATGATATGCATTTGTGAATTTATTCTGTCTGAAAATCCTTCTTACCACATATGTTAAAATACTTATGATAAAAAGATATAGAAATATTAACCATACCTGGGCTCTAAATATTGACTCTTTGTTGGGTTACTGATACTATTGGTGAAAAGAGATCAGAAGCATTACTTGAGCATAAAATATCAAGTACAACAACACCCTACTAGTTTATCAGCCCTCATTCATGATCAGCAAAATAAATACTTAAATATTGAATTATGTTTCCTCGTCATTAAATCGAATATGTTTAATCATCTTATGTGTGTCTCAATAATTTCTAATTGAAGTAAAATTTTATAAGTTCTAAGGAAAGGTACTTTGATGCATAAATGAGTAATCTTGCAATTTCCTAATTTCATTTGAAATCGGTGGGTAATATTGGTTTGTCGTTTGAATATTTGATTGAGAATCTCAAACTGGCCCTTCCCTACCTTGAAAGACCAGTAACCCTTTGTAAATCTACTGCCTCCTAAACCTTTTCTGGTTTTAAGAAGCCTTTGCAACTTGTTTGAATTTAAGACCAGTCAGAACTGCAGCCTCCCTTAGTCATGTTAGCTGTCTGGCAGGAAGCTGTATAGTTTGATGGTTGTATTTGCTGAGGGATGTTAATGTCCTCATTTCATGACTGGCCAGACTTTATGGAAGAGATGATGAAAGGTGCAACAGTCGACACTCTCTCATATATCATGCCCCCTTTACACACTCACTATGTCTTAGACTATCTCTCCCTCTCCATCTCTGTTTTATCACTCCCCAAGATGGCGTACGTTCGGACTAATGTCCTGTTATTAGTGAGCGATGGACAACTTTTGATGTGCATCCTTGTTCGCTGGTAGAATGTGTGCACTTGTTTATGTACTCACGCAGTCAAATTGGAATTCCTTTGAAAAAGCAGTGTTTGAAGGCAGAAAATCCTAGGAAGCTAGCATTATGATGGACATGGTTGAAAGGAAAATTATTATGATGAACGTTGATGAGAGGAAAACGTAGTCTTGTCTTTTCCACAGGACTAAGTTTTGTTTGGTCTTTATTGCCAATAAAACAAATAACACAGTGTTATAAAGTTGCAAGCTTCCTTTTTTAGTTTGAATAGCTTAATGGTAAAATGATAGTTCTAATTTTTAAGAGTTTCTGCAAGCTCATCATCATTAGTTTTATAGTACATTTTATTAGAGGGGGCCTTCTTAGAACGCGGGGTCAATTTACGAAAAAGAAAATAACAGACTAATAATAATAATAATAATAATAATAATAATAATAATAATACACAATCAGCAAATCAATTAATAAAATAGAAAATCAGTAGATACGACAAAACAAAACAGTGTATAAAGCGAATAAGCCCATTTGAACAGATGTTTTGAGCTTTGATTTAAATAAAGGAAGAATCAATATTTCTAATTTCAGGAAGAAGTGAGTTCCAGAGATGAAGAGCAGAGCAACTGAAAGCTCTGCTCCCCATAGTAATAAGCCAGGCAAAAGGAATAAGAAGATGAGTTGACTGATGAAGATCTGACAGACCGGGTAGAAGTAGCATTTTCTTGTGTGATGACAAGTGCCAATAAAATAATTAAACTGACTGATTTGTGCTAAACATACTGTGTATATTTAAAGCACAAGACATGTTGATTTCAGTTTTTACACTCTGGTAGGGGATCAAAAATGCTGAAGGACAAGACTAATTGGATGAAAAACTCAGGTCATTACTTACTTTAAAGTACTCCACTGATGTTTGACTTTAGGTTAGTAAATTAATTTGGATGAATTTTGGTGTTTGTTGACATATACTGTACATTCAAAGGTATCCATTGTTTCTGATTGACGTCACTCAAAGCAAATTAAGATGATCAAAGAAGAACACATATTGTATTACACAGTGTAGTGCCCTTCAATCCCTTTCAGACTTGCAGGCCTGGAAGCATCAAAGCTCACCCTTACTTATTATGTCACGTATTAACCTATTAATGTTTTTTGGAGGAGAACATAATGACTAACTTAAAAACAGTCAAATGGGCAGTGCAGAAATTATGTCTACTAACGTAGCATATCCTTTTTATTTAAACATTTTCAGTTTGGTATTTTTAAAATCAAATGTCATCTTTTTTTCGATTTCAACTATGTTCAGACTTTCAGCTGAAACTAAGAAATGTGTGATAGAACATGATTCAAATCAAACATGAGTCACATTAGAATTCAGCTGATTTTGCTGCATGAGGATTTTAGGTCTGGGAGGCATCGCCACAAATCACAATGTTCATCCAAGACACATTAGTTATTCCAAAGTCTGCAGCTCCTATTTGATTTCATGAAGTTAAAACTATATTAACTTATGCAGACTGGAACAGGAAATCAGGGAAATTGTCTGAGTGCAGCTTGTTTGAGCCCTAAAAAGATTGTTCTCTGTTGAGTGATTTAAAGGTGGTCTGTGTTAACCTCAGTCCAAAAATTGACCAAAGATCAAAGTTAACGCTTGTTACTAAAACTATCATTTAAAACACAATTTCTGTCAGCATTCAGTTAGCCATTGCAATTTCTAAAACAGTACTGAATTCAAGGGGATGCAGGGTTCAAAGCTTCCAAATCCAGTGATGTCTTGTGCTGGTGTTGGTTCACTGTTTCCTAGAGACTATGGTCAATGTACCCATCTACCGAAGACATTTTAGGAGCACAAGCTTATTGGAAATGCTAATTACATTTTCCAGCTACACTTGGCCCCTACCACCACTGAGGACCCCACAGTGACCATGGTTGTTACTGTGCTTGATAGTTTAGCAAAAAGGTCTCACCTGAACCCCGCAAACAATATATGGGCTGTTCCTAAGAGGAAATTAGCAGCACCAGACCTAACAGTGCTGGTGAACTGAAGGCTGCTATCAAAGCAACCTGGGCTTATGTTGCACCTCAGCAGAACTCAGGCTCATCAACACTCTAAAAGCATAAAAAATACAACATTAGAGAAAGTAAAAAAACAAAACAGCAATCATAAATCGTAAAAAGCATGAAAAGTAAAAACAGCAATTAAGCAAAGAACATGAAAAGCATAAAGCATGAAAAGCATAAAAAAACATTGGAGAAAGATACAGAATCAGAATCAGAATCAGCTTTAATGGCCAAGTATGACACATACAAGGAATTTGACTCCGGCAACTTTTCTCTCCAGTACAGAACTTAAATAAGTGAAATTAAAAACGGAAATAAAAATAAATACAAATAAAAATAAAGGATAATATATACACCAAACCAGGGTTATTGTACAGTAAGTATATACAGCAGTGCAGAGTTTTAGTTTATTGTTCATGTGAATGGACTCACACTCTGTGACTATTCAGAGTTCATCAGAGCGACAGCCTGGGGGAAGAAACTGTTCTTGTGTCGGGTGGTTTTGGCGTACAGCGCTCTGTAACGCCGGCCTGAGGGGAGTAGCCTAAACAGATTGTGGCCAGGGTGTGAGGGGTCAGTGGTGATTTTTCTGGCCCGCTTCTTGACCCTGGCCCGGAATAGGTCCTCAATGGAGGGAAGATCAGTACATATGATCCTCTCTGAGGACCTGACTGTTCTCTGCAGTCTGTCCCTGTCTTGCCTGGTGGCGGATCCGAACCAAGCAGAGATGGATGAGGTCAGGACAGACTGGACTATTGCTGTGTATAATATGGTCAGCAGTTCCTGAGGCAGGTTGAACTTTCTGAGCTGACGCAGAAAGTACAGCCTTTGCTAGGCCTTCTTCCTTATAGAGTCAATGTGGGAGGTCCACTTCAGGTCCCGTGTGATGGTGGATCCTAGGAACCTGAAAGACTCTACTGTGGGAACTGGCCTGTTGGTGATTATGAGAGGAGATGTTGATGGGGGTCTCTTCCTGAAGTCCACTGTCCTCTCCACAGTTTTGAGCGGGTTTAGCTCCAGGTGGTTCTGACTGCACCAGAGGACCAGCTGTTCCACCTCCCTTCTGTATGCAGACTCGTCGCCGTCACTGAGTCCAATGACGGTGGTGTCATCTGCAAACTTCAGGAGTTTCACAGAAGGGTCTCTTGACGTGCAATCAGTGGTGTAAAGGGAGAAAAGCAGTGGGGAGAGAACACATCCCTGGGGGCGCCGATGCTGAGGGACCGGGTACTGGATGTGAAGTTACCCAGTTTCACCTGCTGCCTCCTGTCAGTCAGGAAACTGGTAATCCACTGACAGGTGGAGGGAGGCACGGTGAGCTGGGACAGTTTTTGGTGGAGGAGCTCTGGGACGATGGTGTTTAATGCAGAGCTAAAGTCCACAAACAGGACCCGAGCGTAGGTACCTGCAGAGTCTAGGTGTTGCAGGATGTAGTGGAGAGCCATGTTGACTGCATCGTCCACTGACCTGTTTGCTCTATAGGCGGACTGCAGGGGGTCTAACAGGGGATCCGTGATTTCCTTCAGGTGGGACAGCACCAGTCGCTCAAAGGATTTCATGACCACAGATGTCAGGGCGACTGGTCTGTAGTCATTTAATCCTGTGACAGGGGACTTCTTGGGAACCGGTATGATGGTGGAGCGTTTGAGGCAGGAGGGGACCTCACACAGCTCCAGGGAGTTATTGAAGATCTGAGTGAAGATGGGAGCCAGCTGGTCAGCACAGACTTTCAGACAGTAATTAAACGTTATAATTGTTTACTCAAAGGCAGCTCTAAGCAGATGTTTTAAGTTTTGATTTAAAGCAGCTCAATGTTTCAGCAGCTTTGCAGTCATCGGGAAATTTGTTCCAGATAAGGGGAGCATAGAAACTGAAAGTTCTACTTTCCTGGTTCTAGTGAGGACACAAGCAGAAGCCTTCTGGATCAGCTGCAGCTGTCTGATTGCCTTTATAGTAGACATGTGAGGAAACTTTAGCAGTAATTGAGGCGACTAAAGGTAAGCGAAGGATAATTAAGGCAAAAATGGTAGCTTTGGTTCTAAGATCAAGAAGGGGTGCTTTATAGCAGTGGAATATGCTTATACCCAAGTGTGGTGACGTATACTGTATGTTCATGATCACCTGCTTATGTGTGTTTGACTGTTTGTAATACCCAGTCAGCAAATCAAACATGTCGGAGTGTGATCAATTGCATTGTAAACATTGAGCTAGGCCCAAACAACCCCCTGAGGACTGACACTGTTTGTGTGAGATCAGCAGAAAAAGCCCTTATCAGGCTTTTACGGGTTTCCCCTAGGCGTGGGGACGATATGTGCTTTGCATACTAATGTCATAATCTATTCTTCATTAAGGCTTAACGCAGCAGTTAACACGCCCTTTGATAGGATCACACTGTGCCCTCGCAGCAACACAGATGAGGCCTGTGTGTCACTGATAAAGCCCCAGAATGCAATAGAGATGGTAAAAATATGTGACTGTGAAATCTTAGAATGCCAGAAGTAGCAGCAACGGCCCCAGCTTCCAAAGACACTTGATGTCATTAAGAGCTGTGTTAATTTTACATGAGAGCTCTCAATATTTCCCATAATTCAGAGAAAACGCTGACGTTTGGAGGGCCCTGTCATTAGGTGCCATGTGCTCCCTGGTGGATCCTACCATCTGGCCTGGTTTATAGCAGGCTGCTAAGGTTGCAGTGAGGGCTTCACCAGCTGATGTTTAACTGGCACTGTCTTGAACCTGAAACCAGGCTGTGTGTGTGGGCAGCACCACTCCCACACCTACAGTCTGTTAAGTTGCACTGCCTCTTTGAGACACAGATGTGGAAGTGTGAGTGCCAGCCAATTATAGGAGATAGATGACCATAAGAAAAATAAATATGTTATAGGAGCTTGCCGACCAAAAAGTATTTTACTGTTTAAAATCTCCCTTTCCTGTCATCCACCTTAAGCGAAGATGTTTTTTTTTTAAATATGGTACTTAAGAATATAACACCTGAAAAGAATGACTGATGGATTAATGGGGTGAAATTAAAACAATAACAGTTTGAAAATAGAGATTTGGAAAGGGATGATTGAGAGAGATATGTGGATTAATAGTGATCAAAATTCACCAACTCTCACCTGCATAGAGACAATAAGATGAATATGCATAAACCCATCAGAAGTGAGCTATTGAAGGTGACTCTTGCTGTATTTCTGTCTGCATAAGGAACTCAGAGGTAGGTCATTCAAATTAATTTGGATGTCCTTCATTTTGTATATAACTTATTTTGTAAGTGTGAAAGTTCTCACTTCTGTTTTTCACTTTGAGATTCTTTTTTTTCATACCACCTCATAAAAAATAAGAACTTGCTCAGTATAAGGGATTGCTGAGGAATAGCTGTGGTTGGAGTCTGCATGATCCAGGCACAACCTCACGTCGACTCACTGCAATCTGCTGGGATTCCTTGCATAGGAAACTTTTAACTGATTGGAATGTTTGTGTAATTGTATTGAAATGTCTTTTGTTGTAAAGTGCCTTGAGATGACATTTGTTGTGAATTGGCGCTTTATAAATAAAAGTGAATTGAATTGAATGATTTGATCTTAAAAGTTCCTGATGGAGTAGTCCAGTGTTGGTTTTAACACAAAGATTTTCAGCAGTCTGTATAGTTAACAGTGCTGACATGCTCTTAGAAAAGAATGACAGGTTTAATTTTTTTTATATTTATTCATTGGGACTTTGCATATTAATTAATATTAACATTTTAAATATAAATTCCAGATATACGGTGTATATAATTTACATATGTAGTTGTTAGGTTTATGTAAATAAACAAATTGCATGATTATATAGTATTGTAAAAATCTGTTTGCCTCTTTACAGATTTCTTATTTTTTGTCTCTCAAATATTTCACATCATCAGAACATAGTTAACGTGAATACATTTAAAAAGCAGTCTTCAAATTAAGATTTTATTTGTTGTGGGGAAAACACAACCAAAACAAACTTGCTCCTATGTGAAACAAGTAATTGTCTCCTAGCTGTTAGTTGCAATACAGCAGTAATTACATTACATATTTTGTTGCATTTTAAAACATGGGGTAGGGATTTTGTTCTGGAACACTTTTTTCCATATTGCTTGAAATGCCCTCCACATACCGATAGCAACCAATTATTTTTTTTGTCAAAAATAAATAATTGTAATTGCCTCTAAAGCGTACAATCTTGGAAAAATCTCATTCAATCATCTTGCACAGCTCGTTCTAAATGATTTGCTCCTGAGCCATCCATCAAACTGCCCACTCACCGTCCCTCCCCCTCTGCACCTACCCTTTTTTGAGGACACATCACACTTTCTCGGCTTGTAGCAGTAAACGGGAAGTGATGGTGAATTCCGAGCTGAGCTAGCTATTTTAACTTCCATATTAAATTGGTATTAGTTTGCATAGGTGTGTTAAGTTTGGCTTTCTAGTGGAAAATCTCCCAAAAGTGGGTCAAAAACATAAAACTACATTTGGAAGAACTATGTTCAAAGAAAAACTTGATGGAGAACGGAACAAGAGATGAGCAGATTGCATTTTTATACTGTAGAGGGTATGCTAAGCTGGCCAAGAATGAAATGTTATTTGCTGATTCACATTAGCTGTATTATACTCATGAGAACGTTCTTCATATTATGTATTTTATGCTGCTAGAATGAAGGCTCTTATTTTCAATGAGAATAAGGACAACTAACTTTTTTTTGTTTTTTAGAAATAAGTTGTCATTTAGACAACTTTTTGCTTGGCGTATCTCTTTGTTAGGTTCCATACATCTTTGACTCTGGTCTAGTTGGCTTGTCAAACTCTAGTATCACCCTTTACTGTTGGACTCCAACTGATGTTTTCTGAAAAGGGATACAATTTTTGTTTTTATCTATATTAATGACTATAAAAATAATTTTCAAATGTAGACCAGATGGTATAAGTCTTCTATAAATAACATCTAAAAATAAAACAAATAATTTTATAGAGTAAAGGCTTGCTAAATACCATACAATTTGTGTTTTCTATATTTATATATATTAAATTCACAGCATTTTTCTGTGCAGCTAGAAGACAGGATGTTGTAGTACTACAACTGTACTATAATCATCATAATCACATCAATAATAATGAAAATAGTGGCCACTTTGGCACAAAGGCATAGTTTGTTATTAATGCTAAACTTAAAATTGATCACATCCAGTGCATTTAACTCTGTAAAAATTGCAAAATATTCTTTGGTAAAATACTGTCACAAAATTTTCAAACATAAAGACCTATTAATTGGTTAGATTATATCATTTCAATGTTTTTGTGTTTGATGGACCTGTTTGCAGTTAAATTGCACACTGCCTTAATTTTTGACATTAATTTGTAGCATTTCTGGAAGTTTGCTTTTAAAGGTTTTATGTATTATACAAACTAAACAAACCCCTGAAAAGTTTAATAATCAGCTACTCACACCACATGAACCTTGCTTTCTTGATATGGACTAAGCAAAGTGCTAATCACTCTCACCCTCTGATCAGATTACCTCTATAACAAATAATTTAATCATCTTGGGAAGAGAATCCATCACAGTGCCGTGTTTCCACTGAGGCTCAGTGTCATTGATTAACGTAATCAGAGATACGGCCTATCAACCATAAATGAGTTTGAGATTGACACTCCAGTTTATTAGGCTCCAAGCTGCAAACTGTGTGAAGTGTAATTAAAGCTCTCATCTGAGCAAACAGTGACATGCAAACCGGCACCCTGTTGTTGAGCTGAGCATAGCATTATGTTTCATGTGTTTGTGATTTTAATTATTTTTCATGTGGGTGGTTGAAGATTTGACCTCTCCAAACATGTACAGCTCAATTATATCCCCAGAGGACAAGCTTCTGGCTTGCAATAACAATACAGTACTTTTACCTTTTCCACTGTTTAATTTCATGCCAAGCATGTGATATTTTAGCAAATACAAAAAGTGCTGAGTCATAACTCTTCACACACATCAAGGTGTACAACTGATGGGAAACTAAGGCAGCAGATGGTTGACTAGAAAATGCATAATTTATTTTTCTTTGCTAGATGAATAACACAATTAATGTTGAATATTTGCCTTTTGATGAAAAAGACAATTCATATAAATAAAAAGTTCCCCTCTCCCCCACCGTGGGTGTTTGTTTTTTCCCCCCCATCCATTCCAAGCTCGGGTCCTCTACTAGAGGCCTGGGAGCTTGAGAGTCCTGAGCAGTATCTTTGCTGTTTCAAGCTCTGTTTTTTTCTGGACTGAGATTTCTGAGATTCTTCCAGGGATCTGCTGGAGCCATTGCTCCAGTTTCAGGGTCACCTACTACATTTGTCAAGCCCGAATGACATCCCGATGTCATTGCTGTAGATCCTGGTGGTGTGGATCAGGGAATCTAAGTCATCCATGTAGAGGAGGTGGCTGATTGTAGTTATAATATGTGTATGTATATATAATAATATATATATATATATATATATATATATATATATATATACACAAATAATTAGGGCTGGGGGGTATACCGAAAATGTACATATACCGAAATGTATGACTGTTACCAACGTCATTTTGCAGTAAATTTGGTATTTGAAAAAAAAAAAAATAAATAAATGAGCTGTTTTAGCTTAGCGGTGCTCCTGTCCCTGTAAGAATGAATGAATGAAGAATATTCTTTGTATTTAATTGTATTTGTTAGATAAGTATTGTACAGAATGTTATTTTTTTAGCAATGTTTTGCTCTTTAAAAAAAGTTAATGAGTATATGTTTTTCCCAGTAAGGAATCTACATTTTCGGTGTTGTCTGTGTTATGCAATGTTTTATTTTTCCAATCTTTTGTTTATTTCAAGATGATGTGTTTTTAGTGTGCATAACTGGGATATAATTTGGTATAGAATGAGTGAAGGAAGCTGCCCATTTTGGTTTCTACACTGTTTCTAGGCCTGGCCAGTATACCGGTTCATACCAAGAAAACGGTCTTTATTTTCGTTATATGAATTTTTAATATACTGGTAATCTTTTCTTCATAGGAGAAAACTATGGTCACTCAGGCAGTTTGTCTTGCATCTCATTAAAAGGGTTTCTGACACTTTGGCATGCTGAAAAATATAATCAGTTTTTAAACTTGAACTTTTAAAACATTGGGATATCTGTAGGTTACCATAAAACTTTTAATAAAGTTATAATTTGCTAGCTTGCCTGTTGGTTTTCATAAGACAAAGGCTTAAGAAATTTCATAATAAAAAGCATTTTTTGTACCTCAGCTTTGTTCCAGCCATTTAAAAACAATTCAGAATATGCATATATCGTAAAAGCAATCCATCATAGTTTTTACTAGTTTGATGTCACAAACCGATCAAAACACAAGCAATATCAAATTATGATTTCAGAGGGAAAATATTTGGAGCTATGTATTTCGTTGCAGGTATCACTTGCTGTCTTGTCAGCATCTTAATGGCTCATTTCCAACCTGCTTGTAAAACCATGTATTTCTGTAAAATTGTGTAAGAACTGACTGTGAAGTACTATTGAAGGGTACTGACACTGTCCTGCAACTTTTAGACATTTTTCTGTTTCAACACACCTGAATCAAAAAATTAGGTCATCAACAGGGCCACATAGAACATAACTCCATGCAGGAGGCATTTTAACCATTTGATTCTGGTGTGTTGGACCAGGAACACATCTAAAAGTTGCAGGACATCTGCCCTTTAGGACTGGAATTTTACAACCCTGTTATTCCATAATACTTTCTACAAAGCTCCACATTGAATGAAACAGGTCTGAGCCAACATTGTTAAATTAGCTTTTTCCTAACTGGGTGTTTTGACATGCTGTTGAACACCTCTGGATTCCCTTGGTTTCAGCCCTGAGGTGGTGAGCCAAATCAGACTTTGGTAGATGTTAACTGTCAAATAAGTCATTAAAGAAAAAAAAAAAAAATGTCCCAAGGTTTTTTTTACCCTGGATATTAAGGTTCAAGTTCTTTTGAAAGAATGATTTCTGTTCATTAAAAGTCACCGGGCATAGTCATTTTTCCTCCTCTTACAGATGCCCAAAGCATTGTTCATAAATTATTCCAGGCCTGTGAAAAGAAAAGAAAAGAAAAGAAAATTAGATCTTTGGAATGTAGTGTTCCTACTTGAAAACTACGTAACAGCACCTGAATCAATGTTTGGAAGCAGATTTCATAATTGGTTGCTAAACTGCATAACTATATCGCTAACTGAGAACATTATTAATTAAATCAATCAAATGTTCTTCTCTTCCCTTTTAATATTATGTGCAGTGACCTTAAAAAAGTGTTGACAGCTGTTGAACTTTCACATTTTGTCATGTTACAACCACAATCCCCAATGTATTTTATTGGGATTTTATCAAGTAGACCAATATAAAATAGGGCATGATTGTGAAGGGAAAATAATAAATAATAATCTGAAAAATGTGTTTGGTATTTGTACAGTCCTAAATCTTTGGCCGATATTTGGGAAATATTTGGGAAAGCTCAGCCCAGGTGCCTGTCTTTCACCCATTCTTCTATAAAGGCTTGGAATGTATAGATGGTAATTAATAGTGGTCATCTTGAAAGATTTTCCTTGGCCTCATGAGGCTTTCCTAGGTTTTCTAATATTATTTAACAATGCTGTGAAGCCATCATAGAACAGCTCGGTTTATACTTACATATGGATGGGCTCAATTTACTAATAAGGTCTCTGCTGACAGCATTTTGTGCCATTAAATCTTTCTGAAACACACTAAAGCATTTTTTCCCAATCAAAGACATTCAAGTTGTGGTGACAAAGTAACAAAAAATAAATGCACAGAGTATGAATACTTTTAAAGCACTCTCTTACCCATCTGAGGTTGAAGCTTTTGCCATTTTTCTAACTTTGTACAGAGCTCAGATATCATACTCTTTTTGTGTGTATGAGATGCAATAAATTAATGATTTGCTGTCTTGAGATTTATGACCAGCTGTCTTTCCGTGTGGCAAAACAAACTTGAGATGAGTGACACATTCTAATATTCTGTGCTTACTATTGAATAATGTCCCACACGGCACCCCCACAGAGCTCCTAGATATATCACAAGTGGAATATTAAACATGCCCAAATACAATTTGAAAAGCCCACGTGTGAAAATGGCATTTTTAATGCAGCAGCGAGGTCATCAGATCTGCAGTCTGGAACGGATTAAACGTATCTGTTTCTGTGGTGATGCTGGTGCTATCAATTTGAGAAGGGGATTTTGGATGGCAATGAGTTCCCTTGGACAGGTAATCTGGTACAACCATTAGAGCCTGTTAACTGGCTGGGCCTCAGGTGTCACACCTTGTTCATCAGTCTCAGTTTGGTCAAAGTGGGACCTTTCTTTCCTCAGTTAGATCCCTTCTGCACCACAAGTAACAGAATGGCAAAAGCCTGGTAGAGGTGCTGACACCCCAAATCGAGAACAGAGACTTATGTGGTTTAAATTAATTGACTGACCTGCCACATTAGCCACCACGAAGGCCCATCTGTAAAGCCATCTCCCTTCAGTCCCATCATTTTAACACTCCACCTCCACAATCAGGGGCCTAAACTCCTTAATTAGAAGGGTAATTAAAGCCAACAGGTTCATAAAATGGGTGAAAACCTTGAAAGGCTTTAATTTTAATGCAAAAGATTATCTGTTCAAATAATATTCTACTACTTGTAGCTATCTTCTGAATGAATGCAAAACTTCATATCAACCCAGGAATGCTATTGGATTTAAGTTTTGAAAGAATTTAAGATTTGAAAGAGGTGAATGTGCAGTAGTTTCTGTAATTTTTCTGCTGTTTGCAGCCAAAATGATAAAAAATAATCATATAGGAGAAATGTATCTCTAGCCATCCATATTTAATCTACCTTGTACTAAGGTTGTAAGATTTCATAAATTTAAAACTCTAAACTGAAACTTTGAAATTTACTAAATTACTAATACTTACTAACGCAACATTATTGGAAGGTACCTGTTTTTCTGTTGTTTTTTTTCTACTTGAGAGTAAAAAGAAGGGCAAAACTTAATAAGTAGAGGACAATTCAGCCCTTGTTTAGAATTTTTAAATAAGTAATTAACCTACCTAAAATAAAACACTTATACTTGGTATAAGTGTTACTATCCTTTTCTGAAGGTTGTACCTTTAATTCATTTGTTCATTGTTTGATATAAAAGTAATATAACGAACTATCACAAATGCTGGATGATAGTTGTTGCTACCAAAGGAAAGGCAATCTCTAGGTTTAGGGGGTCAAATACTTTTTTACTCAGGAGTAAGTTGGTTTGTATAGCTTTCCCATTTTAATAAATTAAAATGTTTTCAATGCTGCTTTTTGTATTTTGTTTTAACTTTGGATGATGATATTTGTTTCACCTGAAACATTTAAGTGTGACAAATAAGAAACTAAGGAACATTTTATGTGAGCAAATACCTTCTTGCAGCACTGAAATGGCTAACCAAAGCAACATGGTTCCCTGCATTGAATTCTACTCCACCTCCCCACCCAACCTATTGCAGCTTTGCAATAAAAGAATAAAAGCAGGAAATAACTGCAAAAGTTATAGTCGAAACACTTGAAAACATCACTTTATGGTGTTGGCACACTACACAAATGGAAAAAATTCCACCATCACTCTGAAAGTGACCTTTAAAGGCCAAGAAGTGGGAGGGTTGAACATTGACTTTGTTACTTTTTGTTTAAATTGCACTTAGAAGCCTTCACATTAAGGCCACAAGCTGCACAATAAATCAGGGGCCATGAAGTATTTGTGCCTATTAAAGCTGCACAACCAAAAAAAACCATCTAGTATGTGGATGAGTTATTGACACATCTTTTCGCCCCTCAACACACATCACAAATCTCTAAAAACTGAAATTAATGTTCTTTAATTGGATATCTGTCTATAAAACTACTGTTGTGTTTTGAGAATTCAGTTTTTTGTCCTTTCACCCAATTCAAAATATGAATCATCAACAAATAACTTTTATTTTTAACAACCTTTTATAGAGCTCCAGGAGATGACGTCATGTTGGCAGAAAAAACTGTTAACAAACTAGAGTAGCTGCCCGGCTATTGAAGAGTTTTCCAGCTTCACAAAAATAGTTGACTCGTGTTGTGCCACTGAGTGCACAGATCACCGAGGTCAGGTTAAAGACACAGCCTTTTATTGCATCCCAAAATATCTATCTTGAAAGAAAAGATGGATTTCTGCTATAAAATGAGGAGCGCGATGAAAAAACGAAAAAAACAACATTTGAACCTGTGTCTCAATGGATTTCGCTTGTGTAGTGACCATTTAATTTCTGGTATCTTCACCCGAAAATATAATTCAAAGTTACCTTTTACATTAGTATTTCTAACGATTGTACTCAAAATGTGTCAATAGTTGTAATGATAATGGCTTATGAACAATGAAAAGTTATCCGTGGCAGTGTAAGAGAAAAGGTGATAACAGTAAACTAAACGCATTTTGCTTTAAAGATTGTTTGCGTGCTTTTATTGGGGCCTGCCCACTGAAATTGCGTAGGCAGTGCACCTATTACTATTCACTTCTAAAAAGTTTCGGACATTAATACGGGTCGTACCGTATAATGCACACCCACAATGTATATATCAAATTGGGCTCGATCACGACATCCGGGCTATTACTTGTATTGGCAATTGGAGTTACCATGGCGATGTAATTAGCCCGAAAAACATGTCCAAAAACCCCATAGGAAATGAATTGAGCCAGGAGTGGAAAAATCATGAAAATCCACTATTTTTGAGGATTTACTGTGTCACCATACATTCACCTAGAAACCCCATTAAAACGTCATCTTGTAGCTAAATTCCTGCTCTGTTCAGCAGTGAAGACCTGGTGTCGGCAGCTGTTACTTTTTTTCACAATTTGACTTTGTTCGACCCAAAGTTTGCCTCAAATTGCCATTTCTACAGTGGAGCCTCTTGTTAAACAGTGTGCAGAGCTGTGGAATTGGAAGCACCTGATCATTTTTTTACTTGCCGTCACGGTCACATATTTCGCACTAGTGACATGATTTTCGGTCATGAAATAGACTAAACATTTTGGATTCTCACGATGTTGTGAAAATTTCCCTATGTCTCATGGTTTTCTCTCAGCAAGCTCCAGAGCGATCAGAGTGGAACCCAGCCTGACAAGATTTCTCGTATATGACAGAATGGAGAGACTGCTCAGGATTTTCAGAACCTGAGCCCTGTTCTTAGTCATCTCTCTCTTGTTTGTTCTCGGACGATGAATGAGGTAGAAAGTTGTGCTTTGAGATTATCGAAGACGAAAGATCACTCTCACTTACGCTTCAAGATTTTTTTTGTTCAATACCATGTACGGCTTTCGAATGGGAGCCAGTTGGTCGGGGCCCTCTTTCGCTTAAAATCGGGATTGGGAGCTGTAAATTGACTGTGTATTAAGACCTTCACTGTTTACACCTAAATTCCAGTACATGCACTCCGCCCCGCCACGCACGCCGCAGCGGTTCTCCGTCGTCGTTAAATTACACTGCATGCGCCCCACCTCCGCTCCTCTTCAGAGCCCAAAGGTGCTCAACGAAGCATGCGCGGGAATTGCGAGATATCATGATAAAGAGCAGTGATATACACGGAAGTCAGACCAAAATCAAACATTCCAAGGAAAACAAACAGAAAAGAACAGCTGATCTACTTCTATTTGCTATTATTCTTTGTCAAGATATCTCCACGCACTTTCTTAAACAATGGGTGAGTACATTTATAGCAGATCAGCTGTATTAATAGCGTATTTTTTATCTTAAAAAAAAAAAGAAATCTGTCTTTACTGATTTATTTTGAAAAACCGGATGATCTGCATTTTCAGCATCCTGCCTGGTACTTTTTTATTTGTGTAGATTTACCGCGACTTGCTCCGGCGTCCGGCAAAATTCGATTCAATCCTATTTTTGCCGGAGTGCGAAACGGTGGCCGGCGCCGGTAGTGGAATAGTTATTTTTCATCACAACAGGATCGGATTTGTTGCAGCGTGCGTGGCGGGGCGGAGCGGAGCGCATGTAGTGGAATTTAGGTGTTAGTCCTAAAAAAGGTGGTCTCGGTCCGGTTCCAAACGGGAAAGATGTTCTCTTCACTTCAGGTCTAAATACGAAGTCTCGATCTGAAACAACTCCACAATACATGCGCCTTTTTGTCAAATTATTCATATTATTTAACCACTTGAATCACACCGCCAAATATTAATATCCCATATGCTGTAGTGAATGTTGTTAATTACAGAGCTATGTCTTCTGTTTAATCATGCTGTCAGTATATCAGGACACATGGAGCACATCGTCTCCTTCGTGTTACTGCACGCATTCGCAGTGCCAAATTTTCAAACAGAGCATCACAAAACTTGCATTAAATGAGCTGCTCAAACATGCAATTGTGGGGAGATCATCAATTAGACAGGACAGGTTTCTCAGAATAAACGGCTGAGCAATAGGTGAACAGGAAAGAAGTTTAGCTTCAGTCTGAGACTCCTGCACTTACCACTCATCGCTCAGTCATTGTTCCAACCTTACCTCTGATGGTAACCACGCATCAGTTCCACAAACCACTACTACACATAGTACTACAGAGTACTACACAGAGATACTTCACTCAGGAACTACACAGTTCTACATACATGTATGACATAATACTATACATTACTCCACCCAGGTACTATACACACTGTATTACACACAGGTACTTTACTCAGGTAGTATACAGTACTACACACAGGCACTTTACATTGTACTACAGAGTACTACACACAGATACTACACCCAGGTACTACACAGTGTTATATACATGTATGACATAATACTATACAGTACTATACTCATGTACTATACATTCATGTACAAAACAAAATATTAGTCAAAGGTACTAGACACTGGCACACCACAGTATTACACAGGTACTACACTTATGTATCACATAGTACTACACACAAGTACTACACAAAGGTACTAGTTAGTACTATGCAGTACTAATCAAAGAACACATTGTGCAACATAGTACTACACAAAGGCAATATACACAGGTCCTACACAGTACTATACACAGGTATTATATAGTACTATACAATACCACAAAAAGGTACTATACACTCAGGTACACCACACGGCATTACTCACAGGTATTACACACTACTATACACAGTTACTACACACAGGTACTGCATACTAATAAGCAGTACAACAAACAGGTACTAAACATACCACACGTTGTACTGCATAGCACTACACACAAGTACTACAAACAGGCACTACACATGGTACTACATAGTACTACACACCAGTATTACACATTACTATAGAGAGATACTACAAGCAAGTCCATGTGTCCCCACCCCCTTCTTTCTTTTATGTATTGTTGAGCAGGAAAAAGTTTGGGATGTAGCGACTCTTGATGTAACCAAGTTAAATGAGTGACAGGTGGTAAAAGGTGCATGTGCTTTTTTTCACAGATAGGAAGGAACGAAAGGGCAATCACGTTCCTGATGAAACAATTATCCCCCCTCTGTCTGCTGCCACATCTGACATGGAGGGCAAGATGAGAGTCTGCGATCACCGTTCAGCACCTCCATTTTTCTCCTGTCCTCGCCTCTCTGCCTCAGATTTTGCCTACTCTTTCACCTAGCCATCACTGTAATTAGTGCTTCTGTCATTTCTTCTGACATGGGTGCTCACGCTACTTTGTGCATGTTTTTGTCAAGGAGAGCCTTAGAGAAAGTGGGTGTGCGTTGGCCTCTAAGAGCGTCTGTTTGTCTGATGGGGGATAAAGCGAAGTAGCATTAGGTTGACTCTGAGCAATTGATTCTCAATTGCTGAAGAAGCGTTTTCCTTTTTTCTTTTCTTTTTTTCACCAATTCAACACATGATTAAAGGTGGTGGGGCAATTACTATTCATCTGGAAGAAGACAGAAGGGACAAGCTTACAAAGAGTGTGAGAATCAATCCATGAAGAGCTGTTCTCCTCTTCTATTTCACACTTTATCCCTTAGCCTTACCAGCTCTTTTTCCCTGCCTTTCCTCACTTTATGCTTTTTTTGCTTTAGATTCAGTTTTACTCCTTTGTTTTTTCTTAAATATTTGACTATATGACAACACACATTCATACATGCATCATTTTTTACCTCTGTATCAATAAGGGTGCTGCTTGTTTTTCTTTTTCTGTTTTATCAACAAGTACTCTTATCTTTATATAACATAACTAGCATAGGATTTCTTATTGAAATAAGTAATGTAAACTCAGTATTTGTTCTTCTTTTCAAATACGGGCTTGGCCTCATGACCGCAACCTAATAATTATTAATAGTGTTTTCAGAGTAGCTAAAATAGATTGTGATGTAACATAATGCATTCTGGGAGGTAGTCCTAGACAAACAAGTTTGCATTTTGCATAGGTGCCTATGGGTCTGACCTGCTCCGATTGTCACAAAGTTGTAGTTTCGTCTCCTAAAGATGTTGACAGGAAGGATCTAAGTACTGCTGTTCTGGGTTGTGTAAATCAGACTCTAGATACCCATACTGGATGTCAGAGAAGGTTAATACAAATCATAAAGTCATGATAAAAGAAAATGCCATAATAAATGCATAAATACAACAATTCTTGACAACAGGGTAAAAAGAACACAAACTACACATATTTTTATCTGTATAATTAATATTTCACCACTTAGATTTACTCACAGTGGAATTAGTAACTTTGTGGACCAACCGCTGTCAGGTGTTTTCATAGTAAGAGGTGTAACATGTGTTGTTTGCCTTGTGAGTCCTTTAATTTTCAGTTCATATTTCACCATCAACTTCAGGATAAACATTTATTTCAGTTCAATACATCTCCAACCTTTTCAGTGGCCTCCTGTAGTGACACATTTTTACTTTGACTGGGACATTCAAGGCAGCGCTTAATTTCTGGCAATCAATATTTAGCAGGGTGGGCATCAAGAAAACCACCTGGTATATCTTCTTCATCAAAACAACCTACTCCCTTTTATATCTGCTCATTTGTGAGATGCATCTAAATTTTACAAATAATTTCTGCTTTCACATCATCGTCCAGTCAGTGTTATTTCAATTGCTAAATGCGGTTTGTTTGTCCAGCATTAGCACCCAGCAGCATTTGCTATATTGTGATGTCAACTGTAAAGTAGGCTATTAAGATTTATAATGTGGGATTTTATTTTAAATGTCAGAAAAAATATGACAGTTTTTAGGGTAAAAATAGTGGTTTAACCTAGAAAGAATCACACACAGGGGTCAGAGAGAAATTGAAGTTAAATGAACTCTGCAGTGGGAGATAAAATAAGAAAAGTTCTGCAGAGGGAGACCAGGAAGATACTCTGGTTGACCCTTTGTCTGTTCTCCTCTCAGCTTCTCAGACAGCCTCCCAGCTCTATGTCCTGATTGCACAGCTCTGTCACCTGGTCTCAAAAAGGCCCTCCCACTGCACTCTCTCTTTATTTGGTCAAACTTCATTAGCATCTTAAAAGAACAGGGTGTATACAAAGGAACATATGGTTGAAACCAAATGACATTTAAAAAGTACATTTAAACTATGGGCTGCACGGTGGCGCAGTGGTTAGCGCTGTTGCCTTGCAGCAAGAAGGTCGTGGGTTCGTATCCCGGTCCAGGGTCTTTCTGCATGGAGTTTGCATGTTCTCCCCGTGCATGCGTGGGTTCTCTCCGGGTACTCCGGCTTCCTCCCACAGTCCAAAACATGCATGATAGGTGAATTGATCATTCTAAATTGTCCGTAGGAATGAATGTGAGTGTGAATGGTTGTCTGTCTCTCTGTGTTGGCCCTGCAACAGACTGGCGTCCTGTTCAGGGTGTACCCTGCCTAACGCCTGATAATTGCTGGGATAGGCTCCAGCTGCCCCGTGACCCTGAATTGGATAAGCGGTTAAGAAGATGGATGGATGGATGGATTTAAACTATGTGATAAAGAAATATACCCTAAGAAAATAATAATACAACATTATTATTTTTCCCTAACAACAGTAGCTTTATGCATCCCTGTCTATTAATGTACAGGAACCAAAAAAAATCTAATCTCACAGCTTCTCTGTAGGATTAATATGTGGATACCATCATGGTGGTGGAAGAAATTTTATTTTATGTTCTGTGAACCATGTTTGTGTTGTCCAGTTTTTTCTTACATAACTCCCAAACAACCAATTGGCATGCAGACAGTCTCTAATGGATGCTATGGTGACTCAATGATGCTAAAATGCTGCAATGGAATGGTTCAACCTTTTATACCACAGTGAAACAGGAAATCAAGGATTATTGAGGATTAGCAGTTAGGTCATTCAACATGTCAAATGTGTAAAGGGGTTTCCTTTGATCTTTCATGGTACCACGTTAGGGAATGTTTTGATGGAAAGGAAAAATGTAACACAATTTTGAGAATTATGAAAAGATATTTTAACGGCACAGTATTTTAAAGTAATGTATTTTTTTAGAATCAACCTGCCAATTTATACATAATATTCCTTGTTTGTATATGGCAAAAGCCAAGGTTATGCAGGTCTGAAACGGTAATTTAAATTGAATAATTGTCTATCCAATATCAATATTAAGGAGGCTAGATTCCTTTACAGTGAAGGATTACATTACAAGTACCACCAACATTTTCGTTATCAGGTCACAGTGTAGGATTAAAAAGTGCTTTCAAAAATGGTTGTTGTAGGTTCCGATACCCAGCCGTGCGAGTAATGTGTGGGTTCCTGGAAATAAGGTTGTATTCCGCTACTGAAATTGCTTATGCAGGTAGGACTGTCCCAGATCTGGCTGTAGAGAATGCAATTGTCCCAACTCATTAAACCCAGTAAATTGTTTGCTGGTGATTTCATTTAGTTCTTGTGATTGTTGGATGTTGATGTGCGTTTGAAAAAAAAATTAGATAGGGACACATCTTGTTAACTGGAATTCGGTTGACACAAATGTAATGTCTAAACTATAATTGCAACAAATAGAATAAAAAATGAACTGTGTCGTGTGGGGATGCAAATTATTTATATAGCCTACATGTGCGGAGCACAGTAACATGCAAATTAGGAGGTGCTGTATGAATAATCAAGTGATCTTTAGGTAACTGTTATGAGTGGTACAGACTGAAAAATTCTAGACATTTGTAATAACCAGAAAAATCCTGTTGGCTCCCCTTTTTCATTACAAGGTACAATGAACATATTATCAATATTTTTTTTTTATTCTTCCCTCTGATGCATATGTAAAAGTTGGTAAGAAATCCAGGCTCCTGGACTTGGACATTTTGTTACAGAATCACACAGCACAATCGTTAGTCATCAAAATGGAGAGGGTTACGCTCGCTTCCTCTATACAACATGAAAGTGTGACCAATTAAGATTTATTTCTCTTCCCAGAGCTTTGCACAGCTAGGGAAAGGAGAAATATTGACAGACAGTGAAATAGACATGAACAGGTTAAGAAGCAGCTGTACTGCGTGAGAACATGAACTGGAAAGACAATATAATTGTTATTTCCCAAAGAATTGATTCGATTATCAATAAAGAATTTTGTTGAGTGAACTAAAAGTAAACATTTTTGGTCAACTTAATACATTTGGATTGATATAAGGCACAAAAATAAACAGCAGGGGTTTGGAGTCTAACTCAGAAAAGGACCTCTGTTTTATGAGCACCTGCCCTAACCACTTCGCTACACAATAACTCAGAAACTCTGTATATAATAACGCATATGACTTAATTTCCAGTATTAACAAAAAATTATTATATTATAATGACCAGCCAATTCCCTTTTTTTCATGATAAAAGTGAAGGAAATGTATTACTGAAATCATTATAATCATGTTTAGTTAACACTGAAACTGAAGTCATATCTGCTTTTATATACAAGTTTTCTGAGTGGTGCGTGCAGGTGCTTAGACAACAGAGGCCCTTTTCTAAATTAGAATCCCATCTCCTGCTGTTTATTCTTGAGCCTTGAGTGTATTCTAAGATTTTGAATTTGGGTTTTTTCATAAGCTGTAAGACATAATCATAAAAATTATAACAAATAATACCCACAAAATTGCTTTGCATGTAATTACCCTATAATTTTTTTTAAAACACTGGACTTTAAAAAGATATCACTGGGCACATTTCACTCCTTCGAATACAGAGATAAAAGAGCCAAACAAGGTCTTAGTCATAAATATGCACAAACCCCCCAAAGCTAGCTCAAACTTCATTAATGACCTCAATGACCTTCTTTCTGTAATATGTATTGAATATGACCATCTAATTTTTGTGGGAGATTTGAACATTCATACTGACAACCCCCAGGATAGACCGACTAAAACACTAAGTGATACTCTCCATAACTTTGGTCTAACCCAAAATGTCAAACAGGCAACACACAAACAAGGTCACACCTTAGACATTAGCAAAGGACTGACATTTCCGTTGTAGATGTTGAATTATCTGACCATTTCTGAATCTTCTTTGAAAGCATGATCCCTGCTAAACTATTTAAACAAAATAAGACAATAGAAGAAAAACGCTCCCTTGTTGACAGCTCAGCTGAAATCTTTAAACAATCCTCTGGTACGTAGTGAAAAAAGGGAGTGCCGTAAGGCCGAAAGAAAATGGAGGAAAACTCTACTACAGGTTCACTATGAGCTCTACAAAAACAAACTGAACAAATATAACTTAACGTTGAAAACTGCAAGAGAAACTTTCTTCTCTGAAATCATTTACAGAGACAATAATAACACTCGGACTCTATTTGCAACAGTTGAAATACTAACCAATCCTCCAGTGACAGCAGCTCATGAGCTGAATTTGCCAACTTCTTCACTGAAAAGATTCTAGAAATTAGAAGATCAATCTGTAAAGCAGCACCCAACCCACCACCATTTTCATTCCCATGTAAAAATAATGCAGGTAAAATGTCAAACTTCAAGAAACTAAACCTATCAGATCTTGATGAAATTATTAAACAGCTAAACTCGTCCTCTTGCTGCCTCGATCTCTTACCCACACCTTTTTTAAAGAAAGTTCTCCCTGTCATTAAGTCCGATCTGATGCAAATAGTTAACACATCCCTCCAGTCAGGTCTCCCATTCATCAGTAAGATTATTGAAAAAGCTGTTTTCAACGACATCCACATAAATACAGACAGCCGCAGAACCACAGTTCTTGTTCTGTTGGACCTCAGTGCAGCGTTTGACACTGTTGATCACAAAATATTACTGGAACGATTGGAGAGCTGGATCGGACTCACTGGTACAGCACTTCAGTGGTTTGAGTCTTACCTCAAAAATAAGCAGTTCTTTGCGTCCATTGGAAATTTTTCATCCGAACAAACATAAATCACACTCCCACTAACCAAGATTATAGCAGCCAATCAGATACATTACCATAACTATGCAGACGACACAAAGATATACATTACATTGTCACCAGGTGACTTTGATTCTATCCAGACCTTAAATGAATGCATTGAACAAATCAACGACTGGATGTCCCATAACTTTCTCCAGCTAAACATATACAAAACAGAAGTAATTATTTTTGGAAGGAATGATCCAGAGTCAGCACATAGCTTTAGCTAATACAACTAAAAACGACTCATCAGGCCCGTAATCTAGGTGTAATAATGGACACAGACCTGAACCTCCAGGGTCACATTACGGCAATTACAAGGTCAGCCTTCTATCACCTGAAAAACATTTCTAGGATTAAAGGACTGATGTCACAAAAGGACCTTGAAAAACTGATCCATGCGTTTATCTTTAGTCGGATTGATTACTGCAACAGCGTCCTCACAGGTCTACCTAAAAAAACAATCAGACAACTGCAGCTGATCCAAAACGCTGCTTCCCGTGTTCTCACTAGAACTAGGAAAGTAGAACACATCACCCCAGTTCTTAAGTCCTTACACTGGCTTCCTGTAGCTCAAAGAATAGACTTTAAAGTACTCCTACTACTGTAGATATGTTGTCGCTATACCAACCCAGCAGACATCTCAGGTCCTCAAACTCTAGCTTATTTAATATTCCTAGAATTAAAACTAAACAAGGAGAGGCAGCTGTCAGCTTCTATGCTCCACAAATATGGAACAAAGTTCCAGAAGAATGCAAAAATGCTGAATCGTTAGGCTCTTTTAAATCAAAGCTCAAAACTCTACTATTCAGAGCTGCCTTTGAGCCCTAAATTGCGCTTTCTGATCACTATTTGGTTCTCGTAGTTTAAGTTTTATTCTTTTTTTAATCTGTTTTTAATCTATATCGCATAAAATTGTGTTTTATCTGTTTTTAACCTATATTGCATAAAATTGTGTTTTATCTGTTTTTAACCTATATTGCATAACATTGTGTTTTAGCTCTTTTTAATCTATATTGCATAATCTTTTTCCTTACATCATCTTTTCTTATTGATTGATGGTGTATCTGTTAAACCAATATGCAACTGGTTTTCTCTAATCATGCTTCTGTAATCATGTATTTGGTATCATTATCACTGAATCATGTAAAGCACCTTGAATTGCCTTGTGTTGAAAGTGTGCTATATAAATAAAATTGCCTTGCATTGCCTATATCATATATTAGATTCACCTTTTAAGATCATTTGCTGAAATACATTAAGTTTTGTACAATATTCTAATTTTTCGAGTTTCACCTGTAAATGTTTGATGACGGTTTTTGCCTTCCAGGTTGGCAGAGGCGGTTTTGGTTAACTATGTACCAATGACATGTTGATCTCTAGTTACAGACCTGGAAAATAACATCCGTGCAATTTAATTAAAAATAAGATGCTTACCTGAGTTACATAACCAAGAAAGTCCACAGTTCTTCTGCAGCCTGTTGCTTGTTTTATGCATGTAAATATCCAGTTGTCATATGTAGGCATTCGGAAAAAAAAAAAAGTTGTAGGAATATCAAAAAGTTAATATAATCATTGAAAATAAGATGACCCAATGCAGAACTTTCAATCCGCCATGACACACACACATAGAATTGTTAATCCTGTCTAAAGTGTTTTAAAGTTGCCACAGTTTGTGATTTATTCAAACTTAATTTCATTTGTGAAAACCTAAGAAAAGAAAATTTTGAGTGTATTCTTAACCCTTAGGATGTCTTAAACCTGAACTAAAAAGTCTGATCTCGAGTCTTTAAAATATTTTCTAGGTAATGACAACTTTACGCTACTTGTGTAGAAAAGGATAATCTCAGTTTTCTTTTTAAACAGTTTAAAGCAGTGTCATCAGATGAGCTAGATGTGTTGTTACAGCCCAAATGAATTGACCGTCACTGCAATATTGAAAGCAGCTGTGGGGAGAAAAGTAAATTATAAAAGAGATAAAGCAGCAAGGAAAAGACAAATATGTCAAGATTGGATCATAAAGGCACTTTCTTTAGAGCCTCAAAAAAACGAAAGATTGAACACAAACATAAAAATGGAATTTGATTGGGACTTATTGTGAAGTTACAATCACATGTGTAAACTGAGTTTAATAAAAAAAGATGTGATAACCCACATCTGGGGTCAATCTTCAGTAAACATGAGACAGAAAACGACAATAACAGTTAGCAGTGCTAGCTTGTTGTAGTATTGTTGGATTTTGAACAAATAATTTCATTTCCATCTCTAGAAAAAAATTTACTTAGAAATAAGTGCATATTTTATCTTCTTTAAGATGTCATTGATACGAAGCATAAGAAAAGTTAATATTTACATAACCCTGAGTATTATGAACAAAGCTGTTAAAAAATGACATGCTGGACATCTCAATATACTTGTTGCATTACTGACTGGCATCAAAAGTTTCAGCTCAGCTAAATCTGAATAATTAAAAATATATTGTGAACTTGTACGCTGTGGAGGTTGTACAGCAGGCGATGCTAATCGCTCTTTGTGTACATCTCATTATACTGGACGGAACTAAAGCAAATCACCATTCTGAAACAATTAAATTATGGGCATGCAAAGTGAAATCAATTTTCAATTATGTTGCCATGTCACTTCATCCAAGGAGGCTCCTTTGTTAGTGGATCTGCCAGGCCCGCATGTAATTACGGTGATACTGGCTTAAAATGAGAGGAAGATTTTCTTCTCTGGAGTCAGTCATCTCATAAAAAAAAAAAAAGAAAAAAAGATCCTAACAGATACAATAATTTTTAGGATCTTAAACAGTAAGCGAATGTACGTAAATTACTCTTGAGACTGAAGATATGACGTGTATAATTAATCAGAAATTTAATTTAGCATCAGTGATTACTATATAACTGAATGTTCCAATACCGAATATTATAGAGGACACAGTGATTACTGTAAGAGATAATGCACAAATTGAAAAAAAGAATATATTTTGAGTGTTTAGTTAAATAAAGCAACCTCTCAAATGTACTTAAGTAAATGTACTGTTTCATTAAGGTTTAATGACCTGATGAAATATAGAGAACAAAAAGGACAAGTAAAGAGGATATTTGTAAAACTGTAATACTCTTTTTGCCCTCAGTAGTTGGTATAAAGGATTTCACAGATAATGTGCAGGGCAGCGAACTGTATAGAGAGTTTGGCACATTGTGCCTCATTCGCAGAGTCAGTGATCTGTCATATGTTGTGATAAGCAACTTTAAATGTTAAATTTAATGCTGATTGATATTTTAAGAAATATTGAAAAAAAATCCTTATTGTAATGTTACAGTACAATAGGGACTTTGAGACAACTATTTTAAATTGTATTATGCAGCAAAAGCATTGGTGTTGGCCCTTGATATTTTTGCCTGTTATCCTTGTTTTGAACATTTACTTGTAATTCACCCTTTACACCTGGGCAGGGTTTAGCGGTGCAGTGTTAGTTTTACTAATGCGAGGAACAAAGCATGTTCACAACAATACATCTAAGGAGGTGTGCTTGATTTTTCTGGTCTTTCGGTGTTTCCTTTGACTGCCCATTGCAGCGAAACCATGTAATGCTGTTAGTCAGCTTTTACTTTTAACGCTGTGAAAGTGCTTCAGCATTCTCCACATGATGGTTTTTCCCACTTTCCTAAGCTGATCTTCAAACAGCCCTTGCGGAAGCTTAATTCTCCTTATCGGCACAGTTGTGGCCCCTTCATGTTTGACATTATATGATTTCTCTTGTCCAAATGGTGTTTTTTGAAAAAATACTCAGCAAAGCACCCAAGAGAGGGATGTTGAGCTATTTTATAGTCTGACAATGGCCATATTGAGCTTTGTTGGAGGAGTTAGTAGTAGTAGTTTTTACTGCTAAGAAAACTCATCAACATTTATGAAGAGTGCTGCAATGAGACCAACTACAAATAAACACTGTCATGCATTATTTAGCAAATCTACACAAATGAAGTGTAACAGTTGCTAAAGTCACTAGATGAATTGGCTGCATTTTTTTTTAATTCATACTCTTCACAACAATTTTCTAAATTTTTTTCTAAATTGGCAACAATTTGCTTTTAAATGGTAAAAACCTGCAATTCGCCAGCCCCCTTCAAAGTATACAAATCAGAATTCACATCCTTCATGCAAGCCTCAAGTATAAAATAAAAAAAATAAATTCCCCCCCCCCCCCCCCCGTTTTTCACAAATCACACACTGCTAACTTGTAGAGCCTGGATGGAGGTGGAGGTTTTCGCCCTCTCTCCTTCTGATGTAATTGAGGCCGACCCAGACCCGAGCATCCTTTCTAAATATCTGTCTGATCCTGGCCCGGCCCTGCCCATCAGGTACAGTCAGGCTCGGGTCAGGTATCCATCCTCTAACACACACACACAGACACACACAATCAGTGGTGGGCTGTCAGGCCCAGAGCTGAAATAAAAAAGGATAATGATCTATAAGCATCAATAAATAACTATATGGCACAAATTATTTTAAATGAATAACAGAAAAATAAGAAGCTGTTTTAAACCGTGATTTGGTTATGTGCCTCAAAGAGAAGACCCATTTACGCCAAATGAAAATGACATCCCTGTGGTTAAATCATTTTTATTCCATCTAACCCAAAGTTTTCTTCTTTTTCTAGACAAGTTTTTGAAAATGCCAAGCAGGCCTACCTCGAGATCTCCTTGGTCTTCATCTATGGTATCCAGCAGTAGCTGAAGTGTCCATTGGATTGTACGACTGGAAGTTATGCTGTTTTCAGGATGGCTGTGGAATTGAGGTTTGGATTCTTTTTCTGCTTACACAAAGTCAGTCATGCCAATGCAGGTGTCACTTTTTTACCTTCTGCCAAGTTCTTTGAGATTGCCCACAGTCTTGAACTTTTTGTGATTTTTAAAGTAATAGTTTGTACTGCGGTCAATGAAAGTTGACATTTAGATACGCCCAGCTCCATCTCAGAACTGTGAGCACTGCACAAACTTACTTTGTTTTAAGTATTGATAATGTCAGCTATTCACAAATAATTATTTTATTGGGATACTTTAGAAAACGATGGATTGTTTGGAGAGGTCAAGAACATTCAATCAAACTCAATCAAACTTTATTTATAAAGCGCTATACAAACAAAGTTACTCAAAGTGCTTTACAGATTCAAAATAACCCTACAACCCCCCCCTTCAAAAATAAAATCATTAACGCAAATACAACCCCCTCCCAACCCAACCCATCAGCCATACACACACACACACACACACACACACACGCACACACACACACACACACACACACACACTTAAAAGCTACAAAAAGCGGACTGAGTACAGATGAGCCAGGAAATGCCATCATGGGAGCCATCTGCATCGGCAGCAGCAGATCAACAGCAGCAGCCAAGGCTCCGACCCAGGGCGCCCAGAGGAGGGAGGGATGGTACCCCCATCTCCACCCAAGCGCTACCTGGGGGGCACCCAGGCAGCCACAGCCGACCACCGCCCCCGATTTAGGGGGCCCCCAGAGAGGAAACACTGGCAAGAAAGATTAAAATACGTTAAAATATTAAGTTTATAAAATATAAAGTGTATAAGGTATAAAACAAACAACAACAACAACAGTGTAAAACAACGAGTCCATTGTGCTCCTCCAATAACTAAAGTTGCAAACTTTAGACATGCTCTTTTTATATATAAAGTAACTCACACCTATAAAATAACATACCTCTATTTTCTTTGTAGTTAGAAGAAACATGTTGTTGTTTAAAGGGATTACTATAAATCTAAATCTGCCAGGGGTTGCTCGGTCTTTTATAATTTACTGCTGGCTAATTAATCAAATCTTGACCTGCCAATTCTAAATTACTATTAAATATATACACTCTTGGTTAAGTTATTAAGAGGAGTATTTGAGTCTGTTTTAAAATGCGTTTCAGACTTTGTAGCATTGTTGCAGCTCTCAGTAATTAATGCTCAAAGCCATGAATGTGGTCGGACTCAAACAAAACAACTCACCCTTGGCTTCTTGTGCAGACACACATTTTCCAGATGACGAGCTCTATGATTGAATAGACACTGGCCTGTAATTAGACTTTAACAATATGCCTGATGCCGTCTGCTCCTCAGACTCCCTCACTCTCTCTCCATTTGCCCTCAAAGCCGCAGACTCAATGGTTTCCATGTAATCGCTGCTGAAATGGGTCATTCTGTGTTATTGACACAGTCTGGACATTATGGCATGTGAGTATTGGAGATCACAGTTTCTATAGTAATGACTGCTGTTGTGGATCACAGTCCCTGTTAATGACATCAGTTACATTTAAGGAAAGTTATATCTTGCTGCCTGTGGTGCTCTGTCCATCTTGCTTTCAGCAAAGTTCTGGAGAGTATTTTGGTACACACACTGATATAAAGCAGTGCTGCTTTTAAGAATGCCTTGATTCATCTATTTCAGCAAAACAAAGAGAGACACAGATTCTCAGTTATGGGACTGGGTGTCCATTAGAGTGCTTTTCTTCCTCCAGCAATCTCACATGAGACATTGGGAGCCTGGATCCTGGTCTATGTGCTGTGATTTGACAGATAAAGGGAAAACATAAAAACAAAATCTGCATTTTATAACTATTTACATAAACAATAATTGTATATGTATTTTTACAAAACTGAGGATTGTCATGACCAGAATTTTTTTGCCCCAAACACCGATCCAAGCAATTAAAAAAACAAAATTTACTGATACTAAATCCAGTCCACTGCAGCATTAAAGTTAATGTTATTGCCACTGCTAAAACTGTATAAAGTGCAGTGAAATAACACACTGGGCTCCATTAGTATGCCATATGCTAATTTAGTATAAAGACCCACTTCAATCATTTGGCAATGGCAATCCTGGGCCTTCATTCATCAAACGTTTGTTGAAATGTTCCTATATTCTATCCTACGAAGGAAATTTAGGATGTGCGTAAGTACACATCAAAGTGTGATTTATGAAACATGCGTTGGCCTCTTGTACGCACGCTCCTCAGCAATCAGCTGTTGATAAATCCCACTTGTGCATACCACTGGTGCCCGTCCCTGTTGACAGACATTTGCATACAGAAACACCTTCAATCAACCATATATGGCAACACCAAAGCCTTTAAAGCCCATGCAGGAAATCCCACATTCGATATAAAACGATGGCCAGAGGATCAGCCACAGACAGAGCAGCCACGGGTCGAGCCTCCGTTGCAGGTGACCTCCGTGAGTCGGGAGCCGAAGGTTCTGACCGATGCGGTCCTGAAAAATCAGGAGAAGACACTAAAGGCACTGAGTGAAGTGAAGGAGCAATTAGTTAAGATGAACAATGTATTTGCGGAGATAAACAACTCTCTCAAACTTGCTGCTGTGCATCACACATGATGAACAAATAAAATGTGATCATTGATTGTTGTGATTAATGTGCCATTTAATTACCTAAAATCTGTGAATGGCCCTCGCATGAATTGCTGCAGCATTCGGTTGCGGGGGGAGCTCTGAGTCATCCATGGGGGAGTCTGGCACTGGGGGGTCCTGCAGGGGGATGCCTCTCGTGATGGCCAGGTTGTGGAGCACGCAACAGGCCAAGATGATGCGGCACACTTTTTCAGGACGGTACTGCAGAGTTCCCCCGATGGCTGATAAACACAGCCAGTGACCTTTCAGGAGGCCGATTGTGCGCTCCACCGTGGAGCGCGTTTGTGCATGAACCCTGTTGTAGCTGCATTCTTGAGCGGTTGCTGTGTTTGTCAGCGGGGTCATTGCCAGGGCTTCAGTGCATAACCCTGATCACCTAAAACTAACAGTTCAAATGACTGGGCCATAATGAATGAAATACAATCCAAAAATATCTACAATAGCGCAATATCAGCCATGCTGCAATCACATTCATGTCGGCCACAGCTGTCTTTCATAGGTTTGAACTTCAATTAAGCAATAAAGCTGTTTGGCCACAGACATAATTAGCGATTGGATCAGAAATAATTTGGAGATGAGAAATACATTTGGATGACTGAGAGATTCCGTATTGCGGTTCCCCATACTACCACTAGATGCTGTGCGTTCGCATGTTCTTACATTTAGGAATGTTTCTACGCACAAGTACAAAATAAAATAAACCACCCAATGCGTAGAATTGTTTCTACGCACGAAATATGCACAGATCTGTGCGTAAGTATGCTTGATAAATGGCCCAGGATCCAACAATCCATTTGATCAATTATTTCTTGATGGGAACAGATTTTCTTTTTCCCAACAGACATTTTAGCAGGACGCTCTTGATATACTGCCCTTTAAAAGCTAAAATAATCACTGTACCCGAAATAAATTATTTGTATTTTTTCCCCAAAAATACTCAACACAATGAGTCATACATTAATAAAGTTTTCTCTCGTCCAACTGATCTTTCCAAGTGTAGCAGACTTGTTACTAAACTATTACTAGCAAATTTACTGTTTAAATTAATCTTATAGATATTATGGGTTGTGGCAGTATGGTTCTAGCAAATTGTCAGCATATGAAATTTGCAAGAAATTTAATTCTTCTTCCTTAAATAATTTTCTTCAATCACTCAGCTACACACTATGCAACAGCTATCAGCTGCTGGGGAATATCTTAACACAGCATGTCATGCAGGTTACTTGACACAGAATGAGAGTAGGAGTTGCTTCTACCATTATAGTCTGTGAGACTCCACTGAATATTATTAGAAAGAGTGAAAAACTTGGTAAAAATCTAGATTTGTTAAATTAACCAAATAATACTCACAGGAAGCCAAGCAGATGAAATGGACGGCAATTTTTAAAAGACGGTTATGGAAACTATAACTATGAGAGTATGACTAACACAGACTCACATGACTGAAAGACCGATCACTCAAACTTAATATGATACTTTGGACATTCTCTGTTAGAGAATGATATAAAAACATCAACTGTTAACTCAGTTTTTGAGAGTTTATGAAAAGAAGGAATTATTTTTGCTCCCTTCAAGGATGGCCTCTGAATTTTCTGGAATTGCTGAATTTAGTGCAACATTTTTTTTGACAAATGTTGTTGCTCGATAAGACCTTAATATTCTTTTTATTTATCTTAGGTATGTCACAGTTTAGATATTGTTTTACTGATATGGTCAGTCATCTGACATCATGCCAATGGACAGCCTAAGTCGCACTGTACTTCCAGTCCATGGGTCCCCTACTGCCAAAAAAAGATGAGTCAATAAAGCGATAAGTATTATTATTTTTTTTATTCCGTTTGAAATGCACCGTGGATCGAACATATGATGTCCATGAATTTTAAAGACACATTTTAAGGCAGAGAAAATGCTGATTTTGGACTGCCGTCAAAAGTTACTTTAGGTTTTGTGTAAAAACACTTAATGGACTTAACTGCAGAAGAACGAGACAGAGGACCGTTGCCTCCATGACAAAGGAAAGAGCATTAAACATGGAGAAAGCCTCTATAAATCGTACCATGTGAAAAATAACAGCTATGCTGGGGGTGAGGCAGTCATTGGAGTGAGAGCCAACATGGAAGAGAAGCTCTACAAGGTCTCAGTGAGTGTTTTACGTGCTGTAGCCAGTGCCAGCTCGCGTTAGCTGTTTGACGTCATATATGCAACTTCTAATTTGTAGGCATTTTAATTGTGATTTTTACAATCAAATAAATCCCAAATCACTTGACAAACACAGATGAAACGCACACCAGTAGTTAACATTTAAATGGAGGATTCAGGATGTAAGACAAAGTGGACCAGAAAATAACTTATCGCTCCATTGACTTACAGTCATTATTTTTTAGGCCAGGTGACCACGGGCTGACAGGAAGGGAAGGAGACTTAGGCTCTCCATAAAGTGGGCCTGATTTATCAAAGGTTTGCAGGTCTTAAAACCGGCGCAAACCTCGCGGTGGCACAAAAACATGCAACAGGTGGTTTACCAGTACTAACTAGAGAGACTTGCACCTGTTAAACCTACAGCCAGACGCGTGCAATCCATTTAGCACTTTTGCCCATGATAAATATGGATTGTGGGAGTGTTGGGTTTCTTAAAACAAAGGTTATTGTCTATCTGGTTATATGGTGAATATTAAATTAATAATTCATTAATTATTAGTTGCATTATTCCTTTATATGATTTATTTAATTGGGGCACCAACCGGGGGTTTAAACCGGTAATATATATCAGAGTTAACTCTATCAAAAATCAGCTTTATAGCTAATTGTTATGATTACCAGATATAAGATTTGATTCAGTTTAACAAATGTATAAACTATCCAACAAACAACCTAAATACAAACCTAATTCGGTTCTGCTAACTGCTAAACTAAAGGGTAAAGCTGCCTGCTACTTAAACAAACTACAAAAATGGCGGACAACTAACGTCATGTAGGCCAAGCAAAGCACACATACACAATCAAACATTGTTTGTTTACTAATAAGGAAACACAGTACCTCCGAACACAACACTGTTTATTAGAACGTTTACAGAAAGCATGCATACATATATAAAGAAAAATCTTAGATTCCACCCAGACTTTCAAATAATAACGAACAATCTTACTTTGAGAGTAACTTCTTTGATTGCGAAAGAAAAACCCGAGAAAAAGGGGAGAAAAATTCAGTCCATTGAAAGGTTGAAAGATTGAAAAAGGAAAAGGGTGTTAACAGCTGGAGCTCCGATGGCCAATCGAAGTTCAGCGAAGGTTTGCTAGCGGTAACAGAGGTTTGAGACACGTGTGTCCAGCACCCTATAATCTTTAAAATGATTACAGAGAACTCACGCTCATAAAAGCAGCGTTCAGAGAGGCTCTTGTTTATCTCCTTAAAGCTCAACGAGTCAAACCAGAGAGACGGCAAGCTCTTCCTGGTCAGTTATTTTTAAAACTGTGGTGCTCCTGTTTTTCAGGACTCCAGTCAGGTTGTAAGAGGACTGCAGTGAGTCCAATTGATTGGTGTTCCGGCCAATTGACGCAAAAGGTTTTATCAAAGATTAGCTCTCCGGAAAAGAGACGAGCTTCTGTTGATCGGCCAGATGCAGGGAGTGAGAGAGAGATGGTGCGCCAGTGTGATCCGGCCAGGGGAACGTTCAATTTCTAGAGCACGTGCTGCTCTGAAAGGCAGTAAACCAGCATTTGGGATGCTGGCATTTTATTGAACCCTTTGATATAATTTCATATATTCCGGGTCAGATCCAACATTCCCCCCCTCAGTTCCAAAGAGTGTGCTTCGGTCCATTCTTTGAAGCTGGTACAGGGTCTGTGTCCATCATTCATGAACAGCAACGTCTTTCTGCGGGCCATTGGTTCAACATTTCAGTCCATTTGCGGAATGGCAGATAAATAGTCCATGAACGCAAACAAGGATTCAATCCATTTGCGGAATAGCAGGTGAAAAGTCCATGACTCAACAAACGATTCACTCCATTGACGCAACAAATAAAAGAAAAAAAAAAGGATATGGGTTTGATGATATGTGTCCCAGCATTCCCCCTAGCTGTAAAGAGTGGAACTGTGGGGTACAGTCTTTGGAGCTACATTGGGTACATATATCCCAAAATGTCTTTGGTGAACCCTATTCTCGGTGGAGCCGTCTGGGCGGAGCCTAATTTAAATTAGCAATCTACATAAGAATAAAATGAGAAACAATACTAAGGCAGGCAAGACAATTTAATGTATATTGCACACTTTCAGCACAACGCAATTCAAGGTGCTTTACATGATTCAGTGATGATACCAAATACATGATTACGAAAGCATGATTAGAAAAACAAAAACATACAGGTTTAACAGATAGACACAATTAATCAATAAGAAAAGATGATGTAAGGAACAAATTTATGCAATCAATATAGATTAAAACGATTCAGCATTTTTGCATTCTTCTGGAAGTTTGTTCCAGATTTGTGGAGCATAGAACCTGAAAGCTGCCTCTCCTTGTTTAGTTCCAATTTTAGGAATGTTAAGTAAGCTCAAGTTGAAAGACCTGAGTGGTCTGGTGGGTTGGTATAATGACAGCAGATCTTCAACATACTTTGGTGCTAAGCCGTTCAGTCATTTATAAACTAGTAGGAGTATTTTAAAGTCTATTCTCTGAGCTACAGGGAGCCAATGTAAGGACTTAAGAACTGGGGTGATGTGTTCCACTTTCCTAGTTCTAGTGAGGACACGGACAGCAGCGTTCTGGATCAGCTGCAGTTGTCTGATTGTTTTTTTAGATAGACCTGTGAGAACGCTGTTGCAGTAATCAATCCGACTAAATATAAACATATGGATCAGTTTTTCAAGGTCCTTTTGTGACATCAGTCCTTTAATCCTAGAAATGTTCTTCAGGTGATAGAAGGCTGACCTTGTTAATGCCTTTATGCGACCCTGGAGGTTCAGGTCTGAGTCCATTATTACACCTAGATTACGGGCCCGATGAGTCGTTTTTAGTTGAATTAGCTGAAGCTATGTGCTGTCTCTGGATTTTTCCTCCTTAGGTCCAAAAATAATTACTTCTGTTGTAGAAGGAGTACATAACTAAGGTAATGAGTCAAAGAAAGAAAGAAAAATGTATTAAAAAAATTGACCCCCCCTTCGCCATGAGGTAGTCGATTATAAGAAGGGGTAAAATTAGGAAAGGGAGGCGGCAGATCGGCGACACTGGGCATCCATCAGGCACAGGTGTCCGTTTGCACTCTGGGCCTTGGATTTGCTTTTAACCGAGGTGTAATAAAGGTCATGGTGTCGATTCTAGCGCGCAATTGTTAAACTTGCTTGTAAGCTGTGTAGGCCATCTCCGCCGTGATGACACACCCAATTACAAGTGCAATCAAGATGAAAGTCATAGTGTGAGATTCAGTCCAATCAGCTTTCTTTGGGAAGCAAGATAGAGGGGTGAGGGTTAATGCCGTGGGTGTCAAGTAAAATTTAACCAATTTGTTCACCTCCTATTAACAGTTGTTTCTCAATTTCTGTGTCAATAGAAATGTTGTAGCCGTTAAACGCGTTCATGGTTTCAATCTCTATATCATGCCTATCAAGACTGAGGTGATGGAGGATCATGTCGCCGATGTGCATCATTGCTCCTGGTGGAACTGAGAGGAACATGGTTTTGTTTCAACAATTTAATCTTGATGACTGTGTCATGCTTATAATGTGAAATTAAAGCTTCAGACATTGGTGTGCTAACAAGCCTAGCAGTTTTTCCCACCCTTTACATTTTCGTTTCCCATTCCTGCATCTTTAATGTCATAATAGCAAAACAAACAATCCTTACATCTTTTTTATCTTAAACTAATCTTTCCTATTGACAGACCGATCCTATGGAACGATTAAAGGTCTCTCGGTTTTACTGTGGATGATTGGGGGGTGGACTCCAACGATGTTAGCCGGCGGCTAACAAATGGCTGTGATCGGTTAACAGTGCGCCTCATGGCTGTTGGGGATGTACGTAGCTCGCCTTTAGCTGGACATCAGCTCGTCCTCTCCAGCTTGGCTAAACAGCGATCAGCTCCAACCTTCACTGAAACAGTACCTTTTTTGTAGCTTTCCCACTCAGCATCTCACCCACATCAACTCCATTGCAGGGGTTGAATGCAGCTAATGACTGGCTCAGATTCTGCAGCCTTGCAGGGGTTTAGCTCCCTCACAGCATCGTCTGTGATTCAGGATGCTCCTGCAAAGCTCAGGGCAGAGCAATGGGTTTTGTTTCATCAGAAGTTTGTGATTCACCTGATTGATCGGCAGTCTTTGTCTTCCTTGGAGTAGGTTTCCCCCAGAAACTTGCATCCTTTCCCCTCGCAAGCGAAGGAAGGTTCAAGGAGGGAAGTCCTCCCTTTGACCAAGCCCTCGCCGTGGGCTAAACTAGAAGAGAGCGTGGGTCTTCCCGATCGGACCCTCACTGTGGTTTGAATGGAAGAGAAAGATCAGCTTCTGGGCCAAAAAGTTTTCTTGTAGCAAAACTCCTCCCTTTCCTGTCACACTTAAGTTATTTTCCTCTCCTGTTGGAGCTAGAATGCAGATTAGTGCCACCCAATGGCTGTGTGTAACCTAACAAAGTATTGTAACAGAATTAACAGTGTAGACAGTAGTGAATATAGTCAGTGACTATTGACGCTCCCAGTTACATTACATCTGTCAGAACAGAAGCTATATAGAATTTAGTATCAGTAGAAAAGCAGTTATTTCCGCCCTAATAACAAATGTAATTAATTTGAAGTGTAAAAAAATAAAGCAGCCGAATCAAGAAAGCCATACATTTGTACATTTGTAACAGGCTGACTCCTTGATGCAAAACACAGGGTAACCTCTCTTCTCCATGAACTCTATAATACTCCTCCTAAGTATCTTTTTTTATATGTGCACTCCTAAAAATGGCAGTATCTACAGTTGTGGACAAAAGTTTTGAGAATTACACAAATATTAGTTTTGACAAAGTTTGCTGCTAAACTGCCTGTAGATCTTTTTTTCAGTTGTTTCTGAGATGTACTGAAATATAATTACAAGGGCTCCATACGTTTCAAAGGTTTTTATCAACAATTACATTACATTTATGCAAAGAGTCAGTATTTGCAATGTTGGCCCTTCTTTTTCAGGACCTCTGAAATTCGACTGGACATGCTCTCAATCAACTTCTGGGCCAAATCCTGACTGATAGCAACCCATTCTTTCATAATCACTTCTTGGAGTTTGTCAGAATTAGTGGGTTTTTGTTTGTCCACCCCCGTCTTTAGGATTGACCACAAGTTCTCAATGGGATTAAGATCTGGGGAGTTTCCAGTCCAGGGACCCAAAATGTCAACGTTTTGGTCCCCGAGCCACTTAGTTATCACTTTTGCCTTATGGCACGGTGCTCCATCATGCTTGAAAATGCATTGTTCTTAACCAAACTGTTGTTGGATTGTTGGAAGAAGTTGCTGTTGGAGGGTGTTTTGGTACCATTCTTTATTCATGGCTTTGTTTTTGGGCAAAATTGTAAGTGTGCCCACTCCCTTGGATGAGAAGCAACCCCACACATGAATGGTCTCAGGATGCTTTACTGTTGACATGACACAGGACTGATGGTAGCGCTCACCTTTTCTTCTCCAGAGAAGCCTTTTTCCAGATGCCCCAAACAATCGGAAAGAGGTTTTATTGGAGAATCTGACTTTGCCCCAGTCCTCAGCAGTCCATTCACCATACTTTCTGCAGAAGATCAATCTGTCCCTGATGTTTTTTTTGGAGAGAAGTGGCTTCTTGGCCTGGTGTCAAGAAGCGCAGCAATCTTCCAAAAGTCTTCTCCTTCGCCTCACTGTGAGTGCAGATGCCCTCACACCTGCCTGCTGCCATTCCTGAGCAAGCTCTTCACTGGCGGCACACTGATCCCACAGCTGAATCCTCTTTAGGAGATGATCCTGGCGCTTGCTGGACTTTCTTGGATGCCCTGGAGCCGTCTTAACAAGAATTGAACCTCTTTAATTGAAGTTCTTGATAATACTATAAATTGATGATTTATGTGCAATCTTAGTAGCCACAATATCCTTGCCTGTGAAGCCATTTTTATGCAACGCAATGATGGCTGCACACGTTTCTTTGTAGGTCACCATGATTAACAATAACTTCAAGCATCACCCTTCTTCTAACATGTCAAGTCTGACATTCTAACCCAATCAGCCTAACATAATGATCTCCAGGCTTGTGCTCGTCAACATTCTCTCTTACAAGATAATTACTGAAATTATCTCAGCAGGTCCTTTACAGCAATGAAATGCAGTGGAATTTTCATGGCAAAGGACTATGCAATTCATCCGATCACTGTTCATAATATTCTGCAGTATATGCAAATTGCTATTATAAAAACGTAAGCAGCAACATGTTATTCTCAAAACTTTTGGCCCTGACTGTAGATTCCTCAATAAGCATACCTCTGTTCTGGTTTTTAAGGTTAACTGCTTTGGCAAATTTAGCGACCCTATGAAATACTAAAGGCACCATTTTAACACGTTTCTAGCAGAACATTAAAAAAAGGAGCAATGGACGACAGAAACTAGGTTTTGGCTGCTCACCTTGTGTCCTCCCTGAAAGCGGAGGTCAGACTCCTCGATGAGCTGCTGAGGGAGAGGATGAGCTGCTGAGTTCTCGCGAGAGCTGTGCATAGGTGAACATGGCGGTTATGTGGTAATGTATACACCCAGGTAAAATAAGACAATCATTTTGAATCAAACGCAGCTTCTAAACTAACCATCAAGTTACTTTTTTTTTTTTCCTCTAAACAACCTGGACGAGGAAACATTGGATTCGCTGGAGTGCTACCTAGACGAGTGCTTTGATAACATCGTTATGGGTAAGTCACGGAAACCTGCTTCGGATACAACAACGAGCACACCGTCGCAGAAGCGCACTCGTTCCGAGGCTAGCACATCCACCGACTCGCCAGATAGAAGCTACGGCGACATCCTGGACTCAATAGACAAGAAGCTAACCAGCCTGGACGCCCGTCTCGCGCTGGTTGAGGTTCTTCATAAAGAATTTCAGGCTCTGAGGGAATCGCTGGAGTTCAGCCAACAACAAGTAGCTTCGCTAGTTACAGAAAACCAAACACTAAAAGAAGACGTTAAAAAACTCACCGAGGGAATGAAGCAGCTGTCTGGAGAAAACAAAAGCTTCAAGGAGTCTATTCTAGACATCCAGGCCCGATCAATGAGGGACAATCTTGTTTTTTCGGGGATACCAGAGCAGGCTGAGGAAGATGCTGAAGTAGCCGTGCGAAAGTTCATTCAACACCAACTGAAACTGCCAGACGACACGGTTAAAAGCATAACCTTCCATCGGGTTCACCGACTCGGAGGTAAGAAACCCAACAACACCCGCCCGCGACCAATTGTTGCAAAATTTGAACATTTTAAACAAAAAGAACATGTCAAAGGACGCGGGAGAGAGCTACGGGGGACGAATTACAGCGTTAATGATCAGTTTCCGAAAGAAATCCTGGACAGAAGACGCGTGTTATTTCCAATTAGAAAAAAACATATTAGTGAGGGCTGTAGGGCTACGGTTAGTGTGGATAAACTGTATGTTAACGGTCAGCTGTTTAGGGACCCTCAGGTTACTCCTTGGCTTTATTAGTCATATTTAACAGAACCAAGACAGAATTAGCTTTATCAGACAACTATAGTTTAAAAAAAAGGCACAGCTCAGCAGGCTGTTTTTGTTTGTTAATGTGGGTAGGGGCAGGGCTGTGCACTAGATTGCTTTTTCTTTTTTTTTCTTTCATTTTTTCTTTTTCACTATTATCTTTCTCACATTTGTACCACCAAATCTCTTTATCACCTTTTTTCCTTTTTCTCTCTCACACACACACAGACTTTTATCATGGCATATTCATGTTTTTCCATCATACTTTCATTCTGTACACACCTGTATGGTGCATTATTTACCCGCTTTATCTCTGCTTCTGGTTTTTTTCAATCTGGCAACCCCATGGACAAACCAAAATTACACCTATATTCATCCTTGGCGATAGTACATATCTAAGGTTTATCTTAGCTCTATGAATCCTGTAAAATTTATAACATGGAATATTCGCGGCGCTAGCTGCAGAGATAAAACCATTAAGATTTTCAACCATCTTACAAGACTGAAGGCAGATGTCGTCTTACTACAGGAGACTCATAAATCAAGTTCAACAGCTAATGATTTAAAAACACCAGAGTATCCTAATATATTTTCTTCATGCTATAACTCTAGACAACGAGGAGTAGCAATATTAATAAATAGAAATACTAATTTTAAAGTAATAGACACAGCTACAGATCCAGAAGGTAGATTTATAATATTAAAACTATTTATAAATAACCAAAAGTTATGTATAGTTAGTATATATGGTCCAAATGTTGACGACCCCTCATTCTTTCATACTTTCTTCTCGGTTCTGGCTAATCACATGGATTGCTCACTTGTTCTTGGGGGAGATTTCAACTTTGGACTAAATGAAGAAATAGACAGGCTCAGTACAGCAGGGACTCAGCGCAGATGGCAATCCATAGATATAGTTAAACAGTACATGAGCGATTATGGACTCTGCGATGCATGGCGATCGCTTCATCCCAACGACAGAAAATACACTTTTTACTCAAACGTACATCATTCTTATTCTAGATTGGACTATTTGTTAGTCAGCAGCTCACTGTTGAATGACATTTCAGACACTGAGATACATCCTATAGTGATCAGCGATCACGCTCCTGTTTCTTTAAATTTAGCAAATAAAATTGCAACCCTTCAATATAAAAATTGGAGATTTAATACATCATTACTTAAGGATAAAGAATTTATTAAATATATTGAAAAAGAATGGGCTTCATACATGGAATTTAATGATCTCCCTGGTATGTCGCCATCCACTCTATGGGAAGCAGGGAAAGCTGTGATTAGAGGTAAAATAATTTCATTCTCATCAAATAAAAAGAGAACAGAAAATAAACATGTTCAGGAATTAGAAGAAACTATTAAATCATTAGAACCTTCCCTGGATAAAGAGAGCTTAAGTAAAATAAGGAAAGCAAAATTAGAGTTAAATGAAATTATTAATAAAAGGACGCAGTTCTTAATCCAAAGACTTAGAATAGAAAACTTTGAACATAGTAATAAATCAGGTAGCTTCTTAGCTAATCAGTTAAAAATAAATAAAGAAAAAACAACTATATCTGCAATCAAAGACAAAACTGGGAATATAATATATGACCCTGAAAAAATAAACAACACTTTCAAAGAATTTTATGAGACGTTATACACACCAGAGATAAACCCTTCAAATAATGATATTGTACAATTTCTGGATAAAATAACTCTTCCTAAACTTTCAGACAGTCAAGCAAAGGCCCTGGATTCACCGCTAACAGTGTCTGAACTCCAGGAGGCCCTCCAATCTATGCCTAATAATAAAGCTCCAGGTCCAGATGGATTTCCAGCAGAGTTCTATAAAGAATTCTGGAATATTCTGGCACCAACATTTTACAAAATGTTACAGGAAACAAAGGAAAATGGTCGAATACCACCAAACATGAATTCTGCCTACATCAATCTTCTATTAAAACCAGGAAAAGACCCTATGTCTCCTACCAGTTATCGTCCGATTTCTCTTATCAATGTGGATCTGAAAATAATTTGCAAAGCTCTTGCAAGAAGGATAGAGAAAATAACACCTCTAATAATCCACCCGGATCAAACAGGTTTTATAAAAGGTAGGCTCTCTTCCACAAATTCACGTAGATTAATAGATTTAATAGATTATTCCCACTGTAAAAACGTCCAAACCAATATATTATCTTTAGATGCAGAAAAAGCATTTGATAGAGTTAACTGGAAATTTTTATTTGCAGCCTTAAATAAATTCGGATTCAGTAATTCTTTTGTAAACTGGTTAAAAATATTATACAGCTCACCAACAGCATGTATTAGGACCAATAATCAAACATCATCAAGGTTCTTTCTTCAGAGAGGTACCAGGCAGGGATGTCCACTTTCTCCCTCCCTCTTTGCTATTTTTATTGAACCATTAGCAGCAGCAATCAGGCAAAATAATAATGTTAAAGGTATACAATGCAACAAAATAGAACATAAAATCAGTTTATACGCAGATGATGTACTACTTTTTCTACAGCATTCACAAACTTCCTTGTATCAGGTAATTGAGTTAATAAAATCTTACTCAAGAGTTTCAGACTATTCCATAAATTGGTTAAAATCTACAGTCCTTCCTATCAACTGTTCTTACCAGAGTCCTGTTGCTTTACAGCTCCGGTCGGGAAATATTACATATCTAGGTATCCATATCTCACCAAGACTGGCAGACTTATCTAAGCTAAACTACGTCCCACTTTTAAAAAAAGTGGAAGATGATCTGGCAAGATGGAAATCCCTTCCAATATCACTTATTGGAAGGGTAGCTACAATAAAAATGATGGTTTTGCCTAGAATCAATTATTTATTCTCAATGATCCCAAGCAAACCATCACCTGATTGGTTTAGATCTCTGGACTCTTCTGTTTCTAAATTCCTTTGGAAAGATAAACCCCCACGTATCAGCTTAAAAACACTACAGAAGTCCAAAGATAAAGGAGGTCTAGACCTACCAAACTTTCGTCATTATTTCTTAGCCAACAGACTCCAATACACATCAAGATGGGTAAAACACAGTTATATCGATGAGTGCTGGGTAGATGTAGAACAGACACTATGCAATAAGATAAAACTTTCAGATCTACCTTTTGTTAGCTCAAATATAAAACAAAATGAATGTTTCAAAAGTATAAATATCAGCTCCTCTCTGACAGCTTGGTGGGAATTTCTTAAAATGACAAAGACCTCACTAGTCCCATGCAGGCGTACACCCATCTGGAATAACCCGGATATCTTACAAAAAAAATGCATGATTAACTTTCCAGGCTGGAGTTGTAAAGGAATTGAATACCTGGAGCATATATTTGATGGAACAGACTTTATCCCCTTTAATACATTGGTTACACAATTCGGAATTAACAAGAATAAATTCTTAGAATACCAACAAATTAAATCAATTATAAAAAATAAATTTAGGCTCAATACAGTTGATTTACAAATTCCAGGAAAAGTTTTAGACTTCCTTAATCTTAACCCTCCCAAACTGCTATCTAAAATATACAAAACATTAAATAGAATAGATGAATCAATAGCCCTTCCTATTTCAAAATGGGAGATGGACTTGTCCATCTCAATAGACCAAAACCTCTGGTCTCAAATTTCATTAAGAACCTTCAAATTTCTTAAGAATCCTAATCTACGATTAATACAATATAAAATCCTTCATAGAGTGCATTATACAGGGCAACGGATGTTCAAGATGGGTTATACGCCGTCTGATACCTGTTTACAATGTACAAGCAATCTACCAGACAATTATATTCATGCTCTTTGGTTCTGCCCACCTGTTAAGAAATATTGGTACCAGATATGTGAAGATCTATCAAAGTGTCTGAAATGTAATATCACACCTGCTCCCAGAGTTTGCTTGCTGGGAAATATAGATGAAGTTACCATGGATACAAAGTCTATGCAATTATTTTACATCGCCTTATGCATCGCTAAGAAAAATATCCTCTTGAACTGGAAAAATAAAAATACTCTGAATATTAATCAATATAGAGATCTCCTTCTGGATTACATTGGTCTAGAAACGGCATCTGCCTCCACATCTGATCAATCTTTCTGGTCACCCTTGATCAGTTCCATCACCTAGTGGGGTCGGGCCCTTGATTCCGTTCTGTGGGACACGGTTGCCGATGTGGAGCTTAAGGGTTGGTGGTGACTGCGGGGAGGTCCTTGGGGGTGGGTCCGCTTGCGGTTCGGCGATAGGTGCCGAGACCCTCGCCTGGGGTGGGACTTTGGGGTCTTTGTGTGGTGACTCCTAGTGGCTGCATGCGGCGCCTTAGAGGGGTCGTGCTGGCGGACACGGGTTACTGGCCTGGTGCTGTGCTGCTCTGGGGGGGTCTGGACTGGGCCTGGGGCTCGGGGTTCTGGGGCGGCGCGCCCCCCGGCTGGGGCCCTGGCGGGGCTTGGCCGGGGGGGGGCGCTGCCGTCGGTGCCGGCTGGGGGGGGGCTGTGGTCGGCCGGTGGTTGGCGGGCGCTGCTGCCCTTTCCATCTCCCCGGGCTGGTTCCTGTCGCTTGCTCCCCGGTGGCCGCTTGCCGCGTCCGGGCGTCGGCGAGAGGCCGTGGCGGGTGGCCGGCGTCTCCGGGCCCGATCGGCTATATTGACACTGGACATGGCTCCTGGGTCTTGGTCTTAGCCCTCGCGGGGGTGCTGGGGTGGGGGGCTCTGGCCGGTGTTGGTCGGCCTCCACGGTGACTGACCAGTTGGTGGGGTGTGGGCTGGTGGGTGGACGTGCTGGGTTCTGTTGCCACCCGGCCATCGGGCGGTAGTAGCAAGGCTGGAGGATGTCGGCCTGGGGATTGGCCGCCCGGGACTTCGGTCTGCTCGGGCCTGGGAGTACGGAGTATAGTGTACGTATGGGGGGTATGAATGAGGGTATAGCGTCCTTTTTTCGTATGTCCTGTGTTTGTAAGAATGTGTACACATGAGAGGGAGGGTACGTATGAGTGTCTCTGTCTGTCTATGTCTACCTGTCAGGTTGGGTGTTTGGCTGCTCTCTGGCCTGATGCATCTTCTTCCCTCCCCGTCACTCCCTGTCGTTGAGGGTTGCTCCTGCCCGCTGGTTGATGATGACTCTCGATGCATGGGGCTGGGGGTCCCAGTTGCGGCCCGGCTCGGTCCTGGTGCATGTCGGGCGGGTCCTGGGTGGTCCGGTGTGTCGGGCGGCCGCTGTTTCGGGCCGATGTCCTCCTTGGATTGACTGGGGCACCTCTTATGGGGGTGCCGGGGTTGTAGAATAGGTTGGTGCCGTCCGGTGGATCGGTGGGGACCGTGCCTGGCGCCCAGTCCTCCTGCCGGTTCCAGGACTTCAGCTGGCTGGTCTGTTCACCTGGTGGGGCTGTCCGGCATTGGCTGGGCCCCTGATCTTGGCGCCCCACGTGGGGCGGGATCTGGACCCTGGAGCTGGAAGATCTGGATGTCCAGGTGCCGGCTGGGCGCGGCCTGGGGAGGGCGTACATCCGCTGTGGCTATTGCTGTGGCTCCCTGGCGTGTGGATGTGTGGAGGCGGGCCGGGTTGTTGGCGGTGGGTATTGGTCCGGGGTGGCGGCGGCGTGTGTTGTCCGTCGGTTGGCTGCGGGTCCTCCTTGCGTGCGGCGGCGGCGGGGGGCCCTTGTCGGCTGGTCCCTGGTTGGGGCCCCCTGGGGGGCGGGGTGCCCCTGGTCCCCGTGGCCTCCGGTTCCTGGTCCGGGCCCGCCCTGGCGTAGCCGGTTATCGGCGGAGCCCGTGGGCTCGTCACTGCGATCTCTCGGGCCCCAGCATCCATTCTTGGTCCCATTCTTTTCTCTCTTTATTTGCTGCTGCTTGGTGCTTTTTTGAGAAAACGCTGTGTAAAACTCCATTTAAATGCTAATGACTGTCAAGTGGAAGTCCCTGTAAAATCCACAGACTCTCCTCAGCCACTAGTGGATTGTCTTAGTGACATTATGGAATGGCAGGCAATCAACTTTCTGCACCTTAATGAAGCTAAGACTGAAGTAATATTTTTTTAAATCTTGTGGCCCTAACTTTGCCTCATTTGTTGACCTTTTCTCTCTGGCACTGCATGAAAAATAAATTATTACTACCTTGGGTGTAAAAATGGATTCCAGCCTGAAATTGGACTCCCAATTTTTTTTGATTGTGTCTATTTCCGTTTTTATCCTTTGTCATTTCTGAGGAAAGTAGATCAGTCACTGTTTACATGATGTCTGCAACCATAGCAACAAAAAAAAACCTTGTAAGAATCTCCACATCCAATTATCTCTCTTCCTCAGGCATCTATGACTTACTGTGCTTTCTGCATATCTCCAAACATTCTCCTTCAGTTTTAGCCTTGCAAACACAACACACACAGACACTTTTTTTTTACATAAAGTACGAAACATTTTAATGCTGGAGCTGTTTTAGATTTTTTAAGCTGTTTACCTAAAGTAACCAGTTTAAAATGCAGTTTTTGACAGACAAAGTGGGAAAATACTTTTTGGAATATGTATTTTTGCAAGAAATGGTAGTCACTAGGTTGTTCATACTTGTCTGCAAGTGAAACATTATCTTTAAAACTGTTCAAGAAAAATGAACAGAGAAATGTGTATTGCATTTTTTTATATAACGATAAGTAAAATTACATTTAAACACTGATTCAAAGAACAAACATTGAACTAGAGAATGCCTAAAGGCATTTTGAGGGTGGACTGCCACTTTGTGTATGTAAATGAAACTGTATTAGGTCCAGTGAGCCTCAGGCTTGAACATCAAAGCATAAAAAGCTTTAAAACAACAGACAGTTTGTCTGTCTCCTTGCCAGTAAAATGAAAATGACCAGAAAAGGTGTGAGTACAAGGATAAATGTGTATATTTGAGAGTCTGTATTAGTGTGCCTTTATGAAGGAGTATTTATTTGAATGTGTGTGTTTAAGTATGAGTGTGTATGTGTATGTTTCATCTGTATGTGAATAAAGACTTGATTTGTAGGCTATGTTTATGTATTATTTTGAAAGTCCAAGGTGGTTGTCTTTTCTATAATGTTTCACTTTTTTATTTTCAAATTTCATGTGGTCATCTTTTACAAAGGAAAATTCAATGTATTGAATTGTATGTAATGTATTCAATGTAAATTCAATGTATCTAATCATATGATAAATCAAATCAAAATTCAACAATTTACAATAAAAAAACTTGGTAGTTCTTTAACATCTACCTGTTAGTTTAAAAAAAAAAAATTATATTCAGTAAATTACCATGCATTGAAAATGAAAGTAAAAAAACCATGCTTTTTATAAAAAAAAAGAAAAAGAAAATTGTATATATTCAACGTAGTAATCCCACCGCATTTCATCAGTTTTATATGGTGTGCGTTAGTAATATTGCTCTGCCTAACTGCCCCACCATTTAACATGTTCAGGGTTTTTTTTGTCTCTCCAAAAGAGCTTTGCTACTGATTTTACGAAGTGAACATTATCTTTAAACATCATATTTACTGATGACCCATGGATACACACACAACCTGGACCTTGTTTTCTCTTATGCTCTATCCATCTCTAATTTGGTAATTGGAGATGCCTTTTTCTCTGACCACCAGCGAGCCTGATTTTATTTTATTCCTTTTATGGTTACTACTAGTCCCGCGCCCTTACGTGACATTGTCGTGTTTTTAACCCATCTATTGTTTCTTTTAATAATGCAGATCCGTAGTTCTCCATGGATTTTTCCAACACTGAGGAACAATTTAGGAACTTTATTTCTTTGTGTGATTCTATTTTAACCTCTGTGGCTCCTTTTTAAAACCAGATTTCCCAAAATCAGATCCTTGGTTAAACGCTCATACCCATGCTAAATATTTCTCTGGCATTGTTGTCCGGTTCTTATAACATCCTTGTTCTCTATAACACAATTAATAATACTTTAAACACTCATAAGCGTGCTCCACTGTAAGCCTCTAGAGAGCTCTAACAGTAACAGTTTTCTTAACTTTTTCCTTCACAAAGACACTAACATTAGGGCAGGTAATTCTTCTTCCTCTCATGACCCATCTTTTGTGGTCCCTCTTCCTGCTTTGTTTGATCACTGTGAGCTAGTTCGACTTTCTTTCTTGAGAGACTAGTTATATGTATGAAGCCTGATGTTTTCCCTTGTGATGTTACCACTTCTCGCTTTTTTAAGGACGTTTTTCCTACTGTTGGCCTGTTTGTGTTTAATTTTACTAACCGTTGTGTTCCACATAACTTTAAGAATGCTGTGGTCCAATTCTTACTAAAGAAATCTCGTTTAGACAAGTCATTTTTATCTAACTTCAGGCCTATATCCAAGTTGCCTTTCTTCTCCAAAGTCTTTTGATAAGATGGTGTATAACTATTTGAAGTTTTTACCTGGATGAACACATCATAAAAAAGTTTCCACAGCACAGAGTCAGCTCTTTCTAGGTTTTTTAATATGTTTTCATTGTTGGGCGCTAAAACATGCATTACTCGTGCTTTTAGATTTGTCAGCTGCATTTGACAATGTGGATCATAACATTTTAAATTTGAGATTGCACCAGCATTACTGTCTCAGCACTGCAACGGTTTAGGTCCTATCATTTTGACAGGAGTTTCTGTGTTAAAATGGATGGTTTTGTTTCTGCTCCTGCTGTTCTCCCTTGGGAGGTACCCCAGGGCTCCATTCTTGGTCCCATTCTTTTCTCTCTTTATTTGCTGCTGCTTGGTGCTTTTTTGAGAAAACGCTGTGTAAAACTCCATTTAAATGCTAATGACTGTCAAGTGGAAGTCCCTGTAAAATCCACAGACTCTCCTCAGCCACTAGTGGATTGTCTTAGTGACATTATGGAATGGCAGGCAATCAACTTTCTGCACCTTAATGAAGCTAAGACTGAAGTAATATTTTTTTAAATCTTGTGGCCCTAACTTTGCCTCATTTGTTGACCTTTTCTCTCTGGCACTGCATGAAAAATAAATTATTACTACCTTGGGTGTAAAAATGGATTCCAGCCTGAAATTGGACTCCCAAGTAAATGCGGTGGTTAAATCATGTTTCTTCCAGTTGAGGCTCCTTTCTCTGATTAAATCCTTCTGACCTAGACAACACCTACATACAGTAACACATGCGTTTATTACCTCACCTCTGGACTACTGCAGCATTGTTTTGGCTGGAATTAGTCAGGCCCCTTTTTTTCGCACTTAGTTGGTGCAAAATGTGGCTGCAAGATTTTTAACTTGCACCAAAAAATGCAAGCACATCAGTGCAATTATAGCCTCCCTCCATTTGCTTCCAGTCCATATCTGAATCAAATTTAAGATTCCTTTATTTGTTTTTTAAGTCTTTGAATGGTCTCGCTCCTCTTTATCTGTCCGAGCTGCTTGACTCCTATATGCCTTCACGTATTCTGAGAACGCCTGACCATATGCTTTTAACTGCCCCAAAAACTAATTAGAAATCTAGATGTGACAGAGTGTTTTCAGCTCTTGCTCCTAACATTTAGAATTAGTTACCATAGGTCGTCAGACAGGCCCCTTCCCTTGTTATTTTTTAATCTCACTTAAAGATAATTTTTTTCTCCTTGGCTTTAAACTAGGGATGTCCAGATATAAAGATTGGATCGGATTGGGACGATAATTTGACATTTTTCAGTGATCAGCAGTCGGCTATATTTGGCCAATTTTTACAAAGTACCTCCTTCCGTTTGACGTGTTTGTGCAATAATTTAAACATCTATTACGGTACAAACAAGAACTCTCAACTACCAAAAATCAGCATAGCAGATTAAACACAATTCTAATACGGGTAAACTTCAACAAGTATGCCGTACTTTAACCATACTTCAAACTATATAATAAAGGCATAGAAACTCACATTCTGGCATTTACATGCAACAGTAAACCAAACAGAGAAAAACTCCCCTCAGCTCCCACAGTGAGGAGAAAAATTGGCAGACACAGAGCACTGCATTTAAATAGTGTACGAAATCTATGCTGAGTACGGGAGCATAAGATATTTCATCTTATAGTGAAAACACCAATAATAATTCTGCAACTTACAAACTTTGAACAATGTGGGCTTTCTAACATGTATTTACTAATAAATATAGAGTGAATGCGATCCCATGAAAGTGGAAGAGCAGCATTGTGCACACCAGCATAATGAGTATATATATATATATATATATATATGACAAGTTCAAAATGTTGTAGCTTTACTATAGTTATAGATAAAGGTATACTGTATATGAGAAAAATCTTCAATATGATCCAGAGTTTGTGATGGTTGCAATTTCACACATCTAATTTGCATATTATGACATCATCAGGCATTGACAATTAGTTTTGAATACTTTTACAGAGGTTTATCTTTTTTAGAATGTTTAAAACATACTATATTTTGAATATTTATATCTTTAGTTGTCTACATTTGTATTTTTAGATTTTCTGGCCTTTTTTTTACAAGAACATGTGGACGTATCTGTTTATTTCCTTTGTTCTGAGGCTCCATTAGTCTATTCACTACATAAAACAACAGAAAGGAAATTATTGGGATCAGAATTTTTCAGATCCGTCCCCAAAATAACCAACAGTCTCATCAAAATTTCTTATCCACTATTGATACTCTTCGTCAAACTCGTCCTCAAACCTCACCATCATCGTCAGCGGGAAAGTGAACTTTACTGCTGTCTACAAGCTTATTAGCATACTGTTTTCTCTTGCGCTTTCCACCGCGTCTTTTATTTCCTCAGATTTTTACATTCCTGCTTCTTCTGTCACGATTAGCGTAATGACCACCCCTGCTTCTTGATTACATACCTCTTTCCCAGCGGGAGAACGTGACCAACAGCATCGCAACTGTTGTTGCTTGTGGAGCATCATGGCGAGCGGAATCGGCCGGCTGCTGCTGTGCGCTGTTTGAGTTTCACTTTCTTTCTCCCTGGACAACTGAAAATCTTGATCAGAGGGTAAATATTCCTCTTCAGAATCTGAATCAGGCATTCCTTCAGGCTTGGGAGCTCAGACGTCTTGGCAGCATAAGCTTTATCTTTCTGAAACTTGCTCTCTCTATGCCGAAACGCTGACTCCCCCACTGGCGATTCCATGGTAACACACCCAAAATGAGTCTTAAATTAAAGTTGAAGATGTCCGCCATCTCCTTATGTAATACTAATGCAATTAACGGTCATATCTGCTCGTTAAAGGCAGCAATGTTGCCATTCGCAATATTGAGACTTTGGCGCTCAAAGAGTCTTAGCCAATGACCGATACGGGCCTCCAATTTCCTTAAACTGATATTTGGAGTCGATATTGATTCTGCTCCCTAAATTTACACTGTAAAAAAATTATAACAAATGCAACAAGTCCATATTTCACATTTTTTGAACTGTAAAACAATATTTAAAATAATATTTAACAAATAGTAAACATAGGTGAGGTAGAAGAAGTAAGAACAAGTAGATAAAAAATATTTAACAAATATAAAAACATTTGAGGTAGAACAAGTAAAAAAAGAATTTATTGGTAAAAAATTGCGTAATTAAAATTCTGAAAATAAATATTTAAGCATGAGTAAAATATTACACTATTGCAGACTATAGAAACAAGTAGGCAGCATAATAAAGTGCACAGTGTGCAATAATGCTAGGAAAAACTATCGGCGAACACAGCAGCCGCTTATCGGCGGATGCGATACACGTACAGAATCTAATATCGGCTCGATAGATCAGCCGGGCAGATACAGTACAGACCAAAAGTTTGGACACACCTTCTCATTCAATGTGTTCTCTTTATTTTCATGACTTTTTTGGTAAAGTACTATATAATTCCATATGTGTTTGTTCATAGTTTTGATGCCTTCAATGAGAATCTACAATGTAAATGGTTATGGAAATAAAGAAAACGCACTGATTGAGAAGGTGTGGCCAAACTTTTGGTGTGTACTGTATCTCGATCTATCCCTTAAGCTCATCAATGAAATTAGTCGTAATAAAATTTAGTTACTTGCTTAAAATATATTTCAGTTTTATAAATTTCAATACTAAAGGCAAAATATTAGATCGGGACCGGAAATCGGACCGGATTTAAAATTAAAAGGTCTTATTCGGATCGGAGGCCTGAAATGCTGATCAGGACATCCCTAGTTTCAACCCAAAGTGAGTTTTCAGGTTATTAATGGTTGTTTCTTTTATTCTTGAATATATATTTTATCTATGTATTTTATGGTTCTGATTTGTTTTTTAATTTGTGCAGCACTTTGGTCAGCTGTCATGTTGTTTTTAACGTGCTTTATAAAAACCATGGACTGGAATGGACTAGCATTAAAGCAATGTGCTACTCTGTACTCAGGTCATTCCTATGTAGCTGTCATTTGAACCTCAGCTAAACATGCCCTATAAATAATTGGTTCGGTATTGAGTTACTGTTTGGTTTGGACCTAAGCTAGACGCTTGATTTTGAGATTTGATGACAACACTCATATTTTCCTAATTCAGAGTCTGACTTGCTACTGTCCAACTGTCCAACTTGCATTTTTCTATCATTGTGTCCTTTTGTCTAAGATCAGTGAAGCGGAGCTGCTGCTTATAAAGATAGCCTTTATTCTATCATGTGTGTAATTCTGAAAAACCTGTCCAGTTTCAGAACAGTTAGGTTTCCTATCATGGTATAAGTGATTGTGAAGAAGCTAGGTCAAATGGAAAAGAAGCATTAAGTTTGACAATATAAGAGTGGCTCACCAGGCAATTATAACAAGATTAGAGAGAGATTTAAAATGTGAAAGATCTTGGATGCTCATGCATAGAGACAGAATAATCTTGCCCTCTTCCACCCACTTTCAAACAAAGCCTGGTAATTTATTTAGGCATATAGAAAGGCAGAGCTGGCTGGTTTATGTGTTTAGACATGTTGCAACTCAGAAGGCAGCCAACCAGTCCTAAATGCAGACAAGTTGACAGCTGGGTGACTGTCTCCTGTCCTATAATGTACAGTCTACTGATCAAATGTGTAATATGACTGTTTGCTTATTCCTATATTTAAACTACTTTGCTTTGAGAGGCATTGCTATGGATGGCAAAAAAAAAATAAATTGAGATTCAAACAATTTCACCAAGGATTATATTATATTTTTATTTTATTTCTATATTTAAGGAAAGTTTTAAGAAACCTGGGCCCTCAATGTCCTATAGTCTATCCTACAAATGAAGTTTGGAATGTTTGGAAGTTAATGATAGTCGAATGCAGGATTATCAAATAGTTGTATGCATGTTCCTCTGCAGTCATCTGTTGATAAATCTCACATGTGCGTACCCAGGTGCTTGTGTCCCTTCAATCTATTGCATATAGAAAATCCCTCAATTAACCATATTTGGTTAATTAACACCATATTGGGTGCTGTGCCCCACAGGGGCCAGCCAGCGCCGGAGAGAGGTCCCTCAAGGGGATCCTCCCGCACAGTGCGGCCGCCCATTACCTGCCGGGTTGAATCCCCTGGGCAGACTGTGCGGACCCCACCCGTTTATCTCTTAAACGTTTCTCGCCCTCTTCAACTCTGTCCTCTCAGTTCTGTCTATTTTTCCTTAAGATAGTTGTCGACTATCGGTCTCGTGCCGGTATTTAGCCTTAGATGGAGTTTACCACCCACTTTGGGCTGCATTCTCAAACAACCCGACTCCGAGAAGACCCCGGCATGACGGGGGCCGTTACCGGCCCTACACCGTCCACGGGTCAGGAGGACTAAGACAGAGTGTTGGTAGCCAGGTCTCCTAGTAGCTAGGAGACAGGTTAATGTTAGTAGCTATGCTGCTTTAGGCTAGGCTGTTGGAGGACATTATTAGGGTCTGTGACTACTTTCTCTCCTACTTCTCCCCAACTGCATGATGTGCTGTCAATTCAAGCACTAACCTGTTTTCTATTATAGTAGGTGCTCCGGATTAGCCCTGCTTGACGACCCTGACTAAGATGGCATTGCAGTGACGGAAAATTCTCCACGTCCTGCAACAAACTTGTGCATCGGTTCTGTTGCTCTTTCTGTGTCTCTGTTGTGTATTCTCCAAGCCACAGACGGTCGCGGCAGATAACCGCTTGTGCTGAGCCTGGTTCTGCCGGAGGTTTCTTCCTGTTAAAAGGGAGTTTTTCCTTCCCACTGTCGCTGCATGCTTGCTCAGTATGAGGGATTGCTGAGAATTCCACGACGCAATCTTCTGTGGTTCTGTAATTTCTACACTAAACATTGTATTGTAATAACTCTTTTTGTAAAGTGCCTTGAGATGACATCTGTTGTGAAATGGCGCTATATAAATAAACTGAATTGAATTGAATTGAATTGAATATCCTTTGACACAAGTCATGCATGAAGTCCTTACTTTCGTCCTGAAAATCATGGGCAAGAGAGCAGACATTTCAGTGACACCATGATCGAGGTGAAACATAAGTGTTGCAAAAAAAGAGTCATGAACAGACTTTTTTACAATTGTCATAGTTAATACAATTTCATTTTAAAGGGCTTATATCATGCAAAATCAAGTTTTTGGAGTTTTCAGCCATCTGGTAATGCAATGAGCTGTTTTTGGCTTAATTCGTGCATTTCTGAGTACTCCTCATGAATTCTTTCTGAGCAGCTGCCCCTCCCTCTCCTAGAAATCGACTGAGTGTTCAACTAGTGACATAACTAGTTGAAAACAAGGGGGTGTTGAGGTGTCTGCACCGCCCCTGCAGGCAGAGCGGCTTACCTCTGTTAAAGTTCCAACACACCCTCCTCCTTCTCACAGTTCATGGCTGCTTTGGTTTTTGGCACCTTAAAACACTTTTTTTTGTTGGATTTGTTACTTTCTCTGTGAAAACGCCTGTTTGGCTGCATGTATTACAGGATTTTATTTTACATTCCTAAAGAACAGCAACTGGATCAAAGAACAAAGATGCCTGATGGACAGAGAAGTGGCTACAGGCTAATGTGGGTTAGCCATTTATCAAGTTGTTTATGTGATCTATTAACAGCATTGTGTGGTTAATTGATTGATCTGTAGCATCTCAGAATGTTCAGTAAATGGGGGCAAAAGACACCCACGGTTTTTTGATATACTGGGCTGGAAAGATTTTCTTAGTGGATTTAGCTATGTTGGTTTGGGCTCAGTCTAAAGCCCGGAGATTTAGCAAATGAAATAGGCTTTATTGACTGCGTTTTTTCACAGAAAAAAATAAAAATAAACCAAATGTCTGAACCCTTAATATAACAGAGTTTCATTTTAGTACTTCATGATATTCAATTTCTTTCTCAGAATACAGTTTGAGATGAAGCACAGCACCGTTTGTCTCAGTGTGATCTGCTCCCGGCTTTGCAGTGGAGTGGATTGTAGCCCTGGGGTGCAGGAGGCGGGTTTATAGACAAATGAGCAGAAAAACGAAATAGACAGAAAACCGAAATATACATTAAGCAACAAAAGAGTCTTTATCAATATGTGCATACTGTGGTGGAGAAATTTAATGTTATGATTTATCTGTACTTTGTAATCAACTGTGACGTATGTTTACTTAATGTTGTAGTATTTGTTTTTTAATGTTTGTCTTATTGAGTGACGCTTTTTCCCCAAGTCATCGTCAGAGTGTTTTGATAATGATAGCTCACATCCTGCGTTACCATGGAGATGGCTCTTGGGACTGGGCATCCTTAAAGGTTTACAAAGTTCACAGCTTTCAAAGAGAAAGGCGCCGTCAAGTCTGTTACTTTCACCCTGAGAGTCGTACTTTACCAAGTAGAATAGATAGACCAAGGTTACTAAAAATAATATAAGCCTGTTGTAAAATTGAGACAGGTCAGTATTCTGCATTTTACTGTGATGTGTTACTGTCCTCCTGTATGACCAATTCAAATCATATTAAAACCTCCAAACGTTTAAAGGAATCTCTCTCATTTTTATTAAGAGTCTAAATCCGACTACACATACAAAAAAATAAGTTTAACGGGAATAACTATATAAAATGTCTCCCACATACAATGTGTTAAAATTTACTCAACATGTATAGTCCCTGATCACACTCAGGACGTGTCATTTTTGACACATCTCTTTTTGCAGTTCAGCATGCAGCATATTCCTGCTGCAGAAATAAAAAATTTGACTAAGTATGATTTGAAATGCTGTTATTCTGTTCTGTGGAAACACTTAACTTCTTTAAACAAATTTAATTACATTTGTCTGGAAAGTTGCTGTTTGGTTCTATCAGCTCAGGGGTAACCACTAAAAGAAAGAACTCTGCCTGGGAGAAAGTGACAGAGAGAGTCAAAGCAGTCCGGACAGTGGAAAGGTGCCTGGCAGACATAAAGGGGAAGAAATGGTTTGATATACTGAAGACACTTAAACCGTTTTCAGATAGACGTTCGGGAAAATCCGCAGACAATGAGATCTGGTCATTAACCGGAGTTGTCTTTTAAAACTTTTTATTGCAACATTGCCTTTCGGCTGCTTTCAGACAGCAAAACATTTTACCTGCGGATCCTGATGAATCCTCTGGGTTGAGGTTGAGGTAGATTGGGGATTCAATGTGAACAGTGCAGTGGTCGTACACGTCATTTCCCCCAACAAAGTAAATTTTGGAACAGGCCTGACGAATCAGTAAAACTCCTCACAGTGTTCATCTTTTGTGTGCAATTACGCACACATAAGCTTTAAAGACAAAGCTGAATAGAAAGTAGAAGCAAAACGATTGGGGTATGAAGCAGCCTTTGATATACTGCTTTCCCTCGCTATAACGGGGTTCATCCTCGCTGTTTCACAGAATTTTTTAATACAATTTTAAGTGCTTTCTTTACATCGTACTAATGGGCCTGATTTATTAACTGTTTGCACTTGTTAAAATCAGCGCTATTTTAGTACCTATTTTATCACTTCTTAAAGGCATGTCTTAACTTTGCGCTACTACATACAATTGTTTATTGACAAACGAAAAATGTCATTAACACACATTCTAACCAAATATTAATTAACCCTCTAATGGTCACACACCTGACAGTTATGTAAATATTTACCTGTTTTTCTCCCAATTACGCATCACTCACTACACTCAGCGCACAGTGAGTTATGATCCTCATGGATCCTCATTAGTTTCCTTCATAGTCGTTAATCTTAATGTGTTTCAATCAATAAAATTTTGTAATCATGCGCAATAACACAATGACAAAATGGCTAGATATGACATTTTAAAAATAAAATGTATACAATTCAGTTTACATATTTTCAAGATTAAATTTTTTTTGTTCGACTGCAACTTGACAATAGAGGCCATTATAAAGTGCGGTACATTTCAACAACATTAGTAGAATATGGACATCTTAGCAAGCTTGTTCTGGACATGCTTCAGATTTAATAAATCTGACTCTGGAATACGATGGAGCAGAGAGCAGCGCATGTACACCGCACGTATTACGTTTCTTACTGACAAAATAGAAATATAATTTACAAAATTCTAGCCTAATCTGAATTAACTCAGTAACAAGCCATAGAATTGATACGTATTTCTTTCCCCCCCTTTATTTTCCGAAAGATGCATTATTAATCTATACACACTATTCCTCCTCTCTAGCCATTGCACAGCTCATTGCAGCCACAAGCTCCTTGTTTGAATACCGCTTGCCAAATACTTGTCAAATTGACTTATCATGTCATATCATAAGAATCTTCTTGTCCAGAAGAAAAAAGTAGTACAGACAACTCCCCATAACTTTGTTCCTCACTCGAAAAAAGAGACATGCACCGAGACATTCAGGGAATGGATGACACATCCGAGCGGGCGTGGACAAAGAAACCATGTCATATACACTGGGGCAAAAAAGTATTTAGTCAGCCACCGATTGTGCAAGTTCTCCCACTTAACATAATGATAGAGGTCAGTAATTTTCATCATAGGTACACTTCAACTGTGAGAGACAGAATTTGAAAAAAAAAATCCAGGAATTCACATTGTAGGATTTTTGAAGAATGTATTTGTAAATTATGGTGGAAAATAAGTATTTGGTCACTTCAAACAAGGAAGATCTCTGGCTCTCACAGACCTGTAACTTCTTCTTTAAGAAGCTCTTCTGTCCTCCACTCGTTACCTGTATTAATGGCACCTGTTTGAACTCGTTATCTGTATAAAAGACACCTGTCCACAGCCTCAAACAGTCAGACTCGAAACTCCACTATGGCCAAGACCAAAGAGCTTTCGAAGGACACCAGGAAAAGAATTGTAGACCGCTACCTGACTGGGAAGAGTGAATCTACAATAGGCAAGCAGCTTGGTGTGAAAAAATCAACTGTGGGAGCAATTATCAGAAAACGGAAGACATATAAGACCACCGATAATCTCCTCCTGATCTGGGGCTCCACGCAAGATCTCATCCCGTGGGGTCAAAATGATCATGAGAACGGTGAGCAAAAATCCCAGAACCACACGAGGGGACCCGGTGAATGACCTGCAGAGAGCTGGGACCAAAGTAACAAAGGTTACCATCAGTAACACACTACAATGACAGGGAATCAAATCCTACAGTGCCAGACGTGTCCCCCTGCTTAAGCCAGTGCATGTCCAGGCCCATCTGAAGTTTGCCAGAGAGCACATGGATGATATAGCAGTGGATTTGGAGAATGTCATGTGGTCAGATGAAACCAAAGTAGAACTTTTTGGTATAAACTCAAATCGTCGTGTTTGGAGGAAGAAGAATACTGAGTTGCATCCCAAGAACACCATACCTACTGTGAAGCATGGGGGTGGAAACATCATGCTTTGGGGCTGTTTTTCTGCTAAGGGGACAGGACGACTGATCCGTGTTAAGGAAAGAATGAATGAGGCCATGTATCGTGAGATTTTGAGCCAAAACCTCCTTCCATCAGTGAGAGCTTTGAAGATCAAACGTGGCTGGGTCTTCCAACATGACAATGATCCAACAAAGGTTATATTACAAAGTATTGAGTTGAATTTTTGTTATTGACCAAATACTTATTTTCCACCATAATTTACAAATCAATTCTTTAAAAATCCTACAATGTGCATTCCTGCATTTTCTTTTCACATTATGTCTCTCACAGTTGAAGTGTACCTATGATGACAAACAAAAAAAGATGGCGCCGTTGTGCTTGGCTTGCCACTTGCTACTCTGTTTTCTGTCGTTTATTTTGGTTATCGTCTCATCGGCTATAGTTTATGATCGGACTACCCTGCTGGAATTGCGTTTTACATCAAATCTGCTTCTAAACGCCCATTCCTTCTAGCTACCACCACCATTATTGAAATTAATTCCTCCTCTGCTGAGACACCCTGTCTACCTGCTACCGGGCAGAAAGCGCCGCAGAAGACGCGGTCGGAGAGGCGGGTTACATGTCAGGCTGAGGACTCACCTGGATTCTCCGCCGCTGAAGTGTGGGAAGCGACTGGAGCTTGGCAATGCAAGAAAATTGCGGGAATGCTACCGGTGGCTTCGGCCCCTCAGCCCTGACACCGGCGTTTCACCTCCTTATACCCGACGCGGAAAGACATCCACCCGGAGCTGCGTTCAGGGAAATCTCCGGCCAATTCCTCGCGTGACATTGCCGCCTGTCAACTCGACCACGTTCCGTATGGCACTCTGTAACACTAGATCGCTCAATAACAAAACGTTTATCCTCAATGATGCAATTTCCTCGCATTACTTGGATTTGTTTTTCCTCACTGAGACCTGGCTCCGCCCATGTGACGTCAGTGCCTTTTCGGAACTCCTTCCCTCTGGCTATCTTTACCTGAATTCCCCGCGGCAAACGGGTAGGGGCGGGGGGATAGCCACCATATTCAAGCAGTCTCTGAAATGCCGCCAGCTGTCCACCAGAGGGTTTTCCAGTTTCGAGTTACAAACGTTTGTGCTCACACTGCCTTGCCCTATTTTATGTGCAATAATCTACCGGCCGCCAAAATTAAACAAGGACTTCTTAAATGATTTTTCTGAGTTTCTGTCAGAGTTCATGCCAAAGTTTGACAACATCCTAATCTGCGGTGACTTCAACATTCATGTTTGCTGTCCCTCTGATAAATTTGCCAATGACTTTAAGGCACTTCTCCACTCACTGGATCTGACCCAGTCCATATCCTGTCCAACTCATAAATTAGGTCACATTCTTGATCTCATCATCTCGCGTGGGGTGACAGTGTCAAATTGTGAGGTCCTGGATTTTCCCGTATCAGATCACTCTCTCATACGGTTTGACATCCGTGCTGTTCCACCTGCACCCACATCCACTGCCCCCCAACGTAGGCGAATCATTACCACTTCTACAGTTAACGACTTTGCTGCTGCCTTTACTGCCTCTGATCTCTGCTCTACTGCTGACTTGGCGTCGCCTCTGTGTCCTGACCTCTTCCTCTCCTCCTTTCACACCATCTGCTCCCAGATTATGGACTCTGTTGCCCCCTACAAAGAAATGGGTTCCAAAAGCCCATCGGACCCCTGGCTCAATGACACAACTCGGGCCCTCAGGCGTCGGTGTAGACAGGCTGAGTGTAAATGGAAGAAGGATAGGCTGCAGGTGTCACTGGAGATGTTTAGAGACAGTCTTTCCACCTATCAGAGAGCAGTGAAGGAAGCTAAAGGACGATACCTTTCAAATCTCATCAACAGCAATAGCCACCGCCCTGGAATCCTCTTGGATTCCAGGGCCAAATGGCTGCTCTCTGGTAGTTCTAGTGTTAACCTAGTGAGAAAAGTGAGTAAATGTTAATGTATGCTTGAGAACCTCAGAAAAGTGTTTAAAGTATGTGGCGAGGAGTTGTACGGTGTTAAAAAACTTGGACACACCTTCTCATTCAATGCGGGTTCTTTATTTTCATGACTACAATGTCCTTAATTGAGAATTGTATATTCTCAATTAAGGACATCACAGCTTCTGTATGAATGAACACGTGATGTATGGAATTATTGTATGTACTTGAACAAAAAGGGTGAAATAACTGAATTCATGCTATATTTTAGATTCCTTAAAGTAGCCCCCCTTTGCTCTGATTACTGCTTTGCATTCTCTTGAGCTTCAAGAGGTATTCACCTGAAATGGTTTTCCAACTGTCTGGAAGGAGTTCCCAGAGATGCTTAGTACTTGTTGGCCCTTTAGCCTTCACTCTGCCCTTCAGCTCACCCCCAAATCATCTCGATTGGGTTCAGGTAATTTATACTTTTTTTGTAAAAGTACTACATAATTCCATGTGTGTTCATTCATAGTTTTGATGCCTTCAGTGAGAATCTACAAGAAAACGCACTGAGTAAGGAGATGTGTCCAAACGTTAGGCCTGTACTCTTTCTCTCTATCTCTGTCTCTCTCTCGCTCTATATATATATATATATATATATATATATATATAGAGCGATATATATATATATATATATATATATATATATATATATATATATATATATATATATATATATATATATATCATATTTAATGATGTGCATATTCTTCAGGATTATTTATAACCCCGCAATAAACGAGGGATGAGGAATATAGATGCATGTCATCAGTGTGTGAGGTCACAGCTTTCCCTGTCCCCCTACCCCACACCCCTCAAGCTTACCCGGAACATTACCTGACATTCTTAAAGCAAACACACTGCTGCCTGATGTCACAAATATAAAGGGCACACGAAGACCGCAGACCTTCGTGAAACACCTTGCACCCCCCAACTCCCCCAAATTGCGAGTTGTTCTTATCTTTAGGAACATTTCTACAAGTACAGAATGGTAAATATCACACAATGTGTAAAATCGTTCCTACACATAAAATATGCAGACATACGTGTGTAAGTATGGTTGATAAATATGGGGCATGGTATTTAGTAAAAATCAAAGTGATGAATAATGGAAAAGTTTAGTCTGATTTAGTGTCAGATCGTGAGAAAATAAGCTTGTGTTTTACTACAAAAACATCTGAATTGAACTGCAGATGAGATCAAAATCCTTCTTGAAAATGCCACCTTAATACACTATTATATAAATATGTGTACATTTGCTTTGAAACGTAACATTATTTTAATACTGCTTCAAAATATTTGTAAAATACTTTAAACAGAACTATGTGAAATTTACCTTTATAGACCATTCTCTACTACACACAAAGTACAGCGCTTATAAAATCCCCCTGGGATGTTTTGATGAATTTAGCTGAACTCCAGGGGATGTTGGATTTCTTTATATGCATCTCCTGACTTAAATCTTCTCAATAACCCGATCATCATTTATTTTAAGATAAATGTTTGTACATTTTGTTTTGTAAAAATTTGTTTTCATTTTGACATTGAAATATTTATTTTCAGTCATTTTTTTTTTAATCAAAAAAGCTGAATTTGGTTGCTCATGGTGATTAATAAAAATAATAAAGAGTAAAATATCCAAGGAGGTAAATACATTTTACTGTACATCTACAAAACAATATTAAGTAATCCCAGTAACTTCACCACTATTTAGTCAATTAAAAGTTAATGAAGTCCCAAAAAGAGCTTCAGTCTTGGTTGGCACTCTCAAATCCCTACTGACTAACCTTCAATCTATTCCACTTAAAAATGCATGAGGCTTCCCAGCTGAGCCGTAATGGCCATTACTTATGATATAAATCTACACCCTTGTCTGTTTAGAAATGACAAGGTGCCTACAAGTTATTAGAATTAACACTTTCCTTCATTTTCACTTTTTGTACAATTCTTTTTGCGGCTCTTCTGAATTTTCAACAGTCACTCTATCACGTTTGATGCATGCAATAAGATTTTATGTTTATAAATTATATAAAGGTTTGAGTTAACTTTATTCACAGACAAAATAATCATCCGTTTACTTCATAGGTATTAGTAGATTGATACACTAAAAGCTTTTAGTTTTACTGAAAACCAATATACCATGTAGCACTTTTTTTCTGACTTATATATGATATCACATTATTTTTTATCTTTAGCAAGCAACAGTTTCACAGTATAAACATATTTTTTTTGCTGTAGCATTGATAACTATATACCTAATATCTGTAAAGTTGATAAAGAATCGGAAATAATGAGCCCCAGGAGCTTGACATTAAACATTTTTGTCACATCCTGCAAATACTTTGTCATTTAATTCATTATTTGATAAACATTTATCAGAAACTGTTAAATTATCACTTTCTTTTCCATCCCTGCCTTCTTGCACTTTCTCTCTCCTTTTTATCAAAAATAAGCTTAAATCAGTTCATTAGAAGGGTTTATATTGAAGAACGATGCTGTATATCCATTTTTGAAGAGGGAGACATTTTTTTGTCATTTACTTACTTAGTTTAATTACAACTAGCCTAGTTCAAAATCCTACTTAAATCTGAAAGTAAAGAACAAATAAATATTTGTCAAACATTTATTCTTCCAAACAACTATACAGTTGAGACAGTTTTAATATATAAATTACATTGAAATGATATGGAACGGAGGGGATGTCTTTGAATCATCAATTAAAAGACAAAATAACAGTATATAAAAACAATCCAACTAGTAGTTGAACTTATACTTATAACTTATAAGTATGCATAATGACTTCACCCAAACTTTCTGTCTACTTTGAGGGTGGAAGCATCAAAGAATGACTTCTGTTTTTCATAGTGGTCTATCACTTCGTTGTCACTCAGCTAACTTACTAGGTCATTTTCGATTAACATGGCTGCAAAATTATGAAGCCTTTTCTGTCTCATTTTTTGACGCAGCCAGGTTTGCAGCCGGCACATTGCATTGAACGACCATTTCACACGGATATCCTCAGATATTTATTTAGGTGAGGGAAGAGCTTCTTGGTTGCATAATTTTTTTCTCTCACTGTAATAAATATATTTTATCCTTTGCGCATAAAAGCAGCATATTTGTGCATGTACACTGCATATATGTTTCATATATGCATTTTAGGGGGGCTGAAGACCCCCTAATATGTACCTAACGACGTCAGCGACCCATACCTTAGGTGCCTATAGGGATACACCTTTGAAATGGGATTCCGCTTTAACCCACAGGGAATTTATGCCAAACTTTTAACACATTGCTATCCCCTCACCAACCCCTCACACTTAAAAATGTTAACTATTTTCCTACCTCTTTCTGTCTGTTTTGTCCCCTATGACCAGGAAACAAGTTGTTGTCAAAAGCCATTTCTCTTATTTGCCGATCAATTACAAACACATTGATATTGTAGGAATGACAGATGGTCAGCCATCGAGTGATTGTATACACGCCAATAATTTCAACGGTGGGAGACTAGGCTGCAGAGGTCGCTTGGATCATTTCAAAACACATCAATAATGTTTATCTAAGAGACTGGTCTGCATAGCAAACTTCCCTGTGTTCCTCCATAGATCCATTTCAAATGCAAATGAAATCAATGTGTTGGCCAGCTTATGTAATTTGAGTATGAAGTGAAAAAAATTGCCCTTGTTTTCTTTTTTCAATTTTTACATTAACCTCTTTCAGATTCCCACTAGAATTTTAATGGCAGAAATGCAATAGTTACTGCACTGCAGCGAGGGGGACAAACCTTTCTGCACATGGGACACAAGGTCATCCATTTACATTCTGTCTCCAGCTGCAGTGGCAATGCTCAAAAGGAAAGACCGCTATTACCGGCTCCCCCATGGGGGTATCAGGTCAACTCCCATCGGGCAAACATGTAAACCCACACGAATACAAGCGTCCCACAGACAGATGAGGCAAAGCTTTCCCTTTTGACACACACACACATACAGTGACAGGCATGTTCATCTCTATGACCCCACCTCAATTAGTTGCCTGCATCTTTGTTTTGCTTGCCGTGCCTAATTAGGATGCTTTACCACTGAGTCAGTGCTTGATGAAATTCATTTATCAAAGGGGGTTGGGACAATCCTTCATGTCACACCATTAGGATCACTATCCCTCTCATCATCTTTCTGCTCTTTTTTCGAAGACGTCTGCTAGTTCTGTATAAGGCATTGAAAGGGAAAAGAGCCAGACAAGCATTGTGGAACAACTGATGGAGGGAAAAACACCACGGGAAACAAAAATGTAACAGAGGATCAGTTTTGATTCTGGGAAAAACAATGTTGTGTTAGGAGACTCTTGGATGGAGAAATGAGTTTTGTGCCAGATTGAGGATGAAAGTAGAACATTTGTGAAAGATAAATAATGAAGAACAGGGAGGGAACAGCAACATCAGTGTATGGTATGCACTATCCTGATATGAAGCGTTCACAGACAATTCAGGAGCTAGACTTAACGTCACAGTTTTCCCAAGAGAATGCAGCTTAGTTATTTATTTTATCATTTTATCCAAGAAATTCCTTGAGATTAACACCTATTTATTCAATGGAGACATAGCTAAGAATGTGCATCGCTACAGGTCGCAAGTTTCACGTTAACAAAAAACATAATACATAATATTCAAAATACAAGCAAAACCACTCAATACCTAAGTACAAGGTCTGTCTTTAGATGAGCAGGTGCAATATCCATTTAGAAGTATGTCAACAAGCTTGTCTCATTAAGCTCAGAATATTTGTGATCATAACATGACCTAGGTGTACACTTACAAAAATACTGTTTCACCAACTTAAGAAAAGATTCTAGGTACCTTAAAGAGAATTCAAGTACTGCAGATTATAGAAAGTCTCTGTATTTGTTCAGAATGTTGTCAAATAAAAAACGCTTTTACACAATACAACTTTGTATATAAATTTGTACCAATGCTGTTGTACCCTTGGGCTTAACAACAAGGAACCTGCTTATGAATTATGCAGTAATGTGTTCTGTTCTCTAAATCTGTTATAAAGCATAAAGACTGGTGATGCATGGAAACCAATCTACAGTCTAAACAGCAACAAGCAAATGGAGTGGCAATGCATACAAATAATGTCACTGTAGTCAAGAATGTACAAAAATATTGCCTAAAACCAATTTTTTTCCTTACTGATAAATCAAGACATGTCATATTTGGATATTAAGAGCCCAGTCTAATCTACAACTTTTAGTAGGTACTAATTTATCCTAAAGAAAAGGCAAATATCCAAATACTTGTAGAATGCGCTCTGTCACTAATGTCTCCTCCTAGGAGAAAAAAATATGTAAATAAATAAATACACTTAGGTCATACAGTGAGGCTCACAGCTGTCAGAAATGGCTTGAACAGATAAACACATTAAGCGGCAGAGAGCTGCTTCATATCAATAGCCTTACGATGCTTACACACCGAATGTGATAGACACAAACAAACAGCATGACACGCCCCTAGCTGGTCGCTTGCACATTTGCAACTTGAAGCGTGTCCAAAGCGAACTGGTCGCGCTTTAAAACATACCATTTTCACGCGCGTGAACCAGAAATCTGAAAGGATCCTGGCCGGGACCGCTCTGCTGACCTCCTCCTCCTCCTGACCCGCCGGTCGATGAGCTGACCACATTAAATGTCGGGACCGCTGCTGCCGGGAAAGACCCAGTCGAGCAGCGGCGGAAGGATCAGTCAACAGCACGGCTCCTTTCCCAGTTTGTGCTGCAAATGTCCAAGCTTTGCTCGCGTTTGGTGTGTAAGCACCGTTAGTAATGTTACCAACAACTGCTGCTATGGTACTTTGACCACACAGACTGAGTTTACCTAACAATGTTACTGTTAACAAAGTAATGCTCGTATTAGTGCTTATTTTAGATTGCTATACTCTGCAATAATGGAAGGTTAGATTATTAAGGGTTATTATGTTTTCAGTCTTAGTTATTCTCACCCTGTATTGGGAGTTGAACAAAGCTAGCTTTCAATATCTAAAGACCAATAGTTTCTGGACTAAAATAAAAATGAGAGTGATACTCAGCAGTAAGGATAAATGCATATTTTGGAAGCTGTTGATGAAACCTTTGCATATTTAAAGCATATTGAAGCAACCGCATTCTTTTATTTGAACCTGATATTCAAAGCTCTTCAAAAACAACCCACTCTCATAAAGATTTTCCCAGAGCCTCAAAGCCATAAATGTTGATATAAAAGCAATACTGGTGAATCTGTCTTTCCTCCTCTCTCTTGCAGTCTGTTTCTGTTTTGCTCCCTCTATTCAGTAAGGTTAAATTGTTTGGCTCTACGGCTGCAGGATATAGTGAATCATATTTCAAAACATTATCATTTGTTATTTTTTGTATGGTGTGCAAATTGGTGCGAGCATGAGGGAGGGGCATTGCACAGGGACGGAGGGAGACTACCATCAGACCATCAGTCACAACAAAGTAGCCTACAATGACAGGCAGAAGTTCTCAGGCATTTTTGACTGACTTGATTGATGTGTTTTTGAAGTGCAGGGGGAGAATATGTCAAACTTGCTCTATGGCACAGAGCGGATAGATCACACATCACTGTGCAGCTCTCAGTTGGGATCAGCAAAATACTTTACAGCAGTCTGCGAGGATCTACTTCAGATACTCCCACTAAAAGAAGAGGCACGGTTTCAGTGAGCATCTTGCGATTGTCTTGACAGCTCTGATAGGTGTTGTCAGTCTGTTATTTTAGACCCACTGTTTTGCTTCACCTTTACTGGTAGCTCTCATAATGAAAGTTAGTATTGAGTTTTAGCTCCATTATATTCTGGGAAAGTTGGATTCAAACACGGCTATTATCCTCATGGATATTTTAATCAGTTTAAATCCGTTTAAGAAAATTAAGATTTGATGCTTTAAGAAACTGCTTGGTTGTCATCCTTTTCATGTGGCTCAGAGCTGGAAAATAAATCCCCAGTAGGTGTAAGCATGTTGTGTTAGGTATTGTACTTTATTGCATAATGAAAGCTGCTGTCTAAGTAATGATATGTACTCCAGCATAGAGGCTTCATCCAGATGTGACATTTAGATGCTTTCGCCTGCCATTCACCACTTTACTGGGAGTTTGAAAGCTATTACACTACACCTAAAGGTCAGATTCATCCTGACACAATGTCAGTTATCCTTCTTATAACATTTTATTTTGGAAATGGAAAGAAATGGAATTTAAAGGTTTTATATTGAGATTGATAATGTAAAAAACATTTTTGTTTAGAAAATGTTGGGAGATAAAAACCAACACACAGTAGTTAATTGTGAAGAAAGGAAAATGATATGTTTGAAAATGCTTTAGAACATTAGATTTAAGATAATAGCTTTACCAGAATGGAAGTTTTTAGACTAGGCAAGGCAAGTTTATTTTTAGAGCACAATTCGTACACAAGGCAATTCAAAGTGCTTCACAGTTGCATCAATTAAGAAAACAGATTTTTTTTTAAATCAACTTAAAAAACAATTAATTACAATAAAAAGCAAGAGTTCAGATAAAATACTTTCAATTGTCATATGCACGGGTAAAAGGAACTGTTTTCAGCCTGGATTTAAACATTGTTAGAGTCTAGGCTTGTCTCACATCCACATGAAGACTGTTCCAGATTTTAGATGCCTGAAACTGAAATGCAGCCTCACCGTGTTTAATGTTGACTCGGGGAACCACCAGGAGACCCCTCCCTGAAGTTCTCAGGGCCCGAGGTGGTTCATAAGTCTCTAACATGTCAGAGATGTACTTTGGTGCCAAACCATGAAAAGACTTGAATACAAGCAGAGCTGAGCCGAGCAACAGGAAGCCAGTGCAGAGACCGGAGCACTGGACTAATATGGTCGTATTTCCTGATTCTTGTCAGGACTCGAGCAGCAGCGTTCTGGATGTACTGCAGCTGCCTAACAGCTCGTTTAGAGAGGCCAGTGAGCAGGCCGTTACAGTAGTCTAACCTGCTGGAGACAAATGCATGGATAAGTCTCTCTAAGTCCGGTTTCGACAATATTCCTCTGATCTTAGCAATGTTTTTCAGATGGTAAAAAACTGTTGATGTTATTGCTTTGATGTGGCTGTTTAAGTTCAGGTCCGAGTGGTTTTGCATCCACACATTGATCTGTTCAATACAGTGACAGAGTGTATTTATAGGCCCACCTGCCATCAGTGACACGTAGAACTGAGTTACATCTGCGTAGTTATGGTAAGACACATTATTGCTGTTAATTAGCTGACCCAATGGAAGCAAGTACACGTTGAATAAAAGTGGTCCCAAGATTGACACCTGGGGGACCCCACAGGTCATGGGAATTTTGTCTGAGACACAGTTGCCAATTTCAACAAAGTACGTCCTGTCCTGGAGATAGGACTTGAACCAGTTTAGAGCAGTACCAGAGATTCCCACCCAGTTTTCCAACCTGTGAAGTAAGATCCCATGGTCCACTGTGACAAAGGCAGCGCTCAGGTCCAGCAGAACTAAAACTGAGACTTTGCCTGCGTTGGTGTTCATGCGGATATCATTTGTCACCTTGATCAGAGCTGTCTCAGTGCTGTGGTTGGGCCTAAAGCCTGACTGGAAAGTATCAAACACATTGTTAGACAGGAAAAAGTAAGTGAGCTGTTGATATACTACTTTCTCTAGGACTTTTCCTAAGAATGGTAGGTTTGATATGGGCCGGTAGTTGCTCAGTACTGTGGGATCAAGGCTCCTCTTCTTTAGAAGAGGCTAAATGGCCTCAGTTTTTAAGCATTTTCTATTCGGGAACAAGAAAAACTTATATCAAAAAGCTGCATTTCTGAATGAGACCGCAGTACATGTGAGTGAGTGATGACGTTCTGGAGTCAGGGGGTAAAACAAGTGACTGACGCAGCTGCTCTACACAGCAATGAAGGAGGCTCACCTGAGCAAAAAACAGACTTATCTGCATCACTATTTTTGTTGAATGTGTTTTGTACCTTGACTGGGTTCCAGAGGGAGTTTATAACTTTCAGAAATCTGAGTTAAATAACTTTATTTTTATAGTTATTTTTGCTAAAAGACAGACAGATGCCAACCTGAGCTCCTTGGTGGAGGCGATAAACTGCTGAGAGAACTGTTCTGTCAAAGTAAAACTGTTTCAGTGTGTCAGTTTCTCCGTTCTAACAGTAGATACTCTGCGTATGGACAATCAGAACTGTACATATATTTAGAAACATTTCTACGAACAAATACAAATTTATAGATACCCCACAATACGTGGAATTAACCTATGGACAAAATACGCACAGATCTGTGCGTAAGTACGGTCGATAAATCAGGAACCTGGTTTGTCAACCCACCCAGAAGCAACAATTCATCATCCGGCCCATGTTTTGCCCCTGTAGGTTTAACCATGGAAGAAGTTATGGCTGTTAGTTTCTTTTCAGTGACATTCCTTGTTACATGTTCTGTGCTGAATTTATGTAAAAACATCAACCAATATTGCATATCCATAATTATTATAATAGATAATTAGATATAACATAAAGTGTAACGCAAAAGAATGTATTTTTATACCTATTTAGAATTTTACTCGAATACAATTATTTTTCTCCCCTCAACATATACAAATACTGGCTACTTTGCACATCTATATATTTGTGTGTGTGGATGTGTGTACATGTGTGTGTGTATTTACCCAGGAACAAAACTAAGAACTTATTCTATGAAAACAGAAAAATAATAAAGATTACAAAAACTATTTATAAATTTTATAAATAAATTAATTTAACTATAATCAGAAATGTTTAAATATTTGTGAGACAATATTTTGTCATAATTTTAGTCTGTGTTATTGTTTATGTCTCATTTCATTATGGGACCTTTTAGATAGAAAACTTTTAAAATGATTAGACTACTGAACTGAAGAATTAATTGCAATGTATGTACCATTGAACTGAAATTACTTTTCTTGTGAAGTGCTTTGGGAGTACGTGTACTGAATTGGCGCTATATCAATTAACTGAATTAAATGGAAAATTTAAATTTCCATTCAGTGTTTGTGTGCAGATCTAATCCGTTGTGTAATTATTCTAATTATCACGGTCAGAGGAGAACAACCTAGTTTGGGTGAGATTTTGAAGTTAAAAAACACTCTCCTGAGCAAGCTGTTAAAAGCCTCCCAGCATACCAGACAATTTTTTTATGTGCCATGATCTTGTGCTGCTGGGAACATTCATGGTCTTTTTTGTCTGCTCAAGATCCTTCTTCTTTCCTTGATTCTAAATTTCACACCATTCTTTTTCACAGCATAAAGGGTGGCGAGGCAAGGTGACATTCGAAAAGTGCATTTCCCACTCTTCTCTGTCAATCTGTTATTTTTCCTTAAAGACAGCAGCGTACACATGGCAGGGTGCAGATGGAGAGGGTACATCCTACTCTCACCTTTTCTCTGCCCACTGACAATGATGTCTGTGGCTACAACCAAGCTTGGTTGATTGGAAGTGACCTCTGGTCTCCTAAGTGACACTCTTACTAACTCCCTTGTAACCCAAAGGTCCCATTAAGAGTCAAAATCAACAGCAGATCTGTCATATGAAATCCTGCAATGAGCTGTTGACAGTTAAATGTTCTTCTCAATGAAAGGTTTTTTTGGGACCTATGTCAAGAAGACTGAAAAGTAGATTGTCTCAAAACCTGATTACTTTATTTGTTTTGTTGCATACTGAGACTTTAACACCATGGGCAGGTGGATGTGCCCTAGATACAGGTTTGAGTAATTTAAGAATAGGCATTTGTCACTACAGAGTACTAGTTAGATTCTTCAACAAAATCAATGTCAATGCCTAAAAAGGTTGAAGCTTTAAAGTTCAATAATTTAAAAATCTACCTACATCCCAGTTGTTTTGATTGTGACCACTTTACCTTACTTACCTGTGACATTCAACATGCTGCAGTTCTTTTCACAATGACTGGTATTTTGTCCAAATAGGAGTTTGACCATAGATATGTCTAATTTAGCCCATAAATCTACGGCTTCAATTTCTACAAATAATGTTTTTTTATTTGGAGGTGATGGTTACTTCCAGCTTAAAACACCTCCAAGTGACGACGATTTCACTGTATTCTGGTGGCTTACTTAGAAGTTGTACTTTGCTTTACTTATGAATTGGATGCATTGTTTCACCACTAAAAATAATTGATAGTTTCTCCTTAAAGCTTAAAATTAATTAAATTGGTACTAACATTTAGAGCTGCTATTTACTCATTTATCTGACGATTGATGGTAATGACATTCAGAGATATTACTTTTTTTTCAGTTTGTCGAGTAAAATGGTGAGATTAGCTTTGTCACAAAGCCTTCACTATTTTAATGTGCACAGAAACATCCATTCCATAAATTTTTTTCTGCTGATGGCTTGTGAACACAAGAGAGGAATTGTGCTCAAGGACTTGTTGAAGGTTGCTGTGTGCCGATCTGTGATTGCTGTGTAAATCGATTATAGCAGCACCTCCCTGAGAGGATGCTGTCAGCCAGCACTAAGCACTTCTTCAGAGCCCAAGTGTGCATTTTGAATCGTGATTAAATGTTAAACATTGCGTTCAGACATAGATTATCTACATGTGCTGTATGCAAAACCTTATCACACAGCTTCAAACTACCACACTTACAGCCAAATGTACTTTCAAGTTACTTTCAGCAAGATGAAGATGCAGTGTTTAGCAAGTTGAGCAGCGTCCTGTATGATGGGATATTATTTGTACCTTAAAATACAAGAGCAAGATATCTTCTCGTAAGTCTTTGCTATTCTGCATTCATTATTTTATATCTTTTAACTCCCTGAGCTCCGTTTGGGCAAAAAAAAAAAAAAGGTGAGACAATGATGAATCTCTGCACCGTCCTGCTGACAGCAGCAGGACTCTGGCCAGGTGCACACCAATGGTGTTCTGGTACAAAGACAGGTGTGAGGGATGTAACTGGGACATGGATTGTGAAAGAGTCAAATGAAAGGTTGAATGAGAGAGAGAGAGAGCGAGAGAGAGCGAGAGAGAGAGAGATGTCCTGAGGGACAAGAGGAAAGGGTAGAAAGGGATAAAGAGAAAGCAAGCAAAGGCAGGTGAAGTTGTTTTTCGTCTTCTGAGGAAAAGGGAAGGGATGTTTTGTCAGCTCAAACAGACGGAGGGTTATCTGTCTCCCCCAGCTGTGCCACCCAGCTGTCACAAACCCCTTTTCCCTCGTCTCCGTCCTGGCATCCTGGTACTCAGCTCCCTCTGCCCACCATTATCTCCCTGTGTGTGCTCTTCAGATTTACCTGACTTTTCACTTGTAGATGATTCGTATGGAAATTAGTGTTTTGAGGTAAACAAAGATGGGTGTCATTATGTCCTCCTCTGCTTCTTCAAAACAAACCAGTTCCCCTCTAACTGGTGACCATCCCATTCTCCATCCATGTTCTTCTCCCTTTTAATTATTTCGCTGTTTTTGTAAAATCAAGGCAGATTCTGAATGTGTCTGCCGTCCTTTCCTGGTATAAGTCACTCATCAATCTGTAGTCCTTGCTTACACTCCTACCACCCCAGTCCTACCGGGTAAGAGCCTCAATTACCTAGAGTCGATCACTTCAAACAGCCACTTTGCAACCACCTGTGACTTGGACTAAAGGAAGCTCCGCCTGGAGCATGGCACTGTGGAAAGAGAACAGCCAAAGCCACGGGCTGGGCACCCAACCATTGATTAAGGGAATCAGTATTGATTAAGGGAGCAGGGGACATCTGGAATTCATGTCCCCACATCAATTATTCAAATGCATTCCACCAAATTGGATTAGAGGACAGTCCTCCTGCCATCGTTTTCACCCATATGCAATCTGCACCCTCTCAGCAAGCTGTCGTCACAAGGCTCCAAACAAGTCGTCTGAGTGAATTACAAACTTTTAGCTCAAGCTGGGAATGTGCGTGCACAAACAAGCCAGAAAGGGGGCAGGTGCTGGGTTGTTAATGAGCAAACAGTAAGAGAAGCAAACAGCTAAAACACTGCAGGGCTCCAATTTTCACCTATTGCACCAAGGATGTGATGTTTCAAGCTCCACTGCTTTGCTGATCGGGCTTTAAGTTTACTACAAGGACAGCTACTTGATTTATATGGGGTCAGGGAGGTGTTAAATTGAACCACTGGTTAAAATCAATCAGCTTTTTTGTCGGTAGTATTGTAGTATTGTCAGGATTAAAAAGGTGCATTAAAATACTTCCAGGACAGTGTTCCTTTTATTCTTTCAGTAATGGATCACTGACTAATGCCTAAAGCCAATTGTTGGCCCACACTGTGCTGTTAGATTTGTTTCTCAGTTTGCCCTTCTGTCTCTGTGTTGACATCTTGAGGGCTTGAACACTACACAGAATGGTGCATCCTGCTGCAGTCTGAGCCAGAGGGTTTATTCATATTCATAATGTTGTTGCTGCAGAAACTGCGAAAACGTGTGCTGCTTTGTTCACTTATGGTGAGTCACTGTAGGCTAGGGTGTTTGTTCCAAAGGTTTGTGTGAGTGTGTGCCTGCTGGGACCCCTCTTTGTGGATCACACAGCAGGCGCCTCACAGAAACCAGAGCTCACACCGAGTCCAGCTGATGGGCTCCTGTCCATTGCAAGAGGGCTAAACATGGTGGCAATTTGACTGAAACGGGAGCAGCAGCTACAGGTGGCTGAGGATGATAGAGCGGTGCCCTGTGTCTGCTGGCATAACAGAAACACTGATTCCTCTCATATTAAAGGATTATTTCACAAGGGAACATAGAAAATATTGGCATTCTACTCAAGACCTGCAAACTTGTGATTTTCACTTTTCATTTAATTTCTTTGGTCTGTATCTTTAAATCGAGTACTTTTTTAACAATTACATTTGTACCACTTAGATGAACAATTTCCACATTTCAATGACAGGTACCACCATTTAATAACATGTTCATAAGTAACCGGTTTTGCCAATACTCACTTTATGGGAAGTGCATTTTAACACTAAGCCCGGAACTATGTCTTAGTTTAAAGAACAGCCATCAGAGGAAGAAAATAGCTGGAATATTGACAAACATGGAAAAAACAGGAAGATATTTGACCCATGACAAATTATTGTCCTCTGTTGTAGGAGTAATCAGGAGGCATAAAAGGTCTCGTCTTAAAACAATACTATGAAGTAAAGCCTATAGTCTTAGAAAAAAAAGTTGACAAATACATTCTTTAGACTTTGCACGGATTTGGTCGATGGGAAATTATTTTTTAAAGATCAAAGTCACACCAAAATGTCACTGCACATTCTGCAGTTACAATAAACCAAGGTGCATTTGTTCGGCTCAGATACATTCATCATGGATGGTGTGACCCTGACCTTGTGCCACACAGTCCACAGGGAGGTGATGATGTTGGATTGTAAAAAGAAAATTATATATAGAGCGAATTAGGGCTGGGTGGGATGGCAAAACTTTCATATCACTGTATTTTTTCAATCATATTACAGTATTTAACTATATTTTTCTTCCACATAAGACTGTTCATATCCACATTCTTATAAGAACGAATAATGTAAAAAAATGCTTTAAATAGCCCATTTTACTGTCATATGGACTGCATCATGTTTTTTCCAAACAAAGGTGAATATGAAAAACATTAAAAAGACTATGATTCTAGTAGACATTCTTGATGTTCTAAGGCTTTCCTAATGGTTTTGCCGCCATTGACCGTGTGTACGGTGAAATAGCGCTCAGCACTCCCCCTACTGGTTACTCGCAATAGCATTTGTAAAAGATTCTGTTCGGTTCTCGTCTGACCTTTTAAAGCCAATAAAGTTCTAAACTACTGACGTGACTCCTCTTTTGGAATGACTTCATCCGCATTGTTTACTTCGCTCTGAAAGCTCCTGCCAGTAGCTGTACTTAGTTAAAAACATTACTGTTCACGCTGTGGTGGAGAACGTGTAGCAGTAGTATCGTTTCCGCTGAAGCACTTCCCACATTAAACGTTCCAGAAGTTGTCTGAGCTATTCACTGGTACAGCGGTATATTACAAAATAAACACCGGTTTTCGGTATGAATCGGTATATCACCCAGGCCTAGAGGGAACTATTAGAAAGCTTGTAGGTGGAGTGTTTGTGCATGCAAAAGTCTGGAGGAAGATCTGAATATGATTAGATCAAAGGACATAGACACATGATTTTGATCTACCTCTCGATGAGGCACAATTTCAGTTCATTTTTATATTTTAAAACTTAAAGGAAATGTTCAGGGGTTTTTTTCAAACTGGACCTTATTTTTAGCAAACATTACGTTCATATACTCACCCGGACAAGTTTGGAGTTACGTGGAGCCGTTCAGCATGAGCTTATTTCGAGTCAGGATCAGTGCATATCCATATAATAGGAGTTATATGGAGTTCGCTGCCTTTAATAAGTCATTATCTGCCCTAAAATTCTTTCATTTAACCAAACTTGTCTGGGTCAGTAAATGTATGTAATATTTGCTAGAAATATGGTCCAGGTTGAAAAAAAAACAACTTTCGATTTAAAGGTATAAGAGCAGCAGCTAAAAGTAATTATTTAGCAGCATTTTGATGATCTGGGTTTCTGAAACATTATTTGGGCTTTGTTCCATCAAAAATAAAGAATTCTACAATAGTTTTACTAGCTTAACCCTAAATAAGTCTGCCTGGTTATAGATTATGAGAGTAATATATATTTTAGATGGGAATATATAAATGTAATACTATAAATAACTCAACCCCCTTCCTGCCTGGATAAATAATCCTAAATAAAAAATTATTGAATAAATTGACACTATTATTTATATAACATCTAGGTATTGTTCACATGCTTACCGCTAGATGGTAGCAAAATATTTCCAATGCTATCCTTTGTATGTGATGTATATGCATCAGTAGGGATGGGTACCGATGTCCGGTGCCATCATGACAAAAACGGTGGTAACCAGACCAAAAAGCAGCCCACATTTTGGTGCATTACTTGGGGTTCTTGTTTTCCAAGAGCTGTCAAACACTGTGGATTGTTGGTATGCCATCAGCCAAAAGCGATTCCCTATATCACGAGAAGAGGTAAACATGGCTATCTTAGTGCAAAAAACTGCTAAAAGTTAGGGCTGTCGAAATTAAGGCACCAGCGCGATCAATTAATTCCTAGAATTAACTCCCCACCCTTTTTTTTTTGTTTGTTTACGCAATGAAAAACGCATTCACAGGACAGTGCCCTGTTTATAATTAAGCCTGCAACACATCAGCTCTCCTTCCTAACCAACCAAACTGCGGTTTTTTGTGCAGCAGCATGTGTGTGATCCTAAATGAGATGTATGTTATTATTAGCATATTGGCTAGTTCATAAATTGTCTGTGGGAATTAACAGTCCTTTTCGCATATCATCTTATTGTGTGCGGTGCAGTTTAGATGCTCCGTATATTAAGTTGATATACAGTATGCCTGTCGGCTCACTGTATAGCTTCAGTACATTTTATAGTGAGATACCGCTGCGTTAAAAATACAAAATTATTCTGTTAAAGTGATGTTTCCGGACTTGAATTAGTGCTAACTAGCAGAAGTAGCTGTGTACATCTTCACAATAAAATTACTTATTTCCTGCTGTGGTGAACTGGAGAAATACTGTTGTTTTATGGTCATATTTATAAATGGTGATTAATTCATCCCTAGCAGACTTTAAAAGTTGTTGTAAATGACTGATGATGAAGTCATCTGCCTCCTTTCCTGCCTCAGGCTTTATGGTGGAAGCATGTACGCTTTAGGCTTCTGCTACTTGGACTGCTGTTCCTAATTCAGTTTTTCCATATGTCCTCCTTAGATTTTTAGATTAATGTTTTGACCTGCTTGAGTCTTTCTTTGCAATCTTTTGCAGTCTCTTCTAGGTCTGCTTGTTGCTGTGATCTAAGTCCAACTTCATCATCCAGTTCTTCTACTTCTGTAATAAGTCCTGCACCAACTTCATCATTAACTGCCATAACTTTTCCAGCTTCTATGGCAAGTTTCTCAAAACTTTCCTTAAGCTCCTCTTCGGATATGTTTTCAAGCTGTCTGGTTAAGTTATTGGCTAGACGAGTGAATTATCTTTTTGCAGACGTTCTATCCGCCTTCAGTTGCTTAACAGACTTTCTGGCTGGTTTTTTAAACTATTTTGGAGAGAAATCTTCTGAGGGTTTTCCCCTGCAGTTCTTTCCCAGCCGATTTTTACTGTCAAGCTTCGCAGTAATTCGTGTAGAATCCCGACTTGAAATGGATGGAAGGATCTATGCAGCATACGACAACTGGGATTTACTCAAGGACCACACAATTTTCTCCTTTTGTCATCAATTTATTTTTGCAGTTTTTAGAAGGTCCTTAAGATACTTGGTCTTGAAGTTGGTCTCAAGGCAGGTAAAAACCTTAAAAAAAAATTCAAAATAAGAATGTAAATACAGAATATACTCAACACCGTCCTAGCATGATAAATGTACTCATACTCTAATAAATACAAATCAGTCAAATACTTAAATACAAATCACTTCTACTCAGCCAATCAAATAAATTATATATTTAAAATCATAAAATACTTAACTGAGATCCAGTGAAACAGTTTATTTTATATTCAAGGTTAAATAAATGTTTTTAATTGAACTACCTAAATAAATATTTTTTATATAATTTATACACATTTGAATAAGTTTTTTTAATAAATATCTAATTTATGAAATACAAATAACTTAAATTTGTTATTTATTAATTTATTGCTTAATTAATTTATCAATGCTTGATTTTAATCTTCCACTTTCTCAATCCATTTAAAATCCTACAAAAGCAGAAATCATGACAAAAACTATCAAATGCTACTAATATTAAGCTAAAAAACACACAATCCTTCAAAGCTATGGATCTCAAACAAATATGGCCATGCCACATCACCATGATTCTAGGCCAGTGGCTAAGCTAATCACCATTTTAAAAGTACCGGTTTGTTACCGGTATCGGATAAAACCTAAACAATACCCATCCCTATGCATCAGTAGGTATTTTCAGTGCATTGAATAGAAGCAACTTCAGTCAATTTTTCTGACAACAGTCAAGAAATTAAGAGGTATATAGTTCAAGTTGAAGGTTTACATGCTTTCATCGTGAAATAATTATTCAACGAACAACTTAAGAGTTAAAAGAAAAAAAAATTCATAGAAGAGGTCATTTTTAAAAAAATTCTTTTTTTGATCCACCAGGTTCAGATTTATACAGACTGAAGAAATGTATCCTCACACATATTTGAATAAATGTCCCTTGGCTAATAGCAGAGGAACACAAACTTTCTGTAGCCATCAATAATGTTCTAGCATAATTTTGACTAAATGTCAGGCAGTCTTTTTGGCTAAATTGGTATAGTCTGACTAAACCGATTCATTTTCTGTGATTCATGCAGCTTTTAAGCATCGTTGACACTGTTTCCATAGCGTTATACGTGTTGTCACTCCAGGGGTTTAATGTTTTCTTGATGTATCCTTATCAAGACAACTTTTGATGTGAGCCCACTGGAACACCTAATTGTTTCAACCAACTACCTGTAAATTTCAAGAAATGTACTGCCGTTTTGCAATGCAGCACCACCTCTGGCAGTGACCACATTGCTTTACAAATGCTACACAATTTTTTTGTTTGAAAACCAGTCCTCCGACCATAAAACCTTCTGCTGGAGACATTTGGCTTGTTCATGTGGACAGCTGCCAATTTCAGTCAGGCTTCAAGATGTCTGTTGTGGAAGACTTACTTTAGTAGTGATCTGTACCATCTCATTCCATATTGAGGTGAAACAGACTCCACTGTAGACAGTGCCACTGGTGTTCCAGCACCTTATAGTTGTGCTTGAGCCTTAATTGATGTTGAGTTTCTTAACCAATTTCATTTTAAGGTGACATATTTGGTCAAATGGCTAAAAATTTGACAAAGTTTGGTGTTTCAATTGGTTTTGGAGTGAACAAAGCAGGGGAGCATTACATTTTGAAGATTGCGCCCCCAAAACATGAACCTCAATTATATTTAAATTTGAAGGCAAAGGTTGAGCTCTTAATAGGCTTGTCTGAAAAACAACCAGTTTAAATTAAATGATTTGTCAGATATTAAAGTAAAATCTTATTCATGGCTAATGAGAGAGTTTTGTTGAATTAATTTGCGAAAGAAAAAATTAAGCAATTTGTGCCTACATGTGTAATTTTGATCATGCGTGGATGAGAGAAAATCCACAATAAATTCGAACTTTCTTATCCAGTTATGGTCTGAGAATATGAATGAAGTTGTATATTTCCACCCAGAAAAGGAATGATTTAAAATTCAATATTTATGTCCATGATAATTGCATACACACTTTGCCTGTAAGTGTGTATTTATTTTTATACAATCAAATCATTATGTAATATTATTAAAGAAAGACAGAATTTGTTACATGATTTTTGGCTCGTTTCAAACAAATGCTTCAAAACTTGAACTAAAATGAGAAATGAGAGCAAAATGTCCATTGCTGTTGTAGCTTATAGATATTTCCATGTTAATGGGATTCTTTCAATTGTACCCATCTGTTGCACAGCTATAATCTATTACCAGCAGGAGGAACGTGTCAGACATGTAAGCAGAAAATGAAGCAAAAATAAATTCTATGTTCTCCTCAACCAGATAATCAATTTGCTGTGTTGTATAGGCTCATGCTGCTTTGGTAATTCGTGTTTCGTTGAGAACATTTGGCACTGGAGCCCAGGGAGCAAATGTGCAGCTTAGAAGGAACCGCATGGTTGTTATTGATCAGGAACTGGAATGGGAGAGATTTGTTGAGACAAGCAAAATAGCTTTAATGTATGTGTGAGGGAAGCTGAGCTGCCTTTTAGCATAACTGGGTGTATATGGTCTCTTAAATCTGTCTGTTCAAGGTTGTCCCATGATGTTTTAATCATTAGCATTTCAAGCATTATTTTTTATCAACATAACTCATCATAAGCAATTTAACCTCTTGTTAACTTCTCATGCAGCTGATAAGGTAGAAATAGCCTAGGTTGTGTGCTGAAGAATTACCACGCTTTTGTTTAGACTCAGTAACTCCACTAATATGACTCAGCAGGCTACTTTGTATTTCAATCTTGTTGCTAAAAAGCTCGACAAACTTGTATCTTGTTCCTCCATCTGTAGAGTCTAATCTTTCTTTCTGGACGTAACATTGTGATTCTGATTTTCTTCCTCCTGCCACCAGCAACACAAATGTTTACAGAAACAGAACAGACGGAGGAGAATGCACCAATATATCAGAAATTGCTCCCATCTGCTTGTGATTGCAGTTGTCAATAACTGAGTCTGCGGCTGAAATTAGACCCTTCACTGAATGTCCAGGCTTGACTGCTGTTATAAATGTATCCATCCTGCCTGTCTAACATTCAGTTGTGAGGAGGGAGGGATGAAGAACTTCATTCCAAAACTCCAAACCCAAGAAGTTTTTATAAGTATTGTCAGAGGAAATGAAACATAAAGGCTGTCTGTAGCCTTCCATAAGAACTGACCAGATGAGCACTAATCACAAAAGAAGCAAAGAGACCTATAGCTACTCTGGAGAGGAGGTGGAGAGATCCACAGCTCAGATGTGTAAAAATACAACATCAGGTTAAACAATCTACAATGAACTCCCATATCGGGTCTTTAATAAAGAGGGGAAAGGAAAACAAGCACATTTAGTTTGGCACTAGCCTTGAAGTTGAGACAGCAAATGTTTAGAAGCAAATGCTGTGATCAGATTTGCAAAACATTGAACCTGCATGAAAACTTCTAAACAAGCACTTCATATCACCCTGAAAACATAATGCTCATGTGAACAATGGTGGTGGCAGTAGCATCATAATGTAGGAATGCTGTTCTTCAGCAGGGACAGGGCTGTGGCGTAGCGTGATAGGAAGATGGATCGCTTTAAATACAGGGCAATCATGGATGGCTGTCCAGTACAGGACACATTCAGTAAGAGCTACATGGGAATGTTCTAGGTCCAAGCATATCTATATAGTAGAATGACTCCATCAGAATCCCCACCTAAATCAAATTTAGAATATTTGCCACAACATTAAGATCAAATTGCTGTTTAAAGATTCTCTCCATCCAGTCTGACAGAGTTTGAGCTATTTTTTGAAAATAATGAGCTCAGAATTTCAGTCTATAGATGTACAGAGCTCTTAAGAACATCTTCAATGAATTATGTAGTTTTTGCATTCTATAAAATGTTTCCTTGGTGTTTCTACATTTTTTTTTCAAATGATATGTAAAAATGTATAGTTTTCCTTCCACATTACAAGTATGCTGTACTTTGTGTTGGTTTTTTCAGGTAAGATTATCTGAAAGCCTTTTTTTTTATGTCATATTACAACCAAAAAAGCTTTGGCTTCTCTGCATTTGGGGCCGGTGGGGCCCCACCAGATGTCGCTGTGGAGCTCCATGCAGGGCATACTTCAATTAATCAGTAGAACAGGATTGTTCTTTATAGAGTAATATTATGTAAAGACAAATGCTTTTGCCAAGAAGATTCTTTTATAAAAATGTGTATTATCAATAATACCGGGAACAATGTCGCAGTTGTACTGAGTGAGACGTTTCCGAAGTCGAGGTCACATCAGAGTTTCAGCGCTGTAAAACAACATTTATTTTTTTACATTGCATCATCTACAATGCCTTGAAAAGGTTTCACCCTTTGGCTTTTTTAAATTATGAAGCAAACAACAAATCTGAGAAAAGAACAGAAAAAGTCAATTTGCATAACTATTCAACCATCTAAAGTCAATACCTTTCTAAAGTCAGCTTTTGTGACAGTCACAGCTCCTAGTCACTTTGGATTGCCATATCTTACCATTCTTCCTTCCATGTTTGGTGCTTCTGAACGGAAATCTTTAAATCTGACCACAGATTTACTATAGGATTGTGAGCGTGGCTTTGGCCTGAACAGTTCAATTTAAGTGTCATCAGACCCGAGCGCTTTCCACCATACATTTTGGGAGTTTCCCTAATGCCTAATGCTTTTAGCTGAAAGTAATGGCTTTTTTCTGGCCACTCTTCTATAAAACCCAACTCTATGGAGCATACAGCTTTTTCGTAATCTTACGTACAGATAATCCAGTCTCTGCTATGGAACTCTGCAGTTTCTCCAGTGTTACTTTAGATCTCTGTGCTGCCTCTGTGATTAATGCCCTCATACCCAGCCCATGAGTTTTAGTGGGCAGTCGTCTCTTAGCAGGTCTGCTTTTGTGCCATATTCTTTCCATTTGGTTATGATAGATTTGATGCTCCTGGGGATTATCAAAGATTTGGGTATTTTTTAATAACCTAACCCTGTCTTGTACTTCTCATCGACGTTGTCCCTTAAATGTTTGGAGAGTTCCTTGGTCCTTATGGCAGTCTTTGGTCAGTCATGCCTCTTGCTTAGGTGTTGCACCACCTGGTGCCTTTCAAACAAAAAAAGGTGTGTATATGTAATGACAGATCAAGTGACACTTAATTGCACACAAGTGGACATCATTTAACTAATTATAAAACTTCTGAAGGTAATTGGTTGCATCAGAGCATACACAAATTACAATTTTCTGTTTTCTATTTCTAATCAATAGTTTATACATTTTTCTCATTAAGCTTCATCTTCTTAGACTATTGTGTTCTAATCTATCACATAAAAATCACGTAGGCATAAATGTAACAAAATCAGAAAAAAGTCAAAGGAAAATACTTTTGCAAAGCACTGTTATTGTTTGCCAGTATTCCAAAAAGCTCAGTACCTAAATCATCTTGTAGCAGCGATATGGGCCGGTTCCTTAACATTTTTTTTGTTTTTTTTAATGATGACAAATCACGGAGCGCATGCCCATCACACGCTCAGTAGACAGCAGAGGGGCATAAATGCCCCGGCACCAAGCTGAGATCCTACTATCTTCTCCGACAGAGAAAGGCAGAAATGCGCTATCTGCTGTGCAGTCTGCCAGAAATTTATTAAAAGAAAAAAAGATCTAGCCATTAGACCACTGCAGGAATTGATGTGACCTGTTTTACTGAATGCCAAAATTAGTTCTGTATTAAAATATCAGAATAGCATATGTCACATTTACTTCTATTGGATAGAAGTAAGAAGCCATCTAATATCCCTGCTAGCTGCCTAGACAAAAAGTGAATAAAGTAGATTTTTTGATGAAGTCTAAATTTAACACTTTGCCTATTGAACGAAAATTAGAGATTAAACATTTGGGACGTCATCACCCAGTCGAATATAAGATCGTTCAAGGACTTTGAGAAATTATTATAGATTTAAAGAGGATTATTTGAATGATTATATAGTTATTGAAAAGTTTGCACAGATGAAAGATCTGCTTTTTTTTCAAGTACATCACTGGTTAGTAAACCTTCATTTGTAATTTCATGTAGGCTATAAGAGTTTTCATTCCCACATAAAATCACTTTTGTAGTGTGTAGATGTTTGCCATTTTATGGGGTTTAATATAAAATCAATAATAAATCACATAAAATAACATTCAGTAATATTGATCAAAGTCAGATAGTATGCATTGTAGAAGTATTATTTGCCACATTTGGTTGTTGAGTTGCTGTGCTCCACCTATCTTATAATTCCAGATACGCCACTGCTAAGGAGGTATGAATATGTTGTATATTCATCTTTTGTATTTAGCTAAGAATTGCAAAGTGGTTAGTCAGTAAAATGAGTCCACTTTGACCATCCTGTAACCTCTACAAGCAGAAAAAGAGCAAAGAAGAGTGAAATGCTAAAAGATAGAAGCTCTTAGCACCTTCCGTAGTTTGACAACTTTGTAATCCCTCCTCTGCTCTTTTAAGCCCAAATGCAAAGATGCATCACAAACATCTGACAGGCTGCTACCATTAGCCAGTCTCAGCCATTAATAAGCATGAAGTGTTTTTTAACTCAAAGAAAATGATAAGCACACTCGTTGTAAATGATGGACATAAAATTGGCTTTTGCCGTCTCCATATGTCAACATGGCATAATGTTAACAGCAAGCTGCTTTGGATCCTTCATTTCCTCATGTCATCACATTAGTTTCCTTCCTGAAGAACTTGGATACAGCAGCTGATAGAGTGACATTTGTCATTAGTATTGCTGTGTTGACAGTAAATGTAATTGTTTTTTTAGTTGGTTTTTTTACTTGAAGATAGGTCTCTTAAACCATTGAATGAACATAGACCGAAGTTTCTACCGCAGTAGGTTCAGCCTTATTGATCATCCTGTTTTCCTCTCTTCCTTCATCCATCACTCCATCCCCATTTAAGCAGACCTTCACATCTTGTATTTTAAATTCTGCAGCCACATTATTTGTGGCTGTGGTTTTGATGGCAATGTGGGGGTTCGGGGTTAAAGGAGTGCCGTGATCATAGGAGTGTGGAAAGCCACCCTGGTGCAAAGCAATCATAGCAGACTCTCTATCATCCTCCCCCCTCGACTACCTCTATCCAACCTCTCTCCACCTGCCGCCCCTCAGAGGTGCCTTCAGTGTCTCCTCCATTATTCCCAGCTCACTAGTCAGAAAATTAGGGTAAAGCTCTGCAGGCCTTCCTCCTCTTGCTAACTCTTCTCCTCTCTGTCCTCCCACCTTCCCTCCTTCTATTTTTCACCCATTACTCCCAGTTCACTGCTTGGTATATGGAGGGTGACTCTGGGCCAATTCAATCTCTTGTCCCTGTCAAACCACCCAGTCTGTTGGAGTGCCACTGCCCCCTGTCTATATTTACCCATCCAGCAAGTTGTCAGTCTGTTTTGTGCAACTCACATCCCCCTGCCCTCCTTGGCTGCACCATACTCCTCATTCCCAATTTGTCAACTCTGCCGCTAACTTCTGATTATTTTACTCTCCAATTTTCCCCAGAGGCTGGACTCATAATTCAACAACTTCACTGACTTTCAAAAATAGTAGTTGCAAGAAAACATTTGAATTTACTTAAGATTTTGTTTTTATCCACACTGGGCCAGAATTATACTTTAGGGCTCAAATATGTTGATTCATTAATTGCATATTGATATATGCATAAACCCAAACTATCATTTGTTAAATGTTTCTTACTCCACAGCCAGCATTGAAAACCACATGCTTTTTTTGGCAGCCAGAAAACTTCTGCCATTATTCTGGCTTAATAGTTTGAAAACTCGTACCAGAAGTGGTAGAGCTTGTTTGAATGATAGGCTTTTAAACAGAGCCTGCTGCAAGTGAGTGATATTTTAACATATCTAGATATGTTAAATATTTGATTGCTATCCAGTTGCAGGTCAAGTTTTTTTCCATTCCATTGTTAATGTGTGAGATGTCTGTCAATGATGAAAGTTACTTCTTCAGCATCACTATTTTGACAATGGTGTTTATTGAACTGAAGGCTTTTGTTTTGTATTAGGTATCTGCTCCTGTTCTTTTAAATTGTGGCTTTTCAATGTTAATTTACATTCTTGTTCTACATCATATGCAAACAAAATGTGGTCATTACATGCCTGGGAGAGAGAAAAAAGCTACTGAGATAATCAAAATATTTTCTTTTGTGCTTTACAGGAGAGTTTCAGGCGCTGGTCAAAAACCTGGATTGTGAGCACATCTCAAAGGTAGGTTGTATCCTTAGATGGTTAGCATTTATTCACCTTTCCTTAAAAAGAAATGGTATAATTGAATTACAGCTCTAATTCACTCAACTTAAACAATATCACACAAACTGAAGCAATGAGGAAAAACTAGTCAGTCATTTGTTTCATAATAAAGTTTATTCTATATTACAAATAGTATTTTGTTCTTGACTGCAAAATAGGAATGCATTATATTTACATACACAGGTATACAATTAATTATAACAAAGTTAGAGAAGCTCGCCTTATAATCCCCCCAGGTTTCATTTTTATCTCTCAATAAGATACTCTTTATCTTTCAGATATGATCTAGTAAAAGTCTTTTCTACCATGTTCTTATAATACCTGCGATAACACTGAGCTAGCAGGACATTTTGAATTCCTACAAAATGTTTGAAGGTGGAAACTTTATCTGTGCTCTTGGTAGCATGAGGTGGCTATGATCAGAAAACCTTTGTTGGAGGGTAAATGTTGAGCCAGGAAGAAAAGAAAGCTGGGAAATGGAACTGAGGAGGAAGTTTTGCAATGACATCTAAGGACTCTCGGCATTGTGCTTTCTATTATTCCTGTTTGTAGACATGGTATATGTAGGGAGACAGACTTTAGCTTTCTGGTTGTTTCAGTACTCTCCTTTTTAACATTCAGCTCTTAAGAAACTGATACGTTGACTGTGTTTAAAGTGTAACCCTTAAATTGCAAGTCAAATAATCTTCTAATATGGTGAACAATTACTTCACATACATATCGATCATTGAGTGTTTGCTTATTATAACTGAGATTTGAGATGTGCAGATAAAGGAATTTTTTTCTCACCAGATGAGTGAACACCACCACTCCTCAGTGTGGAAGCCTTTACTGAAATCTCACACTCAACTATTTTTTGTGTCAGTGAAGGTTTTGAAATCAGACGAAGCATAACAACTCTAAGAAACTATTTTCTATGGAGACATGTTGGCTGCTGGTGGTTTTGCTCCTCATTTTTTACTTTAGCTGTCTCTCTGTTTTGCGGTCTTGTCAAACTTTATAGTATGCAATTAGCTGCACATCATAAAATGGTTGATTTGAATGTATCTTATAGACATTTTGTCGAGTTGGCTAAGAAGCGAATCAAACTGGAAGCAAATTCTATTGTTACCAGGATGGATGAATTATTTACAATAACATTTCTTGGTTTTTATATTTCAGCCTCTTTTATTCATAGAATGTGCTGGGTTTTCATCTCCGTTAGGGTCAAGTAAGTAATGTAAACAGTGCTAATTGCTGATTTATAATGCTAAGCATAATTTGTTGCATTTTATTTAACTTTGTTTTGCAGCAACTTGCTTCAAACACAAATAATTGATGAACAAGTTTGACAAAAATCTGACCTCAGAAATTAATCACAAAACTTGATGCAACTCTAGCCAAATTTATTTTTTTAAATCAAGCAATATATGTTGGTTTTCATGAGTAACGTTATTTCTGTCCCAGCTCAACAGATGAGTGGTGAAATACTCTACTGCAGGGGTTGTATGTTTTCTCAGGCAAAACTTAAACCACACAGGAGGCACTAATGGCCTGTAATGAAGGCTATGGTAGATCTAAATCTCCCTAGTAGTTGCAGAAGTATATGAATATCTTTGAGCAAGGCATTTCCATTTCATACCATCCAAATAGCTCAACATGCAAAGGTAAATATCTGTAATATTTAGCAACTACCACTTCACAAAAACTGTGGGTATTGAACTCTGCAGGAGGCCAAACTCGATAAAGGTTCCACCTTAAACAACAGTTTTTCTTATATCAACAGTCCAGTTTTTCCCATCTCGGTTCTTCCAAGCAAAAGAAAGAATAAAGAACACATCCACATCATCATTGCAAGGCTTAGTTTTCTTGTTTTTCACTTTTTTTAAAATAAGTTCCTTAAATGGTTTACGTTTTACATGCGCTTAAAAAGCCAATAAAGGACCCAAGGTGAACCTAGGGCGGTCTTCACACATTCACATCACCACATGGGGCACGTTGTCAAGGCAAAAGAAAGGGCAGAGGTCAAAAGGTATGGAGGGCGCCTCCATCATCGCTTTCAGTCACACTCATTCTTGTGGTGCCGGCTTACATCCGACAAGTTGTAATTACTCTTCTCGTCTGTGATGCTGAAACAGAATTTTGTTTCTGTTCTTTGAGGTTTGGAGAAGGCCGCCCCCTGTCACCACTGAGGACAACTACACTAATACAGAAAGAGTGCCTCAAGAAATTGGAGTTTTGCCATATGCAGCCAGCTACCATCTCCAATGCTTGTGCAAAACAGATAAGCTGTTGATCGAGGAGCCAGACAAAAAGGGCAGCTGGTGTGCCGAGAGCAGGAGAGACCGGGGAGGATTGGGTCAAGTCGCCCACGGAGCCTCTCACCTCGACACACTGAGGTCAGAAAAAAATCACACAGGTTTCTTAAAGTTCCAGTCACAATACGTTTTTTTGTCAGTTCCTCAGTGGCACTTTATAAATATGTTTTTGACTGTTTTTGAAAATTTCAAGCTCCTTTGGTTTTTGGCTGACCAGCAAAGTCCATCTTGTTAAATGTTTCCACATTAAAGTCTTAAATAACATCCTGGAAAAGAGGTGCTACTCAGACAACTAAGCCCCTTCAGGTAGCCATATCTGGCTACACTGTGTTCTGTCATGTCTTACCCCGTGCATCTCAGTCAGCTTTTCCATTTAGCTGCTTCAGGGTTGGTGTGGATATCTGGTTTGTGTGTGTTTTGATAGACCGTTGGAAGAGACCGCTCCCGGTATTTGTCTTCCAGAGTTGGTTGTGTGCTTTTCAACAGAGGATCCAACTTGGGTGGGGCTCTAGTATTTTATCTAATAGCTTAAATTTGCAGTAGCCATAAAAGCCAAATGGAAGCAGAGATCATGAGCTTTTTTTATTTCTTGAAAGTATGCTAGGCAGGTAAAAAGGTGTGAAAGGTACAACAAGCTAAAGGCTGCTTTGTTTCAGGGAGAAGTTCTGGGAGCAATATTCCTTTCCCACACCCCATCAGTCTTGTCCTTAGGTACAACCCGAGCTACATTTAATGAACACAAAAACATTCTAGGTTTGCCTGGTTTTGACCCAGATTTTACAGATATGTATGCTTTGCTTGAAGGCAAACCATTCTTGCATTAAACAGAGGTGTTCGTTTGGCTTGCAGTCATCGCTCTTGATGTTTTACACTTGATGCCATATGTTGAATCTAGAACTACATTAAACAGAACTCTAGATGATTTTATCTTAACTATCCTATTTTTATAAGTTCAACATATGGACACCCAACATTGTAGTTTCCAAAGATGTACTATCAGTGTAAATTCTTGAAGGCAACATAAATTTTTTCCTCTTTTAATCCAGCAAGGGGAGGATGCTAATATGGCCAGCTCTCAAGGAAGCTCCCCCCTGTGATGAAGCTGAGAGACGCCCCACATTGCACTGCAGGAGACGCTGACCTCAGCTGCACACCACCCCTCACAAATATTTAGGTAAACTAGTCTATGCAGCTGTGTTGATGAGGAAAACAAAATATCTCTCAGGGAGGAGGGAAGCAGAACAAAGGTTGAGGAAGAAGTAATCTCTGAAAAGCTGAGGGTGGAAGTCAGAGGATGGAAAAACATGAGGACAGGTCTTCGCTCAGGCACAGCTCGGTTTCTGACGGGGTCTCTTCCCAGTGCACCCTGGGAAGTGCGGTCCTCAGCTCTCCAGACTCATGAAGGCCACCACCTGCTCCAGCTTGAAGGCCAGTCTCTGTTTCCTGGCTGCGTCATCCTGCTCCAGTGAACACACAATCTGTTGGCAGGACAGGGATGCAAACGCCGAACATCCATTACTAAAGGTAATCAATATGTTTTCAGAATCACAGTTATACTGCATTTAAATATTGTTGGTAGTCTAAATACTGTAATAATGTAATTAAAGTGATAATTCCATAATACATTCTAATTAAAGTTTAGTTTTAATAACTGTCAGAAAATTAGAACTTGTTGGGTAAATATGAAATACTGTTACATTACGTACATAGGCAAGCTGCTCAGACGTTTACATACACATGAAATAAATGTTACTAGATAAGAACTTTAACATTTTATCCAAACTAGGGGTATTTGAAGTGCACTAACATTATGTATTAATATCCACCATATAGGCACCCCATGTTGTAATCTTTCTCCTTTATTATTTCCCCCACTATGCACTGTATAGTAGTGCTATAATTTAAATCATATTGATCCTAAAAAAGGTCTCAAAAACAGTTAAAGCTGATTGAGCAATGGCATTATACTGGATTATGACACTGTCTACAGGGTAGACTCCTAGGTTCATAGTACAGTTACAGAGTTTAATTGTGTAATTTACCTTAGCGGTCTGGTTATTCACATTTTAAGTTTAAGGCTTTATGGATAACCTTTTTTTTTCCATTTCAACAACAGTAAAAAAGAACTGTATTTGAGGAAATTTAGACTAGGACCTTGGTCTATGTTTGATTAAGCAGGCTTCAGCACATTTACATGGACAGAAGCTAATATCTAACTAAACAGCTAAGAAAAAATACATACTAGTTTTTGTTGTCATACTTATGGCCTGGAAAGATGTCCAGAAGATTTATAGTAAAGTGGAAGGAAAAAAAGTGCAACATGGATAAACCACCGACTTGAGAGAATTTTAATAAACTCCTGAACTAGAATGTTTCACAGTCAACAGCTAATTACAAATAAAATATAGAGCAGTCCAATGATCACAGTGTTACTGTGCTTGATTTTAACCCCGTGGAAAATCTATAGGATATTGTCAACGGGAAGAGAAGAGTCACCAGACCCACCAATGCAGATTACCTGAAGGCTGCTATCAAGCAACCTGGGCTCCCAACTAAATATTGAGGTCATAGTATTTAACACTTTCAGAAGCCTGACATTTCTGTTTAAAATATCCTTTATTATTAATCCCATGTAATATTCGAATTGTAGGTTTCTGTATTGTGTTATCTGTAAATCCTAGTTTATACTTCTCAGTCTACGTCAGAACACCATTATCCGTGAAACGAAACAGAGAGCGCACGCCTGTGATTGGTCAGCTCAACAACAGCCAGATATAATTTCACCAGGTGGCTAGTCAATGCAGAGTTTGGGCACCAGATGCTTTATATTGAAAGGACTGTTTATTTGATATGCTATTTTTGCGATTTTTAACACGACGAGTAGAGAAGTTAGTTTACAAAGTAAACAGTGCAGGCGGGCGTAAATATATAATTTCCCACAACAAATTAATTTGTCAAAAAGGGTTGACAAAATAGCAGGACTTCTCATAGTACGTTGACATGCAGCAAGATAAATTTGAATTATTACCCTAGTCTGACTGAAATCCGACTTTTATAATGCATGTATACACCTTAGTCCGGCTGGAGTCGAACCGAACTAGAGTTCCAGAAGCTTGGCTGCTCTACCTAGATAATGCAATTCAAATCGGACTTCTGTGCAACCAGCCCCCCCGGCAAGTTAGGAGAGCCGTAAATGGGACCCAGCACTAACAACAGTAGTGTTATAAGAGGTATATGGAGTCTAAGACAAACGTAAGCAGCCAATCAGTGCATGTTTAACTCTTCCTGCAGCTGGAAGCTAACACAAGGGGAAGCCCTTATGGTGCTTATACACTGGATGCGATGGACGCAACAAGAGAGTCAATGGAGGAGCGTGATTAAGTGGGTCTTGGGATCCCACGACATGTCAGAAACAGATTTGCGTCACCAAGTAGTGCAGCTGATGCTTTTCGGGCGCAACCCAAAATACACGCTGCATTTTATGTCTGCTGCAGAAGTCAGAGAAATCTCAACTACAGCTTCAAGTCGCGGCTTAACAACCAATTAGCTGAGGGGTGTCAGTGATGCTGTGACTGAGTGAATGGAGTCACAGCATCAGCAGGACATGTAAACTGATAAACACCATGGCTAATCACCCCGAGCTACATGACACCAGGTGTTTTCTATACAGACACAGGAATAAAAAGATAAACTTTATAAATAGGTTAAACTATTTAGACAGGTTTGTGGGCGCAAAACAGTTTCCTCACCCGGACCTGGTAATGTCTCCACCAAAGCACGTCCCGCGCCGCTCACATATAAACTTTTACTAACAGCATACAGATGGACAGATTGGTAGTTTGATGTGGTGGCAGGGCTGTTTATCCTTTCGCCGCTGTTTGACTGGGTCTACCCCCGAAGCAGCGGTCCTGACATTTAACATGGTCAGCTCATAGACCAGAGTCCACTGGGAGCTCCGGGTGTTGGAGGAGGTCAGCAGAGTGGTCCCGGTCAGGATACCTCCACATGTCCGGTTGACGCGCGTGAAAATGGCATGTTTTAAAGCGCAGTCAGTTCCCTTTGAATACACTTCAAGGTGCGAATGTTATGGCGACCAGCTGGGTACGTGTCACGCTTTTTGGTCGCATGTATAGCGTTCGGTTTGTAAGCACCGTTAGTCAGATTACTCGACTACAAAAAGCTCGATTTAGATGTGCATGTAAACATACTGACTGCTTGTCTTTTGTGTGCAATTCTGCACATAAGCTTAAAAGACAAAGGTGTGAAACAGCCTTCGCCTTACAGTGGTTCCTCATTTTTACACGGTTCATCCTTCGCAGATTTTTTATACAATTTTCAATGCTTTCTTTATAGCATACTAATGCACATTGCGCTCTTCTTTTGATTGATTGGAGGCAATTGTCAATCTCCTGCCCTTGCCAAATTGATCATGTGTGGTATAAGAATTTTGTGCAGTAGAAAAAAACAGCACAAACAACTTTGTTCCCCACCGAGTCCTTCTGTGGTAAAAGACGCACCAGAACGGGTGCAGACAAAGAACCTGCGTGAAATCTAGAAAGGTTTGACCTTTGAGAGTATTTAAACGAGTGAGAAATGTTAATGTATGCCAAAGAGGCAAAGTGTTTTACAGGCTTAAAACGTAATTGTAAAAAAATAAAGATGAATTTGTGGATTTCACCTATCGCGGGTTATTTTTAGAACGTAACCCCGCAATAAACAAGGTATCACTGTATACATATACATGTCATCACTGTGTGAGCTCACAGCTTTCCCTGCTCCACACCCCTTCAGCTCTTCTGGAACATTACCCGATATTCTGAAAGCAAACACCCTAACGCGAAAAGTCCACTCTTGTTACTCGATCTTCAGCTGTAAAACAACCAGTACAGGTATTCCAGACAAAGTCCGGAAAGGTGCTTTCAGGCTCAAAAGTAAAACAGACGAATTCCGGAAAATTACAGTTTTTCACGGCTTGTTTGAAAGGGGCTTCTGTGTAATCAATGTATATAATGTATGAGTTTCACTTTCTGAAGGTAGTGACAAAAAATACTTAGGTATATGTTTTTGATAAGGTGTTCTTTTCATGCACTCGTGAGGCTGGTGTTCAAAACTTATATTTTGTACTTCAGTATGCAAATCTTTGTGAGCAGCAGCTCTAGTCAAAAAGAAATATGGCCTCAATATAGAATAATGGAATTACACATGTATCATACTACCATAACTGTGTTCTGTAGAAGTGTAAGCAACACTATCACATACCTCCTCGGTGTACTTTCCCACGTACGAGTAAATCTCACTGAGAGAACTCATGGTGTTAAACTCATTCATGTGCATCCGTGACTGTTCTGCCAAGTAGGCATTCATGTCCTGGTCACTGATTGCTTGCATCTTACTGATGTCTGAGTAGTACCTGTTATAAGACAAGAAGGAGCATAAACACTTGTTAGAATTACAAATAACGAGGAAAACATCTAAAAAAAAGATGTTGATATATTTCATAGGAGCCACATGTGTGTTTCCTAGTAATGTGACTGAAGAGGCTGTGCTACCTCAGATTTCAGCTTGCAGTACCACAAAAGTAGACATACACACATGGTTCATTACGTTAAAGGCAATCAGTCAGTGTCAGCAACAGCTGTGTTTCCCATATCAGCTATGTTAATTAAAACAGCTTATTAACATATTAAATTCCTGTAGCTGCAGCCGCTTGAGGACAGGCCTTCTGGATAGCTAAATAATTTTAGGAGTGTGTATGTTTGAGAGTATCTGCCAGACAAGCTCAGAGAGCAAAGGAAAAAGCAGGTGGGTGTTGCTCACAGAGGTCATGCTCACATCAACACCTGCTCAGTGTTGGAAAGCAGTAATGGTGATCTCCTAGCAGGGTTTTGTTAGTGCAAAAAGCAGGTGTGTTTATTTCAGCATTTTTAACCGTGCCTGTAAGTGAGCTATTGGACTACGTTCACCCAGATGAGTATGCTTCATTTACAAATCTTTCAACTATCCTTTCATTAGTACAGCTTTTAAAACTGTCTGCACGGAAAATAAATTACAGTCTCAGGTTGCAGTTCCAGGTTAACTGAGCAGTTTAAAAAATTCAATCTGTAGCATTGATCAAATATTAAGTACATAAAAAAAAAGTTATCTTAAAATAAGTCACACGTCAATGGTTCATTTAACCCTCTTACACCCCTCCAATATTTATCGCATATTTATCTAATGCACAAATAAAGGCACAAGGGGTGCAAGAGGGTAAATGCCACAATAATTTTGGAGACTTGATACAGAATAACACAAATTTATAGCTAGCATTAGAGCCTCTATAAAATATTTCAAAATGAGCAAAGTCGGAGTATAAATATGTTTTTAGGTTGTTGTTGATGCTATGAAATAGCAAAGAGTGCAACTTCGTGACCATATTTCAAAGTCAAAACGATCTTTTTAAATTCACAGGCCCTTGCAAAGTACTCTCATATTTTATGTTACAACCACAAAGTTACATTTATTTTATTTGGATGTTGTGCATTTGTGTTCATTACCTTTTCTCTTATACCCCTAGATAGAAACCAGTGCAACCAGTTGTCTTATTAACTCAGTAATTTAGTGTATTACTAGATATAAATCCAGGTGAAAGCCTAGATACACGCAAGTACTAGGTGTAATCTCAATTCAATGAAATGTGACTAATTTATTTAATTTGAAGCTCCTCAGTGACCTAAAATGAAACTTTTTTCTTATTTTTCAGATATATGGGCTTGACTTATAACACTAGAGACGGTAAACTAATTTACAGCGTTCTATCTTTTATTTAGGATATCGTTGGTAATAAAGAATATAAAGCCGTAATTTTAACAATGCCACATTAGTACCTCTAATATTCTGTCTCTTTTCCCGGAATATGTGCCTCTGCACTGTCCTAACCAACTGACTTTCCCTGAGCTGCATCTCTGTTGCCCTAGGCTCTCTCATCCATCCTCACTGTGTTGTAATTTGGATGGGGTTTCACAGCTCATAGATCAGTGCTAAAGCCACATAGCTAATGTAAGTTCTCTTGCTCTCCATCCATCCACTAAGTGTTCACCTCTCCACCCAGCTCTTGTAGCTGGGGATGTCCTTGGCATAAAGCAGCTTGTTGGATGGTGAGTCTTTCCCAAGGCGGTGTTCTGAGGTGGAGCAGGAGTCCATGAAGGTCTGGGCCACCACGGACAAACAGGCATCTGTGATGCTGCTCTTGTGGATGTCAAACACAAACTGAGGGTTCTTGATGACATTCACCCAGAAACGCAGAGGTAGGCTGAAAACAGGGTGAGCAAAAGAGTTTAGTGGTGAGCTATTATACTCATACATCATTTGTACTTGACATGTTGGGTTGCAGCCATTTTCTAAAACAGGATTGATGAAGGATTCTCAGCATTAATCTACGCATAATTTGCCTTTCTTCTATGTTTTTAATCCAATTTTTGAACACAAACCAAATTGCTTGTTACCACACCATACAGAAATCAAAACACATTAAGACTTAAAATTTTACACCACTGACAAATTGAATGTGCAACATGGGACTTTAAAATTCCTCTGTAAGGTCACAGGTTCTTAGGATCTTAGGAACTGCTGCTTTCAAATACAATTACTCCTAACTTCCTCCTCTTATTGACTCAATTCACTTTTATTTATATAGCGCCAATTCACAACAAATGTCATCTCAATACAATTATATAAACATTCCATTCAGTTAAGTTTTCTGTCTAACGAATCCCAGCAGATTGCGGATATTGGATAGATCATCATATAAATATTTACTTTATAAACTCTAATACAAGCTGAAGACTTTAATATCACTACTTTCGTATTGGCTGGAGATTGTGTTAAACAATGTTGCCAGCATACAGCCTTTCAGATACAACACCATCACGTTTTCACTCTGCTACACCCCCCCACTATATATTTCTTAATTTTGTGAATTCATGTACTATCATGAGTTCCATGTGAGTAAGATAACCACCATCTAGCTATTCTAATACAGAAACAAAGAGTGTAAAGCAAACCAACACTGTATCAATTTAATTGCCATTTTGAAATTTGCTACAGTCAACAGGCACGGACATATTTGCCAGAAGGGATGAAGATTCAATCATGTTGAAAAGATAGTACATAGTTGTTGATGCTGCTTATGTGCCTAATTCAATAAGGCCTTTATCTTTAAAACCAGGTGGTGGCTGTTTCTCATTTTCTCAGTGTCCAGCAGTCTTCACTTGAGGCCGCACTGTGACACAATTCATTTTGGCTTATTTGTGCTAGTGGGTCCTATTTTTGTTTCTGTCCAAAATAATAAAAAAATACAAGTCTTTCTATTTGCTGGGCTTGTTTCTGCCAACATAAATAGATGCAGGGCCGGCTTTATCTGTGGGCTGCTCTGAAAGGAGCTCAGGTGGTATTAACAAAGAGCTCTATAGATCACTGTAGTTTTATTATTCTCTGAGTTATAAGCTTTTTAGGCGATATAGGAAAAATCAATCAGGGTAGATGGTGCATTCTAGCTGATACCGTGTTTCAGTGGCACGATAAGTGATAAGAGAAAATAAACATAAAACAGTTAATGCAATCATTGAAAAAAAAAACACACAATGGGGGCAAGCACTTATTTTAGCCCAAAAGCAATTCAGTTGTACAATCGAACAAAAGAGGATTTAGAGTTTGGAAGGAAACTGTGCATTATGACTAAAACTTAATCTAAGCCAGGAATCTAGTGGGATTAGGTACAGGGATCAAAGGGATTTTAACATCACTGCTCTTCTCCCTTGATCATTGGCAATCTGCTGTTTCAATAGGGTAGCGGGTGCCACAGAGATGAAGGACCCCACACAAATTTTGAACTTTTATTTTTAAAATTACCATCATAATTCTGGTCCATAACTCGCCAAAACTAGGTAAAATGTGTAAATTTGGCAGTATGCTCATGCTGTGCAGTTTTAGGAATAATGATGGTTTGTGATCAGTTGTTGTGGTCAGGGATTAGGGATACATATCTGCCCACACCAAAGTAATGGTTTATCCCGCACGAATTATGCTGAATGGTGCATGAAACCATGGGAGAGAAGAAAAAAAAAGACGCTTACCACAGATTCATGACAACAAAGGCCAGCTAATGGGTAGTCTAACACTTTTCATAAGTGTAAAGAAACTCCTCAGAATCTTTTTTTTTAATAATTAGCAACAAAGTCATCCACAGAAATATAATGCGTGTCCCCTTCATGAGTTGTAAAAGGTTCTCTTATATTAATGTTTTTCTTGATTAATGTAAATTTTGTGCCATTAATTTTGGGGGGCTTTTAATTGTGAATTTCAACTGTACTTTTTTTCAGGCCGTAACAATAAAACATTGAACAACTTAAATACGGTCATTTTTGACATGATTTAAATTAAGTATGCATTTCCCTCTCAAATTAATAAAGTCTCAAATTATACATAAAGGCACACGTATCGCAACATCTATATCGCAAAGAACTTCTTGAAATTCAGTAAATAATAGGTATTGTATTAGTAACTATGGGTAAATCCTGACTTCTGGATTACGATGCAGCCTTATTCCCAGCCAGCATAGAGTATGTTACTCCTGGCTGACTGATGTAACAGCTTCCACCATAACATTAAGACAATAGAACCTAGCAAACGTGTGGCGATAGGTCCAGCTCGTTGATTTAAATTAGCTCTACCATCTCTGATACAAACAGTGATCAAATATACAGCTAGAATTGCAAAGGAAACATGTTGGTTACACAGTGATTGCGACTTGCAATGGAACACTAATTCAAATACATAAATATAAATATATATATATAGTACATTTTATTTTAAAAGACCTATAAGTGATACAATTTCCATGTATTCTTGTGTGATGTATCACATTAGACATTAATGGTCAATTGAAATAATGTATTTCAAATATAAGAGTCCTCTTCTTACAACGCAAATGTTGACTTAACTCACGTGGAACTCAACATTTCCTCACTGATGACTTGAGAGTAGACATGGTTTAACTGCAGCTTAGTTAATAGCTACTAGCTGGCATCAGGTAATGTGCTCTAAAGGTGTGTGCTCCGTTCACAGGGGATGCAGCAGTTAATGTTACCAGGTGTTAGTTGTATGAGAAATTGTGAGAGTTACTTGTTAGAAAGAATGCAACGTGTGGTTCCCTGTGATGAGGAAAGGCTAACTGTTGCTATATATATATATATATATATATATATATAGTGAGATGAGGAGGTGCTGGATGAGGTACCATCATGGGTGGACAAGCCCCAAGATGGAATGTGGCTGATCTCAAGAAATCCCATCAATGTCTAGAGAGGGCTGGCCTACAGGACACCACAGAAGCACTCATCCTTGCGGCACAGTTTTAGGCTCTGAGCACCAGTGAGATGGATGCTCAGATCTACCACACCAGACAAGATCCAAGGTGGAGACTGTGCAAAGAGGCACCTAAAATAATCCAGCACATGAAAGCAGGGTGCCAGGATGCTGGCAGGGAAAGCATACATGGAACATCATAACCAAATGGCTGGCATAGTTTACAGAAACATCTGTGCAGAGTATGGGCTACGTACCCCATGGTCAAAGTCGGAAACACCTCTAAAGGTAGTGGCAAACAACCAAGCAAATATCCTGTGGGACTTTCAGATACAGACAGACAGATAGGATGGTAATGGCAAACCAACCAGACATTGTGGTTGTTGATAAAGAGCAGAGGAAAGCCGTTGTGGTGGATGTGCCAATACCAATTGATGGAAACATCAAGAAAGAACATGAGAAATCTGAGAAATACCAAGAGCTCAGAAAGGAGCTAGAGAAGGCTTGGAAGGTGAAGGTGACAGTAGTACCCATGGTAATCGGGGCAGTGATCCCAAAGCTGGAGGACTGGCTCCAGCAGATCCCTGGAAGAACCTCAGACATCTGAGACAGTCCAGAAAAGTGCAGTACTTGGAATAGCAAAGATACTGTGCAAGCCCTTCAAGCTCCCAGGCCTCTGGTAGAGGACCTGAGCTTGGAATGGATGGGATGCCAGTGAAGGAGGAGAGGGGAATTATTTACAATGTTTTATATATGTATAATATTCTCACAAGAACTTTAAAACACCTTCAAGTGCATCAATAATGAGAGTAATTACCTCTAACAAGCAAATAGTTAGACATGTGACTTTGGAAGCATTACAATGCAGCCACAAAAGTGACAAGCTTTATAAACACAATCTAGTGGGCTTTGCTCCAGCAAGAGCTTCAATAAGCTAATATGCAAATTCTGAAGAGAGTGGCACATTAATTATGACTAGAACATGCACTAATCTGTATCTCTATCCTAACAGGGCTGTTTATAGTCTGAGTAGGGCGGGACTGCAGTAGCACTGAGGACAGATGATCCACATCTATTTGACAGTTCTGCACAGTAATTAAATTTCCTTGTATCTCCTCTAAACGAAAAACACTGGCAATCGACAGGCAGGCAAAAAACAGAAGAGAGAAGATGTGAGCAGACGCCGACACACTGCCATTAATCCAAAGGATACCATCTGGAGAGGCTTCTAGAGCCAGTGATTCAAGTATCTGGAGACTTATTGCAAAAATAAATCCACTGTCAAACTCAACACAATGCAAAGGAAAACAGCTAAGAATTTATGTTATTTAAAGTATCTACAGAAATTCAAAGGTATGTGGGTGGATTCATGTGTGTGAAAGTTGAACATAAGCAAAAGCAAACTTTAACAGATTTTAATTCAGACAGCTAGCAGAAAAAACAGAACATAAAGATTCAGATTTTCAGTAGAGGCCATGCTATCGAAACTTCATGGTATAGTAATACCATTAGTAACCTTATGGAAAGTAAATAGGAGCCAAATGGGAGGCAGGGGAATAATTTAAGGGCAGAACTATACTATGATACTGATGGGGGGCCCCCAAATGGGAGTTGGGGGTTGCACTGGGGTGCAGAGGCTTTCACTGCAGCTGAGGTTAATGGTGTGTATGATGGCAATGAGAATGGGGGGCTTAATGGAATGGGGGCTCAGCTTGGAGGAGATGCTTGCATCATTATACTCTATGGCAAGACACAGTGAGGGCTTTTGTCAAAGTTAATATTCCAGTCCACAGAATGACTTAAACTTGTGCATATTCATGCTAAAGGTGCAGGCAGATGCACATCCAATGAGCTAAAACTGACTCAGTCTAAACAGCTATTGTCATTTTTTCCTATGATAGATTGCTGTTAATTTATAGCATCCATGATGGTTAGAGCCCTTTAAAAAATAATACAATAAAAACTATTGTGCTGTCAAGAAACAATTTAAAAAGATGCAAACAGCTCAATAAAGCTGATACTAAAAAAATTAAATTAAATTAAAAGCAAATATTTTCTCCGGCCTCCTACAACCCATCTCCCCTCTCTCCATCTGAAATTGTCCTTCTCACACTGTCTGATCCATGCTGGAATCTTGACACAGTCCACAGGGCTAACAAGTTATTACTGTATTTAACTCCCATTGCATTCACTTCCTCTTTATCGCCTTTTCATTTCTCTTCTGTTCCCATTTTAGTTCACGGCTGGTTATTTAACTTCAACTAGGCTTCACAAAGTGGTTTCACAGAGGTCAACGTGGCCTAAATTAATAAGCGGATATTAATTTAGAGGTGCACTCATGCACCTGGAAGTGCACATTTGTCTCTATGGAGATTTCCACAGTGACAAGCATTATTTTGGCCCAGTAACCCATGATGATAATGCAGAGACTTGGCAGCCAATTGGATTAGCTTCTTGTGGATGGCTTTAACGAAGATTACACACCCCTGTGGCTAATGTGTATTAAGAAGAGAAGAAGCACATGGAGAAACTTGGCACTGATGGGGCACTGCTATGGTAAATGTGCCAAAAAATATACTGGAGGCCTTGAAAGAAGCCGCACTACAGCACAAATTAGCAAATACCTTTCTGTCAAAGTAACCACATACTGTTGTGTAAACAATTTTGTGATCACAAGTAATAAGTAGTCCTGATTTGAACTCACCAGTTGCTCTTCCATGTGTGTCGTACATGCGGGTCGTGGATGCTGTGTTTGTCTGCCTGTTCGTCCAGGAAGTCAAACATGTATTTAATTGCCAGCGGCAGGGCGCTTCCTCGGTGGGCGGTGCTGAAGATGGTTTCAAAGAGGTCATCAACAAACTTCTGTAATGTACCCTGTGGATCAGAGGGAGCAAACATACACATGCATTATTTTGGGAGGCAAAAGTATTCACACTCCTTCAACTTTTTGTGATATACTAAGAATGTTCAACGAAATATTGCTATAAACTGAATATTTTTCCTATCTCATTTTCTGAGTTGTGCAGCGCATTTTCATTTTGTCCCTTCATTCCAATGTGTGTGTGACTCATATCTTGCAGACCTGACCCTTAAATCTTCTTGCAGCTTTGATGGAAGAAATTGTTATTTCACAGCTGACTTTTAATAATATCTGGGAACAGGAGGTGCATCTCCTAAACCTCTTTGTGCTGCTGGATTAGCTTCCACACTGCACCATTGACCCTAATTTGATTTAATGTTGGCGACTTTAAGGAGGAGGAGGAGATGAGAGGAGAGAGACACAGAGTGAAAGAATCTAATCCTCTTGTAAAGAACAAGCTGATGGGATGCAGGGGAGAAAGTGGAAGCGAAGAAGGGAAATGAAAACGACAGGTTTCCTATCAGAAAACGAGGCCATCGAGTGTGGCAGATGAGGTGTGTACAGGCTCTAGCAAATAAAAATCCAATTTGGGTGGAGCGGATGACCAAATCAAAGTCACGAGATGTAAAAGACAGTAGGAGGAGAGAATCCTGTTAGTCCAACAATTGCGTCTTTAATTCTAATACGCCCAGAATTCCCAGCGGCTTAAAATTTGTATATGAAGATGGAATCACGTACATTTTTATTAGTCCCGCAAGTTTCTGACTGGCAAGGGAATACCTTGTGTGTGTGGGTGTGTGTGTGTGAGACCTTGTTTGTGTTGCAACTAAAATACTTGAAATTGCAGCTTCTTCTCTTCAGTCAAGTCATTTTCAAGAGGACCTGAAACTTCAGTGATCAATTATCTTTCGAAGAAACCAATTTTGAATGTTGTGATAAATTACAAATATTCAACCCAAAACCTTTTTGCAATTGTCATTGGTGGTTATCAATAAATGTACTCCTTTTTGATCACCCCCCCAAAGAAAAAGAAAAAACACATTCTAATGCCCTCTTGTCAAGTTTTTCCACAACACCATAGCATTAAGAGTGCTTTGTTAAAGCTTCTTAATTTAATATTTTTTAACAGTGATGCATCAAAAAGCCCCTGTTTGGTTTTACTAATTCTGAGTGCTGGTTTAAACAGTTGATCATAACCTTCTGATTAAGAGAGTGGAGACTTTGTGTTATTTGTTAATTACAAGCCTGCACAAACAAGGATCCCATTTGCATTTGGGGTTACTATAAACTTTTTTCCAGGCCACTTTTATTATATATATATATATAATCTTCACCACAAAGATTAAGTAATTGTTTTTGTTCCCAAAAAACAATGACTTTTTGCTTGCTCTGTGGCTAAGGACTGCAGAAGAACCAAAAGCATAGAAGTCTTCACATGATTTAATTTGAATCTAAAATCGTGTTGATGGTACGAAATGAGTTTCAGGCTAAATTCATTTACCATTTGCTGGTCAGGTACCATGTCGACCCCTTAGGGCATCAGAGACCTGCTTCCTCAGTTTTGAAAAACCAAAACTTAACGAGGGGAGGTAGCATTTGCTTTCTATGCTCATCATCACTAGAAACAACTACTAAATACTTATAACATACAGAATTACAGAGTTCTCAGAATATTTCATAAATAAAAAAATAAAGTCAAGTATGATGGGGTTAAAGAGAAAACAAAGGACACAGGTAAAAATGAAGATGGGTAGAAAAGGCAAATAAATATTAGAAAAAGAAGGCTAGAGGAAGAAAGGAGACAGGGAGGGAATCATCGCAGAATCCAAGTGAGAAATATATAAATGCAGGAAAGCACCAACAAAGAAAATGTAAAAAGGAAGGAAAGAAGGATAAAAGGGGAGCAATGAAGTAAACGATTAAGAACAAACAAAAACACAAGGAAGGATGAGAAATAAAGTAAAAGTAGAAAGGACACAAGGACAGAAGGCAGGGAAAAAAAGAGGGAACGCAGGGAAGGACTGTTTTGGTGCTATAAAGTCTTCCAAAACAAATTTTTCATGCTTAATTTTCGTTTTTCATATATACTGACAGCTGAAAAATGCCTAAAAAGAATCCCAGACTGCATATGAACCCCGTTGTGGGGAAATATGAGCTCAGCCTGTGACATTTTACATGATGTTCTATCTCAAGGGGTGCACTGGTATCAAGGCTGTCATCATCACAGGCTTCTGTTGTTCCCTGGTGGAGCTGGTTACTGCCAACACCCACCCCCCAACCACTATCCACCCCGTTATTAGCTTGCACTCTAATCACAATGTGTCATCTGGATGTTTTGATCAAGGAAATGCAACGAAAGCAAACAATCAGAACAGTGGTGGGATGGAGAGCCACACATTCACTTGTGTAAAAGTGAAGTGAGAAAACGCACCCCTTCCCTTTGCCACTCAGTTAAAACACCTACTGTACCCCCCACTCAAAGCCTCACCGATGGAGCTAATATGAAAAGCATGAGCCATGTTGCCAGGGAGAGGTACTTACTGGCAAGGCAAAAGGCGAACAGTCAATTACAACGGCTGTCTGCCTAATCATTTCTCACCAAGAAAGATGGCCAACCAACATAGAATGGTTATTTCACAAAAACAATCAATTTTTTAAAGACAATGCTCTGTCAACAGTCAGAGGCTCCCTCCCTCTACACCTCAGAGAGGGATAACAGCAGGGAAACAAAGCGACTCGCTGAGGCTGTGAGCCGACGTGACTGCATGTGTGAAGGTGTGTGGAGGACTGTAAGGTATGTGTCATGCTGACAGCTGCTGCTGTAGTTCCTTGGCTTCCTTTTAGTCTCCAATCACCAGTTTGTTTATTAGTGTCCCTCATATGCTGGATATTATGTTCAGTGTTACAGTCACTGTTTCACATCTTCAACCCTGTTAATTGATTACGTTATATCTGCCAACACATCTGTACAGTAGCTGTCCCCAGTGAGCATGTGTAGTCCATTTAAATGTATTTTCTCTTTTTTTTATCTTGAAAGATTCTCCTCAAAGTCTGTCTCACAAAGTGCTGGGTTGGACTGACTTCATCGGTTGCAGTAAGTTTAACCTATGATTATGAGCCTCAGTTAAGGTGAGAGCTTCAAGTCTGACACCCTGTGTCGGTCCTTGAAACATAAGTAAGAAAGGAAAGTAGCTCTGAAGATGCCCTGTTGTGATCACTCAGTCTCTCTTACATAGGTCTTTTAAGCATTTCGATTCAGTATAAAACTAAACTTTGCAGAGTAATGAGACATACAGACGTGGACAAAATTGTTGGTACCCTTCATTAAATCAAAGAAAAACTCACAATGGTCACAGAAATAACTTTAATCTGACAAAAGTAATAATAAATAAAAATTATATAAATGTTGACCATAATTTTTGTCCAGGCCTGTTTCATGCATTTATTTTTTAAATAATTCTGTTGAAGCATGGATGAAAAGCAATGTCTGACTTTCATTGGTCAACATTTATATAATTTTTATTTATTATTACTTTTGTCAGTTTAAAGTTATTTCTGTGACCATTATGAGTTTTTCTTTTATTTAATGAAGGGTACCAACAATTTTGTCCACGTCTGTACATAGTGTGTAGGTGCAGTAAGAAAATATTGTCCGTTGTGGCTGGCTGAAGATAGAGACCCAACTTTAAACAGAAATGTCTGATGTAAAATGTAAAATACTATGAATTTATAATTCTACACTTTACCATTTGAGATTGATCTATCCTTTTCTTTATTTGCAATTTTTCTAATCAGCCCTGCCATAAAACATCAATACCACAACAGTATGTTCAAATTATATTTTTAAGTACTTACTAGAAACTAAATGTAAAACAAAAAATTCAGTGTGGCAAAAATTATTTGGGAGCCACAGATTGTGTCACTTAATATATGAGAGAGGTCTGTAATTTTCATTGTAGTTACTCTTCAACTGTAAGAGACGGAATGACAGGTGGTCAGATGAGACCATAACAGAACTCTTTGGGATAAACGCCACTCACTGTGTTTAGAAGTGGAAGACCGCTGAGTTGCCCACAATGGAGCATGGGGGTTGATAAAACATGGCTGGAACTTCTAGCATGATGATGATACAAAATACACTGACCAGGCGACAAAAGAGTGACCACATAAAAAATAATTTCAAGGTTCTGGACTGGCATAACTAGTCTCCAGACCTTAATCCAATAGAGAATCTGTGGAGGGAGTTGAAAGTCTATGTTGCCCAGTGACAGCCCCAACAAGGTTACAGCTCTAGAGAAGATCTGCATGGAAGAATGGGCCTAAATACCAGCAAGAGTGCATGAAAACATGGTGAAGACCTACAGGAAATATTTGACCATTTGTCATTGCCAAATCTGCATTAAAAAGTATGGAGGTGAACTTTTGTCACTGACAAAATACTTATTTTCTTATACATATTTTTTTTCAAGTGATAAATTCTGATCTTCTGTTTTTTTCTTCAAATTCTTTCTCACAATTGAAGTGTGTGTATGAGGACAATTACAGGCGTTGCATCTTTTTAACTGGAAAATCTTGCACAATCAGTGGCTGCCAAACACCTTTTTGTCCCATTTTAGTTTGATAACAAGCATTTCTGGCAGACAAAAACCTGGATGGGTCTAAACCTTCTGTCTTTTAAATTCTGACAAAACATAAGTTGTCATTTTAGGAGAAGAACCTCTGAAAAGAAATTGCTTAGTCATTCACTTAATCTGGATTGGATTATTTTGGACTCCAGTAATAACCTAAAGAACATCTGTTATCTTTGACTAAAACACAACGTTCAAATTCAGTATTAAACAGGTTTCTAGTATTTCCTTCTTTCACCTCTGGAATATTGCTAAAATTAAAAACATCCTGTCCAGAAGTGATGCTGAGATACTAGGCCATGTATTTGTTAATTCAGAGCTGAACTATTCTGATTCTGTACTATAAGGAAGTCCACAAAATGCATTAAAAAGTCTTTGGTTGATCCGAAATGCTGCAGAAAGAGTTCTGATGAATATTAAGGAGAGATCCAATTTCTCCTGTTTTAGCTTCCTTTCATTGGCTCCCTGTTAAATCCAGAATAAAATTTTTGATCCTCCTTCTTAGGTATAAACTCTTTAATAATCAAGTTCCATCATACATCCTAGATGTAATGGTTTCATGTATTTTCCTAACAGAGCACTTCACTCAAGCTTTTTTAAACATGTATATAATCTTCACCACCTTGATTAAGAAGTACCAAATTTCTTGCCTTATCCTTACTGTTGACGTACAACTATATATTTTCACAAGTGACTTTCAATCAGTCTATGTCAGGGGTGCACATGTCCAATCCTGTAGAACTTCCATACTGCAAGTTATAGATTCATACTTTCTCAAATGCTTCTGATTCAAATGAATAGTTTGTTAGTAGGCCTTTGCTGAGCTGAATGAAATGGTGATGGGGATATTCAGGCATTTGATTCAGGTGTGCTAAAGAAGGGATGCATCTAAAAGTTGCAGGGTAGAAGATGTCAAGGGCCACACTTGGGCACTCCTTATCCATATGTTTAGATGGATTAGTTTTTACATTTGTAATTTAGATCTTTTTGTTTCGTAAAGTGCCTTGAGACATTTGAATATAAATGTGCTATATAGTAATATTAAATATAAAAATGTGTGTTAATTTTTAAATTACTTTTGAGTGGTAATCCCATTTCAGTATAAATTTAGATTATTATATGTATTTTTCAGGTTTTTATTAGGCAGCAGTTACATGCTGTGCTAACCAAAAAAAGTTTTGAATCATTTGAAGATCTAGATTGCAAATATGCTCATTATGAATTTATCTAGTTTGTGGTAAAAAGGTTTGATGTGATTGACTTATCAGCACAAATTATTTCCCAGGTTATGCTCTTCCTTATACCTTTCATGCTGCTGTTTGTTACACATGAAGAACTGGTCTTAGGTTGTCCCTCTAAACTATTAAAAAAGGCTTTGAGTGGATGAAAAAAACAACATGTAATGTTTCTGATTGAAGCAATTTCAGCCCGAACATTTCCAAAGCGTAGCCACCTTCTTTTCTTTTACTACCTCAGTATGTCTGGCTCCATCTTTCTAATAATGTTAGTCATATGAAAAAAAAAAAAAAAAAAAAAAGGAAGGATGAGGTGCTTTAAGAGCAGATTGTGAATTTACATTCAGCTCTAGGATCAAAGTCACATTTCCCTCCAAACCAAATTAACTATTTTCTTTCCCCGTCTTAAAGGCTATTGTCCCAAGGCACATTGAAAGTCTCCTTTTTATCACCAGTTTTGTTTGGCCATATCTTTTTTGTAACATTCACAAGCTTCGTAGCTTTTTTTTTCTTCTTTATACTTTTTGATATGCTGCTGCATCAGTGGAACAGTAATGAAAGAAGCAAATAAATAGAAATATCTATTTTCCCTTTTCTCACCTGAGGGGAAAGGGGAATACATTTGAATAATATTTTCCATTGAGATGATTCATCCCAAGTAATCATGAATATTTAAATAGAGTAAGACTTTTCTCAGTCGTCATAACACAGCATCAAGGTTATATTGTATATTATACAGAATTCCCAGTTTAGTATTATATAACAGTAGATGTATATAAATCTCAACAAGAATACTATCAAAATATTTAGTGAATTTTTAATCGATTTTTTTCTTACCTTGGTAGCCAGAAGTCGCGTCAGGTAGATCTCAGAAACCATCTTACTGCCACGGTCGCCTTCTTTCTGATCTCCATGCTCGTGGTTCTTAACCAGATGCCAGACCTTCACCCCACTCTCCAGGTCAGGGGTGATCATAGGAGTACGGGAGCGCATGCTGTCTGGGCTTCCAGTGTATCTAATCATGTTTTCTGTGAAGAAAAGTGTTTACTTTAAGGTGGTGGGAATCAGAATCAGAAGTATTGTTGTTTTGTTTCTATTTACTCTGTTATACCAATAAAACTGCCTCGGAAAACAAATTTGTACTCCTTGAACTCAAATACATTTTGTCATGTTCTAACCAAACAGATTTTTGTGGATATTATTTGATAGATTCACAGAAAGTACAAATAAAAAGAATGGCATAATTATATAGTGGATTTAACTTAAAAATATGGGTTGTCTGAAATAATTGGTGTACCTTTGTTTATAACATAATTTGGCAAGCTCTGGACATCCAGATGGTTAACTTCTTTTTTCCCCATACTGTAAACCCCAATTAGTTCAGAGAACTCAAAATATATGAGGAAACTGATTACCTAATAATTTTTTACTTAGCTTACTTATAAAATATAAGTTCATCACATCTTAAAATGTGAATTGATTAAAATCAAAGCATTTAACTACCTCTAACTCAAACCTTACTAGTTAACCAACTTATACAATTGTATTTAACTAAACTAGTGTAGTCACTTCAGTAACTCAAATGGTATGAGTTACATGACCCTTAATTCTAGAGCTGTGTTGAAATAATCGAAAAATCGATTTTGAAACGAATCCATTCACAAGTTCAAAAATCGATTCTATTTTTTAAAATAGTTTGCCCTTTTCAAAACTGAAATAGGAAGGAAAAGTCCAGATGGCCGTTTTAAGTTTTGTGTCTGAAAGGGTTAATACAGTTTTCCATGGTGAACTGTTACTTATCCAGTGTTAAGTCATTGAATATTAGGCATATAATTAAAATAACAACTTGAAAAATATATATATTCGCACAGACCCATATCACATCGAGATGGATCAGATTTAATCAGATCGAATTGGATCAGATCGAGCTTATCGATTCTAACGTTTGTGAATTGGAATCGAATCTTGAAATTTGAATCGTTATCCAGCCCTACCTAATTCATACGGTCTACATTTGTATAGCAAATTTTCAGCTAGAAGAATATGCAGGATTTTATCCCGTATTCAGTAATGCACACACTGGGGGTGATGGGCAACTTTATAGCCACAGTTGACCTGGGGTAGAGTGACAAACATGGAGTTGCCATCCTATCTGCACTACTGAACATTATCCAAGTCATTCCATTAAAGTCTGGCTGTGTGTTAAGTTGTGCTGTTCTGTTGGAAGGTGAGCCTTCAGTCCAGTGTTCAAGACATGTTTAGCCTTTAAAAAAGAAACGGGTGTTCTACCGGCGTTATCCCACATTAGGCCTATCCAGTTTTCCAACAACTTCCTTTCCCTATCCCTTTTAAAGAAAAGCCTTCCCCCCAGCATGATGGTGCTGTGATTACTGAGCTTCACAGTATGGGAAGTGGTTTTTTTTTGGTCGTGATGATGCTGTTTGTTCACTAGTGTGCCAGAACAAATTTGTTAGGCCTTTACTTAACAGTTGGATTTGCATTAAAATGAAATGACACTCAATGGATTATATTTAAAAATTAGGTGAATTATGAAGATGATTCACTGTTATTTTGGGGTGTCAATATAAAGGGAGCTGAACAAATGAACTCCACTATTTTCACATTTTTACGTCAACGAATACTTTAGTGAATATCTTTGTAGGATGTATGAATTATGTTAGATAAATGGGTAAAATAAAAGTTTCAGGGTTTTAAAATTCTCAGGGAAGACATGAAAAGAACAAAAGATGGATTTAAAAGCAACATATTTTTCTGAAACGATTAAAATAAATAAACAAGAAGAATGAAAAAGTCAACTCATCAGAGAAGGGAAAAAAAGACCCAGAAGTTGTGAATAGGCACTATATAAATAAACTGTTGAATTGAAAGAAACAAGTAATTTTAACCTAAATGTTATTACAGAACATGGTCTTGGTTCAAGGCTTTCATTTTATAGGTTTGTGTGTCTTTGAAACTTTCAGAAAGTCTGCATGGTTAATTTTTCATTGCATCGCCTTCAGTTGACAAGACATTATATTGCCAGCTGACAGAAAATCGAACAGGTGTCAGACGAGATGAAATATGTATGGCCCACCCACCGGTCGGAGTGGCGATGACATTTCCAAACACATGGCTCAATGAATGTTTACACAGTGTGAAAAAAAATTGATCAGTGGGTGCGGTCTGTGGAGAGAAGTGTTTAAAAAAAAGGGTGATTTTCACAGTGACAGAAATCAATCTGTTCAGAGAGGAAAGCGGTAGCAGAGAATGGAGAGAGTTAAAAAGAGAATGATACAGAGGAAGTATGTTCGGTATCGATTGCTTAACAGACATAAATATCAATTGAAAATGTTTCTGTACTTAAGGGACCCTTCAGTGAGCGTCAGCTAATTGCTGCTTTTTTATGGGAACAACCAGCTCTACTATGCTGCATTAATCTGTTAGTGACTTAATCTGTTAGTGCCTCAGGTCAAAATTAGGACCTTTCAGCCTCTAACAGAGAATGGGCGATTATGAAAGTACATCTATCTAATTTTTGTTGATCCTCATTTATTCTTCCTCTTAGCATGCTATATTGTTCATAATAATGTTTGAACTTTACCCCAAAGGTTCCTCCTCTTCAGGTGCCTCTGTTTCTAGCTTGTCTCCATCTTTGTTATTTGGCAATTGTACTCAGGGGTAGTTCAAAGTCACTGCTCAAGTACCACACCAGTCATGCCTTACATTTATATTTCAAGTTGGTCCCATTAAAATAGTAGAGGGAATTATTACCAGCTTCCTCCCTCTCTCGTGTGTTGCACCACTCATGTTCTATCTGGTGTCATTAGGTGGCGGGGAGGTGACGTTAGACCATATGGAAAAGAGGCAATGCTAATATTGTGGTGTTGTATTTGAAGTGTCTGAAGTGTTTGTGACCAGTAAAGCTAGCCCTTTGATCAGCATCTAACTTGATGGTTGGGCAGGCTCAAGGAGACGTGGAGCAGACGGGCAGGCAGAGGATACGCTGTCACATGGAAGGATGAGAGGACACTCTTCTATGTCTCAAGAGCCCTGAACAACTGAAAGGAAAGGTCTATTTGGTCTCTTTATATTTTAGAAATCCTTTCAACTACTCTAATATCCCTTGTCTGTCTTGCTCTGAGACAAGCATATGTCTACCATATCCATAGGATACCTTGCAAAAGTATTCCTAATTGTTTTACATTTTGTCATGTTATAAACACTAACTTTAATCTATCTACCTGGGACTGTATTTGATAAGTCAACACAAAGGTTAATAATAATAAAATTATTCATAACTTTCCATATTTCTTAAAAATAAAACATACATTTTCAACTATTGCAACACATTTGAGAATGGATTAAGTTCTTGGTATTGAATATTCAATAAATATTTTATATCAAAACTATCATATTGTGGCTGTATCTTTAGTGTCGTTCTCCTGCCCACTGTCATTTATTTTGCAGCCTTTAACTGTTTGTCTTCCCAAATTGCTGCACATTTATCTCGTTAGTCCAGATTCCGCATGCTTCCCAAAGAAAAACATGTCTGGATCATGATGCCACTATATCCATGTTTTGCAATGAAGGTCACGTTTTTGGGTCTCATCTAATCAGAGCACATTTTTTCACAGGTATCCAGTGTCCACCATATGGCTCATGGCAAACGCTTTGGGGTTTTATTTCCAAGGACCTTTAAAGCCATCATAGCACAGCTGTGTGTACATTGACAATAAAGTGCAACCACTGAATTCCATGCATGTGGAGTCTATTAGTCAACTTTTAAAGGCAAATGGTTGCATTGTATTTCATGGGACTGAATACAAATGCACGCAACATCCTTCAACTTTTTATTCGTCCAAAAAAAAGTTTAGAACGATACATTATTTTTTCCTCCTTTTTGCAATTATGCACTACTCTGTGGTACAAATATTGTTATACATTTATGGTTTTGTATATACTGAAAAAAAAATGCAGAAATGAATGCTCACCATATTTACTTGCAGACGTTCTGGACACTGTGGAGTTATTTACTGAGTTGTAAGCTGTCACCTGCTTGGGAACCAGGGCCATCACTGCATTATCAGGTACCTGCAAAACAGATGTACGCATCATGAGAGGACTCCTCAAACACAAAGCTGTTTGTTTTGAGGTTTTCATTTTAGCAGACTTTTAACACAAGCAAGGAGAAGTATACATCATTGTGTCGGTGTAATTTTCTGTATTCACTTTCATCTCTTCTGGTTTTGTGTGAGTAAACACAGAATGTGTTATTACCCTTATGTGCTCTGCTCTGCCCACACATCCCTACCATGAATGACAGGGGGGACTGAGAGTTTAGCAAAGCATTGCAGAGGCCTGTGTGAGATGGGACGTCTCACAGGCTCCATTCAATAAAACATTTTCTCCAAGGTTGTGTGTTTGTTAAAATGTAAAGAAACAGACAGTGTAAATTAATGGATAAGTCAATCATCTGCCTCACCAAAAAACAGTCTGCCAAACTGGATTCAATGAATACAACTAGGATGGAGAATTTTCCAGCCACATACATACAAACAAAGGCTGCATCTTTTTCGCATAATCAGGCTATGCTTTGGGGTTAATTGAAGTGATCTTTATCAGTGTGTGGGTGAGTTGGACAAGCAGGAGTTAGTCTGCATATACATGTGCATATCCAAGCTAAGGCTTTATTAAGATTGTGTCATTATTTCACCCTATCTCTATCTGCTTCTTTTGCATAATATGTTTATATCATTGTAGGCAGGAAGCCCACAGGGCAGATCTTGATTTTCCTTTGTGAGGAACCCAACAACCCTCCAGGACTCTCAAGTGCACACCCTCATTGCTGCTCTTTTATGTTGAATCGATATACAATGAGCAGAGGGACATAATGAAATGTGAAAAGGAGGAGTGGCATTTGAGGTAATAACATTTGGGGAATAAAGACAGAAAACAGAGCACCGTTTCCCGAAAGAAAGAGGGCAGTAATGTGTTGTAATGGGCAGATTTATCCTGCCTGTGGTCACATGTCGTTTTACAAATCAAACTTTTTCCTTTGTAACAACTGGAGGTTGTATAACGGCAGAACTTCATCTAGCAGATTCTCTATTTAAACAGATAAAGAAAAGCATAGCAATATTGATTCTGATCAGTGTCTATCTGCCAACATCTACTTATGTACTCTCTACTGTAACTTTGATGTTTTAACTCTCTAAAGATGCCATATACAAGTGAATTATGAACAATTATTGTTTCTCTACTTTTCTTTCTTTCTTTTCCTCCTTATAATTTGAGTGTCTGTGAGTGGCTTTTAGTTTTTTATGTCCATCAAGGAGACGTTGCCCTTTTTCTCAAGCCTGAAAAAAAAAAAAAAATCAACTTCCGTCTTCATTATCTTATCTCCGATTCAAATCAGCTCTCTAATCCATTCCACCCACGCCTCGTACTCCCAGACTGTTGACACTTGCTGCTGCTGACATTTAATTTAGGCACCACGCAATTTGCACTTTGGAGGAGACTGTCACTACTTGCTTAGCTGTTCAAATTATTAGAACCATATTGGTAAGGCAGGTCCATTTTTCTGTGTTTTTGCTACATGGACACGTAATTTTGAAGTGCCAAAATCCTTTAAAATAGTTAAATATCTTCGTATTGATTTATTTTTTAGCTCTTATTATTTGTTCAATCTAATAATTTTTTTAATTACATACACATAAAACAAACATTGTTGCAATGCACAGAAACACATTAGATAATCCCAGGCCAGCTGAGAAACACAGTCCCTCCAGTGCGTCCTGGATCTTCTTCGGGGTGTCTTATTAGTGGAACAAGAAACACCTCGCCATCCTAACCTGAAGCCTGACTCGTATGGATGTGGAGAAGAAAGTGGGTCTACTCTGAGCCTCGCCCGGATAATCGAGCTTCTCACCCTCACTCAGGCATTTGCTGCCCCAAAATTCCATTACTTTACTTTTTTTTTTCTTTATGAATAGTGAGTGATATTCCCATGTGAGTTTGGAACGTCTCTGAGGTGTTGCGGTGTAAGCTTCTGGGGTTTTTATAGGCTTTTATTCCAACCGATTCCAATTTACACTAACCGGCGATTTCAATAACGGCGCAGCCGCCCAACATTGTAGCTGCAGTCTGTTTAGGTTGTGGAAAGGGAGCCTATACAAGCTGAACTTAGTCCAATTGGCTATTTGGTTAATGCAATTTGGAAACACATGAAGCATGTTGACGTCTGCAGTAGCAAGTTCTCTCTAACCAACCACTGTAGAGCACAGAGTGAAAGTCCTGCTCAGACAACAAAATTGGGTTGAAGCTCGATAGTGACATAACTGAAATTACATATTAGTGTAGGGTTACATGCCTCTAAATCACCCTGGAAGAGAACAAAGAAAACTCCAAGGGGGAGTAGTGCTGACAATTCATAATACAACATGGGTTAAATGAAGGAGTTTTGGGGCAGATAATGGCTTATTTAGAGGCGGCACTTTTTCTGCCCCCACGACTCCCATTATATGGATATACACTCTATGCGACTGGATATAAACTTCTTCCGCAGGACTCCAAGTGGCTCGAAAGTTGTCTGGGTGAGTAAATGAACGTAATAAATGCTAAAAATAAGGCCCAGGTTGAAAAAAAGAATAATTTGTTTAAACTCCTCCACTTGGGGCAGGACCTTCTCAGAAAAGGCACTCTATTGTTTTCTGGATTAAGAACACTTAAACTCAAGTTTTTGCCTCTGTCACCACCAGATCCGCACTCTCGTTGGCCTGCCAGTACCCATCAGCTGCTTCAGGGGTCCCATAAGATAAAAAGACCCGATAGGAATCCTTTAGCTTAACAGCATCCCCTTACCTCCAGTGTCCACCAGCGGGTTGGAGGGCTGCTGCAGCAACTTGAAATAATTTATAATTTGCAATATTTTAAAATATTGATGACTGTTTGAAATCTTAAGTTTGAGAATCTTTTGTTATTTAATGGATTGATTAGAAGTTTAAAATGTTTAAATTATGTAAGTAAGTCATAAGTCATGTAAAAGTATTTTGATTATAATAGGTTTGACAGCTTTGGTCTTTCTCTAGTCTGTATGAGGTGGTTAAGTGGGAAAATTAATCCTCCCTTTTTAGAATAGAAACAGAGTAAAATGTAGCCCAGGTAATCTTTTTAGTAGGCTCTCAAGAAACACAAACTACTGATAAATGTTTAATCCGTTTAATCAGTATTTAGAAGGCTCATTCCTACATTTTAATAGTAGCAGTGGTGATTATAGAATACAATTAAGAAGAAAACTTTTGTTCTTCATTTGTGTTTTTCATTTTTTGCTTAAAGGGGATATAAATAATTTCAACCACAAATGGATATGTAAAAATTAAAAATGTCTTCCTTATACACGCTCCAGCAATGCCCTGGAGGTTTCCTTTATAAAGCTAACTTATACACAAAACGGGGTCTGAAAACAAGGTAAGCAACTTTATAAGAAAAGTTTGGGATTTATAGAAAAAAAAAATGGCGGAAAAATGTGCGCAACTTTAAGCACACTGAGGAGCTTGCTTGCGCACTTTTTGGACATTGAGGGCACTGACAGCGCAGCAGGACGGATACCAAAATTGTGAATTTAAGCAACATTTTCAGACTTGCAGAGCATTGCACACACAGACGAACACAACCAACACACAAACTTCTCCCCTGTCCCATCTATAGGAACTGAGAATAAAAATGAGAAATTGATCAAAAATATGTCGCATTTAAAAATTATGTTCATATGTATGTCTTCAGATTTTATAGTAATTTCACAAATTGGTGCATGTGTGAAAAACAAATATGCTTCAGCGTCCCAGCATAATTCTGCACAATGGATGCACTGGCACTCATCGAAGATTCTTTTTTTTATTTCAGGCACGCTGCAGCATCAATCATGCCTTGTCACCTGCAGCTCTTCCATGTATTTTTATGACCCCAAATCAATATTTTGCATGAATTATACTTTTGAAAAGTAACTTTGAAGCACACCTTTTCGTCAGTCTTTAAAAATCTATGAGTGATTAAACTTATTATGTTCTATTGTGATTTAGTTTTATTTGTTTTAATTTGCTTGGATTATCAGTCGTAGCCTAAAATTGAAACTATATTTAATGTTCTTCTGCTTTTAATTTTTATTTATTTTCAAGTTTTTATTTTTTACTCTTGTCTTCTAACACATTTTTTGTAACTATATTTTTGTCTTTTTATGTGAAGCCTTTGCCTGAGTAAAGCTCTATACAGATAACATTGATTGATTGATATGAAACAGTTTTCTCTGCCTCCGCGTGCCTGCAGCTGTGTCTTTCTTCACTACTCTCGGTTGGCATGGTTACCTGTGAAACGCCCCATATTAGCCATCTTAAGTGGATGCAGAATATTCACTAGACACTTTGCACTTACCGTTTATCGCAGAAAGTGGGTGTGTAGGAGGCGGGGTATGAGCCAAACACAGATGAGCACATTTCTACGAAGATTCTGATTTATAAAGAGGAAACCGCGTGCAGCTGTGCGTACTCAAAGTTTGATAGATCAGAAACTTACTAGGTGTAAGTAAAAAAAAGTTGCTGAGCTTCAGTACGGTTTAAGTGAGGATTCTACGAAAAGTTTTATAAGTGAGACCCCTGATCAGTAGAATGAGCCTTGGCCTTTTCACCGCTGTTGCATCTACATGCCTGTAAATTCGCTTAAATAGTGAATGCTCAGGTCGAACAAGCAGATTCCCCGAATGCTTTCCAAGGGCAGCATTATAAGGGTTAATGGCGTCATATGTATTCAGCCTCAGGTTAAAGCGTTCGCCATCTCCATCATAAACAACCGCAGACCAAGAGGTAACTGAAGAATGGATTCAGCTGAGCATAAGAAGAGAGTAACTTTTAGCACCAGCAAAACTCCAGCCCAGATTCCAACTAGACTTACAAAACAGTTAACATTTCTTACCTCAGTTGAAGTCATGCCTGCAAATCTGTAAATTGTCCAAGGCGGGACTGACTCATCTGTTTCTGTTTGTTCATGACTGAGGTCACCCACGAGCTTACCATTAAGGCTACAGTTACTAATTTGGCCTGAGGGGGCACTCGCCAGCAAAAAACTTTCAAACTTCACATTGTCCCTTTAACTATTATAAAATAAAGAGCATTAATTAAAATAATACATTTTGTCTGATTACACCAATTACCAGTTCTCATTAATTTCATTGCAATCTTTTCATTTTAAGAAAAGTATAATCAGTTAGAGGTATTCCTAAATAAATAATTAAATAACATTATTTTTGTTTTTTGTTTCGTAAACAGTTTCATAAAATGTTTTCCTTTAAGAAGGAAAATTGATTCATCTTTAAAGAAAAATCCTCCAATAATCTCCATGTTTAAAATTAATTTATGCAGTCTGTACTAGAATTTTTGTTGAATGCTGTGGTATACAGTCAGCATACCTGATAGTGCGACAGCATGTTGAGTCTCTTCCAGTCACCTTCAATCTTTGTGGTTATGTCCTCATCTTGTAGGATCATGCGTTGTCCTCTACCTTGGCGCCACTCTGCAAATAAAAAGGAAAAAAAAAATAAAGAAAATAATAAAATTTCCAAAAACCTTCACCGACAATGAAGACTTTTGTTTTTTCTTTTGGGAGGATTTGGTTTTAATCCCCTCTCTCCATCTGTCAAGATATCACCAAATCTTGCCATGTTGTTTGTTATACTGGGCTGCCTTTGGGATGAAGAGTTGGGAATTTTGGCAGTTGTACTAATGTCTGACTTTTTCTTTTGGGAATAGCTAGCACTTTTCAACCACAACAACTAAAAATGTAATCCTTGAGGAGATGTTTGCTGTGGAAATCAATATTTGGAGGTAAAGTGCTAAAAGGGAATGATGTTGTATTACTTGGTTAAAAGTTTCTGCCACAGGTAACTTTGTAGACCTAAAAAAAATAAAAAATAATATATATATATATATTGTTTTTTAAACATATTATAAATTGTCTCAAAAACTGAGACTTTACTTGAAATATGACCCAAAGGGTTTTCACAATGTGTTCTGTGTCAAATATAACAGACTGAAAACAAGGCTAACATTGAGTTAAAGTATTTTGCTTTTAGCCGGGGACAAACTTGGAGACACAAGTCAGATTAAGAACTAAGATTGGTATTTTGCAAAACAGATGTTCTGCTTCATTTGCATGGTCTACAAAAAGAGAAATTGTGCTAAGAAAAACAATTTTTTTCACAGTCTTGAAAGTTATGATTTTTAGAAAATGCAAGTTTTGGTGTATATGTATTAACTGGATATTTAGAGATGGAAATGATTGTATATGGGCTCTCCCTACCTTTGTGTGCTAACCCAAGGAGTGGTGAAAACAATACCTACAGTACAATTGCTGTGGAAGAATCTTAATTCTAGTACTTGTTTAGCAATGCTGAGGATCTCCTTTAGAATTTTAATGCAGTTAATATCAATGTTTTTGAATGATTTATTAGCCAACACTGTGCACATAAAATTACCATTTTCTTTGACCTTTTCTTTTAATAAGACAACAGGAAGCAATGTACACAACCTCACCATCAAATTACATTTACGTAGCATTTACAACAGCCCTCCACTATCTATACAGCATCGGAAATAAACAAATAACAGCTTTGATCAAATACTCCAGAAACATTATTTAAGTGGGGAAAGGAAAGCTATGTTGAAAACAGGCAGCTGACTCTTCTTTTCTTTTTTAGGCATCAGGAGTTTTCTGAATGTATCTATCTGTCTGTGCTTCTTGCTGAGTTTTCTCGCTATTGTCGGCCACTGTCATCTGCTATTCTGATCACAAACAGAAAAACAAAGCAGCACTCACTGTGCTGCCTGATGAGACCCGTCTTTGGAGGATCCACCAGAAATGTGTTCGCATCTAAAAAATCTGTAGGAAATAAAGATCATCCTGTTGCTTTTGTCTATGCAGTACATCTTTCTATCAAGATGCAAATGAGCTCTGGTCTCTAGTCAAAGCTCAGCAAACAAATGAAGAGGCACAGAGCAAAAGGAATGGTAGAAAAGATTTAATAATAACAATAAACATAGGGAGAAACCAGAGCAAACTGAGATCCCCCTTGTTCCCAAATCTGGTGGTTTCTAATCAGTCTAATCAGAAGGAGTCGGTGTATATTTGTCTGAGCTGACAGCATGGATCCAAACAAAGCCAAGGGAATGAGAGTTTTGAAAATAAGATATGAAGTGGCCTACTTTGCTTTAGAGATGTATAACATAATTGTAACTAGATACATAAATACAGTGTGTTGAAAAGAGTAATTAATAAATCTTGAACCTAAGTATATTTTATTGAGATTTTAGTTGATAGATAAATGTTTTTTTTGTTTATAGTTGTGCAGTGCAATATTTGTAGACCAAAAAGTTCAGCTTTGGTCATATTTGACCAGACCACATTCTTCCACAAGTTTGTTGCTGCCCCTAAATTGCTTTTGGCAAACTTAAAATGGGACTTGTGTCTTGTTGCTAACAACGTCTTTCTTTTATCCCCTCTAACATCCAGACATTGTTGTCCATTTCCCAGATTCTTCTACCTGAGCAGCATATCTTTGCTGTAAGTTGCCACATGTTTCCTGGCTTCCCTCTCCTTCACTGTTTCAGTGAAATCAACATATCTTTGTAGGTTTGGAAGTTGTCCCGTACTCTCTGTTATGGTGATAGATTCAAAAGTGCTCTGAGAGATATTTAAACCTTGATATTGGTTTATAACATAAATTTGCCTTAAACCTATCCACAACTTTATCCCTGATGTGTTTGGTGAGTTCTGTCTTTATCATGCTGATTGTTCTTGTATGTTCTCTAATAAACTTCTAAGGCATTCAGAGAACTGATATTGAAGTATGTTTTGGGTCGTCAGTGAAAATAGGATTTGATACAAATTAGTACTAGACTTTTTAAAGTTTTTGCATACATATTTCAAAGCATGCCTCGTGTTTCTCTTGTTTGACACTTCTGTGTTGGTCCACTACATAAAATACAGGGAAATATGTCAAACCTTTAGGTTATTGGGGTTGTAAAGTGACAAAATGTGAAAGGTTCAAATACTTTTGCAATGCACTGTATATTTACAAAAATGTAGGATAGGATTACACTTCACTGGTATCTTGAGCAAGAGTTTGACTTGTAGCAGAGTACTATTAAACACAACACACAAGAGAGCAATACTGTTGGTCAATTCGTCTCAAGACAGGGCTGCTACAAATCCAATTACTCTTATCAGCTGCTGTAATCAGGTTGTGTATGTCTGAGTGTGAGTTGAATATCATGAGACTGTTTTCAAATGTTTACCAGTTTTTCCCCCCTTAAATCTAGAGTGTGAAATAACCAGTCTCAAGTAAAACCAGGTTCAATAAAAATATTTCCCCTCACTAAAGAACAAAATACAAAGATTCTAATTGGATTTGCAAATTAAAAAGCTACAGGCATGTGCTCTTTAAATGGCTTCATGATTTAGAAAATAATTGTTCATTGTGTTGGATATATTCTTTGAATACAAAATTGAAGAAAAATAATTATATACATGTTCTCTTGTGAGTTTCTACTAATGCACACAAATAGACCCTAAAGAGGGTGGCAATCTAAATCAAATTTTTCATTTCCTTTAACAACAACACAATAAGAGAATCATACATCCTTCCCAAAGGGGTCCATCAAAAGTTTTTTCAAAGAATGTCTCCAAAAGGATGAACCAGTTTTTCCACTTAGCTGTCTCACAGACAGAATCCCCATGGTATGCACTCAGCCCATCTTAAATTTGAGCTAGGAAAAATCCATTTGGCAATATCTTGCCATACAAAGCACAGTTTATCCCAATGAGACAGCCTGTAGGCATGGGTAAGGTCAACAGCCACAGAAAGCCCCTCACCAGTGCACATCTTTATCATCAGCAGTATCATTCCATCCATATTAACGAACTGGAGGTAAAATAGCTGATCATGTGAGATCCTGAAATATTTTTAGCACATATAAGAAAAATCTATTTATATTTTGTTTAAAATCTGTTTAAAATAAGAATATAAACTCTTTTGAGAAACAAAAGGAAGACACTTCTATATTTCTAAACATGACTGCACAAAAAAAATATTTTAATCTGTTCAATAAGCTTAAGTAATTAAAAAAAAGATAATTTGCAAAATTGTTCATATTTCTTGAACTTTTCCAATTATTTTTTTTTCAAACTTTCCACCAACTGATAGAAATGATACCTAAGCTTAATCAAGAGGTTTGGGTTTCTAAGAACTATTATTTTGAACAAATTTACTTGCAGGATTGCCCTGTATATAGTGCCACCCATTTTGCTGTCAACTGACCACCTTCAATGTCTACGCTAAAGACCACCAAACAGGTTGATACTGCCAACAAAATGTATTACTGTGTAGATTTTTAGAATGGTGTGCACACACAATGTTTTGCAGATAAGCCAAAAAGTTAACTTTTGTTCTAACTTGAGACCTTGTTGTAACAGTTTTAAATGCCGTCTACTTAATGTATTCTCAGAGGGCAGTTTCGTCCTATTTATTTCAGGTAATCACAGTGAAGGGACTGCATACAGATCACCCCACAGTTCTTAGATTATTTAAATAAAAATGGAAATCTTGTAACAGATCTCTTCCGGGTCCCAATTCTGCTCTACTTTGTGTTGCTTTATCACATAAAATCTCAATGAAATACTTTGAAGTTAGCGGATATAATGTTATGTGGAAAGCTTCAAGGCTGGATTAAAATTTACCACCAACAGATATAACTATACAATTTTATGCAGATTACATAATCAGTATGGGTATTGCCTAGAGATGTGCCGATCAGCATTTAAAGCCTCCGATCCCGATCTGATCTTTTAACCTCAAAACCAACCCCGATCTTTGGCCTTTAGTATTGATATTTTTACTAAGTAATACTACTTAACTTTGTCATAAGACTAATTTCATTAATAAGCATTACCATTATTGATATAAATCCTATGACATCTCAGATAATTAAAGGTCAACTTCAATTTAATATTTTAGACAAAAGTAAAAAGCAAAAAACCTACTTGGTACAGTATTATTAAAAGACAAAACAAAACAAAAAACATATTTTTGGCAGGTTATATATTCTGGTGTGCACAATGTTGTGCTTCCACTTTCATAAGATTACATGCAGTATATTTTTAAATAAATAACAGAATTACAAAGTCCATATTGTTCTAAGTTTTTGAGTTGCTGTATTATTATTGGTGTTTAAACTATAAACTGAAATACGACATGCTGCTGAACTCAGCATAAATTTCCTATGCTGTTTGAATGCAGCGCAGCTGCAACTCTGTCTGCCTATGTTTTTTTCGGTTTGTTGTCTTTATGGTATAGTTTAAAGTGTGGTTAGGCATATTTGTTGATGTTTACCCACATTAGAACTGTTTTTAATCTGCTATGCTGATTTGTGGTAATTAAGAGTCCTTGTTTGCACTGCTACAGACGTTTGAATTATTGTGCAATCACCGTCATACGTAACTAGGAGGTACTTTCGTATAGATCGGTGCTACTTGTCAGGTAAGATAGCCGATCTCTGATCACTACAAAATATGAAAATATCGGCCCGATCCGATCTTGAGATCGGGACATCCCTAGTATTGACTCATTGTAAATTGCAACCACATTAAAATGTTTATTAATCAAATATTTTTTTACATATCAGCCACACGATACTTACCTAGGTCCATATCTGAAGCCTTTAGACGATGTGAATATGGGACGTTCTTGTAGATGGCATCCAGAATTTTTTCCTTCACCTGACTTATTGTATCACAGTTTAGCACCTTCACTTGGATTTCTGTACTTTTCTCATTCTCTGGATGTATGCAGTTGACCACCTAGAGCAGAAACAGGATTAAAATGATACTTGGAAAAAATAGTGTGAGTCCTGCTAAATTTAAACCACAACCATGTACTTTAGGGAAAGCTTAGAAAAAAAAAAAATGTTGGTCCAAGTATAAATGGTGTGCTTTACTGCATTTTCTTCTTTGATAAAAACCTTTGTTGATTATGTGGCCTGGTACTCTATGGAAAAAAGGTACATTGGTCTCTGCAAGAAGATCAGTGAACAAATTCCATTTAATAAAGAAATTTATCCTCCCTGAAACCTTGGACATGATGTAATGTGATGATTATCAGAAATTAATTAATTAATTAATCAATTATATTGTTGCAGAGCTTTTTTAGAGTGTTTGTAGTGATTACACTACTTGATTGATAATATCAAGAGTTAATACCTTTATAATACAACTGGACTGCAAATAAGTCAAATAATATTTTTCTTACGTACAGTCTGAGATATCAAAAGAGAAACATCAATTGAACATTTTAAAATCAGATCTCAGATTAAGTGCTGAGTATTTGTGAATACAGTTTCTGTAGTGTTGAACACAAATGGATCAGAGATAAGGAAAGGAAAAAAGACAAAACAAAAAAGATGGCCAGCATAACAATGCTGAAAAGCCACTAGTCACAGTAGAGAGGGTTAATGTTTTGGTTAACAAAGGAGAGGATGCAGAAAGGGAAATCTTTATTGTTTCTCAGCTTGTGTGCAGTCATAAATGCATAGAAACCCTGCTTTTTCCTTGACAGGTCTTGCCACTTGTGAGGTCACCACTCTTGTGCCCCCTTTGCATGTCAAGCGTGAAAACAACTTCTGTGTCCCTTTGCACATCTCATGACCGACCACCCATAACCACCCTATTCACTCTTCCTGTCCCTGAAAGCATATTAAGCGTCTCCTTAGCCCTAGTACCCCAGGGCAGGTGAATCCCTTACCAGTGTCTTGTAGTCAATCTGTTGTCTGATGAGCTTGTCTTCACTGAGCGAGTAGCGAGCCTCTCCTGTGATAGAGTCAATGGGGCCTTTCTCCATCTGCTGCTTGATGGCACAGAAGAGGGAGAAGAGGGGCTCGCCTGCACACTCCTGCAATGACAATTACAGAAGTAAGTTTGATAGAAGCAGCGTAACTTTAAAAGCTATTTATGGACTCAATTTCTGGAGAACAAAAGACATTTTGTTTTGTAACAATGTAATCATATTTTGTTATGCCTTCTAGACCTTATCTCCAATAAATTTTCCTTCAGACCAAACTATATTCTTGTTCTAATACCACCTAGCCAAAGTCCAGGTCTAAATTACGTTCAGAATTGGTCAGCAGACTCAGAAGTTGCTGGTACCAGAAACTCTCCTAGTCTGAGCTTGAGCTATTAAAATAAAAAATAAAAAATCTGTCTCTAGTTATGCTCTCTTGGTACTCCCCTCAGTATCAAGGAAGTGAAAAACAAAATGCAACCCCCACTATTAAGATCTTTATCTGTAAAGAAAAACGAAAACCATGGTTCATTGTCCTTCAAATTTTTATTTGTTTACTACTTTGCGTTCTATCAGATAAAGACACAATAACATGCATTGACGATTTTCACTGTAATGTAACAAAATTCAAAGGGTTTCAATTCCTTGTTATAAGACAAAAAGGTTACCACACCTTTAGAAATTTGTAGAGGAGGAATGTAAACCAGTTGGTTAGCATTTTCTCTGCAACAGACTCCGTCCTGGAAATAAACAAAAGATACATGATCCCTGCACTTCTAATAACATCATAAATATTCAACAGTATTGTCAAATTTTCTGCAATAAAATGGCAGCAGCTGCTAACGAAAAGGCTTTCACTAGACAAATGTATTTGTAAAGACATCAACTGCTAGAGCATTTGCACGCATTGTACGATGGCCTTTCAGAAAATCTTTCGGCTGCCTTTTATGCTCAGGCACGCCAAGGGCAGCTCGTGTACAAGCGGTGGGGATTTTAATATGAGGCGAAGCAATTAAAAGCCTTTATTTGATCCCGGTGGATTGATGTTGTTAGGGGCCGCAGTGGCTCTGTAATAACACTGGCCTCATTATCAAGTGTTCCCTCGCCTATTCACTGGACTAACACTCGATCCGGGCACAATAGAAAGTGAATGAATACATCTGCCTCTCGTTCTCCGCCTGGCATCTATGCTCCACTGGTGTGGCAAAACAGTGTGTGTGAGTGTGTATCTGTGTGTGTGCACATTGACCTGGGCCAACAGTGTGATTGATTCCGTGTGAATGACTAATATGCATGCATAATAACAACAGCGGTGGTGGCAGGAGGGGAAAAGGAGAGGGTAGGATCGGATATCCTTTGACAGCAACTCTCTTGGTTAGCAGCGGGAGTATGTGGGTAGTAATAAACACACACCCCAGCCTCTGTTTTAAATGAGAGGCTACCCTAGACATCAATATTTCAGGATTAGTGTCCATTGTGCCCATTTGTGTGTGTGCAGTTTTTGTCCTTAGTTAGTCGGCTGCCACCTGCAGCCCTCCCTCCCTTCACCATTCAGACTACCTCGTAAAAATGGCCTCCACACTGCAGCATGAAGGGGAGATTGATGTGCCAGCGGAGAAGTCTGGTAGCCCCCACCAGCGCTGGCACAACACCTGGAGGGGATTAACTTCCTGCCTCTCACTGTGCCTCCACTTTTATTTAGCTCGTCCCGCCCTTTCCTCCAACCAAAGACCCAAGGGTCAAAAAGGTCACTTTTCATCTTTTCTTTCATGTGTCCTTGCTGACTTCCTCCCTCCCTCCTTTCCATTTGGCTGCCCTATTCTGGATCATGTAATTGTGCACACATCCAAATCCTCTCCATTTTCACAAGTAGAGCCCATCAGGGATTAAAGAGGCAAGGGAAAAAAGAGGTGCAGAGGGAAGGAAGGAAGGAAGGAAGTAAGGAGCAGTAAAAGGAAGAAAGAAGAAAATGAAGAACAAATAGCTTGGCTGAGTCCCACCATCACTTTTCTTTTCCTTTAACTTCCTGTTACTTAGTCACTTCCAATGGACATTGTGTGTTTTCTGTTGTGCCTTTGTGCTCAGACAAGTATGGCAGCTTCAAGGCTAGTGTGCAAAAAGCACAAATTAATCCCACTGCGTATGTATCCAAAAATTAGCCCCTGTGCTCACTACTCTTTATCACGCTTGTGTGTGTGAAAGGCAATGGGCGGCAGCCCAGCAGTAATATGAAGTCTTGGCACAGTCCCACCGTTTAGCTTATGCACATTCTTACTTGCAGCACTCTCTATTGGGAGCCGTGATAACATCGGCACTGTTATGGATCTGTTTAAACATCAAACGTTTGTGTCTAGTATTACACCGTTTTAAGACAATCCTATCCCAACCTCTCCTCAGCTAATAATCCAAACACAGCAACCTATGTTTGGGTTAATCTTTTGAAATTTGCCGTGCCTTGTTAGCATGGCCAGGCTTTGCCCACTTGGCAGTCAAAAAGAGGGAGGCTTGGAAGAATCTAGGACCCAGGGGTATGGGAGTATTTAGGTATCCCTGTTTAGAAAGGACAGCAGGGAATGAGACATTAAAAATTTAGAAAATAGCAACCTCTGACCTAGGTTGGGTTTCTACATTTTGAATAATATTTAATATTAGTAAATAATCACTAATAGTAGATTTATAGATTCAAGCAGTAAAGTCATAAAGTTTTTTACCATCTTATTTCATTATGGTGAAATAATGCATAGCATGATCCATTTTTCTATTCAAAAAAAAAAAAAAAGTGGCAGTTCTTGCCATTGCTAACATTACACTGTACCTTCATCTAATGCTGCAGGGTCCCTGGATGATTTGTGTTTCTATTTTGCTTTTTGGATAACATTCGGACAGTTTGTATATTTTGGGTGGAACTTTTTTTTTCATGCACTGTAAACCCCAATGTTGAGATTACTTAATTACACTGAGAAGCTGAAACTCAATATTCTGAAAAAAATGATTCTAACTCAAATGTGTTGAGTTAGTTCAGCATATTCTTTTGTTTTGAGTACAAGTAACTCAAACATTTTGAGTGACCTAATTATCAAATTTCCCAGGGTGCTTATGGTCATGTTTTTGACACCGTGAGTGACTTAGAGGTCTGTTGTATTGAGATACCAATCACAATTTAAATAATTATTAAAAGTGGTATCTGTGTTAATACCACATTCACAGTGATTATGTTTCTGCTCTTTGCATCACTTGTGTCGAGGATTATTGTACTTAAAAGCAAATATATAAGATGTATTCATGTGTGCCATCTATAAGTTCATGTCAGTTTTATAAAAATGCATGACACTAACCTAACTTAAGGGTAGTTTATGCCAAATGTCTGAAACTTATAAATTAAAGTTGCATGTACTGAAGATTTTTGAATTGGTTTAATAGGTAAGTTTAATTCAAATATAATTAGAAAATATATTTAACATAAACTCCAAATATTTAAGCTTTGATAGACTCAAATATCTGAGTTTATGAACTCAAAAAATATGTGGCAAGTGATTGCCTGACTTTTTTTTAGTTCGGCGTACTTATTTACTTGTTACTTGCTTACAGTGTGGCTTTTGTTCTAAGCATTTTATATGCCATTTTTACCAAAGTACATCTCTCTGAGTTCCTTCAGTATCCTTTCAAAGTTTCATTTTTTGTGTGCTTTCTACCCAGTAAACCCATTGTAAATCTACCCACTTGCACTGATGAGATGGAAACAATCACTCTCATGCTCTTCCTTTAAATAAGCACAACAAAAAGAGACATTCCAATTAATATAAAAAAAAACCAGACATTTGAAAAGGATAAGAAATCCATTATATAAATGAATGTTAATACAAAATACATTGTTACATTTTTTTTACAGTAAGTTAACGCTCATTTGCATATGTATATGATGGATGAAGGAACAGTTTAACTTTATGAATTACATGACGAATGTTAAAAGACTTTAATTGTGCAGCTTCTAAGAGGTTAAAATGTAAAAGATCATAGAGTTCGTGTCTATGGGGGACTGACATATATACAAAGATTTAGAGAAAATACTTTAGTATATATTCTTTGAATGGGGATGTTTAAAATAGCATTTTCTTTTGTCAAAAGGACACAGATGAAACATTGTGATTTATTTTGACTTTGAGCTAAAATATATAATAAATTATAACATTACATCATATTTTTGCCATATTTTTCAAGCACTTATTACATTTAGATGGTTAATTAGAGAGTAGCCAGCCTGCATTTAAACAGACATCTTGTTTACCAAGTGTATTTTTAAAATAGCAATACCCTAATAAGAACACCACCAAAGTTTACCAGTGATTGAGCAACCTAAAAATATTAAAATCAACTTGAGAAAAGTTAAAGAAAAGGTTATTTTCTGTACTGGTTTACGTTGCATGTCAAACTATTTCTTACTCTGGCTAAGAGCGGGTAAAGAGGATAGGTCATCCGGTTTATCATCACTCACAGTGAGTCCCTGCCACTATCACTCTTGTTGATTAACAGGCTGTGATATCTTTTTTATTTCTCACACTCAAAAATTGGGACCAAAATCATTTCCTATTAACCAACATTATCCATATGGACCTACAGTGATGCCTGTCCACCTCCATGTTGACAGGGTCTCCGAGCTAGAGCATGAAGCTGTGATTAACACAGAAGCATATTGGGTCCTCTTGACCACAATCAGAACGAAAATTTTGAAGCCTAAACTGCAGCCAAATAAAACTTAATGCGGACGAGACGGTTTTTAGCTTTGTGTGACAGGAAGAGCAAGAGAGATGGAGCGATGAAGCTTAAAAATAAGTTAAAGGAGTAGAATGCAAGAAGCAATACGACAGATGGTTGTGGAAGGCTCTCGTTAGTTAGCTTGCCTGGTGGTGTGCTTCAGCACAGGTTGAGAAGGGACAGATGGAAGGATGTGAGCTTGTGTGTGGAGCAAAGAGAGAAACGCACACACAGATTTCTTGGAAGAGGAGGTAGTTGGTAGCTATGCTCACATGCCATGCCAGAGCTCATGCACTTTAAGCATTGATTTAGCAATCAAGAAAACAGGGAAAGGGAGGTAAGGGATGGGAATACAGACTGAGAGAGCGAGCATAGGACAGGAAGAGAAAAATAAAGGTAGGTCCGATATTACACATGCGATTAGCTTAAGACCTTGACAGACAGGAAGAGAGCTGTGAAGAGTGAACAAACAGAGGCAGAAAATATAGGAAAGTAACAAAAAAAATGAGCAAACACAAAAATGAGAAAACACACAGAGATGGAACAAAAGCACAGAGAGGGGGAGAATTCTCTCTTGTTTAAGCTTCCAAGTTTGTGTGCAAGTATCCAGGCTATTTTTATCTGCTAACCAAGGACGCACCAGTCAGCGCAGACTACAGGGTGGCATAGCTTGCCATATCAGATCTGAAATTCATGCTCGGTTATTCAAGGACTAAGCAGGGAATGTGAGGAGGAATAATGGAATGCAAAAATCTGATCAGTGGCAATCGCCTTCATATGTATTACAATTGGGAAATCAACCTGAGTGTGGATGTGATGTGAACATGTGTTATCCCTTATGTGCTGTCAGCATGCACTGGCATTTTCCCCGGGTTTTCCCTTCTCTCTGTTGTCATCTAAGAGGAGGAATGTGTTTAACATTTTCATACTGTGGTTGTTGATCGGTCTTAATAGCATGAACAAGGCTCTTGTAGCTCATGAAGAAAGATGTGAACCGTAAATGTTTACGTTTTGTTACAACCAAAAACTAACTTTGTGTTACAGACCAACATTATTGTATTAAGTCTTATTTGGTGTTGCTACCAGGTACAGACTGTAATTTTGCCCACTTGTTTTTGCAACAGTATGAGCTCAGTCAGAGAGAGATACAACATTTGAGGTGTTTCCTCATCAGCTTCAAACAGATTCATTGTCCATGCATACGCCAGTGCCACACAAAGTATTTAGCATGTTGACCTCTTCTGACCTGAGCATTTCCTTCTGCTTCAAAGTATACCCTATTTTTTGTTTGTCTATCACATAAATAAAAAAAATGCACTACAAGTAGCAAGTTCCTATTCACAATGCCTTTCTTTATACAAGACGCAGTATTCCCTTTATGCAATATAAAATATATTGACTCGATCAGTGCTGAATAAATCTAAAAGAAAAAAAATGTGTAGTTTTAGTTTTAGGGTTAAGATGATATTTAACTGTCAAACCTTGCAATGGAATAATAAAAATGACTTCATGAATGAATGGCAAATATTACTGAATATGTGATTATCATTTTAAGGATTGACAAGTAAAAATGTATAATGAACTGACTTTCACTGATGCTAGAAGTCAAAAGGACCAGCAGCAAAAAATTGTAGCGCGACAAGCTGGCCAAGGCTTACCTGATACAATGTAATCGCTGAAGATTGTTGCATTTTTATCATCTGCTTATTTCAACTGCTTCTTCTGATTGGTTCCTACCAAAGGCATTTCTTGTTTGCCTTGAAAGGGGAGCGAGTCAATAGATGGGGTCAAATTGAGCCAGTTCCTTTTGTGACCCTTATGATTGTAGCATGTTGGTTTAACATTTTTTTTTCCTAGTGTTGCTACATCTCTTGCTGAGAAAATTGAATCAACAAATGTTAATCCATTAGATTACATTACAGGTTCATTACCACCAATCAGTAATTTTGAACCACCTAATTCTAACGAAGTGAAAGATATCATTGCAACCAACAGCACAAAAAGACATGCTGGCGTCTTTTTCTGCTACCAACATGCGTAGAAGAGCAGGGAGTGACGTAGATCCATAATCCCTCATACTACTAGGAGGAAGGCAAATTGCAGAAGGATCGTAAAAATATATATGTAGCAAAAATGTTTTCTGATTAGTCACTACTAACAATCTTATGCTGCTTTTAAATCACTGGCCTAAACGTTTAATTGAAGTTTGTGAAATAATCGTACAGTACATCAGGCAGCAATGTCTCGCCACATCACCCACTAGACTAAACATAATTCAACAAAAAGAACATGCCCACTGTCTCTTGGACAGGACAGTGAGCAGCATTAATTTCAGCCCTGTCTGCGTATTCCATGTTGTGTTTATGCATTTGTCTTTATTGGCAGAAAAAACAAGTGTTATCAGCCAGAGGGAGACTCTGAATTTGAATTGAAAAGCGATGGACAACTTAATTTATCTAATGCCTGTCAAATCATTTGGGGATGTCAAGGTTTGACTGACAACCTGTAAGCGAAAAAAAACAAAACATTTTCTGTGTGGATAGACGTAACCAGCCGCCTGCACAAACCACATACACAACAGCTGTAAAGAGGCTGGTTTACTCACATAACCATAATCATCACATTTACCAAACACCGCAGGCAAGACGCATAATCACATACAGTGCTGTGTTCAAGAGCATGCCATTCAGGCTTTGACTACAAATCCAAAGGAGGAATACGATTGTGTCAGAGAGGCAGCCATTTATAATCTTTTTTTCCCGTTTTTTATGAATTATTTTTTCTTTCCTCATGAGCAATTTGAAATTGGATTCGCTGCTAATTAATTATAATTATTTGGCTAATGATGTGCACAGCAATGCACTCTGATGTTTCTGACTCTGAGCCAGTGATTCAAGGTCACAGAAGTTAATCCAAACATGTCACAGATAGGCAACACTGAGAAGCATATGCAGTATGTGGTTCTCGGGAGCCCACATAACCACTGTAGCAAGAACATGCAGAGACATTTGGAAGGGCAGGAGCTCAAAGGTAAAAAGGGGCACATAGAGCAAAACTTTAAAGCACCTTACAACCACATAACTTAGGCCAAACTGAATAACTAACTGATAACCAGTGAAAAATAATATTTCATTGCTATCAGATAGGAACATGCAAAACAAAAGTAGTCTATGTTTTATCGGATGGGGTACAATGTTGCGGTTCAGACGCTGCTGCTGCTACTCGTCTGTGTTGGTCAGAGACTGTAGACATTAAAAAGATCATAAGAGTCCTGTTAGCTGATTAAACAAGTATTATGAAGTACATTATCAAATAATTTAACTTGGAGCTGTTTCTAGCTAAATACACTCCAAAATCTGGTTAACCTCCACAGCAGCTCAGTTCCAGACTTCAAAACAAGTTAGTTGAAATAGTTTGTTTCTGGGTATAGGCCCAGTTTTTAAAGCATAATCCATACAATTCTTCTCGGGTTGGGGTAAGAATTTACTAGAACCTCAAAGTTAGCTTGCCTTATTCATTTTAAAATCAATCTAGGTGTGTGCTTGGGATCATTATGCTGTTGTAATACACCATTGTGCATAAAGTTTTTCAGATCCAAACCGTCACCCTCACTTAAAAGAATCAGTTTATGTCATTGAGAACAACTCACAAACCAGTAAGTATCAACCTTACCATAACCTTTAAACACCATTTTCAATTAATGGACCGGAAAGGTGGGAACAGAGAAAAGAGTTTTCTGCTTCAAAATCAACACCTTTGAGCTCGAGTGACATTCACAACTACCCACATGGGTGAACCAAACACTGTCTAAGGAAAAAAGTTTATGAACAAATGAGAAAAAAAAATTACCTCAAGGGCCACAATAACTAGAAATATCTTGGGAGAAGTCAAGGTGTGACTTTTAAATCTGGTTTTGATAAAATTGCTTCTTCAAATTGTCAGGACTTGGGTTCTACTGGTGAATTGTAAACATCACTTGACACTCTTATATCATGAAAGACAGGAGATAAATAAAGCTTTACATAGCAAAGCACTTTAAACAGCATGCGGAAGCTATTGTACATGAGTGATTTCTGGTAGCTCCTCCAGGCAGTTAGCAGAGGATGCCAGTGAGGATGATATTTTAAGTTAGTATGTTGTATTTTGGGCCAAGTGCATATCATGATTGCTTTCCTTAAGTAATAATGTATTGTGCATTTCAGTCTATTCCAACAAACTACCAATTCTATGACCAAATGTCAAGTGTTTAGTTGGATCGACAAAGGATTTATTAACTAAATATTACAGGGTTTTCTAAATATATTTTTGACCCTGTATGTAAAGTTGTGATCCAGTGTTGAAAATAGAAATGCTGCGATAGATTCAAATTTGTAAATACAATTTAGATTGTTTTTGTACAATCATTTCACTCTGTAAAGAAATATTAAAAATGAATAATTCCAAAGCAAAAAAAAAAAAAAAACGAGGTTAATGGTCATGGTGAGTCCATTTAAACTTCAAGTATGGAGCAGCGGAAAAAGCAAGGCATTAAGCAAGCAAAGTAAGTCATAAACGTCAGCTGTGGGAACAAGGCCACATGTGAAGAAGTGCTTCCTATTAAGTCCTCTCTCTTAAAGAACACTAATTACCTGCGAAGCAGCAATTTGGGATGGTTTTTGCTTTCAAGGTTGCGGTCTATCAGGTCAGACAGCAGGTGCTTCAGGACATCAGTGGCGTACTCCAGCTTGCTCTGCAGCACAGTCATGATCAGTGAGGCCACGTTGCCACGGTCCCTCATGGAGAAGCCGCGCTGGGCTTCCAGAGTGCGAATAAAACACAGCAGAAATATTTTGTTGTTAATGAGCTGGCCAAAAAGCTTCAGCCCCTTCTCCACTTGCTCCTGGCGGTAGCCTGGCACCTGGGAGAAAACAAGAGAAATCAAAAGCATTAGAAATTAAAAAAGTAGGCAAAATGTGCAGATTCAAACTGGCATATTCAAGGCAATAATGCATAGACCTAATTAGTCACTAACTCACTGGAATATATTACTAGCTCCCTGTCCTTCAAGTTGAGCAATGTTTTTTCTTTTTCTAAGAATATAGAAACTTCATTCCCATTTTATTAAGTTCACTTGCAACTGTATTTGTAAAAATAACTGAAATATACTTTTTGAATAATCCTAACCAATGAATACATGTACAACTTTCTTACCTAATCATGCAATGGCAATTGTCAAAATTATAATTGGAAATAAGGTTGAAATCAGAAGTAATCAACTAAAATGGAAAAAAAGATGGAACCTATGGAGATGAAGGGTTGAACATTATAAAGAGTTTGTCAGGATTGTTGTGAAGGTTGAGAATAAAGGCTGAAAAACATCAGGCCTCAGAGGGAGTGTTTATTATTTCAATGGCACTGCGTTCCATACTAATGCAAGTTGAAAGGCAGCGCAGTGCAGTGAATTCTTCTCATCTGAGCCCACACCATCCCAGCACTGTTTATAGTTGTAACTTACAACATGTGCGTCTTTCCCCCCAATTTCTTCATAAACAGCACCTTAGGAGATTATGTTTTTTATCTGTGAGTAGCACTAGGGGTAAGACAGCATTGCTTTGCAGCGAATGCAGCTGTCAGCCCACATATGTTTCGTCTTTCTACCTTTTCCTTGAGGAGGTTGTAATCTGCCGGGAGCTATTGTTCAGTTGAAAGTCTAATTTTATGCAGCTTGTCAGAATGCGTTTCTGTGTTTGCATGTGTTGGAATATTGGCCTTTTGTGAATGCAGGTTTTGTCCCTTTTTTTTCTAGAATAATTTTTCTTAACCATACCATTGTATGGAATATACACTTGTTTATTTTTTATTGTAAATACAACAATACAAATGTAGCTAATCTCACATAAATTAAAACAGAAATGCAAAATATTTTTATTTACAAAAAATGTGTTCTCCCATATAATGTTGGAGATGGAAAAAATTAAGATCCAAAGTAACATTTATTAACTCAATAGTTGAGAAAAAGTCAAGAAGAACAATTTGAAATTGGGTGAAAGTGTTTAATGCAATGTACATTTTAATTATTTTTATAATTAAAACGTTTTGTGCATTCTATTAAGTCTACCAAATAAGTGGTTTACTATAAGTAACAAGCTGCTGTTAGAAGTCACATTTGGGGTGAACATGGTCCCTACACTTGATCTCTGCATAGATAATCTGTTTTGTGAAAATCTTTGAGATTTGTTTGAGAACATTAGTGAACAAACAGCATGATGAAGACAAATCTATAGCAGGGAAAACATTGTAGAGAAGTTTAAAGTGGTTTGTGTTATAAAACAGTATCTAAAGTTTTTATTAAAGAGTAGTCTATAATCCTTCATATGAACATGCTAAGATTGTGGCAGAGCTGGAAGTTATACATCTGGCCTTTCTGAAAGAGTGGCAAAAAAAGAGTCTTTGTGGAAAGAAAGTCATAAAAAGTGCCATATGCATCAAGCTCTGTAAGAGATATAGCAAATGTATAAAGAATGGGCTCAGGTCAGAAAAGATCGACATGGAAACTTCATACGTTATATGCAAGATGCTACCTCAACCTAAACACAATGTTCCCACTATGATGGTGGTTGCAGCATTATGCTTTTGAGTTGCTGTACTTGCCATAGGCCAATCCTAGAAGTGGGATTTGTTAAAAGGTTGATGCAGCCTGGAGGCTGCGGTTGAGGTGCACCAGCAAAAAATGGTTCAAAACCGTTGCTACATGTTTGTCCAGGAGTGAACACAGCAACTCAATGACTTGATGCCATCTGCTGGGTTTCCTTAGATAGAACAATTTTTAAATGACTGGAACAATGTACTGGAGGACTAATTGAAACGTATGTATGGCTGATTTAAAATCAATTTTCTTCTGTATTGTCTTAAAATGAAGTGTTTTGAATTGCAGCTATACAAATAAACTGACTTAAACTGAAATTGAACAACGGACCATCTCTTGTAAAGTGCCTTGAGATGACATCTGTTGTGAAACGGCGCTATATAAATTGAATTCAATTGATTACAAAATAGCCACGATTAGGAACTTTTTAATGAAAAAATGATGCAAAATATATATATATCAATTTTATTTCACTGATTTATGCTTATCCGTCAAATTAAATCTACGGTAAATGAAACACACTATAGAAATGCAGGGGGAAAAAAATATCTTAGTATGACTATTACAAAAAAAGGACTAATTATTTGACTGCTGTAGTACCCTAACGTTTAAATGTAACAAATAATTAAAATAAATTAAAATCTTTATGAACATTTTAGTGCTAAAAATTTTCCATGGCCTAAGTACCGCAAGAAAAACTTTCAGGACGTGCTATTTCTGTCTAAAGCATCCCATCAGCTCTTGGCTTTAAATTATTCGGTGCATCAATAACAATTAGGTGGCCATCAACAGCCTAAGATAGGCCAAGTAGGTTTTACATTACACTCTTTTTCCACATAATACTCTTCATATAGTTTGATATGTATACCAATTAAAACATCATTAATATGGCTTATTAGTGGGAAATTCTCATCAGGGATGGGGTAGTTAACCCTGAAGGCAGTGAAATAGGGCCTATCATTCTGTTAATGAAACAAGATGACCTGTTCAATTATGGTTGTCTGTCAATGTCACCACTGAGGATAAATGACTTAATGTTTTTTTCTTCTGTTTTGCATTTCTCCTGATGATTGACTTTTAATTTATTTTTAGAGGAAGAAAAAACCCTAGCAACCATATCATGTCATTTTTAATCATTAATGATTTCACAATTTTGATTTGAAGTCTATCTTGTTTGCTTTGAAAGAACTCTTTTGTTTGATATCAGAGGGCTTTTGTTTAACAGATAGCAACAACAGCCAACATCTGCGTTAATTTCACCTACTGTGACCCACCATATTGTTAATTTGTTTACTCATTTTGATCTCATTTCCAAAAGGGCTAATTGGATTACAACTAGTGTTTGGAAAAGACAGGAGAAAAGGAGTCATTTGTGCTATGTCAAGGACACAAATTGTAGAGAGAGAATGTTAAAAGGAAGTTTCCCTTGAACAAGTTATGGGAACCCTACTTTTTTACTTAACAAAAAACACACTTGCTGAAATCTGACAGTACAGAACCAATGCTAGAATTTAAAATAATTTTTTGAATTTTGCTCAAATATTGAAAGAGAAACAGGATCAATTGATTGTTTTTACTGTCTTTCTAAGAAAATCTAAATGTGAAGTACTCTGCCACACCTCCAGATCTCTCAGTACAGGATGTTCCTCAATGCCTGGAAAAAGGACCCTCATGGTGTAGGTTCTGTAGTCTAGAAAGGGGATTCCTGCACCATCTAGATCACTGGTGAGCTCATGAATGTCTGTTTGAAGCTCTGCAAAAGCTGGAAAAAAAACAGACATTTTGTGTAGATGGGGGTTATTGCTAATGTAGGTTTACCCAAATGCTTACACTGTCAATAAGTCAAATATGACGTCAGTGAATATCAATTTAAAGCAAGGTTTTACCTTCTTTGCACTCCAGTGCCACACGTGACTCAAGGTTGTCCATCTGCATTTGCAGTCTCTTCAGGGTGAGGTCACTTTCACGAGACTTGCGCTTATAGGCGATAAGAACCACCACAATGAAAAAGATTAGCAATCCGCCAGCTGCAGCGATGCCGATGATCGCCGTGCTGCTGAGCGGGCTGTCAGAGGTGATGTGGACCACACCTGGGGAAAACTCGATACCGCCAACACGTGCCTTGTCACAGAAAAACACAAAAGGATGTTCTGATGTTATAATAATTTTACTTAAAAATTTTACTTTTTTAAGTTCCTAGAAATTTTCAGTGTTAAACGTCTTTCACACTTTTGCAGACTGAACTTAGAGGGCTTCTTTATAACCAGCTATAAACATACGGCAAAATATCAATTGAATTTTATCAGAGATATTTTAATAATCATTTAGGTATAAAATTGGAACTGATGAATGGACAAAGTGGTACTTTGTTCAACAAATAGATGGACAAACCAATGGCTGCTTTGATTGATGAACTGACAAGCTAATGTATTCATTGCTAAATAAATGGATAACCAAACAGTTGTAAGAATGGATATTTGGGCAAACTGATGGTTTAGTTACTAAAATAAAACAATGGAACAAACAAATCGTTCAATAACTGGATTGACAGAAATGTGTACAAACATATAGATGGTTTGAGGGAGAAAATGATGGTCAGAAGGTTGATGAGTTGAACAAATAAAGTTGAAAACTGAGATGTCGGTTATTGTGCGGAAGAAAAGATGAAAAAACTCATGGTTGACATAAACAGACGTGGATATTTTAAACTTTCAGACAATAGTACAGGTATTAAAGTCTACAAATATCTTTCTTTCATAGTGTAGTTTCACTTTCTAATGCAATCCAGACCTGAAAAAATACTTTATGGAACCCCATAAATGCACAACTTAACTTTGTAGTGGAAGGTAAGGATATGTTTTTGCAATAAAACTTGAGACAGACAATACTCCCAACTCATTGAACAGAAAACATATAAATGATTTCACCATATGTATTCTGTTAAGTCTACTTAGAAATCTAAACTATTTCAATTTGTCAAACTGAAGTTCAAGAAGTTCAAGTTCAACTACAGACGGATTCATAGATTGAAGAATCTACACACTCCTGTTTATTTTATTGTAGGGTGTTCTTATCTTTCATTGATGCTGGGTTCAGGTGGTAAAATCAGGAAATGCTTTATTCAAAGTGGTCTATCTTAAAGCCACAAATGGAATCTTTATTGAGTTTGCTTTGGCTGTAAGTCTTCTTATTGAAGGGTTATTTGTTTGTCTTCCGTCTGCTTGTGGGTACCAACAGGAACCTCGTGGCTGATCGGATTAGAACAGTCCCCCATATGAGAGAAGACAAAAGGATGACAGGCAAAACAAGTAGTGTCTGTCTCTAAATATATCAACTGATTTGTAAGACTGTTTTCCTTTTCAGCGCAGCATACACATTAGTTTGTGCTACATTACTACTCACCAGGACTTTGTGGCGACCAGTTAAGTTGGGTGATTCACAAAGAAGCTGGGTCTCTGACACTGTTAACATGCAGGGTTTGTCTCCAATCAGAACTGTGTAGTTCAACTTTCCATTCCCACTATTTGTTGGTGGAAGAAAGTTCCGTCCCTGAAAAGAGAATTCCTGGTTTATTTGGTTTATTTAATTGTTCAATTATCATGCAACATCATGCATTCCCTATAAAACTCTAAAGCACTCAACTGTCAAACCTAGTCATTTCATTCAGATTATATATAGTTAGCAGTCATATTTTGTATCTTGATTAAAATTCTTTATTTAATGATTAGTACATACTCAAATATTTCTCAAAACAACATAGTTATAAACTGGTTTGCAAAAGTCAGCTATTGCTGTCAGCACAATTTGCAACATGGAACATAGTCATTCAAAATTAATTAATCATAAATTACAAGAAAATGTGGATTTGAGATGTTGATCAGCTTACTTTTAGTATGATTGGTGACCCTGGTTTTAGCTCTAGGACTCCAGAGGTACTTAATGGCTCAAATTCAGGATTGGGGTAGTAGATAAAGTTGGTGTTATTGAGGGCCATCAAGGACTGCACGTCATCCAGTTTGAAGCCAAACTCATCAGGTTTTTCAGGTATGTCTTGCTGCCTGGCTAAGCTTATGGGAAGTTCTGGGACTTGACACAGCATGGACGTCGAGCTCAGCACCTCACATAACTTGAGTACAAAAAGAAAGAGAAGACGTTAATTTTGCATGAGTACACAGATCTTGTAACATTTTACTGCCAATTTACTAACAAAACAAACTACTGACATTTAGATCTGTCAAAATATTAGGCTATAGGTATTGAAATTATTGAAACACATTTTAACTTAATAAATTATACTAAATTATTCAAAATATGCTTGCATTAATTTTTATTTTTTTATTTTAATGTGTAACCACATATCTGAAAACAAACATTTAAGGGGATTTAAAAATTAAGATTTCATGGCAGTACAGCTTAAAAACAGCAATATGCCACTATTAATTCTTTTTAATGTTCTTTCTTCGCTTGTTGAGAGTTGAAAATAATAATAGAAAATATTTGTATAAATCAAACCACTGCCTCAGAAGATTTATTTTGATGGTCAAATATTTTAAGTTGAGAAGTATTCTATATTTGCAGTGTGTAATAGTGATTAAAGATTAATGTTATGTATTATTAACCAAACACACTATGACATAACATTTTACAAAAACAAGATTTTACAGTGGTTAATGGTAGGGACTGCACAATATATCAAGGATAAATTATCACAATTTCCAACTAAAGATTATTGACATTTTAAAGGACTATTTGGAAAGCAATAGTTCTTGGTAATATATTTTGAGTATCACACCTTAAAGGCAAATAGGATACTCAGCATACTGGGAGGCCTCTCAGGTCAGTAGAAGACCACACCTGACACATTACAGTGGTAAGAAAGTTGGAGGATACAGCAGTGAATGTCAGAGGCTGTATTGAACTGATCGTATTGAGAAAAAGATAAGATTTGTCCCAAATTATACCAACACAATTATTACAATAGTAATAATCATCATTAAATGACTTTCTAATATTTTGCTTCCCTATTTGGGCCAAAAAATCAGTTCCAAAATCATTTTGTTTTGTTGTAAACTTGCAATCATCCTTGTATTTTCATGCCTTGATAACCTTAGGTTTTAAAGTCTTACAAAGCATTCCAACTCTTCTTCTGTTCCACATATGAAAATGTGGAAGCCCTTCTAGAATTGCAGGGCTGATTCACCCTCTTGAATTTCAGATGTTGGATTTTCTAAATCCTACCAATAAAAAAGTAAAACTTGAAAAAAGTACAACTTATAACCTGTCAGGGTCTTGTCTTAAAGGGAGCAATAAAAGATGTTACAGGTAGACGCGGAGTGCAGGTCTGGGTGTTTGGAGATTCAGGAGTAGTGACTTGGTCTTACTTTTCTTTCATCACCCTCTACAAAGACCCCCTCAGCTTTTTTTATACACTTCACCCTATACTCCCAAAATAAGCCTACCCATTCCTTCCTCTGATGCTTCCCTTTCTCTCCTTGACACAGTCTTCTTTTTTTCTGTACCAACATCAGTCAAATTTCTGTATTTTAGGTCATTGTCCTTTCTTTTTATCCTTGTCTTTGCTTTGGTCTTTCATTTGATATATGCAACCATTTAAACATGTATTTGTCCTTATTCTAAATTTAAGGTGAGTTTTACTGGCAATGACAGATTGATCTATCACTTTAATGCCCCTCTATATCCGCTTTACATCTCCATTCCTCTCTGCTTGTCAGGACACTGACAAATCAAATTGCAGCATAGCTCCTCCTCACAGACATCTCACATCCCCACAATAACCTCTACCATGCAGTCATTCAAACTATTACCTGCCACTGTAATTGGCTCCGTGAACATCAGAATTAACAAACCCTGCAAGGTCTTCAAGACATCACTGACATGTACAATACAATGGTATATGTCGGGTAAAAGAAGGTAGGTGAGGAAAAGAGAAACACCATTTATGTTTTTGGAGAAATGTCACTAAAATCTCTTTAAATGTCTGCTTGCATTTCTTTTTCTTTCTCATTTACACCCTTGTTATTGTCACACTGCCACTCCAAGATGTGAGGCAAACTGAACGGTGACAGTTACCTTGAGACACAATGCCCAGCTTATGTGAGTGTGAGCACAGATGTTAAACGTGCTGCAAAGTCATGCTCAAATGAACCATGGAGATGGATTGCATTACCACATTACTTTTGCATTACTTTTCTTTCCCTCTTTCAATAAGATCAAACTACCCCTTATATGACTTTCTCCATCTTTCCGTGAGAAAATTACAGATTACAGTTTTATTACTTTAGTATGTTCTTTGGCAAGTTTCACTAGAACAATATATGTCATTGAAAGCTTTTCAGAAAAAAAACCCAACAACTTAATAAATGGGTCTCATATCCAATAGATGTTCAGGACTAAATGTGGTGCGGACAGTTTATCAGTCCATTTGTAGCATTAGACAAAGATAAACATGACTGACACAAGAGAAAATTCAGAAAAGGTAATAATTTAAAGATACTTTGTGCACTGCCAGAAACACCTCAGCATGCAGTCCATGTAGTTTCAGTATATATATTGATATTTATATAAAATCGCAGTTTAACTTTTAAGTTCAGGTTTCAGATGATGGCTTGTTGGTGTTTTGTGCTCACTTACATTAAGCGTCTCGTGGGTATTGTATTTAGCTCTTATGAGTGGGGTCTGAATGATGTCCAGGTTAGTTCCTGTTACTGTCACTGGAGTATGTCCACTGAAAAACAGGTAAATATTGTTTTGACAGATCATGATTTGACATGCAAAATCTTGCTTATGTAAACATATTCCTTGAACCTTTTACACATTTTGTTACATTACAACATTATGTATCTTAAGCTGAGTCCGTAAATAGCAGGGTTTAACTCTTATCCCACATTTGTAATTTAATTCAAGGCAAAAGATGGAGTAGATCATTTTAACGAATACATATTCTTTGATTAAAAAAAACGTTCTTCAGCAACCTATGTTACATGTTGTCCTCAGCTAGAAGGTAAGCCTCCATCCTAGTCCCGAGTCTTTTGCAGCCGCTAGCAGGTCTTTTTCTAGAATTAACTTGTGTTTTTTTCTATCTATCTTCCCATCAACTCTGAGGCTTTTCACTGTCCTCTGATGAAAAGCATCCCCAGTGGATAATGCTACAGTATGGGGATAATATGCAGCCCAACACTGCAGGTCTGGGCTGTCTGTTGTCAACAGATTTTTCAAGCTTAACTTTAGATCTCTACAGCTGCTAGATAATTGTAAATCTTTGAGCTCTTTCTATTATTAATGCTCATCTTGCCCTGCCTGTCAGTTTAGCAAGATGGCCATGTCTTGTTAAATTTGCAGCTGTGCTATACTCCTTCCATTTATATAATTTTTTGATAGCTGGTTGTGAATCCTTTTTATTCAACATAATAATGGAGCTGACGAAATGTGAAAAAAATGCAAGATGTGTTAATTTAGCAAAACACTTATCAAGTCTGAGGCCTGTTTTACAGAGAAAGGTGCTTCCTCCAGATCCACAGTGACTTTAAATCATGATATTATCGTGATATTAGGAAACTTCTTCCTGACAACATACCTGTAGATGCTCCACTCCGGCTCTATCTTCGTTATGGTGGGATCCTCCACATATTCAAACTGCAGATCTTTCTGAAGCTGGGCTCTATCTATACTCACAGACACGGATACGTTTCCGTAGCAATGCAGGGAGGCATGTGTTCGGCATGTTAGCCACTGGCCGCCCCTCCTAGAATGTAAGAGGGCAGAATTTGTTACATAAAGATGTTTTGTGGGTTTTTCACTGTGCAAACCTTTAAACAGAAAATTTTACCTTTTGATTTTTTTTCCCATAAATGTTTTTATGACGATGTGAAAACTTGTGGGTTTCATCACTTCAGGGTTGTACATTAAGTTTTTTAGCTTGTAGCACTGGTGCTACAGACGTGGCTGGTTTTGTGAGATTGTGGAAACATGTTATATTATTTTGTCTCTAGTATACTGTTGAGAGAAGCGAACTGGTACAAAATATCAAATTGCAGCAGTACATCCAAGATCTTTAAAGTAAGAATCCCTTAATGGCAAAAAATACATCATCAGAAATTTGTTAAGTAGACAAAATTAATAGAAATATATATTTTTTTCGTAATTTAAAAAATAGTTAGGGGATATTTAGTCTGCACCAAAAAATTTCATGTTAACTGCAATTGAACAGAAGTTTATGGCTTATGTTATTTTCAATGTTTTTCTTTTTTTAAGTTTTAAAAGTCATGCGTTGTTGAACTCCACATGTACTTTATTTTGAACGTTCCTTGAATGTACCACAGTTGTGCGATACAGCCATAGAAGCATAGACTGTATTTAGATATATATGTATGTGTATAGATGAAGCTTAGTACGGAAAAGCTTCTACCTGATGTTTTTGTGAGGTTTATCAAACAAATATAGGTCTTATATACTTGCAGATTTATTTTTACTTTTGGATTTATTAAACAGAGAAAACCACTTAGTTTGAGTGAGTGAAATCAACCAAAAAGGTTTATGATTGGTCAGTTGATGTAATGTGATCATGCTGTAGGCATTCCCTTTCTGGTTGTCTGGAAGGACAGTTCAGATGCAGAACAAGCCGGGTTTCTAATCTGCAAGGAATATCAGCGACAAGGTTTTACACAGGTAGGTAGGGGTGCTCAGAGATGTTGCCAGATTTTTTCCTAGGTGCTTTTTGGATAAATACAAGTCATTAAAGGGGGTCTAAAAAGTCATTAGCAACAGTAACAAAATCACAAAGCTGGATACACTGGCTTCAGGCTTAGTCAGAAATGCTGATATGTGCTTGTGATGTAGGCTTTTGGTGGATCCTGCTAGAATAAGACGTTGCGCAGTTTGATCCACTGACATCTTTTCAGTGAGTGTGAAACACCTCTAGAGCTCAGTGGAGCTCACAGTGTGGCATGGAGCAGTCCACAATGTGAGATGGCATTTACTGTAAAAATAAATTAAAAAAACAAGCTTGCAAAGCTGCAACACAAGTGCTACACATGAAAAATAGTCTATCGCACAAACTGTTTTCTTCATCGCAAGTGCGATGTATATGTCACACTATACAGCCCTGCACTCTCATTTGTCTTTTATCATGCAGGTTCCAAATTCATAAAAACTATTTAATAACCTGGTGTGCTAGAATAAATTATACAATGGAGTTGAGTACATAGCTTATTGAATAAACTCATCAGCATCAATACTGATAAACTATTTCTGGTTGCACTTATTTTTCCTCTAAATGCCTTTCATCACCAGAACTGTCAGAGCCATTAACTTCCTACGCTTTGATGAAAACTGACTTTGACTGAGCTTTGAATTAAGCCTTTGAAGAGTGATTGGCAGGGTCAACTGAGGCATGTTCCCACTAACCTCAAGTAAGTGCACGGCTGGTCCTTAAACATAATTGACACGTTGCTCCCAGCATCCAAGTGGCTGCCTGTGATGTTGACAATTGTTCCACCCGAGACTGGGCCACGGCTCGGCTTCAGCCTGGCAATTCGCGGGATCTAGGTAAGAAGTTGAATGGTAAAATAAGTAAAATGAAAAATAGTAAAGCCAATGTACAAAACAGATACTGCAAGAGTATTTTCACTTTTACGAATGAATGATGAAAACTTGAAATCTAGATGCACTGAAAAATCAGCTAGTGACCAGGATCAAAAGATTTTGACTTAGCATGACCAGTGAGTTGCTGGTTGCAGCAGTTGGAACTGTTCTGCAACGAGGGAGACCACAAGGGTCTGTCTCTTCATGAGAAATTTATAACTAAAAGCTGTTTTAAAACACTTAAAAAATGAAGTCAGAGGAAGAACAACAGCTGAAAGAAGCTTTTCAAAAGGCTGTAATGTGCACTGTTCCTTTACACTGCTACCAGAGAGAGCTATACCATTGGTAGTTTTTGGTTGTTTCACTTTTTTGCTTATAGGTTGCTTTGGTAATGCTGTCCCTCGCTTTTTAGGGTACAAAAAAAGAGCCATCTACCTCAGGATGTCAGTTTATAGGTAGGGATGTTTCATTTAACTGGTGAAGTGAGCATTACGGAAAAGCTGACAGCAGCACATACCAGGCTCTGTTTTATCTTTTAAACTTTGGATACCTATGTCTGTCATCATGGGTAATGTTAGACTTGGAAATGTTGGCAACATTTGGACATCTTCAGTTCAGTTTAGCGTATTCGTTCTCAAAGGTAGGTGTCTTCTACTCTTGTCCCTACAAGTCTCTGTCCAGCAACTCTTAGATTGCATCCTGTCTCCAACACACCCAAATCAAATAGCTAAACTACCTCCTTAGCTTTTTTCCTTCAGTTCTTCAGAGGCCTGGTAATGAGTCATTCATTTGATTCAGGCATGCTAGAGCAGGGCTGCATGTACAAGTTATAGGATGGTGGCTCTCAAGGACTGGAGTGCAAGAAGACTCCGTTATAGGGAGCACACATAAGAGTTTGTCATTTACCCTATTTAAAGCAAATGACATCAACTGTTTATACAGAAAGTGGGAACAGTATATAAAACCCCTTAATCATCTTTGCCATGGATTAAAATCTCATTTTAACTTGACGTCAGCCTCACATGGTTTGATTATCCCACACATTCTAATGTCAAAACTGAGAGACCAATCATGAGCAGAAAGCTTGAAAGTAATGTTTTGAACATAATTTTTTTTTCAGAATTAGCTCAATTCTGTATCGACAAGTCACGATTTTCCAAAAACTTGTGATTGGACTATCAATAAATTTGTACAAAAAGAGGGGATAAAAGATAGCAAAAATAAACTGTTGTGTTAATAAAACTTTTTTTCCTCAAAAAAGGTTTAAACAGAAAATCAAAATAACCATCTAAGTTTACGAACTATTACTGAATAAACATGTTGGAAACAATATTCAGTTGACACAGCAGTAGTTAAACAAGTCTAGTCGAACCTGGACAGCAATCTATTACGAAGCCATCTGGCATTCTTATGGTCCCATCTAAAGCCTGTTGTTTTGGATGTTTAGATGCAACATCTCATACCTCTGTGCAAAGGGGGCTATGTGAGAAATAAACCTCAGCCAGCATTCTTTAAAGGATAACAGTAAAAATGATTCCATATCAGAAAAACAAATCCATAAAAGCAACCAGCGGATATTTACTCCAGAATGTGTAACTGTGTTGGTGACTTTGTGCTGGGAGAATTGAAAGAACACTGCAGAGGATGTAATGTGTTTCTTTATGAGTTTGTGTCAGAAAATGCTTTCAGAAACATCAGCTTTTCTAAGCTCATTAGTGGGTGACAGTCTTGTCTCACAACTCATCCAGACATGAGAGAAAAGCAATCATATGGGAAAAAAACCAACATATATTAACACTGTAAGCGAGAACTGAGACCACCTGACTTCGACGTGTAAAATTAACATAATTTAGCAAGAGAATCAGAACTTAGTAAGTCATCAGTGCAAAGTTAGAGGTGTTATTAACCATTGTATGACTCAAATATTTAAAAAAGCTAAATTGTAAATATACACTCACCACAAAGTAGTAGTACTTAGATGATTTTGCCATAAATTCTGGTCTGCATGCTCCAATCCCAACACACACCTGCACGTTCCCGGTATACTGGCTCATCTCTGCTCGGCCCATTTCACAAACAATCCTGCAAAGATGCATAAGCATTGCTGTAGAATGTATACAAATCCACACTGAAATCGCATCAGTCTTGCAAGCAAGTTTAGAAAGATATTCACAACGAGCTTACAATGTGGCAAAAAGGGTAACTAAAATGCATAATTTGGCAGTACCTTTACTTCACATGACTGGTAAACTTGAGAGAGAAAATAGGAAAAACTGTCCTTTTACACATGACCTCAGCTGAAGCTACCTCTGCTGGGTCAGCACATACTAAGAAAGTGCTGGCCCACAACTTTCTTTCTCAGCAGAAGCGCTGTGTGTGTTGATAAGCCAACTTTAAACTAATTTGACAGATGGCACCTGCAAAAAACCCAAGTTGTGGATTAATGTAAACTCAAATGTCAACTAAATCTGAACTCGGAATTTCTAAAATGATTATTGGACTTAATGTACTAATATGCAGCTGTTGGAGTTTTTGCTACTACAAATTATAAATATATGAATTGTACTCCAAGGTCCATCAAGTACTCAAGCACTTCATGTACATTGCTGATGGTTACCTTTACACTCAAATAGTATCACATCTTAAATGACTTTAGTTTGACAACAATTTCAAGTGAAAACGGAATTTTCACATAAAAAATTACCTTTTATTTTTTATTTTTATTTGCATTAAGAGACATTAAGTATATATGTCAGATCTGAAGGGTTATTGTTTAAAATTATTTTTTAAAAATATGACTTACTGTTCTGCAGGGATGTAACCCTCACGTATGGGGGTGCAGTCCACTTCAGCCACTTTCACATTACCCTGAATTTCTCTGAAGTCCAGTCCAAGGTTTTCACCACGGATAGTCACGAGTGTGCCACCCTCCCTGGGGCCCCGCAGAGGTTTGATCTGTCAGGATCCAAACCTTAATTGATTATTTCTGTTATTCTGTTCATTTTAAACATTTTAAACATAGTAGGTTTAATAATTATGCAAACCAGGACACTGCATTACTGGGATTCCTTACATAGGAACTAATGCAAGATAGCGCCAGCGTGTTCGACTGGCCGTCTATCCCTCCCTGGACTCTTTCTATTTTTTATCCTTCTATGTTATGTTCTCTCCCTGGGATCAACTCTCATGACCTATGACAGACTTATACCCATCTGGATCTTCGGTATTCTGTGTGTTTTCCCCTGTGTGGCAGCAGTAACCTTCGGGAAACGCTTTAACAGCAGTTTCCCTGTGTTCCTGTCACTCTATGGAGGATACATCCCCAGGGGAGGCTTCCGAAACGCCGTCGCCAGCGTGGCTGTCGTAGTGGCCGCCGGGTTTGACTTCAATCGGCTCTGGATAGTGCTGTCAGAGCGCAACAACTCCGTCTGATATCGGGGTCTCGATGTCGCTCCATCGTCTGTGCTTCCCATCTCCTGGAGCTGCTGTCCTGGACCTATGACAGATGCCGGCGTGGAGTGACTGCATCTAACCTCCGACGTGTTAACAACTGCCACACCTCTGGAGGTCCTGTCATCCGACCGGCGGCACCGTTGCGGTGCGCTTTGATTAATGCCCGTTCGATCCGGAATAAAACATTCGTCCTGAAGGATTTCTTCATCAATCGGGAGTTGGACGTCCTTTATATCTCGGAGTCTTGGACCGTGCCGGGTGAGTTGGCTCATATCGCTGAACTATTACCTGCCGGGTGTGCCTACCTGAATCTTCCCAGGCCAACGGGCCGTGGCGGGGGGCTGTTGACTATTTTCAAGGCTAATATTCCCTGTCAGTCTACCTCCTACCAGGGTAATTGTGACTCTTTTGAACTGTCCACATTTGAATTTGGATTGTCTCCTCCGACCCTTTGTGTTTTAGTATATCGGCCTCCTAAGGCTAATTCTGCCTTCTTCTCTCAATTCTCGTACTTCCTTGCTGATGTCCTCCTCAAGTATGATCATCTACTTATACTTGGAGATTTTAATATTCATGTCTGCTGTCCTGAGAAGCTTCTGGTGGCTGATTTTTGTAAGTTAATGGACTCCTGTGGACTGACTCAGTTGGTTGACTTCCCCACTCACCGGGGGTCTCACATACTGGATCTGTTTTTTTCTTTTGGTGTCAATGTAACAGAGGTCCGCCCCGATGTTTTTTCTTTGTCTGATCATGTTCCTGTTCTGTTTTCTATGGATGTGGCCCGGCCAATCTCTCCTAGGCAGGCGAGGATTTTTGTGTTAGCCGCATTACTCCTTCCTCAGTCATTGAGTTTTCAGCCTTATTTTCTGATTCTTTGTTTTACTTTGAGGATTCCTCTGATCCGGAGATCCACCTATCTCTCCTTTCTGCCTCTTGCATATCTGTACTTGATCAGATTGCCCCTCTAAGATCCCGGCGCTCCCGCTGTCGCTCTGATCCTTGGCGTAACCTTCATATCCGTACTGTCAGACTGGTATGCAGGCGATGTGAGCAGCGGTGGAAAAAGGTTAAATCTCAAGCTTCCTTCCAGCTTCTCTGTGTGGCCTGGAGGAATTAACAGCGCGTCGCTCGGAAGGCCTGTTTTAAATTTTTTGCTGCTATTGTCACCCAACATTCGGGTAATCTCTCCACTGTAAATACGGTCCTGTCATCTAACGTCCCGTTGTCCAACACCTTGGAGGAAAGGTGCACTCAATTTTTGCATTTTTTTTTATTTCTTAAGTTGCCACAATTAGGGCTCAGATTCTCCCTCCCTCTCATCCAATAGCCCCTCCTTGTTCCCTATTATATTATTTTGAGCATTTTTCCCCTATCTCTTCTTCCTTCCTCCGGACAACAGTTGCTGCTATGAAGCCCTGTGGCTCGCCCTGTGATTTTATCCCCCTTCGTTTTCTGAAGGAAGTTTTCCCAGTGATTGCTCAACCGATCCTGGAGATCCTGAATGCAAGTCTGAGGACGGGGATTTCTCCCCAGGAGTTTAAGCATGTGGTGGTCCAGCCTGTTTTAAAAAAGCAAGGCTTGGACTCTAATGACCTGAACAATTTCCACCCCATATCTAAGCTCTCTTTCCTCTCCAAATTGTTGGAAAAGATGGTTTTTATCCAGATTTTTAATTTTCTTAAATCTAACACTGTTTTAGACACTTTTATGTCTGGTTTTCGTCCTCACCGCAGCATTAAGACTGCTCTTATTAGGGTCTTTAACAATATTTTGCTAGCCTCTGATGCTGGCTCCCATGTGCTGTTGTTGCTTTTAAATCTATCTGCTGCTTTTGACACTATAGACCACACAATTTTACTACAGGGACTGGAGCAGTTCATTGGCATCTGTGGAACAGGTCTAAAGTGTTTCTACTCCTATTTTTATGGCAGGTGTTTTAATGTTGCCCTGGGGAATTGTGCCTCTAGAGTGGCACCTCCTTTTTTTGGGGTTCCCCAGGAGTCTATTTTAGGTCCACTTCTTTTTAAGTTATATATTTTACCCTTGGCAGCCATTTAAAAAAATCCATGTGAATTATCACCTTTATGCTGATGATTGTCAGCTTTATGTGGCCCTATTATCTTCGGACCCTGTGCAACCACTTACTGATTGCCTGAGCGAAATCAAGTCCTGGCTCTCAGCTAATTTCCTCCACCTGAATAGCCATACTATTAAAAATTTGGGGGTCACTCTGGACGCACTTTTCAAAATGGATGCACAGATTAACCAGATAGTCAGGTCTTGTTTTTTTAATCTCCGCCAGCTGACCAAGTTAAGATCTGTCCTAAGTAAGAAAGATCTTCAGTCAGTTGTCCATGCCTTCGTGATGTCATGTCTGGACTATGCCGACTCGCTCCTATACGGTGTTCCCTCCTCTTCAGTGGTGCGGCTCCAGTTGGTGCAGAATGCTGCCGCAAGGTTTCTGACAGGCACAGACCGGCGGCAGCACATTACCCCTGTATTGGCAAGTTTACACTGGCTTCCGGTTCGTTTTCGCATAAGGTTTAAAATTCTTCTGTTGGTTTATACATCAATGCATGGAATGGCCCCCTCTTATTTGGCACATCTTTTAAGCCCTTATCTTCCGGCGAGAACCCTGACGTCATCTAAACAGCACCTTCTGCTTGTTCCTCCTGCCCGCTATAAGGCCCAAGGGGAACGGGCTTTTTTTTTTAGTTTGTGCTCCTAAACCTGACGGTCTGACTCGCCCCTTCCCTCTCCACTTTTAAAGTTCGTTTAAAGACATATTTTTAGTCCCTGGCATTTTCGGCTGTGGCAGTGTAACCCTTGTGGTTTGTTTTTAGTTTCTACTTGTTTTATCTGTTTTATGCTGCTGGATTTTATTTGTTTGGTGATTTATTGTGTTGTACAGCACTTTGGTTGGCGTTGTCGCTGTTTAAACGTACTTTATAAATAAAGGATGATGATGATGATGATTACTATGACTCTTTGACACTGTATGGTGTATCAAGATTTTAAAGTTGATCATTAGAGAGTGCCAATCACTGACTGACTAGTTCTGAATACAATACCTATCTCAAGCATTCTTTGCTACAGTAATTACTTCCCAAATGCCAACAGCATTTCAGCAGAATGCACTACCAATTAGTACTGGATTGAGAAATCACTGTATTAACAGAGGACCTATGCAGAACCAATAGATACCTAAGGTGAGCAAGAAACTGAACGATTAAACATAATAATTAGGCTTGTTTTGTTGAGCTTTTGAGAGAAAAGAGTAAATTGTTTGTCTTCATCCATTATCTTAATAAAGAGAAAATTACAAAATGAAAGATCCAGAGGTCAAAGGAACTGAGGGGTCAACATTCTGTCCTTTTTAAGTTTATATTTTAAGTCTTCACCTGTGAGTTAAATTTTAATTAATTTATATTCTGGCGTTTGCTGATATCGTCACCAAATCAGCATCTATTTGATCTATTAGAAGTATGACTCATTGTAGATAATGTGGTTGCAACATCCATCAAAACTTTCTTACAAAACTACCTTTGGCCAGTCAGTGTGTGTGTGTGTGTGTGTATGGTGAGTACACATCATCAGGCCTGTCCAGAAGGATAGCTGTTACAAACGGAGACAGAGTAGTCTGTCCCTATCTGTCTCTGCCAAATAGTCCTTCAGGCTGCAGACAGGAGCCAGCTGCAAAGGCAGCTCTCCCTGTTTCCCAGCTCTGTGTATATGTGGCAAGGAGACCCCCCTGTGGTTTTCACATGACAGGTAGAGTGCTGAGCGAATGAGGGGGTTTATGTTGGAACACAAAGTTGTTATACGTTACAGAAATTAACTCTGTATAGTACCAACAGAAGTAATACAGATGTTAAAATGCCTCTCATTAATAAGGTTCCCTAAGGGTTTCCAAATGAAAAAAGCCATTTGGGAAAGGGGTACAAAGCTTCCAGTTAAAAAAAAAAAGATTGCACACAATGCCTTTTGGCTCCCTATTCATTAGAAAATGTATTTCACAAGGGAGAGTTGACTTAAGAGAAATAAAGACGGATTAGAAAGTGGGAAAATGCTGAAGAAAAAAACAGAAAAGGAAGGATGGAGACAAAATAAAGCTTTGATTAGATGTTTGACTTTTGACAAGATAACTGACGGCTTTGTAGAGGGATCTTTAATTCTTTTTGTTTTAATATGCAAGTCACTCTCTCATATTGTTGGTGGGAGATGTCATTATAATGAAATTTATTAGAATGCGCTAAAGGCTGGCTTGTCTTGGGAAAATCCTCACAACTCAGTTTGTATGAGAAATTAATATGTCTTACTGCAACCTTAGTGATGCAAAAACACATATAATCCAATCTCCTTCAATAAATTAATATAAATGTGTGAAAACAACCAATCATTTAAAAAGGAAGAAAGGGTTTAAGCAGTTGTTTGTTTGTTTTTTGTAAGAATGCATGCGATTTATTTAAAAAGTATTAAGTTTATATATTTATGTTTATTGTCTATACATTGTGAGAATGAGACTAAGACAATTTAAGGAGAACAGTTTTTCATTTTTAATAAATTCTTACCAAATGCTCAAAATTGTGTAAACTGAACTGTTGAATAGATAAAAAAAAATACAAGCAAACTATTCAATACGAATTAGACCAGAAGTATCAAACTCCAATCTTCCAAAGACCAGTTTCCTGCCACTTTTAAAGATGTATCTGGTCCAAAATATTCGATTTTAATAACTGAATTACCAACTCAATATAAAATCAAGTTATAAAAAATTCAACAAATGTCATTATTTTATTTCTTTTTTTCATGAAAATCTCAAAGATGAGTACAACTTTGACTGAACAGTAAAATAATTAAACATGTATCTCTCTCTTTAAGTTAATTACTAGATTTTTTATTATAATATTGTTGATTGGCTGCAGCAAGATAATGTCTGTATAAATGAGTCAATTCCTTGAAATCATTTACTTTTTCAAATTCCTGAAATACTGGGTGAGGAGGAGTGGCAACCATTTTCATTCATATGTATTAATTAATTCTAGACCAATTAATAACTACAGTTCTTTAGAATATGTAAATGTAAGTTTTTCTCATTTAAGTTGTAGAGCACTAAAATCACTTTTGTTTGTGATTTTGAATCATCCTCTATTCGCTTACTCTCATTTTTTAAATCGGATCTCAGTTTTTTTGTTTCTTTTTATCTGATTTTGTATTAAATACTGATACGTTTTTTGTGTTGTTTGAGAGTCAGAATTCTTGCTGATTGCCATGTGTTCAAATACTTATCTGCAACAATAAAACAAAAATATTTAAAAATCATTCAATCTGATTTACTGCATTTTTTTCTCCAAAATCATGTTTCTCAAACTGGAAATGCAAATTCAAAATGAATGTCAGACCCCTCTATAATTTCTAAGTGTTAGAATTGTAAAATCACAGCGAGTTCAATGATTTGTCCACAAAATGCAATTAAAAGCCTTCACTTGAACAAAGCTACAGCAATAGTTATGATAAATATTAAAAAGAGGTATCACATTTCTCCTGTTCTTAGATTGGGTCCCTGTTAAATAAAGTGTATTACATCCGACAAGGTAATTGTGCTTTTGCAACTCTGTCTGTCTGTTAGTTAGCTACATAACTCAAAAAGTTCTAGACAGCTGTAGAGAAAATGTCTGCAGTGGGACCAGAACCTAGTATCAGTACTAGAAACTAGATGTATTTCTACTGTATTGCACGGTACTAACCCTGGGCTGGATTTTAACATCTATGCAATGGACCAACACAGAGCAGCACATAGCTCTCAAATTTCAGGCAAAAAAATATGTTTTTATATAACTTCTTTACCAAAACAAATAGTGCATTGCATTTGTATTGATCATCCCTTTCCTGTTACACCTAAACAATATCTAGAGCAACAAACTACCTTCAGAAGTCTCCTAACTTGCCATCTATTTGTAAATGGATTTCACCTGCATGTAATTTAATTTCTGTATCAATACAGATGTTGTGTGAAGGCCTCAGATATTTCTTAGAGAACATCTCAGAAAAAAGCATAATGAAGACCAACACAGCACACAGGACAAGGACCAGGTTCTCACAGATCACTGCTTAATCTATAATTTGACAATAGGAAATGTCATAATGTCATAAAGAAACAATACATGGCTGTCCAACTAAACTAGACAGTATGAGATCAGTATCAGAGGAGCAGCCCAGAAGGGCCAATGTAACCCTGGAGGAGCCGAAACAAATTCTAGCTTAGGTGGAAGAGCCCTCTGATAGGGTAACTCTTAGTAGTACTAAGAAGAAAACAATTGTTTGACAAGGGCTATGAGATGTCCCATTTGCAGTTTGTCATAAAGAAATCCCAATAAACACATAGAAGTTTTTGGTTTTAACTTAACACGAAAAATAAAAGAACACCAAATGTATTAATGTTTTTCGGATATATATTATATCAGGTCAGTCATCATTAACCTGACTTTCCTCAACAGAAAAGAACGCAGGGTGAACCTATGAATTTTCATGGAAAATGTTAAAGACAAGGCACTCAGGGATGTTCTCCAACCCTCTGCGCTTTGATTCCCTTCCTGCTCAATCTGGCCATTCATCAAAAGTCCTCGTATGTAAACTAAACACATCCTCCACCCATTATCTGCACAGCTTTCATAAAATTTTCATACAATGACTCAGCTACTCTTTGCTGAAATAATTCATTTCCAAAGTATATATATTTAGTATTTTGCATTTACCATGTAATAAAAAAATAACACAGTCCAAAGAGATTAAAGATTGCCAAAGAAGACTTAACCTAAAGAGAAATCACAAGAAATTTCGTGTTCTTGGTTGAATGGCCACAATTTGTCAGACAACGCTACAACTTTATTTTAAGCAACAGGTCACTGCAAATCATAATAGTCCACAAAAATATCAGTACGGTATATATTTCTGTTCTAAATTTACAGTTTCTTACATTTTAAGTACATGTTAATCAATTAAAGGAACTAAAAACTATATTTTATTATTTTTATTTTGGCCAGTAAACAAATACTATTTTTCCATTTCTGAAATTATATGATTTTATCATTTTCTAAAACTAAAGGAGAGTAAAGCCAATACTTAGGTATGTAGATTATACAACAATATAGCCACTTAAAAAATTAAAAAAATAATTAAACTTTGGTGTTTTCTTGATTTTTGACAAGCAAGTGTACCAGCTAGACCTGAATGCAGCATGCACAAATGTTGGGTAAATCACCTCTCTTCAATAAAAATTCCAATGACTTGCATTACATACAATACACAATTTAGGGATGATTGGTTGCTTCTGGTAAATGGAATTTGACATCAGCTGATATTTCTCCAATAACAGTGAAGTTTACATTCATCTCTACGTTATCTCAGGTGAAAAATTAAGCTAAGTGCAGAGGGAACCATGTACAATTTTGTGGTTTAAAATTTCAGAAAAAAGTTTTTGTTTAGTTCACTTAGTTTTCCACACTATTCATTTGGTACATGTGCGTACTGCACTAACATCTAAATACTTACCGAAGTCAATCAAAACAGAGGTTATAAAATGAAAGGGATTCATACATCTTCAAGCATTTTTTTTGTCAGTTTATGGTAAATGGTAAATGGACTGAACTTATGTAACGCTTTTCTAGTCTTACTGACCACTCAAAGCGCTTTACATTGAAGCCACATTCACCCATTCATACTCCGACAGCCAACATGGCTTAGTAGGAGAATGTAGAATTGGGGGGTTAAGTGCCTTGCCAGGGGCCAACTACTCTACCACTGAGCCACAGTCGCCCACATATTTATACAGTAAATATTTGAGCTCGTAAAGAAAAATGCAGACTAAGATATTTAAAACAACTGCAAAGCCCTTTTCTTTATTTTCTGTAGAGTTGATAAGAAACTTGATGGTTTTCCTTAATAATTTGTTTTTAAATAGATTGTGCTATGTTCCCAAATACGTTATTTGAATTTTGAACTTAACTCACTGTTTTAAACATACATTGCAACTTTTTGAACACAACTGTCAATATGTATTGTTTTGTATGTTATGCATGTTTCTACTGGTGTGCTTGTCTCACCTCTGTAATTTTTGGGTGGGTGCATTTGCTGTTTATCCCGTTGGGCTCGAGCAGCTGGTTGTCTGGATGTAAGCAGTGTTGCTTAAGGGTGCAGCGATTCTCTGCTTTACACCAAACACACCCAAACAGTGGGTCTGCTTTCAGACACAAACCGCAGCTTCCACGTTGAGCATCACACTTATAAAGATGAACTGCACAGAAAGGAGGAGAAATATAAAAGGTAAAGATAAAAAATTGGAGGGAAGGCAGAACAAGTTATTCTGGAGAATTTGCCTAAAAAGGCTAAATAACTAAATTATAATATTCATGCTATCATAATCTATAAACACTCTGATCCTCTCCTGTCTTGCCTCAGTAGGCTTCCTACAATGCTCCTGTCTCTAGTCACCCACTAAGCATTTAACATATAATCTCCATGGCAACAGACCAGCCATTTTCTCTTTTAATTGCCATTAGATGCGTGTGAAGTGCCCATCAAAAAATGCCCCTAGAGATGCTTCCTCTGCAGGCAAACAAAGGTAGGAGGCGGTTTAAGAAGCGATCTCCATTTCAAGCGTCTCCTTTCTAACTTTTGTTGCCTCTTTGATTCTGCACTCAACCTCAAGGATATATTTTGCAGATGTGTTTATTACACAGACAAGTAAACACAAACACCCTGAAAAGTTTACCTTGCAGCACAGTGTCATTTTGGTACATAATCCACAATTTAACAACATATTTCATAAACCTGATTCAACTGCCTTTGGAGAAAATAAGTGGGTTGCCTTTGCAGTGAACTACAATCCACCACTTGCTGATGTATTCCTGGTGTAGCAGTTGTTTACAGTGGTGGGCTGACAGTGGCCAAATGGAACAAACCCAGCTGAAAGGTGATCATTTAAAAGTGTAGTAGCAAACCTGCATTTCACAGACAACTCAGACAAAGGGGGGGACATAAACTCCCTGTATTTACAGGAATTGCATACATTTGTAGAGAGTGTTCATCTTAAAGTACAGGTGGACCTAAATAAATTACAGTATCACAGAAAATGTAAATTATTTCAGTATTTCGACTTAAAAAGTTCAATTCAAATATTTTGCTGATTCATGACATACCAAGTGCTATTTTCCAAAGGAATATAGCACCACATCCTGATAATTTTGATTACAGTTAATGAAAACACCCCAAATCAGTTAATCGGAAAATCTAAATATTTTACAATACATATATTTTTTTTTTGCAAAAAACTATGCACACGCACTGTACAGATTATGCACTCGTTACTTGGTCTTGCACTACCTATGGTACCTAAATGCAGTATCAATTGAGGTAATCAGCCCATGGCTCCATTGAGGCATTAAGGAAACCCAAGTTGCTTTAATAGAGGACGTTGGGTCTGGTGTATTTCATCTTCCTCTGACAATATTCTATAAATTCTTAAAGGAATTTAAGTTAGAAGACTTTATTGGTGAGTCAAACACAGTGGGAACATGGTCATTAAATCTGGTATTAATACTTTTGACAGTGTGTGCAGCAGGGGCGGATCTACTGGGGTGGCATAGGGTGGCAGTTGCCACCCTAAAAGAAAGCCTTGCCACCCCAGCTGCCACCCCAGCCAGCGGCTATGAAATCAATAAATGGTTTTGTAAAATCGGACGTTAAGCGCATGAAGCTCCTTTTTCCGACAACATTGAATGCAGCACGACGTAACCGGACCAGAGACTGTATATTCCTGACGCTTCTGAGAGGCGGGAAGTGAGAGAGAAGCCGACCTGCACACAGAAGGCAGGAGCACACCAGAAAAGCGGTAACTATGCAATCTTACAAAATAGAATATAATTTCTAGCTCAATACTGATTGTTTTGAAACTATTTGAGGCGATAAAAATTGAAAACCATAATTTTTGCATCAAAGAAGGTGAAATCTTTACATTTGTCCAGAAAAAAGTAAAAATAATTTAAATTCTACAGAAATGAAGCGACAACGAAGCATCTCTAGTTTTTTCTCACCAAAGACAAAGGTGAGAAAAAAGGAGAAGAGAGAGAGGAGCGATAGAAAAGTGACTGAGGGAAAAGACGAGATCAGGGACAGGAGAGAATGCTATAACGGCACATTGGAGAAGAGGCGGAGGAGGGAGAGAATCACAGAGATGAGGAGGGAGAAAGAGAAAGGCAGGGCAACATGGAAGGCTCAGCAAGTGACAACATGACAGAGTCTGAGACAGCACCAAGCACATCCAGTCGAGTTAGTCCACATGGTAGGGAAACACAGCATATTGACTTACATCTTATTTTAAAATAAATTGGTATTTTGATTTAAAAAAATGTTTAGGAACCCACCCTGTTAATGTTTTCCTCAAATTTCAGCAAAAAATATTTAAAATTATTGATCCTAATTAACAAGTTTACTTATATTAGAAAATACGGATTTTTGAGTATTATTAGGTTAAAAAAAGGTAAAGGGAATAAAAAAAACAACCCATAATTTCTGGACTTTATTCATCCTTACACTGAATTTTCTTCAGGGGGGCTATCATGATGGTCAGATATTAGGGTTGTCAAACGATATATTTTTTAACCTAATTAATTACAGCGTAGCTGTAAATTAATCCGGACTAATTAACATTCCTAAATATGACTAAAAAACCTAAAATGATTAGTGTAAAGGAAATTGTCGTAGCGGTTATACACTAGCATATGGTGCCAAACCAGAAATATCCTTACCACCCCAGAAATATTTTTCTAGATCCACCCCTGGTGTGCAGGTACCATGTCACAGTGGAAAATACAATCAGCGGTTCTAATGAGCTTGTCAGCAGAGTGAAGCATGAAGTGCTCTAAAATTCAATGGTGGATGACTATGCTGATTGAACTCGGATGAAAAACAGTGGACCAACAGAGGCTGACTTGGCTCCCCCAAATCATCCCTGACTGAGGAAACTTCACAATAGGACCCATACAACTTGGACGTTGGAACCTTGATTTCCACATTAGATTAACATTTTACAATAGTCACAGGCAATATCCTGTTAAAAATAAAAAGAAAGCACCGATTCCAAATTTCCTTCCTGAATGGCTTTGTTTTACAATGCTCTTAAAAATCCCTGTTTGCGCAGCTTTTCCTACAACACTTAACCTTCTATTCAAAATACTTGGCTACTTTACGCACTGCATAGCCATCTTTATCATTAATGTCTTTTTGAAGCTTGAATATTTGCTTGAACACTGAAAAGTCATCAGTCATTTCCATGATTGTGTAGGCAGTAGCATAGCATTTCTGTACTAAAATCAAGTTCCTTGCACTTACATAATATTCTATTGTTTAGTAAAATTGTATTTTGGGTTATTGTTAGCTATAAGCCATACTGATCAAATTTGACAGAAAAAGAATTTCAAATACATCCCTCAGTATGATGCAAATCTCTTTATGGTGGTATTTATATGGTGGTATTTTTTAAGTGAATTACTGAAATAAACATTTCGATGATACACATCAAGAGGGACCAGCATATTTATATTTTTTGCCTTACAGTGCTGTAGCTTTCCATTGATAATAAGGCTGCAGCAACAGTCAGTCTTTTTTAAAACAAAAAAAGAAGGTATTGATCACAAAATTCCTTCTGAAATAAAGAGGAGAAGGAATAGTATTCAATACAAATGTACAAACAAAACAAATGTAACTCTGAGTTAGAGAGGTAAATTGCAAGACAGCTAGATGGGAGAAAGATGAACAAAGCAAAAAAGTGGGGCAGAAAAAGAAGGATGTGTTGAAGTTAACCACTTTTCATGGCAACATCAGGAAATGGATGCCTCACCTCAGCACACCACCACCTGTTGCTATGGAGACAGGCTGCAAGGGCAACAAATAGGAGGCAGAAGATCCACTATGTGTATCTAGATGCGAGTTTGTCAGGAGACCACGATGAACTATGTGTAAAGTGAATGAGTTGATAAGCAGATGTGTGTGTTTGTGCACCTAAGCGCACCAACGCCTGCATATGTTTCAAAGCTCACCTTTGTTGTGGGCAGGGTTATCAATGCTGAAATCTCCGTTCCAGATGACTGTCAGCTCCACGGGAAGACTGCTCATCTCCATCCCATCATAGAAATACTATAACCAGGGCAACCAGAGAAGGGATGTGTGACATTGTAAGGAGTTTAAGAGAGAGGACATTGTTTAAACTGTATTATTTACACGTTCAAATTACAATAGTGTCTATTTTTTTCCATCCCTAAAATATATCATCAACAAAAACAGGTCCCTAAATTCACAGTAAACACACTCACTAGAGCGTTCAAATATCAGATTGTCTTTCATTTGGTTCAGTTACACCAGCAGCATAAGAGGTTGGTGCTGGAATCATAATTTTCTGCTAAATTACAGTTTCCCTCTTTCACAGCTCAATCAAACTACAATATTTGCCCTGTACTGTGATTACACACCCAATCCCACAGACATCTTGACACACAGATATTAACACACACACATGCAGAGTGATGAAGATAGACAGCAAGATGGGATGTTATTGTATCAACAGACGATTAGCATCAAGATGAGCATAAAGCCTTTCATGCTTGCTGTCAACGCATTATTCATTGAGAGGAAGGAGCCTCAATGAAGGGCAGACACAGTTAGGCTTTAATCTCATATAATCCCTTTATACCTGAAGAACTAAATGTATCCTTTATCAGTGAAAATATCAGTTGAAGGAGGAAAAACTTTCACAAAACCGGATTAAACTATGGGCCGTTTTCATTGAGCCGGTTAGGTTAGGAGAGCGAATATGAGCAATTGCTGATGCTAATCCTTACCGATGTGTTTTGACATTGCACTGAAGAGCTGTTAAAGCGCAGGGCAGGGACTCTGTGCTCATTTCCCTGGATGGTTAGAAGGCACTCGTACCCTCTTTGCCCAGACTGTGGCTGTGGTAGGTTCTTAGCCCGCAGGGTGATGGGCTTTACCACATTAACTGGAACGAGTATCCTGTCTGCAGGCAGCAACTGCGGACAGCCCTGGAATAGAAACATACATTCTCGGTTATCATTTCATAATAGATGAGGAATATTAAATATGACTAGCATGTGTGTTTCCAGACATTGTAATAAAATTACAAAGTTAGAACCCAGAGTCTGACAGATATTCAAGTGGAAGGACAGCAACTGCATAAGTGACTGATCACAAAAAACACATACATGCTCTAGATTTATGACAATCTATTCAGACCCCTTGAACATTTTCACATGAAAACCATGAATTAGAATGTATTTCATTGTGAATGTATTAGACATATCAACGCTAATTAGCCTCTAACTGTCAAGTTGATAATTTACACACAAAAAAAGAAAAACGTTTAAATTTGGCTGGATACAAACAATATTGTTAGTGATCAAAAACAATGACATATTTCAACAGATTCTAATTGGGAGTAGGTCTGGGGGCTGACTGTGCTATTCCTACTACATAAATATGCTTTAATCCATGATGCTGCCACCATCCTGTTTCACCGTAGGGATGGAGTGATGTGTTCAGGGTGATATGCATTGTTCATTTTCTACCACTCATTGTTTTGGTCTCATCTGACCAGTGGACCTTATCGTGTTAGTGATGTGTACAATTTCAAAGAATTTGAATTCTTTGCAAGGGACATAAAAATTATGAACAAAAGCCCATCAGCTGTTTGACATCACAGACATGTAATTAAAGTTGTAAGTGCTGATCTAAAATGGCTTTTGTGTGTTGTGGAAACAGATTTTTATAAATCTGCCTCATAATAAAGTCTAACACAGTTGTAGTATATAAATAGTGAGGACTGATGAATTACCACTGTTTAAATAATAGTACTATTTAAATAGACAGGAACATAATAAAACAGTGATTGAAGCTTTCATTGGTCAGTATAAAAGACTGCTTCTTGCATTGCAAAACTAGTTAAAAACTAACAGACACACACTTTAAATTCACTTTCAGGCTGAATGATTTATTTTATCATACAGTCCACCAAAATACAACTTTAAAATTTATTTTGAGTATATAGGCTCTTAATAGGCTATTAATATTAGTATTCATAAGCTATGGATCAACTTAATTTCCCACTGGGATTAATGAAGTATTTTTCAATTTGAATGAAACATATTTTAATGAGACAGCCAGTTGTCCATTCAGTGTATTTTTTTATTTGTGTGATTCTATGCTTAAATGAGGTGGAATGTTGGACCTGTTCACATTCATACAATGAAGGACAAGTCTAGTTGCTACTCTGCTGATAATGTCCTAAGAATGGAGACATCAATTATGCATTAAAACAGAACATTTTGGAAGAATTGTAATACTTATTTGCTAGATATTCCATACAAATACATACTGAAAGTGTTTTTAATATAATATAAGTACAAGTAATTAGCAGACATTTTCTAAATAATATTGCCTTCTTCCTAAATAGGCTTATAAAAAAGAATAACAGAGGGAAATAGGGTAAATAAACATGAGTACAAATTAGGCTCAAATCAGAAATCCAAATTTAGGTGTAAGTTAGGTGGCTAAATATAGTGGGGATATAGCGTGCCAGACAGTTAAAAGAGGAAAGAAAAAGATTATGGGATGTTAAAGGATGAACAGAAGACAGAGAGGTGATCAGTCAACAAGTTAAACAGACAGCATTAGAATAGCAGGAAAGAAACTTGTAGAGAAATTCAAAGTGAAAAGGGGGCGGGGGGAAAAAAGTGTAAATATATTAAATACAGAACAATGCGAAATGTTTTATGTGTTTTGTAGAGAAGCAGCAGATAGGGGAGACAACAGGAGAAGAGCCCAACTGAAAGAGGCAGGAACACAATTAAGCGTATGTGACAGGGGAAGCTTTAGTATGTCTAAGAGAGAAGTGCAAAATGGGTGAAAAGAAAGGGAACAGATAAGAGAAGCCCCCTAAAGGATGGAGCCTGGGAGAGGGGGTTGGAGGGAGTAGGGTTGAAACAGAGCACACGCTGAACCGTGCGATAACACTTGTTTGAAGTTCATTAAAAGCCACTTGATTTGGGTAGGCTGAGTGACTGACTGACTAGTGAGTGACTCAATCACGTGATGAGAGAGCCGAACGCTCTCTGACACCATTCACAAAGTCATTATAGATAAATGACACACAGAGGGGGGTGAGTTCAGCCGTGGAGGAGAGAAAGGTGGCGGTTCATGTGTGTTTGCTCTTCCAAATCTCATTTTCCTAAGAATGAAGGGTCATATTTGGAGAATGAAAATGAGTGGGAGAGCAAAGAGATGCAATCCATTTTTAATCACATCTTTTCCATTTAATAGACACGAACAATGGGGACAATAAATCTGATCTGGTTTCTGGAAATGAAAACACGGAAAGCACTGGAGTATGACTTAACACAGCGTCTGAGTTGAATCTTTAAGACAAAGATCTACAATGATAGTGCTGTGGATTGATGAAGGGACTGAATTTTCCAAACACATGCGGTTAAATGACCGTGTGTATGCTAAGTTGAATATTTTGGTTTGATACGCGAATTTACTTTAAAGTAACAAACCAAATAAACTATGCTGCACATGGGCATTGGCCAGTACATGTTCACAGTATGGTAAAAATAATGTTCCTACAGCTGTTCAATCAAACTACATTACAGTTACAACAAAAATAACTACACTACACATTATTATTAAAATTAATTTACTGACTTAAGCAAAAGCATTAAATACACAACCACTAAATATATTACAAATTTTTAAGAGCAAATATTGCACAACATCAGTTTTTAGCCTTTCTGCTATTTTTAGAGTGACAAAAACATGTAACTTTGTGTTAAATATTTCGGCTATCTGCTTGCTTAGAGCCTACAGTTCGCTGGCACTCTTCTTGGAAATTTTTAAAGGACTTTAAAATACAAAGGCCACATTGATTATTATTATTATTATTGATTAACATTAGCATTGTATTTGTGTATGATATATACAGATGACAATTCAGGCTTATTCCAAATATTTGAGTTCTTAACTTAAATTGTAATGAAAGTATAGAAACATTGGACGCTGATTTCTGTAACATCAATTTACATGTCATTCTACCAATTTTAGAGATGCACAATATATACCTAATTTACTACTGCAATATCAATTTACTCATGCCTATAGCAGATAACTACATGGATTGCAATAAATGCCTACATACCTTCTGGCTCTCTATGACTAATAAAGAGTTGTGGAACTTGATTTTAGTGCAGCTTAAAATGCGTTGAATATAAAAAGATATACCTAAAAAAAACTAAAATTAGGTGGATTCCATGCCAAAATGAAAAAAAAACAACTTGTTTTTACGTTTTTCTAGCAACAAGGATCTATGTTTGCTATGAACCCAAAACTCAAATATATTAACACTTTTTATTTATTTATTGCAAGTATTATTGTCATTGTATCATTCATCAATAAAATTGCATATTACAAATGTTTTTTCTGAAGGGCAGCCCTGATCTAAACCAAAAATACAGCAAAATTGTGTTTCTTACGTTACTAATGAAGCCCTTGGGGAGGGACCAGCTCTTCCCACATGTCTTAATGCACAGGCGGTAGGAAGACTGGAGCAAAAACTTAGTGGTCTTCTTTTGGTAGACAATGTCTTTTTAGGCCTGCATTCAGTCTTCCTGGTAATAATTTTCTATGTTGGCTAATTGCAAATACTGCCCTAGTTCCACTACTGTTTCGAATTTCAACTCCAAAAAGCATTAAAGCATTGTGATATAAGTATCACAGCAGACTGTTGATCGAGGGAAAGATTTTGGCAGTCACAGCACATCTCGGTGGAGTGCTTAAGATGTTGCTATGAAGTTGGTGGAAAACAAAACACTGCAGTCTCTTACCTGCTGTTGCAAATAATAATAATAATAATAATAAAGTACTGTATGTGTTTCATGCAATTCAGCTCTAGGTCTTACTCTGTAAACAGTTCTGCTGCACGGCCTTAACCTCCAAGCACACCACATTCTGTGCTTCTCACTTGATCAGGTTGTTCAACTGGGTTATCTCCTAAAGCGCTAGTGTTACGTTCATTTGTAGCAAAACTTAATATAAACTTACTTTCACTGAAAATTTTCTGAGAAAAGGTGCTGGATAAGTGTGATCAGAGATTCTCGATCTAGATAGATTAAATAAATTGCAGGTTAAAGGGACCAAAATGTTTTCAAAAAACTAAGTCAGTGTCAGTGTATTTTTGAGTGAACGCCCAGTATTTGCATGGGTTAGGGACCATGATTACCAGCGAATAGCTGAAATCTGAAAATACCTGAGGCCCCTCCTAAAATTCTTATTACTGTCTATTTTAATAGTTCAAACACAGGATATACATTAATATGTATTAATGCACACAATGAAAACCATCATTCCACTACCACGAAAGCTAAAATCTATGATCCTTGTGGAGGTACAGTAAAACAGCATCAACAAAATGGCTGTTTGGTAATACCAGCCAATAGCCTGTGAAGTAGCACTGCATTAGATATTATATCTTCCAATGCCACATTTTGTTAGGAATACTTTGGATATACCAGCGTTTCCCACACACAGATGAATGTGTGGTGGTGCACCACAGATTCAAACACTGACCCAAAAATAAAAAATAAAATTCAACATCAACCGTCACATATTGCGCTTTATTTATTTTTTATGAGATTTAAAACATGCAGCGTATTTGTTCAGCTGCATTTCCCTGCTCTCTCTTCATCTCTCTGTCACTCACGCGTCTCTCTCACACACACACACAGCCCATTCCCTCCGTGTACACCATATCTGTCTGGATCACCCACGAAAGCATGGCCTTTTGGTGCAGAGAAGATGGCTGGCGAAAGGTTTGTATCGCGTGAGCACTTTTAACCATACTTTCCAACCCTCCCGATTTTCCCGGGAGAGTCCTGAATTTCAGTACGCCTCCCAAAATCTTCTGGAGCCATTCTCCTGAATTTCTCCCAATATTTGACAGTGTTGCATAAAATGTACACTCCCTGTGTCTTTTGTGAGGGGAATGGAGAATAAAACATGTTTCACTTGCATTTTGACACTTGTTATAGGGTACAGTTTCCTCATTTCAGACATGAAAGTCCTTCGCCTGTTGGCGAAATTCGACATTTTCAATCCAAAATAGGTCACCTACGTGATTTGTATATGTCTGATGAGGAAAGCAATCAGCTGTAATTAGTGACGTATACAGCAGCAGCGAGCAGCATGTTTTCAAAACTGTCTTTATGCGACTGACGCGTAGTTTCTAAAAAAAAAACTAAATAAAAAAAAATACTAAATTAAAAAAAACTCATTTTAAAAACTCATTGGAGTTTTTAGAATGATTCTAAAATTTCCAATGAGTTTTTATAATGATTGATGATTAACCATTCCTAAATGTTCAGTGCTGCTGAGCAGGGGCGTATCCACGAGGTGAATACAGAGGGGCTAAAAGGGCCCAGGGTGGGTCTGGGACTGTAGCACCAAAGTAAAAGCAGAGATGTTCTTCTAGTGGGCACCCAATCTGAGCTGGTCACATTTTAGAGTTTACAACTATTGAAATTACTATTTTGCTAGGGTTTATGTGAAAATGTAGCATCAAACTCTGCTTGGTTTTCAAACAATTTAATTGATTGGGGAAAAATTTAAAGAAAATCACAAAAGCTTTTTCACATAAAAGTAGATGGACTTTAGTTTGTTAACTCATGTTAGTGCTGTGGACTGTTACTTTGTAAAGTAAATAAATACTGTTAAATTCAAGTTAAAACTCAACTCTTTAGATTTTCTTTTTTGACCCCTCCCTAAGTCTGTCTCCCTAATTCTGAGGTCTCAAAGTTGGCATGAATGCTTTTAACACATAATCACAGATTAAAAAGTGCCATAAAATATTTCATATTCTGAATACAATAGTTTCAGTGCATTGATGTTACTGTAGGTCTCGACCATTAATAAACAGCATTAGCGCCTTGTATAGTCGCAAGTTTGCGGTAAAACCTATCCCCCAACACCCCCACCACCGCCACACTTGGCTTTCAGATCTGTGGGAAACGCCGTATACCAAAAAACATATAAATCAGTGATTAGGCAGTTTTTCCGTAAATAATTTGTAATGATTTTCTATCAAAAAAATACTCGTGAACGGATGAATCCCAGAATGCTGAACAGCAAATAGTTTGGGTTCAGACAGAAAAGTCAACATGGCTTTATTTTATCCACATAAAGAGGATCCATACTTTTGCATAACTATATTTTGATTGATGTTCAATGAGACATGTCCAGAGATATTTTTTTTTCTCCTGAATATATATTTTCTGGCTACAGAATAAACCCATGTTGCCTGGCATATTTATCCACACACAAAACATCTCCACCTTATTAATCTCATAAACAAACATCATTTATCTCTTATAATTTTAAAGCAGAACACCACATAGACACAAGCCAATAAGTGTACAAAGCCAAGATTCAGTCGTAAACTGTGCTCAAAACCAATAAAAAAACAACAAATAAATTAGATATTAAAAAATTAGAAAAACACAACGTGATAACATCAAAACTGTCTTGATTATGGGGCGTAGAGTGGCATGGTAGTTTGTGCGGGCTCCTCATGTGCAGAGGCTTCAGTCCTTGGTGCTGTTGTCCCAGGTTCTATCCCCATCCTCGCGGACCCTTGCTGCACTTCTCCCACCGTTTCTACACTATCTATTTACAGATAAAGGTCACTATGACCACCAAACCGTAAAAAAAACTGTATTGATTATTTTCACTTTTACAACTACACACAAAACCCTGCATGTTTCTAAGTCTATTTCTTTGCTCCTTTGCTTTGATTTCTGTTTTTAAATAAAAATAGCATACAGGATGCCTTGAAACAACTAAATGTGATCATTGACAGTATGGGCTTTTTCTGGTTTAGAGAAAGATTGTACATCTCCATAGGTGGCCCAAAATTTATGATGTTGTTGGCAAGGATGCTCAATGTTGCTGTTGAGATTTATGTAAATGTTTACCTGATGTAATGGCTGGGGATTTATTATTATTCTCCACATGCTTAAGTGCAAACACCCTGAGAGTCAATGCTTTACTTAGACCAAAGCACTTAATATTATTATACTTACTACCAAGATATTTTAATGAATTACAAAAGTCTACATTTATTTCACAAGTATGTGTATGCATTATACATAAAGCTAAAGAAAAAAAACAAAATTCAGTCTTTTAGAAAATCCGCCTATAATTTTAAGATCCAATAGGTAAAAGTAACATTGTGGTTTAATTTGAGTACTGCAGTCCATGCAGAATAATGAAAGATTCCTTTCTCAGCCACTCACCACCTCCTCTTCGTAGGTTTCAAGAAGATTAAAGATGAAGACAGGTCATAAATAAATAAATACATTCCACTGCAATATTGAGATGTTGTTAATTGGAAAAAAGTAGCTTAAGATATTTTTAGAGTTAACTATTTTTTTTCTAATTGGGTTCTCCATCGCCTGATACCCATCTCAAGAGGTCGTTGGGCGAGAGGTGGGTACACCCAGTCCAGGGCAACATAGAAACACAGCACAAATGACCATTATAGAAACTCATATCTCAGAAAAATTTTGTGAGAGCAATTATGGGGCATTGCATGGCATTTGGCAGTGGCGGTATAAACTCCACTTGTGTTTGGAGGGGGAAGGTTGCTGAGTTGCATATCAAGAACACCATGCCCACTGTGAAGCATGAGGGTGGAAAAATTATGCTTTGGGACTGTTCTTCTGCAAAGGGGATAGGTCGACGGATTCTTATTAAGAAAAGGATGAATGGGGTAATCTATTGTGAGATTTTGAGCAAAAATGTCCTTCTTCCTTCTATTAGAGAATGGAAGACAAAACAATGTTTGATTTTGCATCATGACAAAGATCCCAAACACATCACCTGGGCAACAAACAGTTGCGACATAAAAAGCAATATATATATAAAAAAAATAATCTGTGGTGGGAGTTGAAAGTCTGTGTTGCCCAGTGACAGCGCTAGACAAGATCAGTATGGAGGAATAGGTCAAAATAGCAGATGCAGTGTGTGCAAACCTGGTGAAGACAGGAAATATTTGACCTCTGTTATTTACAATCAAGGCTACAGTACAAAGTACTGAGGTAAATTTTTGTTATTGACTTGATAATTTTCTTCCGTGTTATTATACAAATAAAAAAAAAAAAAAAAAAATCATTCAATGTAATTTCGTTGATTTTTATTTTTTTACATTTTCCCTCTTATGAAAAAAGTTACAGACCTCATATGTGCTATTTATATATATATATCACAATCTGCTGGGATTCCTTACATAGAAAACTTTTAACTGATTGGAATGTTTGTATAATTGTATTGAAATGACTTTTGTTGTAAAGTGCCTTGAGATTACATTTGTTGTGAATTGGCGCTATATAAAAAAAAATTGAATTGAATATATATATATATATGTGTGTGTGTGTGTGTGCAAAACACAAATTGCTGTTTATTCACTCATCATCCCTGCTCAATGACCATTCTAATGTCTCTTGTCAAGCCTATCACTGATTCTCTCTCCTCCCTTCTCTTCCCCTGACTCTTTTTCTTATTGGGGACCTACTTAGATCAGATAATTAGAGGCTGGTGGGAGGTGTGAAGGGTGGATATGTGGAAAGTGACAGAGAGTAGGAAGCAGAATGGGAGCTGCAAATGTAAAAGCCCTTGGCATAGTTTGAAGCTAAAGGAAGAGGGAGGGTGGGTGAAGGCAACAAAAAGAGAGATAGGCCCATAATTATAGCAGCATAAGGTGTGAAGATGAAAAGGATCTTAAGTTTTGAGACATGTACATACGCAGCAACGCCCTGTGGTACCCTAAAGCTTCCCAGTTTCTATTTTATCATATCCAACAGAGCCTGGGGATAAAACTCTCGCCACCTTTCTCTTTGCTAACTTCTCCTGCCTGCAGCTGCTCCTCCTCATTATTACCAGTATTTCTTCACTACTGCTGTATTTATTTCATTTTTGACTAATGAAAAATAAAATTTTAAAGTAGCTTATTTTACTTTTTAGCTTGGTATGAACAATCCATTTGTCCATTAAATCAAAAGTTAAAACCCCAATGGATCTGCAGCATGAAAGAAAATCTGGCCAATAGGTTGGACTAAGAACATTAATAGTTATTAAAAAAGTTATACAATAACACATATGTTAAAATACACCGATTGCCAGTGCAGAGACTTGAAATTTTAGATGGTTAATCTTTCAGTTCCACTACCTTACCAATTGCACTTTTACTTTATTTAACTACCTCTTCCTTCTCGTATAGTCTTCTGACTCTTCAACCCTTAGCTCAGAGGATAACATTTGTTTGCCTATAAATTAAAATGAGTCAATTCTCTCTACCATTCCCATCCAATATTGGCAGCTAACAGCTATTACAGTTGGCATTTAGTTTCTTTAATAAAATGATCCTGATCAACTGATCAATAAGTCGCTGGTAAATAAACTTCATGAGATTGATCACCCGGGCGCAGTCAGGAAGTAAGTAATGCAAGGAGATGAGAAGTGCAGTATGAGCTGGTAGATAGTGAAATGAATTCAGTGACATTAATATTTTTGTGTTTTTCTATCTTCCTACCAGCTGAATATATTAGGGAAAGACTTGGCAGCAGCTCAGGATATGAACTTGCTGTGTTGTAGACAGGAAAAGAAGAAAGGGAAATATCTTCCTGTGGTTTTCATCAGACAAAAAGACCGGGAAGTGTACCCAGTTTCATCACTTCTTATGTTGATACAATGTGTGTGCATTACAGATATGGACTGTAGTTTGAGAAAGATGGTAAACAAACTTTGTACAATGGATGCAGAAGAGCAAAGAATTCATATGGCGATACATATAAGTAGAGAGTAACCACTGGTTCATTCATTAGTGTATCCAAGTTGAGCTTCATCCATGGTCTTTGTTAGAGAGCCAGAATGGCTTTGTCCTTGAGATGTATGTAGGACAAACAGGCCAATGTCTGATCCCTGTGCCCATATCATTGCTGGCATGAATGAAACAACCGGCTTAAACTCCACCCTGCCCTGCATACTAACATCAAGCTCAAGCACTGGATAGACCCTGCTGGCCTCACTTATTAACATAGAGTTGAGGGATTATTGAGATCACTGCTTCAAATCCCCTAATTGTAATAGTTAACAAAAAATGGTGTTAGCAGAACGAGGGGGGCTCATTTTCTTGCAAAGTTGACATGTTTCCTTTTGTGGGTGTGCATGCCTGTTCCTGAGTATGTATCCATGTGTCTAAACTATCATTTCTAAACAGCATCAACAATCTGGTAGTAAATATGTCACCTTGGAATTAAAGGGTTAATTATAAGCAAATTAAAATTCATTAAGCATGCAGGACACCTGCTTGTTAAATCTATATTTATTCTTTTCTTTTATCAAGCACACAATATGAGAGGATTCGTACATTATTAACCTGAGTCAATACTGACCACCAGCGTATAAGATAATTAGAAATGTAAATCTGCAAAGAATTATGTTTGGGCAAAACTAAGCAGACAGTTCAAAAGGATTAAATAAATGGGCGAAACAGAAAATATCACGCAGGTTGAAATGCTCAAGGGGAAAGAAAATGGGTGGAATAACACAATTGAGAGCAGACTGCTCATCAAAAGAAGCAATCTGCCTGAGCTCATCTCTGTCCATCGTACGCCGTCTGCCAACGCAGACATGAGCACTAGTGATCTTCATTATACCTTACCTCAGGCTAAGATTAACAGGCCACTATGTCCCTGTACATCCCTCCCCTAAAAGCTACAGTGAATTGGCAAAGCACAGGCAGGTTAACACTGCCACAGAAACAGGAATGCAAACAGTACAATTCAAAATAACTGCACACTGAACACTAAGTATCAAATCTCAGGCGCCTATCTCAACAATCTTCCCTGACATCCTTCCTTTTCACAAGGCTAAAGCAGTAACTGTGTAAAATCTCATGTGCTCATGTGATGGGGAGTGGCTGGGTTGGAGGCCAGTCGCTTAGCGTACCTCTTCCAGCACGCAACCCGTCCTTTGCAGCAGAGCTGCCTAATTACAGTCGGCTCTGCTTCGGCGGGAATAGAGCTGCCTGCCAATATTATTGATAATTCACAAAGAGTAAGCTGTTGCAGGGAATAGGGATGGGCAAGTGAAATGACTCAGTTTTATTAGCTTCCACTGCCCTTTGAAGTGCAGTCAAAAGCCAGACATGCCAAGAGACTCATGCCAGATGGAGGTGCAACGACTGAAGGTGTTGCAATCTTTTTAACACAACACTTTTTGCACATGAAATCTAAAACCATAGGCATTAGTCTCATATATGAAAACATTGTATCTTTTTTTTATCATATTCAATTTACTAAATAAACAGAACAGTGCTACCTACCAACTGCACAGTGGGCAGTTGGTAGCACTGTCACCTTGCAGCAAGAAGGCCCGGCTTCGAATCCCAGCCTGGGGTTTTGCGCATGCACTTTGCATGTTCTCCCTGTGCATTTGTCGTATATTCCAGGTACTCCTCCTCCCACAGCCCAAAAACATGAATGTTAGGTTAATCAGAGTCTCTAAATTACCCTTGGGTATGAGTGTGTGTGTTCATGGTTGTTTGTCCTGTGTGTCTCTGTGTTGTCCTGTGATGGACTGGTGATCTGTCCAGTGTGTACCCCGCCTCCTGCTTGATGAATGCTAGAGATAGGCACCGGCCAAACTTCTAAATATTTTGTTATCTTTTGTTGTCTAAATCATCACTATACATATAAATGTAGTGAAAAAAGAATTGAGATGTTATGAGATGATGTTGAAGATAAGTAAAATATAAATTTTATCAGTAGAGCATCAACTAGAAAGAATGTTGAAATGGACATCAATTAAGATGCAGCAATAATTCATTGCTCCCATTCTGACTATCTCTGTATCTAAAGAGAAAAAATCTGAATCAGAGATGCTTTGTTGTGAATCCAGTTATGTTAAGAAGTATATACAACTGAGCTCAGAAAATCTATGAGAAGCAAACATATTTTCTGAAAATTATTCCAGTTCAAAACTGACTGACCTCAGGTTTCTTGACTCGGCCCTCCTGGAAGGAACAAGTGCGAGGGTCATGGGTACAGTCGTGCCTGTATTTACACCAATGACACTGGTAAGGGCTGCTGACACAAGATAGACACCTGAAAAACACAAAGTTTCAAGTAAAAGTTTTTAATCACCAAGGAATGGTAGAGGGGGAAAGTGTAATATATCTGCAGTTGCAGTCAGAAGTTCACATGCAAACAAGATAGAAATGACACATCATGGTAATTTCTGGATTTTCATACTGCATTTGATGGCTTTATTTGCAAAGCAGAATAATTATAATATACACAACCTCTTTGTCTATATATTTTTTTGGCTTGAATGTAATATAGATCTTTTTAAACCCACAAAAATATGAAAACAAACTCAAATATATAAATAGACTCCTATTGTGTGACTGAATAATCATTTTCAAGTGCTTTTTCCAAGCTATTTTTAAAATGCTATTAAAATTTCAATATGGTTGAGACTTTTTTCCAAACTAGCTTGTTCCTGTTTTTGGGATTATTGTCCTGTTGCCAACAAAGGTTATATTACAAAGTATTGAGTTGAATTTTTGTTATTGACCAAATACTTATTTTCCACCATAATTTACAAATAAATTCTTTAAAAATCCTACAATGTGAATTCCTGGATTTTTTTTTTTCAAATTCTGTCTCTCACAGTTGAAGTGTACCTATGATGAAAATTACTGACCTTTATCATTATTTTAAGTGGGAGAACTTGCACAATCGGTGGCTGACTAAATACTTTTTCGCCCCCATGTAAACAGTCAAATGTATGTCAGAATCTTGTTGATAACAACACAATGAGTAGTTTCTCTAAGACAACAACATATAATCAAATATAAGTGGGACAATATGTACAAAAGTAAACATGGATGACTAATTTTAACCCCTGTGTGGCTTAGAAAAACATCCACAAAAAATTCACTTGAGTACAAAATTCATGTTTTGAAAAATAATTTGACCTTGTAATTGTATTCAAAAGTAAAAAACATATTTAAAGTAGAAATGAGTGACATTTACATTGATGATGAATGACTTTAAACTTCTGTTCAGAACTGTAATTTTGTGAAAACAAATTAAAAATCATCGTCTTATAAAGGCTATTTCCTCACACAAAGGCTGTAAAACTATAACAGGCCTGCAGGTAATCCTAAACTTTAAATGTCAAAAGAGAGAGAAGAAAGCTGGGTACAAATGCTACCTTCTGAAAACCCTGAGAGAAATGTTGTCCTTCTGGATCGCCAAAATTGGTACATGAAAAATGTAATAAAAGACTGTTGCAGACTTTGATTAAAGTGCATTTAAAAACAGCAGTAAAGGATGACTTACGACTTGTGCACGCTGCAGTTGTAGAAAACAAAACTGGTATTTACAAAAGCCAGGCCGGTCTCCTTGGACTTGAGATAGAGCTGGACTATCTGGTGGTCACCTACAAAAGTACAAGATGGTCAACATTTAAATTAAGGTTTTAAAACATTTATTGAACAACATATTGATATTTACAGAAGTTTTATTTGTTTAACAGGGTTTGGTTTTCCAATAAAGCAACAGTTGATCATCTTGTTGCATTGATAAAGGATGTATCTTAAAAGGCAGGAATTAAAGCTACAGTTCTGTCAAGTGTCCTTTTTTCATGCAGCTGTGCATGAAGCTGGTTCACAGACATGTCCCTTGGGATGGGCAGTATTCCCTCTGAAATCTCTTTGAGAGTATCGTTGACAAGGTAAAAGAAGAACATGAGACAGCAACCATGTGTATTTTTGAGGAAGTGTATCAACACGCACCTCATCTGTATCAGGTGTGTCCTTTTGTCTGGCACTAATGAAGGAGTTCATGTTTAATTCATCAACACAGCCAACTGCTCATTCTCCGTACTGCGTCTGTACCTCTCCCTCTCTTTCATTCCCACTATCTTTACACACAGGTCTCTTCACTCCTTCCACACTTTGACTCCCTATCCCTGGTGTCTCTCCCTCCATCTCTCTAACAAAGAAGGAATCATTCATCAATCAGGGTAAAGCACTGCTGACAACGGATCTGTCCTAATTAGGCCACCTAAATGTTACCTTGAAGCCTGCTAACACTCTCTATCCTTCCCTCTCTTCATCTGCTGTGCGCCCTTTTTGCTCTTTACACCAAGCTTTGACTAATGAGTAATAGTAACAACAGAAGATGAAAGATTCAACTTTAAGAAACATTTTTCTCTCTCCCCCCATCAGAAAAATATATATAGCCTACATTTGTCTGGGCAGCAAAGCTTTAGCAGTATGTGAAAGGGGTTTGGTGTACATATTTACACATCTATGTTTATATTATGGCAGCATTACCAGCTTTACATTTGGCTGACACTGGAAACACTGAACAAATGTTTGTAAATCCCAGAAATTGAATGTCAGATTTACATCTTTACATGGGCACTGCCTGTTTGTGGATTATCACGTCACAAATTTGCTTACAACAGCTAAGAGAAAACGTGAAGATGTGAATTTACAGAGTAAGTTTCACAAGCATCATGATAAGGGTCAACCCCTATATTTTATTGTTTATATTTTGATGGATGTTTTTTTTTTTGTTTCAGTGTTTCAGTATGATTTAATGTGTCTTTAAATTCTCCAATTCTCTTCTATGATGAACGAACCCAAACTTTAGGCAGATAAAGAAAACATGAGAAAAATTAACATGTAAATAAGCTAGCAAGGACCAAGTTGCAAATTTTTGGATGTTAAAGTTTATTCATATCCCCAACAGATTTAGAAAGATATTTCCCTGTTGAAACCAGATAATGTGTTTGCATGTTTCCACTGGGATGTTGAGCTATTTTATTCATCTCCTGTGATAGGCTCCAGGGTTTATTCATCTCCGTAATGTTTAGCTTCCACCACAGATTCACTATCGGGTACAAGTCTGCAATTTGACTGGGTCATTCCAAATATTAATAACCTACTGTAACCAGTTGAAAGAAACATATTGCCCAAATTAGAAAATACATCTAAATCTGACAGGGGTATGAATAATATGTGGTATTTACAATGTATTCTATTTTTCATAAAAAAGTTGGTATATAAATTAAAATCGGTTCATTCTCCGCCTTAATTTCTTCCAGAGCATTTGGTGAAGAATTTAAAATGAATTCACTTTTGAGTTCACTATGTGAACTGCGATAGATCTTAATGTGAAGTTACACAACTCTGGAAATCTTAAATATCTGAATTTCCTCAGACTGAACTTGTCAGACATGTATTTCACAAGATTGGCATTATCACCTTTAGAACTGTAAAATGACAATCAGAAGAGATAAAATGTTTGATTTTCTTCGATATTATTTTACTTGCAGTTGAGTTGTGTCTGAAAGGTTTAAACCATTTCCTTTCAGCAAGAAAATAGAAACACTATGTACTGATCTCTTGTTTACTTGTTTGATAATTAGGAAAAAAAAATATTCTTTGTTAATCTCCTCCTTGGGTCCCACTATTCTGCTTGGATCAGATCCATTTGAGGGACAAATGTAAAGAAATTTCAGAGCAGACTAATAACTAATGTTAGTTATTCACTAAACACCTGCTAGGGCATTGCTTGAAGGCTTGTTGAGTTGCTTCTGGTAATGAGAAAATATTCCAATGGGTGTTCCTTTGCCTTAGAGCTAACTGAAGGAAAAAGATCAAAATGACAGCAGATAAATTTTGGTGACAGCGATGTATGTTTGTATTTCATAGGTGGCACAGACTAGATATTTATCGCAATGGAAAATTAATCTAATGGTTTTAATAGAGATCTCTACAGATACTTTGTACATCTCTATTAAGCAAAGATATAATCAAGAATAAAAGTTTGCGACAATGTTGTGCTACAAGGCATTGTGCATTTTCTGAACAAACCTCCACCATTACCCTTGCTTCTTACCCTTGTCCACAATAATTCGTGGCATCTCCTTTTCAGCCGGCGAGGAGCACTTGATCCGGTTTCCTTCTACCAGGCCATTCATCTCGGCCAGGTCCTCAAATGTGCAGTTAACGCCTGCTGAAAGCTCGGGGACATTATGGGCTTCCAACACCAACTATAAAAGGAATGGAAGGAGAAGTCTGTTAGAAATTAACATAAAAACATTTGTCTAACAATAACTAAGGCAACGTCCAGTTGGTGGCAATGTGGAGCACAGGTGTTTTGTGCCTTTTTGTCTGTTTTTCAACCAAATTACACTCAGTTGCCTGAACAGCAAAGTTAAGATATCCAGACTTCAAACAAAACACTCAACTCATTCCACCGAAGAAGAAAAGAAGAAAAAGCAGAAGTACAAAATCATTCTATGTGTGGTTGGAGCATTCGGGGAACTAAAAATAATATTCTTTAAAGCATAACATTCTGGTGCATTTTAAACACATCATCACTCTCACTCAGAAACTTCCTCAAGTGAAGTCCAGTGCAACAAGGAATGTTCAGACCTCTACGTTGGGAATTGTAAAATAGCGGCTTTATGAACAGACTGCAAATCATAAAGGGGCAAACTCAATTGGCCAAAAATGTATCACTTGATTAATTCTCAGGAACATAAGACACTTGTTTGAAGATAGCAATATGTTCACTTTGAACAGGGAAGACAAGGTGTTTGAGAGAGCAGTAAGAGAAAACCAAAGACTAAACAGAAGAGGGGCCTTATATTTCATCTTTCAAACACATACTCTGCAGCCCTGATTTTACTCCCAAGGCAGTTATCCAGCAATTCACACTTTCGAACATGTGACCACAATAACTCACATGGAATTGTTCAGGACATGTTTAGATCTTCACGCAACATTGACCCAAACAATCAACTGAATAGCAGGTAAGGCCAGTGACTCGTGTCCTGATTAACCTACTGTATAAGACAATTCCGTGACCCTATTCGTGTGATTGTTCTTACTACAACTTACAGTATAACACTTATCAGTGTGATGCAATCCAACAAACCAGCTGTTTTGCTCAGTTTGTTGACGCGGGTAACGCAAGTCAAACATATCAACAGTGGCATGTTGGCACCAAAACTGAACCAGAGGGTAATTTAAAAAAGAGCATGCAATGGTTCTTGTTTCCTTGACATCATGTGGATAGCTGGGTGTGTGTGCATTGTTTTGCTGTGGAACAAATGGGAACTGTGTTGACTAAGGGAAGATGATAAGATTGTGGTGAGATCACAGCATTTTGGGAAATTTACTTCTAAATGCTCTTTAACCTGGTTTTTATTTTGAAACATACCTCCCATCATCTAGACCTCAGGTCTCAAACTCAAGGCCAGTGGGCAAGATTCGGCTCTCTAAAACCATTTATGTGGCCCTATCAAATCTAGGGGGGGTCACATTACTAGAACTTTAAGATAACAGTTGTGATTTTATCAGTCAAATCGAATCAGACTTTATTAAGATAGTCCCAAAACACATCAGTATGGAAAGATGTCAGCATTATTATTTTATTTTAGAAGTTATCGAATGCAGAGAAAGCTAAAATATTTCAACAACTAGGTTTTTTAGCAATACATTCTGCCACAATCAGCCCTTTGAGGACATTCATAATCTAGATCTTGCCCAAAATGACAATGACTTTGACACCCCTGATCTAGACCTTTATGTAAAAGTATCATTATTTAATTGATGTGGCCTCTTTCAGTCAAATAATGTTTTGCAAAGCAATAGGTTTTGGCAATGATTTAAGGATCACAGCAAACCATTTGAAAATTTGGTCAGAATTTTATGGTCAGTGTTATTATTAGCTACTAGATCACGCTCCAAGTAAATGACTTGTGACTTGCATTTCTAATTTTTAAATAATTTTGCATACAAAACATATATACATAGCTGTAATGCAGTGTTTCAGAGGCACATGTAAAAATGTTATTACTGCAGTTTTTACTGCAAAATCATTGCATTTGATATTAGAATGAAATTAAAATGAATTCTGTTTTAACAGACTTTCCTACAGTTAAAAGACATCTTAAGGTAATCTTTGAAATTAATTCCATAGCTAGATATGTATGTTAACTTTTTTCTGTAAAAATTAGCAAAAATAAGTAAAGGAATAACTTCACCACACTGTTCTTAGTTATACTGGGTGAAGCAATGCAGGGTCAAAGAAGAAGAACGCAAAATGAATTCAGATGAAGCAGTGCTTAGACAAGAGGAGAAAAAATCTACTAGGATGACTGAGGGAAGCAAATGAAGGAGAGTTGCAAGCACCCAGGTTAGTGAACTGTCACAGAATAGAGCCTTCTTCAGGAAACAAGATATGCTAATTCTTCATCATAATGTGAAAATGCTGCATAAGCTTCCCTGGCACCGCAGGAAGAATGTTCTCAGGTGAAGTGGGAAGGAAGGGAAGAAGATATTTTTTCTTTGAATAAAAGAGAAGAAGATGTTCAGGAAGGTGGAGCAGGGTCAAGACCACAATATACATATTGATGGAAAACACTGTACAGAGGGCTTTGGTTTAAACACTGATTTCAGGTGTAGCCAGTAGTACACTTGTGATGCAACAGTAAAAGCTGCATCAGCGGCAGAAAAGGGCTGACCTGCACTTTTTTTAGATTGCTATTTAATGAAAAGAAAGCAGCAGCTGCATGGCCATCTGCACAAAATCCCAAATAAAATGGACACTGAATTCCTTGCCCCATATCTCCTAAATACTATACCCATCACCTCCCTAGTAACTTGGCTTTTATTTGCCTTACCATTCAAGAAGTAACAGCCAGACACATGGTTTACTTTAATGCATTCAGAAAAAAAAGAGTTGCCTTACCAGTGCGGTGAAAATTTTAGAAAAACCATCCACTAAACATGAAGAAAGTAAAGACCATATCTTCAATGAGCAAAACCAGAGGGAGAATTATTTCCAAGAAAAAATATCTTTAAGACTTCAGGAAGGACATGTCCTTGCTTTTATTCAGGGATTCCTATTCCGTATATTTCCAAACACATTAAATAACCCAAAGGTCAAGTTGTGGCCACAGCCTGTTTGGCTGAAACCTCTGCAGAGCATTCAGCAGAATAGTAGATGTGTGCTGAAAGGTTAAGCACTCTACAGCATTGCGCAGGCACCCATGAATATTATTAGACTAATACAGAGATATATTTCCGACAACCAACAGCTCACATTTGACCTTCTGACTTACGCAGATGAAAACTGTCCTACAGGAAATATACAGGAAAAGAGGGTTTTCAAGGAGGAAAATAAATCTGAGAAAAAAGGGGGTGACATTTGTATTCTTCCACTATTTACTTTGATGCAACTTTATGAAATAATTTGCACTCAATTACCTGTATAAACCTAGGTTTCTGTTTTTTTACAATAAAAAATGAGAAAAGTTTGATGTGAATTTGCAATTCAGCCCTCCAATGGTTAATATACATTGTAGAACTACTTTTGCTACAACTACAGTTTCAAGACTTTTAGGGTATATGTCTTGATCACCTTTGTACACTCAAAAAGTCTTTTTTTTGTCCATACTTTGCCATATAGTCAAACTCAATGATGTTGGATAGAAATCTGTGAAAAGCTATAATGAATTCTCCATTTGTTTAACATCTCGACTTTGATTATGTCATGCTAACGAATTAAAATAAACTATTCCACTGGAGCAAAGGCTGTATGTTAAGCACCTCAACCTAGGTGTCTTTTGCTGCCACAAACATGTTTTTTTTTTATCACATCCATCTTCCCCCAAAATATGACCCCTTCCTTTGTCCCTGGTGGAGAAAAACATTTCCACAGTATGATGTCACCCCATCATGTTTCACATACACGCACATTAATACCCCAAAATAAAACCAATTGGAACCATTTGCCATTAAATGTTACAGTAAGGAAAACGAATTTGCCTGTTAGTAATATGATGTCATCTTCTCTGAAGGGATTAGAACATTGGTGAAAAAAAGGTTCATAGGTTCATGATAGTTTTTCTAGGTAATTTATAGCTATCAATTATTTTGAAAACTATGCTTGCTTTTACACATCATTTGTGTAGTTCTGCAACAGCAGAATATTTTATTCATAGAAACAGCCTTTGAAGAGCTCATGTTCTACAATTCTGATAAGACACATTGCAAAGAAATGCAGCTCTTGCTACACATATCAATATATATGAACAGCCAAAAAGCTAGCTCGCTAACAAAAGTTAGAGTCATACCTCCAGCTGATAACTGTGCTTATTTAGCTGCCAGCATGCATGACAACACAGCTGAGCTAAACTGTATGCTGTTACCAATTGTAGCTATTTATTTGAAGAGTATTTCAGGAGCTGGAACAGGAAATTGCAAGGTCAGGATTTAAAGGATTGGTGCTCGCAGACAGTAAAATGATACAAAGCAGTATTGGAAAGTTAACACCATGTAGTCAATAGTACTTAAAGCCTAATTACATGGTAGTACAAATATGCTTGAGAGTGATATTGTGAATCTGCCAGGCAAGTTTGTGCACTTGCAACATATCTAGTCATTATCACAATTTACTGTAAGGGGCTGCTATTGAAAAAATGATTTAGCGGTTGCTAAGAGTGCTTTTCTTGTTGATTAAACTAATATATTTTATTGCTGCTAATAAAACTTCAAAACTGACAAGTTGGGTGGACCTGAAACATATTAAATGGGCTATTAGTCTAAGAAAAAAAAATCAGAAAAAATACTTTAGACTGTTCAAAGAATTAGAAAAACTGTTTTTCTTTTTCTTACAAATTTAACTCTTTTAATTAAAAAAAATGCTTGAATCGTCAGCTTTCCAGTCAATAACTGAGCAAACATTTAGTATAATAACTTCTTCACTTCTGTATTAAATGCAGTACACTGACTTCTGGCATAGTTATTCTAGTCCAGGAAAACTTGTCCACACTCTACCCTTCATTTGGGTAACTTGGTTGTGTGTCAAAAAAAGTAGCTTCTTCTGATAAGATACTTTTGTATGACATCTATTTATTTGAACGGGTGATTCTTAATGCCAATATGTTGGTCAAAAACAAAGCTGTTGTGGCTTCCTGATTTATTTGAGATAATGGTCTTGAAACACACATTCCAAGGGTTGTTCTTTAGCATAATGCAACCTGACCTCTAAGCATTTTAAGTAACTCAAACTAATCCATAATTACTGGTATGTAATGAATAGACCTGACAGCATAGTATGACAAGTCCTCCTTAAGGATGATGCATAGACCACCAGGCGTCATAGTTTACAGTAGCTTGAATTCAGCATTTCCAGTATGATCCAAAAACAATCTTGATTTTATCAGTCCACAAAAATAATATCTTTTTGGTAAATACATGTTTTTTTTTTCCAACAATGGAGCTTTCAGGAGGCTTCTTGCCAACAGCTTGGGTTCACATTGGCATCCTCTAATTCTTATAGTACTCACAGGGGACTTTAGACCATCTTTGATCACCCTGGAACTGATAATCGACTTAGTATTTCTAATTTTAGCTAGTTTTTTATCCGTCTGAATGATGGTTTTCTGTTGTCTGCCTCTCTTTTCTGGCTGGGGTTGTTTTTTTAATACACCCACTTAACTCAGTTTTGTAGCCTTGCCCTTAAACAAGTACCAAATATTTGGCACCTGTTTTCTTAAGGAATGAAAAAACTGAACAGTACACTACTATTATTCATAACACACCCCTTCGATTACACATTCAATTGCAAAGAATCAGCTGTATGTATACTATATTAAGATAACTATTTTTGAAAGAAAATTGATTACATGGTAAACACTTGTCAATAGTTTCTCTTCCCGTAGAAATGATGAATGTATTCATTCTCATCCACTCACCGTGACACTAAACTGGGACACTGATATGTTGTTCGGATGGACACTGAGACGCACACACTGCTTGATGTCTGAAGAAAAGCGCCGGGGTTCTGATGAGCGCTCACATTTCTCCTTTCTGGCACACCTGAAAGAAAAAAGGGGGGGGGGGGAACAGGAGGGGTTGTTATTCTGGGATGAAAAATAGACACGCATCCGATGCACATGGTAACCTGATCAGGGCTTACTCTTTTCTACCTGTTGGCATCTGGGAAAAAAAGAATGTCCCAACCCCTCTCAGACGGGGGCTATTGGAAACATTTATCATATTTCCTCTCTGGAAACGTACCAGCTACAGTGGGTGGGAGCAGTTGCATTTAAAACAAAGCTCACTCTATATGTGGAAGTGGAGCCAGTCCATTGGGAAAGAGCTTGTCCCTGCTTTTGTGCAGGAACCTTAATAACTGGCATTCATGGGCAATGCCAAATGCAGGTGGAAAGGCGGACGCTAATGGGGGGAGGAAGGATACATTACCCCAGTTCTTAAAACCAAACCAGGTGGCCTAATCCAGTCTGTTACAGTGGTTTGAGGAAAAGGAGAGAAAGATGCTTTGTGCTTAAGGTAGAATTTACTGACTCTTGTTGTTAAATGCAATCCCATGTTAAACTTAAAGACCATTTCCTATTTAGACTGAAATAAAACTGCAGTACATTCTCACCACAAAACTATTGCTGATAGTCTTTTCATAATGGAGGAAGATTTGTATTACTATATTCATGGATTATCACCTTTTCTTGTTTGCATATCATCCCTTCATAAACTTGTTCATGTTTAGTTCCATTCTGATTCAGAGAAAAATGTTACTGTACGATTAATACTCTGGAAAATCCATAAAACTCTTTCAGAGGAATTAATAATTGAATAGGAGAGGTCACAATGAATGTAACATATGGTAACCTAGAGGGGGTGTTTGCCCTGACAGTATTGTAAAGTTAAGCAGCCTAACATGACACAAAGAAGCCACACAAAAAAAAAATCAGTTTGAGAGCAGAAGCAGGAGGAAGAGAAGAGAATGTAGGATAGTGCAAGAGAGCAGTAAGAGTTTAGATTTAAAGGAATACAGCCATTGTTGGCTGTCTGTGAAGCTTTTCCCGCTAAGCCGGTTTCAGTAGGGGTTTAATCGCTTCAGGTTTCTTTGTGCTCCTATCACTGGTGTCTGTGCCTTTCTTTGCGCTGATTTAATAGACCACATCATTTGAACAGCCTAAGGCAAACAAGCCAAATATGAAAATCTGCAAATACAGATATTTTACAGTTGCATAAAAAATGATTAATTTCTTTAATATCAATGTCTGTATTGTTTAAATGGAGCTCTGTTATAATTTTGCCATCCAATTCTGAATGATGAGTGTTTTGATAAAAATTACAGTAAATTGGTTAAGCTACGTTGAGCCATAAAATAGGTCTTGGTTCCACTTCTGTAATGGACTTAGCAGTTCTACCAACATTAAATAACATATTCCCAAACTGTTTACATGCATATTTAAGACATGTATTTTGTGTGAACTTGCAGAGTTTGTCAGGAAATTAGATATCCCCATGAATCTTAATTATTACATTTAAAGTTAAAAACTGTTTTGTTTTTTAACAATTTCGCTTTGTAACTGCTACATATATGCACAATAAATTTGAAATGCAGGTGACTAACATGTGAAGAATGTTGAATTATTAACAAGTAATAGGCAGTGTTATTAGAATTGTATAAAAGGCCAGATAAGAGGCACTATTAACAGTACATTATTATAAAAAGTTATACTATATGATTAGAATTTGAAAAGACTGTTAGGTTCCCTTCATTCCTATGTGTGAATACAGATACACTTAAATAAAAAGCTTCATTATTACAATATTATCCCTCCACATCTAGGAGTCTGATTTTATTTATATGAAATGTCATTCGCTGGCTGCTTCTTAGTTTCATTTTTTCACCTCCATAAGGTTTAGTTTTTAATATCAAACAGAAAATGTGGATTTAAGTTTTGCCCTCATTTCAGAATATTTTTAGTTTTTCACATGAGTAATAAATAAATACCAGATATTATTTTGAATCACAATAGATGTGCTCAGGGCTGATAAATGGCCTATGGGGTTTGCTAAGAGATATATGAGCCGAGTTTATGACTTTATGGTTAGAGTCCACAGGCCATAAGCAAACGGGAATAGATGATGATGCAGGAAAACAACCGTAGTACAGAAAAGATCTGAGTGCACGAAGTTGGAGAAGTTAAATTTCTTGGGATGAACTCGATCTTGTTGAAAATAGCCGTTTTGCCAAGATTTGTTGCTTAGATTTAATCTTCTTCTTAGAGTTATATTATGTTTCTGAGACAATATGAAATGAGTAGGCTATTTCAGTGGAATGAAAAGTAGGAAAGGTATTAAATCATAATATTTTCTGTCTTTTTCCCTTCATTTTAAAAAATAAGTTATTTTGGCCCATGTGCAAACATGTACTCATTACATTTTTTTTCAAACACAGCAATCTAGTTTTAAAGAACAGGAATCTCATTTTTAAAATTTCGTGTAAAATCCTTACTAAAAATATACTTAAGCTTAGCCAAAAAATTACTTAGACCTAATAAGTTTTAGGTCCTTGCCAATAAACATGACCACAAATGGATAAGATACATCAGCATTTTCATGAATGTCTTACAATGTTAAATGAAATGATAGTCATTAAAGAGGACATATCATGAATCATGTTCTTGGGACTTTTCCTTTCTGTTGCATTACACAACTTTGAATGTGTAAGAGATGAACAATGATTCAAAGTTTCAAGACAGACTGCTCTTCACTGAGTCACTCAGAAATCAGTGTGTAAAAAAGCAGCTATAATTCTACTTAATACAGCCAGACAGCAGAGGCAGGGCAACAATATCAAGTATTAGGGTTAAAGTACAACATCTAAAATCCAAAGTTTTTACAACTCTAAAAAGAAATAAGGGCCCTATAAAGATGTAAAAGTTTATTTTTTTTAAAGATGACAAAAAGAATAGTCCAACACACAACCGCTATTTGCTTTAAATAATCATATTTGTATAAAAATAAATACTTCCCCAAAGGGCACTGTATTACAGAAATTCAACACGTGTTGTTTCCCATTAATGTCTACAGGCACAGTAATTTTCTTTTTTCCCGGAATCAGAAAAATACAACAATCAGCACACTGAATGATAAAGCTTTCCCCAGACAATAACTAAGCAGAACAAGTAAACTTAAGTTGTCTTTATAAATAGAGTATCTACCCAAGAATGACAAACAAGGTTTTGTATTAATCAAGGGTCCTCCCAAAGAATCTATATTTTTGTTCAAAGGAAAATTGACATACCTATACATAATGTTAAATTCTAATGTGGAAGGCGCACACAGTTCAATAGATTTAAGACGCGGCTATTATCAAGGCAGAACACTGGATAACAATTTTAATTTACTTTTCACATAAAGCCATAAAGAACTGGTATAATTCACAACAATTTGCAACATCACCCTTCGTAAACATTTTTAAATAAAGGCTTTAGAACACCAAATCAAAACAATTTAGATTGCAAATTATAGCTATAAAAAAGCCTAATTCTGGCCATCGTTTTCGCCACCATATCTTCATTTGCTTTGTACGCTTCCGTTGTGCTGCGCTGTTTGACTGGGCATGATGCATTGTGAGAAGGCAAGCTAAATTGATTACAGCAGCTCTGAATAAAAACTAATCCAAGCTCTTATTTCCCTCAGACTATGATAAGGGGAGGGAGGGAGGATGGATGGATGGATGGATGGATACCTTGAATCTAGTTAAATATCCATGAGGCAGAGTTTGCAAGGCTCAGGAGGAGTGAAGGAAAAGATTATAGTAAAGAGAGAGCAGCAGTATCTGGCCATGCGAGGCTCCAGGTGTAATGCATACCTAATGAAAGGCTTGGAGAAGGTCAAACAGGCTGTGAAATGAAAGCTATTAAATTCCCACAAAGCTGTGGTCCAGCCATCCTCAGTTCCATCAAATACCTGTGTCAGGAAAACGTGAACAAATGCATGAGACCATACACACAAGTCCATTAACCTATACACTGAATGCTGAAAGACAGTCTGAGCAGAAATAAAATATTTTTATAACAAAACTGGGCAAATAACAAAAAAATATATATCAACCCATGTAGAGATACTACATAGCCTTAGAAGTATTGCTTTAGATTACACACTGGATCTTTACAGTATTTGGGATAATTCGATGCACAATAAATAGGTATCCTGTAGCTCAGCTGAAATTCAATTATCATACTACCCATGCATCATCACACACTACAAAGAATCCTAGATATACATAGAGCATGTGGCTCGATAGGTTACTTTCAAATGAGTTGTGTCATATATAGTTAATATTCTAAAACACTGAATGGGTGCCTTTCCTCCTGTATTTGTGACTAAATGCACATGGCAGGGTCAAACACACACACATAAAAGTACACTTCCTGCTATCATTAAGTGTGGTTGTCCACAGAGCATGCTGAAATTTGCAAGTAGAAGCTGGTGGAAGAGTAATTACTCGGCCCACTGGCCATGACCCTCTTACTCCAGTTTGTGTGGACACATGCTAAGACTCACAAATCCACCAACTCCTGCTCATAAAACCTGACTCTTGCAGCACCATACCTGAGGGCACAGGAATTGTAGAGTGGAAGTTGCTAGGTGTAGAAATCTCCAATACTAGTGATGCAAGAACTCCAGCTGAGCAAAAAATACATAAAGTTACAGTACTTTTGAAGGTTTGCAATTTGTTCTAAAATTCTATTTCAATGTTAGTTTAGTTTTAAAAGGATGCATTACTACAAATACCTTAAGGCAGTTTACAACACAAACAGATCAAAATCATGTCCAGTTACATAGATTAGAATCCATTTCAAATAGTTTATTTAATTGTCATTAAATATAACATTTTAGATCCAAGTAGATATAGTCCAACATGATTCCACTACAGTGATAAAAATGGATTTTTACTGTAAGGAGGCAAAAAAAAAGAAGAATGATTTAGTTATCGAGGGAAAAAAGGTCTAAAAGAAATGCTGGGGCCATGTAAAAAAAATATTATTCCAGTGGTAAAACATGCATCAACTGGGATTAACCACATTCAGTTCAGTTACACTAATCAGATCTAGGCATGATAACTGCCAGAGCTGTAGAATTAAGAAGTTGAAAAGAACCTGTCTAGCAATATAAAATAGACTAAAATATCTAAAAAATTAATGCAGCAAGTACCAATTAAAAAAAAATCAAGAAACAGATGTAAAAAGTATTTTAATATAGAAAAGGTTACAAAGTTATTTTTCAGACTTTAAAAACAACAGTGAACTGCCAGGGAACATTATCACAAAGGGAGGAATCGTGGAGCATTGGACAACCTTCTCATAAGTGAACCGTCTACCATAATTATTTAAAAAGTTGAACAATGACACGTCCAGGAGGTCACACAAGAGCCCAACAGAGTATCTAAAACACTTCAGATCATTTAGCCAAAATTCTTCCTGACCAAAAAAGAAACTCTTTCACAATATTCACGATACTGTGTATAAAAAACACAACAAGTATATAATTACTTATAATTAATTACTTGATATAATAATTAATTATTATTATGAATACACATTTGAATAGAATTAAGCTTATTTACCATATACAACATTAATCATATAGTTTCTCCTTCACACACTCAGAGTCCTGTTAAGATAATGAGCTGGTGACTGGCAACATGATTCGGGCCTGCAGCCAACTATTTGGCAACATTTTTCTCAGCCATTACTTTTACAACAAGACCTCCACCACATCACATTTCATAAACAGAATTACGAATCAACCCCAAGATTCTGGTACCCAAAGTTGCTATGCTACACAGTCAGGCTCAGAAGTATAATTCATCAGCGCGTGAGGAAGGGAGTTTTTTTTTTTTATGAGAAGGCATTAACTACAAATAATTATTTCTTGTAAATAGGAATAGGCCGCTTTAATGTATCCTTGCACTTTATAATTTTTATAAATCTTTTTTTATTAAATTAAACACTGTTTCTAAAAAAGAATAGCTATTTTATAATGATGAGGACAACAGTATTTTATACCAAACCTAGACCTCTTTCTAACTGTAACCTACCAAATTTACTTTATATGGATGTCTGCCTGGAAGATAATAGTATATCAATATCATTAGACAAGCAAAATATAATTTTGTTTCCTAATATATTTTTAGTATACGGGTGCAGCTGTTAATACTGTTGCCTTGAAGCAAGAATGTGCTGGGAGCAAATCTCACCCTGGGGTTTTATTGCATGCAGTTTGCATGTTCTTCCTATGTACTTATGCGTTCCCTCTGGGTACTTGGGCTTCCTCTCACTGTCCAAACACTAATGACGGATTAATTGGTTAATATAAATTGCTCTTAGTTGTGTATGCATGCATGGTTGTTCCTGTATTGGCCAGTGATGGACTGGCAACCAGACCAGGGTGTACCCCATATCTTTCCCAATAGTAGGTGCAGATAGCAGTTGACTTCTAATCTTCCATTCTATTGTGATGTGGATTTATAAAACCCTCTTAGCCTGACATTCAGTAGCCTCATCATTTGGAATACATAACCATATATCTTCACTTCCTTTGACTGTCACTGCATCTGTCCTTCATCGTCTTTGTCTCATGTCAGTCTAGTTCATGCTCTACTGGGCAAAAGCGAGGCAACTAAACCCACTGTGAGAGTGAGTGTGTGTTTATGTCCATTTTCCAGTGATGGGGTATTTTTGTGTGTGCTAGAGTGACAATAGGTGACAGTGAGCAATGGTCCTGACTTCAGAGAGGACGTGCAGCTATTTCATGTGTGCTTTAGGATGTGTATTGCTCGTAGATGGGTCGGCTTTGTGTATGTGAGAGAGTGAGTCAGTGTGTGTTCTCACACAACAATGGTGGCAGGTTAGAGAGGATGCACAGCACTCTGTTCCATCCTGATGCCCCTGTCACTTCTTAGCCTTGTTCCTTTCTCTCAACCTTCCTTAGGACCCACCAGGAGATGCAAGGTGAGGGTAAGGGGAGAGACTAGTCACTCATACACAAGGGGCACCTACCCTCCCATGGTGCAGTGGGATCTTAGTATCTCAACATGAAAGCAACAAGTTTGAGGAAGTTTAACTTTTTGGGTGGTAAAGCCATTGAAAGGAAGGTTTAGGAGTAAATGATGTGCTTTCATAGTATTTTGTTGAGATACACCTTAACAAAATGGGTTCCTACAAATCTTTTATTTTAAAATTGTATACATTTCCAGATTCTATTTTCTATGCTATTTCTATATGACATACTATCATAAAATAACATAGCATAACCTGTTTTGACAAAACACACATGTCTGCCTCGTTCCTTCATTGGGAGAGATTTTTATGGTCATAAAATCAAACAAGTGCCATTTTATGTGAAAAAAGAAAAACTCTAAAACATAGTCCACTCCAAATACAAAAAAAATTAGACTGGTGTTATCTGTAAATATTCCTATTTTTTATTTGTCAGTGAACATTTTCTAACCCATATTTAAAACACTTAAAGCTGTCTCCAGGGGAGCCAAGTGGTCACAGTAACCAAACCCCAGGAATCTGTAGGTGTTTATTATGGCATTTCATTTTAATTAGGATTACTTTTGCATACCACAATAATGAGCATCGTGAAGAAATGTATATTTATGAACACAATGACAGGTAGTGGTGAAGCAAAACTTAAATAGAGGATTGGAGGAGAGATAGAACAATGGATTTGCCAATTAGGTATGACTTCTGAAAGGTTATTTCTAGAAACAACAGTTGGGGTAGAATACTGTACATACCTGCAAGCTTCAACCATTTATCAGAATTATCAGGTTTCATCTAATGACTTTCTGAATTTTTCCATTTTTTTTCTAATAGGCATGTACACGACTGATAAGCATTTATAAAACTGTAATTATAAACCCTGCCAACTTAACAAAAGCATTTTATCCTTCTCTTTATAAACTAGATGTGAATTAAAACTGCAAAAGTTTGGAGCGATTAAAATCCACACACTTTCAGGGATGCACTAATCACTAGCGGTCACTGATGTGTACTTAATGTATTAATGCATCGTCACCTATCAAATGAGACAATATATTTGCAGCTGGTTGCACAGGTAAGAACATTCTCTTCTCCCCTTGATGGAGGATCAATATGCATGAGTTAGTAGACATGAAATAAGTAAGAAGCAGTAAGGCTGTTTAAACAGCAACTCCCCCTCTACCAGAGTCTAACTGTAGTAGAAAGAGGCGTTATCTTGTGGACTAGCAAACGTGTTGAAAGGGGGGGGGGGGGTCTAGGCCGAGGGTTTCAAATACATATACATTTTTAGGTCACATCAAGATAATAAATGTCCTTGAAGGGCAGAAAGTATGGATAGAACAATATTTAACAAAACAAATATTTAGAATATTAATAAATATTGATCTAAACAAGTTCTTAAAGTTAAACAGGTACTTCTTAAAATCAAAAAAATGTAAAAGTGATTTAGGACTGTTCAAATAAACACTCATTTGCCTGATGCCTGATTCAAATTCAAGTGCAGTATCATTGGTGTTTTTACCTCCCTCTGCCGTCCTGCAGGTGCAGAAGCACACCAAGATTTTTTCTTATATTTTCTTCTTTACCACTTCTCTCCTATCTTAAATTCATATGTTAGTTCTCACATTTTTTCCTACCTCTCTTTATCTTCTTTCTCCCCCTCCTTATTTTTCATATCTGCGTCCACAATAGAAAAAACGCAGCAATTTTAATAAAGATTTCTTACACATATATATCAAGTGGAGTACTATAGCTTAATGTGCAGTATACAGTTTTATCCTGAAGCGTGGGGGGGGGGGGGGGGTGTAAGACAAAACTATTACAGACAACTGCATATCAAGATATGCAATTTAATTATTGTAAAGAAATAGCAACATTAGCAGCACTGTTTCAAACAGACAATAGTACAACTGGGTATAATTTGCAATATTCCCTACATGTGTGACAACTGTAGCTATGTTTACATGTGCTAAATATCTTTAATCCAATTATAGATCGGATTATAATTTTACATCTATCCGATTAAAAAAGGCGTTAACACGCGCTACATGTCTGAACAGCATAAATCTTTTTGACATCTAAAACACGGAAAACGTCTGTAGCAGAAGAAATACACTTTCGTTGTAAACAAACATGGCCGCGCCTGTTCGAAATGGACTACAATGATCTTAGAGGGAAATTGTATTTCTTTTTTCTGTTCATGGTTTTACATCCACAAGCCTGGATTCTTATGTACACAATCGAATTACAAACCAAATCCCTTTCTCGCAGGAATGACCTACATTTCATGACAATCATTTTGACAAAAATACCCCTGCAAATATTATCTCCAATCTATTTTCCTATATGCACTACAGGCATCATTACATCCTAGTTAACCACTTACAAACTGACAGAGCAACATTAGGAGAGGTAGCTATCCACAACATGGCTGGAGGATCACTAGCATGTTGGTTCTCGGCAGGAGAGCTGGTGCTTTACTTGGATGGAATAAAGTGTGGATGGAAGTCTGAGAAATACTAACATATTATATCACCCTAGTGATGTAAACAAAAACAGTAAGACATGAATCTTCAGGGCTTTGTTGGGTTGGAATGTGGACATTAATTTTAGAAAAAAACTTTTAGAAGAACAAAATGTATCAAAACTAGGTGATATAACAGTGCATATGGGGTCCTGATAAACCTCACAAAATTAATTAGGAAAACGTATGCTGGTGAAGAAGTTGGAATTTAGAAAGCTTTGAACAGCAAGCAAAGATTCGTCTATTAGAGGCTTCACATAAAAGCTTCTTATCCCATTTGATATATGTCAAGGAAAAACTGGTTAAGTTCGACACTGAAAGGTATTCATCTTATAATGACAACCCACAAGAAAAAAGTGGAAAAAATTAGCAGCATCCCGATGACATTATCATTTGTTTTTGTTTTTTACATTAATCGTATAACCCTAAAAAAAATTCCCCCATGTAATATACATTTTATGTATAACCAAATAAAGAACCTCTTTTTTTACATTAATCTTCTGTAAGAGCCCTTTTACCCTATTCTGATTAATATAATGTGACTTCCAATGTCAGCAGTAAAGGGTGAAAAGGAAGGCAATGTTGAAAACTAAGCAGTGATGTGGGTAAAAACTGTCCTTTCAAATGCTTAGCTAGACAGGTATTAGCATAAGCTGTGCATCTCAGCAGATAACAGCATAAGCAGACCAAGACAGTTTAGTTGACAGGTGAACCTCTAGCTCTACAAAGATGGAGTCAGGTCTTGCTGGAAGACTGGAAATCTGGTGCAAATTTAACTAAGGACTCAAAAACACACAAAAGATTTACAGTTGGTAGGATGGAAACAATCATGTTACTTAACAAAAACCCTCAAACTTTTTAACAGTCAAACGTGTGACATTGATGGCATTTTTAAAAATAAATGATCGGTGTTTGTCACGGGCAATATGACTGCTCTCAAAGAAGCAAGCACACACTCGTGCTGATTTCTTCTCCTGTAATATTGATTGCCTTATTGCTCTTGGCCCGGTGTTCTCTCTAACAGCTTCTCTCACCAATCTATAGAGTAAATAAAGGCAATGCTGAAGGAGGAAGAGAAAGTGAGTGCGTGTGGATAAGAAAGGAAGATAGTAAAAGAGAGAGAGAGAGAGAGAGAGAGAGCGAGGGTGCAATTCTGTTTTTTTTCTCAGAGCTGTGAGGTGATTTCAAGGTTGATTGGAACAACAAACTATCTGGAGGAACACTTTTAAAGTGGAACGGCTTGCCGTCCTTCCCCACAACCATTTTCCCTGCAGCACAAAGTGTGTGTGGGTGGCAGACGGAGATTTCTTTGTGTTTTGCTCTTTCTTTCTATACATCCTGAAAGATGTATTGTTTATGTCTTTGCTTTAGAATCTATGCTGAAATATATTTAACCTTGAACAAGCCCAAAAAAGCTTTTTCAGAAGATAGCTTGAACACATCAGAACACTTCCATTATAATTCACAAAATGTAATTTATTGTCCCTTTTGTCCAAAGCTCTTCAGACTGCGCCTGTACGCTTAAAGCATCAAGTTGCTGTCATTCACTTGAGGAGCTCACTCAAATTTGTTTAAGTAAGTTCTCATGAAGACTTAACAAATTCCGCTGGAGGAAAAAATATTTACTGTATCTTTTCATGTATACTACAAAAATACTACATTTTCTTATCTAGAAGAAAAAACTGGAAACTAAAACTGAATAAGCGAAGACTGCTTTAAGGAAAATGGAACAGTTTTTCTGGGGCTTTGGTGTAGCCAGCACATATGAGCATAACTGGCCATTGGTCCTGCCCACTGAATTCTAATTAAATTAGAAACATTTAAATCAAATTGCAATCTCTATTGACATAATTATAGCTGCAAGTTTATCAAGACAAATTAGGTTTCAGAAATACATTTCATGACTGGATTTCCACCATCCATCCTTAGCCTATACCCACTTCTCCTTGCAGGGTTGCATTGGTCAACTGACCTCACATTACTGTCAGGAGATGGTGTTTGATTAAGGCTTGCAAAGATTCATACTCCTATTAGTAATGTTTTAAACAGTTTCTGAGATCCTTCCATCACATGGTGAGTTTTATGGATCCTGCAAATAATATTTGGTTTCCTATCTGTTGCGTAACAAGTAAACACTGATTTTTACAATAAAAGGGATGGGTTTAATTTAAATCCACCATTCATCTATGCATGTCAGCAGTGAAATCTTAGTCTTTTAATGGGAATTGTATTAATCAGTCGGAAATGAATTTTCCATTGAAGAATTCTATTTAGACTTAATGTCTTCATCTTGTGAGAGAGCTTACTGAAGGCTTGAATAATTTATTCTTTTTGCCAATTGAGTTTTACACCGCACTTAATATTTGTTTCATTTTTCATGAGGAATACGTGATGTATTTTATTTAGCAGGAAGAAGATTGCATTGATTTATCAGTTGTTGCTCTAAGAGGACACCAGTACCACTAATGCTTATGGGTCAAAGCGAATTGAAAAAAACTGAGAAAATAATTCAAATAGAGATAAACAAACTTTCAAGTAGTATCTGCAAATCTGATGGTGGGTTCACACCGCACGCTTGTCAGCGTCAAACAACACTCATAAAGCAACTATTTCGACACATATACACAACATATACGTTTTTAAGCTGAAGCTTGCAAAGCTTGTAGGTGGGCCTTTCTCTACCGGATATTTTAAACACTAGTGGATCGTGGTTGGCTGGGTAACGTCAACGTTGGGCAACGTCATTACATTGAGACGCACTGATTGGTTGCCGTGCTGCGTCAAGAGCATTAAGTTCGTCAAAAGTTCAGCTACCTGAACTTATGCGTGGCTGGCTTTTGGCTCATTGAAGCTTGAACCGCAGGAAAAGTTTGAAAAGTTGACACAGCCAACATACAGAAAGCGCCACAGAGACTTCACAGGGGTGACTGTGGCTCAGTGGTAGAGTAGAGTTGGCTTGCAATCGGAGGGTCGTAGGTTCGATTCCACATTTGTCCTCACATGTCGATGTGCCCCTGTGCAAGGCACTTAACCCCAAAAAACATCGTCACATGTGAGTGTGATTGGGTGAATGTGGCTTCAATGTAAAGCGCTTTGAGTGGTCAGTATGACTAGAAAAGCGCTATTCAGTCCATTTACTTCGACATTCCTTTTACGGCCTCAACCTTAACATGTAATCTTCCCACTCCTGACGCTGATGTTTGGGGCGGTGTGAACGCATTATGGGAGGGTGAACTGAGATGGTTGAATCAAGCTCACGGAATCCTGTCTGCCCTCTGATGGAGTCAGAACTCTAGTCAGAGGGGTATCAAGTACCTTAGAGCATGAACTATGAGACCTTCAAGGGGGGAATTTTTTTTAAAGGGTTGTTCATTTTGCATTATCCATGGGTTACCATGCAACAAAGAGAAAGGAGAACCATCTCTGTTAGGCATGTGCGACTAGACCAATATGTGACCTGCTTATGAGGATTTCAAAGCTGACAATAACTTTTACACACAAAAATAAAAAAAAATATTTACATCCACTTGGGATGATTTGTGAATTGTAACTGTAGAACAACCTACACAATAAGTCACTGGTAGGAATAAGTCTACTGTTTCTATTGATATCAATGCATTAACTGTGCACAAACATGTTTCATGATACAGAATTTAAAAAAATATTCTATATAGTTTATAAATAGTTGATCCAGCGAAATAATGACAATAGCAGTTCATTCTAAAAAGTTTATGGGAAACAGAGATATCTGGACTAATGAATTAGTCATTGACATAGGAACATGTTTGTTTTGCATGTAACCTCAATTTTGAGTTCCATGATCCATCCATCTTCCATCACAGCTCATTTCTACCTCAGGGATCTCATATATATTCATTTTCTGTTTTTTCTTGCTTGACTTTCTTCCATTTATTCTTTATCCTTGCTGTGACCCAACACTTTTTTTGCACTCCCTCGCCTTGGAATATAAGATCATCCTTATAGCATTTCTCTCCTTGTCTTTCTAAGAATTTATTACCATCTATTCTTGACTACTTTGCTTTATTTTTCTCTTTGTCATCTTCTCATTCATCTTCTACTCTTCCCATCTCATTATCTCTTCCTCCTTGTCAATGTGCCTTTAAATCTGGATTTCACTTTTTCCCTTTCACTGCTTGCATTGCTTCGTTGCCTTCATCACGTCTTCACTTTGGTAGCAGGGATAAAGGTGCTAAATGTACTGGTCTCAGTGTCCCTTGCACTCCCACACACACGGATACACACACCCTGCAACTCTACCCTTGAGCTAGCACCAACACAAGAAACCAATTTTCAATTTATAGTGTAGTGGGAAAAAGTCTCTGCCCCCAGCAAGCACCATCTCCCACTGCAATCTTGAGGGACAAGGCGGGATGTGAATTCATACTCATCTCGGTGTACGTGCTTATGTATTTTCAGAGGAAAATAACAGAGACTTGCCATCTTAGAAGTAAAGCCAAAGATAACAGGTTGGCAGGGTCAAGTGAGTATCTTAAGGTTAATGGGATAATCTCTGTGATCTCCTACAGTTTTCAATATGAGCAAAAGCTCTTACTTCCAAGGTTAGAGTTGTGCCCATCAGAACCTTGGCAGTGCCCACCAGTGTCCACACTCTCACCAGGTTCTTGTTTCAGAGCTGGTAAAGAAGGCCAGTTGTTTAGTTGGGTAACGGATCTAACGGAGGATTCTGGCATGAAGCCAAACCCAGTAAGACAATCCGACACTTGGCCTTGACTGGCAGAAGGCGCTCCTGAATCCTCAAAGATTGGGAAGAATGGAGTGCTGGGCATGTGACCAAACATCCCAGAGGAGAGGGGGATTTTACCCAAACAAAATCCCTCAAAATGTTTATCATGCTGCAGGACTGATAGACGAATGGAAAAACACTGATAAAATACATTCAACTGGAATGAAGAAATGTTGAAAGGTACTTACATGTTGTGCAAAACACACCAGCCACAGTGGGGATCACCTGATCCAAGACATTCACTGCAGGTGGAGTACTGTCCACAGGCTTCCACTGGCACCCTTGACAGCTGTAGAGAGGAACAATAGGATTAAAAAAACACACATAAACTACCTTGAAGAGAAACTTAATTTATTGTTAGGATGGCACAATATTAGAAAACATGCAATGTGCAATTTTGACAAAATGAATACATTTCATTGCCTTTCTCTTTCCAGTCAAGATGCTCAAAAAATTTATATTTTCCGCTATCATCTAAACCACGGTTTCTTAACCCTGTTGCTTAGGGCCCCTGTCCTGCTTGTTTTAGGTGTTTCCCTTCTGCCACACAAATGACCCCGAATTACACCAAAGCATAATGCGAGTGTAACTGTTCTACATCTGTCTATTTAAAAGACCTTGAATATATTTTGAGTGTTGTGTCACATGGTAACGCTCGTAATACGTGCATATAGCACAGCCAGTGTGGCTTGTCCGATTGATAAAAACAGAAGCATTTATGCCACGCTACAGACGTATTCAGTTACGCTCACGTTATACTCGCATGACGTTTTGGTGTAAATTCGGGGTTACACTAATAACTGGGTGATTAACAGACTTCTGCAGCACTTAATGGCATGCATGAGCTAATGCTATCACTTGGAACAGGTGTGCAGGAGCAGAGATGGAGGTAAAATGTGTGTTTGCTTACAGTGCTGTGCAAACATTTTAGCCAGCTGTGAAAAAGCTGCTGTAAACAAAGAATGCTGTGTTTTATGGTGGCAAACGGCTAAGCACAATTTGCTACTGCAAGCATCAACACTGTTTGCGCTTGGGTGTTTCCAAATGGCACAAACACAATGACCAAGTAGACTAAGACCGTCATATAGCACAGAGTAAGTCTTGCTCAGACTACAACTGCCATGGGACACTACAGTAACATCAATGAGAACTCAAGAAAGATCAACATTCTATCCATTTATGTTTCCTTCATATAATTTTGTTTTAATCATTCACAACTTCACGATCTCCTAATGGCAAATAACAAAATATTTTCTGTCTCTAGATTTTCAGAACATCTGGGCAGCACAAAGCAAGACCTCTTGTAAAAAGCCATTGCTGCAGAGGTAGAACACAATCAATTTTTTTTCATTATTTAAAAGTTCCAGAGGGTTATAGAACAAAAAGGTCAAGTACTAGACCAAAATATCCCCTGAATGAAGACAGAGAATCCAATGGACTATCTGTAAAGACAAAAATGACAGTTGCCCCAAAACAAAACTTATGACTATTATCTGTGAGAACAAAATGCCTTTAATGCCGTGTCATATCTCAATCCACACACTTGCCTGTTTAAACTAGAAACAAGAAAAAACCAAACAGGAAGCATTGAAAAGATTAACAATTTATTCCCAAAACAGTACAAAATTCCAAATAACTAACATTACTGACATGACAGGAACATTCCACTTGAGTGCCACCATGGAGGAGGCTCCATCATAATTTGTGACCTTCTTCCGTCAGTGACACAATGGAGGATTGTGTTATGAAGGTGCCTCAAACTGCATTTGGCTATTTCTTTACAGAGGGTCATCCTCTACACCATGATGACTTTTTTTTTTTTTTTTTTTTTTTTGAAAGGATAACACTGCATTTCCAAACACAAGTTTGACAAAGGACTTTTCTGGAGAAAAATGTCCCTCTGTCTCCCATTTTGCATGTTCAGCCAAACTAAATATCACTGAAAATATTTGAGGATGGATGAATGTCAAGGAAAGTTTAAAAAAAAACACCTGAAACCTTTCATCATGATAAACAGCTGGCTTCTTCTGGTATCTTCCAACGACTTTTTTTATGCATTTCTCTTTTGTATGTCTGTCTCTTGGTCCTGTTTATCTTTGAATTTGCTGCCAAACTTTCAACCTGGTTAAGATCTTACAGAGGATAATAGAAAATATTTTTGACTTCTCCACAGTGTTAAGATGTTGTTGAGAAGTGTAAACCTATGTACATTTTACCATCTAAAAACTGGTAAATTATTTTTCCTGAACACATATTTATATACAAATATTAGTGTCTGACAGTCTTCATCTTTCTCCAATCCAGCGACTCCAGATGGGCGAACTGGGTCACTGGGGATTAGCAGTCCATCTATGATGATATATGGGCCTGCCAATTCAGCCTGGCATTGACTGGCAGTGATTGGCATGGGCCTTAAGTGGTTCAGCAAAAAGAGCAAAAGTGAGGTGGATCTCAGCTGTCCCCTCCTCTCATCACCATGGCAACAGCAAGCTGCTGGCACTTTTGATTAAAGAGGCATCATTGGTGGATGACCGCTGTCACTCATGCTGCTTCCTGACAGCTAGGAAATAGATGACATCATCAGTGGGGGACTTATATGATCAGGATAAGAGGCCGTGAGTCCAATTCTACTTCTACTAATGTAGATATAACTGAAGTGTGAATAACAGTCTGTGAGACTGAACCCCTTAAAATAAGCTAAATGAACATTGTAGAGGGATTAAAAGATTCATATAGGGGTATCTGTCTTCACACATTACAGTTAACTGTATAAGTAAGTGTTGAATATCGTATTAGAATTTAAAAACTCCCTAAAGTGGCTTTACCAACTCTGAATCTGTTGTCACATTAACACACCCCACTTAACAATTCTCAGAACCTCCCTTCAAACTAAAAACAATAAACAAATCCAAAATAAGATTAATATTATTTACTTTCTTTAGGAAATCAAAGCTTATAGTGCATATAGTGTGAAAACGGTATTGCTAAATGATGTTTGTATTCCTTGATAAATTAAGTTGGCACACAATTTATGGGCATTAAAAAGGACTTATTGAAGGTTTCCTTTGCCTGTTTAACTGATTACCTTAGGACATGCTTCATATTAGCCAGGTGATTTCTTAATAAATGACTATTTTTGTTTACAAAATGCTCGAAAATATCTGTTCATTAAACGCCAGACTCCTTACCAGTATATTATGGCCCCTAGGATCTGTAATTTCCACAACATTACTTTTTAGAGCAACTCATCTTAGTGGAAAACGGTATATAAAAACAAATCGAGACGATTGCATTTTCTTTTCAGTATCAATGTTCTACATCTACTCCTTTTTCCTAAATAAGTAATTATGAATGACTACCTAAAATTTAGAAACATTAAGAATTTACTGAATTACAGCAAAGATCTTGTGGATTAAGATTTATACGTTTTTTTAGATTAAGACTAACTTTCCTAATTTTTGCAAAAACAAATCTATATTTTTGATGCTTTTTATTGTAATTTATAGAAATATTAAATTATACACCGTAATCATTATTAATATGTGTTATTCATATATTAAATATTACTTTGATAAAAAAATACTTTCCTTTTTTGAAAAATAATCATATTTAAGTACTCACAAATAAATAAATTACAACTCATTGCACCCGCGTATGGCTTATTACAGACTAAAATCTAAAACCCAGCACTACTTTGCTTCCTGTCTTGAATCACTATGGTTGTGTGTTTATGTAATACGTCTTAGCAGGGTACTATAACTAGCATACAAACATATAGACACACAGTACAGATTCACACAGATAAATAAATTTCAAAGGATGTGTATCTCCTTGTCAAAGTCAAGAGGAATTGTACATGCTATTACAGATTAGAGACAACAGAGGTGCCACTGTGTGTAAAGCTTGTGTGTGCGCTTTGGGGAAAAAATAGCAAGCATGTTCTGCCGTTCCTGCTGTGTAGAGGAATATTTGCATTAGGTAGATAAAGGGAATGAGTTTGAGATGAAATCACTGAGATAGAGGAGCAATGTTGTGCACACATGATCGAACTCAGCACTGATCCACACTACACAATGCATCTCATAAGACAGATTTCCTCTCTTCCTGTCACCCTTCCTCAGCCTTGCTCTACCTTCTAACATTTAGAACTGCCTCACTTCATTGCTGGTGAAATAACCTCTTAGTTTCTGAAAAGAAAGGCCACTGTGATATCTTATGGATTTTGCCAAAGCCATTTTATAACACTAGATGATAGTACAAGTTTCGTCTGTGCATTGATTGTCACCATGTGATAAATACTGAGATATAACTGGGGAAAATAATACCATTACCACTGCACACTTACGAATTGACAGTGTATGAATTTGTATAAAAAGTTTTTGCCTGCTCACAATTTATATGTTGTCTTTAAGATCAAAGTTAAATGTTTCAGATTAAACTAATTTTGAAAGATAAAATCTAGCTATCCAAATACTTATGCCCCCAGAACCCAATATACCGTTGAACACCCTTTGGGGAAACAACTGCCATCAAACATTTAGATAACTGGCAATGAGTCTTTACATCAGTGTTAAGCAATTAAAGGCCAAAGTTCTTTACAGAATTGTGATACTTTTCAAAAATATGAGGGGGATTTAGACTTTAATTGCCTATAAAAGGTCATGCCTGATTTGGACTTGCTTCTGTGCTTCGGCTCATTGTCCTGCTACATAGCACTAGGATGTGTGTCCTAAAGGTCCTAAACTGAGGGAAAATATGTTCTTTTAAAGGTCAGAGTTCATGGTTCTTTCAGCTCTAGCAAGGCCTCCAGGTCCTAAAGTCTGAAAGCAGCCCCAGACCATCCCCACCACGTTTGACTCATCAGGTATGATGATCTTTTTGATACATGTTAGTTTACATCAGATGTAACAGCAATTTTTATATTCAATTATATTAGGCATCATAAATGTGTTTTTGGCATTAAAGACAAAGGCTTTTGTGATATTTCTGGTCTGCAGTGGTTTTAACCTTGGAAAGCTTACATGAACACAAACTTTTCCTCACCTATTTTCATATAATTGAATCATCCACACGCTCCTTAACTGGAGTAAGTAGGCCTGTGGTACTTAAGATATTGTTCTAGGTTTATTCATTAATGCTTGCTTGAATTGCCAATATTCTTTTGAAATTCCCCTTGGTAGAGGAAGTCTCAACACTGTTCTATACTTTCTCACTTTTTGGATAATGGCTGTCATTGCTGGACTCCCAAAGCCTTAGAAAAGACCTCTGAAAGATGCCTGTGATTTAGTTTCTAATTTCTTTAAATCAGAGCATGATGTGTTACGTTTTGAGATCTATCAGCTTACCTAATTTAGTCAGACAGCTTTCTTTTTAAGCAGGACAGAAGCTAATCAGGAATAGATCCTGCAAGTGAAACTGAACCAAACAATTTGGTTAGGTACAGTGATTTTGTGATGTCACAAGGCGGGCAGTAATATTTTCATGAAAGACAAGTTTGTTTGGATAGCTCTTTTCCCTTTACAAATAAAGTCTTAATTTCAAAACTACTGTTCGTTTGTACTCCAGTTAACAATATTATAATTGAAATATTTTGGAGAATCTTAAAGATTTAAGGGTGATTGAAAAAAAAAAGCAAAAACAAAACACACCTGAAAGGGGACACTAGAAAATCATCGCTGATGCTAAAACACATCAATAACATTCACTAGAATAAAAACATAGAAATATACTGTAGAACAGAAAATATTTTCATGACTATCTGAGCCATAAATGCCTGCATCAGGGGAGATGGTTTGTTCACAGGAAAACAAACGTAAACACACACCACATTCAGAGCCTGGCAAAAGCGATGGCTGCCAGAAGGAGCCCTCTGTTCCAGAGCATAGATCCTGATATCATTCATTCTCCCTCTGTTTCTGTCTGCCTGTCTCTGTCACTCAGATGCTCTGAGGTGTGTAACATCACACATTCATAATCTCTCCAAAGCTCTTCTTCTCCATCTAATACACACACACTCACACTTTGGTGGGCAAGACTTTCGTCTCTACTTTTATCACAAAATTGAGGGATTTGGTGGCTAAACGACCCAATGCACCCCTTGTCCCTCTCATCTCGAGATCACATTCATTTTATGCTATCTTCTTCATGGGCTTAACCAGTGAGTCGACCATTACAGCTCACCGTCTCTTCACTGTGACTGTGCTATCATATCAGCAGGGATGAATACAAAGGATGGGGTGCATGACATTTATAATTCCCTCCTGTTTCAGGTGAATAAATGACAGCCATTACACTCAGCACTTTCCCTCCTTTCACAATAGGTAGAGATGGATGCTGCTGAATACAATCATGCTTTTAAAAGAAGTAGAGATCACAGAGAGGTAGTTGATGCCTTAATGCGAGGGGAGCAAGATGGGAGACACTTTCGATCATTTGCTACAGCAGCACAATGGTGTCAAATTACACATACAATATGCATATGTGTGTGCGCCTTGACGCACTGCTGATGAAAATCAAAGGCAAAGGAGGTGTATTTGAGACATATAACAATAAATTCCTTTTTGTATGTGATTTACATTGCCTGTTGTCTTTCCTTTCTTTAACCTCCCATCTTCTCTTCACCCAACATAATGCCACCAGTATTCAACCCAGACTAGACTGAGAACTGATGATTTACTAAATCTGCAGAGATTTTTTTATTATCAACTAATTCCTCTGCCTCTATTTCTCTCTGTATCTAGCTATTTTCGGGCCTCCCTTGACTTGCAATTAAAGAGAGATTCCACCTGCAGCACCCTCCACATGCACAGAGAGGGGGAAATTACACTGATAGTCCAATCCTGATTTACAGCCTGTGGGGCACCATGCACTCCTCTTATCTTTTCACTTCCACCCTTAGGCCAACTTCATCTTTTTCTGCTTTCCCACTGTGAGTTTGTTCATTAGTTTAGCACAATGTCTGCCAAACAGCCACACTGTTGGGCAGGAGGCAGAGATTTGTGAGACAAAAACTGGTTAAAAGTAAATTAACCACAACAATCAACAATCAGATAATTTTCCAGTTGACAACCTTCTTTAGTGTCAATGTTTTTACCGAGGGAAAAGTCATTTATCCTTACATGTTTAAAGGAAAGTCAGAGAAAGCACAACAGGAATAACATGGAGTGAGATGGCATTTCTAATAAACTGAATCGTCAATGAAGGCACGGGTGATCACTCAGGCTACTAGAGATGGTTAGTATCGAAGATCAGAAATTGACAACAAAACTCTGACAAGTGCATTTCTATGTCATTTTTTTGCATTTTTCCTGTTCATACCGATGTTTGTATCACAGATGTAACAAAATCGAGAACCATAAGACAACCCAATATTATTGTCTCAGATAGGACACCAATAATAGGAATCATATTTACTGACCTGCCATTGTTACAACAAGACTGATACACTGATAGTACCATCCTTATATACAGCGTGAAAACAGACAGATCAACAGTTTACTAACCATAGATACATCATAATCAAACACAGCTTTTTAATGTTTTCCATACGTGCTGTAGAAATTGTGATATTCTAAATGTTAACTGGGACATTACTGTTGGATGATTAATGTCTCACTAAATTAATTTATATTCAAAAACAAGAACTTTTCATATTTTAAGTCAGAATGTGAGCAAGTTTAATTTCTAGAAGATAGTACACTGTGTAATGTGTATAAGAAAAATATGTTAAGATGTTGGGATGACACTGCGAGATTGTTGCTGAATATTGTGATGATGGAACAGCGATTTCAGTCAGGTGATGAATGAAAGCCCCTGCCATCTGTTAATCTTTTGCTTTTTTAAATTCCTAGTTATTTACTGACTAGAAAAGCAACTGCATCATTTTTATCATTTGTCTATTTTCTTTTGTCTCGCTCTTTGTCTCACCTCCCTCCTCTCCACCTGGATAAAAGGCAGAGATTGACGTAGGAACCAAATGAGGCGAGGGACATATCAACCACTCAATGCCTCGTCACAGCTGAGGCACCGCTCAATCAGTTAACACCCAATTGACATTGTTATATCATAAATTCAGTTAACAGTGAGGCCCAGTGGCTGCAAGCACAATATTGTTTTCATTTGACGTTTCAGAGGTTAAATGACGGAGCCATCCATTGCACTGTCATCTTTGGCAGTGCAAGATAAATGACTTGGAAATAATAAATCATTTCCTCTCATCTTTTTCTTCTGAAGATTCTAAGCGTCTCATACCCAAATAGAAAATGCAGTTAAACAAGCCAGAGGCAGCTTATAGAGCATAAATTGACAGACGTTATATCTGTTGTATTTTCTCACTTGACTGATATTTTGTTGCTTAGTAGTGCAACCTCAGCATGCACTATACGCATATACAATGTTGTTTTAATGTGCTTTAATCACAATGCCAGTCATCAGTGGATCAATCAAGCCAAGTAAATCACTGTAAAAGATTTATATTTGATACAAAAAAAGTTGGATATATAGCCATTAATTTTATTACAGCCAGCATAGATCTGATCCATAGCAAAGAATGTATAAAAATGATTTTTAACAATAATTTACATGTATAGCAGCAAAAATATTTAATCGAGTATGCATCTCATCCTCAAGAAGCTGGCATTTCAGTACACTGCAAACAATCATTTTTGAAAACGGCAGCTCTGTTGTCTCCATGCGTATGAGATATCTGGCATTTTTTTCTGAGCAGATGACTTTACCGCCCCATTCGCACATCTAAGGCACCTTATTTTGGATCCTAGAATTCAATTTACTGCCCCTCGTCTATCGCCAGCAGCAAAAAACGAGTCCAGAGAACTACAGACCCCATATACTTTAGAAAAAAGCTCTTATTTAAAGCTAAATTTGTTTTGTGCCACTAGGTTTACTGCACATGCTCAGTGTTCTTTCCTGTTTTTTGGGGGGTTTTTTTGGCAGCATTACAGTGGCCCCAACAGGCCTGGCATGGTCCTACAGTGCCTTAAGCAGTTTGAGCGGATCTGTATGGAAAGTGATATTCAAAATTGTGGTGTCTTTTTTACAGACTGTTTTTGAAACAATCGTCGTCTCATCTCCGTGTAAACAGGGCCCTAAGTGGACAGCTTGAATTTGGAACAAGTAACCAAATTGTTAAAAGACGTTTAATATTGTCAAACAAACATGACTAATTCCATAATGTATCCATCTATTGTGCTGAATAACACGTTTGCACAAAACAGATAACTTTATAACTACTTTGGGTTTTTTCATGGATGTCAGGCAAAAATGGCTGCAGCCTTTCAGTTCTGTGTACCTGCTTTTTCAGACCACAAGCCTCCTGCTAATCATCTACACAACAAAATATGCAAATCTGAACACCTGTCAGGCGCAAGGTAAAGGCCTGAGAAAGCCACAATCTGAAGGATATGGCAAAAAGATTTTTCTTTTCTGACAGAAATTAAAGGATTTCGGTACCAAACATTCTGCCTGAGATGTGAAGGTGTGATTTTTCTGCAAATTGGCTTATCGGATTTCCCTCGGGGGTGGAAAAAAGGATTTGACTTTGAACAATCTCACCCTGCTGTAGTACACATATTCAATAATTCACACTTACAGATCAGCATTTGCTACACTAAATATAAATATTTTATCACCTTCAATGTGACAATGGTAACCGCTTTTTTGTTTTTTGTTTTTCTTGGTTGTTTTTGCCAAATGTAAAGTCCTACAATCATCAAAAGAAATTACTGAGGCAACATCAGGACAAGTCAGATAAAATCTCAGCATTGACTCAGTGAACGGAGGTAGGAAGGATAAGGTTGAGGACTTGCTGGTTGCTGCAGGGCAACAGCATGGCTTTGTGAACACTAAAGGGTGGACTCAATCACTAAGACTCAACAAATAACAGCTTCAATGGCTTCCAAATTCTCTGAAACTCATGTCTCAGTACAGCCAGCTGCTGAGTAATGTGCTCAACTATAAAATCATATTAATTTGTGGAAAAATAGAGGGTGTAACATGAAACATTTGAACTTTTAAAAATTTGCTTTACATTTTAAATACATAAGTTCTTTTTTTTTTAGTATTAGATAATCACGAAGCTTTGCATACCTGAGGTGAAATGAAAACGATAGAACGCTTTCAATTTTTAGTTCTTACGAATACGAGTCAACACTTTGTGAAATCACCTCTTGCTGCAGTTATAGCAGCAGGCCTTTTTGAGAATGCCCCCAAAAAGTTTGCACATGTAGAGTTGTTCTTTGAAAATAGCCTTAAGCTCAGACTAATTGAATACATCTGTGTGTGAATGGGTGAATGACTGAATGTCAAATACTTTGTGGTCATCTGGCTGATAAAGTTCTATATAAATGCAAGCCATTTACCATTTACAGAGGATGAGTGAATAGCAGTTTTGAAATTCTGGCACACATTTTCTTTGGATGTTCATCTAAACTTTAACTCGGCCATTCCATTGGAACTCTGACTGTACCAAGCTACTACCAGCTTCCCTATTACGGCTGAAGAAAAGCAAACCTACAGCACGATAACCACCACTTTGTTTCAATGTGGGGACTGAAAACAAGAGTGTGCCACACTTTACAGAATTAGATAAAAAATTTAACTATCAAGCATAATTTTCCCTCCATTCACAATTACCACTACTCTGTGCTGATCTAGCATGGGGTGGGCAACTTTAGTGTCAAGACCTGGTGTCTTGCATTTGCTAGACGTTCTCCTCTTTTAAATCTAAAATAAAAACGTATCTACTTAGACTTGCCTATGAGTAACTGATATGATTTTGCTTTCTATTCTTTTTAATCACTGTGATTGCTTTTTATTCTTTTCTTCCATGCTATTAAATGCTACGTTGTTGTTTCTTTGTCTCAAAGCACCTTAAATTACCTTGTGTTAAAGCGTGCTATTCAAATAAAATTGCCTTGCCTTGCCTCCTGGGTTAACACACCTGAATCAAAAAAGGTCAGGCCTCTGCAGAACTTGATGAAACCCCAAGGAGGTATTTCATAGTTGGAATGGGACATAATGTGAAAAAGTTCAAGAGGTATAAATATTTTTGACAAGTTCTGTTTAAAAGTATTTTTCTCCTAGACAAATGCTTGGACATGTTTACTTTTGTTTTGGCCTAAAATGATAATATGTATCTTTCATCCAGTTATTTTATTTGCAACATTGAAAAATAAAAAAAGACATTATTCATAAGATTAAAAGCAATAGTAAAGGGCAACAGAGAAATTTGTGATTTTTATTTTTTTCCCATGTGGATATTGAGCTGATAATCAACAAATATCTTCTACCCCGTTGAGGCTGACACATAAAACATGGTAAGCATTACTTGAACACAATAGGAAGGTTTGTTACTACCTCTTATGAACAGTGGGACTGAACAGCCCTCGTCAATCAAACAGCAACCTTAACGTCCAAAATCACAGTTTGTTCCATCAGGCGACAGTTGTTTTATGCCTGAACATCTATTTAACCCACTAATCAGAATCAGTTTCAGAATCAGTTTATTGGCCAAGTATGTCACATACAAGGAATTTTACTCCGGCAAACTTTTTCCTCCAGTACAGAACTTGAATAAGTGAAATAAAAAAAGAAAAAAAGAAAAATAAGAACAAAAATAAGTAAAAATACAAATAAATATCAGATCGTAAATAATAAAGGATAATATATACACCAAGCCGGGGTTATTTTACAGTGAGTATGTACAGAAGTGCAGAGTTATAGTTGAAATCTGACATACCTGTATGTGTTTGAATGTTAAGGAGGGATGAGACAGTTGGGGGAAAAAAATCTCATTAGACGACAACCAATCACTAGATTAGTAAGGAAGTAGGAAAGACAGATCACTGTGTTAAGGAACGTTGGGGGATGGTACATGGTAAAAATAAAAATGGGTCGTCAGAAAGGGTTAGATACAGAATAAGGTTAAGAAAAGGAATATAAGGAATAAAAGGTAAGAAAAGTTAGGATGGATCTTCATCTTGGCAAAGTTTTTTAACAAATGTTTTAGTTGGAAAACTAAATCCTGTAGGTAAAAATAAATAAATAAAAAAACAAGACACATAAGAAAGGTGGAAAGAAATGAACAAAAAGTGATTATGATGAGGATTTATTTCTTTACAATCAATGCTGTGATTTAATTTATTTGGCTCTTTAAGGAGTTTATATAATCTGACAATCTGCTAAAATGACAGCAGGAATAAAAAAAAAAACATTTTGAAACTATTAAAGCGGTATCCTTTGGTACTGTGAATTCAATGTTGACAAATGTTAACGTCTACAGGATTAATCAGTTTGTTGACTGATTAGCAAATTATATTAAAGGCAATTCAGTCAACTGCAAGATGATAAAGCTTCTAAACATAAAAAGGATGGCATTCTTTTGGCATTCACCCCAAGATATGTACAAAACAGACAATTCATGACTTAATCCAGGTTAAATTCACATGTAACTAGGCTTTTAAAGACATCTTATAATAATCAAAAGCCATTATATTTCTTATAAAACTGTATTTAATGATGTGTGATTAAATGTATATCCAAAAAAAATAAAAATGTTTTAGTACATTTAAAAAAAATCTGAATATTTTCTCATTTTAAAATAATCATATTCCTCCACAATCACGGGCTAAGTGACTAACTTTCTCTGTTCAGTGGAGGACAAACACCCGCTAGAATCCATCATCACCAAGCTGAAGGGGAGCATTTCAGGGTTAAAACAGCATGTGAAGAGCTTTATCGATCAACTGTGTTCTCAGCTGCCTGTTCAGGGTACCCTTGCCACTCTCCTTCTGACCTCCGTCTGTATTTCTCCCTCATTCCACGAATCACACTCAGTGAGCATCTCGATCCCAGACCCCAGAAACAGCAGGCAGCCTTTAGCCATCGACCAACTCAGGCTGCTTTAATAGGATCTATCACTGCTGGGAATTGGGAGTGTGCATGTGTATGCAGGATGTTATTCTAAACTAGAGCAATCATCATGCGAGCAATTCCTCACTCGATAATGGAGCGTGCTAGGATGACCATCCACAGGCCCTTTAAAATTGGCAGTCACTGCGAGGTTAACAGAAAGGAAATAATGGCCATTCAAACTGACATTTATTCCTGAACACATCAAATATTAATAAAATCAATAAATAGAATAAATCATTTTTATTGAGAAATGCTAATCAAACTGACAGTCTTCGGAACTGTTTTTGTGATTCAACAGCATTAAATGTCATTATTTTACCCAAGCAGATTGAAGACCACTGAAGTCTTTTTACAAGATTTTTTACATTAAGTGCATGTTTATGGCTCAAACAACAGCTCTATAAAAACCTGTTCATACCTTTTGAATCCAAAATTGTCTTATTGCCTTATGTGTTTAACTAGTTTCTATGCAACTAGTTGATAATTCCTGTTGTAAAAACAAATTTTACAAAGTACACCTGCCAAAACATAAAATGCTACAGCTCGCAGGAGTTCTCTGAGTGTCCTCGCATATGGTTGTGCGCAGTCTGTGAGCACACTCAAAGTACAGATGAAATAAACCTAAGAGTTCTAAATATTACGATTCTTAGTGAGTTGGAAAAACACTGAAAAGAAAAATTTAACTGCCAACTGTCGGTGTCTGTTTTACTTTAATATTTTTAATTTTAAGATCTATCTTGGCTTTACCTCAAGCATGAACTTGGAGGTGAAACAATTTTATCAGATCTTTAAGGAAAATTGTAAGAATGCTGTAGCTGTGTGTTACATCTCTTGGAAGGTAACTTGCACACTTACACCCGGCAGTGATTAAAAGACACGAAGGAACTAAATTGTATTTTATAGAAAAATCACAGGTGGCAAGAGTTTTCACCATATTATTAAAGTTCTTGGTAACTCCTGGACTAAATAATATATAAATTTGAAAAGTAATAAATATCTAGTAATGCTAAACTAAATTTCTACGAATTGATTTGAGTAATTATGTGTATAAACATTAAATGTTCAATTTAATAACCCAAAAAATTACAATGAATCAGTGAAAGAATAGGACTAAGTGGTACTCACTCACTCAGTCTTTTCTTGTTCTTCAAATTCCTCTGGCACTGATTAAGACTGTTTATGCACTGGATTTGGGTTTTGAATTCTTGTGTGTTTTTTTGGCTTCATTAACTGCTTTTTAGAATTGTGTGTATGGCATTTCCCAATTGTATTGCCTAAACTGTTAGAGGAGCCCGGAGTTACAACTGAGCAAATTGACTAATTACTAAAAAGCCTTCATACTTTAAAACCCACTTGGTTGTTTTTGTTTGTTTTATTTTTTTTTTTTTTTTTATTCCACAATATAAGATGTATAATTACAATTTTAATCAAAAAATGCTGAATTTGCAAACTTGGTGCTGGGCTGTAACCATGACACATAAAATAATTAAAAGTAAGAAAAAAAATTAGAGTGGGTTTTATTATGCAGTTTTTGTCTGATCTTTAATGAGGTTTATTAAGCAGGGAAAAACTGATTAGTACATTGATGGTTAAGAGATTCACACAGCGGATGTTGTATTTGAACTCTTGAAAATAACATTCTAAATATTTCTGTTTTCCCTTTCTTTCCCGTTCAACTGGCAGACTGAGACCTCAAGGGGAAAAGGATTAGAGCAGCAACTAAAAGGGCAGATTTTACTTATCCTTTGTTTGAAAATTAGAATATTATCTAATAATCTGGGCATCTCAAATGTGCACTGATTTGCACACACAAACAAACAGTATTAACAATATTAGTAACAGCTAACAATTTCATGGTGCCAAAAAGGTCTATTACCTTCTGAATGTAGCAAACAGTGTAGAGGGGATGCAAAGCTAATATACAGTTAATTTCTGTGGTAATGAATGGCATGAGACAAAATTAGTAAGAGAGGGAATAATTTTCTTATTATCTGCACTTTGGAGACTTGACAAGATCCTGAAATGGTCCCAATAGTAGTACACAGAAAAGATCCACTATTTTCTGAATACTCCTCTGACAACATTTAATTATAGCTACCTTTTATTTTAAACATAAAGTTAGTACCAATGCATAACAAAAGTAATCTCAGGACAAACTGAAAAAAATAACAGTTTCAAATCTAATCTAATCGCAAGCATTCCCCTTCAAACTAGTTCTTTCTAACAAACTGAACTGAAATACTATTAGGAATCTGATATTTAATCATCTGTACAAACCACTGGCACCAGTATTCTGCATAAAATCTCCTCATAATCAAACCAGATTAATAAAATTAGCAAATGATTAGCAATTATTTGAGAAGTATTGCCTTAATTTAAGGCCATGTGCACTTAACTACAAGTTCCACAGTACATCAAAAATGTAGAGATTTTTTTTCTTATAGTATAACGCATACATTACATTTATTTGTCAAGTTTAGTGACATCCTGATATAGTGTGCTGTGAAAAAGAGTGTCTCCTTAAAGATTTAGTTTAATTTTACTTTTTTATCAGACTTAAATGTTTCAGAATGTTTTATATATATATATATATATATATATATATATATATATATATATATATATATATATATATATAGAGAGAGAGAGAGAGAGAGAGAGAGAGAGAGAGAGAGAGAGAGAGGACTGAGATAACTTGAGCAACTGAAAAAAATTTTTTTTAAATGATTAATGGTTCAATTCATTTAAGAAAAAATGACTATCCAAAGCACCCTGGCCCTTATAAGAAAAAGTGTGCACTCTGCTTTGCAGAAATACTTTACTTCAGCCCAGTTAGATGGTTTCTGAGTATGAATGACATTTTTAAGGTTGTATCATAGTATCTGTCCAGTATTTGGCTAGAAAACTACAAAATATAATTTGTTAATTTACTTAATAATTTTTGATAACAACTTATAGCAATTTCCTTTGAAGAGTTATTTAAAATATTATTATTATAAGAATTGGGACTTATTGTTTGATGATAATAGTTGTTTGAAGGATACATTTCATAGTACTAATTTTTCCCATTGCCTTTTTTACAAATATATATATATATATATATATATATATATATATATATATATATATGGTATATTTGACAGTATGACTGACTGAAGTTATTGTGAGGTGTTTAATGAGGTATTGTGCTACCTAATATCAGTAAAGGAGCATACCTGATAATTTGGACGTTTTTTTCATCTTATTAATTTATTTATTTATAATCCCAGTGTTTGTATTTTTTTCAGGCACTGGTTGGGTCCAGTGGCTGATGTGTAGCAGAAAATGCCACCCCATCTATGATCTAACATAATCAATGTGTTTCTATTCTTGTGTGTCACCATGTAGAACATCAGAAGAAATCCAGTCACTCACAGGAGCGAGCATTAGAGTGACTTTAGTGGTGCTATTTTGATGGGGTTTTGTCTCGGATAGGTGTTCGCAGACAGTGTCCATTATACAGAGTGCTGCTATTTTGCGCCAGATTCCATGTCATCAAAGGTACTAAGAGATGGTGTAAATCACCTTGTGCACATGCGTAAATACATAGTGGGTGCACACACGTGGAATAAGACTACTCTTATCTCCCTATAATTTAACACAACTTTTCTCTGTAGCTCTGCCCTCATAGTTTGCCACTATAAAAAGTCAGTCACAGAATCCAGTGTTCACCTAATCTTGATTCCATTCCCATGCCATGCTGTACTGAAATTCTCTTTACTATTCCAAAGATTATTTTAACATAATAAAATGATAAATCAGTTTTTTATGTAACTAATATGGTAGAAGACTTGACATGATTTTTCTTGCGTTTCTGACCTGAGTCTCCGACATTACGTAGAGGTAGTGGTGGTCAGGGGAGAAGGCCATATCTCTTAAGATGGGTCCATTCTCAACAGCTTGAACAATCTCATACTGAAGAGCACGTGAGGAACCATCCACCCGGATCTGAAAATCCCAAGCACAAAGAAAAATTTATTATTTTCAATGTTACTTCATTAGTATCAAACATTGCTTTCATTGCATCTATGAATATAAAATATGTTAAGCAAACATCACAGAAAAATAGAAAAGAAGTAGTAACAAGGAACAAAAGATAGGAACTAAATATTGTATTTCTAAAAGTCAAGTTTGACGGCATTAGTAGAAATGCTTGCTTAGTAGACACTACAATAACATTTTCCAAGACATTGTATCTTTTAGTGCTGCTTTACAAAAGCACATCTTTCTCAATCATAGTTTGAACTGTTTCAAAGCAATTATGGTAATATGGCATCTGGGCAAGATGTTTGCTCCATGAATCCCCAGGTAGGTTTACTCAGCAGAAAAGGCATGGAATTGCCTCTTTGCACACTCATGATGTGATGGAAATAGTCTGAGTGGTGCCAGGACAGCTGCTTACAACGCCTGTTTCTCACATACACACTAAAACTATATTCTCTTCTAAATCTGGTCCTTTGTCTCTAATTTGGCAGAAAGATACAGTTCTGACACATACCTAGGCTAGCAGCTTTCAGCTCTCTACAGAATAAACTTTCATGCACAAACAGACAGACACACACTGGTCTTTATGGACTTACAGACAAGTGTAAGGTAAGGCTTATTAAAGTTGTGATGACTCTTAGTGGCTCTTTGTGCCCTTCAGTCTCAAGTGTTTGTAGGTAACAGGCACAAACAGGAGATAATTGGACAGGAAGCAGATGGTCGACCACGCAGGTGAGTCACTTCATACTTAATTATAATAAAATTATGACAACAAACTCTCTGTGTTCCCCGTTCTTGTGTTAAACAAAAGAAAATAAACTAGCACCAGGGAAACTGATTTTTTAGGACACTCCAGCTGTTTATAATCAGTGCAAAGTTATGTTTTAGGAGGAATCTCGAAATGTAAAGACATAAAAATATGTTTTACTATTGTGCATTTTCAAAAGATTAATTATTTACTACATATGCATTCTTTATATTAGACTGTGGCCAGCCAAACCTTCCTTTGTCTATACGTAAATAGTCATCTATTATATCAAACTAAGAAACTTCATAAAATTATGTGAAATTTAGATTTTGCTTGGTCATTGCCTCAAATATCCAGTTTCACAACATGACATTTCTTCAAACAGGCCCCATCTTTCACCCCGATTTCACCCATGTCTGCCTTCTTGTTTGTTTCCGAGCCATTCTTTCCCTCCTGCTCAGAGAAGGTAGTGACCTTGATCACAAAGAACTTTGAGTTCTGTTTTATCAAAGCCTGACACACTTCCACTGGGAGTCATTGTATGGACTAGGGTCAGCTGCACAGAAAAGAACAGAAGGCAGATAGGCAAGGGAAAGAAGAGAAGGAGGCAAGAAGAAATAAACTATTACACGAGCTAAAGTCAGATTCACCAGCTGGGGTTATCTAATCTGGCCTATTAGGTGAGTTCATTTTAGGTGCATATGCGCACAGAACACTGCAAGTGAGTGCATGTGCATTCATTGAAAGATGAGTGTATCATATTACTCCCAGTGCAAATGACCAAGTGCTGAGTTGCATAGAGTTTAAGGGCTGACAGTCTATAGCAGTGGCTGAGTATAGAGTTTTATTGTGTTGGGACAGATCCACAGTCACCAGGGAATAGAGAGGCTTCAATGGGAAGCTCCTGTTTATCATCTCTAGATCTGACCACCAACAAAACAAACAAGCCACCAGGGAGAGCGCCAAATGTCCACAGGCATGCAATGTTGTTGAGTTAAATCACACTGGGACTAAAGGGGAGCACACAAGGGAAAGCCACTGATTTGAATACAAGACTGATGGACTTTGTCATAGAAAATATTTTTTTTTACGGATGCAACTGTACCTACAGAGCTTTTGGCCTTTCAACTAAACTGTGGTCCAGCTGCAAGCCTATTAGGACTAGCCATCCATCCAAACCAATAGTTAACATTTTTTGTGCATAAATTAGAGAATCAGCCAAGAGGACAATTGTAAATCTGGAGGGCCTGTAGGCAAGGCAAGGCAACTTTTTCTGTACGGTGCGTTACATAATTTGGGAAGAATAATGAAACATAATTACACACAGAAAGCACACACACATTTAAAGATATGACATTCAAGCTATTAACAGTTGGTTACTCAAAGAAAGTTCTAAACAGATTAGTTTTTAGCTGTGATTTATAGGAACTTTGTGTTTTTGCAAGTTTGCAGTGGTCTGGAATTTTGTTCCAGATAATGGGAGTATAGAAACTGAAAGCTACTTCTCCATGTTTGGTTCTGATTCTAAGGATACTGAGTAGACTAGAATTGGAAGAGCTGAATTCTCTGGGTGGTTGGTACAGCGACAAATGATTTTTAACATACTTTGCTGCTAAGACATTCAATAATTTATAAACTCATAAAAATATTTTGAAGTATTTTCTCTGAGCTACAGGGAGCCAGTGTAACAACTTTAGAACTGTAGTGATGAGCTCTACTTTCCTGGCTCTAGGGACGTGAGCAGCAGTATTTTGGATCAGCTGCAGGTGACTGATGTAATTTTTAGGCAGACCTGCGAGGACGCCGTTGACGTAATCAATCCGACCAAAACGCATGGATACATTTTTTGAATCCTTTAATCTTAGAAATGTTCTTCACATGATAGAAGGCTGACCTCATTATTTCCTTTAGGTGACCTTAGATTCCGGGCCTGATCAGGAGTTTCGAGTTGTATTAACTGAAGTTGTGTGCGTTATTCTTTACGTCTAAAGATAATTATTTAATTTTGTTTCTTTTCATCTGGATAAAATTATTGGACATCCATCTATTGATTTGCTCAATGCTTAGGGTTTGGATAGTCTCAAAGTCACCTAGTGACATTGTAACATAAAGCTGAGTGTCATTTACACAGTTATGGTAACTAATCTTATTGGTTGCTATAATCTGGGTTAACAGCGGCCTGTAGATATTAAATAGAAGTGGTCCCAGGATGGAGCACTGCTGGACCCTTCATGTGGTTTCTGTTTGTTCTGATTAAAAATTGCCTATTGAAACAAACAAGTCCCTGTTCTTTAGGAAAGACTCAAACCAGCCAAGTACTGTAACAGAGAGTCCACTGTGGTAGAACCACAGTGCTAAATGTTCTGTATAGATGTTGCTGGCAAAGTTAATTTTTATATTAGAGTGTCAAGAAGAAAGCAGGAGAAGGTGCTGAGTTGAGACCAATAATGAACTTTTTTTTGTATATGCATAATGCCATGATGTTGAAAATTGACATTGAACATCATCCTTAATACACTATTTCCAAGGTAAAACATGGTGGTTGCAACATCATGCTACTGAATACACATCTAATCAGAGTTAAAATGAAATGGTTTTAATCAAAGCCTAATCATGTGGTACAATGTCCCAGTCAAAGTAAAGACTGAAATGTTTCTTTAGAAACTGTGACAAACCTTGAAATTTGCTGTTTGCAGATAGTCTCTGTCCAATCTAACTGAAATGCACTACTATGTAGAGGAATTGGCAAAAAATCTTTATAAATGCAATGCTGACAGATTGTCAAAAAGACCTGGAGCTGGAATTCTAGCAAAAGTCACTTCCACTAATTTGATTAAAGGTGGCTCAATACAAATGTATGCCACAACACATAAAATCACAACAAAATGCATTTCTGCATTTTAGTGCAATGCTACAGAATGATAAAAAAAGTTTGAAGGGTTTGAATACTTAGAATATCATTGTAGATAATACCACTTGTCCCTTGATAGGAGGTAAACATGAAATAATATGCTTTAATATGACACTACTTATCCTGGACTCATCATCGGAAACATCAGTGATTAATACAGAATTTCTTAATTTCTCAGTCAAAAATCATTAAGGTAGCTCAGCGGTGCTAGCCAATATTATCTGATTCCTTTTCAACAGTAATAAAGTGGATTAGCTGCTCTATGCTAAATGGATTACAATGCTAATCTGTGCTCTCACATTAGCACAACCCAAAATACAATCACTTCCAGGCAGACGTGCTTTCGCCTCAGGGTGGAGACGGTATGATGTATACCAAGCCAAAAAGTCAAATAACATACACCACACAGGCGTAGGGAGGTACAGAAAAGCTCAACTCTGTTAAAAATACTCATACTCCAGATTCCAGCCCACAGCTTTTCTCACTACTGACATGAACAGTAACTGTCAGGATATTCAGAATTTTCAGAGGCTTAAAAACAATGAAAGTAGCTAACATTTCTTCATTTCTAAATCTTTATAAAAATGAAAAAAAAATAAAAGCCTTGCACCATCAATGTTTAAACAAACTAATACATCATATAAAGAATAATTTGTTTAAGCAAAGTAATACCTCCTATAAGGAATAATTTGGACATGAACTGCATCCCCTTGTGGAATACATAGATTACTGCAAGCACAGTCTACAAATAGGAAAAGACAGGAGTCTCCAGTAATAATACACAATTGAAGGAAAAATATACAGATAAATATGCCCTTTTTAAACCAAAAAATTGATTTTAGTTTTTTAAATCAGTTCAACTCTTCAAAGATCAGCAAATATTATTTTTAGATTTAATCATTGATATAAATACCTAAATGCAGTAAGGATTTAGCAAAAGTACTAACCTATGATCTGAAGACATAATTATAATTTTTAGCAACTGAAGTGCAGAAGTAAATAACTGCATAAGCACAGTATATCTTACTCTGTCTATGAAAAAATAAGCATTTTTCCCAGTCATCTTCTTCTCTCAGGGACAAACAGCAAGCATAAGGTATGATGCTTACAGGGAAGCCATTATGGTGATAAAAATATAGGGTTATTCCCTCTCAGTTTGCTCCTGTGGAAAATGTATACAACAAAGGCACGAGGATTGTTTGCCGCTTCATTCCACTCTGTAAGCAATCCATTTAGCATTAGAAAAACATATTGCCCTGTTTTTTGACACATGCACAGCTTAGAAAAAAACCCAAAAATTTGCCAAACTATTGGTGTTAAATAAAATAAATAGAACAAACTGAACAAGATTCTTACGTGTAAACATCTGACATGAATTACCTACTTAAAAGTTGTTGACTGTTCTTATGTCAAAACATACATTTATTATGTGACTCCTTAGATTAACAGAGACCAGACATACACCATCAGTAACCTTGGACCCTCTTCTCTTGAAAATTGTGGACTTGAACTTTAGGCAGAGAGTTTCAATAGCTGTAACTGTCCAAGAAAGTCCAGCAAGGTACAATAACCATCTCCTAAATAAGAGACAGCAAAAAGAGTTGGTTGTCACTAGTGTAGAGTTTGCTCACCAATGGCAGTAAGCAGCTTTGATTGTTTCTGCACACACAGTGAAGCAGAAGCTTTTCAACGCTGACCTGGTGTCAAGAAGGGTAGGAAACACAAATCACTCCTCTGCAAGAACTGCAAGAATTGCCAAGGACAGACCTCTTGGCAGAGGTCTGTGCTCTCTGCATACTTTTCTAGTTTATGTGTGCCATATTTACTATTCTTAGGAAGTGGTCACAATTTCTACAGCCATGAATTAAGAAACACTTTTCCCAGAAGATGAAAGAAAGGATACCTGGATCTTTTTTTAATATAAAAGGATTGCACTGTTCCAGGTAAACAGTTTTAGATGTGCCTTTTATTGTTATTCTATTCTAGACATTTGAGAAAAAAATATTAACTTCCAATTGTGTGAATAGCATTAAGGCTTCAGATTTTGAATGGGTAGCATCAGAATTTTTAATAGCTTTTGGCCAAGTTGAAAAAAAGAAATCTGATCCATTTTAAAATCTGTAGCTCTTGAAAATATAAGGATTACATATATTAATCAAAAAAGGCCCGAAACTATCCTAGACTGAAAGCAGATTCTTTAAGACACAGTCTTGGTAATCTAATCATTATTCATTAAAGTTGATAAGAACCTTAGAAAAAATTGAACATGGAAAACCTAATGTTTATGAGAAATCTACAGAAGATTTTTTTTTTAAAGCTCCATCTAGCAAATACTTAGGCTTTGCTTAAAGTTGAAGTATTTCCCAGGAAAAGGAATAAGAAATCTATAAAAAAAATGCTTATTACATTTCTGAATGCTTTAGAAACATCTGCCATCAAGTTATAACAAGACTAAAGTAGTAAAGGTTGTGATAAACTAAATTCCTTGTCCAAACATTTGGAAACAACTTTTTATAAAAGCAGAACACCCCCCCCCCCCCCCACAACTTTAAACTGAAAATGTTCAAAGTTGTTAACAGACAATAATCAAGAAAAACTTTTTGCCTCTGATTGAGGCTAGTGATAGACAGTGAAGAACTAGTCCTTGACTGCTGTCATGGATTTTGAAGCAGCAAAAGTAAAGCTTGTCACACAGAGGTACAGTCTGTCGAGCATGGCACACAGACTAACATGCCGTAGCTGGAACATACACCATGACCAAAATGTGAGTAAAGGTAGCCAGAATAAGCTGCTGACTAAAGTATCACGGGTTAGACATACACAGTGAGGTGAGTGGGCTGGAACGTTATCTCATCCAAAGTCATGGGGTATGCAGGGAAACTGGAATTTCATAACATTTAGGTGAGAAATTTCATTAATGCACTGAAATAAACTTGTGAGTAAAAATTTTGTCTTATGACATTCCTGCAGCTGTGTGAAGATTCGGCTCTTTTTTTTTTTTTTGTAAATCCAATGTCTTAAATTTTTTTCCAGTGTTAATAACACAGTTCATGCTAATTTATGTTACCTTAAGGCTGAAACAGTTATAGCTGTGCACAAGCTTTTGGTGAGTATCACTGTCTTCCACTTACAGAAACATCAATCAAAAGATGTTCTATACTTATTGTTACATATACAGCAGCAATGTTTTGTAATTTCAATCCATTTGTAGACAAGAAATGGTAATAGGGGAAAAAGAAAAATTACAAATATTACCAATGACTAAAATCTGATGTAATTACAGCAGTAAACAGAGTTAAAATATTAGTCCGATGTACTTTTCCACACAATATAACTATAAACTTTAATGTATTTTGTTGGAATTGTATGTAACCAGACCAAAGTAGTCCACAGTGCTTAAAGTATAGAATAGTATATGTTTTTTTAAATGTAAAAAGCTGTTGTTCTTGTGTTTAGCCCTCTTTATCTGACAGGAATAGGTGAAATCCCATGCAACCAATTACTTTCAGAAGTCTGCTAATTACTAGAGTATCTACTTATGTGTAATCTAATTAAACTATTTGACTAGCAGTCAGAATGCGTTTCCTATAAACACACCTTACTCTTCTTAAAACATGGTGGCGGCAGTATCATGTTTGGAATGCTTTACTTGACCAGGGATTGGGAAGCTGTTGATGCTAGGTGTGAGGATGGAAGGTTAAACCCTTGAAGAAAGCTTGTTTGAGGCTATAAAAGACTTGAGACTGGCATATCAAGTGTCAACTCAATGGGGACAAATATAGACGTATACTGCCCTTTTCAGATTTTTCTACATAAGAAAATAATCTTATCCATTCCACTTCACAACTATACACTGCTTTGTGCTGTGACAAAATTTGGCAAAGTTCTGTGGGTGTGAATATTTTTGCTGTGCACTGTATATTATGGAGGATACTTGTGGTTTTGTTTTTAAGGTCACAAGTCTAAACCCATTCAAGATATCAAACCTTTCAGTTCAGGAGCACTGTAGCCACATGTCAAAAGACTATGAAACCCAACCTGTCACACATGGTCAGGTTTCCATCCTCTCTGAATAGCCAAAGCAGAACGTTAGCAAGTCAACCATGCAAGGCAGGACATGCATTAAAAGCTTAGAAAGACACACCGCCAGATTTACAGAGACAATGAAGTAGAACATTTACTGTAAAAAGAGACGGGCAGAAAAGAAACAACACATCCTCTCTAAATCATGCCAATATGTCTCTCCACGCATTGTCTTCACACAGACAGCATTACAATGGTGCCTGTCTGGCTGCCCAAATCTGTTCACCTCACTCAAACATATGATACAGTGAAGGGAATGGGTGTAAAAGCTGACTGGCTTCATCTGCTAATGCCAATCAATGACAGAGCAAACTCTTCTCCTTTATTAGCACCTTGTCTTTACAAAAGATGTACTGATGCAAAATATATGTGGGGGTAGTTGGTTTGACATCGATCTGTAAGTATTAATGAGGACATGGCACATTAACATTAGTTCTTGCATAACCAATCACTTTTAATTCTCCATTCATTGCCAAGACTGTGAGTCATAAACATACATTTTTAATCTGAGAAAAATATGAAAAAGGCACTAAATCCATTCAGTTTCAGAAACAAGCACTTAGTGTGACACACGGATGATACTGTATGTTTCAGGTTTATGTCTCCACCTACATTGTCTCTTGCCGTGATATTTCACATTTAATGAGTAGCCTTCATCTAGGAGCTCTCTGAATAGAAAACACTGAGCCAGTGCTTTATTGCGTTCCGTTTTAGGAGTTAAATATTCATTCAGCTCATTAAATGTACTTTTAAGATCACCTCTCTTTCCTTCTTCCTTTTGACTAAACCTCCTCTCTTTCTCTTTCTGTATCTCTCCGTAGGAGGGTGAATGAGAAAAAAACCCCACCGAGTGGAACTCAACTCGTTCTATGCCTTAATTCTCAACTATTTGTTTTATGTTTGCAATTAGGCATATCTCCCACACAGTAGGATTTTAATTAACGTCTTTCTCCTTATGCATGCACTATGAGGAAGGTGCTTCATTGGTGCAAATCAAGGAAATGTCCTGTTAGCAGTGAACTACAGAGATTTATATAGTCATTTTCTCAAAGCTATGTAAGAATACAACCTCCTCAATGTCCTGCCTGTTGAGTTTTACTGGGGCCATTTTTTTACCTCAAAGGAAAAAAAAATTAAGGAAAGGAAAGCCAAAATCCATTACAGTTTAAAAGGCCCATATTGTGAATAAAATACTTTTTCTGGGATTTGGGATGTTATTGTTTGTCTCTGTTGCATATACACGCATACAAAGTTGGGAAAAAATAAAACGCCCATGCTGTTTTTAGTGAGATAGGGGTTTCTGAATTGGTCCTGCCTTCAGTCTCTGAGTGAGCCATTCAAAATCGACACGGCTTTATACGTCACAAGCCAAAACATGGCAATATTCACACCTCCTCAGAGTACTGTCTCCACCCGCCAGGTACAGCCCCCCAGGTACACAACTTAAAGTGCTCCATTGTTGGCTAGTTAAAAGAGCACAAAAGACTTAATCAGGTCCAAGTCGAAGAGGACAGAAGAGTGGCATGAGTTGAATACATTTTTGATGGTAAGATGCTGGCAGTAAGGGTGGAAAAGACGGAAGACGGCTGCCGACTGGAACGACTCCATCAAAAGGGAGGACGGAGGATGTGCAGTCAGTTGGAGCTACTCAAAGAGCGGGGTCTCCGCTGCGCTTAGAGAGCTGGAGTCAGCTAGATCGAGCTGGAAGGCTGCAGTGCAGAGTCTCAGGAAGAGATCCAATGTAATTTGGAGGAAGATAGATGGTATCGGAGTGCCAGGTAAGCAGTTGAATATGTTCTTTTAACTTTCTTGTTATTTTAGCTAAAGCTAGCCAAACCCGGCTAGGGCAACTACAGTACTAAATACGCAGAACTAGTTTAGATGTAAACAACTAGCAACAGAGAAACCTCCAACTGCTCGCTGACGTATTGACGTAACGTGCCGACGCGGACAAAGTGTGCAAGCAGCAGGGTTATAATTATAAAGCATCCACTTGAGCAATCGACGCCAGGATTTCCTGGCCATTGTGAACGCGGCATTAGTTAGACCTGCCTTTTACAGGCTAAACAATGACTAACATCTAAGTTCCAACAACATATTAAATCATTGTTTCAATAACCATTCAGAAGTATCTTTTTGTATTCTCTGAGTCTCGGGTTCTTCAGGAGACTCCCCTCCTTCATAATCAGATTCTGGTTCAAACAAATATGGTTGAAATACTGAAGCCATGGCTATAACTTTCACACGTAGTGGTAACACTTAATGAGGGGGACTTGAGCAAAGATTCTAGAAGCTTTGGGCGTGGCCAAATTAACAGCAGCTCATGCATATCTAATGAGCAGTAGAAACAGCACAATGTGAAAGGGGCTGAAACAGAGGGTAATGGAGGTTGTTAACAATCGCTTCCGACAAGCTAATTCCAGCAAACACCTTCAGAAACATGTTTTCAGGAACTCAAAGACCTATTTTAACTAGTGGAAAAATAGTCAACATGTAGGAACTTTAAATTAAATGTAATGCAGGTAATACAGCTTTATTCCCTCACTGTCTGAAGTAAAAACCAGAACAAAAAACTCTCGTTTCAGTTCAGTTAGAATTACCACAGTTGTTTCTTTTTTTCTAAATGGTACAATAATTAGAGAAAGGACATGTCAGATATTCCTTTATTAATCTCTTCAAAATCAGAAATATATTGTCATCGGTTTAAAAAGAAATAAGGAATATGATTATGTCATGGCTTTGAAAGCTTCTGATAGGTTAACTGATACATCTGAGTTATTTGGAAGCACACATGTGGATGTATTTTAGGCCACACCTAGAAACCGTTGCTTTATTTTTTGACACAATGGGAAAGTCAAATGAAATCAGTGAAGATATCAGGATGAGAATTCTGGAGCTGCAGAGGTCTGGTTTATCCTTTGGAACAATTTTACAGATGTTTGAAGGTGCTGTGTTCATCTGTTCAAACAATTATGCACAAAAATAGACATGATAGAAACTTTAAACAATTATAACGCTCAGGAAGGAAACAACTTATGTGTCCCAGAGATGCATGTGTTTGGGTTCAAATTCAGCAAATTTATCCCATAAGAAAAGCCAATAATTTGTGAAGATGCTGGCTGAAGCACGTCAGACTCAGTGCACCATGTCCTGTACAGACATGGGCTGAAAAGCCACTCCATTAGAAGAAACCCATTACTCCAAACGGAACATAAAAATGTATGTAAATGTCTGTTTGTTGTGGATTTTTTCTTCTTGTTTTTCTTGTTGTTGCTGTTTTTTGTTTTTATTTTTTTCAAAAACAAAAGATTAGATGGCAATGCTGTGGGAGAAAGTGCTATATCCTGATAAAACAAAACTGAGGCTGTGAATTATGAAACTGTAAAGATTTCAGCTACAATATAGAACATTTTCTTTTAACCATCACATTTAATTTAAGTAAACAACCAGATGAGCAAAAATGGTTTTAACAGACAGTTTGGAAGATAGTAGGCAGAGACAAGAATAGAAAAGCTGAGGGCTGTGAAAAAGTCCTTAGAATTTGACAGATTTAATGAATGTTTGAAATGCAGAATGAGTAAATACCCGGGAGTCAAAATGTTACATGTCAGGACTCCTAACAAAGATTACTCAATGCTGGAGTTGAATCAGTACTAGTTGAACTCAGTGTTAATTTTGAGGTGTGAACCCTTATACAACCAGTTTATCCATTCATCAATTACCTATACTGTCTATCTTATGCAAAGTTGCGGGAGGCCTGGTGTCCATATCCAGAAATGATAGGGTGATAAGTGGAGGCAAACCGCTGGACAGGATGCCAGTCCATCGCAGGACAACACAAAGACACAGAGTACAAACAACCATGCTTGCACAGACTCATACCTACATTAAATTTAGAAATACCAACTAACCCAACTATAATGTTTTCAGACTGTGGGATGAAGCTGAAAAACCTTCAAACTCCATGCAGAAAGACCCCAAGCCAGGATGAGGATTAGAACTCAGGACTTCTTGCTGTAAAACAACAGTGCTACCAACTGGGCCACTGTCAGCCAGTCACAAGTGTGGATTTCAAGGTGTGAACCCTTATAAAAGCATCTTATTGCACCTTAATTTAATTCATCATTTTTAGTTAAAGCTGATTTTTTTTCCAGATCATCTGTATAATTCATTTTACATCATAAACACCTGCCACTTTCAACAAAGGTCTGTACACCTTTGAAGGCCATTGTAAATCTGACTTCTTGCTGCAACCAAATACTATAAACATTTATCACAGGTGTCACACATGTGATCTGACATTATATTAGATGTCACTGTGATTGGACCCCTGGCTCATTGACTGACCATTGGGGCATTAAAGGTGTGCTGCCTGTTACGCTGGAGCTCCAAGAAACCTACTAATAAAATCTTATCCCCTGCTGAGAGATGAACAGAAAAACCAACAACAGAGAAGGACAAGAATGTTATTGTGAAAGATGATGGCGGTGATCGTGAAAAGGGGACAAGTGTCTGGAGGCTTTCTAGCTCATTTGTCCCCCCTGTACTGCTTTCCTTCTTCAATCTTCCCTATGGCTCTAAAGGATGAGTGACAGGTCTCCCTGCTATCATTGCCGTCACTCCTGATCTGCCTTAGAGCTGTGAGACCAAGCGGGGGGTTGGGTCAAACAGCGCAACTTTTGTTATCCATTTCCTTTAAGCAGTTCTCTTGCTCTTTCTCCCAGTCGTATCATCTGAGTTGGTCTAAAATAGCCGTAGGCTTAAAGCCATTTCAATCTGGAGAACATCTGTGACCCGTGGACAGCTAGCTGTCAGCTCTGTCACTATCATTGACTTTATCTTGTCTTATAGGAGGAACCTTTGTTTCTTCTGTTAAATTGCTAGGATTGCTTCATCTGTTGCATCCTAAGTATAGTTTTAAATCACTCTCCTAACTTTGCACACATGTTCATGTTAAAAATCCTATAAACCCCTTTTCTAATTGATTTCTTGAGAACTTCTTATAGGGTATTATCCAAATTCTCAATGCAGTTGTAGGAAGCTAGTTTATCTTTTGTTTTATTGCCCTCCAATTCACCTTTTTATTTCTAAAAGTGCTGCTTTATATTTCAGTCCATTGATTTTTTTTATTTTTTTTGTTACTTTTGCAATTCTCCTTTGTCACATACAGTACGCCATTATTGTCTTTTTGTACGACGGAGTAGCATTTAAGAAGACAGGCAAAGATTTCCTGACAAAGCCTAGTTATTGCTAACAAATACCTTACATGCTTCAGAAAAAAAACACACTTTTCCATTTCTCCAACCAATTATTTTTGTAATATTTCTATGTTGTTACCCAATATTTTTACAGTGATGAAAGTGCCTGTTTTAGTAACTGTAGCTGAAGCTAAAGACTTGGCCTCAAAGACCCACAGTAGAATCAGCAGCATAATTTGATGGAATAGGAACACCTGTGTCTCTATTAGTGCTGCAGCCTGGTGACAGACTTACATAGTGCATGGAGCCCCATTATATTTAGTGACTAGGGGCACTTATGAGCCACAGTTTAATAGAGTCAACATGCTCTCAAGTGCAGGGAGGGCACCAAATGAGGCAATCACATCAAGCTTTTCAAGGTATACAGCAAACCATAGAGTCTGAGCATTGGAGCCAATATATCATGTGGTTCAATTTGGTTTCAATAGGTACAGCACTCCATGAATGCACATATATCCAATATCAAACTACAGTCCTAAATCAGTGCATCAAAAGTTGTGACAGAAACTACTATTAGAAATATATATTTTTAAAAATATTTTTATTACCAAAATTGCTAGCTACACATTGTCTGTTGAAATAGCTGGAAGACGTCCAAATAAGCAGATTTCGAATCTGCTTATCCAGAGGAGTCAGTGCCCCCCTCATGAAACTCACCACAAGCCAATAACTGATAGAGAAACCCAGACTTATTTGTGTTCTATTTAGCAGGATTTCCCATATACATTTACGAAGAAATGCTTTATATATTGGTATGTGTTTATATTTGTCTTTCAGGATTTCTGGTTGCAGTATGTTGCCTAAAATGTCAGAACTCTGAATTCCTACAGCCATTCCTACTTCCCTTGCCCAGCTGAAATAAAACTTGTGGATCCAGAAACCGTCCTATCAAAATGTTAGGCCAAAATGTAGAGAGCAGGTTTGCAAGGAGGCATAATTGAGAAGACTGTGGTTTTGCTTACTGTCAAAGCCATCTACACACACTGCTATCATCCATATACACAACACACTTCAGTAATTAAACTCAATTTAAAAGGTCCAAAAGGCCTTTAAATCCACTTTTAGTCTCCTAAATCTTTCCTCCTTAAATGTCAATCACCAATTTACCCAACCCTCCATGGTAATAAATGTAGGATGTGTTCACTGAAAAGATCTTAGATCAATATTGCACAAACAGGGTATATAGCTCTCTTAGGGAACCTTAGATGAGTATGAGCTTGTCAGATAAGAGTCCAATGAAAGACTTTGATCAACACTCATTAGATCACTCCCAAACACCCCCACTGTGACCTTTAACCATCTCCATGCAAGGTGCAGAGGAGATTGCTCTTCACTGGGCCATCTGCTTCTAAACAAATCAGTCAGCACCATGTTCAACCTAGGTAGTGAAGAGGGGAAATGTCTCCACAAAGATGTCTGGTCCTGATAATGGTCTAATGACAGACTGATCAACTTAGCTCAAGGTGAATGGATAACGCAGATCTTTTTTTGCTCTTTTACAGAGCTTACTTTTGATTTCCAGGTTGCCTTTGATACTCTTTTACTGCTTACAATTCAACTTACTGCTCAACTCAATACTTATTTTCAGCTTCTTTACCAGGCAAACAGAGAAGTTCATTGACTGGACAACAGATGGGTTTCCTAGGAGAAAACAGAAGACATTTTTACACTAATCCAAATTAGAAAAAGACGACAAGAAAAAGAACAGAATGCTCCGTTTTTAGCTGTTCAAGAACAAATGTGGAAAGTAAAGTGGAGTTAAAAGGTAAGATTCAACAGAAGGTTCCTGTGTGTGTATCACAGTGTCTGAGCAGGTGTGTGAATAATACATGGGGAGCTGAAAGCCAGACGATGTCTGAGAGTAGACACAACTCTGGATCCCCTTACCAAACACTGACATCAGAAAAACTCAGCAGACACACAAATACTCCCTCACATAACCCCATGCTTATGTTAACACACTGCATATGTAATCTGTCCCATGCACACAAACCACTGCTTTGGGCCATTTTGTGCTCTATTTTTCCAACACAACACAACCATCGTTTGGGTCAGGTATGAGAGTCGGGTTACACGATCCATGTAGGGGACCTTTAAGTCTTTTAGAAAAATAGGAATTTTTTTTTATAATTTTATGAAAAACTGTATTCAGCTTGTGCAGTGACAACAGACATGAATAAAAGTAGTACACATCCACACATTAAATCTTTGGATGACTGACACCAGCTGAAGACCACACTTGCATATGAATTCATAAATTATCAATGGGCATACTTTTCAGAGCTGAGTGTGTGTATGTGAATACTCCAATGTGTATGGAAAACAGTCAGAGCCTACCCTTCAGTTTTGTGTTTTGGTGATTTATGAGGTTGCCCAGCTCTGTTGATTTAGAAAAGTTCATTTTTCCACATTCTGTTTTGCGTAGTATCTCAAGCTTAATCAGTATTGACAAAGATGATCTTTTACCATCAATTTGGTCTTATTTGAGCTCCTTTTCCATGTTTGGTGTGTTCCTTTCATCGCTTGTGGCAAACTGGAAACTTCTTAAAACAGTAAACCATAACTTATTTATTGTAAGACTCATAAAGAGACAATTAGTGGGAATAGTGGCTGTGTCAACAGACGCTACAGCTCCTTCAGAGTTACAATGAGCCTCTTGGCTTCTTCTCTGTTTAATGCTTTCCATGCCATGCTGAATAGTTTAGGTAGTCGACTTCTCCGACAGGTCATGAAGATCTGAGATGACCCCGCCCACCCAGGACACTCTTTTTACTAGCCTTCCCTCTGGCAGACTCAGAGTCATGCGAGCCCGCACAAACATACTTGAACACAGCTTCTCCCCCATGGCTGTGAAAAGACTGCTACAGGAACCATGATCCTGCACCTAAACTAAACACAGTACCACACACACTACCTTCCACACCAGGAAACAGACAACTAAGTTTTGCACTAGAGTAAATATAGACTATTCACATATAGTATTTTACTGCACATTCATATTTATTACATGTATACTTTTATTTCTCTTCTATACTTGTGACATGTAGCTGCTACAAGAGATGCTGCCAAACAAAATAAGCTTCTATAAAAGCTTCTATTCTATATGTACGTCTACGAATTTTATTTCCATTTTCAGAGATTGGATTAAGCAATTCTCTTTAAGAAGTACAACAATTTAGATATTGTCTTTCAATCTTACCTTGCTTAAACTTCTCCACAGCTTTAATCCTGACCTGTCTGGTAAGTTTTTTTGTTCTTTATTATGCTGTTCACCATTTTCTTCTAACAAAGCTCCGATGCCTTCCATTTACATGTTACAGGCAAGACACAAAATATTTAGTTATTTTTGAAGACATTTAGTGACACTTGACCTTAAAATAGGAGTATTGGAGTAAAGGGGGCTTAATATTAAAATATATTTTTTTCAGATTTTTATTGGTAACATTTTTTGAAAATGTTCGCCTTCTCGTTCATAAGTATGTGCCAATTTGTGTTGGGCTCACATAAATTCCCAATAAAAAAGACTTAAGGAGTTTTTTGTTTGAAAGATGACAATAATATGGGAAAGGGTCTTGAATTCACTTGCAACACAAAATAAACTATACTCTAAACCTATAGTAGAGCTAGCCTAATTTCAGACTATCCTGTTAAAGAATGAAGATACATAGAATTGGAAACTAGTCAACCTGGCATGATTTAATGTAACTCAAAAACATTTGTCTTTTGCTAAAGATCTAAAGGAACTTAGTAAGGTATCAATAACAGCAGTTGAAAAATTTATTTTAACCTCCAAAACTTTTATTTCTGCCCTTTGGTTATGAACTATAATCATTTAAACAACATAATTTGGATTAATATATTTATATAAAACAAACTGTCTATAAAGAGAAAAGGTCAAAAGAAAGAAAAAATACATTTCCCGTGCCTTAACAGCTTAGTTCCCCTAAGTCACAGGTTTTATTTCACACTTTCCTTTTTTCTTGTTTTAATCACCCCACAGAGGCTAACACATTTATCATAACATGTAAAATAATTCTATGTCCATGTCTGGCCGTAAAGAGAGGCATACCTTACCCTGAATTATATCTACCACTTTAGAATACATTATTTTGCTGTCCCGTTTTATACATCAGGCATTTGTGTTTGTTACTAAAGTTTATTACTTAAGAGTTTGCTTATATTTTTAATATAATATTTTGGTGTTGTTTTAAAAGAGTTAAGCAAATGACTGCATACATGGCTTAGAACTCCAAATAGACAAATTTCTTCTCTCAATCCTTTTCAAACAGTTCCTCCATTATGCGAATGAAGACATCCTGATATCAGCTTCCTGTCATTGCCTCTGTGGGAGCTTTTCTAAAATTAGCTCTGATTTATCAAGGGAGCACATTAGAGTTTCACGCCCATGCATTATGCGATAGCATAAAAGCAGGGTATTCTGCATGATAATGGAGGCTTCACAGTGGGAGTTTAATAAGTTTATCCAATAAATAAATTGGGTGTTGTTTCTGGATGGTTGATTATCACCAAGACAAAGGGAACTGATAAAAAACATGTAAGCATTAAAAAAAAATATTACCATTGCAAATATATTTGTGCTTGGAGCCACAGATAATGAAAACAAGAAAATCAGGTAGTGAACTTTAAAACGTAATGAAAATATAAAATAAAGTATCATACAGGTCACTGACTGGATCAAAACATGACTTTCTTTGGGTGGACCACAACAAAGTCTTGTGTTTCAGTAGTTTCTTTTTGATAGATTTAATGTAGAATAGAGAACTGGCTCAAGGATTAGGTAAACCAACAAACCTATTAAGATGTGGCACTGACAAACTGGTCAAGGAGAATATTAACGAGAGAAGTAGTAGTAATTTCATTTGGGGTTGAGGACTAATTGTCTTCCTTTATGTGAAAACCAAGTCTACATCTATTCCACTTGTGACAGTGTGAGGGTCCTGTCACTCTGGCTCTGATTGACAATGCACCCTGGCTGCTTGGCCACAGGGATATCCCTTGGGCTGATTGGTTAACAAGCATGACTCTAACCTGGGAGTCGTGGAAACAATATAATTTCCACACTCTTGATCCCAATAAACATACATTCTTCAACTCTAGAGCATGGCAAAAACGATGCACATATTTCAAAGATGTGAACAGGGTTGATGGTCCAAAAAATCCCTGCCAATAACAACTCTGTAGAAGTTGCAGCGATCCAAAACTGTGTTGACAAGACAACTATCAGTCATTTACTCCACAAATATGGCCTTTACGAGTGGCGAGACAATACTAGTTAAAATAAAATGATAAGGAGTCATATCCACACTTTTACACTGCCCACATAGGAGACAGAAAACGTAGAAGATGCTGGTGACATTAGATGAGGCCAAAACAAAACTTTTTGGCCTTTCTGCAAAAACATTGCATTTCACCATAAACAAAGCATCTCCATGGTCTTGGTAGTATCATGCTGTGGGCAGTTTTTTTTTAACTTCCATTTAATAATTAGTGCTGGCTGGAGTATATCACATAAGATCCCTATGAAATATAATGCCCCTGTAATGTGTAATGTTCCTGTCTTAAAACCAAATCTCTTTGGAGCGCATGTTAACAAGTGAACAAGTTAACTGAATAAGGCACACTTTAATGCAGCCGAAGCTCAGTAAGAAATTTGCTGAAACTCCACGGTGAACCAAAATGCACAAACATAAATACAGCGGTTATATACTCTTTGCATCACGACATGGGGGCTGCTGGCTATTAGCAAGAATGAGTCGAAGTGGCTGTGGAAATCTCTATGGCGCATCTGAACAAGTATACTGACAGTTATTTCAAAGATGTGAACAGGGTTGATGGTCCAAAAAATCCCTGCCAATAACAACTCTGTAGAAGTTGCAGCGATCCAAAACTGTGTTGACAAGACAACTATCAGTCATTTACTCCACAAATATGGCCTTTAAGAGTGGCGAGACAATCATATCGTATATCACATAAGATCCCTATGAAATATAATGCCCCTGTAATGTGTAATGTTCCTGTCTTAAAACCAAATCTCTTTGGAGCGCATGTTAACAAGTGAACAAGTTAACTGAATAAGGCACATTTTAATGCAGCCGAAGCTCAGTAAGAAATTTGCTGAAACTCCACGGTGAACCAAAATGCACAAACATAAATACAGCGGTTATATACTCTTTGCATCACGACATGGGGGCTGCTGGCTATTAGCAAGAATGAGTCGAAGTGGCTGTGGAAATCTCTATGGCGCATCTGAACAAGTATACTGACGGTTTTACAAGCTGGCCAGCCAAAACAACAAAAATCAAACTAATGGCGTGTCAAACAGCTGCAATAAGTTTCAGCTCTTTTCCAAGCCAATCTTTTCCTCGCTTCTTCCGATTTTCTTTGGGGTTGAGAAGCTGGCTCGGCTCAGTGTGCAGATCTGCGGCTAAAACCGGTCGCATCTGTTTACCCGGTATGAATCAGAGGTTATTAAGTGTTTTCCAGAGGTGATGCTCTGGCAGCTTTCAGCTTGGGAACAGTTTATTTTTCTCTATTCTTTCGACTGTGTCTTCCTTGGATTCTTTGGTCGATCTGCCATGGATCAAGTCTCAAAAGCGAGGCTTTGTTTATATATCATTAGATAGTGTGTGGTGTACTGCCGTAAAGCAAAACTCAGTCAGTACATACGGAGAAGTGGTCCATGGGTGAAAAAGTTATATATTGCGGTAAACAGCTGGAGGACGCTCCCAAGTAGTCACAGCTCTGAAAACTAACACCAAAAGTGGTGCTGTGTAACAAAAATGTTTCGAAAACTCGTGTTTTTTCATGGTATAAAATTTGCGCCGTGGGTCTTTAAAGTTAGGAGTTGTAAAATGAAAAAAAATAAAAATAAAATACTTGAGGGTATGTGTACTTTTGCAGTTGACTGTGTAACGCTGGGTTCACACCGGCCGCGGAAGTGCCGCAAAGGGAAATCAGCTGCTCATCTGTTCACACCAGACCCTTATTTCTCTGCGATGGTTGATAAGCACTTCTGCTCAACTGGGTAAGTAAATAACCTCATAAAAGTATTACACCATGTTTCTGTTGAAGTTTGTACACTTCTTTAATTGATCTGTTGTTGAGAAAGTCACTCAACAGTGTGTGTCTTTGTGTGTGTGTCTGTGGGGTAGTAGACAGTAATAGTGTAGATATACAGTTGAAATACACATTTATTCATCTACTATTCAAATTTATTCAATACATTTACTCTTCATGTTTCCCAGAGTGAATAGACAGGAGCACCTCTGTATTCTGTTTAGACCCGCAAATATTTTTGCATTTGTCAATCGCAGCATTTAATTTTTGAAAAGATTATTCTATTTTGTAAATTGACCAGATTGTCTAATTTGTCTTGGTATGACTTCCTGCCAGAATTGATGTGGATCACTTGCGGCATTCGCAAAAAATAGATCAGAGGTTGAAACAATCACTTCATGGTGTGAGCCAGCGGCGCTTTTCATCTAGTGTGAACAAGGGCGCCGAATGGCTGCGCTTCTGTGCCGCTTCTGTGGGCCATGTAAAACAGGCCTAAATTATTGGTTGTGTCCCTCAAATATATTATTTAACAGTAATTCAATAAAAATGTTGATCCTCAGCTCATCTCTACACTGTGTTCTACACTGGCATCTTCATCAATGTAATTATTTTTCCTGTCCAACTATCCTACCCTTTCAGGATGTGGCATACCAAAGTATGACACAAAAAGAGACTATCTGTGTGCTACTGTGACTCCAGAGCTAGCCTGAATGACGGAGGGAAAATTGAGACAAAGAAAAGAAACAGAGAGGAACTGAAACACATCACCTGCAAAATGTTAGATAAAGATGGCTGTAAGCTGCACTAAAACTTGAAGGCAGATAAAAGTTAATTCTTTCCCAGGGAGAGACAGCGTGAGAGAGGAATCTAAGAGGATATTTGCTGAATGGGACCTGTCAGCTTGCATTGCACAGAAATCCTCTTATGCCTCAAAATTTCAATTAGGTTGGGAAGCGATTCGGTGTGGTGCGCTTCTCTCATTTTGCACAGGAAGTACAAGGTGCATGAGGTAGGATTTGTCACAGCCGAGACAGGTCTCCTCCACCTACATTGTGATTCAAAGGAAGAATGCGAGCGAATGCGCACACACACACAAACTAGAGAAGCTCCCCCTCCAAATGCCAAAACCATTTCAAGTGACAACGGCGGTACACTTGATACTACTTCAGTGTTCAGTGAGCAGTGTTGAAATTGAGTTTGTTCCGCTGAGTAGGGTCTGAAATTTCAACTCCACAGGTTTGTGTTGGTCTTCTGTCATCTGTATGACAGCCACAATTACACTATGTGGCAACCTCTTCAAAAGACAGTGACTTGCAGTAATTACAATGCTGACAGTAACAGCAAATTCCCATGGTTTGCTTGTTACTTTGTCCCTTAAAGTTGTACATGGGCTGATGATGAAAACTTTTTTTGGGGCAAAAGGAAAAGTGGATCACAGACGTTTGATACCCTTTTAATATTTTTTATGTAATTCTATAAATAGGACACTAAAATTGTTTTTTTACACTACCGTTCAAAAGTTTGGGGTCACATTGAAATGTCCTTATTTTTTCAGGAAAAGCACTGTACTTTTCAATGAAGATAACTTTAAACTAGTCTTAACTTTAAAGAAACACACGCTATAAATTGCTAATGTGGTAAATGACTATTCTAGCTGCAAATGTCTGGTTTTTGGTGCAATATCTACATAGGTGTATAGAGGCCCATTTCCAGCAACTATCACTCCAGTGTTCTAATGGTACAATGTGTTTGCTCATTGGCTCAGAAGGCTAATTGATGATTAGAAAACCCTTGTGCAATCATGTTCACACATCTGAAAACAGTTTAGCTCGGTACAGAAGCTACAAAACTGACCTTCCTTTGAGCAGATTGAGTTTCTGGAGCATCACATTTGTGGGGTCAATTAAACGCTCAAAATGGCCAGAAAAAGAGAACTTTCATCTGAAACTCGACAGTCTATTCTTGTTCTTAGAAATGAAGGCTATTCCATGCGAGAAATTGCTAAGAAATTGAAGATTTCCTACAACGGTGTGTACTACTCCCTTCAGAGGACAGCACAAACAGGCTCTAACCAGAGTAGAAAAAGAAGTGGGAGGCCGCGTTGCACAACTGAGCAAGAAGATAAGTACATTAGAGTCTCTAGTTTGAGAAACAGACGCCTCACAGGTCCCCAACTGGCATCTTCATTAAATAGTACCCGCAAAACACCAGTGTCAACATCTACAGTGAAGAGGCGGCTGCGGGATTCTGGGCTTCAGGGCAGAGTGGCAAAGAAAAAGCCATATCTGAGACTGGCCAATAAAAGAAAAAGATTAAGATGGGCAAAAGAACACAGACATTGGACAGAGGAAGACTGGAAAAAAGTGCTGTGGACGGATGAATCCAAGTTTGAGGTGTTTGGATCACAAAGAAGAACGTTTGTGAGACGCAGAACAACTGAAAAGATGCTGGAAGAATGCCTGACGCCATCTGTTAAGCATGGTGGAGGTAATGTGATGGTCTGGGGTTGCTTTGGTGCTGGTAAGGTGGGAGATTTGTACAGGGTAAAAGGGATTCTGAATAAGGAAGGCTATCACTCCATTTTGCAACGCCATGCCATACCCAGTGGACAGCGCTTGATTGGAGCCAATTTCATCCTACAACAGGACAATGACCCAAAACACACCTCGAAATTGTGCAAGAACTATTTAGAGAAGAAGCAGGCAGCTGGTATTCTATCGGTAATGGAGTGGCCAGCGCAGTCACCAGATTTGAACCCCGTTGAGCTGTTGTGGGAGCAGCTTGACCGTATGGTACGCAAGAAGTGCCCATCCAACCAATCCAAATTGTGGGAGCTGCTTCTAGAAGCGTGGGGTGCAATTTCTCCAGATTACCTCAACAAATTAACAGCTAGAATGCCAAAGGTCTGCAATGCTGTAATTGCTGCAAATGGAGGATTCTTTGATGAAAGCAAAGTTTGATGTAAAAACAACCTTATTTCAAATAAAAATCATTATTTCTAACCTTGTCAATGTCTTGACTCTATTTTTTATTCATTTCACAACGTATGGTGGTGAATAAGTGTGACTTTTCATGGAAAACACAAAATTGTTTGGGTGACCCCAAACTTTTGAACGGTAGTGTATGTTTTTATTTTTAGATTAAATATATTTTACTGAAAAACCAACAATTTGATTGCTTTTATCTGGAAAGTATAGGTATTTTAATCTAAAAACCAAATGGACTTAAACTTACATTTTTAAAACTATAAAATCCATGTTTCAGCGAGACGTGATAAATATAATGTGATATCTGGAAATGCCCTTTTTGCTATCATAAACTGTTAAAAGTAATATGGATTAAAGTATGTGCAATATAGTCAATCAATATATAAGTTAAATACATTTTACTCTAAAGTATAAAGAGCTGTTTTATGCAAAAAAAATATATATATTGTATTCTGTTTTCCCAAAGTGATAGACTTTAAGAGATTGTAGGAAGGATTATCTGAAATGGAAAATGGAAAAAATAGAAGTATAATTTCAATACTCTAACATCTAAAACTACATGAATGGGTAGCTTGAAGTCACCAAAAAATAGGTTTATAACCAGCAGCAAAACAACATTTATCAATACTGAATTAAGCCTGTGAATATTCTCGTTCATCCAGGTCATGGTTATCTCAAGAAAATTTCAATCGAACGCAACTTTCCAAGACAAATTACCAAGTCCAGTTGCGTTCGATTGAAATTTCCTTGAGATAATACTGAATTAATTTAAACCTTTTCAATTATTAAAAAAATGTAGAAATTGCAACAATTGTGTCATCCTTGCTGAAGTGAAAAAGTTGTTTCTCTTTGAATAGAGTATAAAGCACATGTATTTAACTCTTGCCCCATTTCCACTAGGGCCAGTACGGTACAGAATGGAACGGGTCAGTACGGCCTGGAGCGGGTAGGTTGTGTTTCTATTACCATCTCAAAAGAACTGTAGTGGGCGATGACGTGGGCAGGCTTAACTTAACAAAAATTCCAGCAAAATGACGTCACAACAAAAGCTCCAGCAAAAAGCATCTCTCTTCTGTTTATGAAGATTTAATTTTTGGAAAACATAGATTTTTTTTAAACAAATGTACTACTTAAGACTTCCATAGCTCAGAGTGATGTCAATCTAACCATCTTGTTTTATGCAGCTTGTTTTTAGTTGGACATTAATTTCAAGTCAGCTCTAAAACAGGGTGATTGCAATAAAAACAGGTTTTTGAAAATATTTTTTATCACTTGCAATTTCTTCTTACAAAGAAAATGAGGTAGGAAAAGAATTATTAAAATCTGAAATCAAATTTGGTATAAAAAAAAAATCACAGATTTAATTTTTAAGCAATATCGCACAGTCCTACCTCCAAGTGATTCTGTAAATATTCATCCTCTATTCTGAACCTTCATTACCTGAAAATAAGAGGGATTTGGCCACTGTTTAATAATGTTATTCAGGGGAATCATATTTTGATGCGAAAATGAATAGAAGAAACACTGCATTGAAATTCTCAAATTAAAAGTACAACATTTTAAAATAAAATATAAATACACTACCATTCAAAAGTTTGGGGTCACATTGAAATGTCCTTATTTTTGAAGGAAAAGCACTGTACTTTTCAATGAAGATAACTTTAAACTAGTCTTAACTTTAAAGAAACACACGCTTTACATTGCTAATGTGGTAAATGACTATTCTAGCTGCAAATGTCTGGTTTTTGGTGCAATATCTACATAGGTGTATAGAGGCCCATTTCCAGCAACTATCACTCTAGTGTTTTAATGGTACAATGTGTTTGCTCATTGGCTCAGAAGACTAATTGATGATTAGAAAACCCTTGTGCAATCATGTTCACACATCTGAAAACAGTTTAGCTCGGTACAGAAGCTACAAAACTGACCTTCCTTTGAGCAGATTGAGTTTCTGGAGCATCACATTTGTGGGGTCAATTAAACGCTCAAAATGGCCAGAAAAAGAGAACTTTCATCTGAAACTCGACAGTCTATTCTTGTTCTTAGAAATGAAGGCTATTCCATGCGAGAAATTGCTAAGAAATTGAAGATTTCCTACAACGGTGTGTACTACTCCCTTCAGAGGACAGCACAAACAGGCTCTAACCAGAGTAGAAAAAGAAGTGGGAGGCCGCGTTGCACAACTGAGCAAGAAGATAAGTACATTAGAGTCTCTAGTTTGAGAAACAGACGCCTCACAGGTCCCCAACTGGCATCTTCATTAAATAGTACCCGCAAAACACCAGTGTCAACATCTACAGTGAAGAGGCGGCTGCGGGATTCTGGGCTTCAGGGCAGAGTGGCAAAGAAAAAGCCATATCTGAGACTGGCCAATAAAAGAAAAAGATTAAGATGGGCAAAAGAACACAGACATTGGACAGAGGAAGACTGGAAAAAAGTGCTGTGGACGGATGAATCCAAGTTTGAGGTGTTTGGATCACAAAGAAGAACGTTTGTGAGACGCAGAACAACTGAAAAGATGCTGGAAGAATGCCTGACGCCATCTGTTAAGCATGGTGGAGGTAATGTGATGGTCTGGGGTTGCTTTGGTGCTGGTAAGGTGGGAGATTTGTACAGGGTAAAAGGGATTCTGAATAAGGAAGGCTATCACTCCATTTTGCAACGCCATGCCATACCCAGTGGACAGCGCTTGATTGGAGCCAATTTCATCCTACAACAGGACAATGACCCAAAACACACCTCGAAATTGTGCAAGAACTATTTAGAGAAGAAGCAGGCAGCTGGTATTCTATCGGTAATGGAGTGGCCAGCGCAGTCACCAGATTTGAACCCCGTTGAGCTGTTGTGGGAGCAGCTTGACCGTATGGTACGCAAGAAGTGCCCATCCAACCAATCCAAATTGTGGGAGCTGCTTCTAGAAGCGTGGGGTGCAATTTCTCCAGATTACCTCAACAAATTAACAGCTAGAATGCCAAAGGTCTGCAATGCTGTAATTGCTGCAAATGGAGGATTCTTTGATGAAAGCAAAGTTTGATGTAAAAACAATCTTATTTCAAATAAAAATCATTATTTCTAACCTTGTCAATGTCTTGACTCTATTTTTTATTCATTTCACAACGTATGGTGGTGAATAAGTGTGACTTTTCATGGAAAACACAAAATTGTTTGGGTGACCTCAAACTTTTGAACGGTAGTGTATATTTTTTTTACATCTAGAAAAAGTCTTTTTCTGAAACCAGGAAGAATGTCTGTGAATCTGAACCTACTGTGAAAAAGCTTTAAGCACCACAGTAGCGGGACTTGAAACTAGACCTACCGAATGAGAGTCACTAACCATTCAGCCAACATGACGAAATGTACAGATCCAATAATATATATACTTACAAGATCCCCACATTGTTTAAAACCTATATAATTCACGACTCACTGGATTTCTTTTTAATTTTAGGCTGCGTGCAGTGAACTGCAGTGTGCTGCTTATTTGAAAAAAAAGGGGTCGGCTGGGAACGGACACAGGTAATGGAAACACACCAAAGCATCCCGTTCTGTACCGTACTGGCACTGGTGGAAATGGGGCATCGGAAATTTTTTTGAATGCAAACCTTTAGTCTTTTAGTCATATCACGAGTTTATAACACCATACACATTTCAAAAATACTCTTAAATGTGCCAAAGCTGCAAACAAAATTTCCCTGTAAACCAAGATTTAGTTTCTAGTCAAAATTCTGAGTGATCACTACTTATACCGTTAAGTTTTGTAAAAAACCTGCTGTCATTACTGAATAACATCACTTAATTGCACTATATAGCTAAAAGATCAATGCTACTGATCAGGTTTAGTAGAGATAACTTGGTGTGTTTAGTTTTAAAAGAGATGGGAGGGGCCGCTGCATGACCTGCAGTGTGCAAGGGGCATTTGCTGCAATTTTATTGTGAGGTTTGTGTTGGTTGTTGTTATTGCTCTGTTCAGTGTTGCAAATGTGACCTTTATTTGTTGGTGTCATCGTTGGCACAGTGAGGAAGTAATTTAAAGAGAATAAGACCAATGTGATAGTCCATTGTTTAAATGCTGTATTTAGGCCATATTTCTATGTTTGAACATTATTGCTGATGTCAATTTTCTCACCGACTGATAACTGTCGGACATTACATTGTCTATAATTCAGCTGAACAACTTTTAACAGTTATTGCTATCACATTAAGAAGTTTCTCACTCGGGTAACTGAATCCTGTCAGTAAGGCTTTTTGTTCAATTTACATAAAATTAAAAATGAGAAACTCAACAAACTTTGTTTTAGCTTGCGTAAAAAGTTAACATTCTGCATTAGTTATGCTCAGCATGTTTATTTTTGGCTTGTGTAAAAACTCAAGTGGTATAAGGCAACGGGTTTCCTCGCGATTCGCGAGTAAAGTCAACTAATCCGGGTTAAGAGTGTTGGTAAAACTCCATTTTTTGTGTTGTCACTCAACAGTAAGTGTACAGTCGTGGCAAAAAAATTTGAGAATGACACAAATATTAGTTTTCACAAAGTTTGCTGCTAAAATGCTTTTAGATCTTTGTTTCAGTTGTTTCTGTGATGTACTGAAATATAATTACAAGCATTTCATACGTTTCAAAGACTTTTATCAACAATTACATGACATGTATGCAAAGAGTCAGTATTTGCAATGTTGGCCCTTCTTTTTCAGGACCTCTGCAATTCCATTGGGCATGCTCTCAATCAAGTTCTGGGCCAAATCCTGACTGATACCAATCCATTCTTTCATAATCACTTCTTAGAGTTTGTCAGAGTTAGTGCGTTTTTGTTTGTCCACCCGCCTCTTGAGGATTGACCACAAGTTCTCAACAGGATTAAGATCTGGGGAGTTTCCAGGCCATGGACCCAAAATTTCCACGTTTTGGTCCCCGAGCCACTTAGTTATCACTTTTGCCTTATGGCACGGTGCTCCATCGTGCTGCAAAATGCATTGTTCTTCACCAAACTGTTGTTGGATTGTTGGAAGAAGTTGCTGTTGGAGGTTGTTTTGGTACCATTCTTTAGTCATGGCTGTGTTTTTGGGCAAAATTGTAAGTGAGCCCACTCCCTTGGATGAGAAGCAACCCCACACATGAATGGTCTCAGGATGCTTTACTGTTGGCATGACACAGGACTGATGGTAGCGCTCACCTTTTCTTCTCCGGACAAGCCTTTTTCCAGATGACCCAAACCATCGGAAAGAGGTTTTATTGGAGAATATGACTTTGCCCCAGTCCTAAGCAGTCCATTCACCATACTTTCTGCAGAACATCAATCTGTCCCTGATGGTTTTTTGCAGAGAAGTGGCTTCTTTGCTGCCCTTCTTGACACCAGGACATCTTCCAAAGTCTTCGCCTCAATGTGCGTGCGAATGCACTCACAACTGCCTGCTGCCATTCCTGAACAAGCTCTGCACTGGTGGCACTCCGATCCTGCAACTGAATCCTCTTTAGGAGACGATCCTGGTGCTTGCTGGACTTTCTTGGATGCCCTGAAGCCTTCTTAACAAGAATTGAACCTCTTTCCTTGAAGTTCTTGATAAACCTATAAATTGTTGATTTAGGTGCAATCTTAGTAGCCATAATATCCTTGCCTGTGAAGCTATTTTTATGCAACGTAATGATGGCTGCACGCGTTTCTATTCAGGTCACCACGGTTAACAATGGAAGAACAATGATTTTAAGCATCACCCTCCTTTTAACATGTCAATTCTGCCATTCTAACCCAGTCAGCCTGACATAATGATCTCAAGCCTTGTGCTCGTCAACATTCTCACCTGAACAAGACGATTACTGAAATGATCTCAGCAGGTCCTTTAATGACAGCAATGAAATGCAGTGGAATTTCCAATGCAAAGAAGGACTATGCAATTCATCTGATCACTGTCCATAACATTCTCATGCAGATTGCTATTATAAAAACTTAAACAGCAACTTTTCCATTTTCCCATATTTAATGTAATTCTCAAAACTGTTGGCCACGACTGTACATACATTTTCTAGCCACTTCATTTTCTGTATATTTTCAAAGATCTTCAGAGTGTTCTAAAGAAAACATTCTGCACTTTTCTTTAGGTTTTTGCAGATTTTTGGATTTTTGTTTCATATATTTGAATGTTGTTTCTTATTTCATGTTACATTCAGTAATTATTTTGTTTATATTATCATGTTCTTCTTATTTTCTGACAGTGCTTTCACTCAAAGTTGTGTTCCTTGACAAACATTTCCTACAAGAGATGCTGTATCACCATAGGGCCTTAGTGCAAAACTAAAAACTTTTTTTACTACCATTTATTCTACAGAAAGAAGTACTGTACTTTAACATGAATTTCACAAGAAAAAAAGGATGGGACTAACAGAAAATTTTAGGAAGTTGATATCACAAACTTGGGAACATGTGGTGTATAGTTATACCAATAAATATCCAAGCAAAACAACCACCATTGCTCAAAGTTAGATAGAAGTCAACTATATTTTCTTGGCTATCTGGTTAATTAAACTAACTTGATATTTCTTTTTCTCTCCATGTATTGTGTGATATAAGGTAAGTTGTTTAAATCACTTTTTTAAGCCACTAATTCCTTCAGTAAGCCAAATAAGCTTGTCAATTTATCTCAATAGATCCGGTACCCATCCTTCCATTATCCTTACATTGTTCCTTTTTTACATGTCTTTTCCTTCTTCTTTCTTCCCCTAAACTTATTCTGTCATTCTGTTTTTTCACCTTTCCCTCTCTCTCTATTCCCAGCATCCCAGTGGACTTTCATCTTGCCCAGGTTAGATTACTGTAAAGCACTGTCTGCCAGCATTCCTGAAAGCTTTTCATCTCTGCTCTGATTCATCTAGGGGGACAGAGGGAGAATAGAGGATAGGTTGAGGGTAATGGAGAGAGAGAGCATTGCAGAGGATACTTTTGGAAACAGAGGGACATAGAAATGGAGGGGAAACGTCAGACCTGTGTTGTGCTATGGATTTCAGAGCCTTTAGTGGTTAACCTGCACTGCAATGAGCTGATGGGAAATATCCCAGTTGGTCTCTTAGCTGTCTGTGAAACGCCCACGCAGAGTTGAGAGAACACCGCACTGGGGACGCACAAATATGCTCACATGGACACATGCTGGTTGAAGAAGAACAAAAAGAATGCCAATACACAAATACGCAAAAAAATTTTATCTGAAGTATACACGAGAAGTAAAGAAGAAACCTAGAAAAAAAATGCACTACCATTTTTTGGTCTAATTTATTTTTATTTTATTCCAGAAGAGCAACATACCTAAAAGTAAAGAAATTGAAAATATTCCAAATTTACAATAATACAATATAAAAATAAACATGGAGATGTTTGTATGGTGAAACTGAGTCAGCTAAGCAACACAGAGCTCGACAAGGTACTCTGAAATCTACTCAGCCTTGAGAGAAAGAAAGCAGAACATTCAAATGCAACAGAGTACGCCCCAATGTGTGTACACTTCTGTTTCTGCCCACATAAATGCATTGACAGCGTACAAACAGCAGCACAGTTTTAATTACTGAAGCCCTGCAGCTCTTTATTGGTCTGATATGTTGTTTGTTTTTTTGTGCACCTACACCATATGTGGTTGTGCATTCATGTTAGAGACAACAGCTGTGGAAATGATGGGACTGTGTCAGTTGGTGAAACATCCCGCCGTAAACACATAAAGGCATTAACACCAGAGATCAACATGACTATGGTTTGGTTACTAAGATAATTGTATCTACACAATTGTATGTGTATATCTATTTAATTTTATGTTACCTGATTAATGACAGATTGCCAGACAAGGAAAGGGCCTCTGTAGTAATTTTTCATTGTTCAGGAACATCTTCATGGAGGAAGAGAGCTAAACATTTCCAACTGGTGGAATATATTTATTTGCCAAATTCAATTCAGCCAAATCAGTTCTACAGGTTTTATTTTCTGATAATTTGAACTGAAATATATTGTTTAAACATGAATTTATCCTTACAGACATATGTATAGTACATAGAGGGAACACCTAATTTATTCCAAGTTATATATTAGGGTTGCATCTTCTAAGGCATGTGGAAAAAACAAGCACAATGCATCTGTTTAATGCTCCACTGAGCTACTCTTCGCCACCATTAAAACATCTGTGAATGTAGCAAACCTATCCTGGTTTTAAAATAATTAACTCTAGGCGCCACCATTTTTTAAATAAAATATTCAACTTTGATATCTCTATTCCAGAAGTTGTAGTTGTGAATATGGTAAGAGATAAATGCATACCTTCTTCATTATGACCAAAAGTTTGAGATGGGAGCAAATTTACTCATTTAATTTGGAAATGATTAGGTCAACAGGCAGTGGACCCAGTCTGTGCTGCTTGGTGACTTTCATTGGGAGCCACAGTTGCTGCACACATAAGGAGTGACACTTTCTTTTTTAGTGGACAACTGAACATCTTGATCAGAGTATGAATATTACTCTGATTTAAAATACTTAGAATCTCAGTACCAATTTCTTGAAGAACAGCTTCATCAGCGGTAAACAGACCTCTCGGAATCTTAGGTTTGCTGTCTTTAAAACTCCCTCTGCTTATGGTCTGTCTGCAAACACTGCTCCTTCATCTCCTCTACAGGGGGCAGTTTTTATTTTCTCGAACACATTATCAAGGAAATAATATGAAAGTATACCGAGATTATAGCCAATAAAATACAGTTTAATTAGAGCTGCACAATATGTCAAACTGATATTGTCATCAGAATTTTCAGCAACAGAATCACAGATATAATATCATACAGGCCTAGTTTTTAATCACAACAACAGCTTTGGCCTCTTCTCTCACCTTTAAAGTGAGAGAACACAAGTTCATGTATTCAAAATCCCTATAAAATATGGGTGACATACGTCATGCGTTAAGACTGAGCAGATTGGATAGTGACACCAGTCTAAGAGTAAACACGGAACTATGGTGGTAAATAACATTTCTAAGCTGTAATCATGATTATCTAGGTATGAAAGTGGACTGATCTCAAAAGGAGTTTTTGATATATATTAGATTGAAAATAAGGCAGCACACAAAGCATTGTGAACTCTTTCTCGCTTAACAGGAGTCAGACATTAACAAAATACTCTCTGATAAAGGATTAAATGTATGCCATTTGAATATATGTACTCTGAAAAATAAGATGTAGTTGAACTTGCAATATCAGCATGCATATAGAAAGGGGAACTCCAAAACAACATCCCTAGTTCAAATGATAAATGATTGGATAACTAATAAAGAAAATTATCAGGGACTGTACTATTAAATGTGAGTGTTTGATGTAGTGGATCATTATTTATTGTTGAAAAAGTCAAGTTTGTATGGTTTTAAAAAAGCTGATGTTCAATGGGTGAAAGTTATTTTAATGATAGGGAGTTTACAGTATCGTTTAATTGCAGCTATTTAGAGTTGAAACCTTCTCATGTGGAGTGTCACTGGGAAGTTGTGAATATCCACACACTCCCATTTTACTAGTTATAAACAGTTACAAAAACATTTTTTGTATTGCTTGCAATCCAGAAAATACAAAAAATGTCAATTTAATGAATGCCAGATGAAAACATCTATTGCATTGCAGCTTGTTTTATATTGGGCCTAAGTTCATTGTAAAGGAGTACAAAATCAATTAAGTTGTTGTGCTTCCATTGCATCCTTTCCTTACTTCAGTGTTTAATCTAATCTAATTGCATTAAATCAAAGAACAGTGGTTAATGGTAAATCAAGTTTTATGGAAATAGTCTTCGCTGCCTGTGTCTCTTCTTTGTATCAAGCCATTGGCTGTGTTCATATGGCATCTGCTACAATGCAGCAATAACCATTGTTATAAGATAAACTGCAATACACAGTCCTGTAAACCAAACAGCTCTTAGGTTAGCTATGTCTTGAAAGATAACCACCTAACTAGTTACACCTTTTTCCTACAGGACTACCAACAATTTGACCCGTTTTATTAAGGACAGCTAATTAAAGCGAAGTATCTGTGAATATTGATGGGGATATAACCTGTTTGAACTTTTTTTTTCAGAATTGGCTGTTCAGATCCTATCGCTCTTATTTTTTAACAGTTAAAGTAGCAGCAAACCTTTTATAAAACCACTTCTGCATTGAGAAAGAATGTGGAGGAGGTTTTCCTCCTCCACATGCTGCCGTGTGCCTTCAGCACATGTTTTCAGACTCCTTCAGACAGTCACATTGTCACCTACAAATTCTGAGTCCATCCTTTATGAGGCACTGTGATGATACAGTACTCTGAACTATTAGAGGCATCCCTGCATGTGATATTTATGGACCTGCCATTCTTATGGCACTACTCACAACTCCCACTCCCTTTAATCTTAACTGCTGTCATCTACTGTCACTGCCTTATGTCTGTGGCCTTGGCTAACTGCCAACTGACACCCAAGGTTGTGTGTGTATGTGTGCCCACACACTTTAGAGTATGCAATAATTGTTGGCTAGCGCAGAGTACATCAGTCAAATGAAGGGCAGTGACAGGAAAAAATAGATTTTTAATTATCATAATTATAGTAATTAAATCCAAATTTTATGTTTACACACAGACAAAAACATTAATGCTAAATTACCATCTTTCCAATATAATCCCACAATAAAGGGACTAACATAAAAAATGTGGCAATGAAATAAAAGAGATTAGCAATTACTGTAAAATGAAAATAAAAATGTATTTGCTGTGTTTAGTCTTTGGCAGAAATTAAGAATCCCACACGGAAAGTGAATATCATAAATACTGAATACATTACCATCTGAACCATGCAAATTCTGTTCATTAAAGCTTAAAGTGTGTAGTGCTCAATGTCCTGAATTAGCTGTAGCTTTCTCAGTCCACACCCTCTCATGTATAGATTCCAAGATCACCCAAGGCAGATGAGAATCATCTATGAGTAAAGTCATCTACAGCTTTGCAATTAATTGCAAACAATTAAATGTGAATTTTAAACTTCTATAATGTTTCCATTTCACAATGAAGGAAAATTTTGTGATTATATATATATATATATATATATATATATATATATATATATATATATATATACACATACATACATACATACATACATACATACATACATACACACAAATTAATACAATAAACCCTGTGCACCGTGTAATGAGATTAGTTGATTATCACAATAAAGATCTGCCCTCAGAAGAGAGTACAAGCTATCAGCACATACTCAGAGTAATATAAAAGGGTATTACATCTGGTCCAAAACATATGATTAAGCAGTTAAGCAGAGTACATCTAAGGCAACATATAAATATAATTTCACCGTAGAGTATATTATCATAATCCAAAAACACCCTTGTCATGGTCTCTTACAAAAGCAGCTAGAGGGGTGAACGAAAGCCAGCACACCTACTTCTGGCGTCTGGAGAGATCTGCTGCCTCAGATGTTTAACTTTGGACACCAAAAGATGGCTCCAAACACTATTTTCCTTCTATTTACTTTTTATAACCTTTCCCATATCTCTCTGTGGTGAAAGCAGAATACAAACTATAATGAGGACTTCAAGTGGAGCAGCTGAATACTGAATTCAATACATTTTTTTTTGATTCAACAATGTTTTCTGACTGTGCACAGGTACTATATTAGAACTGCTGAAATTGTAAAAGCAATACATGTAACCCTTTGCATTTAATCGGTTGCATTACAAGTTGCTGACATTATAGTGTTTTAAGCACAGTCGATAAATGCAATTAGGTCCTCAAAGTACAGCATTTTTCGAAAGCTGTTGTTGTGAAGCAATAGTAAAAATTATCGTTACTGCCACTCCTAAAGTACCTGCATAGCATCATTCTTAGGGGAAATTAACATCACCCGTTTTTTAGATTTTTTTAGCTAAACTTTTCTGCAACTGAATGATACAATAGTTTTAGAACTGGTTTTCACTTTACTATATCCTTAATTCCTGAGGTAAAAGTTCTTGAAAATTACAACCACTGTATGAATTAACCTGTTTTAGTCATGGTTAAAAAAATAAAATAAACCCTCTCATAAAACCACAGTAACTTTATATGTGTGTGACTGCACAGAACAACATGCACCGGAATAGTCAGTTAAACAAACACAGCTGTGAGCCTTCTTTAGATTTTGTACTTCACTGGAAAAATGAAAAATGTGCTCACAAATCGACACTCAAACTGACAAACTGACAAAATCAAAATTTAATCAGTCTAATATTCCTTAGAATTCGCCCAAATTCATTTCCTTCAATCAAAGCTTCCGAAACCATCCCATTTGATCCCTACCAGTTCCATGTCCCACAGGCTGTGTATTTTAGCAAACCCCTGAGCTGTTCCTGATATTTAATATGTTTATGTGTCTCAGGGTCTTAGGCCAGAAGATGAGGGGTCTAGGAGGAGAGCGGTGGAGGGATTAGCTTTCCTGTCCTGCTCTTTACCATTTTAATGAGGCGGCGCTGCTGGGTCTTTCTTTTGCCACAGCCAACTGTGTCATGGACTTGGCCTGGGGACAGGCTACGACTGCAGGGGTTCAGGAACAGTTGCGATACAGCTCAGCCATTGTATGGTGAAATGGAGTGAGACATGGAATGGGAATAGGTGGGTGTTGAATAAGAGTTCCCTCAAACTGCCATGTGTGTCTTCACAGAATAATAGAGTAATTCAGGTTTTTTATTAGGTCTACCTCCAAAGCCCCTCTGGTATCTGCCCTGATAACACAGAAAGGGCACATGTGAATTAACTCAACTGAGGGAACTGTAATTACCTACTGATATGATTATTACCAATATTAACAGGCAAAAACCTTAGAATTTCCTATTTAATAAACTCCAACAAAGAGGAAAGTTAAAAGGTCAAAAAAGAAAAGGTGTGGCAAAATTTCTATGGATATTTGCAACATCTCTCACATAACTAAACATTTGAACGACTTTCTTTTTTTCTGGTCTTTTTGTTTTGTAAATTCAAATCAGAAATGAAAATAAAGCCCCTCAAAAATTCATTCACATCCACTGAATGTTTCTCATTTCCTTATAACTACATAATTTAATCTTATGTGATACACCAAAAATGGTCATGTTTAGAATAGAAATTAAAGTTGTCCTGCATGTAGGCCAGAAACTTCTGACCAGAGCCCCTTATTCCTCAACTTTGTTGTTCTCCCTTCATGATGAATCGTAAAGTTTAAATGGGATTTTAGTTGTTTGTTAACCAATTATCTCAAATAATTATTGAAGTCTATTGCTATAAAGTGATGATTTTGGCTCAGTTTTCTAATCTATGCAAGCCATGTGTCTACTCATGGGTGTTGAGTATGACAAAGCTATTCTAAATGCCACATAAGAAGCTGCAGCATTGCCACACTGTTAGACAGTAGTGGAGATTAGCAAATGGACTGAAGAGCCGAGAGGTGAATGTGAAGATCAAAAGTTGTTTTATTTTCTTTGCATGGAGTGTGCACATGTGATTTGCTGCGCCTTCATTCAGTGTGCCATGAACACTATCCACCCCACCAAAAACAAAACCAGTCCCACAGCAGGGTGTCTGCATGAGCCATCTCAGTTGGACAAAGGGCCTGACAGTAATCACAGGGGGTCAGGAGGATGGTCAAAACTCAAGCAATACTAAAATGCTCCTTTGGGCTCCGACAATGGTATGCGTGCACAAACACACTCCTTAAAGGAATGCATGGCAAATCAACCAAACAAAAATAACCTTGAACTGATGATCTGTGTCTGTCAGTGATAAAGGGTTTTATAAAAAATATGGTGTGCTTGTGAATGCATTCATCTATGCTATTGAACTGGTTCTAATACAAAAGCATATGAAGAGGATTCATTCATACAGGCTGAAGTCCACTTCACGGTGGTTTTGGCAATAAGAGGGTGAAACTGAGAACCATTTCACATCTAAACACACTCGGCCTCGGGGCAGAAATGCCTCTGGAGTAGAGCTCAGCTCAGTCCTATGACATGGAGGTTTTAGTATAGAGCACAATCATTACTCGCACCATTTCTTGACTTGGGCTTTGTCTATCTGTCTCTGTCTTTCTCACGCATTAACTGAATGACCTTTGTTGACAGCAAGCACTCATGTCAGTCAAGCAAGTCTCTCTGTAGTCATTTTGGGATCTGAACAAAGAATACACTGACCCATTTATTTCACTCCTTTTCCTGTCAGTATTTGTGCTTCTGTAACCAACTCTAGAAACACAAATACTTCCGTTTTTAGATACTATATCCATTTCTGCCAACTGTTCTCTCAGACACAAACCTCTATTCTCAAAATATTTTTTCGGCATCTCTTAATATTCGCAAATGTTTTTCTGCTTATCTTTTAATATTAACAATGCTTTTGTTCTTCCAAACCAAGACTCTACAAATGCCAGTCCAGTCGGCCACCCAAAGGCACCAAAGAAGAACAAACATCTGTGTTACCTGAAGAGCCTTGCAGAGGAAAGCTGCAGAGAATAGAGGACACATAACATTTTCTTGATAGGTTTGTATACTGCCAACCCTTACCTTCTTACACTGGGCCGTATGCAGTAGAACGTACAGGTGTCAAAGGCCTTTACTATCTCCCATTAATGAATAGAGCTTATAGTCTATGTACAGCTTATACTCCATGAAGGGAATAAGATGAATAAAGGATGTGGGACAGGTAGAATATGGCAGCAGATTGGTAGAAGGAATTTAATTGGACAAAAATTTGCTGATGCTAGCAATTACCTGGGAATTTTATCCATATAACATTTTACTGCTTAGGAAAAAGTGTGTGCAAGTAAGAACAACAGAGAAGAAAATGAAAGAGGGCATGAACAAAAGGGAGTTTTTTCCTTCCCACTGTCGCTGCATGCTTGCTCAGTATGAGGGATTGCTGAGAATTCCACGACGCAATCTTCTGTGGTTCTGTAATTTCTACACTAAACATTGTATTGTAATAACTCTTTTTGTAAAGTGCCTTGAGATGACATCTGTTGTGAAATGGCGCTATATAAATAAACTGAATTGAATTGAATATGTGAGCCTGCTGTGTTAATTCAAGCAGAAACGTGTCATGTGGACAATAATCCTGCTAAATTATGGGAAATTATGAAATCATGCAAGCATACATCACTGAGCAAAAACAGCTCCCAAAAAATATAGGGTGGAATATACATCTAAAGAACCCACATATGTTTTTGAGACTACAATTAAAAATACAAAATACAAAAATAAAACAAAGTATTGAAATCCTTTAGACAAATTTTTTTATGAGAATCTTTTAGATAAATCATTGTTCTCAAACACAGGGACTTTTTAAGCTACAGGTTTGTGACATCAGGTATGAATTATAAGATAAAACTTTTTCTTTTACTCTATGTGCTTGAGTGAGGCATGACTTTAGCCACCAATCTAAACATCAGCCAATTCACAAATGACCAACATGTTTTCTGTAAACAGGGTCCTATCTACGGTTCAGACATTCATGTGCATCTATATGCTTCATGCCTGTGTGACTGATTATTATTATTTTCTTTGTGTGTTACTGTCATTGCTCCTGGCTGAATGCCCCGTTCCCATCTCGTCCTCTACGTTTGTGCAGATAGATGAAAGTGGGACTTGTGGGTAATTAATTGGATATGTTTGTTATTAGAGAATGAGCCGGGGAGAAATGCGTGCATGCCTCCTTTTGTTTTGTCTGCTGCACCTAACAACAGCAAAGGAAAAAAAAACTGATTACACAGAACACTAATTACCATGGAATTATCCCGCTCACTTCACAGAGTTAATTCTCATTCATTTTGTGTGTCTTAGACTATGTGTTTATATTCATATACATTGGTCTGCATGCCACATTTGTGATATTGACCGGGCTTATTATAAAAAAACATACTAAAACATAATGACACCGTTGCTTTAGACTGACAGCCCACACAAATGAAGTCTAATGTCCATGCTCTCAAAAATTTACCATTAAAAAAAAATATTGTACTTTTTTAACTGGCTATATTTCATATTTATGACTAACAGAAATGACAGCTACCATACTTTATTTCCCAGGGAAAAACAACAACACAGACACAATGAGATTGAAAGAAATTTGAATACTATGAGACAAAGCCTATTTGGTGTTCTGCGAGCATTTAGTGTCCAAAGAGTCTACTAATGAGCATACATAATGTGTAAAACAGCAATCAATGTCTACAGAAAAACAAACTGAAGACTTTCAGAAAACACCATTCAAATTTATACATGGATACTCTTACTCCTTCTGAACAAATTATACAGAAACGAGAGAAATGTTTATTTGAATAGTAATGTTTCCTAATAAACATCACTTTCACCCAATCCGTCTTATATGAAACTTATTTTTTTCAATTTCTTAGTCTTTATAGGCTTCTTTTGTCATAGCCTTTAGATATATACAAGCAAATGATCCAAAGAACAACCATATTTATCTTGTCCCCATGCACAGTAAGGAGGTATATGTTGGGGTGGAGCGATACCTAAAACTTAAAGGACAAGACGGGAGAAGATACTGAATTTACAATCATGAATGAGACAGGACATTATGAATGAGACACGAGATGTTAAAAGAAACGTCAAGAAATGTTAACGATTAAATTTAGGATGAGAAAGAGGCATAGGGTTTTTATATGTTTATTCATTTTGCCACAAACTCATTAATTTTTATCTCTTCAGGCCTTAGTGCACTGCCTCCTCTGTGCATGGTCTGAAGAACTCCATTTCCCAACTGCTACTGAAAGCATTCTCTGTTATTGTGAGATCGCTCGACGTACCCCTAGATGCCCAGTGATCAGTTGCCACAGCAATGCTTTATGAAACCTTTAACGTCTGAACAACTTGCAGTGCTTACATTTTGTTTGTCTTGTCTGTCATTCTTTTGCCATCAATTAGTCTTACTGGAAACACAAAATACTGCAAAACAAATTATATTACATTATTACATTACACTATTACATTACAACTTCATCAGGAGAAGTCATGTTGGTCACAGCTGTCTAGTGCTCAGGAGATGGCAGTCACTTCAACAAGAGCTATTGTGATGTTTTAATATCACAATATTTTCAAATAAAGAGATATTTTTACCCCAAAAAATTGCAGAGGTGTAAAAAACATTTTTCAAGCTTCTCATTTGACAAATTCCATAAACAAAGGACCACAAAATCTAGATAAAGAACACTAGACTCTATTCTAGCTGTCAAACAACTTCTTGTGAAATTACAGGAAAAAGGCTTTATGTTTTAACATAAACATGTACAGTTCAGATTTACATTTACCTTCTTAGCAAACATGATCCATGGTGGATCTTGTGTGAAACAATGAATTAATATATGGTAAAGCACCTCATTCCCTTAGTTGTGCATGATAAGGACCTGTGATGCCTTGGTTGCTTTCTCGTCTAAAAGGCCCTGAGAAACTTGTCAGAGTGCATGGTCCAATTAGCTGTTTTAACCACAAAAAGATTTAAACTAAAAATCTGGTGACCTTATTGGCATTTAAGAAAGATAAACATCCAAACTAAATAGCCATGTTAACAGAGACATGGCTCAACATACATGAAATCACCTACTTCATTGGCATCTCAGTCCCGGCATCTCTTTCCTAAAGAAACTGTGGGGGGAGCTTAAGAGAAGGGCACTATTTGAAGGTTCAAGGACTCTGGTTCTTTGCTCAAGTAGTCGTAACCTGAAATTTTCCCTTTTCCCAATGAAAAAGTTTAGATTATGGTTTGCGTATTGATTTGCTATATTCCTATAGGAACTGGGGTGCTGTCAAAATTGTCTGGAAGTATCAGAGAGTGCTTAATATAAGTCACTATCAAAAACACACCATGATCATGAAGACAAAGAAAATGTTGGTATCAGTGTCCCAATGGTCTGATCTGATGGGTACAGAAGCTTCCACCAGCATTTTGCCCTTTACAGCAGAAGGAAAGGTAAAAAATCAGAAATTATCAGTCACCTATAACAGAACATGCCCTCTGTTTTTTTCCAGTGCAAGATGTGCTTCTCACTGTAAGATTTTCATGAATTTAAGATTCATGTTTTCATGCAGTGCAGAGTGAAATTCTTCTCTAAAACTGACAAGAGCAAAGAAGATGAAATCCACCAGGTCCTGGTGACCTTTCTAATTTCCCTGGTGACACTATACAAAAATAGCACAGCTAAGTTAAACTTGCATCTCCTGTTCATGCTCTTGTTTGTTTGGCTCCAAATGTAGGTGGTGTGAGCAATTACAGGAACAGGAAGAAAAAAATTTGTAAAACAAGCAGGCTGTGTGTTACTCTGGAATTAAAACAACTGGTAAAAAAGTTCAGGTTAAAGTGGAAAACAACATACCTCTATCATAACACCGAAGTCAAAATATTTATTTTAATAGAAGACATTCACCAGTGGTTACAGATAAAACTTTAATATTGGCTATCTCAATACATTTGGAAATTATAATGTGTGCTGTCGTAATTTGTTTGATGTTTACGTGCAAAAACTATGCCATGAAGCTTTAATCAGGCAAACATAATGCAGGTGGAAAATACAAAAATCCAAGTTGAGCGGATCACTGACAGCATGACTAACCACAGTATACGCTTCGCACAAGAAAAACATTGTGAATCTAATTTTCTACCAAGATGGACCCGAGGGGCGACACCTTCCTCCCTTTAGATTACAGAAATGGAAGAGTGGAAGATCCCTCTGGGCTTCACTCTTCCTCCATTTCTTTCTCCATCTTTCCCCCTTTCAGTACCACCCATTGTTACCATGGCAACAAGGACTGGTAAAACATGATGAAGGCTACAGAGGTATGAAACAAAATAGGGGGGGGGGGGGTCCACCTTTAGTACTATGGCCAGTGTGGCCAGTGGGACTCTTGAATGGCCAAAATGATTAGTTAGGGCTATGTTCCTTTGTTAACAAACATTATTGATTTTGACACTAACTTGCCTTTTCTAGTTCTTTTTTCTCCACATCCATAATCTTTCAGTCTTTTCAGCCTGCATCCTTTGACTATACAGTCCATTGGCAAATCTTTTCACTGGCAAATCTACACTTACAGCAAAAACACAGCGTGGTACTGACATGGATTTTATCTCTTGCTTTTTACAAAATACAACGTAAAAAAATCCACAAAACCACTCATAGTTATCCTTTGTAAATAGAATAGTTTTGTTCATGACATCACGAGGTCCAACAATCAAGCTGATTAGTTAGTTTTTGAGAAAATTTTAATGCATCTTTGCATAGCTATGTGAGTTATAAGAGGTTCAATCCTATGTGTCTGAGCCAAAGTTTCAATTGGGTTCATAACTTTTAAAAATGTATTTAAAGTTATCTGAATGATTAAATGATCAAAATCATGCAAATGAACCGGAATAAAAAAAAGAAAAATACATATGGCTGTGTCTAAAGAAAAAAATTTTTTTGTGCAACTGCAGTCATCAACTGTATGTCTGTATCCTTTAGGTGCTTGAACACACCTGATTAAATTACATGAATTAAATACATTATTAGCAGGCCCCTGGAGAACGTGGTGACAGGCTGATAAAACAGTATAATATGAAATAGGAGTTGGAAGATAAGTCAACATACCTATGACACTATCACTTGAGGAGGGCAGTTGCTCATGTCTGTTCTGATACAATAAAAGGCATATCTAAGTGGAATAATATATATATATATATATATATATATATATATATATAAAATTTTCAACAGCATAGCAAAAAAGAAAAATGTACATGAATGACAAACTATAAAGTGGGTTTGATTAAGAAAAGTATTGCTTGTAGCTTTATTAATTTCAGCTTCTTTTTGCTCCACCTATACTTTGTGTTACTTCATTTTTCAAACCCCCTTTACCTCCACATACATGGGTGATGATTACTTTTTGATATACAGTAGTGCTATATTCAATATCAAAATAAATATTTCAGATTTTTCACGTAAGAACAGGAACCGTTTTAGTTGGCAGCGTTTGCACTTTGATGGAAGAAATAAAGAATATTTATAAAGAAAATGACAGCTAGACTTCTAATACACATTCCTCATAACAGGTATTATTTTTTATATGAAAAACCACAGATTTTAGCAGCATTTAATGAGTGGTATTGTATAGAGTGTGGTTAATTTTGATGCTAGTCTGTCTAAAAATGAGGAACATGGTATGCTGTGTGATTGTGTAACTAAAATTGATAAAATGACTTTAATGTGGAAGACCACCGTCAACTGGGTTTTGGAAAAGGCTACAAGATTATTTCTATCCGTCTCTGGACACTAAGTGGGTTAAACTAAATCTTTGCGTGTGCTGATACAATCTTGTGTGACTCACTACTAGTGACATCAGACACAGTGTTACTGTTTACTATAAAACCATTTCCTGATTAATTTGTAAAACAAAAGCCTCAATATTGACATAACACTAAAAAGTTGCTCATATTATTAACTACTCTTGCTGGGAATTACCGCATTGTTTGTTGAGGATAGAAAAAGGTTTGTTTCAGAATTTCCATCTTGCAGTTATGATTTGACAGCCTATCTGACTTCAGATAGTAATAATATAGTCTATCTCAGGCTGTTGGAATCATAAGTTAAGGCTTGGCTGTCAAACTGATGAAACAATCTGGCCCAGGTTTGGGTAGAGGGCCGAGACTCCCTGAGACTGATAACGATGCTCATAAAAGCATTTATATTGGATGTCAGAGTGTATAGATTGATATCGTGCACATATACATGCAACATCTATGTACATTTGCAACACCAAATACAGATAGAGACACCAAACTGCCACCTTTTTCGTCTGTGCCATTTATAGTACCCGACGACTGTGAACCGAGTAATCACACTTGCTGATTCTGGTCCAGATTTAAGGCATTGGATGACGAGACGAAATCACATAGACACCAGATGTGATCAGAATCAGGGACATCCTCTGATGCCTGGCTCCCACACGCCCAACTGTGTTCTGACACACAACAGAGGGAGGCTGTTTATCCCATCATTGCCGCAGCTCACATTCCCTTTGAAAGACAACATAACCCAATTATCAACATCCTGTTTTTGACAAAGGCAATATTGTGATGTTTCAGATAGGTGTTATTACACCGAGGTGCATCCTACTGAAGGTCACGCATTTATTTCCTCTCTTAGGATATCTTGGCTTTTTATCCGTTCGCCTTTAAAGATTGGTTGACTGTCCAATACTGTGCTCAATAAAAATCTGTCATATTTGGTAGATTTTATTTAGGATGTCTGCTGTCAAGGAATCAGCCTTTTGCAAACATACATAATTATTCAGTAAACACTCCTTCCGTTGATAATTATTAATATGAACAGAAAAATGATGATGCAAATACAACCAATTATCATACAGCACACTCTATTTATTAGAACCCTAGGACCCGATTTCAACTCTAATTGCAGTAGCATCATCTAAAAAGAAAAAAGTAGAAAAAGAAAAACTCTAGGTATATTTACTCCAGTAGGCACAAAGAGTGGTTTCTCTTAAAGGGCAATTGAAACTCAAACCAACTTTGTCTTGTAACCACAGACATTAAACAGGATGGAAAGGAATGTTAAAAGTCTATGTGTAAAGAACTAAACCTTAGAGGGGGGACAAATTTTGTCTAATGTCAATTAGATACCGTCTACATGTCAACCCGTTATTTAAAGGGAATGCCAAAAAAAAAGCCTTTTTTTGTCTGGCCATCACAGCTGATTTTGCTTTATAAAAACATTGTTAAAAAAATGTATTTACTGAAAACTCCACTGTACTCATTATTGAATATAGTGGAGGACTTTTAAAATACCAATGTCTAAAGTATCAGGACATATTACCGATAAATTAAAATTTGGTAGTCCCTGTCAGGAATACAAAGTGGGCCTTCAGTGGATTTTTCAGCAGAATAACGATGCCAAGCATGTGGCCAAATCAACTCACAAAAAGAAGAGTGCATTTAGAAGGACCCAGGACTGTGGAAGATCTAGATCAGGGATGCCCAATTTCTGTCCTCAGGAGATATTAATCTGTAGCACACCTAAATAAAATAACTGAGCTTTATCATCAGCATGTCTATCAGTTCTGCAGAGACCAGGAACTGAGTCATTCATTTTAAATCAAGTACGTTGAGAGGAGGGAAGCATCTTAATTTTGAAGGATACTAGCTATCCAGGACAAGGATTTGGGTATCTCTCATTTAGATCTTTCACTCAAAGTAGCCTGATGTCCTAAATGCCCTCTTCTTTAGTTGGTTTCTTAATTTCATCCACAACAATATATTTAAAAGCTATTCTGATGTTATTTTATCTTTAATGTGTGAATTTAGTGAGAGCATTAAATGATGTCCTTTTCTAACTTGATACCTTTACATCTTAATTACATGTTACATTACTTTTTTATGTTTGGCTTTAGTCTCACATATTTTATATTTCACTATACTTATCAGGGAATTTATTTCAATAGCTATTATTCTCACATTCAGTTATTTGCAGCAACTTAGTTTTTCATGGTGTTCACCTACTTCAGTTTTATTATTTCAAAAGACATGCTGAGAAGTTTGGTATATCAAAATCTAAAATTACCCATTGAAACCTTAGAACCAATGAGTTCAATCCTCTGTTGTCAGAGAATAACCTCAAAGATAGTTGTATAAGAATAGATTTACATACAAAAATAAGGTAAAATTACCCAAATATCGGGTGCAATGCAAGATGGGCGTTGGCCGAAGGCGGGGACCTTGGCGGTCCGATCCTCGGCTGCAGAAGCTGGCTCTTGGGACGTGGAACGTCACCTCTCTGGTGGGGAAGGAGCCAGAGCTGGTGTGCGAGGTTGAAAGGTTCCGACTGGACATCGTCGGCCTTGCCTCGACGCATGGCTCTGGCTCTGGAACCCGTCTCCTCGAGAGGGGTTGGACTCTCTTCCACTCTGGCGTTTCCCCCGGTGAGAGGCGCCGAGCTGGGGTGGGCATACTTGTTGCCCCCCATCTCGGCGCCTATACGTTGGGGTTTACCCCGGTGAATGAGAGGGTAGCCTCCCTCCGCCTGCGGGTGGGGGGACGGGTTCTTACTATTGTTTGTGCTTATGCACCAAACGGTAGTGCAGATTACCCACCCTTCTTGGAGTCCTTGGAGGGGGTGCTGGAGAGTGCTCCTTCTGGGGACTCCCTCATTCTGCTGGGGGATTTCAACGCTCACGTGGGCAGTGACAGTGAGACCTGGAGAGGCGTGGTTGGGCGGTATGGCCCCCCCGATCTGAACCCGAGCGGTGTTTTGTTGTTGGACTTGTGTGCTCGTCATGGATTGTCCATAACAAACACCATGTACAAGCATAAGGGTGTTCATGTGTGCACTTGGCACCAGGACACCCTAGGCCGCAGCTCGATGATCGACCTGGTTGTCGTTTCATCGGACCTGCGGCCGCATGTTTTGGACACTCGGGTGTAGAGAGGGGCGGAGCTATCCACCGACCACTACCTGGTGGTGAGTCGGCTCCGGTGGTGGGGGAGGACGCCGGACAGACCTGGCAGGCCCAAACGTATTGTGAGGGTCTGCTGGGAACGTCTGGCGGAGTCTCCTGTCAGAAGGGGTTTCAACTCTCACCTCCGGCAGAACTTCAAACACGTCCCGGGGGAGGCGGGGGACATTGAGTCTGAATGGGCCATGTTCCGTGCCTCCATTGTGGAAGCGGCTGACCGTAGCTGTGGCCGTAAGGTAGTCGGTGCCTGTCGCGGCGGCAATCCTCGAACCCGATGGTGGACACCAGCGGTGAGGGATGCTGTCAAGCTAAAGAAGGAGTCCTATCGGGCCTTTTTAGCCTGTGGGACTCCGGAAGCAGCTGATAGGTACCGACAGGCCAAGCGGAGTGCGGCTCGGACGGTCGCTGAGGCAAAAACTCAGGCGTGGGAAGAGTTTTGGAGAGACCATGGAGAACGACTTCCGTATGGCTTCGAAGCGATTCTGGTCCACCATCCGGCATCTCAGGGGGGGGAAACGGTCTGCCACCAACACTGTTTACAGTGGGGGCGGTGAGCTGCTGACCTCAACGCGGGACGTTTTGGGTCGGTGGATGGAATATTTCGAAGACCTCCTCAATCCCACCGACACGCCTTCCTGTTTGGAAGCAGATTCTGAGGACTCTGGTACGGGCTCTCCAATCTCTGGTGCTGAAGTCACTGAGGTTGTTAAAAAGCTCCTTGGTGGCAAGGCACCGGGGGTTGATGAGATTCGGCCGGAGTTCCTCAAGGCTCTGGATGTTGTAGGGCTGTGTTGGTTGACACGGCTCTGCAATATTGCGTGGACATCGGGGGCAGTTCCCTTGGATTGGCAGACCGGGGTGGTGGTCCCCCTCTTTAAAAAGGGGGACCACAGAGTGTGTTCCAACTATAGGGGGATCACACTTCTGAGCCTCCCTGGTAAGGTCTATTCGGGGGTCCTGGAGAGGAGGGTCCGACGGATAGTCGAACCTCGGATCCAGGAGGAACAATACGGTTTTCGTCCTGGCCGTGGAACACTGGACCAGCTCTACACCCTCGGCAGGGTCCTGGAGGGTGCGTGGGAGTTCGCCCAACCGGTCTACATGTGCTTTGTGGACTTGGAGAAGGCATTCGACCGTGTCCCTCGGGGTGTCCTGTGGAGGGTACTCCGGGAGTATGGGGTACCAGACCCTTTGATACAGGCTGTTAGGTCCCTATATGAACGGTGTCAGAGTCTGGTTCGCATTGCCGGCAGTAAGTCGGACTCATTTCCGGTGAGAGCTGGACTCCGCCAAGGTTGCCCTTTGTCACCGGTCCTGTTCATAATGTTTATGGACAGGATTTCTAGGCGCAGCCAAGGTGTTGAGACGATCCATTTTGGTGACCTCAGGATCGGGTCTCTGCTCTTCGCAGATGATGTGGTCTTGTTGGCTTCATCCGAACGTGATCTACAGCTCTCGTTGGAGCGGTTCGCAGCCGAGTGTGAAGCGGCTGGGATGAGGATCAGCACCTCCAAATCCGAGACCATGGTCTTGAGCCGGAAAAGGGTAGAGTGCCTTCTCCGGGTCGGGGATGAGGTCCTTCCTCAAGTGGGGGAGTTTAGGTATCTGGGGGTCTTGTTCACGAAAGAGGGAAAAATGGAGCGGGAGATCGATGGACGGATTGGTAAGGCGCCTGCAGTTATGCGGGCGCTGTACCGGTCTGTCGTGGTGAAGAGAGAGCTGAGCCGAAAGGCAAAGCTCTCAATTTACCGGTCGATCTACGTTCCTACCCTCATCTATGGTCACGAACGCTGGGTGGTGACCGAAAGAACGAGATCGCGGATACAGGTGGCTGAAATGAGTTTCCTCCGTAGAGTGGCTGGGCTCTCCCTTAGAGATAGAGTGAGAAGCTCGGTCATCCGGAGGGGGCTCAGAGTAGAGCCGTTGCTCCTCCACATAGAGAGGAGCCAGTTGAGGTGGCTTGGGCATCTGGTCAGGATGCCTCCTGGACGCCTCCCTGGTGAGGTGTTCTGGGCACGTCCCACCGGGAGGAGACCCAGGGGAAGACCCAGGACCCGCTGGAGGGATTGTGTCTCCCAGCTGGCCTGGGAACGCCTCGGGATTCCTCCCGAGGAGCTGGCCCAAGTAGCCGGGGAGAGGGAAGTCTGGGCCTCTTTGCTTAGGCTACTGCCCCCGCGACCCGACCCCGGATAAGCGGAAGATGATGGATGGATGGATAGCCAAATATTAGAAACCACAAAAACCCTACAAATTGCCTAATTTTTGTTGTCTTTTTAAATAATGATAAAATGTAATAATGAGCTAGCTGATTAAAATAAATGCACTGAGAACAGTTTTATGACTGGTGCTGCTTCCGTGTAAACATAATAAAGAGCTTGGATGGTAAGATGGAAGTAGCTGTGGAGAGATGAAGCCAGAACCACTCATTATCAGAATACATTAGTTCATAAATTAACAGTGGAAATAGACAAACAAGGAGGACTAATTACAATGTACTGAGTTGATAGAACATGTGATTTGGCATGTCTGTCAACTGTTTATGTGCAGACTGATGTGTGCCTATTGCCATGTAAGCTGTAGAGTCTTAAAAAAGTTTGAAAAGCTAGAAGTTATCAAGCTTTTGTCAAGGTTACAATGTGCTAGTTTAATTAGCATACTGCCAGAGGCAGGCTCCACTGATAGACCTCTGCAATACAGTCAAACCCTTTATCAGTGTTCCTAAAACAGTGCTGCAGGCGAGCTGTAGTTGTGGTTTCTAGTGAAATTCAGCAATAATAAATCAAATTACAAGAAGAGCCATACACCACTCTAGGTGAGGAAGCAATAAAACCAAATTTACCACAACACACATTTCAATCAGTCACTGTAGAACATATATCAGCAGGATTATTATGCTTGAAAAACTAATTTAAACTCTTTGCTTACAAGGACACACTTAAGAATTAAACGCACAATTATTGCTAAAAAGGGACACACAAAGGATATATAAAGTTAAATAAACATTTTATTATTTCTAAAGCTAAAAGTAATTTTGAATATTATATAAAATTTTATTAATCTAGTAATGTTTTAGGGGCAGAAAATAAATGTAAACCTTTCAGTGGCCAATATCCAACAAAGGGAAATAACATGTGCAACATTAATTATTCATCTTGGACATTTTAAGACTCAATGCAGATCCTTTCTACACTTTCACATTCAATAATCACAACGCTCATTCCAAGGACCTTAAACACAACTGTTTGATCATATATCTGTCCTGGATGTGTTCACCCTGATTAGTTAAAACATCGCTGAGTCAAACAGTCTAAGTGTTTCTCCAATATTAACAGTTTAAATTGTATCCATGTCACAGAATAATGGTTATACAAAACAACCACAATGTTCAGTGTAGATTGTATGTGATGGACTAACACAAAGTACCGCATAACTGAGGGGAAGAAAAACAGCATGTTTTTTAGATTTATTTTACAAAATCTGAAGTGTGTGGCGCATATGTAATTGGTCCTCTTTACAATTATACTTAAATAAAATCCAGAACAACCTAAGATGAAAGATTTGAGACCTCACTTGAGGCTTATCCTTCATTGGACAAAATCCCAAACATACAGCCAGATCTAGAGTGGATTGGCTTAAAATAGAAATCTATTTGCAAAACTTTGACATGATGTACAAAAGGGTCCAAATATTTTTCTAACGCACTGCATACTTCTCCAACTACATATATACACATAATCTCACAGAGGAAGGGATCCCAGCAAACATAATCTCCAACCATATGGCAAAAATGCTAACAGCAAACAAAGAAAAAATTACATACACATCTGAGGTCTATTTTACCTCACACATCCTGTTTCAGCTTCTATTCAGAGCTATTTAGTCGTTATGTTGAAGGATACATCACCTAAACACTGGTAAATACAGATTTTAATACTATAAAAAACAATATTTCATTAACCTTTCTTTAACGGAACATAATCCATCAGTTAACATCTCTTAACACATTTTAAAACTCAACTAGCACCAAAGATGTCCACTTCGTCTTAACTAACTCTCCTCCATCAAAATCTCTTTTCTCTGATGACCGTTAATGCCTTGTTCCCTAACAAGCAAGCAGAAAGAGAGAAAATGCAACAGAGCGGGGAGATTTGAAAACAATGGCAGAAATTGAGCTCATTACAGATTGCAGAAGGAGAAAAGAAAGGAAAGAGGAGAAATTAAGACTGGCTGACAGAGAGAGAGGCTACAACTGATGTACAAATATATATGATAGATTTAACCTGGCCAACATCAAAAGGCTTGTCTTAATAAATATGAATCAATTAATATTTTCCTTACTGCCTCATCAAAAAGACAAACAAGACCAAAACAAGAAAGTGTTCATGAAAAGTTAAAGCGAGCAACAAACAGCAAAAGGGAGATTAATTAAAATGAGATGAGAAGTAGCAGATTAAAGGTGGATAGGCACACAATTCATGATTGTCTTAACATCTATATAAAAACGAAAAAAAGGAGGGAACAAAAAAGGAGGAACTGCAAAAAAAGGTTGGGAGTCCCTGTGAGCCTGACACAGTGCAGTGGATGATTTATGGTCAGCATTGTGCAGAAATCTAATTGGCTGCCATGTTGGCTGTCTTGTGTGAGAAGAAGTGGAGAGATCTCAGAAGTTGTGTGGACTCCCAGTAGCCACAACCAAAATAAAACGTAGAGGGAAGAGGAGAATGTAAGAGAAGAGGAAAAAACAGGGGGGAAAAAAGAAAGAGAAATAGTTTCAAAGATTATAAGAAAAACTGAGCATTGTTACAAATTCTTTCCATTTATTTAAATTGACATGAGCACCAAGACCAAAAAAACCCAACTATTTACATTTTGCTGATCACATAAATGACCAAAACTTGATAAGAGCCTATATCCAGTGCTACAGCTCAATACATGTCCTTAAGTGTAGTGACTGATCAGTAAAAAAAAATGTTTCTGTAACATCAAAATTAAGTAATGTTGCCAAAGAGTGATTAAAGAACATGTCCAATAAAAAACAGAAAATAATATATAGTGCTCACCATTAGAACAACTGGAGATGATGATGCAAAGAAGGATTCTTTGTAAAATAAAATAAAAAATGGACAACCCTGAGAGCATCCTACTGCAACAGAGTGTCTTCAGTCTGAGGTTTGTTTCAGATTCGCTGCAACACAGACTACTACAGGAAATCGTTTCTCCCCACAGCCATTATGATCTACAACAACTCCTTTAACAATGAATTAGTATGAGTTACAACAACACTTAATTTCCCTCCACGATCAATTAATTATTTTCATATTTGAATAACTTTGCAGATCAATGCATTTCTCATTCTTGAAATTCTTCAATTTTTAAAATTTTCTCGGGTATGTATTCCATCTTGACTTTTAGAGCAACAAGCAGATACAGTGTTAAGAGTCATCGTGTACAAACTATGTAGTACAGGAAGGTCCGAGCCAGTTTGCACCATTTGCAAATTTGTTTGCCTTTTCTATTTCATCCCTTTCTATTTCAATTTTATCCCTTATACTTGAATCTTTACAAATCAGTTTGTATTTCTACATGCTGTTGTGTCCTTGGGCAAATCACTTCACCTACTTTATCTACTGGTGTTGGCCAGAGGGGCTGATGGTGCGAAATGGCAGCCTCACTTTTGTTAGCCTGCCCCAGGGGAGCTGTTGCTACAGTTGTAGCTTGCTTCCACCAGTGTGTGAATGTGAATAAATATTGGCGTTGTGAAAGAACTTTGAGGGTCTTGAAAAGCACTACATAAATGTAAGCCACTATTATTATTTTTTCTTTAATGGTAGGTATTTTCATACATTTTGAGATAACTGATCCTAAAAATGTTACAATCTAATACATAGCACAGTCTTTAGACTTAACACCATATTAAAATTTATTTTAGCTCTGACCGCTGCTTTGTCCATCTGACGTATTAAATGTTATGACATCTGATCAAACCAAAATACCCATCAATGACCTTCTGCTAGTGAGTAATAAATCTTTTCTAACTATGTTATGAAGGGAGGTATGACATGTCCCCATGGTTAGTGTAGGTTGATGCTCATTTGGGACAAAATAACAAAAACTACCAAGAAACAAAATAGTAAAATGACAAAATGATCAGCATCTGCTGTAGACTCCACTGTAAAACCTTTATTGCTAAGCACGTAGACAGCCAGAAGGACAGTCATTGCAGCCCAGAAAGAACTCAACATTTTGGACTAAACTGCTTTGTGATGTCATGAATATCACAAAGAATGTTAGGGAGGTTACAAAAGAAGAGATAGGCAAATAAAGACCATCTTAAAGTGACTGAAGAAGGAGGTTTGGCCTGCTGGGTCCAGACTGACCTTACTTTAAAGTTATGGGTCACTATACCAGAAGAGAAAGTGAGGCATAGTGCCTATAAACGTATGAAAGAGTGACATGATCTTAGGTTTTTCAGTAGATGTCCGATTTTATGAATTGAAAACATACTAAAGTTCACAGATTTCCAGTAACAGGTATTCCTTTTCTTTCATTTGACACCTACACCAAGAATCTGTGGTACTTCCATTAGGCATATTTGGGATCTGCTGAAGTACAATATATTAACATATATTACTGCCTTCTCTTTGTGGTCAGGAAGAGCATATTTTTCAGAAATAAGCAATCATTTTCTAAAAACGACATTTTCCATTTGATCCAATTTTGTAAGAGAACTCTTCATGCAGGGAATAAATAGCGCACATTGAATCATCCACTTGTTCAAGTAGGCAGCCATGTTTGAAGTTTGGAAGCCAGTGTGCATAACGCTGCCCTGATGTGTAAATGGATCTAGTTAAACAGTGCTATTTGGTTTGCTGTTAACTGATATGGTTTTTGAGAAAGAACATCAAAGGGTTCTGAGGGTCTTTTATCTTTCCATCATGAAAACTGGTTTAATGCATACACACAACATACACACAGCAGAGAAAGACCAGAACAGTCTCGTGAGAGTTATGAGAGATAAACTGCTATCTCCTAAGCCGTCCCACTTGTAGATCAATCATTCCTTCTTCCCTTTGTCCTGACTCTTTTCCTTATGCCACCTTTCTGACTATTTAAGGTATTTGTTCCAAAATTTATTTGTAGAGCCGGCAAGTAACTTCTGTATTGAAGAACATTCTCCCCATTTTCAAAAGACTTCTTGGGATGAGAGTGTGTTTGTGCGAAGTTCTGATTGTGTTAAGAGGCTTTAGCAAAGTACAGATGGATATTATCCCTGTGCTACAGGAGTTGCAAAAAAGGATATTTCCAAGAGTTGTGGCCCTTTAATTCCTTAACTCACTCCCATTCAGAGGCATGGAGGGAAGCTCTTCAATAAACAGAATATGAGAATGGATAGTAGATAATAAAAGGAATTAATAAGTCAGAACAGACCAGAAGAGCCAAACCAAAAATATTTGAATAAGCTATAAGCTAAAGCTGTGAATGTAGTGGCACAACTCACTTTAGGCATTACTGCCAGCACCCATGTAAACATACCTGTATACTTACCCAACTAGCCTGAGGCAATACTGTCAATCCGCAAACCTCTTCCAAACTGTAATCTCCTTAACCTTCATCTTTCCAGCCTACAGTGATTTCCAAATAGTTCACTGATGTTGCATCACTGCTGTGTATAAGATGACATCGCAGAGTTACCTTCAGGGATACATCAGTGAACGTTCTACTCCAGGGATTACATACACACCACATATATTTCACAGCCAAGAGTCAGAGTTACTGCTCTATTGTTTGCAGATAGAAACTGTGAATTTAGTAAGTATAATAAAGGCAAATACCAAATCATATGAAGGGGGGAAATTGCCAATGTGAAAGAAAAACTAGTATTAAAAGAGTTCAGGTTACCACTTCTGTCTAAACAGCATTAAAACCAGCTTACATTTATTTTGCGGGAAGCAGATGTACATGAATATTCATGAATGAAACAACTTTCAGGTTCTCTTTCCAACTCACTGTTGTGTGATTGAGTGAGAGATAGTGCTTGTATGTGGGGTGCTTCTGTAGATCAGCTTTGCGTAGGAGGGAAAATGGCCGCTGCTCAGATACAAATAACTACATAAAGACAGAGACAACAAAACAAAAGCAGACTGAATGCGGTGGTGAATATTAATGAATAAAAAAGCAACTCATCGCAAATCATACACAAGGAAAAGCAGGAAAATCCTGTGAAACTCTACTAATTCCAGTCTGTGCAGTCATGAGTCATCAAAGTCTGGCACAATATTGGAAAAGACAGTCTTTTTGTTCTTTGCTAAACATATAGCAGAGTATTTCAAAGGACAACCTTTAAGTTATCTTTTCAGTTGAATAATAAATGTATCTACCAGCTGATGTGCATTTTAATCATTATCATTTTAATCAAAGAACCTAGATAGTTCAGTGGGTCAGAAAAAAAGGGAAAAAATTAGCTCAGTGAACAGGGAGATGAAAAATCCAGCATATTTGTAAAAGGAACCATTGAGAATTGACTCCAATGACTGTCGTTATAACACAATAGGGCACTAACGAAGGCGAAACCTAACCTCCACCAATAGGCGGCACGCCAACGACCGTCGTTAAGACATGGAGCACAAAGGATCCAATGACATAATGATTCTTGTTCAAGAGGTTAAATAGCTGAGTCTCCACACCAGTTAGTTGGACCAGTCCCAGCCTGGTCAGCGGCGAGCATGAACTGATGAAGCCTCTTGGATAAGAGGTGAAACGTCTTCCAAGACAAATTACCAAGTCCAGTTGCGTTTGATTGAAATTTCCTTGAGATAACCATGACCTGGATGAATGAGAATATTCACAGGCTTATTCACAGGCTGATTCCTACTTGGGTTCGTCCTTTGTAGTTTATGTCCATAATTCATAATTATTCTAATAACAATTTCCCGATAAAAGCAACTGCTGCAAAGTGGGATGTCAGATTTTTTTATCCAATGATAAACACATTTCAGTCCCCTATCATTAATGGGGCAGTAATATTCCAGCCATAAAGTAATAAAAAAAAATTTTTCTGTACAGTGCCACCCTACAGGAAAGGAGACTTTGCCACTACTTAGAGCCCTTTACTGGTCCATGAATTAATTAATTTTCATGAGAAAGTATGAGAAATGTGACAGTTTTGCACATTCAAAGGAAAACCTTCCAATCTTCAAACTTATGTTTAAAAGCTCACTGTTCAGCTGTAAAAAATTTAGTTAAATGAGAAAACCAAAAATATGCATTAACAAAACAATAGATAATAATTAAGGAAGCTACGCATGAACTTTTCCTAGTTCTGTGTGCAGGACAGGTAAATAATAAACCAAGAAGCTGGTATGAAAATATAATACAATATAATAATATAATACAACATAAATAACTACAAATTATTAGTTATTAATTCATTAATTATTATTAATGAAGTTGCATGTTCTATAAAACTTAAATTATATTTTGTAATACACAACTTCAATAAATTTGTATTTTAGTGTAAAAAAGCACAAAATACTTTGACAATGACACGAGTATCTGCAGGAATTCATTATGTCTTAAACAAAAATCTAACTTGAAACACAGTTACAATCTTCAAAAAGCTCATGTCATGTTCCTGATGACTGTTTTCGTATGTAGTTTGCTAAAGTATTAACACCAACTAGCACCAGCATCTTAAGTCTCTACTCTTATGACTTAGTGATAATTAATCTCTTAATGTATCAATACAGTTTGCCTGCAGACACACCTACAGAAAAGGTTTATCTCTTGCTTCACAAAACCTGATTTAAACATTCTAATATCTAATTTGTACTGATTTAGATGTGACTATGCAAAAGGACAGCTGTCTATGAGCACATGACACAGACCGGAAGCTACAAAAGCCACCATATTTTCTCATTTACTTAATAGTAATTATAAAAGCAGATTTCTTCTATCAGCAAAATAATATTCACACTCATTACTGTGGTTGTTTAAAGTTGTGAATTTTAATCCAACAAATGAACAGTTCACTGGTGTTGCAACTAACATTAATTTACAAACGGTACTCAACAGATGTTGAGAGCCAAGTCCTGTCAGGGCACTGGATAAAACTGATTTAAAAATTAGATCAAGAGCCTTAATAAATTCTTTCTATCTGAACATGCCTAGCAAACCTTTAACAAAATGTCATCTCTGAAAATGTAAGGTACATGTTTTCATAGGAGCACATAAATATTCAGACAATCTTTTTAGTACTTTACTATAGAAGAAGGCTAATAACAGCTGGTTTCTATGCCAGACGTTGACATAATGTAATCCCCGTTTATGAGTTTTGTCCAGTCACTGATCTAGTGGGAGAAATCGCCACCATGCATATTTCAAAGGAAAGATGTGGAAATAGACCACTAAAGATGCTAGAAATAAAATCATAACAGAGATGTAAAACAGCAGCAAAGGGTTAAAATTTGTAAAAATACAAACAGGTGAGCCAAGAATTAATGGAAGCAAAGGAGTGTTGAGGAGGCAATTTAGCCCACGAAGATGACAAGATAAAATAAATACTTTTCTGCACATGAAATATGATTGGGATGTACCCTTAGTCCAATCTGAAATCAAGAATAAAGACTGACGGAAGAGTGCATAAAAACAGAAAAATAATTCATGAACTGAGGACAGTGGCTGCTGAATCCTTCATGAGATTAGGACTTTAATGTATTAATGAGGTCAGTGTGAGACCAACCTCTCAACATGGTTTCAATATTGATGATAGTTATAATAATATTAATCTTTTTTTCAGTTAAAACATACATAGTTGTGCAGAAATATAGAAAACCATTTAAGTGAATCAATAAATGTGATTATCCGTTTTAAATTAGACTGTTTCCAAAGGTGATTATTAACCAGTTCATTCATGTAACTTCATTCAGGAGTGAATTCACATGCAGACAGCCTAATACCAGCAGCTAAACTTCAGGAACTGTTGACATGATTTAGAACTTTATAGCTTATGAAGTGGCTGCTGCCGGGGCTGCCAATGATCTATAAATCAATAAAGCTCTGACATCTATCTATGCAGGCAGGTTTACCTCAAAGAGTGATGATACACGCAGCTGTGTGAATGTGTACGTTTTTGGCCTTGACATGTTGGATCTTGCCAGTCAGGATAATACGACAGAGAAAGATAGACAGTGAGTCAGCAAACACCTCAAATGAATTACAATCAGGTCAGAAGACCTGCTGCTGAGTCAGAAGAAATATTCATAGCCTGTGTTTACTGCATGACTCCTACACTGAAAAAGCAAAAATGACAATCAAAACCAAATTTTAGAACTGCATAAAACAGCTAAAAGAATTTTTGTGTGTGTTTAAAAGGAATGTTTATACACTACACTTTTTTGGAGAACCACGTTGAAAAAGTGAAGACAACTCCACATTTCATACTTTTTTCTGCTTCTATTTTCATCTCTTCCTGTAATCACCCATCTTCCTTTTCACCTCCTGCAGCAGCTGTCCAGCCTGCTGTTCCACCAAGGAAGGAGTGATCACACTAGCACAAGACACCACGCTGGGACATGTGGCATTTCCACCGCTACACATCTCCTCTGCTTAAATTAGCATGCATTACACTATCATATGAGCAATTAAATTGAGTGGGAGGCTGACAAGTGTACACTTGGAGGGAGAGAAACTCGCAGTGCCTTCACGTGGGGTGGGAGAAGGCAGGTGTTGCTAGGGAGGAGTGGGTCATGGGAGGGGGGATGTTAAGGAAGGCACAGCAGGCGCTAGAGAGGGTTTGTCAAGTAGCATGGTTGAGAGAATGGAGGAGCTTGGAAAAACTCGATTGTGAATAACTACCAGGGGGATTAACATATAAGTTTTGTTCAGGCAACTCAGCAAAGAGCTCAGCAAAGAGCCTAAGGAATCTTATTGAAATCATCACATCAGCAAAAATGACACATGCTGGCCTTATTGTTTCCTAACTATGGCTTTCAACTCTGTAAATACAACAAAAGCTGCTGTACTGATGCTGAAATTCCATAAGGATTTCAACCAACATGAAATCCTCAAAATTAGGGGTATGTATCTTTGTATCTGTATTTGTATTTGTTGAGGGGCATTTTCCCTATTTTTGTGTTACACTTTATCAATTTGTATAATTATGGATATGTAATATGAGTTGAACGTTTTCCATAAATCCAGCAATGAACATGTACAGGAACGTCATTAAAAAGAGACCAAAATAAAGGCCACTCTGGCCACAAAAGCTTAAAAAAAACGGGGGACGGTTATACACCGCAAAGACTTATGGTTAATATGTTCGTGTTAATTGTAGGAATTCTCCATTGTACGTTATAGTTTGTGTTCAGAATGTAGCTTTGCTCCTTAGATAACCTTTCACTTATGTTGTTGTCAGTGTTTGCTGGTTATTTTTTGCACACAATCATAGACACAGCAGTCCATGGGAGTTACGTCTCCACCTTGACCCTCATGATTGTGCAATACAAAGCTGTAGGAAGTACATGTGAATCTATCGTACTAGTGGCTCAGTTCCTAGTTGGCGGTGTCTTGATGTCTTGCTCCCGAATAAAAGTATTTTCAAAGTATTTGTTGGAGCACTAATTTGTAGAAACCAAGGTAATTGTGCCTTTCCGAATACTGTATTCAGATTCAGGTCTACTCCTACTGATAATGCAGTATACAGCATGACCGGTGTTATGAATAAGCAGAATCAGAAACATGATTAACCGAAATCTTCAGACGCATGCAAAATAGAAAGGGCACCGTGTCTTGCAAAATGATGAGTACCCCTTAAACTTACAGTATGTGCATTTATGTAATGCTACAAATACAATTCTAAATATTTCTTTGTTATGTGTTATGAACACAAAGCAGAGGATGTAGTATGGTTTAAGAAAAATATATATTTGACTTTTCTTTGACAAAAAGTCTGAGAAGTTCTTCATGCAACTGCATTCAACTTCCCTTTCTATGATTCTCCAAAATACAATTCAGTGCATCCAACTGCCTCAGAAATCGTTTACAAATCATATTTCAAACCTTTTACATATCAAAGCACAATGTATCATCGTAAACTGCAAATACTATGTCAATATAGAAGACCTACCAAGACCTGGCCTTCCATTTGAAGTGTCAGGGCAGGCAAGGAGAGCATTAAGCAGAGAAGCGGCCAAGAAGACAAAAGCATTTCTAGAGGATTTGCATAGATTCATAGGATAGTCTTTAAAAATCTGTTGACAGTACAACTATTAGTCTTGAAATCCACTAATCTGACCTTTATGGAAGAGAGGCAAGAATAATCCATAAAAAAACAAAGCCAGGTACTCTCAGATGGAATTTACAACAAGCAATGTGAGGGAATGTCATACGGAAGATGATGTTCTGATCATATAACCACAAAATGTAATCATTCTGACATTCAAAGAAAGCACTGTGTGGCAGAAAACTAACACCACTACCCAGAAAACTGCATACCAACGGGGGAACATGCTGGTGGAGCATCATGCTCTTGGGATGCAGTATTACTCAGTTAATGAAATAAAATTGACCAAATTGTAACATTTTGTTCCAAAGGATATTTAGCTGTAAACCACTGTCCTGAAAAGCATGTATCATTTAACTTCCACTTCATAATTCAAAATTACATTGTGTTGGTCAATTAATTGAAACTAAAATGCATTGATGATTCAAAGTATAGGAATACTTTTGCAAGTCACTGTATGCTCACCAACTGTTAAATTAAGAGGTCTGCAAAGAAAAGAGCATAATTCTTTCATTTAATCAAATTATTAAAGTAGAGACCAAAAGAGTGATTAAAATGTTATTCAACTATAAAAATCTATGTTGAAGCTGATGATAATAAATTCAAAACACTGATCATCTAAAACGACGATTACAATACAATGCATCTCACATCTTGGTATTATTTTAAGCATTCACAGAGTCTATTTAAAAACAAGATGATAAACAGTTTACTATCACTGTGTGCATCACACTGAATGCAGACAAGAGAAATTAAAATAATAGTTTGAGAGGATGGTGATGACCGTTACGGATGAATATGTAGAAAGCAGATGTTGCACAAGTATATCCAGCATGTCCCTTTCTGTGATCTTAGCTAATAGTTTAAACTATGACAAATCCTTAATTACGGTCATTAAGAGCCAAACATTAAAAAATCCATTTAGATTATGCTGAAATGAAAAAGAAGAACTATCACACCTTTGGAAGAAATCCCATTTCAAGACATAAAGATGTGAAGAACACAGAATAATTATGAAGATTAAACAGTTTTATGATAATGAAAATAGCAAAGTGAATGGTATATACATGCTAAGTGAGGTGAAGAACAAAGAGGCAAAGTATCTTCAGAACAGTGACTTTGCATGCATGTGTGTTTCTTCCAGTTTATAATCTTTTACAATATGAGTCAATGTTGTGTGTAGTTGGAAAAACAAAAAATTAGCTGTGTAGGTTACATGCCTTTGTAAATTTATACTCATTTAGTCTATCCATCAATCAAACAAACAGTTTTAACCTACCACAAAGTCAGTTTTTCCTGTTTGCCCATCATACACATTTTAATTTTATGAAAATTTAAGTTAGACCACAGAACCGAACATCACTATATGCACTGCATGCATATAAGAAACACAAAGGTGAACTAACACTTGAGGAACTACAGAGATTATTGAATCTTCAGTGGACTTAATGATGCGAGACGGTAAAGACTGCTGACAATGCACAGTAACATCTGCCTGAAGCCAAGCTATTATGTAGCTGTGAGTGTATGTATGTTGCCACAAGAACTACAAGAAGGCAACGTGTTATTGTTGGACTCCAGCCCCTTTGGATCAATACAGTCAAATATTATTCCTGACTAAACTTATTATTTTTTGTTTTTTTACTATTACCTAACAGTTGGTACTTTACTTTTCCTGAGCTAGCCCATTACAAGTCCAAGAGCAGGAGCTCACACAGCAACACTGCAGCATCATATGCATAAAACGGAGACAGCTTTAGCAAACAGCAGAGGGAGGACAGAGGAGCCAAGGACATAACCAATGCCAAGCTACCAGTTAGGTGTCTGCTCTCCCTGCTGCAAAATTGATTAAGAAGGCTTCTCAGACCAGATGCAGTGGCCCAAACAAGATGGTCATGAAGGTCACACAGAGAACACACAAACCTGAATATCACCAAATGGTCTCAGATGGAATTCTCTTTCTCTGGAGTTCATTTATTCATAATAAGTGTGTCATAATTAAGCAATACCTAATTTGAGATTTTCAATCTATGAGACCTTTGAAGAAAAATACTTCAGGTCCACAATATTTATATAGGATTTTTAACTAAATATTTTATGAGCTTCCTTTTTTAAACATTTGTAAATAGAATATTTAGCCATACTAAAGCAAACACGATATAGCACATTAATATCATATAATAATGTTCCCATAACGCATGTCATTTTGACTTTGATACCTACACTTTGGCAACATGTTTTAATACAGTGGGACAAAAAAATATTCAGTCAGCCACCAGTTTTGCAAGTTCTCCCACTTACAAAGTTGAGAGTGGCCTGTAATTTTTTATCGTAGTTTAACTTTAAGTATGAGAGACAAAATGAGGGGAAAAAAGAAGAAAAATCATGTGGTCTGATTTTTAAAGAATTTATTTGCAAATTATGGCGGAAAATAAGTGTTTGGTGAGTAACAAAAGTTCATCTCCATACTTTGTTATATACCCTTTGTTGGCAATGACAGAGGTCAAACATTTTCTGTAAGTTTTCACAAGGTTTTCACACATTCTTGCTGGTATTTTTCCTCCATGCAGATATCTAAAGCAATGATGTTTTGGGGAAAATGGACTTTCAACTCCCTCCAAAGATTTTCTATGGGGTTGAGATCTGGAGAATGGATAGGTCAGTTCCAGGACCTTGAAAGGCTTTTTACGAAGCCACTCCTGCGTTCGCTGGGTGGTGTGTTTGGGATCATTGTCATGCTGAAAGACCCAGCCACGTTTCATCTTCAATGCCCTTGCTGATGGAAGGGGATTCTCACTCAAAATGTCATGATACCTGGCCCCGTTCATTCTTTCCTTTACACAGATCAGTCATCCTGGTCCCTTTGCAGAAAAACAGCCCCAAAGCATGATGTTTTCATTTACATGTTTCCCAATAGGTATGGTGTTGTTTGGATGCAACTCAGAATTCTTTCACTTCCAAACACGACAAGTAGAGGTTTTACCAAAGAGTTCTATTTTGGTTTCATCTGACCATGTGACATTCTCTGAATCATCTTCTGGAAGCTCTCTAGCAAACTTCAGATGGGACTGAACATGTACTGGTTTAAGCAGGGGGACATGTCTGGAACTGCAGGATTTGAGCTTTTTACTTTGGTCCCGGCTCTCTTCAGGTCATTCACTAGGTCCCCGGTGTGGTTCTGGGAATTCTGTTCACTGTTCTCGTGATTATTTTGACCCCACGGGATGAGATCTTGTGTGGAGCTCCAGATCGAGGGAGATTATCAGTGGTCTTGTATGACTTCCAGTTTCTCTACTACCGCAGAGATTCAGTCTTCCCTGCCTGGTCCAGGTCTACAAAATTGTTCCTGGTGTCCTTTGACAGCTCTTTGGTCTTGGCCATAGTGGAGTTTGGAATGTGACTGTTTCTATGTGATTCTCTGGATTTTTTGGTTTTCTCATTTCATCTCTCGTAGTTGATGTATACATTATGAAAATTGCAGGCTTCTCTCATCTTTCTAAGTGGGAGAACTTGTGCAATTGATGCCTGACTACATTTTTTGCCTCACGTAAACACCCACTTAATGTATCATTAATAAATATGATTATTGTTCAGATTATTATCCATCTTTGCCGTACTCTTCATTGTAGAGTATAATTTGATATAAAGGAGTCTGCCAATTGACCTTGGCAGAACGTGCTTAACAGGCATGTTGCTTATTGTTTATCAACTTTAGTTGCACTATTATGTAATAAGGGGAAGGGTGATGGTATTTTATTCTACACAGTGACTGTCTGTATTTACACAAGTGGTAATATTTCAGGTTGTTAGCATGTGAAAAGGTAGTAGCTGTCTTCAGGAAGTTGACTAGTTGTGTACAGCAACAGGTAGGGGAGGGGCAGAAAAAAAGTTATATTCTATTTAACTTACAGTCATTCTAAGACTTTCTCTGGTAATTCAAATCATATAAATGATATGATGGAAAGTTTTGTCGGTTTTTCAATCTGTAACTTTTGAAACCTTGTCATACTATGGCAAAGTTAACTTACCCATGTCTGATCAGAAAACTTTTTATTCAGTTTTGATCCAAATAGGATGGAAACATAAGTGTATGAATTAGATATTTGACACTGTTTGAATTTAAAACAGGAAATTGAGATAGCACTATTGATGATTGGTGTTGGTAGTAGATGCAACTGTAAATTTGGTTGCACGTGTCAATGTAAAAAGTAGGTAAGTAAATACTCGTCTGTATAAGGTAAAACATGGTTTGTTGAACAGGTCACATACCTGATATTAGAGGAATCATTTCAGAAGTGTTCAGTGGGGAGACATCAGGAAATATGGAAAACAGAGAGAGAAAAATATTAATGTTGCATCAAACAGTCATAAATCAGACATCAGAAGACTAAATCAAGCAATAATAAAAAAAAAAAAAAAAGGGTTACCACAACATCCTAAACAAATTCATAAACAATCAGTATATGAAAGGAAAAACACCCACGGGCTAAACTGGTCAAATTTGTCCGACAGTTTCCGCCTGCGCCCCAAAAGTAAATTGTGCCAACTCCTGGTAGCAGTGACGACCCCCGCCTCCTGTGCCCAGAGTGCCAGCGAAGCAGGCTGGCACAAGGCTAAGTGGCGCTCTACAGTGCTGTGAAAGTACAGCAGCACCGTTTCAGCCTTAGGTTAGAAAGATGCGATTCATTAATCAGCACTCCCTGCAGGGAATAACACTGCCTGCTGGCACAGCCTCTTTCCATTCTCCGTCAGTCCCTGCTGAGCAGCTACTGGACAAACAGCACAATGAAAAGCTGTACACACACTGCATGCAAAGAAACACTGATATGCATCTCACTAATAATTAAACACACACACGCACATCAGTTTGCATATTCAGACTTTCCCCTGCAGCTTTGTCTCCTGAGGCCTACGTTTGAGGGATCGCTTTACAAGGAGGAAAATAATTTAAAAGTAGACAGGGATTTTTTTTATTTATCTGAAAGCTCCATATTTCATTTGGTGTCTTGGTCTCTTCAGTCTTTTGTTTACATTGTCCTCATATTTTCATTTATGTAATGACGACTGTTTATTAATCACTGTCAACAAGAAATAAAAGACCAGCAGCCGCTTGTAATTGCATTCTGCAGTATTCTGTGTGACTTTATGAAGGTGTATTCAGATATTTCCAAAGGTCAAAGTACATTTAACGGCCATACTGTATGTATGTATTTTTTTTTTTTTTTTTTTGCAGAGTTGTGACTTTGATCATTCCTATTTTCATTTCATAAATCATTGAACAATAACAATTTTGGCATTTTGGTTAAACTGTTCTTTTGAGAATACTAAAAACTGAGAGCCATGTAAACCAAAGCCTTCTGAAGTGGTGTTTCCTTTCTGTGCCCAAAGGATGAGTACTTCTGTCTAAAAACTAACATGCCATTAAATGCCCCAAGATTCCTGAGCTCTTGTTAAGTGCATCCCAAGTTAAAATGTAGTATGTCCCATGGAGTCTTCACAGAAATTTTAAGCAAAAAGCATGGCAGGCATTAGGGATAAAAAGCCACAACTGTGCTGCCAAAACAACTTGAAACTGTCCATTTTCACCTCAACTAAAGGTAAACACTCTTAATAGAAATGCTGTTGTCATTTGGATGGAGCTGAAATATTACATCAGTAGCCTGTGCAGGTTAAAGATAAGCCATTGGAGATTAATAACCGCTTTTTAAGATTTTTTTCTTTCCCTGTTTGTTAGTTTTTCAGATTTACAGTTTGAGGATCGTAATCTGAATTCACAAGACAACTGCAAGTGTGTTTAAGGGGCAGAAAGGCTGAACAGAGGTGAAATGTAAATAGTGGTCAGCCCCTTTCCAAACAGCATTTTGTCTCGGACTGACAGCAAACAGTAACTCTTCCCAGTTTGGAGCTGCTGAGTTTGTGTGGCAAATGTAATCTGTAGCTACTGCTGACTTTTGTTTAGGTCCATCAGCCTAACGGTTTTTACTGTTAAACTTTAGTCTTTTTATTATCTTAATTTTTACATAATACAACCAATATATCTTTACAAGAATCAACAATGCTTTTGATGTGAACATTGTTACATTTGGAGAAAAAAGGAGGATGCATTCAAGTTTGCGAACACTATCCCAACCAGTGGCCGCTGGTGGAATTTTCTCCAGGGGGGGCTATGATGATGGCTATTTATTAGGGTTGTCAAACGATACTTTTTTAAAACCTAATTAATTAAGGGATAATTGTGAATTAATCCCGAATAATTAGCATTCCTAAATATGACTAAAAAACGAACAAATTTTAGAGTAAAAGGACAAATCCAATTGCCATTGCTCTTTTTTATAAATACAGATTAGTAGAATTTTGTTTTCAACTCCACAATCATATTCACACAATGACTACATACATTCATACATTGACATATTGATCTTTTAACCAGTTGCTAAGGCAAACTAACTGGCTAAAATGTTTTGTATGTAAAGATGACTGTTTCTTAATCATACTGTATTGGACAACCCAAAGCGTCTTCTTAATAGGACTATCCTACAACAACAATCATTTCAGTCAGATGCTTCTACGGTTTCTCTAGAACAGACTGCTACTGTCAAGGAGGAAACACTGAGCTGTCTATAGAGGTTCTGGTTCAGACTGGGACCACTCTGTTCATACTGGGAGAACCTGCCAGAGCTCCACTTAAAGCCAGTGAGAGTATGAGAAGATGTGGTAGAGAAAAAGCTGTTATATTTATTTTGCTCTTTAATATTTCCACACAGCTGCTGATACAGATTTGGGTGATATAAATGTGAGGAGGGAGATAATGTGTGTGATCTCATAAATTGGGATTCCCAACTGTAAAAAACATTGGTGGCAGCATCATGTCTATTTAAAAAGCAGGTACAAATCTAATTTCCAATGTATTAAATGTATGTATTTATTAAATTTACAAGATTATTTAAAGTTTAAATATATAAGTACAGAATGTCACAGACCCCTGGACCACAGACACATATGTTGACTAATCAAAGCCATCTATATTTTAATCTTGAGCAAGAGAAAATACTTTGTGTTCTCTTCAAACATGTATTGGGTTGAACGATATTTTGAACGGTGACGGCAATAATAATTTAAGAGATAAAACCTAAACAGAAGACCTTCTGCAGCAAGAGTAAAGCTAATTGGATTACGAAAAGTTCCTTGATTGAGCATTCATAGAATTTAGATATGCTGGGAGACTATGACAAATAGAATAGATAGAGGAATATTTACAATGTAGAAAATGCACAGATGTTGTTCCAGCAGTTAGTAGCAATAAATTGCTCTTGAAAAAAATTATGAAAACGTTTTTTGTTTTGTTTTTTAATTACCTTTGCATACTGGAGTTGGCTGTTTATTGACATTTGCTTTGTTAACATTCAGACTGACGAAGAAATTCAGAGAGAAAGACTCCCGTCCTGACCCGAATCCCGTAGATTAGTAATTTACCTCCTATGGCGCTCGCTCTCCCGCCCCCCTTTAAACCATAGTTTAGCACAGTATCAAAGATCATCTATTTATCCGTCATCTTAAACCATATCCTGCATTCTCCTTGTTTGGCCACCTTACCACGTCATGAATGGGCTCGATTCGTCTGACTACCAAACTAATAAGGTACACGCATGTTCAGTCGGATATCATATGCTTACCAGTTTATCCAGGTGGTGTAGCAACAACGTAGCAGTTTCAGTTTTGGTGCATGCAGTGTAGTAGACCCGATGGAATTCAACTAAAGATAGCGATCTGTCAGATTGCATTTTGCGGCGGAGTTGATAACCACACACATTGTCACCGCATCGCAGCGCCATTTTTTAAAACTAATTCCCTGTTATCTGACAAGATAAATGTTAGAAAATATATATTTAATTTCCGGTTTTCCGCCCTATCCCGTGGATTATTTCCTGTCCCGTCCAAATCACGTTACCAACAGTCAAATTGACTCCCCTCCTGCGGGAATCCTGCAGGAATCTCGTGACCCGTGGGAATCCCAAAAAATTGTCACCCTCTAAACAGTACTCATTTCTGTGGAATGCTGTTTGTGGCAGTCCTGAACATAGTCTGATTATTACACATTAGCATCTAAAACCAACAAAAGTAGGCTGACAAGGATGAGACAGGATAGAAGGGCACTTAACATTAAATTTGTAAATAAGGTTCAAAATATTTTTATCTATTAAAGAAATTTTAGAATTTTTTTGCCATAACTAGAGAGGAAAGGACATTTTTTGTGGTGGCATGGATGGTTTGCCATGAGTATGTTTGCTATAATGTTATAAACCACTTAGCCAGCAACTCTTCCAATTTTACAAAGCTGGTCTTTTGGCACGGTCTGCTAATATCATTTCCCCATGAGAGGCAACCAATCAGCATGAGCTAACCAAAGCTCCTATTGAGGAATTATACTAGGCCATTCCCAAGTACTTACCACACAAGGTTGTTACTTGGTTGGTTTCTCAAATGGCCCCGAAAACAGCCCTGTTGGCCTAGCCTCATAAGGTGGAGACAAGTGCATTTTGGGAAGGTCTGATCAATTGCCTCATAATTTCCAATAGTGGAAACACAGTTATACTTTTGGGAACAACAGGGGTAAAGCACTTTACAATCCTAACTTTTTTTCACAAACTTGATCGCTCAAAATAACTGCAGAATTCAAGCAATAGGTGTGTTTCAAGGGTGATTTGACCAGACATTCCTTGTATACACATGTCTCCACTTCACCAGGCTGACAGAGCCAATTCCGTGCCCATTTCAAGAACCAACTGAGTACCTGTTTGGAGCTATATACTCTAAAAGAGCACAAAAGAATCACTGAAGGGAGCTGTGGTTAAGTTCTGCTGGTTCCTCGTAATTCAGAGGAAAATGAGTAGACATTGCCAAACGATCAGCTTTGTAAAATAAGAAGAGGCACTGGCAAAGCATGTTATAACAATATAAGGCGAGTTTAAACTATCAGAAATTCAAGGTAATGTACCCAGCTCGTCTTCTATCGAGGTAATCATTTGTCCTGCTATTCTCAGCTACTGTGTCTTCATATACAATCTGCTCTCTAAGGACTCCACTAAAGTTGTCCACATATCACACAGTTTTAGAAGCAAGTAGTGTCACTAATCAGAACAAAAAGGCGCCCGGAGCAGCAGAAATAAAGAGATATGGACATGAAAAAAAGCACAGCTTGTTTCTGTTATTACTAAATGCTTCACTGGCCCCTCTTCGTATTTTTACCAAGCTGGTTGTTTGGTGACATCTGCTCATTTTGCTCTGAATTCAACCGATCTGCGTGACTTAACTATGGCTCTATGCCAAGTACATACCCCTATTCAGGTACTCTGTTGGTTCCTGAATTGGCCCCAAAAACAGTCCTGTCGGCCCAGCCCGATGAAGTGGAGACACGTGCATATCTGTCATATCTGCTCAAATTAACCTGAAGTTCCAATAATGGAAATGCGGCTAGCAGTTTCGACTAAACAATGGTGGCTATTAGTTTGAATGTAATCACCTTTTATTTGGGTACAACTGACAAAAGCAGCGGGTAATTAAAGAAAGAAATTTAAACACTTGTCCCTGCCTTCACAGTAAATATTACATTTATCCAGTGTTATAAGCCTCTATCTGTTTAGTTTTTTTCTTAACTCACACCTAAATCTTTAACATTATTAAACTACTACTCCTTATTTTTCAAGTAAACTGTTTGACAGGACTTGTTTGGATCAGACTACAATCGATCTAATGTTAATTTTCAAACTAGAAATCTTAATGGTGCTGTGTGGCTTTGGTAATTCTGTGCCTTTACCCCAAAATCAAAATCTTTCTCACTTTCTTTCTTTTCCCACTTTCTCCCCCAGTGATTGTTTATCTCTTTCTCAGCCTCTCATCTCCCTGCATCTCTCCAGCCGTTAACAGCTCACACAGCTTCTCTTTGCAATGCAACATATTTACTGCATTATTTCTCTCTCTCTCTGTCTCTCTCTCACACACACGCACACATAATCTGTTGGCTGCACACTCTCAGCACCTCAACCCCATTATTTATTGATCATGCAGTCACGGGCAGAAGAGGGGTTGTGTATGGGTTCTTAAAAGTATTTCCATAAAGGATATTTGAGGCTGCTGCCTCTCAGATCCCCATCGGCCATCTTTGGAAGACATACGGAAGGGTCATACGGCATGATTAAAGGACAACCCAGTTTTCATGAAATATAGAACGCTTATAAGAAAGGCAGTAAGTAGATAGGGGGGCGAGAGGGTCAGAATAAACTGCTTTACAGTGGACTTTAAAGAGGTAATTGGTGATTAAGGGGGAATTTATCAGTAACAAAAAATAATTAATCTAAAACTCATAAAAATCCAAGACGTAGAATGTATTCCCTTCATGGCCTTCTTCTTTCCTTCAATCTTTTGCACCCAAAATGGTTTAAGGGGAACTCTAGTCCTCCTTTTTCCTTTAAATAGAAAGGACAAATGGTGCATCTGGTAGCCTGGCTGCGGAGCGCTAAAAATTGAAGTGACATTGTGTGTCATTACATTCCTCCACACCGTCCCAGACTCCACTGATTCAAACCCACCGCCAGTAATAGCAATGGTGTGTGCAAGAGTGTTCTTAGAGCTCTGTAAAAGGTCAGGGATGGTACTGAAGTCTCTTGTCAGCATTTATGGTGAGTGGTGTGGCAGCAGGGAGAAAAGGTTGGTAGTATCTTTTCATTTAGATTTCTTGGGGAAATAGCTGGGGGAAATGAGCCTGCTTTTCACGACTGTCGCCATGAAAAAAGGGGTGATAGAAAGTCAGGAAGTGAAGAGAAGAGAAAAAGAAGGAAAGGAAAGGCAAAATGATGCTGAGAGATGTGGAAATGGCTGCTGATGGCTAATGGAATGGACCCAAGGTGGCCGCTGTTTGATGCGGGGCACGTATGTCTGTGTCTTGCCAAGGCCAAACTATTACCTCAGCAACCAACACTGCAACATGACACAGGTGCCAGGAAAGGCTCAGATATGCTAAATGAGGAATACAGAGGGTTTAGATCAGGAACAAAGGGGAAGTAAGGTTCACTGCTACACACAACTGTACTGCAAAGAGACATCAGTCAACAAGAGAAACAACAAGCTTGCTGTGAGTTTTGAGAGAATGGGAACTGATCTCGCATTTGCTAATGAGGTGATAAGATAGATTAATAAAACTGCACATGGGGAAAATAACACAGCTATAGCAGCTGAAAGGTTCATCATTGAACTCAGAGAGGGTTTTATCCCTATGCGCTGCTGTTAGGTCTTCCTCTCTAGTCATGGCATAAATGATCTATTGGCCATCATTTAACAAGGCTTCATGTTAATCATTCATCAGTGTAACCATTCAGTATGTAGGAGGCTGTTAGGTAAAGAGCCAACCAATGTGGAACAGAGAGGAGAGGTTTCCCTTTGGGAACCACTAGAAAAGGGAATAGCAATGGATCATCTCATGACCATTAATCAAGCTAGCCTAGTTCCTAATGCAGAGTTTAAATGGACAGGGGATGTTAAGGTCCACTGTTCTCATATGGATATTTATGGCCCTACAAAATAAAGAATACAACATATAAAAACAGAAAGGTACTGTATCTTGCACTAATTACAAGTAACCCAGAAATAAACAGGATTTCCAGAGGCCCAGCAGGAAACAAACGAATGAATTACAAATACCCTGTTTCAATACTTTTTATGCGGACCATACAACACAAAATGTCAGGGTGTGTCATTTAGCACTCTCCTCCAAGAAAAGAGCTTATGGCTTGAAGTTTCAAAGTGGAAGTGGAAATGGATGGTATCCAGTTGCACCAATTGTTGATGCTTCAAACAGTCATTCCAGCATAATTTCAGTAAGTTAAATCAAAGTTGATCATCTTATCTTCGTTAAGTGCTACTACCAAAAGGTGGTATAATAAAAATAGTTTTCCATTTCAAGTTCTGTGCCTAATTTGATACAATACTGTAAAAGTGATACTGTCATTACAAAGAAGCAAAAGATTAACTTAAGGATACTGTGTTTGATGTCTGTGTTGTTTTTATTTGACTGAAGCAATGTTTTGTCTAATAGGAAAATGCATAAACTAGCACCAATTAATTGCTTCTAAGCCCTTTCCTTGTCTCAAAAGACTTGTAAACAATCTTGTAGGCCAGACCAGATACTTCTTGACTTTTATGGTGACATTGCGTCAAATGGTTAGGTCAGTGTTTCTCAATTATTTTCTGCCATCCTCCCCCAGAGAACAGACATTTTTACACGTTCCCCCAGCTGCCTTGCTAGATTGATGTCTGAAAATATTTTATTTTTTATGATACAAACCACTGGCCTCGGCACACCTAATGCAAAGTATAGCAATTACGAAAAAAGATTAATTAAACAAGTTGCAACTACTGCAAATGGTTGAAGCCAATTTTATTGTTTTATATCTTACAACTATTTCCAAGTTCATTTTTAACTCAGTTGATAACAATTGCTCAATCTGTGTGATGCTCAGAACAGAAACTCAAATGATTCACAGGGACATGCATTTTTTAAATGTAAACAATGGTTGTTTGTCAGCTTCATCAGCTTATTACTTTTAAAAAAGCGAGGCTACATAAAATCTTCTACGTCACCTGAACTGTTTTTCTTTTCAACTCCACAGCCCTATGAAATCCATTTAATTATTTTAGAAATGCTTTATTTAAAAAGTTCCACTTTTTCACTTAGATTTTTTCTGAAATCAATTTTTTCCATTCTTACCATAATTATTAAACCAAAAAGTGTATAAATATGGTGACTGAAAACAATTTACCAAATAAATAACCAAAGAGATCCACATATACTGTTATTCAAAACTATTTTCACAAATTTAACAGTGATGTGGTTCAAGCATTTCCCCACATTTTTAAAGAACTAAAACATCTTGTGCAAATCAAAGATTATCCTAATTTCATATTATAAAAGAAAATATCTTACCTACAAATCAAATCTCATGAAGAGACCTAGAAACAGTAAATATTTGTTCTTAATTTCATATTGATCAAGACCTTTATTAATTTCTATTTCCTAATCCTTCCCATAATCCAGAGAAATAAATATATGGGTATATTAGTGTTTTTGTGTTTAGCACACTTTCTGCAGCGCTACGTTTGCATTGTTAGCGTTTTTTCCCTGAATGGACAGAGTGCTCGCGTCTCCTTGTTTCTGATGCCACCCTTCGCCATCACTGGTCGTCATCGTGAGCTAACAGGACTCGTAAGTGTTGTTCTCCAGATTCATAAATATCTCTGAGTTTCAAGTAGTTTTTTCTTTTTTTTTTTTCTTTTTTGGGGGAATCGTCGCCATTTCAGTTATGTTTGGTCTCTATATGGCTGTCAGGTTCAGTCTACCTGCCTGGAGAGGAGGGCTGTAACCTCCGGTAAAAACACGAGGCCTTACAGCCACCAGATCACTACAGGAACAGCGTTTAAATGTGTATTCCATTTTGTTTGTTAAATTCTGTAATTCCATCCGCTTTTCCTTCACTGTGGATTAGAGAACTGCTCCCTCTGTAAACTCTGTGTAGACTTCTTCTACAGGGCTGAACAAGCAGTCCGTTGATAAGGGAGTACTGCTGCCACATAGTGACTGGTAGCTACTGTTGTGGATCATCGTTCAAGTATGAATGAAAGCCTTGGCTTCGAAAGTCACATGGGGTGGCCAGGGGAGTGCTCTGGTGCCCCCCTGACCACCCCTCCATCGCCCCCCAGGGGGGGCAGTCCCCACTACTTGAGAAGCACTGGGTAAGGTAATGGCATCCTCTTATTTTTGATCAATGGCTTTTTGCTGTTCATTTGTTTTTGAAATAAAATATGCAACTGGCCCTCATTAAGAAAAATCTAAATCGCTATTGCCTTGTCTGTCAACATTCTGCCATACTGGCTTGAATAATGCAAGCAGGTTCTTGTCAATGATAACAGCCAGTTATCACACTAAAATATTTTTAACAACAATAAAAAAAAAGGTTTATGCCAAGGAGGAAACAAATCATTGCTGTTAATATGTTAATGTTGAATAGGTATGGCCTTCATATATATATATATATATATATATATATATATATATATATATATATATACACACATTATATTCAGGTGCACTCAACAGTCCAAAAAGCACGGTAGTAATTTGGCCTGAAATGCCCATCTCTAATACTGCTCACTATATTGCTCAGTTATACCATACTCCTGTCAGCAGACAGATAAAACCATGGTGAAAAGAATATAAAGCCGGAGTCTTAACACAGAGGATGACAATTACTGTGACAAGAACCTGGTGAGTCTGATTACATCAATGTGGTAGAGCTGTGAGAGAAAAAGGAAGCCAATGTGATGAGAACGAAAAACACTAGTATATACAACAAGAACATAGTAGTTAATAACTGATCAAAATGGATTATAACTACAACTTTAACCAAACAGAAAATGTGCTAAAGACAAAAAGGAAAAACTCAGATAATAACAACCACAACAACAATGTCAGGCAATACTAGACTCAAACTCCAAACAATCATGTAAGCAATATTTGGAATTGGACATCATTTTGAGAATGTAATCTAATACAAGGAACAGAGAAGATACTGATAATAACCTAACTAGGCCTTAAGATCACTCCACAATGAGTTGAGAGCGCTTTAAAAGGATAACATTTATATAAATAAATTGACACTTTGAACTTACAGTCTCATAGTATAATTATTAAATTAACACTGACTAAATGTCTGCTATTGTTAATATCAGAGTTCTTACATTTTCTGGAAGCTGGGAAGAACCACTATTAGGCAGCTGTGAGTGTGAGTGCTCCAGCGAACAGAAGCAGCCAGTAAACACCATAGTATTACCAGCTGGCTGAGATGGTGTCACACGAAGACAAATGGATGTGAGGATATGCACTAAGAATAAAAACACCAACACAATGCCTCAAAAGAAGGCGGAGTAAAAGGTACAGAGAAACATACATGCCAGACCCAAGTGGCAGAAAGCAACTGCAACCAAAAGACAAAAGCAAAGCAAAAAACTGTTTTTATGAATGCTGTAAGAATGTGCCAATACTTTATATGCTACATGGATTGAGCTTAGGTTTTCCAATCAGACTTCCTGTGCTGAGGAAATGCTTGTTACTGCAACAAAGTATGCAGTAGAAATGTTTTTGCAAACCTGCACAGAAATAAAGACGTGTTGGAAATTTATCCACATGAACACCCATTCACTGTTCAAACAAATACAACCAATGCTTTCTTAAGAGGCCCGTTTTAACAAATGCTTGACCTATAAACATATTTTTCTTGTGCATTTTAGACATTTAGCTCCACAACTTCCACACAACAGTTGCAGCTACAGTCTGCCCTAATTAAATACCTGTGCATCTGCTCCTGGATCTGTCTTGCTTGCTATAAGTCTGATTTGCTTGATAGAACAGTGAAGGGACGTGGAAGCATAAAGCAGATGTTTTTACTTTCCTTAAAGTACTTATAAAAAAACTTCTAAACAGACTAGTGTAGTTAACATAAAATGCTACTGGCATATTTTTTGCTACATAATCAAAGATATTAGTCAAAATCAGTTGGGGCTTTAATTTCAAATGTAGAGGAGACATAATTGACACAATCCCATTTATGTTTGAGTGTGAATGAAACACCAAGAATGCATAAAAGAGAGCGAGGGAAGAGGAAGACATTAGGTCATTACAATCACTTCTGAAACTAGATATAAAAAGTGTTAAAAGACAAGCAGAGTCTATAGTTAAGTTGAAGACATGCATCGTGAAGGCTGAAGAATAGATAGAGCTCTTTGTTTGCCATCAATAGCGGCTAATGTCCAGTATCTACGCATATGAGCTTGTCGGACTCTTTTCAGCTCACTCTTTACCCTCAGGCAACCTCCGGCTCTAAATTGAGGTCGGATGTCGCCAGCATGTGTGTGTGGGGTGGGGTTGTATTGGGGTAATGCTTACATGCACACATGAAGAGGCGTCAAACCTGCAAGCTTAGGTCATCACATAGTACACAACATGAACAAATACCACATGAGAGGACACATCTTCCGGGCCCATCAGGCCTAGGGGGACAGCAGCTCTTAACCCTTTTAAATATTTACTGCCGCTGCCATCAGCTAGACTCTCAACTGTCCTATAGTACTGTAGCTACTCTTAGTTTGCCTAACACCTCAAACTGAAATGTTGGAAAACAGATGTCAATCCTGAATATATTCAGCATGTACCGTAAGGTATAGCCTTAATTGGCCTTCATGTCTATGTGTTTTTGAACACAACAAACCTTAACTTTTGTCACTAAGTCCCCTTAGTGGAATCTTATATGAAGGCACATCTAATGAAGACATCTGTATCACAGCTGATATCCGTAGAGTCATACAAGGCAATAATATACACAAGACCAGAGCAATCAGTCAATTATTCTGCTGACATGCCCCATTATTTAGATAATGGTAGCAACAACTCATGCATACATAAAGCTAAGGGCCAGTACATGTGTGGTTGTGGGTGTGTGCCAGCAAGACCTTGCCCCAGGGGTGACACTCGGGGCAATTATTCACTCCTCTGCATTGTGCTTAACCCTTGACCTTCCAAGGCGATTCAGTTTCATACGGCTGAATGTGTCTAGACCACTTAGTGATCACTGGGGTCAGGCAGAAAAAGTTTGCCCTGAGCACACCATTGACAGGGATTTATTAATCCATGCAGAAAAACTCATTAGGGACTAGCGGAAACTGGAGTATATGTATTTTATAAGTTATTGAACATTCTAAATAATATGAATTATTTATTTTGTAACTGTTTCATATGAATATAAAAAAAAAAAAAAATTCTATAGACAAACTGAGCCTGCAAGTAAAAAAAAACAACAACAAAAAAAACCTGACAGGGTTTCGACACATTTTGAATGTAAAAATGTCATGCTTTTCCAAAGTTCTATGTTTAACCAGTATGTATAAACCAATGACCGTATATATAGATGGAGGGAGCCTCAGTGACATAACCAAAAAGCATCTGTAGAGCGGAATTGAAGCCTAATGGGCGCTTCCCACGACGACCATCTTGGCCTTGTCATGTGTACCGTCACTCCTGGAAAACATAAAAAATTAGCAAAAAAGGTGGATCTGTGGGGGTGGAGGTGGATGATTGACACCCATCAAACTTTGAGCTGATGTAGTAAAGAGCTAGCTGAGCTAACCCAGAACTAACTGAAGCTTATAACCACTTTTAACCAGAAAACTACATTTATGCGACTCTTCTTCCCCTCAGCCTTCTCGGTTAAGTCAATAATTTTGTCAATTAAAATCATGAGGCCTTGTTGGTCCATAACTTTAACTAAAACTATGTGAAATTTAAAACATGTTTTATTAATTAATATGTAAAGTAAAGAAGAAATGTGATAATTTCAACCCATTTTCTATCAAGCAGCATAATTTTTAATGAACAGCAGAAATATAATAATTTTACCTGCCTAAAGAAATGGAGCACAGACTTCTTGCATGTTAGTGTAATCAATACCACAGCAATACATCTTTGTCCAATAAGAGCACAAAATTGTTTTTTTCACCGCAATGCATCGTCAAGCTCAAAAATAGAAAATGGCCTCTGCTGAAGCTGCCTCTGGCTGTTCTGAGAGCTGTCAATCAAAAGGACAGGCCCCTTATTATTAACTCAGATCTAAACATTAAATCTAAGTAACATTTTTTTTTTAATCACACCCGTCAGAGATGTCATGACAGTAAACTTGACCTATTAAACCTAAAATGCTTTTTGAACCAGGCAGTATACATGCTTATTCCTGCTGTGAATGCGGCATTTTTAACATAGGAGTCAATGAGAACTTGCTCCTTTCTGGAGCCAGCCCCAAGCGGATAAGGGGAAACTGCAATTTCTTTTCACTTCCACATTGGTTTCATCGCCCTGCGGAGTTTGCCCCTTGATATTAACACGAAATAAGGGTGCGTGGGTTGTTTGTTTTGTATGATGGATGGATGGATGGATGGATGGATGGATGGATGAACTAACAGGTTGCAGCATAATTACTTCTATACGTTTTTGAAGTTCTGACAATGTTATTTAAAAGAATTCCAAAAAATGTATTTGTAATTTTAAATCAAAAACAGCAGGCTGTGTTTTATCAGGTGGTGGATCAATCAATCAATCAATCAAAAGCAGCTAATAATAACTGTTTTAGCTTTAAGATTAATTGAAGATGCAGCAATTTTAAGAAACTCATCGAAAAACATATAGACTGAAAACGAAGTGGATTAATCCAACCATGGGCATTTAGAGAATATTTGCACTTTAATAGTTGAATAAAAAAGCCCAATACAAAGCTGTTTAGGTTGAGGTGACAGAAGGGCTGCTAAAATGTGATACCCGATCTCCGATAATCTCCCTCTTGTGTTGAGGTCATCTGTTTTGTGTCAACAAGCTAAAGTGTTCAGCGCATGCATGCGAATGAATGGTGGGCAGTGGGGAGGGTTAGTGGTTTTGGAAATCAATAGTGTCACAACCTTAGACATATGCAGGGTAGTTATTAGCTAGGACCATCAGTCAAAATACACTTCACTGGTGCAGGGTCCAACTGGCACAGATTTTATATATTATATATATAAATCAAAGGTATGCATCAAATAACAGCAGCTATCAAGAGGCAAACGCTCCGTCACAAAATGACCTTTTTCTAAGTATTGAAAGCTTGTAGTGGGAGGAGGTGGGAATTTTGGAGTATGAAATATGACTGGTGCTAGTTAGGTGGTTTTCCTTAGGGAAGCTCTTGGGGGCTCTTATTCCATTCTGTCCTTCATTCTGAGCTGTTGTATATCCCAGTCCGGTCAATAGCCCAACCCCCTTTTTCTTGAAGTAAACCCTTCTAAAACATGCATGAGTCTATGGGTTGGGAATGTGCCACATAAAGCCTTGAGGGCTTTTCAGTGTGGTAGATTATCTAAAAAGCTAAGTGAGCCCATATTTTAAGCATTAGTTTTAATGGTTTTTCACCAACAGTCTTTTGCTGTTCCCTGTAACATGTTTTTGTTTATCGTTGCTTCCTCCTTTATAGGCAGATCTACAAATCCAAATCACAGACAATGTCTGAACCCCTTCAGACATATGGATCTAAAGCTCCAGATTTCTTTGCCCTATGAGAGAAATTCCAATCTTTGTTATTCAAAGCTTGAAGTCACAATATAAAAACTTGCACCAACTCGGCATGCACTGGAAAATGTTGAGCAGGATTGAAAGTTGGATTTTATTTACTTGGTTTTATTATGTCTTGACATGGGATCTGATATTTAAATCTTTTGCACCTTTTTACAGTACATACTGCAACATTTCTATTATTGTTTAAAACAAAGGAATGCATGGAGAATAGATCAGTGCTCTGCTTGGTGGTGAAATACTTGGTGGCCAGCATCAGTGACAGTGTCCTTCATGAAACAAAATAAATTTACGATAGCCCACAGCATTACAGATATAATCTTCCTGAGGAAGCACCAAAAGGAATTTATGGAACAGAGTTCTCTATATTAACTATAATTGATCTTTCCAAAGAATGAGAGACTGTGCAGGAGGGAGATTGTGAGCTTAATCTTGAGCCTTATCAACTTGGCTCATTATCATGATTTTTCAGTTCCATGAACATCTACTGGTCTAACAAAAAAAAAAGTTTTAATCAAAATGGTGTCCAACAGGGCTATTTGGCCAGTGGCATCTCTGGCATGATTAGTTAGGTGGAGCACAGAAACTCAACACCCAATTGCAGCAACTAATTCTTCTGTGATACACAAAATCTGACGTGAATAAATAATACAGATTGCTATTTTATGTGATTAATTTAAGATTGATTCAATATTAAATTAACCACATAAAATAGCACATGTCTACACATTACAAACACAATTTTATGTAAATGTGATTGAATAAAACCTTTTTTTGCGCTCACATAGAATTAAGAATAAACTGTCACTCAACAGTGATGTTGTTCTAACAAAAATGTCAATCTTTCATCTGGTTAAAGTTTTCAATAACTGTATTATCTTTCCAGTAATGCCTTATGAATTTATAAAAATACTTCAAAATCCTTAAATGACGTTAAAGCACCTAAACCTTAACTTGTTGATGGCTGTGTGCTTGTAACTCTCTCCTTTGGCAACCTTCAGAAGAACATTAATTTGTCAGAGGTGTTAACTGCTTCAAAGAGATTTTTATCTTATAAAAATGAGGTACTGTATAAACTAGTCTCCGGCTTTTCCATATTAGAACCCAGAGCACTCTTTGAGCAGTTTATATTGCTCAATACAACATCTCATAGGCCCTTGGAAGCACATGTTAGGTCACAAATCAGCACAGTGATCTTTTTTATATGAATATTTAATATGCTGCCTATGCTAACCAAAACACTCAACCTGCTGAGGCAACATGGCAAGAATCTGGTTCTTTCCGGGGTTGAAAAACCTGTGCCTTCAATGTTTGTGTGCTGGCCATGTTGTGAGAATATCTGACGGGAAATGAGCCCCAATAACTTTTCATCCAAGCTTGCAAATGAGCTGAAGAGTGACAAAACACTTGTAAGATGTCAGGCAATTTCACAAAGGGGTCTTAGGGAACAAAAAAAAAAAGAAAATGCACATAAAAAGCACAAGAGATTAATTGCCCCTGCTTACAAATTGAGTTGACCTCTTGATCAAGTGGAAGACGATGTTTCCCAAAAAATGGATTTGGGAGGTACCACATAATGCTAGACCCCAAAGAGAAATGTTTTTTTTATGGATAATAAGGATTGAAACACACTTTTGGAGAATCCTAAAATTTAAAAAGAAGCCAATGCACAATAGAAAAGCGTAATCAAGTTAGGTTTCAAACTATCCAAATTTTAGACGCTGGTGGCTATTAGATGGAGAAAAAAGTAGCCAAGAAGTTTTTCAGTAAAGAGGCAGCCACAAGACTAACAAAAGAAAATAAGTTTCAAAGTTTTACAGCAACAGAAAGAAAGAATCTACTTTAAACATTATTTTGGTTAAATTAATTATTTTCCATAGACAAACTCGCTTTAAAAAGTAATTTGCTTCCTTCCTATGACATGCTCATTTCCTGTCCTCTATCGGAAAGAGATCAGGATCAATGTGCTGTCCTGCTTTATGAGCAGTATCTGCTCTCCTTCATATTCAAAAATGGGTCTGTATGTCAGAGCATGGTTGACACAAATCACCACTCAGTGGCAAATGGTGAACTAAGAAAGGACGGAGGGAGGAATAGATGGCTGGACAGACAGTGGGTGGACAGACAAAGCTGATGGAGAGCAGGAACAACAGCTTACCAGCACATCAGGCACTAACAGGAACATTACAGGAACAAAAAAGAGACAAGGCAGAAACCACACAACCACAAATGATGTATCTCTTGATCGGAAATGTGATCATTGACACACAAGTGTTAGAGGGAATCTTTCTTTAAGGAGAAAACATAAGACAAAGTGAACTGCAAATCACTAATTTTCAAATAGCTAATTAATTTTCATCTCCATCATCTTATCAATATTTACTTCCCCCTATAATCCCTTTCGTGCATTTTAATTGACCACTTTGCTCATCCTGCTTTTAGCCACTTCATCTTCTCCAGCAGCACATTCCTCTGCCCTCATCCCCCTCCTCCCTTCATCGCAGACAATGATGCTTAGTGAATATTATGCTCATGCATTCTTCTCTTAAGTGCCACCATTATGGTTACCAGATGCACTTATGGCTTTTTAGGCCCATTGATTGGCACAATCAATACGTCATCCAAGGAAAGTTTTGAGACACTACATTAGAGCTGCCAGACGCTCTTAAGGCTTTAAGCAGTCATTTGTATGGAGATGGGAGCTAGTTCATTATGTTAATGGTCAACAGCAGATGGGTTGGGGTTTTGGATCTAAATGCTTCATACTGGCTTCCAGTATTTTTAACGATTTTAGTTTATTATTTTTCACATGGTAATTTAATAGTTAGCATTCTCTTTATTTTAATTTTTTAATGCCATATGGCTACAATTAGAGTCACAAATGCTTTTATAACGATTTTTGCTTTGACAGTGGTAAACAACATTTTAATATTCATAACGGAAAACCACAAGAAAAAAAGTGGTCAGCTCGTTAATGTCTCTAATTGAACAATAATAACTAGCCTTCAACTGTTTATCACCATTTGTGACCATATGGGTTTTCTTTTCTCCAAGTAGATTAGCCTATTAAGAATAGAATCCTTAACTTGGCTCACATATTCTAAGATTTCAGCTTTAGAGACAGTTGAAAATATCAAGTCAATAAGGCACAAGTGTTCCACTTAAGAAACAGAATGCATTTTTTCACTACACAGGACATATTTTAAAACAACAAAAACAACATTAAACTTCAAGTCTGTCAGCAGCAACAGAAGAACTTGAGTTTCTGTCAATAATGATTAAAGGAAACAATTATTGATAGGAGAATTGTAATCCTTATGACAATATTTTGATCAATGAATGTTTCTAGTCTTTATGCTTTTAGTACCCTCCTTTTTCTTGTCAAGGACTTCCACTGTTCCATAGCAGCAGATAAGCTCTGATTGCTTTGAAGTCTCCCTAACGGTTTCCACACTAATCTGGCATGTCAGACTTGCATTGAGGCTGAAGCAGGTGACATGTGACTGAATTGTTAAACAATGGGATGGAGCTTGAGCTTCAGACAAGCGAATTAAAATTGATTGCACATGCATGTTTGACAGATTGTGTCCACTGTGAGTTACAATGCTCTATTCAGTAGCCTACCAGCAATATGTCTGGTTATGGTGCTAAAGGACAAAGGTCAAGTCATTTTATTCAACTGGTTGACAGAATTAATTTTACTTTATATTTTCTGAATTGTATCATTGTCTAGACTTTTTGTTAAAGTCTAATATATTTTAATATGTAGTATGTATTCATAATGCAAGAATGTATTCATTTTTGCAACTTAAGTGCTAAGATAAGTAACAATATGGCAGCTTTACTGATCATGAAAACAATTCAATTGAAACTAAAAACTAATTTATAAAATTCTAAATATATATTTTTTAACTCAAATTTTATAAAACAATATATCTTAAAAGTACAAGAGTTCTCAGTCATTTGCTGATTTATTTGTTTCACACATGGGGAGAGATAACTAATGTTCAATCCATTTTCCCATCAGCCAGGTTTGTACAGTCCAGATAAATTTGCTGACAGACTCCAATTTATAGAAAAGGCATAAATAAAAGGCCTTTCACTCAGTCTGGATATTGAAAGCAACACCCAAATATAGATTTGTGTGCATGTTTATGTGTGTGCGCCAAGTGTGAGTGAAAGACAGACACAGAGCGCTAAGAGCTATAACTGCAGGAGTGTTTTACAAGCTCAAAGCTCTGTGCCTGCTCCTCTAATTCAGCACACACATTGCACTTTCAGCAGATCAATGATCCCCTTGTGCCTCACTCACAATCTCTCTACTCACACCCAACCTCATGCACATACACTTTTTAAGGTGCACAAACTCACACATACACTGTACACATATACACAATTCTTCTCATTTCATCCTCCCTTGAATCCTGCTCCATTTCTCATGTTCTCATACAACCATTTTTTTTCCCTTTCCATCCCTTCTTCTCACTGAAGCCCTGAGCAATTACTCATCAAGACTCTAGAGAAGCCTTTAAGTGAGAGGGAACAACAAAGACTAGGAAAGAACAGGGAGATGGAAAGAGTAAAGATAAATGTGAGGGCAAAATAAAACTGCCCGTCACCAACTGCAGCAGAGTACCTCAAAACATCTGTTCTTAAATAAGAAAGGTTGACCCATCACACAGGAGAGTGCAACATATGCATCGTTCAACGTCAGCATGGATCACAGCGGAATGACAATTCATCATTTATGCTTTGGGAAGGGTAATATATGCACTGCAGCAGTTTTGCATATGCTCTCTAAACAAAAAAACAGAGATAAATACCAACTAGGACAGTTTTGCAATGTCCTGGATTGGCTCAGTATAAATAAAAATTAAAAATTGGTAAAATGTCTAATCTGCTAACCAATCTTGATTTTTGAAGACCTGTCTTATGTTTTAAAGGCAACAATTGATGTTTCTCTGTTGATTTGGCTTTCCAAGCACATCTTCTGGCCATCAAAATGGTCCAATCCAGCCGCTATCAGGGACAGAAACAGTATTCGCTTTTTTTTTAACAATCTCAGCCAGCACACTTTATCTGTAAGAGTGTCCATACACTGCAGCATAGATACTCCAGCATACTTCAGGTCAAGGGACAGTGTTCGAAGTAATAATACTGCATTATATTTCCTAATATCATGGAACACTAGATTCAGATAACTTAAGTAAATAAAAGGTAAAGTGGCTATGTGCATAACACACAGAGATTACATCTTTAATGGTCATATACACACCAATTACATGCATTGAAATACAAGAAAAATTTCAACTGTGATTAAACTATTAAACAGTTTTGGACCAATTAAGGTCAGGCAACATTTTAGTATAGGAAAATGATTTTTTCATCCTCTGTCTATAAGAAGAGTCAAGGTTACCTTACTGCAATATGAATCAAAGCAGTGGTGAATCAGTCACCATGTATTAGACTACAATCCAAACACTGAAAACAGCGACTGAATAGGTCTATCCCTGCAGTCTCTGCCTTTACTAAGCTCTAAGGTTGATCAATTTAAAACACAATAGAGGATTACATTCTCATCTGGTCACTGGCTTCAGCCTGCAAAGAAAAACATTACAGCTCCAACATTAACTTGGCAGACAGTCTTGGTGTGTTTAAAAGTCAGTGTCTTTACCTATTTTAATGAACAGAAGGTAGGACCCAACTGTGATTCCACCATGCGTATCTTTAGTATGTGTGTTGCTATGTGTGCATGTGAAAAACTCAGGCGTGTCATCCCGAGGGCAGGTTAGGGGGATAAAACCCCTCTGTAGTGTGGAGTGGTTGTGAATTGGTTTTGGCTGTGGACTTAATCTCATCACAGACACCTTCTCCCAAAAAAGGAGAAAAAATGCTTCATTGAAGTAACATACAACACATTCAGTTTCGAGTGATGTGAAACAGACTTTTGGCAATTATACTGGTGTCAAGATAAGAGTATGCACACACAAACCCAGTGGTTCTCTCAAAATATATTGCTCTCTTTGAGTCATTCATAACCACATTTCAAATCATTTTCAATGCAATACTGAACCTCCTCAAACAAAAGCCCCTTTCCAATGCCAGTTGAAACCAGTGAATCACACCTCAACATCCAAACAACTTAACCATGTCTTCTTGTGCATGCACACAAGCACGTGGTTACAGTTGCACAATGTCCAAACCCCCCACAAAGAAAACAACAGTTACAGCCTGTCCATCCGGAAGCATTCAGGCCCCTGATTAAACCAGTGCTTATTGGTAATTAAACACAGTGCTTTGTGGCAGTATCCAGAAAGCTGTAAAGCCTTCCGCCTCCCCACCATATAAACACCCACCCAACTCACCTCAACTGGCACGCTGCCCTCGCCTCTTCTTCTCTTTTTCAGCATTTCAGGCAGCCGCAGGTGGCACAATTGGCAGTAATGTGTTCTAATTGTTGGCAGCGCTGCCTGGGTAAAGATATGTGGTGGAGATCGGGAGCTTGGATGGAGTACAGCAGGATACAGAAGAGGAGGGAGTAGAAGGAGTAGTAAGCTCTGGATGGGGTGTGCGGGTAGAGGGGAGGTACTATATAAATGGATGGAGGAAGGAAAGAATTAAAAAACAAGCAGATGTAACAAAAAGCAATGATTTTTGGTGGAAAATGGAAAATACAAGAGTGTGATATGAATAATGCAAAACAAAAAAGGAGAGAACAGCAGAATAGGGGATTAGCAGCAGAGGGATTCGGAGAAGTAAAAACCCACAGAGGATGCTGTTTATGTCATGTCCAAATGTTTTTTGTTTGCTGTAGTTTTCCAGGTAACTCAGAGAAAGTCTCCAGAACTAAGGCTAAGCTAAAACTGCCGAGACCGGCACAGAATAAGCTGCTGGCTTCATGTTGCAGTGGTTACACACAGGTCCAGGTTGCTCAGTTCTTGGCCTTAAAGAACCCCAGTGGTTTATCAATACAAAAATTTTGACTTTTAGATTGGAGAATGGTCAGTCTACACAAAGATTCTTGATTGCATGATACTAAAAATAATCTAAGAATATAGTACCCCATAGTACCCTTCTAGAACTTTACAAACCTTAATAAGCCATTGCTATAATAATAATAATAATAATATTAATAATAATAATAATAATCTAATACTGCAACTATACTTGCTAAGCTATAATGTTTTTTAATATTTCTAATTCCATCCATGCATGCCAGTTATTGTTATTTGATTAGTTGGATGCAGTTTCGCTGTCCTTGGTGCTTGAATCTGATAAAAAATTTGTAGACAAAGATTCTAACATATAGGGAGTGATGAGGACATCACTGCACAAGATTAAAGAGAGTTAAGAAAATGTCAGTTGTTGCAATTGGTATCCATCTATTTATCGTCTTCTGCTTCTGCTCCAGCAAACTCTTCCACTCAATCTTAGTTATCCCAGTGCTCTCTTGGGTCAGAAGAGGACCCTAGGATGTTGAAACAATTTTAAATTATCCGTCCTAGTACGCACAACATACAAGGAGAGGCTGGAAATAAAGATTAAAAGTTAGCTACGCACATTGTTAGTGAGATGGTTAAAAATGAATTTAGAGGAAGTATATACATGTAAGAAATTAAAAAGAAGCTGTTCCCAGACACCGACCAGAGGCATTCAGGCTTTGGAACTCAAAGACTTAAGCAACTAAAAGGAAGGCTGAAGAGAGCAAGGCAACGGTTCTCTACAGTATCCATTCAATGTTCTTTTTCCTTCTATTGAGCTTCAGATCTCTAATAAGGGGGGTGTTCTGGATTTGGAAATCGTTGCATCCTTTTGGATATCTCTGTTAAGGTAATGATCTACTTATATTATATTATTACAGATTTTAAAGACATAACTGTACTGCCTGAAATCTGTATTGGCAGATCAATCTAAAAATCAGAGATGGAAAAATAAGCACAAAACTTAAGTAGCTGCATCTCTTATATAAAGCTGGCAGGATAACTTATGGATGCAGATGAAGCGACTTTACATAAAGCCACATGTAATGCATACCCATCACACTAGAGCAGCAAAATTCATGTTACCATCTCAATCTATATGTGCAAACACATTCAGTAAGACTGGTATCTCTGCAGTGGCTGCTCAAGCTGTTTGGTCGTGTCCGCATGCAGATGGAAAGTTTCAGAGAAAAACAAAACCCACTGGAATGAAAACTGTGATGAGCTCCTGAGAAAACTCTCATATGCTGCAAGGAGCTGCTGCAGCGTTACCATGACAACGGTGAAGAGAGCATGAAGTGTTGGAGTCGGGAGTCTCAAGGTTACTCAATCTATTCATGTATTAATAATACCACTCCTTTTATAAAAGGAATATGACATTCCTTCCAAGAATGATGAAAATAAACTACCAGATCTCACAAGTCAGGGTGCAGGTCCAATGAGCACTAAGAACTTACCAGGAAGGGTTGAGCCTGATTAATTGATTGCATATATTCATCAACAAAAACATCAGTTCATGTGGGCTTATTTGAAAATCTAACATTAACACAGTTTTGAAATGTTATTTGATTTTGCCTTCGAAAAGGAAAAGATAGTAAACGAAAGTGGGAACAATTTGGGTGGACCGTGGGGCATGTCAAGACACACGAGTAACAAACTACAATAGTAATGGTATAGTGTACAAAAAACTGATAAGGTCAATGTTCCCAAGCATCCCACTGTTCAAGTGTTCACCATTTTTTCTCAACATGTTCGGGTCAGAGGTTAAGCAGTGGGTGAAAAACTACTTAGAGTACTTCTGTCTGTGGAAGCAGAACTAAGAAACCCTGTAGAGACCTAACTCCTGGTCATTTTCTAAAACACAGCCTAAATCAAAACACTGGTAATGAAAAATGCTGTTTAGCATCACAATACAAAGGCCTTTTATAACCTTGTCAATCCCATATGTTTAACAGAAACACTTCAATAGATGAGAGACATGTTCAGTAAGGTTCTTTCATATCTATAATGTTCTGTTTTTGATCATCTTCATTTCAACTACAGTTTTGTTTGGAATCATTGTCCAGCTGACTCAGTTTTATTCAGATTTGAACTGCTGGAAAAATGACTTCCTGTTAGACTTTAACACTTTATGGTATAGAGAAGGGTTTGAATAGATTAGGTCCTGGGGTTGAAGAACAAACCCAAACAATCATATCTCTGCAACAATGCTTTAGAGTTCATAAACTGATTTTTCTTCTACTTTACATTTTTAAATGTAAATGTTAAATGTTTCTTCTTTCATCTATTCTGTTCCAAGCACAAAAAACTTATTTTCCTTTCCAACCAACTGTATAGAGGTTTTTTACTAAACTGAGTAACCTGTGGTCATTCTTCTCCTTTTCTTTACAACATAAGTTGCTTTTATCAACTTCTCACTCTCCCTATGTCTCTTCCACCTGGAGACCAGATAAAGCCAAGCCATTATGGGCTGCATGTGTATGTCTGTACTCCGTGCTCCCCAATCTACAGCAGCCTCTGCCTCGAAGTTCTGCAGTATTCACTGATCCTTGACCGAACTGCTGCAGTAATAGTAGAGCCCTCTCCATAATAAATTCATGACATTAAAGAGCTTATGGTTACCCAGGAGGAATATAACAAGAGTAAACAGCCACTGCTGTAACAAAATTAAACCTTTTGGGCAAATAACTGTGGCAAATTCAATTAGGTTTCCAGAGCTGTGGGACTGGGAGCATTTCATTTATTCTGACAATACCAAACGAGTCTTGCAGCTGGAGAATTTTGCATGCAATGTGAAAATTGATACAGCTATTATGAAGGTTTTCTGCGATGTGAAGTTGTCCAATATGCAAATATGAGAAACCCATTGCCTGCAACAACCACTGAATGGTGCAGTTCAGGTGTTAACCTGAGGGATGCTCTGGGCTCCAACCATTTTGCTGAAAAAGTTAAAAAATAAGATTTACCCCTGACCAACAGACAGCATTTTAAGTCCATATATGTAGAACCATTTTGACACTAAAACATTTCTTTATGTTGGTATGAACCATGTAACTATGCCTCTAAAACAAGGTTCAACAACTGCTTTAAATCAGTGGAGTCGACCACTTTTGTTTCCTGTGAAAAAAAAGCCTTTCATCTTCACCAAACGGATTTACTATCATTTCAAACAGTAATTTACTCTCCTAAACCTTTACATCATAAAAAAGGAATTTTTTACTTGTATAAACAAAAACATAAATGTTATTAGTAAAGAAATATTTTATATTTTTGTTTTAATTAAGGAAATGTTGGCAGTGGCACATCAGAGCATGAACCACTAAGACAGGCAATTTTCCTGTTCTCTCCTCTCTTCTATAAGCTACTAATTGATCTCCAGGGAGTCAGGCTGTTTAAACTATTCAGAAACAGATGAGACTGTACCAAAACCTTCAGCAGAGAGTGGAAGAGATCCACATGAGTAATGAGCTGCAAGATTGGACTAAGTCTGAAAAATCTCAACTTTGTCTCAAACTCAGTCTGTGCTGCTTAATGAAGTCATTATCACATTTTTGGAGCTAAATTCCTGCTGTCAAAGGATACAGTTTGTGATCAATTTGGACTTAAGAGTTAAGGTTATAAGTTTTCTGCATCGATTAGAATATCTCCCTGGTTTATACACTTTCACAAATTAAGTTCGGCATTGAGTCATTAAATACCAATAGAACTAATTAGATAGCTATAATTTCATTGAACATGCAGCTACTCTTAGAAAAAAAAGAAAAGAAAATCCTCCCTTATTTTTCAAATTACAGTTCAAATGTTGTATGAAGATGCACATGTTGATATTAACCCTGAATTTAATGTTTACCAAAGTCTTATCCCCAGTAAAGGAGTAAAAGACAGACAAATTTGCTCTAATAGCTGGGGAAATAGGTGGAAAGTGTCACAGTGTCATAAACTAAACAAAAAACAGTGGAGCAAAAATTATTTCTCAGGAGACGGTACAACATCTCCAAGTGTTTGGGGTGTGGGGTGGTGGTGGTGGCGGGTGAAATGGAAAACAGTTTGGCCATACATGTTTTCACAATATAGAATGAGAAGTTTGAAATAGTTTGACAAATTTTGTTGCAATCCTGCTAATTAAATCTTTAACAGTGAGTTTTCATCAATCTACTTTTAAAGATAATGCTTCCCTACTAGTATTAGTTCAGTATAACTAACAGCGGTACCATTAATGATGCCATCAATGATTTTGCTTGAAGCACTTATTTCTTTCTCATAGAATAAATTCACTCAAATTTAAATGCAGATATTATTCAATTTTTTCCGGTATATAAACTATACTACCACAGTAAAAGATTACATTATTTTTAAAGTTTTTAATATATAATTACCATGGGTGTAAACAAATGTGTGGGCACTGTACACAATATTATAGGAAATCGGATGTTTCAATGCCAGGGGAAAAAAAGAGGTGCAGCTTCCAAACAGTACATGATCAGGCAAGTCAATGACTCATCTTTTTTTACCATGGGAGGCATGTACAGTGATAAACAATGGAAGAAGAATCCCTACAGGTCACATAAGGGAATCCTCCCTGTGTGTTTTGGTGTGTGCATGTGCAATATTTCACACAAGTGTTACTATCAGTTCTCATTGTGGACATCTATCACGACAAGCTGTTGAATTATTCAGAGGTACAAAATAAAGAAACATCCTCCTGCATTCTAAAAAATAAATGGCCTCATAAATGATGGAGAGGATGAGAAGCTACAAAGTTCTCCTATAATGTAAGCAACTTCCATTCATTTTTTTAAGTGATACCGTCTCTGAGCCCATGTATTATTGAGTATTCATGGGCATCTCTCATAACCCTTTAGGTGACATGAGCAGACAAAATATGAAGTTTTCCTATCCATTAAATTAATAAAAAGAAAAACGCAAACCAAGGGAGCTAACACAGCAACATTGGTTTGGATACATACTGTAAATGCAGAGAGGCCTTGCTTATTTACAAAAATCTCTGAACATTCACAGGACCAAGATATTCTCAGAAACACAAAACGGAAAACAGGGAACCAAGCAAGTACTGGAAATGAAAAGCAAAAGTAATAAGGTAAAAATAAACAAAGCTTGTTATTGAAGTGTAGAAACACACACACAAGCGTGCACACCCACAAACACACAAGGACAGAGTTGAAACATATGCTTCCTGCAGCACCAGCTGGAGACATCTGGTGCCAAAACTCCACAGGTCAAACCAAGTGACATGCTCCCTGAAGTGCGGAAGGAAGTGCACATGTGTCTTGTGTGCCAGGTGATTAAAACTGTCACCATGATAAGCCCACTCTACCCACACAAAAACACATTTATTTAAACACATGGAGCACACACAGTTACCAATGCAAAAACAAAACAGTCACCAAAAATACAAACAGGACAAAAATCTAGACTATGTTAAGAAAAAGATGAAGAATTTATAAACACTGTGCATGACAGTAGACACACATGCTCATTATGGGTCTAGCAGCCAGTAATCTAATTGTTTTGGGCACTTTACACATTTGAAAGAGAAACATTTTTGAACCAGTAACAAACCTTTGTAATTACTTCAATCACATTTTAGTATTTTATTTATTAGTATAGCTCCATAAATTCATTTGAAAATATGATAACTGAGTAACTATGTCAAATGACCATGCTCTTTTACTAAATAATAGCACATTCCTCTGAACTCCTATAAAATGTACTTCATGGCAATTAAATATTCCACTATACAGGAAATTAGGAGTTTATATTTTCAAGCAAATTTAAAACATTCGAAATATTTTCTGAAATAGACAATCTCCAAGTTTGTCCTTGAAGCATTAACTGAGGACAGATGGTCTTACACAGCAAATGTACTGGATTAATGAATATGGCATGCACTATACCTGTTTTTGATCAGAGTGTAAAATAACACAAAAAAGTATTTCCAGGAAATGCAGTCTTATTTATGCATCAATGCATTAAAATCTTATTTTATTGTCTATTCTAAGGCTCTTTCATGCTATATTGACAATATAATTACTTATTATAATTTTCATAATGTTTAATGTCATTGGCTTTATTACATTTAAAATGGCCAGAATTATTAGTTTATTTGCAGTCGTGACATTATTGTTTGCTTGACAAAGTGAAATGGGGACACTAAAAACTTAAAACAATTACCCTCCTCCGAAATCTTCGCCTGAGAAAGCCACAGACATACAACAGTTTGCAGCTTTTGCTTCTGTGAACACAACAGCTTCTAGATACAGGTCAGCTTAACTTTGACTAACATCCAGTTGTCATCATTAAGCAGGCAATTAGATCAATACAAGCAGTGTAAACTGCAATGACCAACTCAATATAAATTAATGTCTAAAAAGAAATGCTGTGAACTACCCAAAACTGTTTTCCAGGTTTAAACTGTACTACTTAAGGAAAATCATCTACTGTTGCTGTTTATCAGGATAATTAGACATCTTTTTGTATTTGAACTCAGACAGTTGGGGCACATGATTTAACCATTATTTTCTCCTTTGTTTGATCTGACATGCTCAGCTAATATTCAACTGATGTGGTGGAGATCTGACCACAGCTCTGCATGTTACAACAGTCCAAGCAAAATAAAAACTCTTTCAATTAGTTGTGGCTGTTAAATAATTACCTGGAAGTCCAAGAAAATAAAATAATTATTATAAAGTCATTCCACCACCTTACAATGCAAAGATCCTCAGGAGAAGCAAAATGTACCGAACTGAGAACTTTTTAAAGCTTGCGCCAAGTCAGAATGTCCTTCAGAAATAAATTAATTCAAGGTAAAGTTACACATATTCAGTTGACGTGTTTTCAAAAGCGAATGGAAGCTCACTAAACCAGATAACACCAACTGGGAACAGAGAAGAAATTCCTTTGGGGACAAAATATAAATCGCTGTCACAATCCTCAATATCATAATTGGCAAGAAAGTTAAGTGAGACAAAGCCACATTAATGATGTAAACAATGTAACGCTGATGAAATGATTAATGGATTAATGGATTTTGTCTTCATATAGGAAGAAAAGTTTTACAAAAAGATGTTTCTTCAATATAATAAACTTGTGCTTTTCTTCAAGACAAATGTTATAAATGTCACCTTATGAATGGATTGCTTTTAGATACTAGAATATTTTTTTATATAAAACAAGGAATTCTAGGGGGGAAAAAAATCTATTTTTTTAAAAAAGGAATCAAAGAAGAAAAGTAAATAAAGCCTCAGAAAGCAGTTTCTTTATTGCAATAATCTTTAGGTTTTTTCCCCCTTGATATAACACGTAATGTAACTTGCCTATGTAATGCAGGGAACTAAAGAACATTTCTTTTTTTTCATGTTACAGGTTTATAATAACAGTAAAGGTGAAGATAACTTTTATAGCCTGTTTTCCCGCTGAACACCCTTACATAGAACAAACAGCAATAAGTGCAGTGCTATTGCAATACTTGTTTCACAATACAGAGAGAAATTCAGCCTAGTAAATCACAGCCAACCAACACACAATCTGTCCCAAAAAGTTTCACAGAATCTCTCAAATTCAAACAAATACAGAAAAAAACTACAGTTGTTCTTCAACTGCAGCTCAGCCTCAGAAATTCCTTTTCATCCTCAGCAGCCATATTATAAAAACAAAATCATAACATTCCCAGATACATTTTTCTTCAGAATGACTGTGCTCATAATTAGGTGGACAGTTTACACAAGAAATATAACTGGCTGACAGTTTCAAGCACAAACAGAACCAGAGATATGATTATTGCAGTGGTTGTCCAACATTGCTCATTAGCTATAGATGACAGACCTACAGGCAGGCCCAATCAAAGTGTGTGCATACAAGACAGAGTTATATGTGTATTATTTAGACATCTATGAGCTCATTAGAAGACCATCTGAAAGCAGGAGCCAGGGGTGAAAATCAGGCGCATGAACATGGATCAGCTGGTCACTGCTCAAGCTGTTAACATTTAACAAATAAAAGAAAAAAATTACAATTTAACTCAATAATGAGGTCACAACTAGTAAATAGACAGAAAGTAGATATGAACAAAAAAAGCTAAGGATAAAAAAAAATAATTAAAGCCTCAATTGTGTCTGTAGGCTTTTCTAAATAAGATTTTCACAAGATATTTAGATTACTTTCACAAAAAAAGTCTGTGATATTGAGCTCATTACTTATTACTACCGCTCTGGTCCTTTGGCTGAGTGCACACACAAATTCCTTGCAATGCCAACAGAGAGGAAAAAAGGACAATGTCCATCTCCTTACCATGCAAACTTTTGTATAGAAAAACAATCTAGGTTTAAAGACTTGCTCTGAAGTAAATTGATATTTCCATTATGACAAGCAGCAAGGTTATTCATGGAGCTGAAGAGAAAGTAATTTACAATATCAGTAAAACAGAAAACAGTGCATAATCTGACTTATCCAAATACTCCAAGTTGTATTAAACTCAACCATATCTCATATCTCTTCTACGCAGTCTGGTGTTCTAAGTCTTGCTCTAAGTCTCAATTAAGGTTATTCTGTTGTTCATTTTCAAGGATGATAAGATGCTAACTTATAAACTATCTCACTATATTTTTGATTAGACTGCGCAAGCTCAATACGTTGTATTTAAGGGCAGAAAGATATGGAGTATATCTATTTTTTTCCATTGTTGTCCTGACATCTCCCTTAGTTTTCAATCAACTTGCCGGATTTACCTTAGATAATAAAATAAATATATATAAGTGTATATGTTGGGAATTTAGTTTAAATGTGATGCTTAGAATGAAACAATAGTTTCATTCTGTAGTTTAAAGAAGCACAGCTCAGCAGGTTGTTTTTGTTTGTAAATGTGGGTAGGGGCAGGGCTGTGCACTAGATTGCTTTGTTTTCCTTTTTTTTCTTTTTCTCTTTTTTCTTTCTCACATTTATACCACCAAATCTCTTTATCACCTTTTTTCCTTTTTCTCTCACACACACAGACTTTTATCATGGCATATTCATGTTTTTCCATCATACTTTCATTCTGTACACACCTGTATGGTGCATTATTTCCCTCGCTTTATCTCTGCTTCTGGTTTTTTCAATCTGGCAACTCCATGGACAAACCAAAATTACACCTATATTCATCCTTGGCGATAGTAAATGTCTAAGGTTTATCTTAGCTCTTTGAATCCTGTAAAATTTCTAACATGGAATATTCGTGGCTCTAGCTCCAGAGATAAAACGATTAAGATTTTCAACCATCTTACAAGATTGAAGGCAGATGTCGTCTTACTACAGGAGACTCATAAATCAAGTTCAACAGCTAATGATTTAAAAACACCAGAGTATCCTAATATATTTTCTTCATGCTATAACTCTAGACAACGAGGAGTAGCAATATTAATAAATAGAAATACTAATTTTAAAGTAATAGACAAAGCTACAGCTACAGATCCAGAAGGTAGATTTATAATATTAAAACTATTTATAAATAACCAAAAGTTATGTATAGTTAGTATATATGGTCCAAATGTTGACGACCCCTCATTCTTTCATACTTTCTTCTCGGTTCTGGCTAATCACATGGATTGCTCACTTGTTCTTGGGGGAGATTTCAACTTTGGATTAAATGAAGAAATAGACAGGCTCAGTACAGCAGGGACTCAGCGCAGATGGCAATCCATAGATATAGTTAAACAGTACATGAGCGATTATGGACTCTGCGATGCATGGCGATCGCTTCATCACAACGACAGAAAATACACTTTTTACTCAAAAGTACATTATTCTTATTCTAGATTGGACTATTTGTTACTCAGCAGCTCACTGTTGAATGACATTTCAGACACTGAGATACATCCTATAGTGATCAGCGATCACGCTCCTGTTTCTTTAAATTTAGCAAATAAAATTGCAACCCTTCAATATAAAAATTTGAGATTTAATATATCATTACTTAAGGATAAAGAATTTATTAAATATATTGAAAAAGAATGGGCTTCATACATGGAATTTAATGATCTCCCTGGTATGTTGCCATCCACTCTATAAGAAGCAGTGAAAGCTGTGATTAGAGGTAAAATAATTTCATTCTCATCAAATAAAAAGAGAACAGAAAATAAACATGTTCAGGAATTAGAAGAAACTATTAAATGATTAGAAGCTTCCCTGGAAAAAGAGAGCTTAAGTAAAATAAGGAAAGCAAAATTAGAATTAAATGAAATTATAAATAAAAGGACGCAGTTTTTAATCCAAAGATTTAGAATAAAAAACTTTGAACATAGTAATAAATCAGGTAGCTTCTTAGCTAATCAGTTAAAAATAGATAAAGAAAAAACAACTATTTCTGCAATCAAAGACAAAATTGGGAATATAATATATGATCCTGAAAAAATAAACACTTTCAAATAATTTTATGAGACTTTATACACACCAGAGATAAACCCTTCAAATAATGAAATTGTAAAATTTTTGGATAAAATAGCTCTTCCTAAACTTTTAGACAGTCAAGCAAAGGCCCTGGATTCACCGCTAACAGTGTCTGAGCTCCAGGAGGCCCTCCAATCCATGCCTAATAATAAAGCTCCAGGTCCAGATGGATTTCCAGTAGAGTTCTATGAAGAATTCTGGAATATTCTTGCACCAACATTTTACAAAATGTTGCAGGAAACAAAGGAAAATAGTCGATTACCACCAAACATGAATTCTGCCTACATCAATCTTCTATTAAAACCAGGAAAAGACCCTATGTCTCCTACCAGTTATCGTCCCATTTCTCTTATCAATGTGGATCTGAAAATAATTTGCAAAGCTCTTAAAAGAAGGATTGAGAAAATAACACCTCTAATAATCCACCGTGATCAAACAGGTTTTATAAAAGGTAGGCTCTCTTCAACAAATTCACGTAGATTAATAGATTTAATAGATTATTCATACTGTAAAAACCGTCCAAACCAATATATTATCTTTAGATGCAGAAAAAGCATTTGATAGAGTTAACTGGAAATTTTTATTTGCAGCCTTAAATAAATTCGGATTCAGTAATTCTTTTGTAAACTGGTTAAAAATATTATACAGCTCACCAACAGCATGTATTAGGACCAATAATCAAACATCATCAAGGTTTTTCCTTCAGAGAGGTACCAGGCAGGGATGTCCACTTTCTCCCTCCCTCTTTGCTATTTTTATTGAACCATTAGCAGCAGCAATCAGGCAAAATAATAATGTTAAAGGTATACAATGCAACAAAATAGAACATAAAATCAGTTTATACGCAGATGATGTACTACTTTTTCTACAGCATTCACAAACTTCCTTCTCTCAGGTAATTGAGTTAATAAAATCTTACTCAAGAGTTTCAGACTATTCCATAAATTGATTAAAATCTACAGTCCTTCCAATCAACTGTTCTTACCAGAGGCCTGTTGCTTTACAGCTCCGGTCGGGAAATATTACATATCTAGGTATCCATATCTCACCAAGACTGGCAGACTTATCTAAGCTAAACTACGTCACACTTTTAAAAAAAGTGGAAGATAATCTGGCAAGATGGAAATCTCTTCCAATATCACTTATTGGAAGGGTAGCTACAAAAAAAATGATGGTTTTGCCTAGAATCAATTATTTATTCTCAATGATCCCAAGCAAACCATCACCTGATTGGTTTAGATCTCTGGGCTCTTCTGATTCTAAATTTCTTTGGAAAGATAAACCCCCACGTATCAGCTTAAAAACACTACAGAAGTCCAAAGATAAAGGAGGTCTAGACCTACCAAACTTTCGTCATTATTTCTTAGCTAACAGGCTCCCATACACATTATATCGATGAGTGCTGGGTAGATGTTGAACAGACACTATGCAATAAGATAAAACTTTCAGATCTACCTTTTGTTAGCTCAAATATAAAACAAAATTAATGTTTTAAAAGTATTAATATCAGCTCCTCTCTGACAGTTTGGTGGGAATTTCTTAAAATGACAAAGACCTAACTAGTCCCATGCAGGCGTACACCCATCTGGAATAACCCGGATATCTTACAAAAAAAATGCATGATCAACTTTCCAAGCTGGAGTTGTAAAGGAATTGAATACCTGGAGCATATATTTGATGGAACAGACTTAATCCAATTTAATACATTGGTTACACAATTCGGAATTAACAAGAATAAATTCTTAGAATACCAACAAATTAAATCAATTATAAAAAATAAATTTAGGCTCAATACAGTTGATTTACAAATTCCAGGAAAAGTTTTAGACTTCCTTAATCTTAACCCCCCCAAACTGCTATCTAAAATATACAAAACATTAAATAGAATAGATGAATCAATAGCCCTTCCTATTTCAAAATGGGAGATGGACTTGTCCATCTCAATAGACCAAAACCTCTGGTCTCAAATTTCATTAAGAACCTTTAAATTTCTTTAAAATCCTAATCTACGATTAATACAATATAAAATCCTTCATAGAGTGCATTATACAGGGCAACGGATGTTCAAGATGGGTTATACGCCGTCTGATACCTGTTTACAATGTACAAGCAATCTACCAGACAATTATATACATGCTCTTTGGTTCTGCCCACCTGTTAAGAAATATTGGTACCAGATATGTGAAGACCTTTCAAAGTGTCTGAAATGTAATATCACACCTGCTCCCACAGTTTGCTTGCTGGGAAATTTAGATGAAGTTACCATGGATACAAAGTCTATGCAATTATTTCACATCGCCTTATGCATCGCTAAGAAAAATATCCTCTTGAACTGGAAAAATAAAAATATTCTGAATATTAATCAATATAGAGATCTCCTTCTGGATTACATTGGTCTAGAAACGGCATCTGCCTCCACATCTGATCAATCTTTCTGGTCACCCTTGATCAGTTCCATCACCTAGTGGGGTCGGGCCCTTGATTCTGTTCTGTGGGACACTGTTGCCGATGTGGAGCTTAATGGTTGGTGGTGACTGCAGGGGGGTCCTTGGGGGTGGGTCCGCTTGCGGTTGGGGCAGTAGGTGCCGTGACTCTCGCCTGGGGTGGGACTTTGGGGGCTTTGTGTGGTGACTCCTAGTGGCTGCATGCGGCGCCTTAGAGGGGTCGTGCTGGGGGGCCTCGCCTGTGGTGCCGGCACCCACTGTTTAAACGCATCTAGACACTGAGGCCCGGGGGGGGAGATGGGGGTACCCGGCAGTATTCCCATGTCCCACCCCTCTGTTTTAAGTGCACATTAGAACAACACGCAACAACACCACATTGAGCGGGGGGAGAGAGGCTGGGGGGACTTTCCACACCCCTATTCGTTGGACCATCAGGGGTCGGAGCCCGGATAGAACATCAGGCCGTCTGGTCGGGGTCCTGGGCTGGTGGGCTGCTCTTGCCAGTGTGGGGGCCTTGGCGGTCTGCTTGTCCCCATCCTGGTGGGCAAAGGGGTCTGTCTCCTGGGTGCAGGGGCAGGGTGCTCTATTGCGGCGTCTGTCCCTGGGCCTTGGAGTATGGAGTATAGTGTACGTATGGGGGGTATGAATGAGTGTATAGCGTCCTTTTTTCGTATGTCATGTATTTGTAAGAATGTGTACGCATGAGAGGGAGGGTACGTATGAGTGTCTCTGTCTGTCTATGTCTACCTGTCAGGTTGGGTGTTTGGCTGCTCTCTGGCCTGATGCATCTTCTTCCCTCCCCGTCACTCCCCGTCGGTGATGGATGCTCCTGCCCGCTGGTTGATGATGGCTCTCGATGCCTGGGGCCGGGGGTCCCGGTTGCGGCCCGGCTCGGCCCTGGTGCATGTCGGGCGGGTCCTGGGTGGTCCGGTGTGTCGGGCGGCTGCTGTTTTGGGCCGACGTCCTCATAGGATTGACTGGGGCACCTCTTATGGGGGTGCCGGGGTTGTAGAGTAGGTTGGTGCCGTCCGGTGGATCGGTGGGGACCGTGCCTGGCGCCCAGGCCTCCTGCCGGTTCCAGGACTTCTGCTGGCTGGTCTGTTCACCTGGGGGGGCTGTCCGGCATTGGCTGGGCCCCTGATCTTGGCGCCCTGCGTGGGGCGGGATCTGGACCCAGGAGCTGGAAGATCTGGATGTCCAGGTGCCGGCTGGGCGCGGCCTGGGGAGGGCGTACATCCGCTGTGGCTCTTTCTGTGGCTCCCTGGCGTGTGGGTGTGTGGGGGCAGGCCGGGTTGTTGGCGATGGGTATTGGTCCGGGGTGGCGGCGGCGTGTGTTGTCCGTCGCTTGGCTGCGGATCCCCCTTGCCTGCTGCGGCGGGGGTGGGCATTGTCGGCTGGTCCCTGGTTGGGGCCCCGCTGGGGGGCTTGGTGCCCCTGGGTCCCAGTGGCCTCCGGATCCTGATCCGGGCCCACCCTGGCGTAGCCGGTTTCCGGCGGAGCCCGTGGGCTGGTCACTGCGATCTCTCGGGCCCCAGCATTGCGGCTGATGGGTGTTCCCCTGGGGCTTCCATCTGTTCCTCTCTTGGTGGGTGATCGACCCTGCGCTGATCCGCCTGTGGCCTCTGTGGGACCCTGGATGCATACATCTCCTGCCTCTTCCATGTCTGTGTCGATTCCTGTAGGACGGATTGACGGTTCCTTACACCAGCTATCAATCACTTGCATGGGGAAACCTTATTCCGACCTGCATGCTCGCACACACATAGGTGTGGGGACATTGGCGTGGACGGACATATCCTAAGCTTTAGTTAGTTGTTCACAGGAGCTTACCAGAAACATTTGTATTATGTCCATTAATCCATGCTTGTGTGTAGTGAATATGTAATTCTTAGTTTATTCTACTAGATCCGAACTATTGGTTTGGTTCTGTACAGTTTGTTGTTTTTGTTTTGTATTACTGTTTCTCTGCCGTCCGGCAGAGGTGGAGCACTGGGATGTTTTCTTGTGTTCTTTGTTTGCCTCCCTGTCTTGTGTCGTCGGTTCGCGCCTCTGCTGGTCCGGTTTCTTTTCTTCACCTTCTTCCTTTCTCCCTTCTTGTCTCGGTTTAGTGTCCATGACGTCAGGAAATTGAACCCACAGTAATCACTAATAAAGATTTTTCATACATATACATCAAGTGGCGTACTACAGCGAAGCTGTAATACTCTGCTTGGGAAAGTAAAACTGTTGGGCATGTACTTGGTACTCAGACACCAATTCTGAGTAGCATACTGCTAGACGGGACACGTTAAAAAAAAATAAAAAAAAAATGAATGAAACAATAGGAAATAGCAAAGAAAATATTTTTCTTTTTCAATTTTTTATTTTATTCACGTTCATGGAATGTGCTCGGGTTGCTATTAAGAAACTAAAGATAAGGTTTTGATACAAGAAACAATCTTCTTAACTTGTAAAGTTGTTTTTCTGTATGGTTTAGATAGCTGAAGAACAGATATTGTAGATCATTGGATTTACAGTTGTACTTAAATGCATGACGATTAGATTAAAATAACCTCTAATTATCTGCTCATCTTTAAGAGTACAGTGGGGGACTAGATAATGGGATGGTGAACAGACTGCACTCTTGGCATTCCTGTCACAAAAATAAAAGGAGACAGAAACATGAAAGACAGGCAAAAACAATAACGGGTGAGTGAGGGCCTGTGTTAGCAAATGCATTCAAACCAATGTGCGTTAGAGCCAGTAAGCACATTTGCTGAACCCATCATTAAGTTCTCTCCCCTTGTGGTTAATGTCAGGGTCTAGACAGTAAGACAAAGCTTGGGCCCTTCCTCCACAGGGCAGGGGCCTGGGGGAGAGATCCGTGTTGGGACGGCACGTCCTGGGTGACAGACAAGGGGGGGGAAGCCCAACATGGTAATACAGGAAGGCTAGTTTGATTTATGAAGACAGATGAAACTACAGTATCTTCCCTCTTGTGAATGAGCAGGAAATGAGCAAAGGGTGGCAAGCTGGTGTTTGGAGGGGTTGGGCTAATTAGAGAGAGAGACGCACACACGTGTCCCATCATTGAGTAGGTCTCCTGGGTAGAGAGCAGCTCCATCAGAAGCCAGCTGCAGGTACAGGGGTCGTGTGTGAGTGGAAGGAGTGCAGTTGCTTGTGCACAGCTGCACTTTTATCCTTTGCACTCTGACTCATTAATTCTGACGGTACATTAAAGGGTCTGCTGGCACATGTAAAGCACAGACAGACATCTCTATTGAATAATGGTAGCCCTGAGGGCATTGCGCATCATCCGAACACATGAATCACTGATACATGCACAGTTCAAAGTTCCATGTCACTCGATATTTTTGCTTTTACTTTTTTTTCAGTTTACCTGTAAATTTAATACATTTAAAAGGATTTTCCCTGACGAATGTTTCAGGCTGCCAATGGCAAAATAAAAATGTGCTAAGGCACAGATCATGACTGTGATCTCTCTCTGGAAATGTAAAAACAAAGTCCAGTTTTTTTGGTAGCAACCTACCAAGAACTGGCTTTGGAGCTCATGTTGTGATTCAGCACAGGAACCACTTTGGCTGAAAAGAAATATGACAGTCCTTGAGTGACCTCACAAAATCTCAGATTAAAGCCCAGATACCATCTGTGCAGAGCCCTGAAGATCCAAGACTTGTCCCATCCAAAAACTAGATAGGATCTGCCAGACAAAAAATAAATAAATAAAATAGACAGTGTCCAAGAAATTAAAGTGTGCACTGACTCATTGGGGAATCAAAGCTGTGAATGCAATTATAAGGGCCTTGCACCAACTACTGACTAAAAGCTCCTACTTGAAAGAGCTAAATGAGTAGTTCAACTCAATTTGTCAAAAATATTTGGGGTTAAATAAAATGTTAAAAGACACTGAGAAATGATCAAACTACAGGGTGCATCCTGCCCAGCAGGCTATGAAACGTGATTCACCTGGAAAGTGAGTTGTGAGTGACGCCTCGGAACCAGTGAAGCATACAATCCATTTAATCCTCTCTGACCTAGGAATCAGACCTGGATCAGTGGCATCTGTCAGCAGAACCAACAGTATCCCCTATTAAAGGGATCACATTTATTTTACAAATATTACTAATATAGACAGGTCTCTACAGAGATTAGACTCCAGTAGGCACACAGTAGAAAATATGCCGAAGTTGAATTGTACAGATTTAAAATTAGCATTTAATATTAAATATTTATGCTAAAGAAATAACCCCTTTGTAGATTTTTTGAAGCTCAAAGAAAATTTTCCAAACAGCAGTAAACAAATATGATAGAGTAAATATGAAAGCAATGTTAATAGGAACATTTTAATAGGAAGTCTCTGAGGGTAAGAATGAAAAACTAAAGAACGCAAAAGGAAAATTGGGGGAAGGGAAGATGTCTGACTGAACAACAGCTGGTGGGATTACTGTTTAATAAACGCCATCATAAGCATGCCCTCCCTGATGCCCCCCCCCCAGAGCAGACCAAAAGACATTGCTCTGCAGAGTCCAATAACCCAACATCACAGTCAAGCCACCAACCCTGGGGACCAGACGCCAGGCACCTTATACCACACTGCCAGGGCTCCACATATCCCACTGGGGATGCCATGCCTCCAAGGCACCTTGTCTGCAAGGGTGTTTTCCTTATTATCCAATCCTGCTTCTACTTATATGGTGCAAATTTATGTGTGCAGCAAGGTAGAGATAAACAGCTGTTTTGATTTGCATGTGTGTATGTGTTTGTTTGTCTGTATTCTGTCTATCTGTTTGAAAATGGAGGGGGTGGGAGTTGGGGGGCATCAGATAAGCTACCTCATTTGAGCTGCTTCAAGAGGAGTGAAAGGAGCCACGGGGAGGCTTTCATTGCTGAGATGGAAGAAAAAGACAGAATCAAGAAGGAATGAGTGTGAAGGAAGATGAAAAGGGGGCTGAGAGGGTAAAGAAGAAGGGAGAAGAAGAAAGTGAGAGAAAAAAAATGGAAGAAATAATCCAAAAGGATGTTTATCGTAGTCATGCTGACTTTGGACAAAAGAGGATACCAATATGTGCTGCCCCCTACAGGTGCCAGGAAATTGAGCTAAGTAAACAGAAGTTCTCACCAAAAAAAATCTCATGTTGCTATTATGCTGTATTGGCCCTATTACTGTCTCATAAGGACAAATCCCTTAATTAAACATGAGGCAAGTGCTTTTTGTCTGCTGCTGTATGTCTGGATATACATAACTGTATGTTTCTGTGTGTTTGTGTCTGTGTGTTTCAACTATGCATTCGTTTCTTCTTTATAGTTGGCACAAGCAGGCCTTTTGCAAGTCAGATTCAGCATTTAATGACACTGGAAATCATCTAAATGAATTTCAGACCAGAAAGGAAAATAAAACAGCTTGCTGAGGTAGAAGATCAAAAATGTGTAAAATTCCTTTCACACGAGGCTTGGAGAGCTTCTGAATTTAAAATTATGGAATGTGTCAAAGTAAATGTTTGCTGGACCCAGACTTTATATTTGACACAGATTATCTGAGATCCGATGGTTCACCTCAAATAAACATCTGCTGATATTTGCTGGACACTAATACATACAAAACATTGTGTCTTTGTTCTAAATTTAATTTGTTTTGTAGGAATTTAATTTAAAAAAGTAGGTTATAGAAACCCTTTTACACATCTAGAGGCTAAAATTGTGTTGTATTTTTCAAGAATAGCTTAAAAGTTGTCAGATGATCAGCCATTTTCAAAATTTTAAAGTTGTCCAATAATTTGGACAATAACTTGGGTTTAAGACTGCATTTAAGTAATTCTAAATTAGCTCATTCTAATGGTGTCATTTAAGCTGTGGTTGTATTTCAGAGTTCATTGTCCTGCGTCTAGAAGAAACTCCACTCCTGACTCGTGTTTTGCGGCCACTAATAAGTTTCATTCCATGGCTATGGAATGACCACTACTACCACTACCGAGTTTGATAATAGAGAAGCTGTGTTTAAGGTGACACGTAGAGCCCTTAGAGGGCATTTCATATTTTCAATTCTGATTTGTTAAAATATTTGGAAAGCTTGATTTTCCTTACACTTCTCAACTATCTGCTATGTTGTCTTTGTCTAGGACATAAAACATTCAACATACACTGATGTTTGTAGATGCAACATAAAAAAAATAGTCAAAAAGCTCAAGATATTTAAACAAAGCATGTTAAATGTTATTTCTGCTTCTTATATGAAATTAGATTAAATTCATATAGTTTTTATGAGCCCAAATGCAATAATCTCTAAAATAAATGACCAACAAATAAATCAGAAAAGGTTAGAAGAACAAACAAGTAAATCTCCAAAGAAGTAAACATCCAATTAATAAGCTAAATTGGTGAACCAAAACCTCAGCTTAAAACCTTCTCCCATGGCAACACCCCCATCAAAGTGTGTTGTTACCATAAGTGTCATCAAACAAAAAAAGTCCTTAAGAGAAACAGATATGAAGAGGAAGAGTAGGGGAAAGGCTGAAGGTGGATTTTGTGTTTGTAATGGTCTGAATCCATCACACTAATTGGAAATAAACAACAGCTCATTGTTTGGAGAGCATTAAATCAACCTCTAATCAACTCTCACTACCCAAAGGTAAAGCTTGTTGATGATCAATTTTCAGTGTTTTAATATTTAATCATATTCTTTAGATTCCCAAGCCTTGTAAGACTATATAGAAACCCTGGACATTGGAGTTCGATGGTGTTTATCCTCTAAAAGATATTGAGGTATTATGTCCCAACAATGAATTTAACCATGATTTGCAAGCTCCCCATTTATGGTACCTAAACTATAAAGCACAAACAGCAAACCATTAAAGAACAACACAGGAGATAAAATAGCATGGCACTGCGCCAGGCATTAGGGCCAAAATTGATGCTTACAAGCAGATGGCACATACAAAAGAGAACGGCAAACAGATATTCAGTGCACTTGATCTAATCATGATTAATACAGTTGGACAGGAAAGCAAGCATAAAGAAAGGCTAAAAGATACAGCGGTTTTGTTTTAATAGGATCAATAGGCTGGGCAACAGAGCAGGGTCAACGGCCGTGTCCATGGTGACCCATCACTCACTGCCTGGATGAATCACATTAGGAGTCCTATGTCTGTTAAAAATCCTTTAAGCTCTCCTTTCACATCATGCCCTCCAAAGTAAGCTTTTTCTGGCAGTTTGTGTTTATTAAGTTTTTTAATTTACTTTAGTTTAATATTTGGTCCAATTTCCTCTGCTCTCTCTAACCGCAGTTCTTATGTCTCACTGACTCATCTCCAGTCCTTACACATGCTTTTCTTTTTATTACAATCCACCTCCATGGTGACAAAAAAAAACCCTGTCTGAGTATTTTGCATATTGAATGCTTAAAAAGGCACACATTGCAATGTGCTTTTTGGAGGGAGAAATTTCAGAAGCTTTTGGTCAATTTTATCTCAGATAAAAGTGAAACCATTTACTTTTTTAGACAAAAAATTTAGTCTGCTGGGAAACACATTTGGTAAATAAACATTAGCTGTTGAACCAAAGCCTCATTTTATACCTTTGCACGGTGATTGCCATGGAAATCCTATTTCACCCTTAATTAGAAAGTGGATTAAGTTCACAAAACATGCTAAACCGTGTAACAACTGAAATAGAGAACATATGATGGCAAACAACATGAAAGGATGCATATAGTTACCAAACAATTTGCAAGTAAGATAGATCTGCGTAATGTTGAAAAGGACCAAATAAAATTAACTAAAAATAAGAATGGCACAGAGGTCAAATAGATTGATACATGAATAGTAAATGAAGGAACATAAAATATAACGACACAAAAGAGGGAGATCTCTTTGATGGCAACGTTGAAGACAATAAACGTGAGGCATCACTGGAGCCCTAAAATAGAAAGAAAGGTATTTTTGATCTGGGAACAGGTTTTAAGTCTAGAATATTATGTCACAACTGTTAAAAAACAGGCATAGGGAGGGAAGCAGAAGTCCCTTTCCCTTCATCTCCAATAATAGTCCTTCGATTGTGTATCCCGCCGTCTACAGAAAAACTGCCAGCTTTCCCTCCCAAAACAAAGCCCCAGAAATATCCCTGCCAGCACATGGCTCATGTATTTACAGAGCTGCATGCAGGAATCTGTGTATGTGTGCGTGTTCCTACTTCCACAGCTGTAGGGAGTGAGGAGTTCAGCATAAATAATTGAACATGGTGGGGAGGGTGCAGCTTTCCAAAAAGCAAATGCCAACTGCAAAGCTCATTTAATTTTATAAAAACTGGGAGCCAAAGTCTGAGTAAGAAAATCAAAGAGACAAAAAAAAAAGGGTAGCCCAAACACCCAATTAAAACACCCGGCCACAGCAGCTGCAGTTCACTTTCTGCCATGCTCATTGCTCACTACAACAATGATGTTGCAAAAAACACAGGGTCACAGGTCAGGGGTCAGGTTTGAATGGTTAAGGTGAGGGTTAAGGTCAGGACCATTTCGAAGAGCTCAACAATAGACTGATACTGCATGACCTTGGCTAGATAAACACATGTTCATTATGACTGAGTTTAACAGTAGGGAAACCAAACCCAATGAATAAAGATACTTTTATTAGAGAGAGAGAGAGAGAGAGAGAGAGAGAGAGAGAGAGAGAGGAGTCACTCATATTTGCTCTACTATGGCTGGAAGATCTCCCTCTAGTGCTGGTAAATTAATGCATAGACATAAAAGGGGAAATGCCTCATTGCCATCATTCGTTTAAAGAAATGATTCATCTGCCATTTCTGAGAGGAAAGCTAGCCTTAGAACGTTACACAAATACTGAAAGAAACTGGGTTTGTTGAATAAAGTAAATAGTGAGATTCTTACATAAATTGTTGTTTATTTAGCACTAGTAATGATTATCATTTAGACAAAATGTTCCTCATACAAATAATGTAAAAGGATGGACATTGCATGTGGCTGCACGGTAGCGCAGTGGTTAGCACTGTTGCCTTGCAGCAAGAAGCTTGTGGGTTCGTATCCCGGCCCAGGGATGTTCTCCCCCGTGCATGCATGGGTTCTCCAGCTTCCTCCCACAGTCCAAAAACATGACTGTCAGGTTAATTGATCTCGCCAAATTGTCCTTAGGTGTGAGTGTGTGCATGGTTGTTTGTCTTGCCCTATGATGGACTGGCGACCTGTCCAGGGTGTACCCCGCCTCTCACCCGTTGACAGCTGGAGATAGGTACCAGCCCCCCGTGACTAAGGATTAAGCGGTTAAGAAAATGGATGGATACCTAAAGTATAACTTTAATAATAACTAGAAAATGTTTTAATTTATAAGAAATACAGGCAGAAAGCCTTTTCTATAACATTAGACTGAGCTAAAAAAATATTTAATACCACAGATAATGATCTTGAGTTGACAAAACTGCACTATATATTTTAACACTGAAGCTTTCAAGAGAAGCTGTGCATTTAGATGCAGGTTATTTCATATAGAATACAAGTCTTTAAAGTTAATTCTTTTATTCTGTCAGTCTAGAACTCTGTAAGCTTCTGAAATGATAAATAATATACTATCTATTGTCAGTAATGATATATAAGAAGGCCATCTGGTCGCAATCCATTTTTATCCGTCAAATTTGAAATGCAATGGGGGGGGGTGCATGCCTGTCGCCAGCAATCATCTGACGAGTTAATACCTATTCAATATTGTCTATTAAGTCTTATTCAATTGAAACAACATGACCATAGAACTACATGTAGATATGAAATTATTTGCGGTTCCTGCACAGCATGAACGACAAATGCTCACTTGGGTACACTGATCCATCTATCTACTTATTCATCCAAATAAATATACTTTTTATGGCAACTATAAGTCAAACTATAGTAGATTGCATTATTTTGTGTGGTATATTTTATTGATTTTATTTATTTACTATCGAATATGAAGCAGAGTAGCATTGTGCTTCTAATGTCATATCAAATTACTACAGATCACAGAGCTTATTCTAAAACCAGTGGAAATGTAATGTTTTCCACAGCTTATGCTGTGTGCATTTTATCAGTGCCACTCACAATATGCCAGTAACATTGATGCATGGTCCAGAGGCTTATGAGCTTTCAAATTAAATTGAAAAGATTATAACTCTGGTTGTTAAAATAAAATACTATCATAATATTTACCAACTGCATCAAAAAGGGAAGCTTTGCTTAACAAATCTTATCTTTTGAAACTGTATCCTGACTCCTGTAGGGAATTTGTCCAAATCTGTCATTTCTTAATCATAATGTTATTTTTAAAGCAGCATCAACCAGTGACTGCTATATAGCCAGATATTTGACTTCATCTTGCCTTTATTGGTGGTCAGCTTCAAACTCATTAGTCCGACAGACAGATAAGAGGCTTGCAACTGGAAAGCCACAGCACCAGTGGGTTTTGTGGCTTATAAAAGCGATGTAATCAGGTTTTGGCAATAGAAATCTAAGGAGTTTAGGGAGAGAAAGGCACACTAATTTGTGGATTAGAATTGGACTGAGACTCATTTAGAATTAAATCTAACATCACAAAAGGGCTGTAATCTGAGCAGTGGCATGATATGACAGGATGCAACCGGACCGAGACAGGCAAGAGTAGCCATGACTTAATTCTGGGAAAAATGTATAAAGCCAACTATAAATCTTCCTACCTATATCGCTTTACCAAATCTTTTTATTTTTTGTGACTGTGAATGCAAATTTTGTTATATAGTTGTTGCTTTTCCTCTGCCAAATTGCCCATATTTCAAACCTCTTTTTCTTTACAGTAATCCTCTTTATATGATCCTGCTTTTGCTCTTGCTGTCAGATTTCTGTATCCACCCTAGTCAAATTAAGCCTTTTAGATTACATCCCAATTAAAGGTCCCCCTGGTTAGGCATCTGGATGTTGCAGCAAAAATAGCTTTTAAATTCTAGCAAAGTTAAAAGAAGGATGTGCGCATGTTTGCGAATGTCTAATCAGGGACGGCAGCCTCCTGCTAAATCCTTATTAAAGAACCTATTTAAACTTGTTGCCAGATTGATCAAAGTTTAACAGTTGTGATCCACTGGCTTTTCATCTCAGCTGGTTTGAGGGGGGTGTAGCTGTTTGCTTCCTGTGAGTTAGTATATACAGGGGGAGGTTTTTAGTTGGCACAGTGTGGGGTGGTTGGCACAAACTGGGGCAAGACACGATAATACAACAGCTGGGAACTAGGAGACATTTAGGATCTGTCTGTACAACATATATTTGGATTCCTGGCTGAGCTCTGATGACGGAGGAAAATAAGGTACAATTGTGAAAGCCAAGAGGTTCTACAGAACAAAATCATAACAGGATGTAAACTGGATAAAATCAAAGTATAGAGGTACTTATTATACTGTCGTTTTAACTGTTTTATTAAGACGGTTCAACTTTAATCTACTCAATTGTCTCGAAATTGCAGCTTTACTCTTTTATACTGATTTCATGGAACCCATACTTTATGATCTGATGTGGCAAAAGTCTGTATGCAACAAACATCACTGCTGGTACGGAGAAGTCATTTAGAGGAAAGAAATATTGGATATTCTAGTAGCTCAATTTACCCCTCCATGCACAAAATAATTGTACTGGAACTCATTTTGTCAGCTCTTCCAGAAAATCTTTATTTTATAAATGTAAATCTTAGATTTATTTAATATACCATTTTCTGTACTTATATTTTTAACAATATTTTACTGATTCATTCATTTCTAGCAGATCACCAGTACTAGGACTAGTTCAAATTTTGTACCCAAAATAAAACCACCCTTAGATATCTCACCACTGCCTAACTGTACTAACTAATTCTGTGCTATCTGGGTTGTCCTGCTTCATTGCTCTTTCTTTAGTAATTCCTAACAGAAACAAATCATAGTTATTCATTTGTTTACCGACAAAGAGCAAGGAGATATGCACAGCATATGCAACAAGGAATTTAAGCTTTGCAACGAGAGGAAAATAAGAAAAAGGGGGAAAAGAGCTTTTGGATAGAATGAGTAGAGATAAAAGGATAGGCAATGGTAAGTATGGATAGCTGGATAGCTGAAAGTATGGATAGCTGGGATGTTATACAGACATTTTCTTTCAGTCTCTGTGCTCATTGATCAACCGGACAGAAGCCCTAACAACATGCACACACACACACACACACAGTTGGACATAAGAACATATGCACTCACTCAACCCTTTCCTTTGCCCTTACAGGCATTCATTTCCAGTAAAAGCTTTCTGTGAAAATGTCCCTCACTGAGTCACCATATCCAAATGCAAGCCCAAGCTTGATCAAACTCACCCATAAACATATCCATGACATATGCGCCAAGTCATTTTCACAACACATGATTTATGGCTTGCTGCTTTCACTGTTTCTACTTTACACTTGTGCCATGACAAAACTCTTTATCATTAGGCAGCACTCTTGGAACTAATGTCTTGTAGGTTTGAATTTTTCAGATAGGAGTTCAAATAGATCTTTCTAGGCAGCACATGTGATTAAAGTAACTATACTTCCCAAGAAAAACTTCAATCACTAAAGTAAATACAACAACCATTACAGTTCTCATTAAACTAAATATGCAATGCTCCAGCTCCTGTAATTGATTTAGAATATTAAAAAGTAGATGCAAAAAGAAAATCTTGCACCAAGTCATTTTACCCCACAGCGGAAAAGGAAAAACAAAATTACCCCATCTCTCTATCAGTGCCTATTCACTGTCCCATTGGCATGCAAATTTGCCACTCACTGCCATCAATCATTCCCTTTTCCACACCTAAAGGGAGCTCATTGGTGAAATTCTGTGCTGCACTGCTTGTTAGAAAAGCTTAAAGAGTGTTACTTTTTAATGGATGGCCTTTCAAGCTATAAGGTTCACCTGATAAGAAACTAAGTAAGAATGATGAAGCAATAAACAGACCAGTATGGGGAAGGCAGACGGTGAGTGCTTACTTGTTTCTGCATGTGTGCATGGAAAGGATTCATTGCAATATGTATGCAAATCAATTTTTTAACTAAAATTACGAGTTACTTGCTCTTTGGCGTTTATTTCCAGGAGAGTTGCCACACTTGCAACATGAATATGGATCTTATATATTGAATCTAACATTACAAATATACATGCCATAGCCAAATACATGCATTCATGTCCCTTTACAGTCCCTTTACACTGAATCCCATAATAGTAGCATACAGTTTCCTAGCAACAGAGAATGACAATAGCAGTGGTCCAGATTTGTTATTACTGTAGAGAAAACTCAAAAGGAAGCATGCTTCCTCTTGCAGAAATCAGACATTTATTAACAGGGGGCCTGGGAAACCATCAAGCTGCTGTTAAACTGATTCTCTGTTTTCACTTGTAATGTAGACAGATAATTTTTCTACTGTGGTGGCACTATGAATCCCCTTTGATGAGTTGCTGGCTCCCGTTTTTGTTGACAATACACGCTCAGCTAGAACAGAAAATATGCAATTGAGATGGGGGTTAGAAAAAGAAAGAAGCTGATTGCGGTATGAGTATAAGGGAGCTGGGGGGGGGGGGGGGGGATAACAAATGGGGAAATTTTCTGGGAAAACAGTTAAACAACAAATTTAATCACTAGTATATGAACCCAAGAAACTAGGCAAAAAATAATTCACTGTATAAAATAAAACGCATTAAAGATTGTGCTTGTAAGGTGACAAAATGTGGTAAATTTAAAGGGTTATGCAAACCTCCAAAAACAAGGTACGTTGTAGATTGTTGACAATAAATAAAGCTCTAAAGAATTATAACAAGGACCCTACTGTGATCAAAAACCAGCTGGGTTAGCGCTTTAGGGAAGAAGCAAGCCCTCAGTATTTTAATATGTTCCTTTAACTTGTGGTCAGATGAGGACAAGTGGGAAACGCATAAGGTCATGGATGCTCAAAGATTAACAAGGTGGGCAGCAAAAAGACTGTCCAAAGTGCCCCTAAAACCTAAAGACTGTTTCACTTAACAGGTATATTTTGTTTTATCCTGGCTTTACTATAGTATATATATATATGACAGGTCTTGTTGTCATACATGGACACTAGTCTGACATTTACCAGTTGCTTTTTGAATCTATTACATACGATGAAGCAGGAAATAAAAAAAAAAAATTACGTTCTTGGAGAGGTTTGGCAGAAAACCCTTTTTAGGCATACATCACCTCCCAACACACCACTGCACAATTTCATTCCATCTATTACTTTGTTTTAAAGGGAAGAGTGTTCATTATTAGGCACTTATCGCTACAACATTTAGGTAGCTTAGGTTAATTTGTGACGTCCGACCTCAATTGGTCTTGTAGTTAAATAAAAACAAAAAAAATAAAAAGCTTAAAAATGGAAATATAAAGCAGCGTAAAAACACCACACTAAGACTGGGCTTTTGCTTTGTATTCTTTGTATTGTACAATCAAATTAATTCAAAAATAGCAATAATTTGTGACTCAATAGCCAGTTCTTATTTAGAAACTTCTTCAGTTACGATCTAGAATGATTCTAGAAGGGTTTGGTTTTTTTATTGAACAAGTTAGAAGCTCAGCATGCTAACCCTTTATGCAGAAAAGGCTGTGTAGGAAAATTGTCATGAAACGCTAAGTTGCAGTTTTTAGTGGATGCTCCATTGTTTACTGAAGCAGTAGCTATAAGGGGAACCAAAGGGAAGATCAATGTAACCCGTGAAATACGCTTTGACGTTTAAAAACATTGAAAATTTGAAAGTGTCATACTAAAATGTAGATTATTAATGTTAATCAAAGACCGGATAAGGGGAAAAAATTAGCATTGTTCATTCACATGTATTCTGAGACATGACTTTTCAAGCAAAGCAGCAATAGACTTCAAGTACAGAGACAGTGCTGTTAAAAACAGATGCAATGTCCAAACTACAGCTAAATATAAAACAGCATTGACTTAACCTTTAACTTCCCCCAATTTTGTTCTAGTTAAGCTTCTGTTAAATATGATGGAACCATTATGATTCCTGAGTCTTAGCTTTACAACTTGCAGGATTGCTTCTACACTAATAAACAGCTGTAAATGTCTGAATAAATCTATATCTATAGAGTTTAAATGGTTTTGCTGATCTTTAATTGACAGACCTACGTTAGAGAGCTTATTGTAATTAGCAACTAAAAGAAAAGGTTTCTACAAAAATGTATTTGTCTAAACTTACTACATGATAAGTAGTACAGAAAGGTGTAGGTTTGCCGATTATGCCATTTATCAGTGCTTTGCAAATATATGTAGGGAATTAAGAAAGGAAATTTAAGTAGGATTTGGTAAACATCCTCCACTAAATGAGAATATAATATAGTTGGCACACTCTATCCTAGTGGCACACATTCTATGGAGAAAAGGCTTTATCTTCTCAACTGATGAGTAATTTCACTCTTCATCCATAAATCAATTATGCATAATCCCCTGAAACAGAGAATTAGTGGCCATTTAGTATGAGAAAGTTAAGTGTTTGAGTGTGGTAAGTGCATGCAAGCCAACAACACAGTGTTTATGTAGCTGTGGTTAGTTATGATTTGCTTAACCAGGGAAACCCAAGATGTTAATTTTTGACTCAGGACACTTGAGTAAATCTAGGTTCAAGTCTCCTTTTAGAAGAATTCAAAACAAAGAAATGTAATATTTTCAAGGCTCAATTTGATCCTTCATTTTTTTATCTAAAATGTTTAGACTGATCAAACCATATCTTGTAAATTATACAATGAATCAAGATGCTTTGAAGACACAGATAATTAAATTGCCATTCTATTAGTGAAAACAGAGGAGTTTTACCATAAAAACACCTAAGATTTAAAGCGGCATAAACTGTAATCCTCAGAAAGTAATGGTTGACCACAGCTCGGTTGTTATGGATTCTAGCAAAGACAACAATAGTGGTCATGTGCAAAGTGGGCTTCGTTGTCATTGCTTTTAATAATCTGCTTATATGTAGTCTGCGTTAACATCACTTTAAGAGCTTTTACAAATGTAGGGTTTTACAAACAATCAGTTTTCAGTGAGAAGTGAATGAAGCAGAAACAATTGTAAAACAATCATCTCAGTGTGGACAGGGCCAAAGTCCCCCATGTCCCTAACATCCTGCAGCAATCTCACCTCATCTTATTCTGTTGAACCTAATATTGCGCAGTGCCTCGTCTCACGACCTGAATGTGTTATTGCAACCCTTTGAAGTAAACTACAAGACGAAAAGGACCATCACTAAAAAACATGGAATACACAGTTGGAGACAAGAAACCTTTCCATCCTACCGATAATTTGGCTGTTTTGCAAATAACTCACCACCTTGTGAAGTATAAAGATTAGAGTGAACCAAAATCTGCACAAGCTATCAATAGCAATATTAGTAAAGTCCAGTTAAGTTGGTGAAATAACTGCAATTTAACAAAAAAAAAACATAAGTAATTTCAAAATCTAAAAAATACTAACCAAGAATCATCTATAACAGAACAGCCTGTCAATGTGGGTGGACCTATGAGGCAAAACAACAGAAGTAACTCTTTCTCTAAATCCTAGAATCTATTACCACCATCCTGCTGTCCGGTATCCATCTACATATAAGGAAGCACAGCTGACATTTCTATTTCGGAACGTGTCTCCCTTGGTGTGTCTTCATCAGCCAAGTCTGTTGCCCACGCTGTGTGAAAAAGGGTGCCTGCCAACAACACACAGTTACATCTGTAGTGTTCTAAGCTGGCTGGGAATTACAGCCTAAACTGTAGGGCATTGTATCACAACATAAGGTACTTGTGAACATAAATAGAGCCAGAACAGCATTTTTCTTTAAAAGCACATTTGTCCAAATGGTACGGTCCAATCAAACAAGGATGCATGATTTTGCTGCTGTATAGTCCTATAAAATATATTTTATTTTTATTGTAAGGAACAACAACAGGTTTTAAGCAAAGTTAAAATTATCTCAGCTGCACAAGTTATGAGCTAAAAATATATAGTCAACAGGCTTTTCACCTTTTATAGGAGATGTAACACTCTTTACGAGGTTGCAAAGCTTATTGGTTTGAACTTTAACTTACAGTAAAGCAGCTAGTGGGAAAGCCAAGCAATGATGGTGGTCGCAAAAGGAGAGGACAACATTGGTTAAGTTAGTTTGCCAGTTGTAGGAGCAGGCAGCTGTGACTAAATGGCAATAATCATCTGACGAGAAGTGATCTGGAGAGCCAAACCAGATGGAACAACCACGTGTCTGCTTGGATCTTTTATAGCTTTGTTAGCCAAGCAGAGACAAATTCCCAAAATAGGAAAGATTAAATGATGACTGAGAGTTAAAAATTGGATTAAACGATTCTGCCTCAACATCTGTTTGTCTTGATGATAACTCTTCTCACTTTTTGTTTTATTACCTATTAAATGCACATGCTTTTTTCCTTTTATTGCTGCCCTACGATTATTACTTATACCCAAATGCTTTCTCTAATTGATATTCAGCACATCTAGTGACTAAGGGTTATTTTTCCAGTTTCTCTGTACTAACGCCTCAACTTTAATGAGAGAAAGAAGGCTGATTAGATATGGGGAGCAAAGTCTTACTCTCTAAGGAAGAGTAAAGTAGATCAAATGGTGCAGTGGGTTTTAGTCAACAATATATATGGACAAAGAATACAATAATTGGTAAAGGGGGGTATGCACATCAGTGTCCTTGGAAGTCAAATTTACCAGGGTGCTACAGTCAGGAATCATGGAATAAAAAACGTATTTAAAAAAACATCCACGATGATGGTTTTTGGGAGGATTTGTGCAGATAGTGTTTATACAAGGAGATAGAAACATACCCCTGTACACAAGCATACACAGCTCTAGTATGTGGGGTTGCATAACTACAGCCTTGGCTAATCTAACACTGCATTCAAAATATTTACTCATTACTACTACACACGCCTCTCTGTCTTTTGTAACTGATAAAACAAATGTGTATACTGTTAATATTTGACAAAAGCATGACAGTTTCAGTACATATCCTAATAAACTTACTAATCAATTACACGGTCGTCAGGAGGAGAAATACATCTAAACATTACAGTACACACTGTATTATGTTGTAAAAGAATGAATAATTCTAACCCTATAAATGTATGACTTTGGCAGTAAGAATTGAGTGATTTCTTACTGACTGAAACAATCCTGACAGACAATGTTGTGACAAACAGGAGAGGAACATGTTGTTCCACAGGCTTCCCCCACCCTCCTCCCCAGAGAACACACATGGATCATTTCCAATTTGCTTTGATACATTTCAGAAGAAATAGTACTCCCAATACTTGGATAAAATTCACATACATACTTATCTGATAGAATGCATATCAAGTGCAGGATCGTAGAGGAGTCTGTGAGCCCACAGAGTGATGCAGTTAAATGAAATCTGAGAAAATATTCTCTGTAGACCTGTAGACCTCTGTAGATCTTTGTGCAAAACGATAAACAGTACAGACATGGTTACATACAAATACGATTGGTGGTACTCAAGTTGCCGTTTGTAAAACTCAGAAGAAATCTGTGTGTTGACATTTTACAGAAGCAGTCAAGGAGCACTAAAAAGTACCAGCTAAAAACTGTGAAAAAGATGACTCTGCTTCACGCAGTAATTACTCAAAGCAACACTATGAAGTTTGTCAACATTAATAATATATTTCCAATACCCTTGTGATGATACATCGACTTACAATGGGTTGAATGACACGCATGCCATAGCCTGACGGAGTCTGTATCGCTTTCACTGGCTTTGGGTGTGGGTAGCTACCTGTGCAAAAAAAGAACTACAAAACTCTAACTAACTGCTGCTTTACGGTATAGCTCACTTCTGCAACCCACGTGAGCCCAACAAGCATTTGTTTGCCGGCGGCAAGTTGTAAATGTCTGAAGCAGCAACCAAACCGAAGAAGACGAAGTCGGAGGAGACTCTAAAAAGAAAAAGAGAGTGACAAACTAAAGGGCCGGACGCGAATCAATATTGGTCGAACGTTTACTCGCTGGCGTGAGCTAAAGGAGGATGAGGGGTGCTCGACCGATGCGGACAAGTAAGCATTATACATACGCCGCCGTATATATGACATGCTGACATATACAACAATATACCTGGGATGAAGACATTTGACAAACAACTAAGCCTGCCCAAGACGTGAAAATTTGCAACGTTCTAGGGTATCGCTTGTGAATGCACGTGAATCCCCTGGTGTAACCATAACAGATTTTACGACAATAGAAGACAACACCTTTTTCCCAACTGTAGGGTGACCCCGAGAGCAAGAGTTATATGGTAGTGCTTTCAGGACAAATTCAATGGACAATATTTAGAGAACTGAAACTTTGAACTGTAATGGACTATTTATTTTTTATTCAGCACTGAAGTGGGAGCAAGGAACTAGGATTTACCTGTTAAACCTACTTAACCATTTTCCAGTTTAAGACTTAGAAAACTAGTAGACATCCCAATTATCATGCCTAGTGACAAGCTGATTGCTATTAGAAATAAAAGCCAATAAAGTGCATTTCGTTGAAATCAGAAAATCAAAGCAGCATGTTTTTTTCACATATAATCTAAACATGCGACAGTCAGTGATATTCAGATTCAAAGTGGACAGGTTTTATAAACAGTTTATTCTTACTCCAGAACACTTTAAAAAAGATACTTGTAAAAATAAACAATTACTTTGATTTTTTTCTTTTTAAGCAATTTCTTTTATAGTTCCTTTAAAGGTATGATTTTGACTGCAGGTTGGCAATTACAATTCTGTTCATGTAGCACAAGAAGAAGAAAAAAAACACCCATAAGCCTTTGGGAGGGATGGTGTAGCTGAGATAAAAATCCACTTATTAAGGTTTGCGCTAAGGACGGAAAAAGAAAGGGCCAAGTAGAGGAAGTAGGGGAAAAGAAGACTGAAAATAGGTGTGCAAGATTACATATGTTAATTTCTTTTTTAGTTTATGTGCTTCTGCCATCTTTATCTCTCTCAACATTCCTCTCAGTGTCTGCTCCTCCTTGCATCTCATTTATTTGCTCTCAATCTTCTCTGGCACTTTCCGCTACTCCACAATCTGAATGCGTAGTAGCATTGGTACCTGAGGTGCACTTCTATGCCTTGATGTCAAAAAGGCCGACCTACGGACCCTTTTAAAGAGATTTATATAGGAATCTGCTTATTAGTGCAGCAACCTAAAATCACAACTCATCAACTCAGCTGCATTTGAGTTTGCATGTGAATGTGTACAGTTGAGACAAGTAGGAGGAGAAGCTGGGAAATATAAGAACGTGTAAATAAACCCAGACAAACAAGCAGTTGCTTTGAGAGGAAGCTAATGTTTACAAGTGACTTAATACATACAGTTTCCAATATAAGCCTCAGAATACACCTGCAGCCAAACTCAAAAAACCTCTAATTTGTACATGATTCTCATTGACACACACTCACGTTCTCCACTACAGTTTTCATGGGGTGTGTTGAACAGAAAACAGACAAAAGTAATGAATGCAAAATAATTCCCTTGGAAGAACTTGCATCTGCAGTCTCAGAAGTCTCTGTTGCTGTTATGCTAAGCCATGCAGTGCAGTTTTGCCCAGCCTGACTGGTTGCTGGTATTTACTGCAGGGAGGGGAGAATGACCCAGTTGTGAGACAAACTATCCAATAAAGTGAGAGAAAGCAATGAAGAGAAGGAGGACAGGTACATGAATATGAAAAGGTGGATGGGGACTCTGGATATCCCAAGTGCCCAACAGTGTGCAGTGATTGGTTAAGGGGGACACAGGGGAGGAGGTGGGGAGAAAAAGGGGAGGGCTGCACAGGGCTCACCTGCAGTGGTACATATTTTACAGCTGCAGAAATGGAGCCATAAATCACTTAGTGAAGAGCCAAGGACATACAGAAGAAACATTTGAAGCAAGACAAAGGTGTGAGGGGGCGTCTTATCATCAATAAATCCAAAGAATGCAAGTCGTACTGCAGAAATATGCAAACTACTTATGATAAACTATTAACATGGAAGTACCAAATCAGCCACACAAATAACTTTTAAGTTATTAGTGATTAAAACTAAAATTATTTAAAATGCAAGGTGGATAGAAAATTCTAGATATTTATCATGACTAATATTGCTTTTCAGCTTAACCAGAGAAATAATATAACAAATGATAGGAGATGCCTAATGCTATTTTTTTCCCAGCATCTATTTTTGTCTATGGTTTAAATGCTCAATATTCTATTTCTATATACATTTGTTTTATGACAGGCACGGATGGGAAATTCCAGTCTGGACTGGCAGGATTACAGCCATCCATCTGAGCTACACGTTAATATATTGTGCGATTAACATGCTAAACAATGCATTGATTTTTTTTTTCCCCAGCAGGTCCAGAAATTAACAACCACTATGCAATGATGTGGCACTAAAGCAAATGCCAGTACACTAAAAAGAACAACTAATGATTCATTTAATTTTTTTTATGATTCAGCAATTGTACACTTATACTTACTCCTCAGAGTTCATCAACATGAAACGTAATGTAAATTTTTCGATCGCCCAAAGCCCTATTTTTTAGTAGTCCCATAAAAACTAAATTATTTCAACATACAAAGCTTCCATTTGTAGGAAACAGCATTGAGAGCAACTCTGTTTAGCTATTGTTGACTTTAGTCAAGATATGTCCAATGTCACAGATATGTCAAGTGTGTGTCTTGGTGTATAATTGAAGACAGCAAAGTGAAAGCACTGAAAGACAAATTCGATAAAAAATAAACATAAATTTAAAAGCTTACTCATAAAAAGATGACCTATCTACAGAGAGTTTATTTTTGGTCCTATGAACTTTGACATTCTTTTTTTAATGGCTGCAGATGAAGATAAGGATGGAATTCAAAGATGAATTGAGAACACTGGCCTAACTGCTGAGGATGCTGCTTTTCTGATAGGAGATGTTTGATCTCATAAACATCTAAAAAAAAAAGGCCATTACTTTGCCAATATCTGCTGGATAACAAACAATATATTTCATTTTATATTTTGGAAACGTATTAAATGTTTTTATTATGTTGATATTGCTGACAAAAAAAAAAAATTACGATTGTCAGACTGTCAAAATTATTTTCTCATAATATTGACCCACTTCTACCAGTGACACATCATTGAAAAAAACTGGTTAAACATTATGAATAAAGCAATTTTCTTAAAGTTTAACAATTTAACAACATGTGTTTTACCAACAGAAGGGGTCAGACAAAACTTGGAATAACAGCCTTAAGACCTTTTTTTCAATGCCAATCAAAACGAAAGGCTTGAAAACAGCAATAATTCTGTCTGACTTTCTTACTGATCAAAAAATTTAATCTTTCTGAGGTGAGATAGCAAAAGGAGAAAGGAAAAAAGAGGATCTTTTTTAGGTTCTAGTCATTCTAGTCAAACGTCTTGTATTTCAGGTTCCCTATGGTTGCCTAGAACAAGGAGCAGGGCATATGCGTAATCCAATTTAATGATTTACAGCTTCTCAAAGGCAATTCTATTTCTTTACTCAAACTATCTCCTGAATAGGATTTTAAAATGCCTATCCTTAACCAAAACATAGGCATGATATTCTGTGGCAGCTCTGATTTGTTTATGTCCCCAGACCTTGACTCATGCTTCTCAGCAGCTAACCTCATCTTAACCCTGAGCCAGCAGCAACACAAAAGAGTCAGCTGAAGTTCAAACTGCCAGGGCACACAAGAATCAGACTAAGGTTTGCCATTTTGACTCTCACTTCTTGGCTGGATCAGGGCTTTTTAAATCCACATACACATTGCAGTGAATAGCCACTCGAATCACTCACAGCTCAATATACTGCTTCATAGTGGTTCGCCTCTCAGTAGGTGCAGATCCGTGTGAATGAAATGAACATAAAAATCAATTTCACCACTTTCACCTTTTCACTTTACCCTTTTTGACTTTCTTCTCCCTGCAGCTTACTTACTTTATTTTTTCTTGGTAATTTTGCCCTCTACACCCTTTCCTCCTTTCAGTACTGGGCTTTTCTCTCTATGTTTTTTTTTAACCTGCTCTTGTCCCACTTCCGTTTTCAGAAATAAAAGTCTTAGTATGAACTATGAAACTGATTTCTGAAAACTATGTGCAAGAACAATAATTCATATAACAGCAAAACAATCTGTATATACACAGGGAAGCTTCCATCCAAAGTTCAGTAGTAGTTTCTTGGTGGAATGAGTGGTAATTATAAAAGATATCCCACCCCTAAGTAAAACATTTTCTGTAGCCATAGTCCACAGAGTTAGATAAGTGAGAAAATTCCCCTGATCTGGCAGCAGTCAATTTGCTTTAGCTTAGTATAAACCAATATGAGTGAATCTAAACTGCTAGCATGCTAGTAGTTACCATTCAATTACATGAGTTTATGAAAAGCCAAAGCAAACAAACTGCTGACAGATAAGAGGAAAATATATCATATTTTTTTTCTTTACATAACTATGTGAAATATAGCAATAGACAAATTTTAACTCTGGGGTAGAATATCACGATAATATATCTGGTGGTCATATCTCAAAGAACATGTCTTTGAAATGGCACATTACTGCAATTAGGCAAAGTAGCTACACAGTTCCCTGTTCTCTTCCACTGAGAACATTCTGTGTGGCAGCATTCCTACAAAAATAAAATGTAAACGGTAGGACATCTTCGGCCTTAAATGGGTGATTGATCATCAGAATAAACCCTCCCCAATTGGCATGACATTTACACAAAATGTGAAAATGATAACACAGCCAAGACACCCTGTATCCAAAATTTAACTCATCACTTCTATCAAGTTTGTGCTTCCACTATCTGAAAACGACTAGCTTTCGACGAGCTGTTTATATTACAAATCAGGCTTATCTTGTGAACCTTATGTTGTTTGTCCTGTTTCTACTGGTTGTGGTTCTAATCCTTATTAAGGCAAAGCAATTCTTAAAATATAAATGATAGAATAACTATCCTCCCTCTGCTAGACATCATTTATTCAAATCACATGTTCTTGTAGTAGACAGAACAGATTGTAGATATATACTTTAATAAACAGGTGTCAAAACAAGTATAAAATATTCTGTAGCGGGGGATCATTTGGTACTTGACCAAGTCAGATATGAAAATACAAAATCTACCCGAGTCCAAAATAGTGAAGAATTGAAATAACCAGTACTTCCATTCTTGACTATATACTATCACCATGTAATACACATTCAGGTTTTCAGTACCTTATTCTCCTCTACTGGTTTAATTTGACCCTAATCCAAATAAATAAGGAATATTTCAATGTGTGCCAAGCAATTAACCACTAAACAAAAACTATTCAAACCCAGTCCAAGGCTACAGCTTCCTTATTCAATACAAAGGGTTTCTAAGGTTTTTTGAAGGCCCTACAATTTTCAACACAGCATCAGCCAATATGTAAACAAACACATATGTATGGAAAATAAACCACCATTCAATTTCCCCAATTTAGATAAGAAATCTGAAGTTGGCAGTGGGCCTAAGCCAACCTTGTGCACTAAGCACTTATCAAGGGATGATGGAGAAACAGTTGGCTTGGAACAGTGCTGCAATTGAAAAGCTCTGAAAAGGGATGTAAAGTGAACGAGGATCTCAGACACTTCCATAGACTGATTCTTCTTTACAAACCTCTACCATAAGCAACATTTCGAGCTAGAGTAACACGAATTGGTTGCTGCAGTGAAAGACAATGTTACCAATCTGAGTGGAAACCAGCTTTTAGTTAGTGGTGTTCTCTTAGATCATTGTATAGGCATCAAATTATCTGCTGTAAATGTAAAATTGACACTTAAACCCAAATGTGTCAAAATACACTCTAACACATGTGCTTGTGTGCCTATATCTATACATTATATACCCTGTGCTTGTGGCGCAGCCTCTGCTACCATGGCAACTCAAGCTGCACTATCTGGTGTGGGAGCAGCAAAACACACAAAGTGCCAAGGCAACTAGCAAGACTGCTGAGGAATACTTAACAGTAGGAGAACATTGACATTCTGGGAATACTGGCTGAATAATGCAGTGGTTTAGGCCACTTGCAAGGAATGAATGGACAGCTGGGTGGGGTTGTAATGGCTACTGGCAATGGTGATAATAGCAGTGTGCACACGCATGTGTGCGTGTGCCTCACTTGAGCTACATTATGTTTACAGCATTAGAAGAGCGGGTGGCAGTATAGATCATAAAGTACTGTCTACATACAGGCATATGAACCTTGGCAGTCCTAAAACATATTTCATCATTAGCTATAAGCAGTTAATCCTCTGCTCCACTGACCACAGCTCGGCTAAGCCCATTTCAATAATCTGTGTCTGGAGCTAACCAACACGTCATGCATGCACACAAACGAATACATCCAAATCAAGGACGCAATCAGCCCACAAAACATATGAGAAAGCTGTGAATATTTCAAGAAACTGGCTTTTTCACATATACTGTACTGACAAAGAGGGCTATATGACCTGTTCATACTGTATAATAGATCTGACAAGCAGACAGTGAGGAGTTAAGTGATTGCTGTAGTTGAAGAGAGGAGTAATAAGGCTGCCAAGGGAGGGTAGCTTGTACAGAGCACGAAACAGAAATTGACAGAGGTTGAGGCATGAGTGAGAGTTTGACCTTTCCTTTCTCAAAAACAAACAGTCACTATTCAGTGTTGGAATTGACCCATTTCTCACCTATGCCACCTGTCAAGATAAAATGACAGATCTCCATGAGTTCTTACATAGCCACTCTTTTTTAAATTAATACTTTTATAAAAGCGACATTTATTATCCTTACCTTTGTGTCATTCTACCATCTCTTCAAAATGTTTTGCTTTATCGTGATCCCAACTTTTCAAGCTTCTTATATAGCCATATTTTCTTATTTGTTCCTTCTTCCTTTTCACCTGAGAAAATGGCTATTATGACAGAATAACCACATCCTATTTCTTCAGGCTTACACAATGATGCTAGAGATCCAGTGAGAAACTGGCTTTTGACTGGAATCCTTAGATTTTTAATTTGATCTGCATTGACTGATGACATGGCAGTGGAAACCTTAGCAATCAGCAGTTTTTGTTTTTTTATCAGTGAACACATAATATGTAAATTAATTGAAATAAGAAGAAATGTGCTAATAATTATTTCAAGATGATTTCAAGTCTTTACATTTTTCTCTCCTGATTCATTTAAGCTGCAAAAAATAAGGGAGAGCAGGAGTCTTAGCACATAACAGGAAGGCTGAACCTCAATTGCTTGGCTTTATTTTCTGTCCGTTACGGAACATGCTGGGTTTGAAAATATTGGAAGCCGTTTTTGAAATCTCTAAGTTAAAGTAATGATCTACATTCTTGTGGAGAAGCAAACAAAGACTGTGATTTTAGTAATGCTATTCACACCAATGGCACTAATTACCAATGTAGGAGGCTAGGAGGCAGTTCAAAATGTGAACTGTAATCACTTTGCCTGTGTTTTAAAATTGCTTTAAAGATTAATTTTACAGCAAGAACTCTTTCAATTAAGTCTAAAAAAAGTTGTTAAAGAGAAACAAGAATTGGCTAAAATTGTTGTTATATTCAGGTTAAAGCTTTGCATACTCCAGAAGTCATATAGATAAACAGCTGTTTGGAATTTGGAAATTCTCAAGATAAAGGCACAATAAGCTGTTTCAGTTTACTATTTTTTGTGCCACTGTCGATGTCAAGTTCAAGGTTAGCTGCTCATTGTATTGAGTGCCAATGCTCCCCCATTGGGATTGACAAAGGGAAGATGCATTAGCACCTCAGCAGGTAGTTATCAATCTCATGTTTTTGCTCTATTTTGTCTCTGCTTTTTCCTTCTACACCTTTGTCTCATCTCTCAGTCTACCACTCAAGCCTCGACCTCATGCCGACAACTGGCCGGCTTCCGTCTAGTAGTGCATGCATTAGTTTCTGCATGGGCGTAATGGGTCACTGATGCATCCATCTGTGCATATTGAAAAAAGACTAGCAATCTACAACACATTTTTCTTTACATCAAATCTTATCTGTCATGCCAATGTGTTATAGGATCAGATGACCATAAACAAAATCCAAGTCTATTGGGGGTTAAGTCTTTCTCCTTGACCTGCTTCTTTGTATTTACCTGTATCAAATGGGTTTAAATCTTACACAACCTCAGTCTTTTATCTTCATATTGTCTTCATCCTCTCACATATTTATCACAGACCAATTAACACACAAACTGACCGACAGACAGGCTGACAGAAGCCATATGGTCTATTCACTTCCAGAAGCAGGAGGTAGCTATCAAGGAGATCTCACACAGCAGCTCCAGTCAGCCATGGATAGGTAGATAGAAGAAGGCAGAGAGATGAATTGAACAGGAAGAGTAAAAATTATGAACATATGTCTGAGAACTTGGGTGGAGAAACATAAAAATGAGATTAACACATGGATACTGTTTTAAAGATCACTATCAGTCATTGCAATTTAAAAGAGATTTAAAAGAGATGCTGTGTAAAAATAAAATGGAAAGAATGCACAGAACTGCATTCCAATTTTTTTCATTGGCCTTGGTCTCGTCTTGTGCTCGGTTCACTTCATCTCACAGGCAGAGATGCTATTGACATTAGGTCTGGGACATGAAAAAGCCATAGGAAGCATTTATTTTATGTCTAGAGGACAATTTCAGTGCTTATCATATGTTTGTGATTAATATCCTTTTGACAGACCCAAAAACGGCCCATTTTTAGAGTACACCAAATGTCCTGACTTGTAAAGGAGTTCAAGTCATGCAATTTATTAATTTATTATAAGTAGGGCTGCAGCGATTCGTCGAGTAACCCCGATTTACTCGATTCCAAAGATTGCTCAAGGCAAAAACTCTGCCTCGAAGCCTCGTTAAATTCCTATGACGCGCAGAGATCTGATTGTTCCCCAAGAACCGTTGTTTTGTTACCACCTGTGCGAAGCACAACAGAAGAGCGTGATACAGTTTGAATTTAGTTGGCGCGATGGGAGTAAAGATGCCCATAAACGGCAGAAAATGTGTAAAGTTTGGGATCACTACATTCTAAACAAAGAAGAGAACAAAGTACAGTGTATCTACTGCAAAGTAGACCTGGCGTACCACAGCAGTACGAGCTCAATGATCCAGCATCAGAAAACGTCCACGTGATTTTTCATCAAGCGTCGCAGAAACAAGGAAAAGTAACCTAAACCTGTATACGTTAATGTTCACCAATTTTTATACTGTACATGATGCTGTTTGACTAGATAGGATGTTTAGCTTTCATATATTTAAGTAGTAAACTTATTCATGCTCCATCGCAAGAGAGCCTTGTCCATGCGTACACAAAACAGATATTTTTCTACGGTTTGGCCTGTCATCCACACGTAAACGCAGATTTTTGGCAAAAAAAAAAACGAATCTTAAAAAAAAAAAAAAAACTCTGGCCAAAGTGGAGAACTGCGTTTTCTCTGTTTTCAATATCTGCTTGTGGACAGATGAAAACAGAGTATTAAGTGCCGTAACGTCTCTATCTGCGACAAAAAATGCTCCAACATCAAAGTTACAGCATCAAAAATCACCAAACTTCATGCTGTGCTGCAACCAAAGTAAGAAAAAATATATATTTTCTCACTCTCTCCTGACTCAGAGACTCCTGTGAGTGTTTAGAATTATTAATAGTTGATTATTCCCAAACGTTCAGTGATGCTGAGCAGGGGCGTATCCAGGAGGTGAATAAAGTGGGGCTAAAGGGGCCAAGGGTGGGTCTGGGACTGTAACATCAAAGTAAAAGCAGAGATGCTCTTCTAGAGGGTATCTGTAGGACTCCACAGTCTCCATTTCCTCCCAATCAATGCCGACTGGCTGTATTGGTGGTTAAGATCTCTTAAAGCCGACCAACAGCTCCTTAGACTTGGTGTATTTTAAAGGAAGAGAGTATACACACATATATACACACACATATACATATATATATATATATATATATATACACACCCAAAAGCTTAAACTAGTTGAAGGCGTTTCATGTATATAGACCCAAAGCACAGGTATATCTGCAATATACTTCCAGTTCAGAGTAAGTAAAGTAAGTTAGCTTGTACTAATAAAAATGGGTGAAGGGGCCTGAGAATACATAATGCACTTAGTACAAACATAGTTGAGCCATTTCGGAATCCACTTCCACAAGACTCACATTGCACTTTAGAAATTTTACACTAACCCCCATTACGATGCACAATTTTACAAGCAAATTTAATTTAATTTACTCCACGTCCTGTTCAGTTTGAATTCATGATGTCATAAACCTGAACATGTAAATAGCAGCATTTAACCCGCCCAACGAAGGACTCCATTAAATTCAGTCCACTCTCTTTTCCCGTAATACTTAAATTTATTCAGGGGGAGGCGTTTGTCACAGCACTATGTATAAAACAGAAAAAGCAGATTGAAACATGAGCAGTGTGAGAGATGGTCAGAGAGGAAGAAATAGGCGGGGACTAAAGGATGGAAAAGTAAGGTGGAGGACCAAGAATAAATCAACATCCATTAGTCCAGGGGTTATAAAGTCACTGATGAAGGAGGTGGACTTGGGCTCAGACTTTTTATTGTCTTGTTGTTGTCTTTTATTGCCTATGATGTCAGCTAATGGTATACAGTTAATGACAGGGGAGGAGAAGTGTGTACAAGGAAGGGAAGGATGGGATTGTAATGGTGCTTTGTGTGCATGCCTATGTTGACACATGATATTGATTGTCTTTGTGGAAGTGGTTGTAAGGGGTTTTTGTCTCAATATACCATGTGTCTATAAACTGAATATATTCTGATTCCTTTCTTTGGCTCCTAAAAAATATTTGAAAGATGGCTTTTTAATAGATTTCTGCAAGGTACAATTTTTATTTACTTTAAAATGCAATTTAAAAGACTATGGAGAAAACTAAGTGTGTCTACTAGGTGTGGAGCCAAACCCAAATACGTTATTTGGAAAATAACAAATAAGGTGTTTTTATACAAATACTTATTTCGAACAAATACTTGAGACTGCGGCGCATGGACCCCGGATGAGTGAATGATTGACAGGAGTCGGGAAGGGGAGGGGAAAAGATGTGACTGACCCAGCTGCAACAAAGAAGGGCTGAAGAAGCGAAAAAATTTAACGCATGACGTTTTTAGTTGAATAGATTTTTTAAACTTAACTGGGTCCTGGAGGAAGTTTATAACTTTGGTGAAACAAAGTTTGATCGGGAGATTATTCCATTATACTGCATTAGTATTAACATCTGCAGTCGGGTGTTCACATGTTCGCAATGTTTTCGCTGCTCTGTTTGCTCGGTAATTTAGACAATAGGACAGACGAACAATGTTCAGTTAAAAAGGCTAAAACAAGGTTTTTATTATTTGTAAACTCATCTGAAACTCCCCCCATTAATTTAGGGAACCAAAGAGAAAAGAGTGTGTCTGCTGCTGAACCATTGTTATCCACCCTGGCAAAAAAAAATTCTCAAGTTCTGTGTGGAGCGCATTTTACAGTCAGTGCTGCAGATAAAACCAAAGGGATATGCATGCGTAAAAGTCAAATCAGCAGAAGCAGTGGTATCACACATCTGTCAACATATGCTATGTATAATCACATGCACTTAATTGCATATCCATAATTATTATAACGTATTATTAAGTAAAACGTAAATTAAAAGTGTAACGTGTAAAAACGGATTTTTATGTCTATTTTAATTTTACTCAAATACAAATATTTTTCCCCCTTCAAGAAATACAGATACAAATAACAGCTGCTTTTCATACCCATAGTTTCTACACATAATTCATGTCATCATTTCCATACTATTCCACACTCGGATATCCAGAGTTCTCAGTCATTTTTGTTATGCCAATTTTAAAACCATAAATAAAAAATGCAAGCTGTCTATGAATTTGTGGCAGGTATTTCTGATGAGGTCAAACTTGATATATGGAACCTGGAAGGACAGACAGATGGACAGATGGAGAACAAAATCTAGAAATACAAATATTATGCCATACTTAAGTTTCTTTCTCATATTTATTCAGATCTTTAAAAAAAATAAGGAAAAGCATAGGCTCTACCAGCCTCCTTAATACTGGAAAATTCTAAGCAGCTTCTTTGTTTTTAACAAGAGAATCTCCTGGATATACTTCAGAAACCCAATATCTAAAATATATGAATCTCTGCCCAATCTCTTCTCTGCATCTCAGCTCACTGGTTATGTTAATCTCTTAGTTTATTTTTCTCACAGTCTCTACAGTATCTGTGTACTTATATCTGTGAGTAAGCAACATAGAGATACATAGGGTACCATGTTCTACAATACTTTGCAGCAGTGCATCATCCCATTAACTGTAAAAAGGTTTGCCACACACAAAGGGGCACAGGGGCACGAAGGGAGCCTAAGGTTGAAGCAACAACATTCCAAAACCCAGCTTATCTACAACTTCTGAGCTCTGAGGGGACAAATCCAGTCCAGCCAAGTGCTCTGAACTCATACACAGTGTGACATGAAACTCGAGGAGAGACAGTTAATGCTGGAAGAATCAGAAAATCCCCTTGGAAACATTACAAACTTAAATCTTTTTACTAGTGCTTCACTATACATTTTGGTTCCCTATGGTGCCTTTTGCATGGGTTTATAGCCCTCTTAGTTTCATGTATATTACAAACTCCATTTTTTTATGTATTTAATTGTGGTTCTGTATTTTAGACCAACACAATTGTGAATAACTGTCGAGTACAAGGAAATTTGTTTTTCAAAATATTAAAGAAAAAACCTGAAAAGTTGGGTTTCTTACAGGATTTTCCATATATCTAGAATCATCCCCCTTGTATTTTTTCTCACCACTTTCCTTATCACTGCAGAAGAAAGGCATCCCCAGAGCAGGATCCTGCTGCAATATGTTTTATCAAAGGAATTGTATATTCCTTTGATGGACATAGTTAGTTTTCCTCTTTCATGGGATTTTGTATGTAGGCAAAAATGTTGTTTCGTGACGTAAATAGCTTGTGTAAATCCAAAACATTAATTTCCTATATATCTTTTTCAATAATGGTTTTGTTTTGGCTAATTTTGCATAAAAGTTGGATCTCCTGAGTACAGGACTAGCAGTTGTTCAATGAACCAATTCTTAAACCTGAGCTGTGGACCTGCTCCACATTTTCAGAAGGACTCTTGATTGATTACTGATTAATACTTGTCTAGCTTGATCTATCAGGTATGGGATATCAACCACTGTATGCTTTTAATTTATTCACATCTTTATCAGTGACCTCTTCACTCCATACTTACACACATTAATAAACCTCTCAGGCCTTTACAGGACAGGGATTAACTTGATTATTTTAAGATTAAATTACATGCAAAAGAGTACTCATTGAGTGACTTCTGAAGGCAGTTGGCTTCACTCCATTTTATTTAGGTGTATTGGAGTGGAGGGAGCTGAATCTCTATACATGCCACAATTTTTTAGATATAGTAGTAAAAAAAGATTTTTTTAATCTTCACATTTATTTACAACAAACAATCATAATATAATCAAGGGCCCAGAAAAAATGGTATAAAACATTTTGAAAAGGACTGGTAATATAATATCTAAATATAGACTGAAGTTACAATAGCAAAATAAAAAACTGTTCATCACAATGAACAAGTGTGATTTGAATGGTTTGTAGTAGTTCCATTGTATGCCATTATCACTTACATAAATGACTTGATAAATCATTCATTTCATCTCATTTTGACATCTTAATTTCCCTCACAAGAGATAATAAACTTTGTCTAATCAATGGTGCAACATGCTGATCTGAGCTGTCTAGCAAGTTTCTTCCACATGCTGATGTGTGCAAGAACTTGCCCCCCCAAGGCTCTGGATTTTAGACAAGTCCAAAGTAAAGGAAAACTATAACGGATCCACCTGATTCTGGGTGTAAACAAGTGTATGTGTGATATATGGTACTGGGGAAGAGCAGGACTTTGAAAGATATCAGATAGGCTTGGCAGTAGAAATAAAAACCCCTTAGGGGCCTTTGTGAACCCCTTTCCTCCAAACACACATTCACACAATTTCTTCCTCAGTAGGACACACACACTACCGTTCACTCTCCCCCACCTCTTTCACTCAAGCACACACACCTTCTTGCTGCAAAATACAGCCGATTCAGCTGATTCGCCTGAAAGTCAATATGCCTTTCTACTATCCATCCTCCAATCCAGTATTCCCAAGTCCCGGCTCTTACTACACATTTTAACGAGAGAAACCAAATCTCTGCTCCCATTGATCAAACTATCTATAATGCAGTTGACTCAACCCAAAGTCTGCTCCTTACCTTCTTGACTCGTCCACTTTTTGTACCGACGAAGACCAAAGAGTGGTTCTTGTAGACGTAGGCAATCACAGAGGTCATTTTGTCTGCAGCATCTGAAAAGAGAGGCTTGCCGCGTACCATCTCGGAAACACCTAGAGGTGCATTCATGTCGAGGCCACAAAAGTCATCGTCAATGGTTAAGAGCTGCAAAAGAGCAAGGAAAAAAAAAATAAATCAGAAAAATAAAACTCATTTAGTTAAAGCTACAAAATGCTCCCCCAAAACAATTTCAAGACATATTCTTGCAATGAACATGAAACATATTACTATAATAAACAGCACCAGTGTGGTTGGATTACATGTGTTTTAGAAATTAAAGAAGAAATAATCTGAAAAGAAGTTATTAATCAGTTATTTCTTATGTCAGAAGCAGCAAAAATAGAAACAAGTTAGAAAATGAAGACTGCAGTGAGGCTCTTGTTCTTTAATAGCGCTGGAGGCTGCACTGTCAGGCACTATTCCCCACAGTCCACCCAAAGCAACAGAAAATGCTGAATTGCTGGTGCAGCAAGATATTCACCAAAGTGATTCAAAGTTAAGTTAAGAAAAAGAACTGCAGTGTCATTACTGGGCTTTGAGGCAAATCACAGCAAAACGTTTGAGTTCACCACCTGGCCACAATAGCCTTTGTTTGACTGACAAAATGTGAAACAGACTCAAATATAACTCAAAACATATACAACCATGGACTCCTATTGGGTATGCTGAAGAAGACACAAAGTCCCTATCTGCCCAATGAGGAGACAGATGAATAAATCAAAAAAAGATCAGTATGAGTCTGCACAGATAAGCATCATTCTGTTCCATGTCTGAATGATCTGAACTTGGGTTATTCAGCAGGAAAAACCTTCAAAGCAACCTAGTAAGTCCACTTCTGAATATTTTTAAAAAGGGAAAAAATAGATGGTTAAACATTAAGCTTTGCATGAGAAGAAGCAACTGTTAAAATGCAGAATTATCTTTAAAACCCATGGATTAAACCGTTGATAATAAAGGGCAGAAAGTTTAAATTAAAAAATAATTATGTAAAAATGAGTGGGAGAAAATTTCCCAGGGATGAAAACAACAGCTGTTGCTAGGTGGTGATACAACTAGTTATAGGTTAAAAGGGTAAAAACATTTGCAAGACTAGTCCTGTAATAATTAAATCATTTGAAAATGGTCTTCACTATTTATGCATGTAATGTCTGATATTAACATTTGTTTGATGATTTAAGTGTGACAAAAAAGCAAAACCAGTAGAAACGTATAAGGTAGGAATTACACTAAAGCAATGCTTTATAGCTAAAGGAATACACCAGGTAGACCAAAATAAAGTGCAAGAAACAAATGATACAGATACAAAATTAATATTTTAAATCTAAAGTTTCCCTAAGACTTTGAAAAATTCTAATGGAATGCCTTTGAAGAGACACGGGTCTTTTTATTTCTGTCTAATTTTTCTTTCTCGAAGTGCACTTTCGGGGCTTCCGATAAATTGTGCAAGGCCATGCTCTCTGTGTAACCCATCACAGAGTGCCATCATGATTGTCAGAGCCCTTAAAACAAGATATACAGGAAATATGGGGACTGCTTTCATTAGACAAATGGAACACTGCTGGTTTAGAGCTCAAGCTTGAGGCCACAACATGGGGTCATATGGAGTGGGATGAATGATTGATAGAGATAACCTAGATGTGGGTCAAGAGCATGTCACCCTGTTGAAGGTTTAAGATAAATGGTAGAACACAAAAAAGAGATGGATATAGACTCAGAATGATTGAGGACAAACGAAAATGTATTTCTATGCACAAAAACTTTACCAAAAGTTTTCTAATCTTCCTCTGCCTTTTACTGGTGACATCTTTAGAAGGTGTTGTCGGTAATGGATATTTTCATAGTCAGGGTGTAGTCCTCTCTGTTAGACTAATGGTTTGCTGATGCGAATTAAGGTCAGTACTGTAGGTTTTAACAGCGACAGTACTGATGCCCTTATTCCTTGTGTATGTGACAGACCAAAAACACCCTCTTTATGTCCTCATCAATTACAGCTATGGACATGACAGATTACAGCTCATCATGCCTGGGTTTAAAGGTTAACAGGATCTATCAGGAAAAAAACGTAGTACTTGGCAGTATTTGGGCCTTCGATGATTAAATGCTTCCTCTAGAGATAACACTGTTCCCCTCATTTATTCTAAGATTAATTAATTTTTCAGAAAAAGCAAGTATATCAAATCATTAGGAAATTAATTATCTGAACTCAGCCAAAGTGGGACAAACAAATCTTGTACAGTATCTGAAATTTATTCTTGTTACCCATCATCACTATCTTTATTCTCTTTTCAAATAAAATGTACTTTTTATTCCAGGCTAAACTGTTGACGCCTTTTTAAAAATACCACAAAAAGCATGGAATTGTGGAAAAGAAGCTAATGGTTCTGGACAAAATGCAAATCGACTCCACTGTTGCCCTTAACTTTGTCATATGCACTTTCTGAATAAATTCTAAAATATTCAAAACTTTCCCAAATATATAATTACTAAATCAAATTGAAGGGCAGTTTTTGTTTCCAAGTACAAACTTTAATTCCACTTTGCTTTATTTAGTTATTTTGCCAAATATTCAAACAGATAATTAAAAGGGTTTCATAGCACAAAACAAGGTATTAAAGACTCAGAATTATCGTGAAGACATATGGACAAGAGAAGGGAGTCTCTATATTTGGGCAGATGCCAGAGACCGAAACAGAATCAGGTCACTCTCAGCCATATCCATCTATTTGCTTGTGTCTGGCTGCCAGCACAAACACAAAAAGAGCTCTCTTCTGGACTGTGCAGAGGGATCAGAAGATACAGAGTGGGGGAAAAAGAGAGTGGACAGCAAGCACAAGAAAGCTAGAGTTGCTCAATGCGATTAGTGGGGGAGTGAAAGAGATCAGCACTTTAACATTCTTTGATGTATAGCCTAATCTGTGTTTGAACTGTTGTAAGGACTTTTTCTACTCGCTGTAACTTAACCAAATTACTGGCAAATTACTATTTTTAGGCAAATACAGTATTTCTAAAAAAAATATGTTTTTGTTTTTTGGATTAATTATTTCCCCAAACACCATTAAAGTGAAGAAGGCATCTATAGAAATGTATTGCAGCACACTTTATGTTCTTTGTGAGGCTGGCCAAATGGGAACTAGTATTTTCCTATTACCCTGCTGTACTAAATGACCAACGTGCCAGAATGATTTAAGGCACTGAATAATTCTGTCATTAATAAGTGGATTTGCTGTATTGAGTGTGCAACAGTCATGTCAACATATTTTCTCTTAACTAAATAGTGCCTCTATGAGTCCTTCAGCTGAACTAGGCAAATATGAAGAGAAAAGAAACCCTAACCATTCTACTAATTTGAACCCAGCCACCAACTTTTATTTGAAAAAAACAAAAAAACAATTGCTACATAAAGACATTTAGTTTAAAACTAAATCACCAACACCACCTTGATTACATTGTTTTAGGGTAAGGAATTTATAAAACTAACAGCATTGCACCATGTATGCATTTGTCAATTTCATGTGTCAATTTTAAGGCACTGGTTTTTGACCTGTGAAGGGTTCTATGTAGATAAAATTTGCTTATTGGTTCATAAAACAAGTAATAAATCTCATAAAAGCTGTTGTCATACCACTGTGAATTTTCCTTTATTCAATTCTGTAATTCGTTTAGGTCGTTTTAATGTAACAACCATGGAACAATTATGAGGAGCCTAATTCAATGGAGAGTCAATGGAACAATAAAAGTTATTTTCTGATCCCGTTTGAATTGTGCCGTGGATCGAACATATGATGTCCGTGAATTTTAAAAACACGTTTTGATGCAGAGAAAATGCTGATTATCGACGGGTGGCAAAAGTTAGTTCAGGTTTTGTGTAGAAACATTTCGCCAGGGGACGCATGGGTCAACTGGAAAGGGAGGAGACTTAGGCTCCTCATACTCCATACCAAGGCTTCCCCACTCTGGTCTCAAACCCCACTGTTCTGCACATTACAAATGTTTTCTTCCTGCCATCATTGGTAGTTAATTAAGCCGCTCCTTCTGACACTCCCCCAGCCAATCAAAATACAGGGAGTGATCTGAGATAGTGGGACGGGAGACAATGGCAGCAGATCTGCACAAGGCATTTAAAAAATAGTCTTCCTATTCTCACTATTTGATATTGGTCCATAGATTTTAATTGTAACAGCTCCTGCTTGACTGGAAATGGTCTCCATAAGGTTTAAGAATCTTTCAGATGTGCATTTGTGATGCCAGCCGAGTGAGAAAATTCAGACAAGAAGGCCTGTCTAACAGTGTCTGCTCTCATTCATACCAAAGGTTTTCTATCAGGTTGAAGACATGACTGTCTAGACAAAGTAGCTCCTTCTTACTACTTACTTACTCCTCCAAGTCTTTATGGCCCTTCCTTTGTGCACTGACTAGTTATGCTGGAAAATAAACAAATCAGCCTAAACTATTTTCACAAAGTTAAGAATATGAAATTTTCCAAAATATCTTGGTATGCTGTAGTATTATGAGTTCCATTAATTGAAACTGAGGAGCCAATTCCAACCTCTGAAAAACACTCACTAAAATAAAGCCCTTTCAGTTAACATTTGACACAATGGAGTGACGCATGTTATGTTCCTCAGGAAAATCACTAGCCCACACAAGTCTCTTAGATTGACAGGAAGAGAGGCAAATACTGTCACTCCAGAGAACACATGTCTACTGCAGTAGATTTCAGTGGTAGTGTGTTTTATATAACTGCGTTTGATGCTCTGCATCAGACTTGATGAGTGGCTTTGATGCAGCCTCAGAAAAATGTTCCACAAAGCTTTCAATTAAGTGTTTTAAGATAATCTGAAGGTCACTTGTAGTATGAAAGGACTGTTGCTATGGACTGAAGAGAAAGTTAGCAACTTCTACCCATCAAGTTAGCATTTGGTCTTCCTGCTCATTAATTTTGCATGACCAACCATTTTGGGGCCGAGTTGCTGCCATTTCTAATTGGTTTCAGTTAGTTAAAAAACCACTAATGGTAGAATGTAGAATATAAAGCATCATATGAATTTAAAAACTGGATTTAATACTTAGGTAGCATCTTAACCTTACTGGAATTACTCCAGAATCACCTGACCTAATGTCTAAAACATACTAAATAATGGGCTGAGCCCTGCTTTAAATCATTAGCTGCACACTCACTGTTTCAAGAGAGGAATAAGATAAGTGAAAGGAAAGCAGAGAGTAGAAATAGTTAGCTCAAGTATTTCAATCAGGTTGAGGTTAGGACTGTCTCGACCAGGCAGCTTCTTCCATGATAAACTCACGTCTTCGTGTCTTTATGGGCCTTTCTTTTTGCACCTGTGCATGATTATGTTCGAGCAGAAACAAGTTGCCCTAAAACCATTTCCACAAAGATAAGAGTATGAAACTCTCAAAAGCATAGGGTTTGGAAATAATTAGCTCTCTGCACACCCTTTCAAAGAAGGAATAAAATAAGCGAAAGGAAAGCAATGTGTATTAATAATTATTAGCTAAATTATTTCCCTTTAGATTGTAAAAAAGTCGTGGTTGACAAAATATGCAATCAAATGTTAGCTGTTCTTTAACATCTTAGAAAATATTATTTTTTTACGCTTAGTATTTTGCTCTTTGATTCAAACATTCACAGGGCATACCGTAATATTTTTTTGTTACCAGTCTGACTGAACATACTCAAATTTCAGTGTGAAAGACCAATGCCTGATACAGTGTGCAAGAGCGTTCAAAAACTAAACTTTCTGTTGGTGTGATATCCAAAGGACCATTTTGAAACTCATTCACAGTAACTTAAAACAAAGGAAAAGAAGAACTATAAACCTGTAGATTTCTGTCTGCCTAGCAGTTCTGTAAAGGTTGGTGTATATTATTTATGAATAGCTTGAAAATGCCACTAACCTTAATATTAGTTTATGTGCTTGTGTGTAAATCAGGTTGAGTACACACTTTTTAGGTCATAAAACAAACTTGATTTACTTGTACGATCTGGCGGCAAAACATGCAGGTAAATCAACACGACAGCCTGTTATGATACATTTTTAATTCATTTTTGCATGTTTTTTTTTCATCTGCCAACCATAAATAAATGTTTGAGGGGGGTGCAGAGAATCAAATCATGAACAAAACAGCATAATGTGTGAGACATCACTTCAGCACAGATGGAAAAGACATAAGTTGAGGAAGGTGTGAGTTTAAATGAGGGAGAGGGGAGAAGAGCCAAATCATAAAGCAACCTCGAAGCTAGAAGGTGAGCTGAATTTTATGAAGGCACATCATTCTACTGATGAATAAATGATTCTGTCTTTATAATGAACTAGAGAGGTTTTGTATCTCTCTGTCGTAGAAAGAACATTATATTCTTATCAAAAACAAATGGAAAACGCAACATTTCACCAGGGGATAATAGCCATCGTGAGTCAATTACATAGAAAATATTTCATTCAATGCATCAACTATTATTCAGTGCTTTGAAAAAGCCTTTTCCCCACAAATTATCCTGTGGGTTGTTGTTTTTTTAATCACAATTCAACAGTCAGACAAAGATAAAAGAAAGTTATCAAATGAAGACAACATTTAAGGGAAAAAAGTAAGGCTGTCAAAATTAACCGATCAACACAAGTCTATTAATTTGTAGAATAAATGTGATAAATATTTTAACACATCAACACATGCACAAATTACCTTGCCCCATTTATAGCACAATTCAACCCACAATGTATTCAGTTCTCGTTACGTAAACAGCATGGCAAAACTAAACTCTATCCACAATTCCATGTGAAGTTTTTGTCACTCGCAAGCCATGTTGAGCGATTATTGGTAAATCAAGGAACTTGAATTACCTTGTGGGAAGTGTGCTACACAAATAAAATTACCTTGCCTTGCCTTATGTCACTCCCTGCTGTACTGCTTGTGTTGGTTGCAGAAAGAAAGACAATCATGTCTTTTGCTGTTTGTTGCACAAATAACTTTAATAATAAAACTTTGCTGAAATGTTTTAATGTTAATATACTGGGATTTAAACGTGAACTTCTGATGGTTTGAGCCCCAGACAATAGAAATAGATTTTGATCTCTCCTATTGATGCCATTTTTGTGTCCTTTAGCTTTTAATCATGAATGAGTACTTTACCTCAGGCAAGTTAGGCCTGGTGTGCTTTTTTTTTTTGGGGGGGGGGTTAATTTCAGAACATCTGAATTAAGGTTATATCTTTCAATTTCTTTCCTCTTATTCCTATTTCTCTTACTTTTTATTTCCTCTTATTATACGTGGACCAAAACCAAAAAGAGGAGAAAATGTAATTTTGCACTCTCAGTATTTTTAGGTTAACCAGATAGAGAGCATGACGAAGGAAGCAGAATACAGTTGTTTAATCACAGAATAATGATATTGTGATTGATTTTGACCTTTAGCAAGTGGTATCATGTATGGAGATTTAATTAGCGTGCCAGCCAGCCAGCAGAAGAGCGGATATGTGCATGGAGTGGGGTGAAGTACAGAGGGAGGGGGGCAGTCTGGATGTCCTTAATGAATCTGCTAGCCTTTCCCTTCCTGAGGATGTGACCTAGACTGACTCATCAGCAGCAGCAGCAGCAGTAGCCACAAACCAGTGACTGATTAAACCCCACAATCAGACAGTACACAGGGGTTTGCCCTTCAAAGACTGGTCACACATGTAACCAAACCTAAAGAGGAAAACATTTAAAGGAAATGAAAGGTAAATGCAGAGAGAAAACCAAATTTAAAACTAGAAGAGCTCCTTTCTAACAAAGGGTGAAACCCACATGTTGAAATGCTGTTAGAGAGATCATGAAAAAGAGTCAAAGAAATATCATCGGCCAACTAGAATAATCTAATTAATTGGAGACAATTCAGAATGTGAAGTCAATAGCAAATAAAAAATGTAGAAGAATAGCCCATGGCATGTTAGTTAATGACACATAATTAATGATCATTAGTAAAAGGGATGTAGGGTTGTCCGTAGCCTGTCAGTCTTGTGAGAGGCCTTGTAATTTTCTGGTCAGTCTTTGAGGGTTGACAAGCTTTCCTTTGCAGCTAACAGAAATTATTGTAAGGAGAAATACTGAAATATGTGAACAAAATCAAAAAGATTGAGGTACGTAATTCTTGCTAGCATTTTTCAAGACCACGATGAAAAGGACAGGCAGAGAAAGAGAGTGGCCGAGGATGCAAGCAATGAATCAAGGATGAGAGGGAAAAAAAGAGCAGAGAGGGAATTTATTGCAATCCTGCTATTTTGTTGTTCTGTGTTTTTTTTTCTGCTGACACAGTCAACATGGAGGGAACAGCATGCTTTTTTTTATAGGTCACATGCCACTTCACAATGATCTATGGATACAGGCCCTCTGCAGACTTATACTGTTAAGCATGCATTATGTGGATCAGCCAACCATGGCCATTTGAGGCAAGGAGGAAGTGCACCCCCCAAAAAAAATAAAATAAAAATAAAAACACGAATGCTTGTTCTTACCATGTATCCTCTCTTCCCTCTGCTGTGCATTCCTTTTATTCTATTATCTATCTACATCGCTCCCACGATGACGGAGAGCCTCTTGAAGATGGTGTGAGGCATCAAAGGTCTGGTTGGGGTAAGTTTTTTTTACGGTCCTAACAGCCTCGTTTCCCAGCACACACTTGCTTTAAGAGTTTGATTATAATAACAACCTAGGAGGCTTAAGTGTTAATATCAAATACCTAACTAAATATTTAGAATGTTTAGTTTAGACATTAGTGGGAAACACTACAAAAAGTATTGTACTTTGAAAAAGACCACAAGAAATCTGTTGTTGCAACCCTGCTCCACAATTCATACTGCCCTGCATGTTTGGAAAAAACTGCAATACTTTACAATTTCAAGTTGTTCAAATTCTGATTATATAATAGTGGATGAGGTTCAGGCAGTTTTTCCTTTTTTAAACCTCATAGCTGACTGTTTTACATTTTTTATCATAGCCTTTTTTTCTTTGCTTTGTGCATTGTTAACTTTTATTATTATGATGCAATTATTAGATTATAAAAACTTGCATTGAGGAAATTAAAATATTACATTACTGCTTTATTGCACAACATCAATATCTCAAAAACTAAAACTGAATCTATAACAAAAACATCCTCAAAAAGATGACAAACCAAGTCAAGTTTACTGCTACCGAAAGCATGATATCCACATCTTGATCTTTACTTCAAGCAAATGCTAAATTTGTTAGATTAAATATGTCCTACAATGAATTAATTTTCTAATTTGAAATTTTAACAAATTTAATAATGTTTTTATCACCATATATATCATACTTGTTGGACTTGAGCCATTTCAGCAACAAAATAAACTAAAATTCACAATTTTATGCTCTTCACATATTGCTGTGGGGAAAAAGAAACCCCACTGTTCACATGCCTCTATAAATAAATGTTTGCTAGACTGCTACCATTTATGACGGAAAACTATGTGTTGCAAAAGTTGAATGATCATGAATTTTCACCAGATTTTATGCTGAACCAACACCAAACAGTGCAGAATTATGATTGGAAAACAGCAAACTATTGAAAAACCACACATCAACCTGAACACACCATCAACACATAGTTTTCCTATTTTTTTATATTTAAAAATTATTTCTTTCCCTGCACAAAAATGCAATATTATGTGAATGCATATAACAAAAAGACAAAGAAATACATTATTTGTCCATTGTACATTGATGTACAGTACCAAAATTTGAAAAAGTTTAAGGGGTGTGAATATATTTTGCACCTTGATTTGCCAACCCCAACAGGTTTCTAAAGTAAACAACAAGAAAATGATCCTGGTTTTGGCCATCTTTTCCATCGCTAGGTGAAAGAGTTTAGGTCTAACCACAAATGCTTAACATTTTACTTCACCATCAAAAATGTGTGTATGTGTGCGTTTGACTACACAGCTAGACAGCTCTAATGAGGCTTGGGGCTGTTCGTCCTCTCCCTAATTGGAGGAAAAAAACATGTTCAAAATATGATGCCGTTTGAAAGCCTGAGAAAATAAAAGTGTAAAAGAAAGCGAGAAAAGGGGAACAGGGTGTGAGAAAGCTGTAGATACTGAGCAATGAAGATGACAAGATAAAAGGGAATCTATTTAATGCAAGTCTCCGTATCATTTTAGCTCCCTCTCACACCCAACAGACATGCAGCCCATCATTAAAAATTAATACCATCTGTCTGTATTTTTTCGATTAGTCTATACTGTAAATGAGATAAGAATTGTCATTTTGGTCATACTGAATACTTTAAAATCCTTGGCTAGCAAAAAGCCAAAACAGTATGTTTTCCTTTTTCTCTAACCGGTTGCTGAGTTTACTGCCAAAAGGGATGACAGTGGTTTATAGTAAACAAGAGCTCCCTGCTAAGGCCTGAACCTCACAAAGGAAATCTGGTTGGAAGATTTTGAAACAAGATGACATTAATGAGCTAGTCAAGTTAATCAGTGAAGAAATAAAGTGTGAATTGCTTTTAATATAAAACAAATAGGTATTTAAAAATTCACCCACCAAATGACCACAAATTATGCTATATTAGATTTAATAGGAAATTTCGAGCTTGGATCTAGGACTGACATGAGTACATAGTTGAGTGCATTTTAGCTCTGTGTTTGAAAATCACAGAATTTGATCAGAGTTCCTAGTAACTGGGATACAAACTAAAAGCAATTCAATCGCCTTTTTTGTTTTTGTTTTTATATGCTATTAAATCATAAAGAAAATGTGCCTTTAAATTGAAATTGAATCGTTAACGTCTCATTGTAAAACCATATTATGTGTGCCATTAGTTTAATTAGATTTTTTTTTTTACTTTTAGAGCTGAAATAGAAAGTTCATTACTTAAACTTTAAACATATTCTTAACAGCATCAAAACTAAAGATAAACTCTGATCAAGAACCTTTTATGTTCCATTCTGGAATTCTCAAACTGGACCCTGTAAAATTTCGGATCACAAACAACATGTATAATTAGACCTTCACATTTCTTATTTTCAGTCAAGTAGGTAAAGGTTTTATATTTCACTTTAGTAACCTTTCGGTTTCCTCTGGACTCCCCCAAAACATTGTCAGCTGCACTCCCACTGAAATAGTTATGGACCTTATTTTGTTATTTTAACCAATCTTGATTTTTATTCACCATCTGGAAGTAAATGCTGTTCATAGTAAATGATGGAGACTGTTGCAATTTCATGACACCCACTCTGAGCTTAGAAATCCACTGTCGCAATAGAGGTACTCAGAGAGCAGCTGAAACATGGATACAAAAACCTAAGTTGAAGGAGCAAAACAACATGTTCCTTAAATTTAATCTGAAAACAATGAATTGGAACCTATCAAAATATTCCATGAGCTAAGTTATCAACAAATCAGAACATACAGTAAACAGGCAAGTAAACGTTAGCACCTAGTACTTCACCCTTAGACTTTTCTAAGACTGTAGCTGTATTTGTTGAGTGGGATAAATCTTTATGAGTATAACATTTTAGAATGTGTTGTATGAACATTATGGTAGATTTCTTAAAAAGGTTAACTTTTTTTAGGAAAAGCACATTCGTCTACCTTTAAGAAACTCCAGCTGAAAAATGTAAGTGTTTGAATAAAGAAAAAAGGTTTCTGCAACACGATGAATATCATTGGTGAGCGGGTTAAGTGCTGTAATCGCAATACTAATGTAGGCCATGCAATGCTAATAAAATTGAGTGTCTTAATTTCATGTAAAAGGTCCATGTTTTTCCAGTGTTCGTTTTTTCTGAGTTCTCAGTCATTAACATTAATTTCCAAATTTGAAAAGATGTTGGTTCAACATCAAATGGAAGCAGAACATATATAAGGAGGGATTAGAGACAAAACAGACAGACATAAAAGTCACAATGAGTGAGGGTAATACAGGCACAAGAGAGGAAGGGGAGGAGGAAAGAAAGAACACAGGGGTAGAGGATGGAAAAAAGTAAGGAAGGAAACTAAAACGGAAAGATCCATAAAAGAAAGAAAGGTAGGCCACAAAAAAGTACAAAGCATTTAGATAATTGGATAAGGAATCAAACCTTAAAATATAAATATTTTTCCATGCTCTTATTTTATCTTACTGAACTTATCGAGACTTGGAAAATACTGAAATCAAACTGCATACTTTTCTAGACTATAAAAGGAGACATCTCTAGTAAGAAGTGTGAACACATTTATATTTACAGTATGTAGTTATGTAATTAATTCATTTGAGCGTCTTCTGAGAGGAAAACAAATCAAGTCTGCCACCCTCTATTCCAGGGGTGTCCAGCTCCAGTCCTTAAGGGCTGGGGTCCTACCAGTAATAGGCGCGTCTCTGCTCCAACAAAGCCGAATGAAATGTTCCAATTACATCCTCAACATGGTAACGGCCGTTTCTCAATATGCGTTCTTGTGTGGACTTGTGTACTTGCGTACTTGAGAAACAACATCATCAGCAGCCCAAGTACTGTTCGAATTCTTAAGTACGCATCAAGGCAAGGGGGAGCCTAAGTCACACCCTTCTACTTCCGGTCCATGGGTCCCTAAAAGCCAAAAAAAATTAATGAGAGTCAATGGAGCGATTAAAGTTATTTTCTGATCCAGTTTGAAATGCGCCGTGGATCGAACGTATGATGTCCGTGAATTTTAAAAACTAATTTTGATGCAGAGAAAACGCTGATTTTCGACCGGAGGTAAAAGTTACTTTAGGTTTTGTGTAAAAACGCTTAGCGGACTACAACTACAGAAGAAGAAGGAGATTGATGGCCGTAGCCTCCACGACGAAGAAAACCTCTATAAATCTGACCATGTGGAAAGCAGCAGCTATGTCGGGGGGTAAAGCAGTCGGTGGAGTGAGAGCCAGCATGGAGGAGAAGCTCTACAAGCTCTAGGTGAGTGTTTTACGTGCTATAGCTAGTAGGGATGCACCGATCCAACTTTTTCAGTCCCGATACCGATGGCTGGATTTTGTGTATCTCTCGATACCTGATACCGATCCGATACTATTTGTGACAGTGTGGAGGTCCTGTCAGTATTGCTCCGATAGATCATGTGCCTTGGCTGCTTGGCCACAGGGATATCCCTTTGGCTGACTGGGTAGCGCATATGACCTTTACCTGGGAGTTGTGGGATCGAATCCCGCCTTGGCCCTCGTTGTATACCTTTCCATATATTATTGAATCAATAAACTGTATAACTTCTGGTGCCTTTCTTGAAGTGACTAAAGGCACCAGACTATACAAACTAAGCATAAAAGACAAAATAACAGATGTAAAATACAAAATTACCACAAAAATAAAATTTCAAGTGAAAAATTAATATTTTTTGGTGAATTTGTTGCAGATTTTCCCCATTTTGAGTATCGGTTCACGGTATATACCGATGCCAGTACTTTAGGCAGTATCGGGGCCGATACCGGATACCAATATTGGTACATCCCTAATAGCTAGTGCTAACTCCCGGTAGCAAAATTACATCATATATGCGACTTCTGATTTCTGATTTGTAGGCATTTCAAATGCGAATTTTTACAATCAAATAAATCCCAAATCACTAAACAAACACAGTCGAAACGTACATCGTTATCATTTAAATCGAAGTACAACATATGTGTGATTCAGAACGTAAGACAAAGCGGACCAGAAAATAACTTTTATCGCTCCATTGACTTCCATTCATTATTTTTTCGGTTTGGGGACCCATGGGCCGACCGGAAGGGGAGGAGACTTAGGCTCCCCAGTACGCTCAACGTTCCCGGAAGTGTTCTCGCTCCACCTATTTTAGCGAGGATGCATCAAAAGCATCCTTCTGCGGACTTCAGCCAGCAAGGTATCAAGGTACCAGAAGTAAACAGAGAAGGTGAGTGCTAAACTAAATCGCTTTTATACCACCATTAACTCGTAACAAAAAGCAGTTGTAAGATCTTTTTAGGCGAGAAAGTAGACCTTCTAACTTCATCTATATGGTCATTTTATTAAGAATCTGCCCATTTCTTAAAATTCTTCGGCGTTTTCGGAGCAGCTCAGCGCGGCAGACAGGCTGCAGTAGCTGCAGGCTCAGCGGGCGGTCGGAGTTTGTTTTCCCCGCTCACCACAGCCTGAGCCCGCTAAGTTTGATATGTTAGTAGCGGCTAAAAGTCAGATATAAAGGGTTTTACTATTAGTAAATGTGACAGATAACTGCAAGTATCAGAAAATAAAATATATATTTTATCAGATACTTGTTTAGTTTATATTGGTATCTTATAAACCGTGTCGTCAAGGTTTATAAAACCATTTTGGCATGAAAATTCATAGTAATAACGTTAGTTTACCACAGTACCTGTTAATGATCAAACAGAGCACTGTGAACATTAGATTGGATCGGTGGAGAATAATCTTTCTTTTTTCTTTGTTTTCTGCAGATAGCACTGCCGGGGAGGGACCAGAGTTCAATCTCTGATGCGGCGTCCCAAAAGCTCAGTGTTCTTCTTTACCCGTGTCCTGGATCTTTTTTTTCAGTCTCATCTTCTCTAATGTTGGTTGATTTGTGTCATTCTAATATAAAAACCTTTAGTAAAAATATTTCGTCTATTTAAGTTGGAGGCATTTGATAGTTTACCTGATGATGATACAAAAACAATAAGTTTGTTAATCCGTGTTTAGTAGTTTTGTAAATAAATCATGCAGTTGTATAGTAACAACGCTGACCCGGGTTGGTAAAATATTGCATACCTTAAATTATTAGGGCTTGTATCCAGCAGAAACTGTAATAAAATTATTAAATTAACTGTATACCTCTAAAGCTGGTCATCATGAATTGTGTCAGTTGAGCAATAAATAATTTCTAATCAAATACTACTATAAAGGTTTTAATTCTAGTAAACAATCATTTTTCACTAAGAAGCCTGTAAGTAATATGAGGTGGTAAAACAGCATTTTTATTAGCCGAGCCTTTTATAATCAGCAATGAAAACTTAAGACCATTATTTTACAGGTTTACTATTTTGTATCAATATTTCGTTCTAATTTTTAATATTTCACTTGTCAAAATGTTTTTTCTTATTTTACTATTGATTTTAAATGTGTAATTAATCCAATTCCCGAGTAAAACTGGTCAATTTATTGAAATTCTGGAATGATCGTAGCTGAGCAGTGACATCAACCAAGTACGCTCTGTTCCATTTGGAGAAGTACCGTACTGCGTCCTTAAAGAACGGACTTTCAACTGTACTTGCCAAGTATGTACTCACAAAGTACACAAGAACATACTTGCGTACTTGGGTATTGAGAAATGGCCAACGTTCTGCAGAAACCTGCTAACAATCCATCATTTAATTCAGGTGTGATGAACCAGGGAAAGAAGTAAAACTTGCTGGATTGTGGCTCTTAAGGACCGAATTTGGCTCCCCTGCTCTATTCTCAAAGCAACACAGCATTGTAAATGTGTAAGGATGTATAATGTGTGTTTGTGATTCGGTACACTTTGAGTAATTAGTTCAATTTCTGATACGTGTGACACAGCATTTATGGTCATACATCATTTAAAGTAATGAAGATTTGAATCTAAAATAATCTAATCTGACCACCAACCTAAAAATCAACTATGAGATATTAGCAAGACAACAGATGAAAAAGCTTTGATTGGTCTCACTCTTTATATTCACTTTTTCAGCAGCCAAACCTGCAAATGTACACATTTGTGAATGTGTTAGAACTCATCTATCCCCCTGGGTCCAGTGTCACTTGTTCAGCAGTGTCTAATTTATGCACTGCAATGCTAAAATCGCATTATTTCCCAGTGCAAACCCCTTTGTGCTCCCTCACTCTTACTCTCCCAGCCGACAGCTCCACCCCAGGCATGATTTATAAGGCCCTCAAGCTGTGGACAACCGCACCCTGGCACGTGTGCTGTGCCAGAAACAGATTAATAGATTAACACAGTGATTTGAGAAGCAAACACAAGCGGGGTTAACATCATAATGTCTCAGAGTAGTACATGACTAAGGTCAGGATAATATGTTATGGGCAGCATCAAGATATCATTTATATCCCAGAATTATGGCTATGGCAGGGTCATCACTTCCTGGGTAATAGCATTAATAATTATATGATGCGTTTTAATAATCAGGATGCCTATGAGTCATGTAGTTTTTATTCTTACTGTTTCACAGGATTCAAATATTTTAAAAAGTTAAAGAAACAGCTGTGGTTGTCTGGGAAGGTAGCCGAAACATCTAAAACCCAATTTAATCTTATTTGTTATGTTCGCAAAGAGGGAAATCAAATGAACTGAACCACTGAATTTGTAATGATGTTATGGAGAATAAAATTATGATAATTTGGCTCAGTGTTCAGCTGCACTGTTTAAAGGGTGAGCAGATTCAAACAGGCAGTGGATGGTTAACATTTCATTGTGATTGGAGGGATTATGAACCCACTAAAGAACATTGTGTTGGTAACTCCCCTAGTGCAGCAGAGCTCGTTAGAGAAACATTGGTGAGAATCACATCTAATATACCCAGGAAACACTCAAATGTTATTATATGTTATGAATAACAAGGAACAATATGTGGAATGCTTTTCTTAAAACTGATTACTCAATTAAATATCCAGTTTTAAAATGCATACAACATTCACATTTAATTTATATTCAAAAATAGTAGATTGAACCCAGAACGAAATTACTTACTGGAATTAAGAAAGAAAAATCAAAAACCTTCAAATTCTACCTGCAGTGCATTTCTTTTAAAATGTCTAAATTAGTTTTGAAATTCCATGACGTCATTAAATTGCTGCAACCGAAAATCTCAGTTATCACTTGTCATCACATGGTTTTCAGTTTGTTCTTGCACACTCACCGCACTGCTGCAACGAACATCTTTGACTTTCAGCCAGGCCAGATCCAATGTGCCCTCTCCCTTGTAGCAGGATTGCAACCTTTCCTTGATTTTCTCATTGATCTGTCGAAGTGAGAAAACACACAGAGCAGAGTCCTGGGAGGCCTGCCTCGGACGCCTCTTTTGACCCTTTGAGAAGATGGCAAAAAGCACATCGTCATCTGGGGCCATGTCCAGTGAAGGTGCAAGGATTGAACCAGCTTTCGATAAGTAGGCTGCTTCAAGCAATCTGTACTCCACGTTGCCACTTATGCATCCAATAGGGACCTCGACGTATGAGTGGAATGCAGTGTCTGCCTTGCAAAGTCGAACTATCTTGGATGTGTATACCTGTTCCCGACCAGCAGAAGAAGAACCTGTGGTCGGTCCAGCCCCCATTTCGGGCTGCAACGTTAGGAAGTAGACAAAGTTCCCACTGGCAAAGCCATAAATGTAATATATGTCAAAATCAGGGATAAAAGTGAAGGTATCCGAGGGGATTTTAATCATAGAGGCTACAAACTCATCATGGAAGACGTAGGCAAACATGCCATCCTCTTCTGAGTTTCTTGCCAGTTTACGGCTAGAAATGGTAGGGAAGTACTCTGGTTTACCATCAACTGATGTGGCTACAAACAGCATGTCTGGAGAAGCATTGCCATAAGAAACAATGACACCAAAAACAGAGCCACTTTCATTCACACCAGAGAGGTAGTGCTCTTTCTTGTGGAAGGGCTCTCCCAGTTTGAAAAGGTCATCTAGACGAAGGAGTTTGCAGATGCCCTGGTAGAGGCTGCCACAAGCCAGCAAACGGTTCTCCCTATAGTCCATCAAAAGCATCTTGTTTACATTGTTGGTTAGTGTCAGTGGCTCACTGCAAGGCTGAACAATGCGTGGTGGGTAGCACTTGCGGTTGTCTTCATCTGGACCGGTCTCATGGGCCAATTGGAACTCCAAACTAGGAGACAGTTTGTAAATGCGATTGACAGCTCCCAAATAAACATTTCCATTGCGATAGTCCACAGCAAGATGGTTAAATGTCCACTCTGGGTTTTGAGCATAAAATGAGGCATAGCCCTCCTCTTGGAGCAACGCTGTGATCACTTGGGATCCGGCACTATGGGCCTGTGGGGCTTGCACCACTGTCTGTGATGATGCAGGAAGCACCAAACTAAACAGGAAGCAGCATAAGAAAAAATAGGTCCGTATTCTTTTGTTGGATGTCATGGCTGTGCTGATGGTTGGACAGTTGAGGAGAGGGACAAAGGCACAGTCCAGTACTCATGCAGGATCAAGCCCGTTCTGAGAGGGACAACATTACGCACCTACAGGGAGAAAGAGAACAAAGTGAAAACCTGGAAATTAACTCCATTACAACCAAATTACTTTCAAAATAAGGTGTTTATGGCACTAATTTAATAAAATTGAGGTTTAAATATTGTGTGCATGCCATGCATTTGAGAGGCTAGAGCAATACACATTTGGAGCATATATAGGCTAGACAAAATAATTTGAATGAAATGAGACTGAGATCAAGCAGCAGCATACATGAAAACAAACTGAGATCGGGTACAGAGAATTGGACAATGGAGGAAGAGTAATGCATTGTCTCAAAGGAGGTCATCAGTATGGCTCTGCACCATCTCTCTGCATGGACCCCTGCCCCTCTCCATCTCCATTTGCCTTTCTGCTCCAACCTCCATGCCCCTAATTGATTCTCCCCTTGGAGTAACAATCTGCATGCTTTGGCGATTTCTCTCTTCACTCTCAATAGGGAAGCTTACCTGCTGACACTGCTAGCAAAGAAAAAAGGACCATCTTTCGCTCTTTAAATTACCTACACCAACATATCCACACTCAAAGAGGGAGGTTTATGAGCCAAAGAGGAACAATTAAGTTAGAAATGCTGGCAGTTGCAAAAATAAGCTTCCTTTTAGAACCAAGGTCATTTGCACAACCTCCCCATTAGAAATACAACTATTGTAAATGCACACCACAGAGCTTTCTTGTAAAGCATAGAATTGCATGTAAACATTGTTTCAGCACTCAATATAAAGGTTATTCCAACCAAACAAGATGCAAACATTAACATTAATTTAATCCCAAATACCTGCTTTTACACGGCAAGTTAAGATTTGTGCATATATATTAATAAGAGGAGAATATACAGTGAATCACATACCATGACGTTACAAGAAAGCTTTCAAGCTTAATTTTCAAAAGTATTGTTTAAATCAAAACTTTAGGATTATTATTATGATTGTTATCCATCCATTTTCCATACAGCTTAGCCTCAAGTGCAGTCAATGGATCAGCCTATTATTAATTATTATTATTATTATTATTATTATTATGTTCCCAACAATGCTCAGCTAGCCTACAGATCTAATTTAAGATTAACATACAAGGATTCATCAGATAAGGTGATGGGAAAAACACAACCTCTCAACAGAATTTACACACTACTTAAATTGTTCATGATGACAGACGGAGAGCAAGAAAAAAGCAGAGCTCGCTCACACCACATAAGAGGTACAGAGCTGATAATGAGAAGGCTAGAAACCGATTCAGAGATAGGTAAGGCATATTTAGATGTGTGTGCCAAAAAGCATCATTAGTATAGCTAAAACAAAGGCATGAGGTTTCAAGGTGAGAGAACAGAAACCAAAACTGTCAAATGTGAAATAACTCTGCTAGGGTTAAGGAGAATTCATAGGAGACCAAGATTTGGAGGCTAAACCTACAACATAAAAGCTTACAAATAGCATTTAGCAAAACTAGCCTTGGAATATTTTATTATCAGTTAATATCAGTTTAAGTGTTTATGTTTTTAAGTGTTTGTTGTTGTTTTTTTCTCCAATTTACAAGTAACTTAATCTCTTATTTTTCTAGTGTGTTTATTGATCTGTGTGATCCCCTAGTTTCAACGCTCTCCTCTCAGGCTTTTACAGAACAGCGGTATTTATACAGAGATTTCTTTAGACATACCTAGAATGTTTAGTAGCAAACTGACTTCTAAAGGGGCTGGTTGCACTAGATTGTATTTAGGGTATCAAAGTAAGGAGGGCTCATTTTGTGCTTCTTTCAAAATACATTATGGTTTGTGGGTTCAATGTTAAAATGTCCAAAAGTTCAAAGGGCAAAAATCATTTTGCAATGAAGTGTGAAATAAAATGCAGGCAAAAATGTTTTACAATTATTAATTCAAAGATCAACCGAAAATGTAGCCTAAAATGGTAAAAGCAAGGGAGACTGGGAAGTTAAATGAAGACTAAAGGGGATAAATTGTGAACCGTAATGATGAAGGGAGAGAGGGAGCTTGGTAATCCTTTATAGACACCTATTCTCCAGCGTATAAACACAACTGAATTCACACTCAGCTTACAGCTACAAACTAAACAAAACACTACTAGGAGAAAAAAACAAGACAAAAGCTTCATGCAGATTCCCTTGAGAAATGCGAGTTTGGCAGTTGTAAAGCATTAATGCTCTAAAAACACCTCATCAGTGATGCCCCTGCAAAGGCAGCGTGTCTGCCACATAAATTTGTTGCAGAGACGCAATTATCCTCACTGATGGAAAGGAGGGGGGGAAGCTCATTTAACTACTGTTTGCCTTTGCTTGCTAATCATCAAACTCCATTAATTAAAGCTTGCTCTGGTTCTGAGGATTTATACATCAGACATGATGCATACACACACAAAAACATAAAGAGGGACTGATATTCTGAGTTGATCTTTAATTTCATGTGCCATTACTGCCTGACTCTTTCACTGCTTTTTCTGCATTCTTTATAAATTCAGATGAAGTTCTGGAGATAAAAAGAAGGAACCATGATGGTTGAAAAGGTAATGCAAACTGACTGTAGAGAAAGTACTATTTCACATTGCTAACATAAAAATATTGGTTGCTTTACGAAAGATATAAAGTCACAAACTAACCAAGAAAATACAGTAAATACAGAATGCAGATAAGCTTACAAGTTCTGTGAAGCTGGTGTCACACAACAATCATATATATTCCATGCTTATGTTTGCATTTATGTCATAGACCATAAAAAACAAATATTTGGTATAGTTAACATACATGTAAATGTCACGAAGTAATGTTTTTTAAAAGATCAATATTTTTTTTTTTTCTGAAGAGGAAATTCATTTAGATTTATTAACCCTTTTTATTTATTGAGATTTTGACTTACAGATAATAAAAATGCAAAACAAAAGGTCTCGGGTAGATTTTTCAAAATAACTAGATGTTGACTTGCCTTTTAGTTTACCAAATGTCCACAGTTTAAACAGGTTAAAAATGTTGCGATAATCTTCTCATCAAATACACCTGATGTAGGCCTTTGTGTCATTTTGACAATTTAAACTACAAATCAAATCGTTTTTCCCCCATTTAATTTGTTGTTGTTTTTTACAACACATAGCTTGTTTAAAATTAACATTAAATGTCCAAATGCTATGTAACACTCAAGTATTTAAATAGGATCCTATATTGTCCACATACAGTACTTGTATTTAGATGCCTGATTTAATGCAAAAGTAAAATTTCAAGGAGATATTAAAACATCAGTTTACGGAGCTGTTCTCAAGTAGTAGGAAAACACAAGAGTATTTATATACTGTAATTGTGTTAACTATTTTACAGCATTCAAAATAAACCCTACATCATTTCTATTAGCCTATTTGTAGTTTAAGTACCTTCTTTAAACCTTAGTTTAAATACAAATAAAAAGGCATCAATTCGCATACAGTAGAGAAAGAAAAAAAACATGTCCGTAAAACATTTTCTGAAAGGAGATAAATTCCCCTCACTGGGCTGCCACCTTACCGTGGTGGAGGGGTTTGAGTGTCCCAATGACCCTAGGAGCTATGCTGTCTGGGGCTTTATGCCCCTGGAAGGGTCACCCATGGCAAACTTGTCCTAGGTGAGGGATGCGACAAAGCACAGCCCGAGGACCCCTATGATGAGTAATAGTATTGGAGTCAGTGTTCCCTCGCCCGGACATGGGCCACCGGGACCCCACTCTGGAGCCAGGCCTGGAGGTGGGGCACGTTGTTGAGCACCTGGTGGCCGGGCTTAGCAAGATGGGCGGTGGCCGAAGGCGGGGACCTTGGCGGTCCGATCCTCGGCTGCAGAAGCCTGCTCTTGGGAGGTGGAACGTCACCTCTCTGGTGGGGAAGGAGCCGGAGCTGGTGTGCGAGGTTGAGAGGTTCCTTGCCTCGACGCATGGCTCCTGCTCTGGAACCAGTCTCCTCGAGAGGGGTTGGACTCTCTTCCACTCTGGAGTTGCTCCCAGTGAGAGGCGCAGCGCTGGGGTGGGCATACTTGTCGCCCCCCCCCCCATCTCGGCGCCTGTACGTTGGGGTTTACCCCGGTGAATGACAGGGTAGCCTCCCTCCACCTACGGGTGGGGGGACGGGTTCCGACTATTGTTTGTGACCTGGACAGACATGGTTGGGCGGCATGGACCCCCCGATCTGAACCCGAGCGGTGTTTTGTTGTTGGACTTCTGTGCTCGTCATGGATTGTCCATAACGAACACCATGTTCAAGCATAAGGGTGTTCATGTGTGCACTTGGCACACATGAACACCCTTATGTATGACTGGTATCAGAGTATGGTTGGCATTGCCGGCAGTAACTCGGACTCGTTTCCAGTGAGGGTTGGACTCCGCCAAGGTTACCCTTTGTCTCTGATCCTGTTCATAACATTTATGGACAGGATTTCTAGGCGCAGCCAAGGTGTGGAGGGGATCCGTTTTGGTGACCTCAGGATCGGGTCTCTGCTTTTTGCAGATGATGTGGTCTTGTTGGCTTCATCCGAACGTGATCTACAGCTCTCGTTGGAGCGGTTCGCAACCGAATGTGAAGCGGCTGGGATGAGGATCAGCACCTCCAAATCCGAGACCATGGTCTTGAGCCGGAAAAGGGTAGAGTGCCTTCTCCGGGTCGGGGATGAGGTCCTTCCTCAAGTGGAGGAGTTTAGGTATTTGGGGATCTTGTTTACGAATGAGGGGAAATGGAGCGGGAGATCGATAGACGGATTGGTAAGGCGTCTGCAGTTATGCAGGCGCTGTACCGGTCTGTCGTGGTGAAGAGAGAGCTGAGCCGAAAGGCAAAGCTCTTAATTTACCGGTCGATCTACGTTCTTACCCTCATCCTCAACGCTGGGTGGTGACTGAAAGAACGAGATCACGGATACAGGCGGCTGAAATGAGTTTCCTCTGTAGGGTGGCTGGGCTCTCCCTTAGAGATAGGGTGAGAAGATCGGTCATCCGGAGCGGGCTCGGAGTAGAGCCGCTGCTCCTCCACATCGAGAGGAGCCAGTTGAGGTGCCTAGGGCATCTGGTCAGGATGCCTCCTGGACGCCTCCCTGGTCCCACCGGGAGGAGGCCCAGGGGCAGACCCAGGACTCGCTGGAGGGATTATGTCTCCCAGCTGACCTGGGAACGCCTCGGGATTCCTCCCAAGGAGCGGCTCAAGTGGCCGGGGAGAGGGAAGTATGAGTCTCTTTGCTTAGGCTACTGCCCCCGCGACCCCACCCCGGATTAGCGGAAGCTGATGGATGGATGGATGGATGGATGAAGATAAAATGCTAAATAAAAGAAGCTATTTAATATGTCAATCTGGTGATGCTGCTCTGTCACTCTTCAAGTCAAACAGCAAAAAAGAGCTGTCACCTAGGCTATTCAACAGGGGGAAACACTTTACTCCCAAACACACAACACACAACCAATACTAAGAGCTCAAAGACCATTTTAAATAACTTGTTTCACAGGAAGCACTTTCATTCCTGCAAGGCTAATTTTGGGCACAACAATCAGAAAAAACATAATAGATATGACAGGAACCATTTTAGTTTGGCAACATCAGAGCTACAACCAGAGATGACTGTGAAAAAGAAAAATCAAATACTGTAAATAGGCTTCAACAAAGTAACCTCTTCCTACGAATGGTCTGATAGACAAGGGAAGCGTTTATCTGGGAGAAATTACTAGGAAATGAAACAGCTGCCAATTTCATTTGGAAAAAGCTTACCTTCTCACAAGAACAAAAATATCTTTGTAGGAAACCAACCTTATGAGTAAACCCAGATTATGAGTTGAGTGGGTGTGAAGTAGGGTAATTACAGAAATAAAATGCTGCAGACTTTTAGGGCAATCTGTCTCAAGAGTGATGGAAGTGAAAAGAAAGCAATATCTCCTACAAGCAATCAAAAGAAAGGTAGCACTTAAATACAGAAATAACAAATGATAAAACAAGGGTTGAGAGAAATATAATTTAATCGTATTAAAAAACAGAACAGGTATCGAGCATTTCTTATTTTTATATAGAATTGTTTATTAATGCAAATGAAAAGTCATTTGTTGAGTCATTTTTGCATATACTTTCCAGAGACAGCAGGTATTTTTTTCAAACTTTCTTGCAAATTGACCTAAATGTTGCTAATATCTGTAATCTTTCCAATTAATCATAATAGGTACTGTTTGGCAGAGATAAATTAAGCAATTGCATATTTCTTCATTTCAAAGATGCTTGATTCCTTGTAACCATTTCCAGGTAAATAAATATAAATATTATCTTTGCAATGACATGTCTGTTCTGATTCTCCTGTATTTATATACTAGAGTTACTATTATCATATGCTAACCTCAGATATTCTACTACTGAATTTTATCTTAATTTAAAGACTTAATCTCACTCAGAAATAGGATTGCATTCTAATGACAAACTTTTATAGATAAAAACAAAACTGAGGTAATACAAAGGAAAACTTTGCTTTTTTGCATAAATACTTTTATTTTCTATTTTAAAAAAAATATTTTTGATAATACTGTAAAAAACAAAATTTTATTTTTACATTTTTGTTATGTCAACCTCTCCACACATCAATCAATCTTTTTTTTATGTTAAAACACAAATTTGCGAGGTTTTGGTTGTAATATCATGGCACCAACAAACATACCAAGATCAAATATAGGCAGAAAAAGAAGAGTGTAATAAGAACAAAACAAGAAACAAAGAAGAAATCTCTAAGTCAGAGATATGTGTCCCTGTTCAGGGATTGGAGTGGACCCCCAACCTTCTTCCCATCCCACCAAACCTCAACCGAGCCTGCATGCCTGCTGCGCTTTGGCACTCAGAGAAGTAAGCACTGCTATGAATTGTAATAACCCACCAGGACAGGAGGAAAACCAAGTCTGTGAATGGCCTGTAATATCCAACGAGATGCATGTTTGTACACATGCCTCCTAATCCAAAACCACAAACATGACACTACACAGCAGAACATACTCAATTACAATTCTGCAAAAAATACACACAAATCTGGCAACCCAAAAAGCAGAATTTTCTATTTATATAATAATGTCATAAATATCTAGTAAAGCAAGTAAAAATAATTTTTCAGAATGTCAAAGTTTATATACATATAAACATTCCCTCAACCTAGTATGAAAACAAATGTGAATGTCTTACTGCCAGGATGCAGTTAGGCTTCAGATCTACCCTTTAAGACATTGGTTTCAATTTTACAGTAGAAATTAACAACTGTTCCCTCATAGAAAATATTTCAGACCATTACTATTGTGAACAGTGGCAGCCCCACTCTGATAACAAACTGCATCAATGCAATTATCAATCATAGCCAGATGTAATTACTATGTAGGATAATGATTGGACAGCCCTTTCATTTAAAAGACAACGGTTTAAGTAATGACTAGGGAGAAAGTAGGTCCAACATAAGCACCATAGCAAACTGACCCCTGCTGATACAATAAACAGATGGCATACCCACTTCTCCCAGAAAGGCAGCAGTGGGGGAAAGAAAAAAAAAAGGAGGATACAGAGGATAGAAGGCGGGTTGTCCTTGGTGTTTACATCAAGACGTGGATTAGCAGCATGGATTACTGTCAAAAGATACCCTGTCAAGACCAGGGTTAGGAGGTCTAATCCACCACAGAGCTGCTGATATTGCAGTGAAAGCCTTCAGATTGTACTGTCAACTGGGTACATGTCAAGTAAATATCAAGAACCCAGACTGGAAGACGAACATCATGAATACACATGTAGCAATCAAACGTGTTTACAAGTATCAAGATGCCTCAAATGACAGTTTATGAATAATTCAAAGCAATATCTGAGTTTTAAAACAGCAATTTTCAAGGGAAATCATATGCGTGATTATTCATATCAAACATACTTTTCTGTAAAGTGGAAAACATTAAATTGTAAGAAAACTTTATATCGTGAAACACTGTTTTTCTTACATGTAATATGTGGTTAATTAAAGCAAAAATAAAAGATTTATCATTAGAACAGAAAGATGGGTCTTTTTTTACCTCTATAAACAGATTCAATTTGAAGGCAAATTTTTTTGGTTTACTACTCCATTTGATTAAAACCTCACCTAAAAAATATTTAACTGAAACCATTTCTCTCTTAAACCCACAGAAAAACTATAGAGCCCTTTTTTTCTGACATTAATGAAAAAAAGGAGTGACGTTATAATTACTCATCTTCAGATTTGTGTTCAGATACACTTTGTTTTTCTCACATAGTTGATGGTTCAATATATTTGAGGATTTTCACTCAAATGATTTCTTGTTTCACAATAAGTTGACTCAGACACATTAACATGCTGATACCTCCACACACTCACATCCATGGCCTCATGGCTGCAGTGAGCTGATGTGGTTTGTGATTGGTAGTTTGTTATCAGTGCACAACTAGATCTCTCAAGTCATTAATAGTGTTGAAGGATTGCCATTAACAGACTTTAACTAAGTGCCTTAAAGGGAAGACTCTTAGATTTGGCAGAGAACCACAACCACAGACAACCAGTTAAGAGTGAAATTAATAGAGAACTTATAATCACCACCTTATTGCACAGGGACAAAGCTCACAACACATTTTCACTTTGGGAGCTTTGTTGATCTATTAAACAAATCAAGATAAAATGTATGTCCCTTTCTGGATTTACTAACAGCAATGTTGAAAAGTTGTGTGGACACTGACTGCTACCATCACTTGCAAGCTGTTATAAACTAGAGTCCCATGAGTTCCAGTATCCCCAGTATGATTTCTACTTTCAGTCTGGACATTTTAGTGTAAGATTTTTGTTAACTTTACTTGCATCTAGCAGCCATTTGTCTCCTTGCCCAACCTAATTTTTTATCTTGTTTTCCCATCAACACAGAAAACGAATTATTGGTCATTGCACCCTTAAAGGTAAAATTAAAATATTTTTGTTGAACATGGGCAACGTTGATGGAATGTCAAATCATAGTGTATTTGTGTAAGACTATGTATCTCGGTGAAATAGACTCATATAACCTTGCTTTTGAGTGTATTAAGTAGAAGGCAACTGGAGTACTTCTCATTGGGGTTGACAATATATCAATTATACACATAATTTTATTTTTTTATCAATGAAGATTTCATTTTTGGAATTCCAGGAATATCAAGCAAGCAAGCAAGCAAGTTTATTTACAGAGCACAATTCATACACAAGGCAATTCAAAGTGCTTCACAGTTACATAAATTAAGAACACAAATAAAATACTTACGGGTAAAAATAACTATTTTCAGCCTGGATTTAAACATTGTTAGAGTTGAGGCTTGTCTCACTTCCTCATAAAGACTGTTCCAGATTTTAGCTGCCTGAAACTGAAATGCAGCCTCATCGTGTTTATTGTTGACTCTGGGAACCACCAGGAGACCCCTCCCTGAAGTTCTCAGGGCCCGAGATGGTTCATATGTCTTTAACATGTCAGAGATGTACTTTGGTGCCAAACCATGAAAAGACTTGTACACAAGCAGAGCTGTTTTAAATTCTATTCTCTGAACGACAGGAAGCCAGTGCAGAGACCGGAGAACTGGACTAATATGGTCGCATTTCCTGGTTCTTGTCAGGACTCGGGCAGCAGCGTTCTGAATGTACTGCAGCTGCCTAACAGCTCGTTTAGAGAGGCCAGTGAGCAGGCCGTTACAGTAGTCTAACCTGCTGGTGACAAATGCATGGATAAGTCTCTCTAAGTCCGGTTTCGACACTATTCCTCTGATCTTAGCAATGTTTTTCAGATGGTAAAAAGCTGTTGATGTTATTGCTTTGATGTGGCTGTTTAAGGTCAGGTCCGAGTCCATGATTATCCCTAGATTTCTAACCTGATTTTTTGGTTTAAGACAGAGAGACTCAAGATGACTGATAACACTTTCTCTTTGTGTCTGTGGGCCAAAAACAATGATCTCAGTTTTGTCTGAATTTAACTGGAGAAAGTTGTTTTGCTTCCAAACACTTATCTGTTCAATACAGTGACAGAGTGTATCTATAGGCCCATGTTCACCTGCCGTCAGTGACACGTAGATCTTAGTGTCATCTGCATAGTTATGGTAGGACACATAATTGCTGTTAATTAGCTGACTCGATGGAAGCATGTAGAAGTTGAATAAAAGTGGTCCCAAGATTGACCCCTGGGGGACTCCACAGGTCATGGGAATTTTGTCTGAGACACAGTTGCCAATTTGGACACAGTACGTCCTGTGCTTGAGATAGGACATGAACCAGATTAGAGCAGTACCAGAGATTCCCACCCAGTTTTCTAACCTGTGGAGTAAGATCCCATGGACCACTGTGTCAAAGGCAGCGCTCAGGTCCAGCAGAACTAAAACTGAGACTTTGCCTGCGTTGGTGTTCATGCGGATATCATTTGTCACCTTGATCAGAGCTGTCTCAGTGCTGTGGTGGGGCCTAAAGCCTGAATGGAAAGTATCAAACACATTGTTAGATAGGAGAAAGTAAGTGAGCTGTTTAAACTTTCTCTAGGACTTTTCCTAAAAATTGTAGGTCTGATATTGGCCGGTAGTTGCTCAGTACTGTGGGATCAAGACTGCTTTTCTTTAGAAGAGGCTTAATGACTGCAGTTTTTAAGGCATTTTGGAATATTCCAGTCTCAAGTGAAATGTTAACTAACTGACTAAGTTATGGTAACAAGCTGCTCAACACAGACTTTAGAAATCAAGTGGGAAATTCATCAAGGCAAGCATGTACATGAACTCAGACCAGAGATAACCTCTTCGATTTTTTTTGTCACCAACAGAAATCGAGAAAAAAATGTCACCATTGCATCACTTGGGCTCCCATAGTACAAAGTGAGGTCAGCCCGCCCAACATCTACCATCATGAATGATTGAACTAAAGATAATGTTTTACAAATATTTTCTGTAATTTTTCTTTTTTTGAACAGAAAAAGACTGAATGTAGTGTAAAGCGCTTTGGGGTCCGTAGGGACTAAGCAAAGCACTACACAAATACAGCCCATTTACCATTTAGAAATTTTCATCCCATATCACCCAGCCATACTTCTCATGTTTCTTTTATAAATGTCAACTCTGCTCTCAAAGGCCTTCTTCTTTAAGAAGCTCTTCTGTCCTCCACTTGTTACCTGTATTAATGGCACCTGTTTGAACTCGTTATCTGTATAAAAGACACCTGTCCACAGCCTCAAACAGTCAGACTCCAACCTCCACTATGGCCAAGACCAAAGAGCTTTCGAAGGACACCAGGAAAAGAATTGTAGACCTGCACCTGACTTGGAAGAGTGAATCTACAATAGGCCAGCAGCTTGGTGTGAAAAAAATCAACTGTGGGAGCAATTATCAGAAAATGGAAGACATACAAGACCACTGATAATCTCCCTCGATCTGGGGCTCCACGCAAGATCTCATCCCGTGGGGTCAAAATGATCATGAGAACGGTGAGCAAAAATCACAGAACCACACGGGGGGACCTGGTAAATGACCTCCAGAGAGCTGGGACCAAAGTAACAAAGGTTTACATCAGTAACACACTACAACGACAGGGAATCAAATCCTGCAGTGCCAGACGTGTCCCCTGCTTAAGCCAGTGCATGTCCCGGCCCGTCAGAAGTTTGCCAGAGAGCACATGGATGATACAGCAGAGGATTGGGAGAATGTCATGTGGTCAGATGAAACCAAAGTAGAACTTTTTGGTATAAACTCAACTCGTCGTGTTTGGAGGAAGAAGAATACTGAGTTGCATCTCAAGAACACCATACCTACTGTGAAGCATGGGGGTGGAAACATCATGCTTTGGGGCTGTTTTTCTGCTAAGAGGACAGGACGACTGATCCGTGTTAAGGAAAGAATGAATGAGGCCATGTATCGTGAGACTTTGAGCCAAAAACACCCTCTATCTGTGAGAGCTTTGAAGATGAAACGTGGCTGGGTCTTCCAACATGACAATGATCCCAAACACACCGCCCGGGCAACGAAGGAGTGGCTCCGTAAGAAGCATTTGAAAGTCCTGGAGTGACCTAGCTAGTCTCCAGACCTCAACCCCATAGAAAATCTGTGGAGGGATTTGAAAGTCCGTGTTGCTCGGCGACAGCTGTTGCTCGAGAAGATCTGCATGGAGGAATGGGCCAAAATACCAGCTACTGTGTGTGCAAACCTGGTAAAGACCTATAGTAATCGTTTGACCTCTGTTATTGCCAACAAAGGTTATATTACAAAGTATTGAGTTGAATTTTTGTTATTGACCAAATACTTATTTTCCACCATAATTTACAAATAAATTCTTTAAAAATCATACAATGTGAATTCCTGGATTTTTTTTTCACATTCTGTCTCTCACAGTTGAACTGTACCTATGATGAAAATTACTGACCTCTGTCATCATTTTAAGTGGGAGAACTTGCACAATCAGTGGCTGACTAAATACTTTTTTGCCCCACTGTAAGTTGTTAGGCGTTCTGTCAGTAGGTCTATTGATGCACTGAGACATACAGTAAACTGTTTAAAATGTAAATAATCCCTACAGTATCAAAGGCCATTTAGAAAATGATCAGCATGAGGATGATAAGGGGGTCCTTGGAAAGCTTGTACCCCCTTTAAGGGGTCCCTGCCCCCCAAAAGTCAAAAAACCCTAGAACAGGGGACACTAGATTTGATATGTTGGTTATCTTTAGGAACTATCAAAACTGAAGTAAGGTCTGCACTTTCTTGGGCCATGGTGGTCAACTGGTTAGGGTCTGGAACCATATTATGTCGACAACCATCTTTTGAGTGACCTAACCCTGAATGACAGGACCTGATGTAAATTGAGGACATTTGTCCTCTCAAATGTTTGAACCTAAAAATGGTGGAACAGAATATTGCAGTATACCAACACAAAAAAAAAAATTGTAAACTAATCCTAATCCACCAGCAGGAGACAATTCTAGAGAGAAAAAAAGAGTTTTACACTTGAACAATTCAAAACAAAACGATTTGATTTCAGAGATGTTCTTTTCATAAGTCCCTCAACAATACTATGCACAAACATGAAACATAGTCCAGCCAGTAAAAAATAGTTATAAAATAGCAAAATATGTAGCCTTATTATACTGCCCACTCCTTTAACATAAAGCAAACAAAGTCCAAATGAAACAAATGTAGTCTAATCTTCTTGCATAATCCCAAACAATCCATAACAGACTGTGTTTTGATGCTAAATGCTTTTGGTAAAAAAAGTGCAGCTTCAATTAAAAAAGAAGACCCGTATCTCAAAGTTTACACGTCATACATGTGTTTGACCATGCATATTTAGACAGGAGCTAAACAGATCTTACTATGAAATTGCCAAAGCAATGCAGCGGAAAGCGGTACCATGCAATGCATGGCAGGCACCCATTACGCCACACCTTGAAAGTGGATTTTTTATGGATCAGCACATAATGCTTCCCAAACGATGGAGCAGACTCCCACAATATAATTATCAAAACATTTGGCTCCATCTCAGATGGGTGCTATACCTTTTATAGGGAATTACTTGGCCAAAAAAACACGGCAAAAAAAAATTTAATGGCTTTAGTTAGTTGGGACTCCCTCTTGTGGTAAACAAAAGAACTAGAATACAATAGATCTGACGTTTTAGGGCTAGTGTAAGATATCTCAAAAAACGTAATCACACCCCTTAGAAAAGTCTTCACACCTATTAAAACATTAGTTAGCATTAGCATGCTCACTCATGTTAGCATTTTAGCTAATTTTTGCATTTTGACTAACTCATCGAACTGATTGCTTGGATGATAATGACAAAATGCTGGCTAGCATTAGCATGCTTGTTAGCATTACTTATAACTAACTTATAATTACTAATAACTACTTTTTTTAGCTAATTAAGTTTCACATCTCAATCAGTTACTCTTGCTGAACCTACCTCGGCACTAGAAACTCTGATTGGGGTACGACTGATATGCACAATGTGGGTGGCCCCTTTGCAATTACCTGAAATTTACTAGTTGCATATTTGCCTTTAAATTTAAAAAACATTTTGACCCAGCAATATTATCGTTCTGCACGAACCCATAACCATAAATGTAATCATAAATTCTTTCCCTTTGGCATACAAGTATCCCCTTCCCCTGCTCACCTTTTCTATTCAGCAATATTCAAACAATCCAGTCACAGTGCAAGTTGTAGTAAATGAGGTGTTGATATCACTCCATGTTGCACATGGCATACTTAGGCCTTCAACTTAAAAAAACAGCTTTTGTATGTGAAAATAATTTTAAATGGTGTGAGGGAGATTGCTGAAAACAGCTCAAACAGTGAGAATTCAGAATCCAAGAAAATAGTCGGGACAAAATGCAGAGATAAAACTGAGCTTAGACTAAAAACAAAAGGGAGACCAAATTTAAAGCAAGCACCACACAAACAAAATTACTCTCCTAGAAAACAAAAATGCCTCACTATAGTCCAGCATTGCATTCCAGGAAGTATGACTAAAATCCACCAATGCATTGCCTCTAACCACAACAGCCAAAGAAGGTCAAGTTAAAATGAGTTCCAAATAAAATTAAAGGTATGGTTTAATTTTTATTTCACAACATTTTAACCTCATTCTTGAGGGGTAGTCATCAGAACAAAAATGGAAAAGGACAGGAATTGAAATGAGATCTTCCCATTTCTTCCCACTACGACATTAATCCAATAGACAACTAAAGTAATACAGAACAGCATGGCTTGTTTGCATAGTCTACACTGCCAGCAAGGCAATCAAACAACAGTGCTTACAAACAAAAGCACTTCAGAATAAAATAAATAAAAAACTGGTAAAATGAGTGAGTTGGAGCAGAAAATTTACGAGTATACAGCAGTGAAAAATCAGGCTACAAAGTCAGAGAGAAAAACTTTAACTCTCTAACCTCTTCTGTGATAAAGCCTATGTGGGACCATTAAAATGGGCCATACAAATTAAATCCAGGGAATATGAATAACACTTTTTAATTTCCTGTGTAAACATGCAAGATAACCTTCAGCAAAAAGCATCAACAAGTAGACATAATGACAAGGCTGCATGAGAAGTTGCGGAGGAGTTGTGGACCAGGTTCAAACAAGTTTAAAGTCTACTGGTGCCTTGAGGGACAGCACAGACAACTTTCACCACATTATTTGAATAAATCAGCATTGGGCAAAGGAAAACGGTAAAACTAAAAGAGAATGTCACAGTAGTAGAGTAAGAACGAGCTGTAAAATAACACAGAAAGTGGTATTTGATACATATGTACTGTAAATATTTTAGGAAATTTAAAACCGGTTTTGCTCAATAACCTTTGCCTGCACCAAAAACCAATGAAAACATTTATTATTCCATCATCAAACACTCAACATCATAAGAAAGGTGTTAATTTTCAACTGGTTTCAGCTCGTCAGGCACTGGGACAAAGAAAAACATCTTACAAACATGCCAAAGCAAATGCTCCTTGAGGAACCCTCTGGCAAAAATCCTGTTTCTGACAAAGCCACATCACAAGATCAGACCTGCTTAGGCTCAAATATCTAAAGACAGCTTGTTTCAAATGTCATGTTGATTAATGTTAATTCATCTAGATTCTAAATCATTCAGTAAGAGCAGGTAGTTGCTGTTCTTCAATTTCTTTGTTTTTTGAACAAATCTAAAATAGACGTGACCTTAAAGATTAACTTCTTAAAACAGGGAAGCTTGATAATTCTTAAGGCTTTGTGGGGTGATTATATTAAAAACGATAAGCAGGTGCTTTAATTTATCTCAAAATCTTTTACCACTCTACTTTTTTATTCATCTTACAGTTAAGCACTGACTTAAAACAAACCAGAAATCGGTGCTGAACTAAATATGTGCAAGGGATGAGAAACAGTTTTTTTTTTGTCACGTTTGTTCGTTTTTTGCACGGTTCTATAAAACACCAGTGTGCACACACAAATCTACACTAAAGTAGATCACAACACACATCTGTGAGCCTCATCAGAGCAGAGGATGATTTGGTTTACTCAAAGCACGTGGATTACAGCTCTCCCTTATAATCCTTAGAAAACATGTCTTTAAGATCCCAGTTCTGGTTTGTGATGCACAGCTGGAACTAGAATCACTGCTTGTTCCATTATTAATCTGTTATTTTTTTCCTCAGTTTTCTAGTTGAACCTCTCTTAAGCTCCTATTGTTCCACTAAGACAGAAAAGAATATTTAAGAAGGGAAATATAAACCAGTAAGCCACAATTATGACATCTATGTTTTGGAAAAGGACATTACTGTCCGTTTAAATATAGTCTTTGAAAAAACAACTACGAAACAGCATTAAACATTTATGCAGTAAATTACTGTCTATATATATATATATATATATATATATATATACACATGAAACACACAAACACTATATATACATATATTATTTTTTTCAATCCAAACAATCTAGCTGAAAACTACAATTAAAAGTTACATTTAACAAATGCACCTTAAATACAAATAATATATGGAGCTATGTCCCATTTGTGTGTAATCAAATAGTGAGGTGCTGCAGTGGTTATTGCTATAAGATTTTGTATTTTGTGCAGGACTTATGACTTCTCCTGGGGGTGTCCATGTCGTTCCGGAGGCTGAAACCACACTCCGCTGCCACACTGGAGACTGGACTACAGCCAAAGTTTTAAACCAAAGTATTATTCCTCCAATTGAAACAATCAGAAGTCTAACCGTTTCCTGACCTGAAAAACTATTGTAGGAAAGCCCACAGTTGTAAAGCAGCAGTAGGCACTGGTGTTTGGCGAACACCAAGGTCTGTGGAGCACGTATAACTAGTTGGTCGTAACATGCAGTTATCTTCTGGTCAGCGAGATGCATTGAATATAGTGTCAGGGAATCTTTTCTTTAACTGATTTATTTACCTGGACTTCATGCGTAAAGATGTAAATATCTGCACATCATCTGTAACAATGACAGACAGCCTTCAGATTTTTTGTCACCATTCTAAAAACATGGTCAAATACAGAAAATATTTGGTTAATGAAACCCCTGATATATATAGGAAAGAAATATATCAGAGTAAAGAAATGTAAATGTAAAATGTAAAATGTCTGCCTTCAATAAATTACTGCAATAGAAACAAAAAAAATTAAATTCCTTTACAAAATCACAAAATAAATTGATTTAAAAAAAAAGGTATAAAACCACAAACAGTTGTCCAAATCTCCAAAACAAAATCTACTTATTTTATTTTCCAAAAAAGGGAAAAAAGATTATAGAAAAAAAAAATATCTCAGAGAAATTATTACTGTTTACATTACCTGTCCACAGCTGCTGAGAAACTACTGCAAGCTAAGAATAATATCTTCTTAATGGTAAATTAAGGTAACGTTTTTACTAAACTACAGAAATTAAAGAGTAAATACCTAAAAAAATAACTTCCTATTGCATTGAATCTTGGCTACCACTGGTGCTGATAAACTACTATAAAGGCAACATTTTAAAATAAAAAATACCCAAAGTATTTTTGCAGAATTACTCATGTGCCCCAGGGCTCCGCTTTAGGCCCAGTGCTTTTTAACCTGTATATGCTCCCTCTTGGCAGTGTTATCAGGCGACATGGAGTTAGCTTTCACAGTTATGCTGATGATACACAGTTGTACATCTCCATGTCTCCTGATGACACACGGCCAATCGATGCACTTTTTAACTGCATTTTAGACAATAAATCCTGGATGGCAGAAAACTTTCTCCAGCTCAAGCAGGACAAAACGGAGGTTTTAGTTATCGGTCCTGAGGCTCAGAGAGAGAAACTTTTACCAGAACTACAATCATTGTTATTTAATCCTTCTTTACAAGTGAAGAACCTGGGTGTGATTTTTGACTCTGAGCTGACTTTTATCCCTCACATTAAAAATATCACCAAAATAGCTTTTTATCACCTAAAGAACATTGCCAGAGTCCGCCCCCTTCTCTCTCGGGCCAATACGGAGACGCTAATGCATGCTTTTATCACCAGTAGAATTGATTATTGTAATGCCCTGCTTTCTGGTCTTCCCAAAAAGACTACCTCAAGTTTACAGCTTTTACAGAATTCAGCAGCTCGTGTCCTGATGAAGACTAGGAGGCGGGAGCACATTACACCGGTCTTAGAATCACTGCATTGGCTCCCCGTATGTTTTAGGATCGATTTTAAGGTTCTTTTAATGGTTTTTAAGTGTCTTAATGGTCTTGGGCCTTCTTATCTGTCAGAAATGCTTTTACTGTATGAACCCTCGCGGTCTCTGCGCTCCTCTGGCAGCCATCTCCTTGTCATCCCCAAAGTCAGGACACAGACTCATGGTGAGGCGTCTTTCCATTATTATGGCCCTCACCTCTGGAACAGGCTGCCAGAGGATCTCAGGGCCGCAGAGAATGTTCATGTTTTTAAGAGCAGGCTCAAGACTCACCTTTTTAGCTTAGCCTTTAACTAATTATTATTTATTAATATATTTTTAACCGCTCAGCATGTTTTACCTGATTTAATTTTTAGTTTAGCTTTTAACTGTTTATTTATTAATCTACTTAGCATTTTTATTATTTGTTTTACACATATTGTTTTATACTTTATATTTTATAAACTTTATATTTTAATGTATTTTAATCTTTCTTGCTAGTGTTTCCTCTCTGGGGGGCCCCCTGCATTGGGGGCGGTGGTCGGCTGTGGCTGCCTGGGTGCCCCCCAGGTAGCGCTTGGGTGGAGGTGGGGGTACCAGCCCTCCCTCCTCTGGGCGCCCTGGGTCGGAGCCTTGGCTGCTGCTGTTGATCTGCTGCTGCTGATGCAGATGGCTCCCATGATGGCATTTCCTGGCTCATCTGTACTCAGCCCGCTTTTTGTAGCTTCTAAGTGTGTGTGTGTGTGGGTGTGAGTATGGCTGATGGGTTGGGTTGGGAGGGGGTTGTATTTGCATTGATGATTTTATTTTTGAAGGGGGGGTTGTGGGGTTATTTTAAATCTGTAAAGCACTGAGTAAATTTGTTTGTTTGAAAGTGCTTTATAAATAAAGTTATATTGAGTTTGATTGATTATATTTATATTTGAGGTTATATTTTTATCAAAAACGATTTGCAGTATTTATGATCTCATACTATGAACAAAAATAATGTAAGATTTTAAAATGTACACTATCACAGAAAATACTGTAATATACAGATTATCAGTTCAGCAAAGATAATGGATGGCCATTTACCATAAATACCACAATGTATCTTTTTTAGTTTATCCTTTATAACAAAACTATAAGTGAATTCCAGGAATGACACTGATGTATTCACATAATGTACACCTGTGATGCTGATCTGATCTTGACTTATTGGTTTAACAGTCAAAAAGATTCTTACAGCCTTGATCCAGCTACAGTCTTGAAAAAAAAAAATCATGTCATAATTTCTTGTTCAAATGCCTATCCAGGACACATTAGACTAGGCCATGTGGGACAGTTGGAAAATGTGGGACACCAGGAAAGAGAATGTCTACACCTGCAGAGACTTGCAGCCTGGACTCAGAATAGTGAAAAATGAGCAGTTTGACAAGATGTGTCAAATGTGCCCTTACAGCTGCTGAGATACTCCAGCTTTAAACACATTCAGTGAATTGTGTCGTACAACTGCTACCACCCTTATCTGATAAACGAGCAGAAGTGGGATAGACGATGTGTAATTTCCATAAAAGGTCAAAGTGAAAATTAGAAATGTATTGTAAGAAATGACTATGAGTAAGTGACTTGATATTTAACTTGCTCTACAAACTAAATATGTTCTCAAGTTATTAAATTATTTCTAAAAATGTACTCACACACATGCTGAAATCCATTTCTGTGTGCATTTTTGTCAAACACATCCAACACTAAAACCAATGTTGTCATAAAGTCATAGTAGGTAATAATTGCTGGTAATTTTAAATAATTGCCTGTAATTATGGAAAGCAGCCCACTGTGAGCTAGAAATGGAGGTGTTTACAATGTTAACATTTAACTATTCAAATCACAGAAATAAATGATTTATGCAGTATAATATTTCCATTAATGTAAATTTAAAAAAACCTAGAAAATAAAAAGATGTCTGAAAATATCATTCTTCTCTCTTATTGTTGTTCAACTATTAGTTGGAGCTTGAAATTTGAAATATATTTTTCATTTGCAAAATAATGCAATAAAAAAACACGTATTATTAACAATGTAATTAGGAAAGAATTAAGTCAGCCAAATGTAAAAAAAAAGGTTTAAAATTGGTCTATTTTTTTCATTTTGTGAAAATTCTGGGGGGAAATACAAGTCCCCTCATTTTAAAATATTTGCTGGTTTGAGTGGGAAGTATTTTTAATAAACCGGTAAGCATTATAATGTGGAGAAAATAAAAATACAAAATACTATATTTAGTAAAACAAAATAATATAAACTATTGGTTAGGGGTCAAGTTTTGTTTTTATTTTTTAAAGATAGAAAACAATCCACCATGAACCATCCAATTCACAAATATACAGGTAAAACTCATATGTGAATATCATGCAAAAATTACTTTATTTCGGTAACTCAAATTTAAAAGGACGTTACATGCAAAGTGAGATATTTCATATCTCTTACTTGTTATAATTATGATTATGTATTCATGATTATGACCTGACAGTTATGCAGAAAATCATCATTGAAACCTCAAAAGGTAAATGCAAAAGTTGGATGTTCCAAAAGTGCTGTATCAAAGCATATTAGAAAGTTATGAGGAAGGGAAAAGTGTGTAAGAAAATGGAGCACAAGCAGCAGGGATGACCACAGCCTTGAGAGGACTGTCAGGAAAAGGCCATTCAAAAGTGCTGGGGACCTTCACAAGGAGTGGACTGAGGATGGAGTTAGTTCATCAAGAGCCACCACACACAGACCGATCCTGGACATAAGCTTCAAATGTTGACTTGCTCTTCTAAAGCCACTGCTTGTCTGTTCCTCAGTGGTCACAAAGTCCTTGTTTCTGATGAGAGCAAAGTTTGCATTTCATTTAGAAACCAAGGTCTCAGAGTCTGGAGGAAGAATGGAGAGACATAAAATCCAAGATGCCTGTTGATGAAGTACAATTTGAAGTTTCAACAGTCTGTTGATATAGGGAGGTGTTGGTGCACTTTGCTTTAAGTCCATCTACAGCCATCTACAGGAACATTTTAGAGCACTTCATGCGTCCTTCCGTAGAAGCGTTAAGCTGACTTCATTTTCCGGCAGGGCTTGACACCTGCCCAACCTGACAAAAGTACCAAAACCTGGTTTAATGACCATCAGATTACTGTGCACGACTGACAGGGAAACTCTCCTGATCTGAACCCCAAAAAGAACCTATGGGGCATTGCCATGACAAGATAAGAGACATGAGACCAAACAATTCAGAAGAGCTGAAGGCAGCTATTGAAGCATCCTGGTCTTCCATAACATCTCAGAAGCGCCTGATAGCATCAATGCCAGGCCACATTGAGGCAGTAATAAAGGTAAAAGGGCCTAAACCAAGAACTTAGTACATATGCATGACTATAGACACGTTGAAACGTGACGTCACGCACCCAAGCGCCCGCCCCCCAGCGACTCTCTGGAGGGCAGAAACACCTTTAGCTCCCACTGCCTTCTATTGTTATTGTAAATGACAATTGTCAATAGATTGGCGCTACATGGTGGTTAAAGAAAAATCTATCAGTACAGTTAACATCTGCAGCGCTGTAGGCTACAGAAATAGAAGATAAAGGGGCAATAATAATATTTAATAGGTTTCAACTGATTAAATATGCTGTCGTCTATGGCTGAGTTAGAGTGGATGATTCATCCATCCAGGGATCCAGTCAGATGAATGAATCTACTCATCTCCCACACTGCAGGTATTTTGACTTTAATATATTTGTTTGTCTTCTTTTCTTCTACGGTGTAAAGTTGAGGCAGGATGATCAAATAATGTAGATCTCTGTAAACTGAACTGGCGGCGGTAATATCTGAGGAGTTTCTGCCCGTAGCTTGTTAGCCGTTTGAAACGGTCCGGGAGCTAGCTCTGTCGCTATCTCAGCTTTCTTACATTTTACTAATTGTATAAACGGCTGCCTGATTACACGTTCGGCTCTAAGTTTATTTTTTTATGGGCACCTGTTTACAGCCGTGGTGCTGCGCTCAGCCTGACGGTGATGTCATTAGCTAGCTGTTTTCTACACAGAATGCTACCGCAGCCTGCACTGTGTAAGCTGTCGGTTTGCAGTGAAATTGCTTCATAACTCAGTAACATCTTGTTGTCGCTGGGTTGTGAATATTTCTATGACATGTCAGTAATCTGGTGAAGTTATAAATAGTGGCGTGTCAGGGGTTAAACTGGCTGAATGGTAACTCAGTTTTTCTGACTCATCAAACTGCCGTGTTGATGATCGATCGGTATAAAAATTTGTTAGAAGAATTGAGTGCTGGGTTTTCCTAATGATTGTATGCCTTCTTGGTTCTGCTCTGTAAAGTACAGGCTTGTTGATCATTGTAGATATCCCCATACTGAACTGGCGGCGGCCGCCGGTCATATTGGAGGAGTTTCCTACCGTAGCTGCTAAGTAAAAGGTCATTAACGGTCTGAAAGCTTTGTGCTGCATTCAGTTAGCTTTCTGGTGTGACTTTTTCGATACTCTGCCCAAAGATGGTTTAGGTTTTATTTAGTTTGTCTAACTGTTCGACTGCGACCGCACGGCTTTGCATAGCGGTGTGGAAGCTTTTTGCCCTCCATTGTTGTACGCATGCGCGAAAATACCCGGATGAAAACAATAACATTCAACGTGTCTATACTTTTCAAAGGTCTGACATTTCTCTATTTACAATCCTTGTTTTATTGATTTATTTAAATCTCCTATTTTTGGGAGATTTTGAATTTAGAGTTTTAATAAAATGTAAGTCATAATCAATCAATTCTAACAAATACAGGTTGAAATATCTCACTTTGCATGAAATGAGTCTATATAATACATTTGTTTCACCTTTCAAGTTGAATTATTGAAATAAATTTACTTTTGCATGATATTCTAATTTTTGTGTTTCATCTGTACACTACTTTGTGACAACCTATCACTTAAGCTCCCAATGGAATTCAATTACATTTTTGGTTGTAATGTGATAAAATGTAAAGAAGTTTACAGTATAAATACTTTTGAAATAGTTTGCATCTGCACACTGTATTCAAAAACTCCCCGACAAAAACAAACCCAAATGTGCATATGCTACAGTGAAAACGTTAATATTGGAAAGAGCTAAGTTTAGAAAAAAAGTTTTTAAAAATCCTAAATCAAAAACTTTGCTCGGAACACTTGAGTTAAAACTTCCCTATCTTAATATATTCTGTTTAAATTGCATGCAAGCTCACATTCCCCAGAATGCACAAAGAACAGACTCAAGTAGCATTGAATGAACCAGAAAAAAAGTTATTTTTCAAGTATTATGTTGTTAAGATTATTCTAAGAGGACTGATTGACTGGAGAGATAAACTAAATTTAAAAAAGGAAAATTTAATTTCCATCAGTAGATGTAAATTAGGCAATGTTAGCACATAGTTATAGTCTCATTTTACCATATTTATTTATTTATTTGTCTTAACAACATACTTAAACTTTGAATCTGATTGATATCAGCAGTAAAATAAAAGGAAAAAAAGATGGCGAAAATGTATAAAACTGAGGCACTTATCAGCCATAATAACTACTCATAATAATTATTCTATTCTCTTTGATAACCTAAAAACTACATAAATTTAGTTTTAAAAAAATACACGTAACAAAATGAATGTACCTGAAAAATGAACTTGACTATATTTACAAGAAAATCCTTAACCTGAAACGAAGTTGAAAAGCATGTCACTAACTACAAAAGAGTCAGAATTCAGGCGAGTTAACGCTTCATTACATTTCTTTTCACAGCCCCTCCCTATTTTTTTACCTTCCGTTAAACATTTTCCCTTTTAACTCAATCTCTAAGCCTGTGGCATCAACACACCAGACAAGCTTACAAGCTAACAGTCATTTAAAACAGCAAGCAAGAGGATGCAAAACTGTTATTCAGCATTTCACCACACTCTTTTCCCCTCTTACGCTTTGGCTTTCCATTCAGAGTTATGGTTATTTTTACACTTGCAGATAAAAAAAAATAAAATAAAAAAAACAGCTTTCGAAAATACAGTAACACATGGTCTCACATATTTGGTTTCAACATCTGCCCGGAGGGCCTACAAGAGTCAAGTCAAAGCTTAGCAAGAGAACTGCCATGACAGAACAGAACAAAAGAAGAAGAGAAGGTCGCTGAATAGATAAATGAAACACTCAAGCATTTCTTTTTCCTCTGTAAACTCAGATGATACCGTTAATTTCTGATGAGCCAACAGTGCATGTAGCCACTGTAGCTTCAATGTCCCTGCTGGGAGCAGGAGGGATATGATTGTCAAATTGCATAGATCAGGAGTTTCAAACTCCAGTTTTCAAGGGCCAGCGTCCGGCAACTTTTAGACCCTATCCACATGTAGCCGGGTATCCCAAAAAACGGAGATATTTTTCTATGGTTTAGCCAGTCATCCACACGTAACCGGAGATTTTCGGCACCAAAAACAAATCTTTTTAAAAACTCTGCCCAAAGCGTTTTCTCAATTTTCCGTATCTGCGTGTAGATGGTTGAAAACGGAGTTTTAAGAACCATAACGTCACTATCCACAACAACAAAAAAATGGTCAAACATCACTTGTGTGACCTGTGTTTAATCTCAAAAACAGCATTTATGCCCTCAGAGCTGGGTTGGCATCATCTATTGTTAAAGCGCGTTTTGTTTGTTTGCTTTTATAAGTTGCATTACTGATGCATACTGAAGTTAGAGGATAAAAAGTTACTCTGAGCGGATAGAATTTGGGAGAACTACTGCCCCCTACAGGTTTGCCACGTCTATGAATGTGCTGAAAAATGAATTTATCCGGTTAGGTGTGGAGGACTTTATTTATTTTTTTCAAGGAGCAGAGGAAAATCTTTGTTTTGTTTTTTAAAAACCAGCTACGTGTGGACATGGACTTAGATGTCCATTACACACCTGAGTCCAATGGCAAAAAAAATAAAGCTTATTTATTATTATCACAACATTGATTACTTAATTGATGAGTGACAAGAAGGGGGTAGATTTTATCTGGTATAAAAGTCCAAAAATAAAAAGTTGAAATACTGTTTATTTTATTCAAACTACTGAAAGTCCAAGATCAAGATGAAAAAGTAAATGCACATTTTATTCCAAGTGAGTGAAAAGATTCTCTGCAACTGGCTGGTGAGAGTTTGGCTGTGAGTCAATCAATGCCTTTACACAGACAAAAGCCATCCCAAATCCTATCAACGGAAAAAAAAAAAAATATACTCAAGAAAGGCAAAAGGGAGTCACACACAGAAAGAGTAAAAACACAAAACCCTGTGTAAGCCTTTCTAATTCTTTCTGTAACATTGCTAATGTTTTGCCACAAGACAGTGATGTTCCCTGAGGGGAGGGAGGAAACAGGAAGAGGTAGAGTAAATGTAAAGACGGAATTACATTAAGTGGATCCTGCCTGAATCCCACTACCTTCTGGCTAAAAAAGCAGCAGGGGTTCCCCTTAAACCTGCTGTTTTACTATTTTTGTGGTAGCACTGAATACTGATGTTCACCAACACAGAGATAGGACTGAAAGTGTCATGGTAAAAGAACGAGTGTAGAAGCAAGTGGCTGTGACAGAAATAGAAAGGCATATTAACATTAAAGTCTCAAAGGAAACTTGTAGGATCCCTCCTGCTAGCACACTTCATTATCTCTAAACTAGTAAAGCACTCAGAGAGCCCAAACCTCCATCAAGGCAGCTCAGTCACAGTAAGGCGTGTCACGCCCAAAATTCAATCACTTGTTCCTGGTCCCACTGTGAACATTTCCTAAAAATTTCATCTAAAAGCCATCTTTAACTTTTTGAGTTACAGTATGTTGCTAACTAACAGACATGTGGAAAAACAACAAACCCTGGCAAAAACATAACCTCTGTGGCAGAGGTAAGAAAATGTAGGAATGATCTTTGTACATTTGATGGTAGTCTTTCATCCCTAAAGGAACCATTGACAGTCATTTGGAATCTCAATAGGTAAATTAATTATAGTTGGTGTTGATTATATTCTGCTTTCATTAAAAGCTTCCTTGTGTGTTTAACAAAAACTTGCAGCTACACTAGTTTTGGTTTTATACCCTTCCCAGTTTGAAGAGATGCTTTGAGAGCTCACAACTAAAAACGAAGTCACCGACCTCTTTCAGCACTAAACATCGAGCATCGATTCTCTTTTCAAGCTGAAACAAGTTCAATTTTTCTAAAGAGCACCACTTATTAAGGTCAATCCACAGCTTCAGAAAAGTAAAGTTCGAGGAGAGTCTAGCCCCATCATGAGGGTAACTTTTAGGAGCAAGCACACCACAAACAACCTTCGGAAGAAAGATGAAAAGGCTTCATGCTCTGTTGCTCAAAAAGGTTAACCTGTAAATCCTTAAACTAATAAGAAAAGGCTAACCAACAAATCATTTTTACAGTAAAGCTTAGTTTATACTTCTCCGTCAGCAGAGGTGCGGAGACATGCACTGCCATTATGTGTTGTTGCAAGGGCTCTCTGAAAGGCACGCAAGAACAGACAGAGTAGAGCTTAATTTTTTAACTATGCATCAAACTTAACAGAGTGCACATATCTGTGATTGGTCAGCCCATGATTATTTCACCAGAACGGTGCTCCATAGTCAATGTAATTAGTAGTAAATGCATCTTTTGGCAGCAGATGTTTCATATTGCAAAGCTAGTTTATCTAATTTGGTCTTTTGACAATTTTGAACACCAGGAAGTGTAGAGAACAACTAAACAGACTGCTGTGTTTGTTTACATGTGTTTTAGATTATTCAGTGAGCTGCACTTCTAGTAAAAAAGCTTTCCAGCTCAATCAAAACTAGCTCTGTCAGCCATTGCTCCTTGACAACATTTACAAGCTAAAGTAAATACATTCTGATCAACCAGAGATGTCACTGCACTGGTAGGCGGACCCATCAGAAAAGGCCTACTCCCCCTGCTGCCCTGGTGGGGAATTGCTTTGGAACAACTGAAAAGTATAAAAGGAAAAGGTCTTCATCAATTCTGAGTGCCACACTGCCAGACATGAAATGTAAATAAAAAAGGAGTTAGGCCTGGATTTTCACACTAATCCAGGAATTTAGTGAGCTCTAAACCCAACATTTTTAGCTGATTGGTATCCCTGTCCCTACCAAATAACATTTCCACAACATGATCCTACCAACACCATGCTTCCACTGTGTGGGGTCTGCTAAAGGTGACTGGCAGAGTTATTATTTTACCTCACAATCTTTAGCATTTAGGCCAACAATGGTCCATTTTGGTCTCATATGACCAAAGCATTTTGATCTTTAAGTTTGGCATGTATCCTACAAGATTTGTAGCAAATTGTAAAACACAACTTCTCATGTCTTTCTTCAAAATTTCAAAAGGGTCAAAATTCTTGCCGATCTTCCACAAGGGCAAGATCTGCGTATCACACAACAAAAAGCTGTGGATTTCTGCTACTCCTCTTAGCTATTTCTTTGATTAACACTCCCCTTGAAGAGTGGATCCGTGATCTGTTTCTTAGTCATCATGATTGCAGTCTTTCAACTAATGTTCTCTAAAAAAAATCTTTGAGGCCATCACAGAGCAGCTGTAGTTATACTGAGATTTAAATATACACAGACTGATACTTAGGTTAGTTCTGTGGTTAAGTGGTAGAAAATTAATTAAAATTCAGGCATCACGGCAGAGGAAAGATGAATAATTTTGAACATCCAATGTTTAAAAATTTTTTTGTAAAAGAAAAATTGAAAATGCTTTATTATCTGTCCACTTCAGAATTATGTACTCCTTGGTGTTGGCCAACCACCTCAAATCAAACTAAAATCTACTTCAGTTAGTGATGGGTGGCAAATAGTAGAAAAGTTTAAAAAAAGAAAGGTATAAAAACTTCTATAAAGGCACCGTTTACCGATGTTAAAAGCTAGTTCAGTGGAAGAACAATAAAAAAGTCAATGCAGTAAGTTGCTCAAATCACGCAAAAAAAAAGTTCAATTGATTAATGAGAAAACATTGCAAGCACTGAGTATTTTCTAATCTGAACTAATGGAGCATGAAAGTATTTATGCATCTGCTACACCATGTTTCTCTACATTTCTTTGCAACGAACAGGATGAAAACAGAATTAAGAACCTAATCCTTGCATGGACTTAAGGCATCAATGAAGGAGCAAATGAGAGTGAATGTAGTGCAAAAAAAAAACTAAGATTTCTGCAATTTCTTCATCATTCCATGCATCTGAAACAAAACTAATTTACTGTTTGTCATGCTTGGCTTGACACACACAAGCATAAGAACCAATATGCCCCAGCGTGTCAACTGACGCTGCATCAAAGAGAACACCACAGCTCCATATGAATCATAGGGACCTGGAAGGAACACCTAATATGGTCTTATCAAAAGGAGCAGTCTAGCAAACACACTGATGCGCTGCTGGCTTTCAACATCGCCCTGCATCTCGTCTACAACATCTTTTTCTCTGTTTATACCCTTCCTCATAGGTCATTCCAATGTCAGAGCAGTGTTTTTTTGCACTTTTTGCTTGCCACCATACAAAAACACACACAAATAAAGTTATGCGCCTGGCAGCTTGGAGTAAGAAGGAAAGATATGGAGGATAAAGCTAGAGGCAGAATGAGTGAGAGAAGAACTGAGTAATAAGATGAAATAAAAGCACGAGAGAATACTAGAGGGAGGAAAGAAAAGCAGTGCAGCTGTGATAGAGCATGTGCATGTGTTAAACTCCTTAAAAAATGCAAGTGATATCTTAATAGAAGTCTGCAGTCAAGAGATGTTAACAGTAAAAACATATACATAAAAAAAATCTAGTTTTGAAGCAAATGCTGACTTAATGGTTCAAACAATAGCAACCATTTTCATTCAAAACAGATGCTTTCTAATGTATTGATATCTTCTCACAGCATTCACCAAGCTTTTTGTTTGGAGATCCACAGGTCGGATCTCTGCTGTCATTGCTGGGGCAAACATCAATGTGTAGTGCCGTGGTGCATAACAAAAGGCTTAATTACATACTTGTAAGCTGTTATTCCTTTAATGCAGCATAGAATTCCCTGTCTTACAATTTCAATTTAGATCAAAAGTATCTAAACCAGAGTCAAAGATACCATCTCTGTGTCAACTAAAACATGTAATCCACTGCAAATCTATTTAAACTCAGATCATGATGATAACGAGATTATATGTATCAAGTGAAGCGTAACTCAAAAATTATACTTAAACTAATTTTAGAAATTATATTTAAAAGAAACAACAAAAACTTCTCTCCACCATAGTGAAAACTCAAGGTCTGATTGGTGCAATCCATAGGCCTTACCTTCATGGAAGCATGGTCTGACACAAGACCACTGTTTGGAGAAAGCAAGAAGAAATCATGTTTCGTACAAGCCATGAAGAGAAAACAGCAAACCTGTGGAAGAAGGTGCAAATCCCACAAAAGACAAAATCCCCACAATGACACATGGAGAGTGCAGCATATCAAACTGTGGGGAAGCTTTCCTACATCTGGACAACTGAAGCTGGTCCAAGTTTATGGCAAGATGAATGGAGTTAAATGCAGTACAATCTGTTAGAAAACCAGTTAAGGGCTGCAGAAGACTTGAGAGCTGGCTAGCGGTTAATGCTACAGCAGGACACTACAAGTAATGCCAGCTCTACAATGGAACGCTTTAGAATACAGCACACTCTTGTTAGAATACCGTAGTCAAAGTGCAAGACCTAAACCTAATTGTGGCTTTGTGAAAGTTTAGATGTAAATGTGTAAAGGTGAAAGATACATATAGCACCTCAAAAGACTTGCTAGAATGCAGCAAAAGGTGGTTCTACAAAGTGTTGACTCAGGGGTGCTGAATGTAAATCGACGCATAGCGTATAATTTTCCTCCGCCTTAAACAATGCACCACTTTGTGATAGCCGTCTCATAAATTCCTAACAAAATAGACTAAAGTTGTTGAAAGAGATGAAAAAGTCAGTGCATTGTAGCAATCATCTGTCAAGACAAAAAAAAAGTAAAAGGAAAGGATCACACCACCTAAAACCTGCTTCCAGGTTAATATCCCTGTCTTTTTGTCCCTTACTGTTCTGAAATATGCTAGACACAACACGGTGGGAAGAACAGTTGGGAACACAGAAATACAATTTGCAATCTCCTCTGTGGTGTTGTGTGGCGTGAGAGGGGAGCGAGCCTAATTGGACACCGGCCTGTGTCTGGTAGTCCTGTCACAGCCCACAGGGGTGTAAGTGTGTACAAGTGAGTGAGAGAGGGAGGGAAACAGAGGGAGAGAGAATGAGAACAAACAGAGAACTCCATTCAGGTCTAATTCACAGACGCATCATTCAGTCTGACATGACGATACGTCTCTGTGACCGAAGTATTCATATGGGGCCTCGCCAGCCATTCACAGATGCATCATTCACACAAACACACTTCCGCTGGATCTTGCCTACATGGCCACTAGGCATTTATATCACTATGGGGAATGTGTCAGAGTTTTTCCCCATTCATATTCAGTTAGTTTCCCCTGAACATGAATATCCTGCAAAGATTTTATGTGCCACTTATTCTTGCAAGGATACTGCCCCCAAATGCAGTTAATGTCTTCAGTACCAAGGCTGGAGTGAGACTTTACCCATTAGCAAGTCATAATATTGACAAGGCCTGCTCTTGTCAAACTGCTGTGCTGTAGCCGTAACATTGGCCGACAGACAGGGGTTGGTATGTCAATGTGAGGTGCTCATGTGCCAATAAAAGGCTGCCATTGCCATTCCTATTGCAGCATTTGATTGACAAAATGCAGGAAGAGGAAGGGGACATGAACACGACTAAGGGTTTTTGCTTCTTTCACAGAGATCAACACTCATTTGGAATTTGACGAAAAGACAAGGATGCAAAACAACAAAAAGGGATTTTCAGACTGCTTAAGTACTAAACTTTTTTCAGGACTCCTGCAATAGTAAAAGATACACAGCTAAAGAGTAAGCATATCTAGAAATGTGTCAGAGATAAAAAAAAAAAATGTATCACAATCACAAATGCTAAGTAAAGCCAGCATACAGTTTGAAACAATACAAATTACTCCTAACGGCCAAGTGTCCAGCAGATTATCCTCTAAAAGCTTATGATAGATGTTTTAAATCATCTGCATGTATTTGGTATCAGACCAGGTTCTTTGAGAGCAAAAATCCAAGACTTCAGCAAGATCTCTCATGTCAATAGAAGTCTAGTACATAGGAATCAAACAGTCTGTCTCACAAGCCTGTGTACAACACTGCCCCTTATGGATTTGCAACACACAGCCTGGTTCTTTTATCTATATGCCCTCCTGTGAGGGATTTAATTGAAATAAGGTGTGCCATGCTTCCAAAGCAAAATTAATATTTTATTTTTTTTAAATAGTAATCTATACAAAAATGATAGGATGATCTAAATTTGGACTTCCAAGAGCAAGACTGAATTGATGCATTTAGTCTGAACTCTAAGTGGATATGAGGAGAAAGAGACCAGTTGAGGGGCTCGGAGCCACTGCTGTAACGGGGATCTGCACTTTGCACAAGCAGAGACCCTTTATGTGCATGAAAGGAAAATAATGGCACAAGGGAGGGAGATAGATGTAATGATAAGGAGAGTTGAAGAAAAATTTACAAGCCAGATTTTTACTCCAATACATAATTTATACTTGTAGGCTGAATGTGTAGCATGTCAAAACAGCTTGTAATATGCTTCCTTCTTTTATCTCAAAATCTGTTCTAACACCAGCAAACCTTCAGACTCAAATGTAGATTGACAGTGTTGCAGTAAAATGACCCTGAGATGGGCAGAGTAGGCGATGGTCGACTTTCTAATGTAACAAAAAGAAACATCTTTTTCTTTTAACTTTGTGTATTGGGAAAAAGATCCCTAGTTAACTTCCTTTAAGAAGAAAGTGTGCCCTAAATAATCTTTATCCATTCCCTTATTACAGTAGGCCACATATTACTCATTTTTCAGATTAGTACAATTCTAACCTTGTGAGCATGCAAACTGAACTCAGTAAGAGGAATTCCTGAAGCAAGTTCGTAAATTGTCTGTCTAATAAACTAAAATATTAAATTTACACTAAAATTAAAAACAGCAGTTCTGTCACTAAATTATAATTAACTGATAATAAATGTAGAAAGTCCAGTCAGGTTGACCCCGATGTTAAGAACAGTTTATGATAAGCCACTTGAAAAGCTTAGAAGATGCATACTCCAGTGATCTGAACCTCTGAGAGAACAATGCATTAAAAATAGAAGTTTTTCTGTAAGTCTAATATTGATCATTCTTGTGGGAACTGTTAGAAAATTCTAAAAAGTTATCCTTAGCCTGTAGACTTAGGTGGCATAAAATCCATCCAACATGGATAAAAATGCTTTGATTAAATTAATCTGCATCAGTTAAAAAATAAAAATATGCCTCAACACATGCTGATAAAACCATGGGAAATAGAGCGTTACTTAGTTTGACTGTTTCAATAATTCAGAGCAAAGTCTAGACTGATTGCTTCTGAAGTCAAGCAGAACGGATGCCCTTATATTTAAAGTAAAGCCTGTACATCATTTCAATCATTTTCAGCACTGTATATGAACGTCAATTTAATCATTATTAAGCAAGGAGGGTGAACAGTTTGAAGTGTTGTTTTCTCCGGCTCATATGAAGGGCACTGGCAGCGCACAAACGAGGTGACCCAGGAAACCTCATAACTAGAATCAAGCCGAGTAGCAGGTAATTTAGTTTTCTGTAGTCATCAGCATCAAAAAGTCGTACTGTTGTGGGACAGGTGTCTGATCCTGTCGCTTGTCCGACCGCTTGAGCAGAGCGGGCATGGCGCAGCTAGAACAGGTGCAACACGCCTCCTGTCACCTGGCTGGTGCAGTGGGAAGCCCAACCTCATCTGGCACAAAATGCATTAAAAGCGCTGTAAAAAACAAAACACAAAAAACAGACCCGATGGCCTGAACTAACCTCTTAAAAGACAATTTCCTTACCTGTAATCTATGCAGATATCAATCACAACCGCATCGACACTGCGGAGAAGGGACACCTCCACAGCAAATTCCAACTCTGCTCAGTCCCTCCCCAAAAAAGAGAAATGTTCAGAATTACGATATATCCTGATCGGGAGGGCTTGTTCACTTTAAATCCCGGGCAGCGGCAGAGTTAAAATGCGATTCCTGCACTGGGGAGAAGAAATGACAGCAGACTTCCAGTGGCATTCCCCGATCAGCAGGGCTCTACATCAAGCCGCTTTGAGTGCTCCGAGACCCAGGAGCCGCACCGCCCATCTTCCGGCGAGGACGCACTTGGTATGCCGTGGGAAAAGCCGCTGCGCCGTACACGGGATATACCGCAGGAGGTTGCGTCTGTGTGCGTGAAGGTGCGTGCGTGTAGTATAGATGTGACTCAGTGCGGTGCTACTGCCCTACTGAGGTGCTGAGGCTGCTGCAGCGGAGTGCGAAAGAGAGAGGGAAGAGAGGACGGAGGGAGGGACGGACAGAGGTGGCGAGGAAGGAAAACCGAGTTGTTTTAGCTTCAGGTCGAGTGGATGGAGCTTCGACGAATGTTTTCACCTGCGTCCCTGCCTCGTCCGCAGTGACACCTCAAGGGTGGGGGGTTTAGTTTATTCTAAATTTTTGAAATCTGGTTGGGGGCTCAATGCGCATTTAGGCTGTAAGCATACAGCCCGCATCCAGGAGGGGCATTTGTAAGGTAATAACACTTCAAGAGGATCCAAAGGACAAAACTAGTGTCATTTCCCTTATAGCGTTTTTTACGAAATCAACCAAATTCTCCCATTTCTGAATTAGTTTCTCACGTTTCAAACCACAGGGAGACAAAATGTAAAAGGATGCTTTGTAAAATACACAGTTATGCCAGGAGAGTGCTTCTGTACTGCGTTAATCCCGTTTTGACATTGCCCAAAGAGGCATTTCACAATACAGAGGTGAAATGATCAGATCATCGGATTTGTATATCAAATCTCGGCATCATTTAAAGGCAGAGATTAGGCACAAACAACATAATTAAGACCACTGCGTAGTTGTGAGGGATTCAAATGTGCACCCCTCGTCCCCTTCCCACCTCCTAATGATGATATTTAGCATGCCTCGGGAATGCACCCCCACCACCCTTTTGCATTTTAAGCAATTAATATTCTAAAAGCCTAATTATGTAATCATGTATTCAGCGAAATTGGCTGCATGTTGGTGCAGGAATAACACATTCGCCATAAAATAGCCTTATCTGCACATTAAAGCAATTTAAAGCTAATCCATCAACCCCGACTACAAATTATAAAGGCAACACTTTTTGTGTGATTTGTTGGTTTCAAAGAAACCCAATCTGTAAGTAATATTACGAACCATAGAGTTTGTAAAGGGTCCAAATAAACATTTTAGTAGCAATTGAGATTCAGTTAGAACCCTTAACCAGTCTTATTTCTTTATCTAGAGTTTTGGGGTCTTCAAAGGAGCCTGCTGCAGCATCCTCTCTCTCTATGTCCTGCCTCTGTAGCCCACTGCTCTCACTTCTAGAGAGGGGACTTTAGGTTTGAAACACTGCATCAGAGCCCCACCTACAGGCCAAAGATTCTTTACAACCAGAGAGCCGCATACAAACTAGTAACTGTAGAAGCACAGCTGCACTGCTCTGAACATGTTTAACTGTATCCTTTTTTACTGGAACAGTTTGAGGCTTCGAGGCCAATTTCACCAAGATGTGTTTTCCCACTAGTTCTGCTATATTGTCAAATCACAGCACCTCCCCCGCATTTTTGGGACAGGGCCGATAATCATGACGCATTCAAGTACACCTTGTAGACTCACTTTAAAACAATTCATTCAAATCTGTTGTTATGGGGACAGGAATCTTATTCAAAATTCCCTTACCACATTTGACCATTTTCAAGTTAAGCTTTAGTATTTTTTCAATTTTTAAACAATACATATACTTCAATATTTAATTTTAGAATATCAGGTAAATCAAACTAATTATTCATCACCATGGACAGCAGCATCTCAAAGGTCAGTTTCATAGTTGAGTGTAAGACAAGTATTCTACACTTGGTCCATCATGGCTGTATATGCTATGTACATTTAAATAGGGTTAGTCTTTGTGGCTAACTCATAAAAGGTTGGAATCACATTTAATGATAGGCTATATTAGGTTAAATGTCAAATTGAAACAAGTAGATCACAATAACATATAGCACAGACCAGTGGGATTCTCACAGTAAGACAAGTGTGAGCAAAAATCCAATCCAAGAGGAACTGCATACCAGCAGATTTTACCAGCCGTTTTTTGAAAATTAAGGAACTACTGGTGACTGCCCATGTCTGTATGGGACTATGAGAAAATCTAAATTATTCCTTTCACAATGAAAATGGCAAGTTTCAACATAAAAAGTTAATCCTCACAAAATATTATCCTTTTCTGGGATTCAAATATTCTACTTAAGGGTACTGGCCTATGACAATTCAACAGACAACACAAAATCACTTTCAAAGGAAACTCAACGGCATTAAAGCGTATTAATAGTTCAAACAGAGTGAGACATACGAATTATTATTTTTGTTGGGTACATTTACAATTATTTAGTTTTAAGAATATTCTACATTGAAGAACTGAATATAAAGCAGTAATTTAATAAAACCAAAATAAGGCAGTAAACACACTTCAGAATTGTCAAGAATGTTGTTTTGGTGAAAAAAAGTTTTGGTTACATTTGCTAATAAAACAAAAAGAATTTTCTATGAATATACTGTAGCCTAGCCTACTACTGGACCTAAACGCACGATGGGGTTTATAAGTTAAAGAGCTTTGTTTTTAGTTACAATTTTCGGCTATAAATGTAGCATGTGAATAAACAACACGAATTCAAATGCAAACAATTATAACTATTAAGCCATTTAAAATGAGCTAGCAAAAGCACCTGCTATCCGACCAGCTAAAAACAAATGACACGTTGAAAAAAATGCATGCTTTTGTTTTCGTCTCGGAAATAACTCGAAAACCAAAAAGAAATGCAAAAAGCTAGATAGGGATGATTTTAACACATTGCCTTTAGATTTTCATTTACGTTAGACGTGTCTAAAAAATGGCGCATTGAGTAGACCCATTGGACTGATTGTGCACGCTAATGTTTTAAGGTAGAAGAGATCTGACTGTTTAAAAAAAAAAAAACTTACCTCGAACCTTTTCCTCATCCCACTTCATATAAATTAACCCAGTTGTCACAAATCATAATTTTCATTTAGAAAAACTCAAAATCTAAAGATAAAATCTACGGAGTCTTGACTCTCACTGTATTTCTTGTAAACTCGCAGAGCGTTGATTAACGACCTAATTCACCTGCGTCTTTTCTGATCCCGGCAGAAAAGGGCTTTCTGTTGATCAAATGAGAAAACAGGTTTTACATTAAATAAAAACGTGTAAAAACATTAAAGTTATAAAAGACTAAAAAACTGTTTTACATCCAAAACATGACATTAGTAGCCTATTCATTACTTACGTTGGGAAGTGCAATTTAGTGTTCCCACTTTTGTTTTATTTCAAAATCCCCATATTTTAGTGTCGTGACATCTTAGATTGAGACCTGTTTTATGACATGCAGCACATTTAACTACAAAATATTTACTTTATTTTAATAATTCATGTATAGGAAGTTGCCAAACTGGCTTTTCAAGCTAAAGCTTGCAGAAACTGATCCAAATGAAATCCCAATATCCCACTTAGTAGCCTAAATTCCACCATTAGTAGGTTCAACAGTTGACAATAAAACTAAACCAGCTAGTGAGTACGGGATTAAATCAACCCTTCAAATTAAAAACCTTATTTCATAAAGTGGCTACTTTTTTTGCAAAACGATCATGCATTATACTCATTTAAACAAAAACATTAATAAAAATATTTACATTGGTTGACCATAACATAAATTCTAAATATTTTTGTAGCTGCAATAGATTTTGGATTTCTACTATGAATTATCCAATTACAAGGAGATTGTAGGCCTTTCAAAACAAAGTTCACACTTTCTATTTCGGGAATATCCATACAGTAGGTTATCAATCGATTAAAACAATGCATTAATGAAGGGATAATTCCAGGATTTGAAAATAAACTAAAACCCTTTTTTTTCAGTAAATCTTTAGCTTTTCCATGTTTCAATCACTGAAAAGAAGGGTTCAAGATTCCTAACAGGCTTTAAATACAAAAACTGATATTTGTTAGCCCCAAGTATTAACTTATTGTCACCATCACAAACGAAGCTGGCCCCTTCCTCAGTTTATTAATCTTCAAAATTTACTTTGCTCTTTAACTGGTCATTGATTTGAATACATAGGTCATGTCTATGTTTATTTATTATTGTCTGGTCTTTGTGTCAGATTGTGAGGGCATGTCCTGGTGTCTCTGAAGGACAATAAGTGTAGATAAACTAGCAAACCTTTTGGGTTCATTAACTTATTCAATAAAAGGGACAAAGCTAAGTCAACAGTCTGCAATTGTCAATTATCAGATAAGTTTCAAAGCGAATCAAATCAATAGACCTGCAATCTACAGTGACAACAGTGATTCCATAAAAGGTCAGAAACGCGTGAACTGAGTCGTCTTTTTCATGTTCAGACCAAACATACTATGAAATAAATTTCATTTTAATGACAAGAATAGAATCATATCTGTGCTCTCCATGATCACAAATGAATGGTATTAAAGGTCACAGAGCAGCCTTTTCAGAATCTAAACGCGTATTTTTTTATCAAATGGTAATTCATACATATGCACCCTTAAGGCATTAAAAATAAACTTCATTATTGATTAACAGTCTTGATATGGCTTGGAATCTGGTTTCGCTGCAGTTTTTTCTGTTGTTGGTGATTTTGATTGAGGAGGTAAGATAAAAACATCCAGTCATAGTCTGTTTTTACACATCAATTAAAAAAATTATAACTGTGACATATTCTATGTAAATTTTCATTCATTTTAATTAATGTTCATTCCAAACAGAGGTTAGAATCTACATTGTGTCATGCCATATCAACAAGATAAAAAAAAACACATGGTTTCCTTATGAACATTTCACCTGGGGTGACCTAAACGCTTTACATGGAGATGTGCTCCACGTCTGCATAGAGGAAGCTGAATCCGTGCTCTGTTGTCAGCCAAATCAGGGAACATTTCTTCAAATGAAGTGATCAAAATTTTGCAAGACTCTGAACAAGGGCTTTACGATTGTTTCTTGCACTTTTTCTGCATCAGAAATAACACGGCAGCAATCTAATACCAGCAAAGAGTATTAGATTGCTCTCCTGGTGTCCTAACGTGTGAACTTTTTCTTATTTTTCAACTGGAGCCGACCTAGGAGAGTTTTGTTTCTGTCCTTACCAGTTGCATTCCCCATAGTTTATTCTTAATCTTTATTTTAGTTATTCTTTTACAAATTAAAATAAAAATTCTGTTTCAATTCAGTTTATTTATATAGCACCGTTTCACAACAGATGTCATCTCAAGGCACTTTACAAGAAGAGTTATTACAATACAATGTTTAATGTAGAAATTAGAGAACCACAGAAGATTGCTTCACGTAATTCTCAGCAATCCCTCACACTGAGCAAGCATGAAGGGACAGTGGAAAGGAAAAACTCCCTTTTAACAGGAAGAAACCTCCGGCAGAACCAGGTTCAGCACAAGCGGTCATCTGCCGAGACCGTATGTGGTTTGGAGAATACCTCTTCCTATCTCTTCCTAGCTTTTGACACTCTACCTAGCTACTAACATTAACCTATCTCTTCCCAGCTACCTGTCTAACCTGTCTCTGACTGCCTATTAACGTACAGTATCTCTAACTGTAAGCTTTGTCAAAGAGGAAAGTTTTAAGCCTAGTTTTAAAGATATACAAATTGTCTGCTTCACGAACCAACCCTGGGAGCTGGTTCCATAGGAGGGGAGCCTGATAGCTGAAAGATCTGCCACCCATTCTACTTTTAGAAATCCTAGGATTGTGCACGTGGACAGCTCCCTTTATTTTTTAGCCCTTAAAAAATCTTGTGAAACTGGTTACCCAAAGAAGTCCCCTTATTAATAAATAGATTACAGCTATCTTTGATAAACAATGACTGAGCATGGATATGTAAAAGATGAGTTACCAGTGCAGTGGTGGCTAGAGGTTGATGGTCTAAGTTATTTGATCTCCCAAATGCAACCTTGGGCTGACTTTATATAGTGCCAGAAGCTGTGCGAGCTTGCAGTTTAAACGGGTCGCTATCTCAGTACATGGCTGTTGTAAAAATCAGATGACCAATCTGACTTTCCTCTTTGTCTTGCAAATGAGTTGATGACTTATGAATGGCTTTGATGAAGCCCTTTTAATGCAGTCAAGTGGGCTGCAGGGATGTGCGGGTGTTTTGTCTCCCGATGCCAGCTGGCACAGTGTTACTTCAGTAGCTTTCCTTGTCTTCCTGAAACAGTGTTTGTGTGGATGTGTGTGCCCACATATTACCCTGCGTCACCTCCCTGTGTTTAGAATTAACTCAGTGAACCCCTTTAAACACAGCTGTACGTGCTTTATCTGGAGCCAGTGGGGAAATGGGGGATCGCCCCACAGTTGTGCACTGTTCCTGTGGGTCTTCCCCTTTTGCACAGGTCGACTGTCACACACAAAACAGGCATTCATCTCTTTCAGTGCATCCCTTCGTAGATAATATGTGCTCCGTGCTGTAATTTACAAGCCGTTGCCATCCGAGGGATTATGATATTTATGAGCTGCCGATGGTGATGCCACGTTTAGCGTGTCCGTCTTCATAAAAGTGTCTCCCCCTACTGCTTTCTTTCATTCCTCCTTCTTGAAACTATGCTGAAAAACTAAAAGAGCAAGCTTTGTACACACTCACTTGATTTAGTAGAAAATCTATTAGTCTGTCTCTAAACTAATAATGTTTGTTCACTATCTGGACACTATGAGTGACAGTGTCATCTCATTGATTTAGACTGCAAATAGGTTTTCAGTTTTCTGTCTATGTTAGAATTTACTGGATGGTGAATTGTATTGAAGCTGACAATTCTAGATATCTAGGCTGTGTGTATGAGTCAGTATATGACAACACTTGAACGGGTGTGTTGAATGTGTCACCCAGTCATATAATTAGTTAGTTTGCATATTGATGGCTTATTGCGTTCTGTGTAAATGTGGGTACTTGCGTGTAGCAGGTTTATTCCATAATGTCGGCTGAGTATTTATTCATCCATGTATCATCAGCCTCCCCATCAAGCTAGCAGCTGCCTGTCTGTCTGTCCATAAAGCTGCATCCATGAATGTGTGTGTGAGAGTGTGTGTGTGTAGACGGTCCAGGCCATGGGCAGGTGATTCAATGTTTTGCCAGCTATTTCTCCAGAGAGCCAATCTCATGTCCATGGAGATCCAGACAAAGCCACCCTGACCGTCCCTCAGCTTCTCCCTGCAGAGTTAAACCCCTCCATAGGGATATATTCTGCAGATGGTTGGGGGGACTGGGGGCAAGGAACAACACTAACCAAAGGTAGAATAATAAGGGAATGGCTACCATATAGGTGGTTAGGTGGTAGCTTAAGTTGTGGGCACTTTCATCTGTAATAGCTTTAAATGACAGAAGGAAAAACAGTCATCAACAGTATGTGTTTTATTCTAAAAAAATAATGCTCAAAAGATAAAGAAATGCTAATATTCAATATTGACATATACTCCAAGGTGTTGTAGTAATTCCAATGATGTTATGTAACTGTCCTTTACTCTGTTGGTTTTTTGTTTTGTTCTTTGTCATCTGGGAGCCTTTTGCTGTCAAGGTCTATGGATTTTTGTATCATGGTTTATGATTTTCATATCTTTGTTATGTCTTTATTTTAGTGCTACCTCTCCAAAAAGTTTCAGTAATATAAAGTTTCAAGATGAAAGAACAAACTGTATGTATGTGAGCTGGATTAAATGAGTAGGATATACTAAAAGCTGTTCTTAATTGTGAAGCAGAAGGCTTTCTAAACTTTTTCCAAACAAAAAATTAGAAAACATAACCCCCCCCCCCCCCCCCCCCCAAGAAAAATAGATAAAATGTTACTCCCCATGTGCAAACCTCATAAACCTCAAGTATAAAAACTTGAAGACATAATTGGAGTGAGAAGTTAAAATTCTACAAAACCCTCACTTTTCAGATTTTTATTTGTATTTGTATTTTTATTTGTCCCATTGTTGTCTTTATTTCTTGTGATTCCATATATACTGTACATACATATATCACAGAGAGATTAATAAAAATACACTACGTTTTGTAGTTATAAAGTAAAAACTTCTGAAAAAGTTCAAGTGGAATGAATACTTCTACCCATTTTGTCTTGATTTGTTCCTAGGAGGTTTGCTTCATCTTGTCCGTTCTATGTCATTCTATTTTGTTTTTAAAGGACCTATACCATGCAAAATCACATTTTTGGAGTTTTCAATCATCTGGTAATGCAATTTTCTCCTAAAAAATCCAGCCAGTGTGGTTTTTGGGTGAATTCACGCATGTCCAGTGGTGGACTGGGACTAAAAAACAGCCATGGACTTGGCCCAGCCCACAACAACGGATGCGCGTGAAAACCCATCCGCAACAGACACAGGTTTCAAAATACTTAAATCTTAACCCATGATATTTTACCTTCCAAATTATAGCATTACTAATGCTCTCTTTAAATGTCTCTCTGCTGAACAATATATTTGTGAGGTGACTAACTAAAACACACAAAACAAATGGTATGAGTTGCTATATGGTTCTAACCTAACCCTCAAAATACATGGTTTTGGTCGAAAGCTTCTTAAATTAAGTGAAATAATCTGCCAATGAAACAAGACAAATTGCACTTGGTGATAATTCTACAAACTAAGACATACATACTCAAAATAAGATTAATAAACTAACAGCTTCTGCTGTTGCTTAGTACATAAGTCTCAAAACAAGATTAAAAATTCTTTTTAGCTGGAAACAAGATGATTTGACTTGATTATATGAACAGTTTTTGCAGTGTGTACAAAGACGGTTTAATTATTTTATTAAATATTTCTTCCGCATTCATGTTGATGCTGTGGCATGTTAATATTGTGTTTTAAAGCTAACCAACTGTAAAAAGTGAAATAGTTTTGTTGCACTGGGGTATAGATAAAAATGTAGCAACCTGAAATAACATTTGCTAATGTCAGATTACCTAGCAAGTAACCCTAATTATCTTCCTAAACTTACGTGCCCTGCACTTGTCTGGGGAACTTCCACCTACTTGTGTATCTGTTCCTCATCTTTCTGTCCCAGCTGTCTGGCATGGTTGAGTGATGAGCATTGACGAGTGAGCTTGTTCATCTATGGGCCTACAGGCGCGTTGTTGCCACCTATTGGTCTATAAATGGAACAGGAGTTGATTATAATGTATAAGAATGTGACGTCTACACAGAGGCCGGCAGCCATCCTGTTGCACCAGCCGTTCTGGTATTCTCCAGAACGTCCAGACGGCCAGTCCGCCACTGCGCATGTCTGAGCAATGCTCCTCAATCCTGCTCTCTGAGCAGCTGCCCCTCCCTCTCATAAAAAACGATTGAGTGGTAACATAGTGACGTATGTTACGCTACTATGTCACCATCAGGAAGCACTAGTGGTGTCTGCATCGAAAAAAAAGAAAAAAGAAGAGGTGTCTGCACCGCCCCTGCAAAGAGAGCGGCCTACCTCTGGTAGAGTTGCAAACACACCCTCTACCTCCTCGAAGCTCATAGCTGGGTCTAGACAACCTGCTAAAGCAGCATCTATGGTTCGTGTTGTTTGCCAGCAAACCAACTTTTAAATTTTTTTTCATCCACCTGCATCCTGGTTTGTTTAACCGTAACACATTTCACTGGGAAAACTAATCCTAAATGTGTGAAGTCCAAGAGAGACAGGCCCAAACCATTTGAAATAGTGGCAGCAAGACAGTTTTAGAGACTAAAAGCTATAGGTTAGACCTTGCTTGATTTGTCCTGTAAAACTCCATTCTGCTGCCAGTAAAATTAAAATAAAATGTTTGTATTTTTAAAGCTGCTATACCGATTTTTTTTTTTTAACAAGCTTGCTTAAAACATAAACAAACTCACAGAACACTCACACCTCCCGACAGCTGTTTCTCCTTCCCTAAGATTGTTGAGTGAAGACCCTCTCTCACCAGTGATGAGTGGAGCCACATGAATACGGAAATGCACTTTTCCGGTTACTCAAACAAACCAGATGGTCCAATCACTGGATTCGGACCAGATTTGTGTGTGGTTCCACTGAAGTAACCACACACACAAGGCAGTCAGCACTTCTGGGAATCCACTGCTGTGGTTAATAGATATAATATTCTATCAGCAGTGTCTGCCACCAGCTTGACCAAAAGCTTTCAGCATAGCAATCAGCTGCATATTACAGTACACATCACCACAATTCCTTTCTCTTTCCTTTTGGTGTGCACTAACTGTGGAATTATTTTTGATTAATTGTTTTTAAATCCTACATTCATTAAAGTATTTTTAGGTCCAAGTTTTCACATTTTAAGGTTCACATCTAGCATCAGTGTGTCTTATGAGTATTTAAAGGAAGGTTTAAGAAAAAAATGCATAAGAAATACAAAAACTAAAACTAAGGTTTGAATAGAATAGAATAGAAAAGAAAAATCATTTATTATACCACAAGAGGAAATTTGGTTGTAACAGCAACAAAGCAGCCGGAAATACAAACATTAATTAAGAATCGGAAGTGGAAACGTATAAGAAAAAACAGAATTGGATAAACTTGAGAAGGACAAAGTTTTGTATCCAACAGAGAAAAGTAAAGAACATAATTCAACTGTTACAAAAAACTAACAGCACTTTTAAAACATTTTAGCCAACTATTGTTTCTCACACATTCACCATTGTGCTCTTGTATTCATAGCTTCTGTCTTTTCACATGACACCAAACTAACTTAATGATGTTTCAGGACCTGTAGGAGGGCATCTGCCACAGGTTTTATTTCTACTATCTTCTGCATGACACATACAGTACAGTTTGAGGTAGTTTTCTTATACTGCAAAATTAACTTGAGTGGCTTTTTTTTGCAACTTGCCATGTGTCTGGCATGGCTATTCTGAACTCTGCTGAAAATGCATTTCATTACAGCTCTATACGTCCTTGACATTAAGTCTTCATTCATTCCTTAATACATAATTCACTACGAGTGCCATTAACAAAAACAGACAAGAGAAATAGGAAGGCAAAACAGCGCACTGCATCCAAATGTTATTTTCAGCGTTAATTGATTGAACATGGAGGAAGTACATTTACATTTTAAATTGAACATTGTCATCCAAATCAGTTATCAGTTGGAAGAGCATTAAATGGTGTAATTATGCATGTGTGAATCCGTGTCATAAACACTCAGGGCCATTTCACTCTGGAAGAAAGTGGGGTATGTGTTACCACAGCAATGAGTGACAGGCTGAATCAGGCACAGTTTTCATGGAGGTGTGTAGAGCTGGGACTGTCGTACTTTAACAAACATGGACTGCGACTGTTCTGGCATGTAAACAAGACACTACACTGATGCATTCGACAATTTTTTATGACCAAAAATACAAAAGCATGGCAGAAATGTATATTTCTGAATCCTCCAAGCACAAGAGAAGACGTGACAAGTCCTCGATCTACAAAACATTATATACAGACTGATATATATGCACATACATGTCTTGGAGATTATCTTTGTGTAAAAGTTTCATTGCTCAAGATGCAGCCCTTGTTGTTTACATTTTCTGTCACAGTCAATGAAGAAATGTTTTTTAATGCCTTTATCCTCGCTGCCTTTGATAATCCTTCATTCTGTAGATAAAGTAATACCTTTTAATCCCATGCTTAGATGTTTGTAGAATAAGAAAAAAATAAAAGACAAAAATATTTTTCTTTTCATATTAAAGCCAAGTTGTTCCAGTCATTACCAAACTGACGAACAGAAAGCATTTGTTGAAAAGAAATCAAGCACATTATTTCAGTGTTACATAAAATGGAGTTGAAAAACAAATTACATTTAGAAATGATCGGCAGGAAGAGAGGAGTAGCTGTAGAATATGGTGGAATAGCGTTTTAATTTAGAACTGTGTCACAAAAACGAGGAGAGAAAACAGCTCCATTAGCGCTCATTCACTGCGCAGGGAATTATGTAAACTAAGCTGGAGAAACCCAGAATAATGAAAAACCATGCTGCAGGTTGGTTCGGAAAATTCTGATTACACTGTTGCTGCATACAACAGACCCGTATAAACACATACACAGATGACACACATTATTTCAAGCAGATGTACATGCATACGAATTGTTGAGTGCCCACTGTTATGATTGGAGATCAGTTCTACAATAAGTACTGCAACAGAAAGTTCCAGTGGCGAACTGCACATAACCACAGATAAGCTATAAAGCATCAAAACACACACTTTATGAAAACCTAGCATCTGTCTGTGCGCTCAAACTTGGTAACCTTGCAGTTTCTGTTGCAAATTCGAGGAGTATTTATTTTGTCTGGCACCATATGGTGTCATCAAAGAGCATGCGTCAGCTCACTTCCCACACGTCACCCGCCCACCTGTACTTATAACATCTGGCGCAGCCTATTGGTACCGGGGATCTTTCTACGATGATAAGCAGCGTTTCAATATGCAGGAATGACAAGCAATAAGCTACGAGTCTGAGCTGCAGAAGTTTTCTGATCTTGTGAAGATACTGGTAATATTTTAAAAATGCAGCAGCAAAATAGTTCAAATAAATTTTTAACTGAACTCAAAAGAAGTAGCACCAAATTCATTTTTTCATTGTACAATGAGGAAAAAAAAACGTTGCTATTTACTAATAAATATGTTTCTAATTGACTTTTGTGTTTAAAAACATTCTGAACTTTTCTATTAATTAAACTCCAAGACACATGCCTAATCTTGTCAATTAGTCTTTCATTGATAAACTATTTAATTTATTCATCTCTAAAGGTGAAGCGGTCCTGGAAAATTGGCTGGGGATTGGAAAACAATTTTCAATTATACCTGCCTTATGCCAATATCCTGTATTCATGATTCCTTTCTAATATGGGACAATAGTTTATCAAAACTAAAAAGTGTGGCATTAAGAAAGGATATAACGGTTCAATACTTGTGTGTTTTCAATAGACCCTTACTACACAAAGTGTGCATTATACCATATCTTGCAGACCATGGTCAGATTTGCCTTCTGCATAAACACCATGTGCACACAAACAGGCCAAAGATGAAGCGGATGAAGGGGGAGGCTTCAGCAAGCTGACAGGCAGAAGATTAATCCATCTTTCCCAGCCAGTACCTCCCATTCCCTTCCCTCCTCCCGTTTCTTCTTCCAGCCTCATTGTTTTCAATAAACTGTCAAGACTGGCCATTTTATAATCACATTTGTGACTTGGGATCTGGAATTCAGATGCAATCAATGTCTATTAGAATCACTGTGTTATTGATTGAAAGTGGAGAAATGGTGTGAGCGATCTCTCCCATATTCATCCTCACGCTTCTTCCTCATTTATATGGAACATGTATTTACTGAGTGCAAAGCAGGGTAAATTCCTGCGTACAAATCCCTGATGCTTTAGCTGCAACATTATTTTGAAACTTACAACAGAACCATAAATGGGACGATATTGTCAGAACTAAAAATGACCTACTTTTAGAGTTCAGAATGTAAATGTAATTTACTTTAGAGTGTATTATAATATAAGAATCAAGAAACATAAAGGAAGTGCAAGAAATACACCTACAACACCCTAATATACTTTCAGTGATAAATTTCATCAATTTACTGTGGATAAGTACATCAGAACTCCTCACACAAACTTGTAATGTGCACAGTGGCTTGCTTTATCAGTAGACCAGATATTTTGGGTAATAAAAAAATATGTTATAACCAGGCAAGAATTGTAAAAAAGTCCATTATGAGTGTTTTCAGCAACCACTCCATGGCCCAGCATATTTTCCATTTCCCTCATTGAAGGTTATGTACACTTTTGTGGTATCAGTGTTAATGATAAAAAGAAAAGGGTTTTAAGACGGACATAAGCAGCCTCTAAGATTACATCTTTTCAAGGAATATTTTGGCATTTTTCAACAGTACAGTGGTTTTGGAGCAATGTCTGCCAGCTGGATGAAAGGAAACATCTCTGAAAGGTGTCAATTACAGGACCACTTCACACGTTCCAGATATTGCTTCTTTGTCTTACATCTCCTCTCTCTTTGCTGTTGTAAGTAATATCCCAACTTTTTAAAAGTATTTGTGAATTACTGTGAGTACTTGAGAGGAAAAAGAAAACGAAGCACAAAGCCTTGCCACCACCACTCACCAAACATAATGAATATCCAGGCACCCCTCAGAAATAGACTTTAATTTTCCGGAAAGCCAGTTTTTGGGGACACAGCGAAAGAAGGAGGCTCAGGGTGGGCGGCCATCTGCCGGGACCAGTCGGGGTGAGAAGAGACAGGAAGTGGCAGATATTCGATCCATTTGGTTTCACTTTGAGGAAGTGTGTGCTACAGCAGATGTAGTCATTAGAAAGCAAGTCACCACTTAACAACTGCAAGCACTTTCCTAAAAGGTTTAGAGCACTCTTTATGAAGAGCAAAATGAGCAATAAAAAAGTTTTTTTGTTGTTTTCTTTACTTTTAAGGACCGCAAAATATACATATCTTAATTTTATGAGTTAATTTCTTTTTGCAAATAGTACGAAGAGGCTACACTGAAGATTAGGCTCTCTAAAGCCCAAATTTCAGACACAAGCTCAAACATATGGGTCACACACCCATTGATATCTGAATAAATATCCCTTAGCAAAATGTATAGAAACTAAAGAGTTTCTCCTAGCTATCAGCAAGCTAATGGCAGGATACTGACCCCAGTTCTCATCAGAATTGGTAAGGTTCTTTGAATTTGGTCAGTTTTTTGGCAAAGACCTGGTTTTAAAGTGCAGTTCATATATTTTCAACAGGGTCAATATGCAGGTCATTCCAAGATCGGAATGTCAACCTGGTACCTTATCATTGATGCATATTTGGGATCCTTCTTCTGCTGGAACACTCAGCTGTTTCCAACATTCAGTCCTGTTGATGTGAAATCAAAGAGACATGAGAGTTTAACATTACACAGTGCACCAGTAGTACTAGCAGCAAAACAGCATGACAGGATGATGGTACCAACACCATGCTTGATAGATGGTAGAATAATAAAGTCTCACGTTGACTCTTCCAAACACACTTCTTCTCCAGGAGGAATTTAGCTTGTGGATATTTGAGCAAGCAGCATAGTTGGCACCCTTTCAGTTCAATTTTATTCAATTCAAGGCACTTCACCATAATCCCCTTTCAAACAGGCCACGAAAAACAATAATTTTCCAGACTTTGTCTTTTTCACCTTTGAGTCTGGAAGCAAACTTATGGCCCCTTTGCAGCCAACTTTTACTGGTTTATTATTGCCTGACACTCTAGTAACAAGACCATAGATATCACTGTATGGTGTTGGCATTCAGAATGTCAGATCGAGTTCCGGACAGGCTATTGTATATGTCATATCAGAATACAATCCCCTCCAGACATTCATCAGGATCCATTCAGTACATTTCTTGCCGTGTCAAAGAAGCCGAACGGCAATGCTCTGGTAAAAAAAGTGGTGCATTTGAAAAGACATCTACGGTTAAAGACTGAAAGGAATTGTCTATGAATACTCTAGAATGTCTATCTAAAAATGGATATAGTGACAAAGGTGCTGCAGCATGTTATGATAAGTGGGAGGTTTGGTTTGCTGTTGTTGAACAATCAATCCCAAACAATTTCCTTTCATCAGAAGGTGACAGTTTGGACCCTATGGTTGAAAGTAGGACACCACTGCAACTGCACAACTGTTCCAAATAGGAGAATGATCTTAACTTGGAATATGATTGAAAGCTAGGTCAATCCCAGGAACCTAACCAATTTAAAGTTAATCTTATTATTCATGGTTAGAAAAATGGGCAAAAATCCAGCCGGAGTTCTTCCTTTTTGAAGGTCTATTATCTCTGCAACTTGGAATGGGACATTCATTTAAATTCCAGAGGCATAGGATGCATACTTATAAGTTATTTATTGTGTTATGATTCCACCCTTAAAAAAGAATTTGATTTAAAGCTTAGATTTATTAGAGAACTCATGCTGATGATGAGTCAGAGTAAATGTCTGCCTGCACAGTGTCTAAATATACTTAAACACTTCATAACTTCGACATATTTATATAGTAATACAGAAATTATCCACACTTTCTTAAAGTTTCTATTGCAAATCTGGTACAGAATACAACGACTCAGACAGTACTCTTGGATATAGAGGCAGAAAAATGCATGAGTTTTTGTTCATTTTTTCTGTGTGTAAGTGTTAAGTCCCAGGACAACTCATTAACTTTGCAGTCCTCCAATAGGAGAACAAGGAGAGCTGGGCAGTGCACTGCAGTCTGTACTCAGCATGCCAGTCACACACACACACACACACACACACTATACACACACAGAAGTGTGTGTCTGAATGAGTAGGAGAAATGTGCAAAAACAAAATATTCTTCCAAAAAAAAACAAGTTATTTTTTTGTTTTACCCTTTGTTCATGTTCATACAGCCTGCAAACTCCACAAACACACAGTTGTAGTGACCACAACAAAAAGACAGACACACAAAACCTACGTAGGCCGACATGGATTTATGTTCTCCACAGTCAAGGATGACAAGACCTGAGAAAAGAAGGCACAAATTCAGCCAAATAAAACAAACAGGCACTATTCAGAGACACAAACATAACACACTGTCTCCTTCTTAACAGGAAATGCCTCATTGACTGCGGACCTGTAGGTGTGAGGAGGTTGTTTTTTTCCCCCGAATGCTCTTGTGCACTGTCTGCTTAATAAAATAATTGAGTACGGATCTCCGTTGAACCATGCTAAAAAACCCACACTCACGATAACAGGTAATGATGGACAGAAAACTGGAATGGATTTATTGTGATTACTCATAAGATTTGTGTTGTGCGAATGGAAATGAACCATAAGATTATGTTTGATTTCTGTCTTGGGGTGAAATGTGTTTCCGTGAAATGAATTTGTGGAAATGATTTGTGAAAAGACTGGAGAAGGTGAGGTTTTAATGAGGGCTTGTTTGATTTGGAAATAGGAAACTGCTGGATCGCTGCGTTGCGCTGATTCGTTCTGCATCGATAAAGTGCAAGCGTGTAAATGTGTGTGCGTGTCTCTTTTCCTTCTCTCTTCTCTTCCTTCATTCTTTCATCCTCGTTCCTGTCTTGTGTTCCTTTGTTTGCTCTAACCTTCTTTCTTAATTAAACCTGGCTAAACATGAGGAAGAAAATGAAATCTAAACAAACTAGTGACAGTGATAAAGGGCAAATGAAGGGGAGATGGTGTGAATTCTTTGTGTAGCCTTCACTCTTCAACAGTCTCCTTCCAAGTCGATGAGCCAAAGTGGAAAAAAAAGAAAAACGCTAAAAAAGGAAAATAGGTTTTGTTCCTCCATCGTTCCCGACTTCGCAATGATCGATAATCAATCCCCAATCTCTTTCATCTGTCTCACCTTTTCACTCTCTCTTTTGGTTTGACCCTTTTTTCTTTCAAGCCCTTTGTGCCAGCACCTAAGACATTGGATCTGCAGAAATGGAACAGACAACAAGCATGGTTAAATAAAAAACTATGGAAAAATAACCACACTGTTTGATACTCAAATGTTTAAAAAACACTTCAACACATATTGTAAATGTCAAGCATTTTATAAAATATGCCTTTTATAAGTACAATAAATACATTTTAAATTCTCCCCTGCTGAAGAACCCATTTTTATCAAATGTATTTTATTAACATTTTATACAGAATGTTACGGTGGCCTAGAAGGGTCACAACACAACAAAACCCATGACGCAAAACGAAAAGTCAAAACACAACACAAAAGAAAAACTCACAACATAAAAGAAAAAGCCACAAAATAACATAAAAGAAAAAGCTACAACACAACACAAAAGAAAAAGTTAGAACACAACACAAAAGAAAAAGCCACAACAGAAGTTATGTTAAATTTTATAAAATCTTTAGAATGAAACACAAAAAAGAAAATGTAAAAGTCTAAACCGTCATCTGGAAAAGTAAACCCAAAAGGTAAAACACGTAAGGCTTTAGTCTGCAACGAGTGCTATGAAAAACCAAAGAATTTTAAGGTGGGCTAAACAGAAACGTCTCCAAATACAAATGCGAATAAAAGCTAACCGATTCTTTGTCCTATGTTAGGCTTGTACATTTTGTATTTGCCTGCTACATCAATTATGCGTCTGTCATAATATACATTTTTTTTTGTTGATCTGAAACATTTAAGTGTGAGAAATCGGTGAGAGTGCAAATCCATTTTCACAACACAAGAATATTAAACTTTGTTACACTATTGACAACTTGAATCTGTCAACAACTGCATAAAAAGTCTCCTTTTGTCGTAGTATTTACTAATGCAAGATAATATGGTTGAATAGTGAAAAAAGAGCCTTTCCTGACGTCATCAACTGCAACGGAGAATGAGTTTATTCCGCTCTTTAAAATTGTGTATTTCATGAATTTTTTATACTTTATCCCCCAGATGCAGTTTGATGTCAGTGTACTAGATAGTACCTTTACAAAACAGGACTATGCCACCTTCAGTTAGCATCACTGCAGAAGTGGATTCAGCTGAAAGCACTTCTTCACCTAATCTAGACCTGAAGAGTCAAATCTTTTGCCTTTACAATACAGTGATTTGAATATATAGAAAAATGTGACATAAAATGTCAAGATGTGCTTCTGATTTGAAATGTCTCTGTAATGCCAGATCTTTCCAGAGCTTTGTAAGTAAAGCAGAAAACACTTTTTTCAATGCCTCCCTCTCTCTGTTGGAAACTGCAGCCACATTTAAACCTTTTAGGGGAGCTTCAAGGTCTGCCACTCAAATCTCGAAGCAATAAATCTACTTTTGTTTTACCTTCATGTACCTTCACAAGTGGCTGCTTTAGAAAATGTTAATTTTTCCCATGCCGACATGATAAAAGACAGAAGAGAATGTTAAGGATCAGTGGTTAAAAAAAAAAAACACACAAAGAAATGGTTGGCAAAACAAGATGACAGAAAAGTGAATAGAAAGTGGGGTTGCTAAAGATCAAATGGTGCTTTTTTACTATTGCAGTCATGAGGACCAAAGCTTGTCTGAGATCAGCTTACCTTTGTGTTAAGGGGTTTTTATTGTCTCTTTATACTGTCAAAAAGGTGTTTACACTGTATGATGAAATTTTTACTTTGCTTTTTCTGCATAAGATATTTTGGTTTCCTTTCACCAGATGAAAACGTACTTACATGTTAGCTTCATGCATTTATGAACATTGGAAAGAAAACTAACAAATGAATGCATGAATCTATGTAGCTATCATTATTATCATCGGAAATTAACAATAGTTGGTGTGACTATTAAATAAGGAGTTACCACTGTGTGTGCAGTAATCTTCTGTTTCAAATTAATCATTTAAATCAAATTTAAATTTAAAAGACAACTTAAATAAATGCATTTCCATTTATACAGGGAATAGCTCATCTTAATGGAAAAGTTTGGTATTTTACACTTAAAGCCCTGTTTTCAGACTTTTTTATGATGAAATAGAACGGTTTGGATTGAAATTTTGACAAATGCTGCTGTATTGATAAATGTACGTTTCTTTGCTATCTTTGTACACTGGGAATAGATTCCAAAACAGTGTACAAAGATAAATTATCTTTTAAAAATCTTTGGATTAGGATAATGTTTGGACCCCGTGACCCCGTGACTGTATAAGACTATAAAAAGTCTACAAACAAAACCCTTTCTGTTTACCCCTGCAGAGTGATACCATTCCACACAGTATTTCTAATACAAGTCAATAGAGTTGGACAAAAACTACGATAAAACCTGTTGGAAAAAATCTTTTGCGGCGACTTTTGTGTGAGCATATCAGTGAACACCCCTGACCACTCAGTGAGTTTCACGTCTTTGTAAAGGAATGTTTAATGCATTTTTGGAAAGAATTTATGTGTGCACCTATGGACCCATTGTGTGTGTGTGTGTGTGTGTGAGAGAAAAGTAATCACTCCTCTTACCATAGCCCCATTTGGAATTCGATTCCCTTCAGACAACATGAAGAAGAAATAGCAACACATCGGGCGAGAGCTAAAGAATTACACAACAAATCAGATATAAAGTGTATAACATCCATCCGTCTGGAAAGGGCTTACAAAACAGTTTCTAAGGCTAGGACTTCAACAGACCAAAGAGAGAGAGCCCTTATACACAAACAGAGAAAAAATACAGGTCACAAAAGAACAAAGGGCTCAGGTACAGTCCGTGTTAATGACTCAAGAATCAGAAAGAGAGAGGGGATAAATCACATCTATAGAAGAGTTCCAGGCCCAAAACCTCTCCTGAAATATTAAATGTTATTACTTATGCAATTTTTCCATTCCGAAATTGTTTATATACATAATAAATGTGGTTCTAAAACTAAACAAAGTAATCTTTTTGAAACTTGCAACTGCTGTCTTGCTTTCAATTATTGTTTTTTCTTAAACAGGTTTTCAGCAAAATGTCAAGACTTTTGTAGTCTACATTTCAAAGGGCGTAAATGTTAACAATAATTAGCATAGAAAAAATAGTTCTGCCTGACGGTGTTTGCATCCACGTACAGTACAGAAGCTCTTCAAGTGTTTTTCCCCCTCTGGTTTTAAACGGATGTAGTGATGGTCTGGTCTGATCGCAGTCTCCACGGGATTAGTGCATTATGGATGGAAGTCGTGCGGATTCAGTGGAGGAAACCATTTCTCACATATCTCTGAAGAAGAAAGAGCTCCTTTTTATTCTTCCAAAGCAATGACTAAAACCTTAAAATGAAAAGTTGAGAGTGACAATATGTTTGCACCTGCTCCTCCGTCTCACTCCTGAAGATAGACACACATCAATAAACTGAGCAGGTTTTCATTCCACTTCCACAAGTGATATAAAGTGAAATGAAAGGCAATGAAACCCATCCCTTTTCCTTTTGGCTTTGTTCTGCAGTCTAACATCATTACTTCAAAAAATATATCAAAATCTATACACTTGAAATTCAAATCTTTTATTCATTGGTCTGATTGAGACACGTGGGAGGTCTGAAGTGCTTATGGTCACTTCTTCCCAAACAGAATTTGATTATCTCCGAGCTTCGAGGCTGCTTTGAGTCTAAAAGCATGGTTAATCAATATATTCTTCCTCTAAAGAAATACCCTAACAAAGATAAACTTTCTGTTTATTCAGACAGATGACTTTATTTGCTCTCATGCACAATATTTTGTCCATTCCTCTGTTGTGAACAAATTCAGTAGACGCAGAAAAAATATGCACTTTGTGGCATAAAATTGCTTTGAAAGGAGGTATTTGGTGCTTCAGAGAGGTTGTTACTACCATTATTTAATTAAAATAGTACACAGGCAGTGAGATTAAAGAATCTGTTCTTTTTTGCACCACACTTCATGTAAAAATTATAAGCAAGAATGATAGAGGCAAGTGTTGTCATGGTGATTTTTTTTAACAAAACTCCTCTGCTTTTTCTCCATTTTCAAATGTTACACAGACATTTTAAAGAATCTCAAAAAAATCTCACCTTGGTTCAATCAAAACCTGGCTGAAAAAAAATGCAGATTTTGGAGTTTTCAAGGTATCAGGCCCGTTGTTGTGTTTTCTTGTTATGCTTTAGTTTCTTTTTCATATTGAACAAAAGGCTTTCAGTTAATTACATTTTCTGACATTTCCTATAATCCCTAGCTCTACCCCTTTGTTTTTGGCCAATGCTGGGCAATCCCAGTATTTATTGCAATTTATGGGTATGGTGAGGAGAGGGCTGCACATTGGCAGAGTTGAAAGCACTGTAGCAGCAACAAGGTCCTGGGTTCGAAACCCAGCCTGGGGTCTTTTTTGCAATGAGTTTTCACATTCTCCCTGTGCATGTCCCTCAGGGTATTCCAGCCTCTTTCCACAGTGCAAAAGCATGACTGTTAAGTCAATTGGTCTCTTCGAATCTTTAGGTATGAGCGAGTGTGTGCATAGTTGTTTGTTCTCTGTCTCTGAATTGTTCTGTGATGGACTGGAGACCTGTACATGGATGTACCTGACCTCTCACCCATTGACCACTCAATATAGGCACTAGCCCCTTCCCCACAACCCTAATAAGCTGGTCTAGCCAATGGGTTGATGGATGGATGGACAGACAGAGAGATGGAAAGGAGCATGGGTTAAGTTTTTGTAATTAAGTTTTTGTATTTTAACTAAATGCAAGTATTTATATTAAAAACACACAATGAAGGACTTGATGTTCTTGGGTCATATCTCACACTGAAAAAAAAGAATGCCACACCAATTTAATTAAATTGCTTTACTTTCTTACAAATACTTGATTTAATCAAACTTAATTTATTTACAGTTGTTTAACTTGAATACATAACAAACTAAATAAAGTAAGTTGGATGAATTTAATGTAATTACTTGTAACAAATTAAAGCATTTTATTTCAGTTGGACCTGCATTCTCTTTTCTCATTGTACATAGAGGTAAAGTTTTGAGCTTCCAGCCAGAAATCATCAAAAATACTTATGGCATCAAAAAGTAAAGTCACAAGTTCATTGATATTTTGAAAGGGAACCATCTGCCTTTTCAAATGCAAATCTGTAGTTTTGGTTCCAGATATTTTCTAGCATGTATTTCTCTTGCTGTCTAGTCTAATCTTCTATAAAGAATAATATTGCTGCCGGCCATCGTAGTAAATATAACTAGGACTATCTGAATGCATTTTTAAAGGAGCCTGCCTCATGATGCAATATGAAAATAGGGATTATTTGCCTGGTCTATCAAAAAAAAGATGTGTACATGTTGCTGTATGGTGTTGTAAAGTATTACTGTGGAGGGTATGCGTTAGTATAAATATTGCTGTGCCACAAACCTAATTACTAAGTCTGGTTGTGATAGCTCAGTACTCTGGGTGGTTTTTCAGAGAGGGTGAAAGTTTTGATTGGGAAAAATTAGGAGTAATTTAAATGGAACACTGAAAGCTTGTGTAAGGACTCATTCAGTTGAAAGAAAAACAATAAATGATTAATGGATTTCATTAAAACACCACAGCACAATCATTTCCCCAGGAGTCGAAGATGTCTATTACCCCAAAGCACATGCCATTAGTGAAACTTTGTGGTATCCTACTTGACTTCTTTCATTTGAAGTTGGCAGGAAAAAAAGGAAAAAAGAGCTCAAAGTGTGCTGAATCTGATGCTGCTGATGTTGTTATGCCTCCGGATATAAGAGCAAGCAGTTATCCTTTACAATTATTCCAAAAGTGCTGTCTGATCTAGTAGCTATCTAATAATAAGAAGAACCACCTTTTTGCCCCTGGCGGTGTGGGAGAGCCAGTTAGAGACAATTTAGGTCGCAACATGATGGTCAGCTATTTTTTTGTATCAGAAATAACAGTTTTATATAAGTCGTCACATTCAGTTAAAGTATTGAGCTCTCACAAACCAAAAACCACCCTTTATTGGTCTGATTCCATTACCATCACTGCCACTTAAACACAGCAAGTGCTTCTCATTGATAAAACATTTCCGATCATGCCCTTGGGCTTCTACAGTGCATGAAGGCCCACTTCTGGGGGTCAAACCCAGCCTGATAATCCAATGTCATTCAAATAAATCATTAACACAGAACAATATCTGCTCAATCAAAATCAATAGTGGCCCAGGGGCAAGGAGTCGCTGCTGTGTTTAGGTAGAAACACAACATCACCATTAACAATACCCATGGTAATGAGCTTCACAGAAAGGTCAAGGCTAAACAAAAGAATTCCTCCCAATAAATATTTAAGAGTGATTAACATTAGCGGTTCCAATGGAGCCATCAGTCTCTGTCAATGAAAGGGGCTTTGATTAGTTAGGATGCATAATTTTAGTAAAGAAGAACCCAGATGGGAAAGGAGATGAGAAAATGCTATCGGGTATCAACATTGGGTAGCTGCGCTAAAAATTATTGTTATCATTATTATTTTGTTATTCTGAAGCTACGGTGCCACTAAGGGGACATAGGCTAAAAAAGGAAAATAGATGGTTTCTTGCATGCACCAGGTACTCCTGTTAGCCAAACAAGAAATGTCCACAGACTCAGACAATTATAGAGTACGACTGCAGAATAATATATATATAACTTTCTGAAAATACAAAATATATCGATAATGTCACCCAAAGGGTCAAGGAGAAAAGTGTAAATTATATCTTTTTGGATCAAATTTTTATCTTATTTCAAGTTAAATCCAAAGTCATTGATATTTTCATTATAGATACAATCTTTAAACAAACCTACAAAGCCTTCAGACCATCATTTTAATCTTCTCAGCTGTATGCAAGCACATATTAATATTATACTCCTTTGCTCCACGCAGTTGCGCAATGGATAGCTCTAGATACACTAAATCCAAAAGGTAAGGACCCCATTGTTGAGATGACATCTGCTTTTAAGATTTCCATCACAAAGCCACCATCTTTCTAGCTGCGGTAAAGCCCGCAAAAAAGATGCGTTTCTGCATAGTCTGTAAATGAAGTTGTGAGAGATCATTCAATAGTATTAAAGATTGAGATACTGGAATTTGGATGTCTAAGAGAGTTGTTAAATTTTGTTTAACTATGTTCCAAAAATCCATAACTCCAAGGTACCTCCACCAGTTTTGGGCAAGTTACAAAGAAATTGTAATATATTTCACATTACTAGTTACAATGTCAAAAGTGTAATATGTTTGCATTACATATTACTGTCTTAAAAATGTAACTGAGTTACAGTACTTTAAGTTACTTTTGGCAAAACATCTTAAATATCTAACACGACTTCTAACCACTGTAACTTCAATGTACATTTTACACAAGTGTCAAACCACAAATACTGTATTTTAAACACGATTTTATTTAAATTAAGTCTCTAGTTTCTTTGCATGCCTTCTATTTCATGGTAATGTTTGTTAAATCTAATCAAAAGAAGGTGCTGAAAGTACTCATCACAAAGATGGTTGACAAAGATCAGATGTCTGAAGTCTTACAACAGATGGTTAGGAAAACAGTGTGAATAATGTTTAAATATACAGTCCATCTTTTCCTCAGCCGTCCTGATTCTCTGATGTTTTAGTTTTGAGCAACAGGAAGTGGATCTTGTTCTACCGTATCCAACTTGATTTAGTCTGTTGCATTAGTTGGGCATAATTTTTTTTTTTTAACGCATTTGTAACTTGAGTTACTGACATTGTAACTAGCAATATATTGCTGCATATTTTTTAAGTAATGCATAACATTACTCAGTTACTGAAAAAAGTTATATATTCCTGTAACTAATTACTTTTGTAATGCATGACTCCCAACACTGACCTCCACACCATGTGAAAAAAAGTTTCCATGGTATTAGGTGAACAGTATGTACAATTAGGACTATTCAACAGCTTCATAATATGAAGTCTTTAAGTATAAAGTTATGCTGAATCTGCTGACTATCTGGATTCCTGAATGTAAATTAAATACTACCCCAAACTGAGTCCCAGTGAAGGTTTAGATCCAGGTTAGGTATATTTTTTCTCCAAACCTTGTCTATAACTAATGGTACACAGTTGCTTTTCAGAAAATATTAATACAACCCTGATACCAAACCCCTACATGATCTAAGTCCAATAATTAATATGTCTAAGGGGTGTATCAGTGGAGGGGTTTGCCAGGACACTCCATATGCTTTCTTAGCCAATCTCAGTTGTAAATATAAAAAAAGGACGTACCTGGCATCTAAAAGTTCTCTATTAAGCCCTGGAATGTGTATAAACCCGTCTCTCCAAGCAAATCACCCATGGTATGAATTCCTCTAGTACTTCAATCTGGAAACTTAATTGGATGACTGCCCAAAAGAAGACCTTGGTTGTTAAGCACTGGAGAAAATCAGATTGATTTCAATGAGATTTTACATAACTTTTCAGCCTTTCTCATACACATATTAGTTGAGAAATTATGGGACCAAAACAAGTCGTTGGTTGGTGGTTATATTAGAATATAAAATATATTTCAGTTTTATGGGATGGACTAAACTCTCCTCCATTTCTCACAATGAAATGTTTGCTTCCAGGTCAAACCATTTAAGAGGTGGGTTGGGGTGAAGCCCCACTAATAGAGGTTGCAATTAGGCAGCGATAAGCCCCCGTGGGCCCTAAATCGCGGCATTAGGGACATTTTGATATTAGGGTATTTCCCAGTCCACACGAATTTGGATATGGCTGAATTTAATCTATTCCAGAATTTGTTCAGAGTGGGTAGGGGGAGCATTGAGCTCAGAAAACTGATACGGGGTAGTACGTTCATTTTTATTATTGACACTCTAGCTTGTAAAGAATTAGGTGGAGAAAACCATCTATTTAGATCAAAGCAGACTTTTTTTAATTGTTTCAAAATTGTAGTTTACGATTCTTTGTAGGGAAGGGAAAATTTCTATGCCTAAATAATTAAATTGCTTAACGATTGAAATTGGCGTTGTCATAATAACAGATTCTGCTGCTTCATTCAGAGGCATCAAAGCTGATTTCGACCAATTTCTTCAGAAATCTGAATTACCTTCAAACTGATTGAAGAAATAAAAAAGATGGCTAACCGATTGATCCACTTTCTCCACAAACAGTAATAGATCATCCGCATACAAGCTAACATGGTGCTTCATATTATAAAGTGATATAGGGGCAATCAAAGAGGACTGCCGAATTGTCTGTGTAAGGGGCTCCAGTGATGGGGCAAAAGTAATGGGCTTAGTGGACACACTTGCCGCGAGCCCCTGCCTACCTTAAATGGTAGGAATCAAGTCTTTCCACGGTAATACCTTTGCTGTTGGATTATTATATAACACTAAATATGGCCCCTATATCCAGTTTCTCTAACACTGTCCACAGGTAGGGCCATTCCAATCGGTCAAAAGATTTCATGGCATTTAAAGAGAGCATAGCCGCCAGAGAGTGGTTGTTCTCTGTACCATTAATAATACGAAGCAGGCTTCTAACATTGTCAGACACTAATCTAGAACGAATAAAACCCGTTTGATCGCAGTGCACCAGTTTATCCATGTATGTTTGTAATCGATGAACTTGTATCTTAGCGAAAATCTTGAGGTCGGTGTAGAGTAAGGAAATGGGTCTGTAGTTCGTACAGTCTGTTGTGTCCTTATTATTTTAAGTAGTAAAGATACTATTGCTATATTAAGATCGCTGAAAATTATCTGTTTTCTATTGCAAATTGAAACATTTCCAACATGGAAATCCAAATCTGTCAGGTAAAATTCAGGGGGGAATCCATCATTCATGTTCCTATCTGCATCAGCAATCTCTGTTAACCAAATAGGTCTATCTAAAGGCATCTCTCCCATAGTAGCTTTTGCCGTGCCGTACTGTACTTGTACTATCGGTAACGCGATTCGACACGGCTCGACTTGTTAAGTGTTGCTTCACAGTTGCAACAAACCAGAGCGTCTAAAGTGAGCGGGTGACTCATATGGTGGGCGGCCCCAGAGTACGTAGCGGGAAGTAAACAAAGGCTCGGAGAGAAAGAAGAACAATGGCGACCTCACTAGCGATCCTGAGCTTTTTGCTCAGTTTGTGGATTTCTGTAGACGCACGTCAAAGAGAAAGCCTCTCTAATCAAAGAATAAAGACCCCAGAAAAGCTACACACTGCAAGGAAAAACACGAATGACGCTACAGGACCCCGGCAACTTGTGTGGGTAAACCGATGCAAATTATAGCCCGGTATAAATATGCTCTGGGTATTTATTTATTTGCTAAAGCCCAGCGTAAAAACCTATGTTAACAAGTTGGATTAATTCATATGTATTCTGTGTGAGTGTTTCAGATGACTGCTCTGTGAAGTTGTCACAGCCGACCATCGGTTTGGTCGTTTAACTGGGTCTTGCAGTGATGAAACGTTCTTCTGGATTTCACCGAAGCTCAGCAGCTGCAGAATTTCAGGACGTCGGAAAATATTCATCTACATCTGCAGCAAACTACGTCCAGTGCTGGACCGATGCGGCTTTTCGCCTCCGTGTCCCCTTAAAGAAAGGAGTTGCCATGTACATGCTACGAATTCTATGAATTACAAACTACAATTGTATGTTTTGTAATAAAGCTGTGTGCTTTGAAAAGGTTTTCAGTTTTTTTAAATCATCACCACTACAATGTGTTTTACACATATCCCATCTTTGAGAAGGTTCAGGCTTTTCATCAGCTTTCAAATGTATTCAATTTACTTATTTAGGAGCGCAAGACTTTTTTACTTTTAACAGCCAGAGCAATTCTTGCTATCAGATTTTAAAAATTTTGCTGAACCCTGATGCGAGATATAATGTTGTAAAATTATTCCACCAACCTGTGATGGACTGGGACCTGTCCAGGGTGTACCCCGCCTCTTGCCTGTTGACAGCTGGAGATAGGCACCCCCCCCACCCCCCCAGGTTTCGGCGTTCTCCGTTTCTCTGCTTTGGCCTGCAGGTGAGAGCCATTGGCTATGAACCACGATCAGCCCCGACTCCTCCTTGATAACCCTCTCACAGCGAGCAGCTCCATCCAGCTCACACTAAATCTTCTCTTCAGCCAATAAACTCAGAAATGATGAAACTCCGTGTGGATCACAGCACTGGTTTTTAACGTTGTCATTGTTATTCAGCAAGCACTAAACACATCCACTCGTTGTAGCGAGGTTTCAAAATGGCGGTCGGTTTGTTGTTAAAAGACACTGTCAAGTTACTTTACAGTTACTCCGCCCTCCAGCCAATCAGTGACCGACAGCCATCTGACGTCGCTTTTCAGTACCAGCACGGATGGAACCACAGCTGAGGTGGTACGAAAAATAGGAGCGGCTCAGCCAGACTTCTGCCAGTCGAGAGCAAAAGGTACTGAGGTCGAGTCGATCCGAGTCGAGTCGAATCGTACCGGTAGAGAGACGCCTAAAGAGGTCCACCTATTCCTTGCTAAGTGCATCTTTCAGTAGTGGTTGCATTGTTTCTTTCATGGCTTGGATTAGCATGCTACAGGTCAGAGAAGTATCTTTGGCCATATTAGCAGTGCTAGCTGTGCTTCCCAGCGGTAAAAATTAAGTGCCACTTCAGGTCGGCATGTACCAATTGAGTCAGAGTTGATCTTCTACTTTCTCCGGGTGTCTGTGAAGGAATCATATGTAAAGGTCCGGTTCCTCACATGGGCTAAAATGTCAGTTAATGATGCAATTCGACAGAGGCTCTTTTGCTATGTCTTACTCTGTCGCCATTTGGCTCCTGTCCTGTCAATTATATCTTTCATCTAATTTCACATTATTATCTCCGGTGGCTTGGGTTAAAGGGGCTGCATCATGCTATTTTACAGCTTGCAAATTCTGGGATAGACATATATGTGATAAAATGTTACCGGTGGCGTTATACAGTATTAATTTGATCTGAAATTTAACTTGTATCCTGTAGTAAATGTTGGACCATGAAGTAAAACGGCTAATTTCTCTATATACCCGCCTCCCTCCAACCCCCACCCCCCGCTACGCTCTGCTCCCCGGCTCTGCTCTGCATCAAAGTCGGGAGGAGATCATACTGAAACAAACACTGCTAAGCTTCATCACAAACAGTATTCTCACAAAGAATTTGAAAAGCACCAAGTACCACAATGAAACTCTGTTATATTAAGGGCTCAGACGTTTGTCTTATTTTATTTTATGTTTTTAAAAACCAAGTCAATAAAGCCTATCTCAGTTGCTAAATCTCCAGGCTTTAGACAGAGCCGAAAACAACACAGCTGCGTCCACTAAGCAAATCTATCCAGCCCAGTATTTTAAAAAGCTGTGGGTGTTGTTTGCACCCATTTACTGATCATTCTGAGATGCAACAGATCAATTATTTAACCACACAAATCTGTTATAAGATCACATAAGCAGCTTGATAAATGGCTAACCCACATTAGCATTAGCATGTAGCCACTTACTTCTCTGTCCATCAGGCGTCTTTGTTCTTTGATCCAGCAACTGTTCTTTAGGAAGGTAGAATAAAATCCTGTAATCCATACAGCAAAACGGGTGTTTTCACAGAGAAAGTAAAACATCCAACAAAAAAAGTGTTTTAAGCTTCCAAAAACTGAAGCTGCCCTGAACTGTGAGGAGGAGGATGGCATGTTTGAACTCTAGCAGAGGTAAGCCACTCTGCCTGCAACGGAGGTGCAGACACCTCAACGCCCCCTTGTTTTCAACTAGTGATGTCACTAGTCGAACACTCAGTTGATTTCTAGGAGAGGGAAGGGCAGCTGATCAGAGAGCAGAATTCAGGAGGATTACTCAGACATGTGTAAATTAAGCCAAAAACCCATCTGGAGAGGTTTTTTTTTATGAGAAACTTGCATTACCAGATGGTTGAAAACGCCAAAAACTGAATTTTGCATGATATAGCCCCTTTAATACTGACTTAAAGGGGATGAATATTTATGCAATGAGTTATTTTATGTTAAATATTTTCTATTTAATTTTCATTATTTGTAGAAATCAGTTTTCTCTTTTTTTTAGATCGTTTAATATTTCATCTGTCATAACAGAACTAAGAATTTTTTTTTATTATTGCAAATTATCTAGTTGTTGCTAATTCTTCACATAAGGTCTTTGGATTTAATTTCTTTACATAATAAATATTTGTATCTTAGTATAAAGTAAACAGCAACACTGACAATGTATACAATTACATCTAATGGGCAGAAATTTAAGCAGACATTTGTCAATATAGCACCTAGGTTCAATGCCACAGTGCTAATCCGGTATTGACTCTGTATTTCTTGTCCCTTGGGTTGCACAGATGGTTGTGTGTGTTTGGGATGACGCCACCATCCCAATATACCCCAGTCGCAGACACCAAATGGAGATAATCATATCAGACTGTGTCTGTGTTTTCAGAGCCTCAAGTCATGTTACATAAATAGGACAATGAGGTGTAAAGCACAAAGCATGCTTTAGCATGTGTGTCTGTGTTTAACGTGGAGCGTTTGTATTTACCCTCTAGGCCATAGGGTACAACATGAGAGCTCAAATTTTGCAATAACTTTAGCCGTATTGTAAATAATAAATAACTTTGTGGGTCAAATTAAAAGCTCCAGGCACTAGCTCCACACCACATCACAGGCAGGCCACGGCACAAGTTGTAAGCACAAAGTTATTTTAATCCTCTTCAGAATGTTAAGAAAACAATTTTTATACAGTTGTGGGGATTAGTCTAAACTGGCTTCTCGCAGTTCACGGATGGATAGGCTTATGCAGGCCCATGTAACAGGTTTAGTAACTACTTGCTTGTGTCACATACTTCTGGAATTCACAGCTAAGCGTTTGGTAATGTACATATTTAATTAATTTAAAAGACAACCATTAGAAATGCCATAATGATGAAGATAATTACTATAAAATGTATATAAATATTAAACATAAATATAATCCGTCCAGTATGCTATGGACTTCTTTTCAGGAGGTTGTACTGAATTTGTAAGATCCTAAATATCTATATAAAAATAGACAACGCAGTGTTATTTATTTAAGTATCAGCCAACTTACAGATTTTCTCTATTTTAGATCATTAAACAATTGTTTAGATCAGACAAAGATAAATTATTAAACATTTATAAAATCAAATGATTTAATTTATTAAGGGAAAAATACTTTGCAAGTCAACCTTGGCTCTATTAGATAAATACTTCTTCACCTTTAGTAACAACAACTGCCATCAATGGTTTTTGATAAGTTGTAATGAGCATTTTACATCACTGTAGAGGAATTTAGCCTACTCTTTTTTGCAGAATTATTTTTAATTTAGCTACTGGGGGTCTTCTGTATTAACCAGCCTGTTTACGCTTATTTGAAACCTTCTGGATGAGTCTTTCACATGTTCTTGGAATGTATTTTGCCACTCCTGGGTCCCAAAGGTTAGAAATAACTTTGATTCTAAACCGTTGTTACATTTCTTCAATTTGAGACATGATGTATTGCTCTTTGAGATCTTTTAGTCTATTTCGTATTGTCAGAAAGTTTTTTTTTTCAATTAGTCATTAACTCTACCCGTCTTGTAGTTATTAGATCTAACTGAGACTACTGAAGCCAAATTCTGAAAAATAAATGCGATTGGTGAAAATTAATTTATGATTCAATGTCCTGAGATTTGTCTCTTCAGAGAGAGACGGTTTTGTGATTTTTTATTTCAATAGTGACAACTTTCAAAGCTGTAAAATAGGTAAAAAGGAACTTGTTTTGGAGAAAAGAAGAACAATCCAGCCAGTTGACTGAGTGTGGATGCATGGAATGCACTTTGCTTAAGTTTTCCACGGAGTAACGGGGTAAAGATGCAACTACACATGCATAATAAACACTAGTCAGAAACTTTTGTGGTTTTGATTTGGACTTTGTCAACCGCTGCAACAATAAAGGAGTTTATTTCGTTAAAAAAAAAAAAACAATATCCTGATGCTGTAGTGAAGATCTGAGTTTAAACCCTGTGCAATAATGAAAGTAGTGAAGGCAACCTCCAGCTATTTGCCTGTACAACAGTTGGTTACCATGGATACTAAGAGCAGGCTGGAAAAGAGACATTGCTGACAATGGAGTCACACTGATTTCTTTAGCAACTCCTGTTGTTAAGGGGTAATGAGAGTGGACGCCAGGTGTTTTACTCCCTCCAAAGCGGTGTTTGGTCTCCTAACACATAAAGGTAGACAGGACTCTGCATAACAGAGGCACAATTTTGTCTTGTTGTAAAATTTTGTTATATATGAAATAATAAATTACTGACTTGCTAAAATAAATGCCTAAGCAATTTATTTCAGACATTTAAAACAGGGGTTAGCTGCTTTGTTCTCTGCAGTCAGTCTTATTTTTAAGGACGTCTTATGTACGTCTACGAGGATGGGACTCGAACCCGGACAACGATTCAGAGGACTGAGGCCTCTGTTCATGGGACGCCCGCGCTAATCACTACGCCATGCGACACCCTGTGTGTACTTCTCCGACACACATGCAGATTCAATCCAGGGGACACAGGGGAGAAAGTTAAGTATGGTTTATTTACAATAAAATGTGAAATGTACTGAAGAGGTTCTTTTCTGGTGAGGCAGAGAATGGCATCTGGAAGGAGCTAGTACAGTGAATGGGAGTCTTTCGGAGGTGAAAGTTCACAGGTGACATAAAGTTATCTGCTTATAGCTTCAAGATGTAGAAACAGTGGCATGGGGATGGTAGGTATACCCCTGGTGTGTGAACGGAGAGAAAGGTGAGTTCTGAATGATGGAGTGAAAGACTGAGAGAGGGTAGAGAAGATAACCAGACAGAGTGAATTCAGAAAGAGGTTCTCGATAGTGGAGAAGAGAGGTTACCATGCAGCTCTGTAAATCCCCTGGATCTAATAGGGTAACTGATCCCAGGTGTGCCTGCTTTTGTGGATGCAAAGTCCCACCTGTGAAAAACAAGTACTCAAAAATCACAAATACAACAGGACTATGATACTGATATTCACAGTTTGAAGACCATTAAGCATATTCACTCCTTCAATTAAAATGTGGAAATATTGCATCCAAAGTTTGTTCATGGCAAATTGCCAAGTCAATTTTATTTATTCTGCACTTTACATCACAAAGACATGCCAAAAGTAGTTTTATAATACAGTGAACAAATCAAAATTCCAAGATAATATAAATCCCTGAAATACAACAGAATTGCAACTATAAAATACATTAAAAACCAAATAAAATCTACTGTTAACAGTACTCTCATGTTGAGTTGAACACCAAATATAACCAATACGTCTTTAGTGGAGTTTTAATAATATCGTAGAAGCCTGCCTGACCAATAATGGCAAAAGGTTCCAAAGTCTAGGAGCTGCCACCGAAAAGGATCTATCGCCTCTAAGCTCCTGCTTAGTTTTTGGTGCGTCCAGGAACCGCTGGTCAGCTGACCTCATTAACCAAGCAGGGTGGTATAGATTCAACAATTCAAATAGATATGATGGGGTTAGACCATGCAGGGATTTAGAAACAATCAAAAGTACCTTAAAATGATTCCTAAAAACAACAGGTAGGGCAATTTTATTTATATAGCACACTTTCAACACAAGGCAATTCAAGGTGCTTTTACATGATTCAGTGATAATGATACCAAATACATGATTACAGAAGCATGATTAGAAAAAAACAGACACAATCAATCAATAAAAAAGATGATGTAAGGAACAAATTTATGCAATATAGAATAAAAAGAGATAAAACACAATAGATTAAAAATGAAATAAAAAAAATAAGAATAAAAATTAAACCGCAAGAATCAAATAGTGATCAGAAAGCGCAATTTATGGCTCAAAGGCAGCTCTGAATAGTAGAGTTTTAATCTTTGATTTAAAAGAGCCTAACGATTCAGCATTTTTGCATTCTTCTGGAAGTTTGTTCCAGATTTGTGGAGCATAGAAGCTGAACGCTGCCTCTCCTTGTTTAGTTCTAATTTTAGGAATGTTAAGTAAGCTCGAGTTGGAGGACTTGAGTGGTCTGCTGGGTTGGTATAGTGACAGCAGATCTCCAACATACTTTGGTGCTAAATCGTTCAGTAATTTATAAACAAGTAGGAGTATTTTAAGGTCTATTCTCTGAGCTACAGTGAGCAAGTGTAAGGACTTAAGAACTAGGGTGATGTGTTCTACTTTCCTAGTTCTAGTGAGAACACGGGCAGCAGCGTTCTGGATCAGCTGCAGTTGTGTGATTGCTTTTTTAAGTAGACCTGTGAGGACGCTGTTGCAGAAATCAATCCGACTAAAGATTTCAATTCAATTCAGTTTATTTATATAGCACCGTTTCACAACAGATGTCATCTCAAGGCACTTCACAAGAAGAGTTATTATAACACAATGTTTAATGTAGAAATTAGAGAACCACAGAAGATTGTGTCGTGTAATTCTCAGCAATCCCTCACACTGAGCAAGCAGGAAGTGACAGTGGAAAGGAAAAACTCCCTTTTAACAGGAAGAAACCTCCGGAAGAACCAGGCTCAGCACAAAGCGGTCATCTGCCGAGACTGTCTGTGGTTTGGATAATGCAGAACAGAGATACAGAACAGACACACAGAATGAGCAACAGAACTGATGCAGAAGTTTGTTGCAGGACGTGGAGACAAACGCATGGATCAGTTTTTCAAGGTCCTTCTGTGACATTAGTCCTTTAATCCAGGTAGCCAGTTCAGAGAAACCAAGAGGTGATATGCTTACATTTCGTAGTGCCAGTTAAGAAACATGCCACTGCATTTTTGCAACAATTGCAAATGAGAGATATTAAACTGAGAGATACCAAGGTACAGCAAATTAAAATAATCCAAGCGTGATGTAATGGAGGTATGAATAATTGTCTCAAAATCCTGTCTAGAGAGCATATGCTTAACCTTGGCAATTCTTGTCAGCTGATAAAAATCGGACTACATCAAAGCGCTTTTGTGGCCGTCAATCTTAAAAAGCGGCAACAGCTGAGCACTCAAAGAATTTTGGAATGCATTTGCTTTGTAACAATAGCTTTCTGCTGTGCAAAACAAAGTGGAAAGCTTAGCAAACGTTGGACTTACGCTGCTGTTGAAGCTCAGTTTAGATGAATGTTAATCATGGTGAGCTATGACTTGGTTATGTACCTAACGGAAAGAAGATATCTATTAAGCTGCTCCAGACTGAATTCAAAAGTTGTCAGTCTCTGATTACAACTACGACCATAGACTCCAGGTATAAGAAGAATTTAAATCTAGGCTTTTTATTGTCTCTCATGGCTGGGAAAGGACAGGGTACAAAACCTGGTGTTTAATTCTCTTCTTTCTCACTGTGCAGGAACAGGCGAGGGATTGCATTTTCTCCATTCCACGTTCTCTCTGATTCAAAGTGCAGTATGGCATCAGGAAAATTTTCTGGATTTCTTTTTTAAAACTACTCTATAAATAGTTAGTAATCTGTTATGACCAGTAAATTAGTTGCCTTTGGAAGAAGAACTGCCTGTAAACAAAAAGTCGAAACAGAAAAGAGACAAAAGAACTGAGATTAGTCCAGACAACTACCAAAGAGACAGTGATAGCTCGGAGGATAAACATCCTCCGGAACAACATTCCTGTATACAGATTTTCAAAATCCCAGCAAAATGTTTCAAACCAAAACACACAGCAACCAGTACCTGTCATGCCATGGCAAAATCCTTAAAACCAGCAAAGACTTAATGCCACACCTAGAGAAATTTGCTTGCCTGGAAGACAGGATCTTGTACCCCCACAGCAGATTGTTGAAGACCACTGATAGAGAATAGCTGAGGCATCATAGATGAAGAACAATCCCCTTGTGTGAAAAAATGCAGCTAAACGCATATGCTCTCTTTTATTCTTTATCACAGGTTGGTGAATACTAAACAATCACAAACTGCATGCATGTATCTGAGTCCTAAGGTGTTCAAGATGATATAGTTAAATATAAGCCTTAGGGAAGAGAAGTTTTACTACAGTTTTTGAGTAAAATGTGACCGAGTTTCAGACTAACCTGCTAAGCTGTTGGTAATTGAAAGGGAAATTACAGCATGGGAAAAAAAAATACCCAAACAAGTTTTTCGTAAAGAAAAATTTGAGTATCAGATTTAAGAACATACAAGAAATGTTTTTTCGTTACAATAGGACATTTACTGAGTTTTATTTTTCACCAAGGTGCATTTTAATGGTTCATTACAACTTACCTGTGAATGCAATTGTACAACTATATTAGATATAGAGTAGCCATTGTGAGGTTTTGGGCCACTGCTCTGCATGTGCTTCATGAATAAACGATTAAGCAAGGTGATTTGAATACAAGCATAGTTACTTATAAGTAGAGATAAATGATATGTTAAAAACGGTTAAAAAGCATAAATACTTTAAAACTATACTGGATTTAAACAAGGTACATTTTGTAATTTATTTTTGTTACTTGAAGAGAAACTGTAATTGTGAAATTGTAATGTATGACTAGTTGTATCGCTTTTCTAAGCTATGGCCACATGGACTTTGGGATTCTTTTAAGGCCATTTAGAGTAGAAAGTGTTTGGAGTACTACTGTTTTTGATTGTAAAATTGAAGAACTAAGCTCTTGTGTGAATAAACACAGCTAAACGCAGATGCTGTCTTCTATTCTTTATCAAAGAGGAGCAACAACTTTGGGGGTTTGTCCGGGATCAGCGCCACCTGAGGGATGGTGATAATGATTGAAGAAGCAAGGTAAAATCATTACCTATTCCTGAGCAGATGACAACAGCAATATAATCCAGATAACCAAAGATGGCTGTACCACGTGACCGGAGATGGGAAATTCAGCAACAGCTTCACCAGCTCTCCAGTGCCCGCAACAGAGATCTTCTCTACAAGTTGTTAGAGCTGTTTAAAGATGAGGTGGAAGAAGATTTGCCAGGTGCAGAATCAACCTAAGTGGAACTCTTCGACTTCATTGTTGACTTTGAGAAATCCCCTAATGAAAAGTTTTGAGGACCAGGGGATGTCTCAGCTGCTTGCTTTCTGTGACCTCTTTGGAGAACTACAGTGGACATCAGTAGAGGGAGAAGAGGCTGGGGGTTTGCCTGATCTGGAAGAGGTTACTGTAACGCTGGTGACCAGTGGGGCTGCTGCTCTCAGGGCCTCAACAGTGAAGTCATCCTCACCATCAGTAGTTGCTGATCTGGTTACAGATTTTGTCAAGCTGTCTGAACTCAAATCACTGTTACTGTATATAAAATTTATAGTGGTAAACACAGATGCTCTCTTCTATTCTTTATCACAAAGGAGCAACACCTACTTTTTAAAAAAATGTGTTCAATATTCAGACACAAAAACAAATTTTTAGTTCTTAATATGATTCTCTTTAGGTTCATTTTATAATTTTTAAAATTGAAATTTAGGGGTATAATGACAAAAAAAGGCCCATAGTCCCATAACAAAAGTATTAAAATCATAATTTTCATGGATAAGGAAGCGTAACGAGATAACCAAGAGAGGAAAAACAAATTTGATGATAGCTTATAGCTTTTAGTGTATTTTGTGGCTGATTTAATATATGGGTCCAAATCGACCGGTTAACACAAGAGATAACAGAACACTAACACAAGAGGAAGGTTAAAGGAAGGTTTCCAACACTTAATCAATTTCTTGGCCTTGTAGAATTAAGTTAGTTTTTTGAGGCAAAGGAGGGCTCCAACATGATACTACCAAAGTTGAACTAAGTATCCAATGAGCATACATTTGTATTTTGATTTTACCTTGTATCAGGTAAAGACCAAATAAACTGTTTTAAGAACCCATCAATAACAACATCAGCACATGGTGTTTTCCATTCAACATGACACTAAACTCTCTGGATGATATATTAACTGTTACCTTTGAGAGCTAAAAGGCATCATGACATGTAGTCAAGACTTCGGAAAAAATATAACGTGTCAAGCTGAAGCACATTAAAATATGAATCTTTTGTCAGAGTCTGGCTTTTTCTTTCTCAAAAGCAAACTTCTGGTATTTGAGCTGCAGCCTTCGCACCAGACAGTTTTTTTGATGTTCAGCCTGGAAAAGTGCAAGTAAAGAAAGCTGTTCCATTATGGTGTGTATTGTTACTTTGATACACTTCAGATATACAATCTGTTGCTTCCATGTCAGGAAAAATAATAGTAGAACAGATATTGTTTGTTTGTGTTTCTTAGTTCTCCTCGTGCAGACCCAAGATCTTAGAATATATAGGTGTAATTAACATTCATATTTCAAAACGCTCACTGTAACAGTCTGGAAAACATATGCTTTGAAGAAAATGGAAGTTCTTTGCAGAAGAGAGCATTTCCAAAGCAAACTAACAATACTCACAGCTTAAGTCTCTTCAAATGTGAACTTCTGTATTAACAAGTTGCTTGATTGCCGCAAGCCTGTGGGTGTGTATGAGCAGCTGTTGATATGGACGTCAAGGTCATTCCCATCCACTGGCGCTGACGTAGTCTCTTTAACGCAGCAGCTCAGGGTTTTATTGCGGTTCCCGTTATCTCTGGAAGGAAAGTTACAGTCAAAGCCCGCCTTCACTGTGTCTCTTCTCTCTTTCCTCGTCACATAGACACAAATAAAGTCACACAATGCTGTCACACCACCACCATCACTTATTCAACAGTTATTCCTTTACCTCTTTAGCTTCTCCTCACCAGGACAGCAAACTAGTGGATTATGCCTGATTAAAGTTTCTTTTGTGCAGTGTTTTTTGTCCAAGCAGTGTCACAATCAAAATAACATCTGTCCTCAGAGAAGGAGCATTTGATCCTGTATTAAAATCAGTAAAGTTATTTTTAATTAATAATTTATAACACATACAAATTCCATGCCCAAATCTGCTGCAACCAATCTTCATTTTGAATTAGCTCCTTCAGCAATCATCAATCATCACTTCTATTCTTGGCAGCTTTTTGGTCCCTTTAATCCACGTGTTTGGGGAAAAAATGGATAAAAATTTTTATTTCAGAGTTTTTGCAAAGATGTTCTTCATACACAATGTGCAATACAGGCTAACAAAGGTGCCAACACTATTTCAACCACAAATGTAACAGTCTTACAAACAAAGTGTATGTTTATGGCGTGATTTAAAGTTAAAAACATCTCTAAAAGTTATTTCTTGGGTATTTTCCACCAAAACTTAATAAACAACCAGATATTGTATGTGAAGTACTTTTAAGTATTTTATAAAGACATTTTCTTGTGAGTTTTTAGATCGAAGTAGGAAAACATAGATTTCAAATAGTTGTATTGCAATAAAAATCAATATATTAACACAATCCAGTTTATTCCTTTGATATATGCACAAATACTAGTTAATAATAATTAAAATGTCATGCTTTGATGTAGTTTACAAAATATAATTTTCTCTAATTGCTTTCCCTAATATGTAGATTTTTCACATCCTGATAGATGTTTTGGATGCAGTAAATACTGGATATAAAACATTTAAATTATTCTAAAGATCTTTTTCTGAATGTGCTCAAACTTTAATCAACAAGAATCATCACCACTTTCTAAAAACAGTGCCAACAGTTCACTCCCCCAGCTGCAACAGTTCTGGCTGCAGCAAAACAACCTTTAATGGTCTCAGCCCAACAAACAGCAGGGCACACTGGAGGAAAATAGAGGGGGTGCAGCCTAAAACAAAAAGAAGAAATAAATAAGAAGCAGAAAGAAGCAGAAGGTAATGTGAGAGAAAAAGAGCCCATAAATTGTGAGCCCAGCGCAGGGCTGCAGGGAGGGCGTAGCAGCCTGATGAATAGAGCCATCAGCTTAAGCAGAGGCTACAGAGCAGCCTGCCATCTGCCTGCCCATTACTAGAATGAAGTGTACGACAATCTGCTCTCATCTGCAGGGCCCACTGGCATCTCTGACAACCAGGAAGTTTTCTATTTGTGTGTATCTGTGTATCTTCTCATGTTCTCGATGCCTAAACTTAAAACGTCGCCGATTTAGGTTACCCTGATGGATTGGTAATTAGTGTAGATAAAAGTTGAGTCCTATTTAAAGTATGCTGTGTTAAAGCTAAGTGTATAGATGAAAAGCAAGGCAGGGGTTGCCCTTGGAGAAGAGTTAAAACAGCATGACAGATGCTTCACACCTCATTGGCAAATGAGGGAGAGCCAATCAGCCTCAACAGTTTCGCCCCCCGGGCCGCGGGTCTATTCTTTGGTATCCGTGCTAAGTTAGAGAGTAAGGGACGGAAAGAAGTGGGAAAAGTTTTAGAAAAAAGAAAGTGATGCAATAAGAGGAGTGAAATCAGGGGAGTAAATACAAAAAGTAGGAGCAGACTGTGGCGAGACTCTAAGAGACACAGGAGGATAAGAGCCGAGGAGCAAGCAATGGGAGGACTTTCAGGCAAAAAGCAATTCTTTCCTCTGAGAAGGTCATTACATCGCATGTGGTTAGTCATCATGGTGGAGGATGTTGTCTTTTACGTTGCAGAGTTAAGTGCTTTGTGAGATATATATTCTTGTCATTTCAGATTCTTTAAAGAGTCGAGGCAGTATGGGACGGAAATATCATAAAAGCACTGAAATGAAATTCTTGCTTTATCTTCATGATGAGCAGCCCAGTACAGGAACTGGTGTTAGTGGGGGTAACAAAGGCATACATTTCATACAAAGCAGTAAGCAGTGAAGGCTGTAATGATATATAAGCTCATGAAAATTGATAAAATGAGCAGCGGGATACCGGGAGAAATGAGAAATAAGCATCTTACAGATTTCACAGATCATTAAAAAAACCTGAAAGCTGGAGAGTTTGAAAAAAAATTCCTAAAAAAACTTTTCAAATAATGGAATCTAAATTGCACAGGGGAGGTATTCATACCTCAAAGCAACATCTTTAATAACATCTTCAAGTCTTGCCCCCTATTTAGCTCCCTCCATGTTCCCATGACCTCTGATCAGCTCCCCTTCTACCCCATCATGTTTCACTCTAAGGATGGTGTGTTTAAGGTGATATACAGTGGGGCAAAAAGCATGTAGTCAGCCACCAACTGTGCAAGTTCTCGCACTTAAAAAGATGAGAGAGGCCTGTAATTTTTATCATAGCTATACAGTACCTCAACTATGAGAAACAAAATGAGAAAAAAAATTTGGAAAATCACATGGTCGAAATTGTGTTGGAAAATAAGTATTTGGTAAATAACAAAAGTTCATCTCCATGCTTTGTTATATACCCTTTGTTGACAATGACAGAGGTCAAAAGTTTTCTTTAAGTCTTCACAAGGTTTTCATACACTCTTGCTGGTATTTTGGCCCATTCCTCCATGCAGATCTCTAAAGCAGTGATGTTTGCGGGATGTCACTGGGCAACACAGACTTTCAACTCCCTCCAAAGATTTCTATGGGGTTGAGATCTGGAGAATGGCTAGGCCACTCCAGGACCTTGAAAGACTTCTTGCTATGCTAGCTGGGTGGTGTTTTTGGGTTCATTGTTCTGCTGAAATACCAAGCCAGGTTTCATCTTCAATGCCATTGCTGATGGAAGGAGGTTTTCACTCAAATGTTCCATTCAGTCTTTTCCTAACGCGGATCAGTCGTCCTGGTCCCTTTATAGAAAAAACTGTCCCAAAGCACCCTGCTTCACATGAGGTATTGTATTTTCTTGATGCAACTCAGCATTCTTTCTCCTCCAAACATGAAGAGTAGAGTAGAGTAGAGTAAGGCAGGTTCTGGGATTTCTGCTCACCATTCTTGAGATAATTTTGACCACGTTGAATAAGATTTTGCATGGAGCCCCAGTTAGAGGTACATTATCAGTGGTCTTGTTGGTCTTACATTTTCTAATAACTGCTCCCACAGTTGATTTCTTCACACCAAGCTGCTTATTGCAGATTCAGTTTTCTCAGGCTGGTGCAGGTCTACAAATTTGTTTATGGTGTCCTTTGACAGGTATTGGCCATAGTGGAGTTTGGAGTGTGACTGTTTAAAGTGTGGACAGGTGTCTTTTATACTAATAAGTTTTAACAGGTGAGATTAATAGAGGTAAAGAGTGGAGAACAGAGGAGGAAATTTTGTGGATTTTTCAAATTTTTTGGTGTGAGTGGGAGAACTTGCACAATTGGTGGCTGACTTAATACTTTTTTGCTTCACTATACGGTTCTTTGCCCCAGCATTTTTCATTTAGCCCAAAATGTTCAGTCTTGGTTCTTCCATATGTTTACTGTGCTGCCTACACAATTGAAATTGAACAGAACTTTAAAAAGAATGTTTAATAACTTTTGTAAGATACTACTGTCTTTGCCTGGCCCAGCAAGGTCAAATAGTATAGATAGAATTTCAAGACAGTTTGAAAAATTGTTTAGTTTTTCACTAATAATCTGTAAGAAATTGTTCATTTTTAATCTCCTACAATGTTATATATTCCACTAAAACTGTGATATTCATCACCATCTCCTTAGCAGTTTATGACAGTGTGGTTGACCTCCGAGGGTCTTCCCGTTTTGTCTATTTAAAAGAAGAATTATAATTCAAATGATCCAAAGCACAATACTCTTGACAAAGACTGGTGGAAATAATGAAGGTTTGAAGGGACAAGTGCATGTGTCATGATAAATCTGCACACTTTATTTTCACATGGCAGACACAAATGAAGAAACAGAAAGAAAAAGAGAAAATTAGAATTATGACAGATTCTTCTTAAGTGTTCAACACTCCAAAGCGACATTTTCTTTTCCAAACAACCAGTGTGGAAAAAATTACTGGGTGGCGGTCCAAATTTTTTTTTTTACTTAAATTCTGTCATAAGTATGATTAGGTACAATACATATCTATATGTAGATTTATAGATATCAATTCACGTTTCCTATATAACAAAGAAAATTTAAGGTATGAATAAATACTACAGAATTATCTAATTAATTTTATTAAAAACAGAAAGAAAGTGAAATCATAAACTTAAAAATGATTTGGTATTTAAGCTACTCATGGACTCTTTGCCTATTGGTTTGATTAAATCTGCTATTGAAAAAAAAAATATTATCCTTTTAGGTAAATGCTTCTTGAAATTATTAGCAATTTCCAGAGGCATTTATAAAAAAACATTTAGCAGTTTCAAAAACGTATGCTGGCCACTTCTGTTAGTTCAGTTTCGCTCGTCAGATCTAGACTCAATTAGTACCTAGCCTGTAGGATCAAGAAATCACTTGAATAGAACCTTTCTGACAACATGACGTAGGGTCTAAATGTCTCAAAATGCAACATGTTTCCCCAATCTAAAGATATCAAAAAATAGTTGAGAAACAAAGAGTTAAAAAGCCATTTTTAAGGTTTTAGGAACCATCAAACCACAGTGAGAGCACCTAATGACAAATGGCGAAAACATGGATCAGTTATGATCTTTGATAATTCTAAGCATATTCAGCATAAAATGGACCACTACTAGTAAAAATCACCATTGATTCTTGAATTTATTTCCAAAAAAATCACTTGAGTTATTTTCTTTCAAGTAGATGTAAATTAAGTTGAGAAAATCCATTTTACTATACTACATAAAAATAGATATAATTTAGGTATGATGCAAATTAGTGACAATAGGTGTGTATGGTAAGAAAAATGGTTAAAAAACAACAACAACAACCATCTGTTCCCATCACAAGTATGACAAGTCTTTTATTTATGCAACAAAGTTAGTTTGAGTATTTTCAACTCTCATGAATGCCAAAATATAAACCACTACAATGAATTATGAAATGGAGACAGCTGTCGCCACTGTCCACAGGTGGAGCCCGGGGCCGAGGTCCACCTGCTGGCTTTTCATAGAATGATGATGCATTCATTTTTAGATCTACAGCAAAAGAAAAATAATGGACAGAAATTACATTTATACACCACCACATTAATTGTCCTGTGATTATAGATATGAGGTAGAATGGCAGTTTCTTTCTTTTTTTTCCAGTCCTGTTCAGCAGTTTAGGCAGGCAGTATGAAAATTTGGATGGCTAGAACTGTTACAACAGTTTGCCTCTACAATCATGTGATGAGGAAAAAGTAATCGCTGTGAAGTCAGCTCCCTCCATCTGTCCTCTCTCACATCCCGCATGCTGCTATTTATTGTTCATGTGAACTATGTTGTAGTTTTAGAAGGGCAGTTTCTAGAGAAAATGTGCGGGAGTGTTGAACACCATCTAAAAATGCCACCTGCTAACGGATGTTACCCACTGTGGCTGAATGTAGCTAATTAGCATCACACTGAAATAGTCTAATATCTTTAAAAATATTTGTCATAGGTCCTCCACTTCTTCATGGTAGCGATAAAAATACACAATAAGCCTGTACATATTTTTATCTTAGTACAACTTATCTGAGATTGGACAATTTTACCACGATTGTCTTTTGAACATGGAGACGTAGCAAGAAGCTAGCGTATTAATCTAGAAATGGATGGGTTTTGGTCTTTGACTGTTTTTACAAGAAACTAATGGTTACAAAAGATTCCTAAGCGTGTGTTGGAAATGCTTTCTATTCAATTCAAAAATGTTTTATTTCCAAAGGGAAATTAAGTGTTTTTATAGCTCATGACAAATTCATTTTTTAAGGAGTTGTTGTAGATGATGATGGCTGTGGGGAGAAGGATTTCCTGTCGCGGTCTGTGTTGCAGCGAAACTGAAGAAGCCTCTGACTGAAGATACTCTGTTGCTGTAGGATAGTCTGATGAAGAGGATGCTCAGGGTTGTCCATATTTTATTTCATTTTATGAAGAATCCTTCTTTGCATCATTATCTCCAGTTGTTCTTCTTTATCAGGTTATTGAGCCATTTTAAGTCCCTGGCTCTGATCCTGCTACACCAACAGATGATGGACAAAGAGATAACACTCTCCACAACAGAATTGCTGCTAACCTTGAAGGACCTATTTTTCCTAAAAATGTGCTGCTGACCAGCTGGTTTGACATACAACTTTTCAGTCTCACCAACTGTGGTCTGTTTGTCAGGAAGTTATTGATCCAGCTGATTGTTGAGTCCCCCACCTGTGTTTTCAGGAGTTTCTGTTAAAGTACATCAGGATGAATTGTTTTAAATGAACTGTAGAAATCAAAGAACAGGATCATCACAGTGCTGGCTGCTTTGTCCAGATGACAGTGAGTTGGTTGAGATAGGTTAATGATGGCATCTTCAACACCAAATCCATGGCGATAAGCAAACTGCAGGGGGTCCTGATAGGTTCTAAAATAGGCGTCTCTCCACCGGTACGACTCGACTCGGCTCGACTCAGCATCAGTACCTTTTACTCTCCACTGGCAGAAGTCGGGCTGAGTCGCACCAAGCCGATACTATTTTTCATACCAGCTCTGCTGTGGTTCCACCCGTACTGAACTGGTACTGAAAAACGTCTTTAGACGGCTGTTGGTCACTGATTGGCTGGAGGGCGGAGTCACTGGAGTGTAACTTTTAAAAATAAACTGACCGCCATTTTGAAACCTCGCTACAGCGAATGGATGTGTTGCTGAAGAACAAAGACAACAATAAAAATCAGTTCTGTGATCCAAACGGAGTTTCAGCATTTCTGAGGTTGTTGGCTGAAGAGAAGATTTAGTGTGAGCTGGATGGAGCTGCTCGCTGTGAGAGGGTACTCGGAGCTGACTGCGGTTCGGAGCTGATGGCTCTCACCAGCAGGCCAACGCATAGAAACTGAGAATGCCGAAGCCCTGAACTCGCTCTCGTACTCTCGGTAAGAAGCAAATTTCATGCTGCTTATATATTTTATTCACAATATTAACCTATTCAGTTGCATATCATCTTCAGTATGACTGTTTTTTATTACCGGTTATCCAAATTAGTTCTGATGTTGCATAACCATGGAAGCAAGGTGGTTTTGGAGCAGAAGCGGTTTGACGATAATTCACGACAATAGACGTCAAGGGGATATATTGAGAAACTAAATCAATCCTTTTTTTTTTCCTGAGAGGGAACAAGACTAGTGTTATATATTTAAAGATAGCATTTAAGGTAAATGTTAATGAATTGAGGGGCTGCACGGTGGCGCAGTGGTTAGCGCTGTTGCCTTGCAGCAAGAAGGTCGTGGGTTCGTATCCCGACCCAGGGTCTTTCTGCATGGAGTTTGCATGTTCTCCCCGTGTATGCGTGGGTTCTCTCCGGGTACTCCGGCTTCCTCCCACAGTCCAAAAACATGCATGATAGGTGAATTGATCACTCTAAATTGTCCCTAGGAATGAATGTGAGTGTGAATGGTTGTCTGTCTCTCTGTGTTGTCCCTGCAACAGACTGGCGTCCTGTTCAGGGTGTACCCTGCCTAACGCCTGATAATTGCTGGGATAGGCTCCAGCTGCCCCGTGACCCTGAATTGGATAAGCGGTTAAGAAGATGGATGGATGGATGGATGGTTAATGAATTGAATCTAAAATAGTTCTTTTTTTCTTTTTCTCATTATTATTATAATTTTTTATTACACCCGATATGTAATCCAATTACAAACGGAATGCTAAATGCTTGAAATAATTGTTCTCGGTGCAACTGTGACAAAAGTTGACCAAAAAATTCTTTGTTTTTTAGAGAAACATCTGCCATGAACCTAAAACTCTATTATTCAGAACCTTTAGAAAACTCCTCACACACACAGGCACACACACACAGCAACAGAAGCAAAGCCGTAACCCCTCTGAGACTCCAAAAGTCAAAAAGCAGAAGGACAGCTGACTGACATTCAGAGGCGGATTAGTCACAACAAATAACATGTCTGCATGGATGCACACACACCCACACACACATAGTCTGCTCCTCCTGCCCTGTCCATCACAGGGCGTCTCCTTCTGATGCCGAATTAAGATAAGTTCTCCTCTGTGATGACCTGCAATCACATTGGACTTAAGCCGTGTCTCTTTTAACAACATGTTCACACCATTAACTCAGCTGTAAGAGTTGATGAATGACTGCTGCCTCAACCCACGACAAAACTCAAAGACATGCAGAGTTTGCTTGTCTAGTTCAATCCAAGCGGGAGTATGGCAGAATGCATAAATAGCAGAGAAAGCGCCTTGACAGGAGAGTTGTAGTCTAGTAGTGGGAGCAGTCAAAGAGAGGGGGGAGCAAAACTAAGAAAAATGAAAACAACTGTATTCGTCTAACAAAAATAACACTAGTTTGTCTTTTTTATGTAGCTTTTGAAGTATTCTTTTTTACCCTCCGAGTGGCCTTTCAGCTCATGCCTGGTAAAACTCCTTTCACTGTGGACAATGTAACTCTGCTACCAGCAATCAGCAATCTGGAGAAATTACTCAAGGATGAACCAGACACGTGAAGGTCCACAGTTTTCTTCTGGATATAATGGGTGACTTATTTTGAATTGTCCATGAATTTTTATTTTTGTAGTTTAATAGGCGCTTCTCCATTTAACTAAGAGGTTGTAAATTCATTTACAAAAGTATTTCCCCTTTATTGTGGTATTTAGCAAACATATATTACCCATTCTAATGGAAATTTCTTTTAATCATCAATACCCATTTATCCTTGTAGATCTCCACCCAACCTTGGGAAAGAGGCAGGGTACACCCTGGACAGGCCACCGGAAGGAAGAATTCAGATTAAAAATAAGAATAATATAAGAAAGTGAGGGGGAAAAAAGTTTGTGACTTGTGATTCTATGTATGTAAATATCTGGTTTCAACTTTTTATAGTTTCTGTAAGTCGGACCTTACCCAGCATCCTGTTCGGATACATCTATCTACTGCATTACTGAAAAAGGAGACCTCAATTCTATCTGTACATTTAGTAGTCTATCCTACCAAGACACTATGGATATTTGAACTCTTCTACTTAATCAGTCACCCATCCTGATCCAGAAGGGGCAGCCTACCCTTTTCTGGTTGACAACCAAGGCTTTATGCATACAGGACGTTGCTCTCAGCCCAGCTGCTTCACACTTGGCTGCAAATCTCTAGAGTGCATGGTCAAAGTCGTAGCTTCAAGATGCTAACAGGGATGCATAATCTGCATCAAGCAAAGAGACCCCCCAACTCGACAAATTCACCCTGACATCCTGTCCATAAACACCACAAATAGAATCTGTGACGGGTTGGAGTAGAACCAGCACTGGAAAAACGATTGATGCCGTGCAGACAATATGGAAAAAGCCCTTATTTTGTGGCAGAAAATCCTTCAAATAGCCCGTATTCTTGCATCACTCACATGGCAACACAGTGGTAGGCTTTCTCCATAGCCTCATAATGGGACAACCAAGCTCCCATGACCTCTTTAAGAACTCCGTTAGGATGAAAATCTGGTCTGTTGTTTTATGGTTAGGAGAAAAGTGGTAGTGCTTTTTCCTGAATTTAAAGCTCAGAGATCGGTGTAATCCCTTCTAACATCTTAGAGTCAACTTTTAGTTAATAAAGGTGATCCCTCCTAAAAACTTGGATCAAATGATACGGTTCATCAACAATAACCCTTCAATAAGTCTTAGAATGGATTTCAATCTAATTTAGATTTTTTCGGCAGTAACTTTCTTATGCTGCATTCACACTGCCCCATACGTCAGAGTTAGCTGCGGCAAGATTACATGTAAAGTCTATGGCAGAGTACGTCAGAGGTCCGTCAAGGGCTCTGCGTTGCGTTGAGTACGTTGGCTGCGTCAATGATGCTTGCGTTTCATACAACAACGTACCAACGCATGCGTTACAGAAGTTCAGCAAGCTGAACTTTTGACTGATCCAACGGAGTTAACGCAGTGCGGCAACCAATCAGAGTGTCTCATTGTAGTTATGTCACTATACGCCGTATCTTGAATGAAGCGCGGGCCCAGTGAAAACATTTTCAACAAACGCAGATTTAAAAAATCATAAATAACACTTACCGAAGTCAGATGGACAGGCGCTCCTAAAGAGGAACAGAGAACCTGTAGTTGGTGTCCTGGTAGGAGATTTCAGCTCCGATGCGGCCGAGGAGGTTGTAAAATTAGGCAGGGGACAGACGGAAGTAGCGCTGAAAGCGAACCTCATCCATAAGCAGCTCCTGGAGCAAATGGTTAAACTCCCCAAACTCAGGACACATCTGAATAATGGGCGCTGATGCACCCGATGTCAACGTTGTCTAGCTTTATCTAGCTAATAAAGCCAAGCCACTCTCTCGTTACAATCCACCATAGTGCAGAACGTATGACAACAGAGGTAGCCCCGCCCATGTGTTGTTTTTTCCTCAGAAGCAGGCTATGGAAGCCAAAGGTACATGCGTCAAACTTCATCCGTTGGATGCGTTGCTCGACGTATCCAACGGATGCGGTCTGAATGCAGCTTTAGGTGGTCTTTAAGGAGGAAGCCCATCATTTGACATAAAGGCCGGACAAAGTTTACTGGAGGGACCACAGGCATACACCAGAGCTGATGGAAGAGAAGACTGGTGTGTCTAAAACTGTATTATCTGCACCCCTAGAACAGAGGGCATGTTGGGCATTAACTAAATAGAGAATTGTGAACCTCCAATAGTTAAAAAAACCCCAAAACAAACTTATCTTGTTCTCATTAAGATACTGTTGGTTGACTTTAAATGAGCAGTACACACAAGAAACTCCTTAAACAAGGTTTATTTTAAGGTGTTTGACTGTGACCACTTTCTTTATAACAGAAATTAAGATGAGTTAATGAAACGGGAACAATTCTTTTGAAAGACTGGAAGATGATTTTGTTTTACCTCTCATTACCCTGGTTTTATTCTGTTCTCTTTGGTCACGCTGGTTTTAAGGTACTGTAATGTCTCCTTCTGCAATAACCTAATTTATCAACAATGTACCGTATACAGAACAAACACATTACATTAAAACAGCTGCTTAACAGGACCGCAGAGTTTTACTTTTATTTCCTATGATCAAAAGTGTTTGTGAAAGCTCAACACAGATACTAACATGAATATCAGCACAAAGGTCAAACAAATGCAAAGTAGTAACAGATGTATATGTGTATCTGTGTACATTATGTGCACGTGGGAGCAGAAAAACGATAAGTTATGGCGAACAGGTAGGACTGACATTTACTAGCATGAATACTTGTTTTTCTATCTGTCAAGGCGATAGGAGATCAGTTCAAGGGACTTGTGACAAGGATGGCTGGCTCTCTGGTGGTGGTTAACAGTTTCAGGTAAAGCAGACGGCCAATCTCGGTCGTGTTGTATCCTGTTGTTCTCCCAAAACATCACACAGCATCACTGCCTCACTGCCGTACTCACAGGAGAGATCGACAAAGGGTAAAAGAGGTATGGAAGGGGGTAGAAACTAAGGAAAAGTGTCTACATCTCTCTCTCTCAGGGTGTTGTGTTCAATGATTCTAGTCGGGTTCGGTGCTCCACAGGGTTCTGAAGGTGCGTTTCTTGGTGCTGACTCATTCCTCTCCGCCTCCACTCTAGTTTGTCAGTCCATCAATTTATAATAGCCCAACATACTCAGAACTGCTTCTTTTTCCTCCTTTATCCTTATCCCCCAGTCCTTGACTTGTTCTGTAGACAAATCAGAGAGGAGAGTGCGTCAGAGAAGGAGCAGCAAACAAACAAAAAAAATAAATCAAAACAGACTAACAGAGGAGGAAGATATTATTTCACACATGAAAGAGGACACAAAGATAGGAAAGCCTGGGAGTACAATAAAAGAGAAGAGGATGAAGTGAGTTCAAGAAGCAGAGAAGGGACCCAGGGGCACTGGATTCCATATTAGTGATAAGTGCAAGCACAAATCCCCAGCTCTCCCCGTCAATAACCATCTGAACCAGCCTTCTGCAGCAGATGTGACAAGGAAAAAAAAAACACCTAAGAGAAAATGAGTGAGAGGGAAGAAAAAGGAAGGAGGAGATATAAAGAATAGGTATAACGTAGATAAAAAGGAAGAGGCAAAACTACTCTGTTCCTCAGTGACCACCTGAATAACAGCACTGTAAGATCTCTCTGAAGGAATCTGAGTTTATTTCCCACACTATTGAACCAGCCATAAAATAAATATTGGATAAAAGCAGTTACTGCTAGAATACCAACTAAAGTGAAACACCTGCAGGATAGATTCAATTAGAATTTATAGAAAGGATCTTAAAAATAAGCTGATCTCAAGGTACTTTCCACAAAAAAATAAAATAACCTAAATGCACTATTGACAGTCTTCCTTACCCTTTTTAACGCTTTCATACACAATACTCGCCATGTGTACTGGTAAACAATTCTGTCTAATACTAGAGTGACTTAAACTCACACAGAAAACTTTAGAAAATTAAATCTTTAATTTTTTTACATTTATTTAGTGGATAACAACACAAGAATTCAAGAAAATGTAATTAATTTAATTTATTTTATCAAATAAGGCACGGTTATTAGTGCGTCCAAAAATCCTTTTAAGATAAATGTACTAGCAGCATTTTTTAAAATTCATAATTTAATTTAGCATTTTTTTTTCAGTAACTCGTTTGAACAATGATCCATATTTATCTTGCAAGTTCACAAATGAGGAGGGTGGTAAGGGAGGTAAAACAATCTTCAAAGCTTACTCATGGAGGATTGTTGCTGAATGTGTATCTTGGGGTCAGAAGAAAAGACAGAAAAAGAAAAATCTGTGTAGTGACCAGAAGAAGACTGTGGACAAGAGATATCATTACTATCCTGTGAAGTGAATAAATATTGCCAAGTCAAGATTTGGGAGGCAGATAGGCCCTCACCAAAGAACCCCGGATGGTGAAACTGAATCAAACTATGGCTAAAAGTATTTTACAGTGTGCAGAGTTTTTGAGGAATTTATCAAAATATACATTTTTTAAGGTAATTTAAACAAAGGTGTGAAGACTGAGAGCCCCGTGTTTATAGTAATATGGGGATTTCCACCTACCAAATAAATCAATTACAAAATTTTTTTCATGTCTTAATTAAATAAATGATACCACTTGTCAAAAGATTACTTTATTGTAAGGTTTTTTACATTTCTTATAAAATGATTCCAGTAAGCTGAAAAAGTTCTGTTTTTAAACTATTAGTTGTTAAATAAATTTGGCAAAAAACGATTTCAATTTCTGACTAAATAAAATCAGAAGCTCCAATAAATTAAAAGAATGAAACTATGAAATACAACAGTGCAATACTCCAAGAGGAGATATGTCTGTTAATGATTTTGTGGACCACTTTCCAATTTCCAGGGCCTGCAAACACAACACAGCCAGACACCACAGACGGGGAGCTTGCTCAGGCTTTAGAGACTGACAGGGGAGACGGACGGGTCAGCCTAAAAAATAAAGTGGCAAAGGAAGAGATAGGGAGCAAAAGGCAGTCATGCTGCAAGAATATGGAATGAGGCGGTGGATGGAGAGATCAGCCACAGTGATAAACTCCTATTCATTGAGAGAGAGAGGGAGACAGAGAAAGAGAGGAAGAAGACCCTTTATCTGTACCTCCCGCCTCTTTCTCGCTGTTTGCTATCAAGCCTGTTAAGAGCTGAATGCATTAGAAATGTGACTTGGGATGAAGGGACGGTGGATGAAGAGGTGACGAGGGGCGAAGAGCGCAAAAGAGAGCAAAAGTGGCTCTAAATGTTATCACTGACTGCTGCGATAAAACTGCTAATTATCAGTAACAAAGGCCAAGCAGCTGACAACGCTACGGTCTTCAGTTGACAGGTCACCGTTGTGAAAGTCAGATTTTGGGGGATTGGGTATCCGTGGTGATATAGCAGCTTGGACATCACTCTCTGTGCCCACGACGCTGCGTGTTCTGTTCAACTCGAGGATTTGAAGTAGAAAACGTTTTTGACATTAGAAAACTCTCTGACTCTGGCTATCAAATGTCTATAACTTATGAGAAGCAACTGTTAGAGGTCACTTTTAGATTTTCAGACCTGCAGAGCTAAATAAGGCACGTCCTTTGGCCGTTGTTCTTGCGACAGCTTCCTGTTAGACTCTGATAAAGCTACATAAACATCCTAATCAGGAGGCTACATCAGCTCATATCAAACCTACTTCATTTCTTCCCATCTCAGGTTGTCGGCTGTATAATTCGGTATATTATTCCTTTAAAGCCTTATCACGGAACCGTCTCTTTTACACCTAATGACTTTAAAAGCAAGTCTTAAGACAGATAAGCCCAGATGAACAGGAGTGCGCCATGATTGCTGCCGGGTGATAAACACAAGCGGATTACCATACCGTCTCCGGCTTGCTTCCAAACAATTTACAAGATTATAACACGGCAGCCGGCATGTGAGCATACCCTCGCTGCATTCTGACGAGCGTACAGGTCGCTGCGTTAAAAGCACGTGCAAACACACATGGACCCATGAGATGAATAAAACATTGGGCAATTTACATGATATATAGCTTAAAAATGTGCCTGCATCTGACTTTTAGATCTAATACTAATACCCATGAGCGACCGAGAGACACAAAACTCAGTTTTCCTCATTTCCGGGAAAACAATGCAATTGCGGAAAAATCTAATAGAAAAGCTCTATGAATGCAAATTGAGTCTCTTTGGGGGGCAATGTGAAAGAAAAAGGGGAATCAAGTTAATATCAGCCTGAGTGACTCACTAGAACCATCTTTTTTGACTGTAGGAGGAGGAGGGTGGGGGAAAATAAAAAGCACTTGTAATGAGCGGAGAAGGTAAAGATGGGATGGTAGTATCTGAGTGACATCTGCTTTTTGCGAGGACTTATCACATTAAAGTAAACACAGAGACAGGGAAGGGAATCCTGTGTCAGCAGGTATCATGGAAATAGACCGCAATGTTCAAACTGGTCATCTCGTGATATCTATTAATTTGCCAGTAACCTCATGGAAACGGTATTCTTCTGTCTCAAAAGAGGCAGGCAGCTTTTGTTCTCTAAATGGGTGGATAAGGGTATCCATTGACAGAGGGTGCAAATTAAAGAGCCCAGCAAAAGTATTAAGTACTGTTCCTTAAACTTTTCCACATTTGTCACTAATCAACTATAACGTTCACATTTTTTGGTTTGTGATAGACTAACACAAAGTGGAAATAAACATATCCTGATTGTGAAACATGGCAATGGCAGCATTATGGTGTCATGTTTTTATTTAGCAGCCACAGGGAAGCTGGTTAAATTCACAGGAAACCAGATTTAGCTAAAATGTGGTATCATGAAATAAAATATGGAATGGGAGTGCACCTTACAGCTGGACAACCAAAAACATGCCGCAAGAGCTATAACGAACAGGTAATATAAGCCTGTAAGAATGGCCCACACACAGTTGAGACTAGGAATGTAAATACGCTGATTTATTGCGATAGTTTGTCACAATATTGTATCAATTTTTAAAAGAAATGTATAGATTTCTTTTGTTTTTTAGAATTTAAATGAAACCATTAATGCTTACAGTGATTTTTTGTTGTAAAATTAAAAGCATGACTGGTAGTTGGTGGCTGTTTTCACCTTTGTTGTTCCAGTGGATCAATTAGATCTAGTAATAAAACTAGATGTTTCAGGTGTGAAATTGGTTTATCCTCTATTTTTTGTTGATTTTTGTCGTGATTGTAAAGTGGAAAAACACATATAGATATTTTTTACTTTCAGGGGGTATGAAATTATATTTTAAACCAATACATAAATTGAATGCGACTTTTAGAGAGGAAACATTGTGCAGTACTGTAGGTGTTAGGGCTGGGTATTGATTCAAATTTTAAAAACAGATTTCATTCCAATTTTCAAAAGTTATAATCAATCTGATCAAGAGTTAGAATCAATCAGTTTGATCCAGTTCGATATAGATATGAGTCAGTGATATTAAAAATTTTTTGTTTGAGCTTTTACCTTAATTATATGCCTGTAATTCAATGACTTAAGACTGGGTAACAGTTTACCAGGAAAAAAACTGTATTAACACTTTCAGAACTAAGCTATAATATGGCTTTCTGGATTTTGAATTCCTTTTTTATATGTAAAAAGGGCCAAACTACGATAAATAATTGAACAGATTTTTGAATTTGTGAATTGATTCAAATTTTTATAAGATTCGATTCAGAATCGATTTCGTCAACACAGCCCTAGTGTACAGCTACGAAGCCTTGAGAAAGTGGCTTAAAGACATTTGGCACTACTTTGTAATCCACACAGACTCCACAAAACAGAAACCTGCTCTATCAGACTCTATCAGAATGCCTAAACTTACATGCTACCGTTCCATGAAGGTGCATGCAAATACTTGTCATTCTTTTGAAAGGGAAAACAGGATTATTAGAAAGAGTTTGGAAATGTACCACACTGGATTTATTATTGTATTTATTTATGACCTCTGCCAAGGAGATTTTATTTTGTTCACCAGAGTTTGTTTGTCTATTTGTTAGCAAAATAACTCAAAGAGTCTAAGGTGGATTTCAATGAAATTTTCAGGCAATATTTGCAAAGGGACCAGGAATGAGTGATTAGAATTTGGAGGTGATCAAACAACCTGGAGGGGGTTGGGACTAGGCTGCCTTGGCGGAGGTCTGAGCTCTCTGAGTGCTTCTCTATTTTAAATTGCTTTTATTGCCCCAGTGAGAAAGGGGATCAAGTTTCTATTCTATTCTATTTACCTCATGTTATTTTTAGAACAATAATTTATAGTGCCTTCGAGATTTACTGACAGCTCTTGTACAGATGTTTAAAACCAGTTAATCTTTTAATATAGCAGTGGTGGTAGTGGGATTAGCAAAGTTGGAAGCATTCTAAACAATATTTTACAGGTAAATGTAAAAGACTGTTGTACACTGAGTTACAAACGCCTGTAATAACAGGGTTAAGTATTTTAGATAGATTGTGAAAGCCAAATAAATTAGGTTCAGATGAGACAGAATAAATAAAAAATAGAAAGAAAACTTGCTCTAGGAAATACGCACCTGTTTGGCATTGTTAACACACTGCAGGTAAAGAGCTGCTATGTTGGAGCAGTTCAGGGATTTTCCAGTATTGTCTTTGTAGCAGCTCAGGATCTGTCCCTGAAGGTCTCCGCACACTGGATACACCTCATACCTCCTGTAGAGGTGAGAAGAGAAAACAAAGAGAATGAAAGAGGAAGCCCGTTTTAGGACATTGGTAAAATGAGGGTGGGGGCCAGGGGGGGAAGTCTGAAAGAAAAGGCTGAATCATACAAATGCACAACAACAAAAATAAAGGCGGTCAATTACAACTAGGTCATAAACATGGCATAAAGATATGGATATCCATCCATCCATCCATCTTCTTAACCGCTTATCCAATTCAGGGTCACGGGGCAGCTGGAGCCTATCCCAGCAATTATCAGGCGTTAGGCAGGGTACACCCTGAACAGGACGCCAGTCTGTTGCAGGGCCAACACAGAGAGACAGACAACCATTCACACTCACATTCATTCCTACGGACAATTTAGAATGATCAATTCACCTATCATGCATGTTTTTGGACTGTGGGAGGAAGCCGGAGTACCCGGAGAGAACCCACGCATGCACGGGGAGAACATGCAAACTCCATGCAGAAAGGCCGGGATACGAACCCACGACCTTCTTGCTGCAAGGCAACAGCGCTAACCACTGCGCCACCGTGCAGCCCAGATATGGATATTAAATCTTCAATTTCAACACAAGAGACTTTAGGTAGTTAGAGCTCACTGAGGTTCGTTGGAGATTATAGCGTGTGTGTGAGAGTGTGTGCTGCCCCCCCAGCATCTTTTGTTATTACTATCACTCCAGCTTGAAAGACCTGAGGCAAGATCCTGCAACACTATTTGCTGCAAATAAGGTTAAAGGTCCACAGCCTGCTGTTTGCACCACTACATATTGCCAAAGAAACCATTGGGGTGATAAAAAAATAGCTTCATCCCAAAAAAAACTAAGAAATATCAGTGCACAGAGTAGGGGTTCTAACTTTAGATATCAGATTTAGAGCTCTCTAATCTGCACAACGTTTTGAATGTGGGATGGTAATGAGGATAATGATGAGATTTTGATCACTAGCGCAAAAGTATACCCTTCTGGTAAAGTAGTCACTCCTCCTACCCATAAATATCTTTAAAAATTCTAATAAAAAATAACAGACAGCTAATTTTGACAAATCCAACCATTGGGTATGTCTATCCGAGGGCTATGCAGCCTTACTGATTTGCATACAAATCCCTCATCTTTTGGTATTCATATAGAAGCTGTTTTATGCTAAGATGTCTGTTGATACTGCAGGCAACACACCACTTCATGTTAGCATGTGAAAGTCTTTCCTCAAGGTATCATCTGCTCCTAATTAAGATGATGGAATATAATGAATGGTATTATAAATGATATGGTGCCTTACAAAACTATTCATAACACCCCCCCCCCCCCCCCCATTCATGAAGTTGCAAACAAACTTCAAAGAATTTTTCTTGGTGTGCATGTTTGGTGTCTGTGACAAACAAATGTGAAGAAGTACATAAAAGGCTACATGGTTTTTAAAATTATTTAACAATTAAGGATGTGAAGATAGTGTTATGCAATTGCTTTTAGCCTCTTTATTCAGTACTTAGCAGAACCTCCTTTTGTTGCTACTGAAGTTTCAAGTGTTTTGGGCAATGTCTCTACTACAACCCAATTTATTTTACATAATATTTTACAAAAGTTGATTTACTGGTTACATGGCTTCTGAAGGCTGTTGCAGGCACTCGGTTTTATTTTTTAGCAAAGGGGTCTAAATACAGTGGGGTGAACAAGTATTTGATAAACTGCTGATTTTTTAAGTTTTCCCACTTACATGGTATGTAGACTATGTAGAGGTGTGTAATTTGTATCAAAGGTACTCTTCAACTCTGAGGGACAGAATCTAAAACAAAAATTCAGAAAATCACAGTGCATTATTTTTAAATAATTAATTTCCATTTTATTGAATGACATAAGTATCTGATACATCAAACAAACAGATCTCCATATTTGGTACAGAACCTTTGTTTGCAATTCCAGTGCTCCAGACCGAGGGAGACTGACCGTCGTCTTGAACTTCTTCCATTTTCTAATTGTTGCACCAACAGTTGTTGCCTTCTCACCAAGCTGCTTGCCTATTGTCCTGTTGCCCATCCCAACCTTATACAGCTCTACAATTTTATCACTGACGTCTTTGCATTAATACAGGTAATTTTCTGCATTTTTGTTTAGATTCTGTCCCTCACATATGAAGAGTACCTTTGACACAAATTACAGACCTCTACATACTTTGTAAGTGGGGAAACTTCAAAAATCAGCATTGTATCTAATACTTTTTCTCCCCACTGTACAAATGGTGTAACATTGTGTTGGTCAAGCCGGTAAAATCCATTAAAAATGTATTGTAGAATGTGGTTCTAATGTGTAAAAAAGCCTATAAATTCAAGGAATACAAACCTCTTTACGATATTTAGATTATTTAAATGGTAATTCTGGATTAAATGTATCTAGGAGTGGGATGTTTTAACCAATCCAAGCAGTGGGATATTCCACCGGCACTGGTGTCTTGCACAGCATAACTGCTTTTGTCTCTCTGTTCACACACCCCATAAAAATCCATAATGACTATGCATGCAGATGCCTCTTGGCCTATTATGCTAATAGCGGTGTCATCGTTTTGCTCACATGAGTGCTCAGGACACAGCATCTGCCTCACTAGGCGCGCCTCACATGGGTGTGAAAGGCAAAGGGATTTTGCCTGCCAGCAACTCTGGACATCTCAAAGGAATATTGGGCGATGAAGCCAAGCCCCTGTAGTCAGAATCAGATGTTTGATTTGCATCCTGGAGAGAGAAATTACCCCCCTGGTGGATGCAAAGTGTGGGATTGGTTGCATGGGTCATTACCAGGGGTGCAATGCAGTAGGAAGCTGTTGCAGTGAAGATGTGTATATATGCGCCGTCACCACATGGTCTTAATTGCTCTGAGTGTTGGAAAAAAAAAAAAAACTAGATACAGCCTTTTTTAAGGAGCCTTGTGTTGAGGGCTCATCTCCGAACCTTCAACACTTGCCTTCATCAGTAATGTGCAATTCTTAAGCTTTGGCCTTGACAGTCAATTTTAGATTTCTTTCTTCTTTCTTTGAAGATCAATTTTAAAAGCATTCTGAGTTACTGATGCCATTCAAATTTCAGCTCTCATTTTCATATGGCAAAGGTAGGCAAATCCACTTCTGGGCTACCCTACCTTACTCTTATCCTGTCTGCGAAAAGAAAAAGGGACTAAGTGTTCGTTCTAAAACATAGGTTTCTATAACTTAAATAACACCCAACATTTCCCTCTCGCAGTGCAGCCTGGAACATTACGCTGCTGGGAATGGAAAAGGTTTTGCATTTGCGGATCTATCAAAGCGAGATTCAGTCGTTTGCCAGAAAGCGTGACAAGACCATCGCTCTGCGTCAGGGAGGCTGAACGATGACAACGGCAGTGGCAGAAATCGCTCCCATCCTATTCCTATGGATCCTGGCGCTCATTTATTATACCGCCTATGGGCATCTACAGGGAGGAGAGGAGCCACATAAGCACACTAATTACTTTCTTAAGCATTCCCGTTAATGCCAGGTGCATCCTGCTGATACAAACCGCAGAGTTTATCACCAGTAATGGCCCCGGAGAGAGGGAGAAATGGAGAGAGGGGTAGGCAGTGAGGGGAAAGGAGGGTGGACTGAAATGAAAAGAATTTCTTGATGAAAAACCAAACAGAGGTACTTCTATTTATGCTTAATCTCTGGTTCTCTCTCAGGGGAAAAGGCTGCGAATGTGGCTGAGTTAATCACAGAGACAATAACACTGTCACACACACTGCAGCGCGATGTTGCATTCTCTATCATCTGTCATTAAGATTAACATTAAGTTCCTGCCGCCAACACAGTCAGTGCAAAGTGACTATAACATCCCCTCCCTTCTCCTCCTCATTTTTACATTAAATGCTCTCATGTCATTTTCTATATGACTGCTGTGACTTTACGGACCAGAGTGAGCCAAGCGCAAAAACAGACACGTTAAATTATGCAAATTACAATAAAGCACGACCAATACTTTCTAAGATGTCTTTAAACGATCTATAAATTACAAACATTACTTTTTTTAATAATTTGTATTTAAAAATATCTGAAAAAACAAACAATTACTCTTAGATATTGCTTTACTGTTTAAGGTCATATGAGAAGGTGCCAAACTGAAGCGTCATGTGATGACAGTAGCTCAGTTAAAAGCTGATGCATGACAGTTTCTGCCACTGTAGGAATTTAAAAGTATCTTTATGAATATTACTACAAAGCAATTATGAATCATCCAGTTCTAATGCCACCTAAGCTGCAAGGCATTCTTAAACAAGGACACCATATCAGGTTCCCAAAACAAAAATCTTTATTTAATTATGTTTACATAATGTACCAGAAATAAAGGGTGAGTGAGAGCCAGAGGCATGTTCAAAATTTTACCTCTCTGTTGTCCTCGCTCTATAATTGCAGCTTTTTTAAGGTTAATTAACGTGTTTATCTAACAAAAGGGGAAATATATATTTCCTACTGCTGTTCTTCAGCAAAAGGCCCGTTAAACCATCTAGATTTTGAAAGCACTCTTGTAAACTTTAATAAATCATAATGGTCACATCAAGTTCACCTTCCAAATGGAAATTTGAAAAAAAATATATGTCGAGGAGCAGATGTGGGAGCTTTGCTTTTGCTAGATTCTTTAAAAGCTGTAAAAATACCATTGTAATGCTTGTTCAGGCATTCTCCTTGGTGTATTGGCCAATGGTCTTTTGTTTTTATTACCTTCTTACAAGTTTGCAATCTAATCTCATTCAAAAGAGAAAAATAACCCATCAGAACAAAGTAAGCTCTCTTCCCAGGTCTATCTGTGGCTGTTTTTTCCATTATTAAGACTCTATGATATTTTTCCTTCATTGAATTGTAAAGCAAATAAATCTAAACAAAACGTAACTAAAGAAATCTAAAGAAACTAATTCTTTATATTTATGAAAAGGAGAGAAAGAATACATCCATCAGATGGATTTCTCATACATTCTGAGAATGAAATTAGGCTGAAAAGATAAATGTCTCTACTGACAAGCAGGATATGTTTAACACCTCCATTAAAGTTAACACCGATTCTATGTTTATTTGCGGGGTAGTTGAGAGTGATGTCATAGAAGTCGTTAAAAAATAAAGTAAAACATCAAATTATATATATTCTATCGGCACGGGGATTGTAAAGGAAGTCATTCTTTCTATTGTTACCCCATTGACCTATATATGCAACCTATAGTTTGAAAAAAAGAGTTTTTCCTGAAAATATGAAAATTGCAAAGATAATACCCATTTTTTAAAATGGGGATAAACACAGTATGGAAAATTATAGACCAATATCACTACGTTCTCAGTTTTCTAAAGTATTGGAGAAACTATTTGTGAAACAATTGGTTTCATTTCTTATTAAAAACAAAATATTAAGTGATTGCCAATTTGGCTTTCGAGAGACCTGTACGACCTGTACGTTGAAGAAATTGTAAAGGCAAGGGAAAATGATGAATATGCAGTTGGTATTTACATTGATTTACAGAAAGCTTTTGACACAATAGATCACAGTGTCCTGCTCTATGGAACGCCAAAGTGTTCAAAATTAAATATATGTATATATATATATATATATATATATATATATATATATATATATATATATATATATATATATATATTAGTATTATTTTATATATATTTAATTAAATATTTATTCCACTGCCATTTTTTTCATACTATAATTTATTTTGAGGTTTTTTTTATTTAATATAATCAGTTTTTATTCAAAAATCTCTTTTTTTTTTTTTTACAAAGTTAGCTTTTATTTCATAATAGGGTTTTTTCATAATGGTGTATTTATTTCAAAATGCCATTTAACATAATGTCTTAGCCAGCCAATCAGAACTAGCTGTTGGGACCTGAATGCTGATTGGTTGGTGCTTAAACACGATTTTCCTGCAGGAGGAAAATCGTGAGGACCGGCTAAAGTCGTTTAATACCGTTATTGAATTTAATGCCTTTAGGATTTTATGTATGGCTTTATAATTCTTATAATACTGGCAGAATATTTGATCACTTTTGTAATGGGGATGTCTAATCCAAACAGCCAGTGCTGCTCCAGTGTTCTTTGTGTAAAGCTGCTCAGGGCGCCATGCCCGTAATTAGACTGGGGAAAGAGACTCAGGTAGGCTGTTTGGTATGATCATTAAAACATTTCAGAAATAACACAGAACACGTTTAAATAATCTCCCTTAACTGACTGTAGCGATCAACCAACCAGGGCTTCCTCTCCCGTCTCCTCCTAGTTGTGCTGGACAAAACAGAAAAGAAAACAGCAGAACTCCAGTGCTACTGTCAGACAACTGAGAGCTGAACCTGGGATCATTTCAGATTATATCATCCAGGCGAATCAAGATGGGTCTCTGAAACGGTTCATGATAAGTTATTCCTCTCAATATGACCTGATAGAGCAACCAGAGCTGAACAAAGTTCCTGCAGCTCCGACCCTTTACTTAGCATGCTGCTAGCTGCTCACAGAGCCACAACAATGGCTATCCAGGAAGACTAATCTTAGTTCCAGCCAATCAGCGTCCAGGTCTCAACCGCTGATTCTGATTGGCTGACGGACGACTTCAGTTCTTAAGTGGCTTTTTGAAATAAATACCATTATGAAAAACCTCATTATGAAATTAAACCTGACTTTGGGAAAAAGAGAGATTGGAATAAAAACTGATGGAATAAAAAAAAAATGTCTTGAAATAATTTATATTATTATGAAGTAAATTGCAGTGAAATAAATATTTAATAAAATATATATATATATTATACGAATGTATAATCTAAAATAAAAATTATGAAAAATATTTCAAAATATTGGCATTGCATTTAAAATTATTTCAGTTTTTAATAATTTCATCGTCACAATATATTTTTATTCAATATTTATTCATGCTGATATTTATTTCATAACGTATTTATTTATTTAATTTTGAACACTTTGGCATTCCATACTGCTCAAGAAACTGGATAATTATGGCATGCGTGGAATAGTTCATACTTGGTTAACAAGTTATTTAACAAATAGACAACATCTATCGGGAGCGCCGCTTGGTGGCTGCATGCCCAACAGTGACCTGGATCTGTTTGTTGTTGTTGTTGTTTGTAATGATCTTGGACAGGTTGTACTGTATCTGTAAATTCCTTGTATGCATCATACTTGTATGTGTCATACTTGGCGATTAAAGCTGATTCTGATTCTGACAATGTGTGCAGATAAAGGATGCTGTGTCAGGACTGAGGCAGATTAGCTGTGATGTACCACAGGGTTCTGTGATTGGTCCCAAGTGTTTCATCTTGTACATATATTGTATTTATATATTTAATGTGACAAACTTTTTTAAGTTTGTGGTTTTTGCTTATGACACTAATTTAATTTGTGCAGGAAAAAAAAATACATGATCTCTTATGCAGAACTAAAATGGAATTGGAAAAACTTAAATGCTGGTTTGATATCAATAAGTTATCGTTGAATATTCAGAAAACTAAATTTATGGTCTTTGGAAGACAACAAAAAGACATAAATGATGCTAAATTAAGTAATACTGCAATACTATGATTGACAGAGTATTTTCAATAAAATTCCTTGGGGTAGTGATTGACCATAAATTGACATGGAAACAACATATTGATTATATCAAAGGTAAACTTTCTAAATCTATAGGAGTTCTTTAAAAAGTTAGATAGTTCTTAAATTACAAAGCTTTGCATACTATTTATTTTTCAAAATTTCCAGCGTATATGTCTTATTGTGTGGAAGTATGGGGATCTACATTTAAAACTACAATAAATTCAATAATTGTATTGCAAAAAAGAGTGATACGTATTATCAATACAGTTGATTGGTATGACACAAATCCCCTGTTTTTAAGTTAAGTTACAAATAATGTTCCATGCCAAACAAAGGACACTCCCAGAAAGTGTTCAAAAGTTCTTCTCAATACCGGAATACAAGTATGACATTAGAATTGTTTATATGTTTACCGTTCAAAGAGCCGTTAAAAGTATAAAAAGATGTGTATCTGTTATATGGGTAAAATTATTAAACAACCTTAACATACACTTAAAGATGTCTAATATTTTTTAAAGCTTACGTTTAAAGCAGATTTTTTTTTTATTGATTCTTTTCACTATTGTATTAAAAACTCTTTTTTTTTTTTGTATTACTGCTTTAATGTCTTTGTTGGAAAAAAGCCATTTATTGTTGTTATTATTACTATCTATATGAAGGCGAGACATATATAAGCATGTTGCTTCTGCCTCAGCCCATTTTGGTCAAGAAAGATGGTTGATTTAAAATCTTTCATTTTGTTGGAATCTTTGTTTTGAAATGACTGACTAAAATAAACTCAAACTCAAAACTCAAACTGAAGTATGTATGTGCGTTCTTAGACCTTTATTATAGTTCATCAGCAGTATAAATCACTCATAGTAGATTGCAAGATTTTTCTAATTTGGTCAAGATAAAATTCATATACCAGATAGTGGGAACTATCTGGTATATGAAAAACTATATGGCTAAAAACTATATGGCTAAACTTTAACAACTATGTTTTAAGGATAAATCCATTAATGTGGTTGTATTTTATTCATGCAATATATATATATGCTGTTGTAGTCTAAAGTAAAAAAAAAGTTTACTCCAAAAGTGTTTCAATTAAATAAAAAGTCTATTTTTCCATGTTTTTAAACCAGTCATTGTTTCCCATTTTTTGATTTTCTTTATTATTTTACTATCAAATAAATCAACTGCATTTTTAAACTAACATCAGGTTGTAATTTAAGTAAAGAAAGTATCAGCACAACAAAATTCAAACTTTGATACCAATGTACAGTACTCCATTTCAGGCGCCTTATCCAGTCTCATCTTTATTTCCATGTTCTTTATTCCTTGTCTCAAACCAAAGAGAGATTCATGGCCTGCCTAATAAAACTGCACGTAGCAGCAGACACCGAAATAAATACAGTCTTCCCGCCATATACAGTGTATTATTTGCACTGCGCAAGTTTAAGCGTGTGCCCTCCGCCCCTTTACCCCAGAGACAGTAAATCCAGACAGTCATATAGGGGTTTCGACTTATTGCCATCAGTAGCAGTAAAGGTCGCCATAACAAATTCTCATACAATCCAACCCCCGATACACACATGCACCCATACAAAGACACAAAATCCCTGTATCCCTGATCTATTGATGGAAGACAGAATAAAAGGGAGGCTGACGTTGGTTTAGGTGTCTAAATTACTGTTTCTAAGCTGTACCTCATAAATTACAAAGGATGAAGTCGTAAGAGTCAACCATGAAAGGAGTTCGTGACAAACTGAAACAGCAATGTGCTTATCAGATCCTAAAAAGAGAAATGAATAATTATAAGGGTTGCTCATTTAGAAAGAAGGAATAGTATCGAAAAATATGAATAAAAGGTATTTCCTTGATCAGATTATTTCCTAAGGTATTTCTTAGCCGAGAGCAGAAAAATCAAAGTAACAGGCAGGAACCATACAAAAACCTGAAGGGGTTCCACTTTATATGCAATAAAGAATAACAGATCACCTGCTTGTTCTTTCTCAACACATTCCTCCATCCTCCTCAAGGGATCCCTCTACCATTTAATAGGACCCTTTTTAAAGCCTGCCCCAGTACAAGTCAGCATATTTCTTCAAAGGAAATATATTCCACTAGGTTTATGTCTAAGTCTACATTCTTTAGAGAACATATCAAGTATGTGCCGTGGCACGTCCTTAGATTTATGCTTGGATTTCCTCACAATCTGTACACGTTTAACCAACAAGCTATACAGGGAATAACGCTAATCCATTTTTCAAACCAACATATATTGACCATGACTCCCATCTGTTCTGATATCGGACTCTAAAATGACATTCATAGATCTCTGTTAATCATAGAGCAGGCCTCCATAGTGTGAGACAAGTGTGCAAACAGGCATGTTCATTTGTCATAATCTCAGGTACATCACAGCTCTAAACACAAATTGAGCCAAAGGCCTACAACTCTTGAGACAAGGGGAAAAAAAGATGTCATCCACTCTAACGGTAGATGGTATTAAACGGTCTGCTGTAAAAAAAAGTAATAAGAAAAATAATGAACGATTGAACGATTTTTGACAAAAGAACAAAAAAACTCTTGACATTTTTATAACCAAAAACCAATATTATTCAGACCACAGTAACATTGTGCTTTCTTGTCAAATCCATCAAATCTAGCCAAGGTATTTTTATATAGACAGTGTCAATGAAACCCACAGCCAATGAACTAATAAGCCTTAATTAGGCTAAACTGTAGTCTAGCAGTTAGGCCAGGTAGCTCCATTATGATAAACACTGTGTAAGATGTTCCTCTGATATCAATAACTTTTGTATAAACAGATTTTAACAAACTACTTTTTAAAACTGTGCTACATTTTTGTTTTGTTTCCAGTTTTGTCTGCAATCGTTACAAGAACAAAAATATAACTTTTTAGCCCAAAATTAATCTTGAGATAGGGTAGTCTGCAAAACATAGACCAGACCAATTCCTCAAATCAGGAAAAGGCTCTTCCACCTTTGGAAGAGCCTTGACATTTGGAAAGCCTTCTCCACATCGCTGTGACAGGACTATCTTTCAAATGTTACCTTTGTACAGAATCCCAATGCTCAAAATTAAATAAATATATTAAAGCTTCTAAAATAAATAGCTTCACGAATACGTAATAAACAAATATATAATTCAACAATGAAATTGTGAAAAAAACTGAGTTAATGTAAAATTGTCATTTCATTAGTATAACATAATTTTCATTTTCCTTTAAAAATGTATTTATTAATACAAAACATAATTTCATTGTAACTTTGTGCCTGATAACAGATTTTATTTATAACTATATATATTTTTTAATTCCATTAGTTTTTATTTCAAAACGTCTTCGTCACAAAGTAAGCTTTTAGTTCTCAATGGCGTTTTCCCAGTAGCCTATTTTCAAACAACGTTTTTCAACTGAATTAATTCTTTTGCCAATCAGGGTCAGTGGGTGGGACCTAAACGCTCATTGGCAGGTGCTTACATATCAATTTTCCTGGAAAGCTGTTCTCACTTACATCTGGCTTCTGTTCTCGCTCACTGTGAGCAGCCTGTACAGCTAGCAACAACAACATGCCAAGTCAAGGGTTGGATTAATTTATTAAAGTATGCCATCTTGAATTGTTTGGATGATATCTTTTAAATTATCCGAGGCCCAGCTTTAGTGGTGTCCGACTAACTATCAGAGTTATTGTATATATGTTTTTTGTGTAATCCAGCAAATTTTGAAATAGAATGACGGAGGAAGTGCTGGTTGCAGGTTAGTTACAAACAATTAATGAAAGGGAGAATTATTTAAAATTTGTCAGTGTTATTTATAAGACCTTTTATTGACTGTTTGTACCTAACCTCCAACAGGGGCTTCTTTTGCCAGTCTCATCATGGGCATGACGCCCCGGGCAGCTTTACAATCTAGAACACTGATGCAACACTGGCCAATTGAATTAGACAGCCACATTAAAAACGTGGGTAAATATTGTGCAAATTGTGAGCATGTGGATAAAGCCATCCACAAAATCCAACATATATTCAACTGAATAACAGTAGGCTATATAATGACTCTAGCCCTTTCCGGGCCATTCTCCTCCCCCAGAAAGATCAATGCTTAAGCACCAGCCAGTGAGCATTTGGGTCCCATCAACTGACCCTTATTGGCAGATGAACTCATTCCACTGAAATGTGTCCTCTTAAAATAAATAAGCCACGGGGAAAAACAAACTGTAATAAAAGCTCTGTTTGAGAAAAAAACATTTTTGAATAAAAACTAATGTAATTAACTAAAAATGGTGAAAAATAACATATATTGTTAGAAAAAAAACTGTTAATTACTATTTTATATTAATGAATGCATCGTTAAAGGAAATTTTGAAAATATTTTGTAATAATAAACAAGGACTTTCATATGAATTCAGTTTTTTTCCAACAATTTAACTGTCACATTATAAATATGTCTATTTTTTATTCATGTACTTTTTTATAACATAAGGTTTGACTTACTTATTTAATTTTGAGCATTTTGCCATTCCATACCTTCGAAAGATGCAGTTCCTGAATTTGGAACAGATAGTACAGAGTAGGTAGGTAGTACCAAGTATTTGGCAGCTACCGACTGTGAAAGTTGTTCCATGTAAAAAGATTAGAGAAGTCTGTAAATGTGATCTAGGTAAATCAAGGATATAACGTAGTATGCTTTTTAAAGAATTTATTTGCATATTATGGTGCAGAAAATAAGTATTTGTTCTATCACAAATATTCCCCTCAATACTGTGTAATGTAACCTTGGCTGGCAATGACAGTGTTTCCTGTGGGTCTTCACCATGTTTGTAAACACTGCAGCTGGATTTTAGGTCCATTCTTCCATGCAAATCTTCTCTAGCGCTGTAATGTTTTGGGGCTGTCACTGGGTCACACAGACTTTCAACTCCCTCTACAGATTCTCTATTGGATAGAGATCTGAAACCTGTTAGGCCACACCAGAACCTTAAAAGACTGCTTTCCTAGTGTAGATTGGCTCATCCTAGTCTTTTGCTGGTGTAAAATCCTGTTTTCAAATTCTACCTACAAGTAAAAAAAGGAAAAAAGGTCAATCAGAACAAGGACATGGGTTTGAATGACTTTTTTTTAGGAAATTGAACAAAAGGCAGATGGTCTGTTGGCTATAGTTGGTACATATTGTGGAGAATGTACCCATATCCTGAGGTTTGAATCTTGGACTGAACAATCTTTAATGTAAAAAGAAGAAAAAAAAACTAGTAGAGGTGGCTGGAGATAAATTGGAGATCCATCTGGGTGGAAGGTAGCATTTGGTGCAGCTGTCCTTTACAGTAAGATCTTGGTAAATTTTGCTGTCAACCTATTTTTAACTAGCTTGGAAGAACTTTTGTGGGTAAAGAGTTGAGGTGACGCGTTACAAGAGAGCTAATTCACCTGTTTGTAAATGAAAAAGGTTATTTGTGGAAAATATACAGTAGCTGTAAAAATAAAAACCCTCGAAAAGGCTTTTAAGTCTCATTTTCTTTCAAACATTTTATGTACATGCCATCTCTTTGATAAGAGGAAAAAATATATGGCATTTAGGCCGGTTTTAATGAGGATAAAATGGTTTTGCATTGGATTTTAAAGCTACTTTTTGAAAGATTTCAAGTATAAGGTTCTTCCTATTGTATCAGAAGCTTATTGTTCAATATAACAAATCTAAAAAATAAGGGTAACCGAAAACGATGTAATGGTTCAATCTGATCAAATTTCACATAATAAATCACTCCTTCCAATGCTCATACACCAATCAGAGACAGAAGCAACAAATGCAGCTCCATCGACTGTATGGATTATGCTCACCCAGCACTGATTACGTTCCCAGTCACCACATTGTCTATTTATCATCATTTGGGTCTTTTCTGGGGTTAACAGGGTTAAGGGGAGGGTGCCGGTCCCCCCTTAAAAAGCATTTTTGTTCTCTGTAGTTAAGGCAGGCGTCAATAATAAGACAAGTAAATAAATACAAATGATCCAGTTAAGGGGAAAAATGAAGCATGTTTAATCCATGCTGCTTTTAAAAAGCGGACCTAAGTGACCCCCTGCAGAGAAATCCATCAGCATGGATAAGAGATTGAGGAAAAGAAAAGGAACATGAAGAGAGAGACGGCAAGAAAAAAGCTTGAGGGATAAAAGACTGCCAAAGATTGAAGAGGGAGGGTGAGGATGGGAGGCAAGAGTGGACAATAACGAACAAGAAGAGAGCGAAAGAGATTTAAATTAAGACAGAAAACACTGTTCTTATACTGAGTGAACACTAAGGGACACCAAGAAGGATGAGTGGGAAAAACTAAGTAGTTCAGTGCTTTTACATTCTTTATACATACCTTTACAAGGACACTGGACTCTGACCTCAGGCAAAAAGTAAGCTTGAGACTTTTCTGTCTATTAAAGCTGCCAAAGTAAAGGACACTGACATAGCTAGAGATGTGTATCATATATTTATGTGGATGTGCTAAAAATACTAACTAAAAAATAGTTCACACCTTCACTTTTCTGTCAATGTGTAATACCTTTATTTTTTCAATACACAGCCTTTAACACAGTGGTTCCCAAACATTTTCTTCTGGGCCCCCCTTTTGGTTTACATAACACCAAAGTAGTAGTATGGCCATGGCCCTCTTTCCCAGCAGTGGGTATTCTTTCTCCACTCCAGTCCAAAATGCAGCCAGTGTCTTTGACCTAAACTGCAGCCTCATTGTTGAATTGGAGGTGATATCAATGAACTGCTCCTCCTCTGATGTGCTGAAGTCGGCAGGCGGTGTTGCACTGAAGGGATCCAGGATCCATTCGTATTCTTTGGAGTCCTGTATCAGGAAATATTTCTGGAAATGTTTCTGAAGAGCAGATATGTGTGCTGTCATGATTGGGATCACTGTGTTCTGCAGCTCGTTGTTTTGAATGAATGCTTTTAGGCTCTCAAATGAGTCCACATTTCCAACTTTCACCCGCTGCTCCCACATCCCCAGTTTCCTGATGAATGATGTGACTTTATCTGCCAGATGTGGAAGGTGTGTGTTCGGGCCTTGCAGCTGCAAATTGAGCCCATTGAGTTTTAGAAACATGTCATTGAGGTATGCCAGTTTCATGAGGAATGCGCTACAGCTGAATTTGTGGGCAAGATCGCTGCGTTCTTCCGTCAAAAATATGCGGATCTCTTCTCGCAGCTCAAATACCCTGGACAGCACCTTTCCACGTGACAGCCATCGGGACTCGCTGTGAAACAGAACAGCTGTGTGGTCAGAGCCCATTTCATCACACAGTGCAGAAAAAAATCCTGGCTTTGACTGGTCGCGTTTTAATGTAGTTGACCGCAGCGATGACGTCAGTCATTACTTCATTCAGCTCGGGACTCAGCTGTTTAGTTGCCAGTGCTTCGCGGTGTATCATGCAGTGTGTCCACTGCACACTGGGGGATACGCGCTTAATGAGCGCTTGCAGCCCTCCTCGTTTCCCAGCCATAGCCTGCGCGCCATCTGTGCAGATCCCTACACAGTTCTCCCATTTCAGATCGGCCTCTTTCAAGTACGAGTCAATGATTTTAAAAATTTCCTCTGCAGTGGCTCTGCCAGGAACTTGTTTGCAGAAAAGTATTTCTTCCTTCATCTCATCTCCATCTATAAATCTGACGTAAGTTATTAGTAGGCAGTCCTTGTTACTGTCAGTGGCTTCATCCATCTGTAGAGCAAAGCGGCCGTCCCGCACCTTATCATGAAGCTGCTCCTCTATGTCCTTTGACATGTCATAAATGCGCCTGCCGATAGTATTATTGGACAGAGGAATAGCCCGTAGTTTGCTTGCTGCTGAGTCATCAATCATAGTTGAAACCATTTCCATAGCACAGGGAAGTATTAGCTCCTCCGCAATCGTATGCGGCTTTTTACACTGTGCCACTCGGTAGGCAACTTTGTATGAAGCGAGTTGAGCGTTTACCGGCACGGAGGCGGCTTTTTTAAAGAGACACTGTTGAGCCCGGCAGTTTACGAGTTTTTATCTGAAAAAGTCCACTGACTTGTCTTTGAGCTCGGGATGTATCGTCTCTAAATGGCGTCTTAACTTGTTAGGCTTTAAACTGTCACAAGCTAGCACTTTAAGACAGACAACACACTGCGGTCTCTCCTCATTACCCACCGTTGTACAGGTGAAGCCAAAAGCAAGATATGCTTCATCATATTTTCTACTCTTTGGCTTTAAAGAGAGCTGGTTTGGCAATACCTCGTTTTCTGCTATACGTTTACGTGAGAGCCCCGTCAAAAACTTGTCCATTTTGCTAGCTGTCAAGTACTGATTTTGTTATTTTGTTTATCATTCATTTGTCTCGCGCCCCCCCCTGCAATGGCACGACGCCCCCCCTAGGGGGCGCGCCCCACACTTTGGGAACCACTGCTTTAACATGTTCTTTAATTAACTATTTTCTGTAAATGCTGGCTGCATTTCTCTTTCTCAATTTCCAACACTGACCAAGTCCACGTTTTTTCTACCTGATTTTTGCACTGCTCTTTTTTGCACAGATATTCCTTGTTGGTGTGACAAAAATAAATATAAATAAAAATCAAATTTTCCACTAGAGTGTGAAAACCTAGAAAATAAATTTCCAGGATTTCCAATAAATCTGACTTAAGGACAGGAATTATTCTGTTCAATTTAAACTATGTCTTTATTTTCACTTAGTAATGGGTGAGGACCAGTTCAGGGTCATTAGGGTGTACCGGGTTTTTTGAAGTTATGGTTTCAAAAACTAGGGATGTCCCCGATCTGATTATGTGATCAGAAATCGGCCCCAATCACATAGTTTCAGACACGATCGAAATTGGGTGGTACCTCCCGATCAGGACTCACACATATGTACCGGTCAGTTTTTTAATTCCTCGTGGGTGGGGCTATTGTCTATCTCTACTCCTGTTCAATACGATTTATCTTTTATTCACTTTAAATAATATGCAATCTAAACAAGCTGAACAGAGAGCTACTTAAGGTGAGATTAAACAGTTGCTGTTAGAATCCACCTGCTGCGGTTCCTGCTCCACATGGAACCGTAATGCATATCCATGTGTAATCAAACACTGTTTGATTACACATGGACAAGATTGCTGCAGAGGTTTTTGTCATCAGGTTTAGGATTTTTGCCTGGGACAGATTACTTTTCATGGGGGTTCAGGTGCATTTCTGGATTCTGTATCTATGTGCTGGCGCACTGGAGACTGTAATTACCCGTTGCTTCACCAAAGTTTTAAAGTGAGGAAACAGTTATCCAATTAAACCGATCACAAGTCTACAAGGCTCTGAACAAACAGTTTCCGGAACCGTAAACTACGCTTCAACTGCAGAAAAATCCGCGATAGGAAAGAAGCAGCAGCAGGTGTTAGGCACATTGTAGCGCGTCTGACCAACCGGAAAGGCTGCAGTCACACACCGAAGTCTCTCACAGAAACTTGCAGTAAGCTCCCAGTCAGCCATACACCTTGTTTTAAGTGTCCAGGAATCCTTTGCTTAGTTGGTTTATTTACCTGGAATATGTGCGTAAAGTTGAAAATATCTGCACATTTGCAACGTGTAGTCAGTTCATTTTAATCTGTAAAAATTACCGAAAGCCTTCAGATTTTTCTGTCACTGTTCTAATAAACTGGACAAATCCTGAAAACATTCAGTTAATATGACCCCTGATATGTATATACATTCTAATAATTAAGTTTATTTAAGCTGAGGTACTGTTTTTTAAATACTTTTTTTATGTATAAGCTACTATTGCACTAAAGTTAAAAAGTGAATAATTTGTTATTTATTACTTGATTGTTTAAGATACCCCACAGAAGAGCTCTGTTTGTTAACATTATTGTTAAATGTTAAAATAAGGTGAATAAAAAAGACAACATCCTGGATCAGTTTCTCCGCTCTTTTTTATTCTTTTTTAATGCATTACCGATAAAAGTATCGGATCGGGACTCGATTAAAAAACCCTGATCGGGACGACCCTATCAAAAACACTTCTCATGTGTTACACTTCCGATAGCTTCTAGCCTTTTAACAACATGCTGGAGAAAATTTGGTTTTTTGGCCGTATTTGGAGTACTTAACACACAACTCTCCTTCCTCCCTCCACCTGTTGCTACACATTACAGTTGACATGGGTTAAAAATCACTCCAAACGAGAGAATAATTTGGCAGTCTGGAAATACGCAAAACATGGACTTCATGAAGTGAAAATCAGCAGAGCCCCCATCTATTACTTCTTATTAAGGTAATAGCATATTAAAACTCTGAACAACTTGTCTGTGAAACACCCAAATGGAGGATGACAGCCTGATTAATTACTTAATTAAAATCTGCTCATGTTTTTTTACTCTTTATAGAACATAACTTCAAAAATATCTAGTCTGCGCTTGGGACGGGGGGGAGGGTGTACGGGGAGAGGGTGGGCTAAACTCAGCCTGGGTGTCTAGTGTTCTGTGTTTTGTTAGTAGTCTAAATGTTGGGATGGATTTAGGTCTGCCCCTGGGGTGGGGGTGGGCAGATGGCCTGGGCCCCCATGGGGCTCGGAGGGGCCGCTACCGTGGGCCCCGACTTGACGTGCTGGGGCCTCCCACCCCTGGTGGATCCGATGAATGGGGGTCAGCAGGGGAGCTGGCTCCCTGGGGTTGGCATCGTGTCACCCCAGTTATTTCCTCCCCATCCCCATTTGTCCACCTGCTCCTTCATTCTACCATTCACAAGGCCTTGGGACGTGGGCACGTCACTGGGGTGCGGGATGGAGTTTCCGTCTTCGCTACCCGGTGGCGGCCTGGTTCCCAATTTTATTGAGCAACTTAGACACTTACACTTGCAACATTTACATAACACACGCACATGTAGGGACCTGGCGGTGGGTGCGCCTCGGCACTGGAGACGGGGCCCCTTTTAGGGGGCCTCGCCTGTGGTGACGGTACCCACTGTTTAAATGCATCTAGACACTTAGGGCCCGGGTAGGGAGATGGGGGTACCCGGCAGTATTCCCATGTCCCACCCCTCTGTTTTAAGTGCATATTAGAACAACACGCAACACCACCACAATTGAGCAGGGGGAGAGAGGCTGGGGGTCTTTCCACACCCCTGTTCGTTGGACCATCAGGGGTTGGAGCCCGGGTGGTATATCAGGCCGTCTGGTCGGGGACCTGGGCTGGTGGGCTACTCTTGCCGGGGTGGGGGCCTTGGCGGTCTGCTTGTCCCCGTCCTAGTGGGCAAGGGGTCCGTCTCCCAGGTGCAGGGAAGGGTGCTGTATCGGGGCGTCTGTCCCTGGGCCTTGGAGTATAGAGTATGTATGGGGTGTATGATTGAGTGTACAGCGTCCTATTTTCGTGTGTCCTGTATTTGTAAGAATGTGTGCACATGAGAGGGAGGTTACGTATGAGTGTCTCTGTCTGTCTATGTCTACTTGTCAGGTTGGGTGTTTGGCTGCCCTCTGGCCTGGTGCATCTTCTTCCCCTCCGTCACTCCCAGTCGGTGATGGATGCTCCTGCCCGCTGGTCGATGATGGCTCTCGATGCCTAGGGCCAGGGGTCCCGGTTGCAGCCCGGCTCGGTCCTGGTGCATGCCTGGCTGGTCCTGGGTGGGCCGATGTGTTGGGAGGCCGCTGTTTCAGGCCGACGTCCTCCTTGGATTGACTGGGGCACCTCTTAGGGGGGTGCTGGGGTTGTAAAGTAGGTTGGTGCTGTCCGGTGGATCGGTGGGGACCGTGCCCGGCGCCCAAGCAGCTGCCGGTTCCATGAGTTCTACTGCCTGGTCGGTTCATATGGGGGGGCTGGCTGCCGGCATTGGCTGGGCCCCAGATCTTGGCGCTCTGCATGGGGCGGGATCTGGACCCGGGAGCTGGTAGATCTGGATGTCCAGGTGCTGGCTGGGCAAGGCCTGGGGAGGGCGTACATCCGCTGTGGCTTTTACTATGGCTCCCTGGCGTGTGGGCGGGATGGCCGGGTTGTTGGCGGTGGGTATTGGTCCGGGGTGGCGGCGGTGTGTGTTGTCCGTCGGTCCGCTGCGGGCGCCTCCTGCCTGGCGGCGGGGGACCCCTCTTGGCGGGTCCCTGGTCGGGGCCCTGCTGGGGGGCGGGGTACCCCTGATCCCCGCGATCTCTCGGGCCCCAGCATTGCGGCTGCTTGGTGTTCCCCTGGGGCTTCCATCTGTTCCCTTCTTGGTGGGTGATCGGCCCTGCGCTGGTCCGCCTGCGGCTCCTACACTCTGTGGGACTCTGGATGCATGCGTCTCCTGCCTCCTTCATGTCTGTGTCGATTCCTGTAGGACGGATTGACGGTTCCTTACACCAGCTATCAATCACTTGCATGGGGAAACCTTATTCAGACCTGCATGCTCGCACACACACATTGGTGTGTGGACAATGGTGTGGACGGATATATCCTGAGCTGAGGTTATCGTCATTAGTTAGTTGTTACCAGGAGCTCACCAGAAACATTAGTATTGTGTTCATTAATCTATGCTTGTGTGTAGTGAATGTGTAATTCTTAGTTTTTATTACTCGATCTGAACCATTGGTGTGGTTCTGTTCAGTTCGTTGTTTTTGTTGGTTTTGTTTTACCGCTCCTCTGCCATCCGGCAGAGCGGAGGACTGGGATGTTTTCTTGTGTTCTTTGTTTGCCTCGCTGTCTTGTGTCGTCGGTTCACGCCTCTGCTGGTCTGGTTTCTTTTCTTCACCTACTTCCTTTCTTCCTTCTTGTCTCGGTTTCGTGTCCATGACTTCAGGAAATTGAACCCTCAGTAATCACTAATAAAGATTTTTCATACATATACATCAAGTGGAGTGTTACAGCAAAGCTGTAATACTCTGCTTGGGAAAGTAAATCTGTTGGGCTTGTACTTGGTACTCAGACACCAATTCTGTGTGGCAAACTGCTAGACAGGACACATATAAAAAAAAAAAAAAATATCTAGTCTTCTGCACAATGAGCACTAGAAGATAAATACTAACTTGACCCGTTTTGCTTGAGCTTATATTAAAGGGAGAAAAAGTTAAATGACATATCTCTTATGCACTTATGCAATAAATATTTATGAAGTGTGGACATTTTTACTCATGGCTATCATCTCAAATGAGAATGGACCATGCCAAGTAAAAGTTATAAAACTAACTGCATGCCATACAAAACTGTTAGTACTGTTAAAGGATACTAAATATATCACAAAATAGTTTAAGTGTGCCTATTGTGTCCATGTGTGCATCCTCATAGGTCTCTTGAATTATCTGTGCCTTTCCCAGCTGAAAATGTGAAGCTTTTAAGACCAAAAGAGGAGCTTTTAAAGCAGCTATTGACTTCTGTCGCTTCAGCTGACCACCACCCTTCCTTGAGGCCAAGTTGCTTGGCTACAGAATTGTGGCTATTCTCAACTGATAGAGGGTAAAAGTACTGCTCAGTCTTTGCTGCCTGCCTACTGCTTACTAAACAGAAAAAAACACCCCTAAAACTACAACAGGCATACCATCTCAAACAACTGCATCAAGCAAATCAATAATTGCTATTCTAGGTAATCTGGGATTACCTACTATGCTTATACCATTTACAAAAAACCAAAAACAAAACAACACTAACAAGGACATGAAATGTTCTTGGATGAAATAAGGCTTTTCCTTGGATAGAAGACCTAGGCCTACTTGTAAAAAAAAGTGAATTTATCAACACATTAAATTTAAAAATGCGTGTCAGGGATTATACCAAGGTTATCTCCAACAATTCATGGTGAAAATAATAAAAGGGACAAAAACAGTATTCTGACCTCCGAACCTGATGAAATTTTTTTTTTGGTGTCACGATCCTGAGGAGTTTGGGTGTTAACCCCTTGACATTCCTGCAGTTTGCGCCCAAAATATTTTTAAAACGCATACGCAAATTAAAATTAAAGCTGTTCTTGAACAGTTTGGAGTAGAGATATGGCTAGGGTCTCTTTGGAAAGAAAACACTCAAATATTTCACAGAACAGAGAAAATTCTGTCTATGTGCAATTTTTGCCTACTTAAATAATTTTTAATACAGAGGAAAATACATCATTTTGTGTTCGCTTATTAAAATTTATAAAACATATGCTCAAAAAATAGTTTTAGAATTGTGTGGTGACCCTAAAAACATTGTGGGTCTAAAGTCTGGTTTATTACCTTTATCCACAACACAGATGACGGTAATAAACCAAAAAAATTGTATTTTACATCATATATCATAAACTAAATGTCAGATGTGCCTAAAAAAGGTTCAATCTGTGCCAAATTTGTTATTTCCTTCTGTTAAAAAAAACCCTCCCAAAATTACCCGTCTTGTCTGGAACAAAGCTCCACGGTTTCCACCATGTTGTATAGTAACAATAAAGTGTGTTTTGACCCAGCACTCAAAGGCTTACTTACTGTACGTAATGCTGCGTAATCCTTTGTTTGGATAAGCGAAGACAACTGCCTTGTTCACACTTTTGATTGTGTCCTATATTGGCATAACTTTCAAAAATTATAAATCAGAATATCATGGATTAAAAAGTAAAAATGGGGGAAAGGCCCGCCGGCCGGCCATCGGAATGTTAAGGGGTTAAATCAGTGTAGATCTTGCCACATCATTAAATTCCTTTAGGGTTCAGTAGTTCAGTTCTTTATGCTTTTGTTCCCTTTGAGCAGTGTTGTTCTTTTCCCTTACTTTGCCATTTCTTTGATTCCCAGTTCAGCATCCGCGTTATTCACCTCACCTCAGCCTGCCAGTTTGCTCCCCTTTCCAGCTTTTTCTCCATGACCTTATTCTCCTCTGCCTTCACTCTCGCTTCAGCAGCTCCCATTTGCCTCTGATTAGTTCTTCTGGTTTGCTTTATTATTTCCACCATCATGATACTTAAAGCCAGAATAAAAAACTTTTTGGTAAATACAATTATTCCCCCCAAAATGTCTGCAGCCAAATTAAAATGATTAGAATGATTTCTCCAAGATTATAGACAGAAAAAGCAGCTTGATCCTGAGGTTTAAATAGGACAGGGATGGAAAGGTTATTAATAAGCTGAGGCAGAGGATATTCACAAACTGATGTTGAAAGATTTTTAGACACTTATTCTGAGTATTAATCACTTCACTTAAAAGTGATTTCATGCAACATCTGATTTCTAGACAATAGGTTAGTATTTTTTTAAGTAATTATCCTCAGGGCTCAAAACACATAGACTAAAGTCAGGCTTGGTGTCCAGAAAAGGTAGAGCAGAAAAACACTGCGGCATCAACATTCAACAAGTTCAGTTCCACTCCTCCTCATTCCACCTTTGCTTGTGTGTATGCGTGGGTGTGTAAGTGAGTGTGTGTGTGTGTGTGTGTGTGCTGAGAGGCAAAGCAGGGACCGAGACGACTGTTATTGTCATCTGAATTAAATTTAAAAAACAGATTTATTCAAAAAAGCAAAACAAAACAAGCAACAGACAGAGGGAGTGAGCATGTAGCCTCGAGGAGAAGAAGAGTGACAGTGGAGCGACTGAATAAAATGAGATTTTATTCTTCGTGGCAGCATGAATAGGGGAAACTGAAAATCTGTACTCTTGCTCATAAACAAAGAGTGAAACGCATACCGTTTAAGATCTTAAGTTAAGTCGTGACACTTCAAGGGGATATAGAGATGTTCAGATTAGGAGTTCAAAGTCCTTTGCATTGCGCAGGCCTGACAGTCTCACCTATTCACATCTACACGATTTCCATGTCCCATCTTAATTCTAAAGGGACAAGGTAAGAAGATTAGGATGACCAAGGCTTTTCTTCATTCCATCTTTTCTCATAATCACACATCTAAAATGTACCTCTGTGTTTGTCAGCCCATTTTTAAGACTATATCTATAAAACTACAAGTGTATTCATTCTCAGAAGTAGAATCCTGCTGCCATATCTGTCTATACATTGTTGCAAAGCTCACACAAATGTAGTCCTGGACACAAGTAAAACAGTAAAAAGGTCAAACATTCAGAGCTGGACACAGTGATAACTCTGCTTGTTGCTCTGATAAATAACCAGTGGCAAATGAGGCAGCTTATAAATCAAAGAAAAAAGAAAGCCACATTTCTACAGGCAAGTAGGAATTTGTATATGTAGTCAGTGTCATAGGGAAAGTAAAAAAGCACTGCAATGCTCAGTGTATGTTTCTAAAAGACATCACATTTATTTTGATAAATATATTTGGGTAAAAACCTAAAGCCTAGTTCACACTGAAGCATCTTAAAATTTACGGAGAGCTTTGTACTGCGCATATAGCAATAAAAAATTACGTATATTCCTGCTGTGCTTCTACCATGGAGAGACACCGCACACGAACCGATGTTACTCAACCTTACCCTTCCGTCTGAGCTGCGCCATAGCGCACTGCTGACATGATCTTTGCCCACAGAAAATCTTCACTTCACACACACACAAAAATCCAAACTGAATTGAAATTCATTTTGCAGTGTACTATTTTGCTGTGCGACTATATGAGCATATTCTTCAGTATACATTTCCAGTGGTCCTGCTGCTCCACTTCAATTTCAAAAACACACTCTCCCGTACACCTTATGGTTACTTCCATATCAATGCAGCCGAGACCCGCACATCGACACAACATAGTAATAACTATATAGCTGTCATGCTCCTGCTGGGTTTTGGTTTGTTATGAACCTCATCACACATCTGCGTGACCATGAACAACAACTCTACATTCATTGCAAGGTACATTAATGTTAGCGTTTTAGCTGAAATACATAATGTGAGGACTTTGGGTTGAGGGAAAATGCAACAAGCGCCCACTGCTGTACAGTATAAGCCGTGTCGCAGATACCTCCATATTGAAATTACACTATGCATTATGCAGCTCTCGGGGGAAGACAAGAGTTTGACTCTCGCCGCATTATTATGAATTTAACAATGATTACTGACTGACATTTTCCCAAATCCACAAAACTCACTGGAAGCACACAAACTGAAGATGATATTTTCCCTTATATAGAGGGTTTATGTAGTTGTCAGAAAATATTAGAACACGTTTCTGGCGCTAAATTTAGTACATGTACATGTGCCTTTTTTCTTCGCACTTTTTATTACATGCTCATAATTTTGTCAGGTCAACAGACAGAATATATTTACAAATTAATGTGTAGAACTTTTTTGGGATAAAGGAATGGACATACAAGGAGCAGGGGTTCTATTTGCTAATACGGTGCTCTTCATAAATGAGTACACCCCCATTAAAAAGTAGCTCAATGTACAAAAGAACAATTTCCAAACTTTCCACAAGGCCGAGCTTTATTGAAAACTTATTTAACTCCATAATATGAAATTAAGGTTAATAATGTAACTTAGATCACAAAATCTTCAGTTTTACTCAAATTGGTTGAAGCAAAAATTAATACACCCTGCAACAAAAACTACTACTGTGAGAGCACCATGATTTTTAAGGACAGCACCAAGTCTTCTAGGCATGGTCTAGGCAATATCTATCTTTTTCCATTCTTCAAGAATAACCTATTTAAGAGCCTGGATGCTGGATGGAGAGGGATTCTCAACTTGTCGCCTCTTAATTCCCCACAGGTCTTCGATTGGGTTCAGATCAAGAGACAAACTTGGCCATTCAATCACCTTCACCCTGTTCTGCTTCAGAAATGCAACAGTAGCTTTAGATGTGTGTTTTTGGATCATTGTCGTGTTGGAAACGTGCATGACGACAAGTGCACAGAGTGATGGCAGCATCTTTTCCTTCGGTATAGAGCAGTACATTATTGAGTTCATGATACCATCAATGAAAGGCAGCTCCCCAACACCAGCAGCACTCATCCAGCCCCACATAAGGACACTGCCACCACCATGTTTCACTGTAGGCACCATGCATTTTTTTTTGTATCCGCACCTTTACGACACCATACAGTTTTTAAACCATTAGTTCAAAAAACAGTGATCCAGAGTCCCAGTGGTCTTCATTTTTTTAGCAAATTCTAGGCGTGCTTTTTTGTGCACGGGCTTTAGGAAAGGCTTCCTTCATGGACGATACCCATGCATCCCATTCCTCTGCAGTGTGCGCCGTATGGTGTCCCGGAGAACGGTCACTCCAGTTTGGCTTTCTACTGCTTTAGCTAACTGCAGTGAACTTGCATGATGATTTTCTTCAACCCTTCTCACCAGAAGATGCTCCTGTCGAGATGTTAACTTCGGTGGACAGCCTGGACGTCTCTGTAAGATGGTTGCACTTCCATCTTTCTCAAATTTTTTTATCACTTTTGCTACAGTATTTTGACTTAAGCTTTGATGATCTTCTTGTAGCCCTCACCTTATTTGTGTAAAAAACATGATTTCCATTCTCAGATTTCTCTTCCATGGGGCGCCATCACTGAAATGGAAAGGGCTTGTCTTTGTAAAGTAATGCCCTTTTATTGTCACCTGTGTGCTGGACACCTCTCAAATGAATCATTAGATTCACCTGTGGTTGAATGCCTCTTAATTAGAAGTTTGTAGTCTTAAGTGTGGCTTTTCTCCTAGGACTATAATTGGGGGGTACTCATATTTGCAACATGGGCTTGAATTAATTTGTTAGGCTAATCACTTTTATGTGTGTGCAAATGAACAAATCTTGTTTGCAATCAATGGCCCACATTTGTGGGAGTATTTTGTAGTAAACTATCATGCAAAATGTTGATTCTGAAAGGAAGCTAAAGGTTTTCTGACGAACGTAGTGGGGTGTACTCATTTATGCAGAGCACTGTATATTGAGGTGAATTTGTTATATATTTTTTTACTACATCAGGCGAATTGCCCTGACTGTATTTCAATGCATTTGTGGACCACGTTCAAGTCAGCCAACACTTTAAAATAATAATTGATGCTTCAAACTGCTTTCTGATTGGCTACACATCTTATTCAACAGGCTGCATGCTCGTTTGTGCTCGGAACACACCACACACGCTGTGATATCGGGCCAGGAGAATCCAACATGTTTGATATCCCTGATTTGCGATCGGAGCGGTCCTGACCTCATTGCGAGTGGACCAGTTCGCTCTTAACACACCACACATTGCAGGAATATCTGTTAGGATTGTCTTAAGAGCCATCCCGATTATCGGGAGTTGTCGTAAGGGGCAAAATCGGGACAAGATTGGCATATATATTCTTCTGTGTAAACCATACATTGAAGTGTGAGTATTGTGAGTCTGTCCCTTTATGAGAATGGTTTTAATAAGGTCAGGTAATGTAGTATTTTTTATTTTAACAATAAGATACTCAAATATATACATTTGCCTGAAAAGAAAGAATTTCTGTCCTAAAAAAAACCAAATCTTGATAAACGGATCGACTTTAATTCAATCCAATTGGCTTTGATGCTGCAGCACATCAACCCAAAGAACCTGCATAAGAACAGGTACTGTACAGAGCTTAGTTGGTAATATACCTCTGAGCTCTCACCCACTCCTGATATCTGGCTTGTCTGAAAAAGTAATAAACCTTGACAGACATCCACATCTGGCCCTACACACAGTCTGCCCTATAATAAACTGTAGCTTAATATCAGCCCTTATGGACCCTTCATAGTAGTGCTGACATGAGCGAGTGTAAAGTCAAGATATTCCCAAAACTACGGTTCACATGTCCCATTCAAAGAATACCATATAAAAAGTTAATTCGATCAAATGTGGATAAGGCACTGGGTCTTTGTGTTATCATTTCTACGGGGCATTTTTATTACTGTGAAAATCAAAAGTCACGGGGAGACAAAAAATATTCATTAATATGCCACAGAGCCCATAGATTGCATCTTATCTCTATACATCTCTGTCAAGGGAGCTTGGAGGAAAGACACAGAAGCTGTTAATAATATGAAAGAAAACAAACATGCACCATTATGCATAAACCACTTCACCTAAACAATAATGGCCCAAACAGTACTCGTTCAATCCAATTAACCGCTTTGGTCTGATCCCCTCAATGCATCTCTGCTCCCATCTTGTAACACCAGACCTTCCCGCTATTTCATTAGCACACATACAGACTAAGACCCCCCCTTCCACATTCGAGCCCAGTCATAGCCCTGCTAATGCACATCCTATAATCAAATCCACCAATCACAGTATTCCGTCCAAAGACTCGTGTCACATGACTAACTGCACATTAGCTGGATGCTTGCTCGAAGTTAGAGCTGTCATTTTGGACTAATGTGATTTCAGTGTATCTTTTTTTTTCTTCTTTAATTTGATTTGAGGAGTCTAAGCTCTGGCTTCTATGAGTCTAGCGCTAAAGCCCTGGTGGGCTAGGCTAATCAGTTTCCAACATTTCTGAGGGAGACAATGATCCCAGTGTTAGCGCTGGCTAATGACAAGCTAACACAATCAACACAGCCTCCCTAGAGGTGAGCTCAGAGCCAAGGCCCAATCTTGCCCCGCCTCCTGCAGGCTCCTCATCCACTTTCCCCACATTACTATGGAGCCTAATGGCCCCTTATTAACAAGACAGATGGATGAGGGATGGGGAGGGTTTCCTTGTCGGCATCAGTTACAACATTTACACATTGGATGTGAACTACCTCAACGACAGGTTAAATGTTTAAAATTGTCTTCCAAATTATTTTTATTTTTTTTGACTGCAAGATGTGGCAAGCATCTGTAATCAAGCTATGAGAGTCAATAGGGTATGGAGTATGCATATACACAACATAATGTAATTCAGTAAAGTCTTACGTTTATACTTTATTTTTTCAGATGTCTATGCCAGGTTCCTACATACTATTTGGATTTCAATTTCCATTCTTTTCGGATTTGAAGTTTGCGTTGGGCATTTGGACAATGTATACAAATATAATAACAGCTCCTGATCGTGTAAAAGCAGATATTTATAAAGTGGTCTGTTATGGACCTTGGAAAAACGTAATTTAGAAAAGAATACAAAGAATTACCTGGACAGACAGGTGGATAGAAGAAAGAAAGAGGAGAGTAGGATAGATGGAATTTAGGAACAAAGAAATAGAGTGGCATGGTCGGCCAGACAAAAAGATAGATAGGTATGACAGCTTTGCAAGGTATAAATATACTACTTTTATCAACTAAAATATTTGCATCAAATTTCATATATTTTTCTATGCTGTGTATAACCCTGCATTTATAAATTAGGAATGTCAAACAAAAGAAAATTATATTAAAATTAGAATATACAGTTATGTTTGAGCTTAAAGAGTAACTGAACCCCATGAAAAAGCATTTTCTCACTCCCAGGCAACATTTGAAAAATTCTATTCGAAGTGGCCAGGGCCAGGAGGCCACAGGAACATGGCCAAGTGTGGAACATGAACGGAGGGGGGGACACAGGGGTGTGGTTAGGATGACAGTCACGGCTGAGCCACGTGATTTGCCGTGGGGCCGCTGAGCTCAATAAAAGTAAAGGGAGAAATCATGAGGTCTCTACTCCGCCGTCACCAGAGGTAAAGGGAGGTTTTATGGAGTGCAGAGGGCAAACGTCATATCAGTTCGAGACGTTGGCTCAGGGAGCTGAGTCAGCGTTGCCTGAAGGGGGCAGCATGTTGTAGTGAGCAAACACAGAGAGCCTAGCACAAGCATTGATGCCAATTAGCTTCAGAGAGAACCATGGCATCAGCATCTTTCCTTGTTCAAGGTGTGTTTAAAACAAATGGGGAGCCTAATTCACGCCCTTCTAATTCCGGTCCATGGGTCCCCTACTGCCCCCAAAAGAATTAATGAGTCAATGAAGCGATGTGAGTTATTGTCTCATCCCGCTAGTTAGTGCTAGCTTCCCGTAGCTGAGTGACGTCATATATGCGACTTCTGGATTCTGATTTGTTGGCATTTTAATTGTGAATTTTTACAATCAAATAAATTCCAAATCACTTGACAAACACAGTCAAAATGTACATAATTAGTTATGATTGATTTAAACTGAGATACAACACGTGTGATTCAGGACGGAAGACAGAGCAGACCAGAAGGAGAGTAGACATAGGCTCCCTATAAGTTATAACTTATTGGCTTAAACCACTTTGCCGTTGTGGTCCTCCATAGTCCGATAAACAGATTTCAGCTTTCTCCGTTTCTCTCAGCATTGCTTAGGTGAGCACGTAGCCACAATAAGCAATTCCGAATCGCCATGGGGCAGGGCGAGTGTGTGTGAGAGATGGAGAGGGTTTCTGTGAGACCACGATTGACCATGACGTAGGCAATGGGAAAGACTTACCGCTCTCAGCCAACCACAAAATTCAAGTCCAGTAGCCACACATTGACCATGAGCGGCAGCACTAAGACGTTTTTAAGCACAAAAAGTTGGTTTGGGGTTCAGTTAATATTTAAATGTTTTGAACAGAAGGATACATAAAAAAATTACTCCTTTAGCAGTTAAATAAACAGGTAATGCTAACACGATTTTGTCTCAAAGATGTTAGTTGGTGGGAATGAGGCTAGCATGAATCAATTCGGTCATTTCAATTATCCATAAAAACAAATTATATTCAATAAATCCATCATTTTGGAAAATAGACAAGATGCCTGCATCAATACAACCACCAAAACATGAGAAAGGGGGTTTTAGTAGAAAGATATTCTAAGCATACGTTTAAGCCATAAATAGAAAAATAAAAATATTTTGCAGAATTTGAAATACTTTGATCAGTGTCCTTTTCACAGTGGAGTAATTTCTAAAGTTGCAGCAGCTCAATTTGAATGGCATATGATATCAGCACAGTGCTAATATTTCAAAATCTGCTCAACAAGAAAAAAATAAAGTTTTCTTCATCATCAAGATCTGGTTTTGACTTCTTTGACATTTGCTAATTACTTTTCAGTGAGTGAAAATTATAAGCAGGAAACCTGATATCTGTTAAAAAAAAAAGCTTTCCTCTGCTTTGTAGTTATCAGCATAATTTTCAGGTCTTCACACAGCTTAGAGACAATCAGTGTTGGAAAGTTATCACAGAAAAGCGTTAGATAGTAATGTGGTCTGTTTTTGTTTTTTTGCCAGTTTTTTGCCAGTGCTTATGTCATTAGCTTGGGAGGCGCTAATAATGAGTACACTTACTTGAATTTGGCATTTACTTGGTCTGCAGCTTTATGATAGTTCTCTGTAGTGACCTTGTAGAACTGCGCACTCTGTAGAGAAACAATAAAAAAAGTAATGAATGCATGATTATAACACCCTGATTATGTAATAGTAAAACAGGCTAAATGTCTTTGGTTGAAACATTTATTTCTTGTATGTCACACTTGTTTTATTTAGCTCTGTTTTGTTGTCCCTTATCTCAAACCTCATTAAAATCTAACAGAAAAGAATGTTGCAAGCACACAGTAAATTTCTCTCTACTCATATCTTGCAGGTGTGAGGCTTGCAAAGGTAAAAACTATCAGACCTTTTCTACTACGGTGAGAAAGTGTGAGTTATTGGTGCTTGTGCTTATCCTCTCACAAAAGACTGCTGTAATAACAGAGCAGTCCATGCCAGGCCACAAGGTCGCCAGTCAACAATGTACAGACCAGTGGTCGGAATCCTCTGGTGACCCGTAGCAAATGAGCCCAACGCATGACCCACTCAACCTAAATTACCTCCTCAAACACAGCCATATACTCTCTCTTCTCAAGCCTTTATACAATCTTGGGGAGATTTTTCTTGTCACTCTCCAGAGGCTGTTATGCACATTTATAATCACATGGTGAGAGGTTGAAAAGTATGACAGATAGCCTGATTTATAGTGGCTTAAGTTTTTGAACATGTCAAGGAATGCCAAGCGTTACAAGTACCTCTTTGCTGCAAAAGGCCCAATATACTCATTAAACAGTGAATCCTCAAAAGTAAAGCGTTTCCTTCTTTCCATGATTTAGCTTTCTATGGTTAAATAGATTCATATTTAGAGAATAATGTAAAGTTATAGATATTATGATAAAATATCCATTGTTTTTTTCCTAAAATTACTGTAGAAATAATTACACTTAGGCCATGTCCACATGTAGCCGGGGTTTTTTTTAAACGAAGATTTTCCTCTGCTCGTTGAAAAAAAAAAACTCCATCCACACGTAACTGGTGAAATGAGTTTTTCAGCACATTCATAGACGTGACAAGACAGTAGGGGGCAGTAGTTCTCCCAAATCCTATCCGCTAAAAGTAACTTTCTTTCCTCTATCTTACGCAGCAGTGATAGAGCTTATAAAAGCAAACAAACAAAACGTGCTTTAACAATGGATGATACCAACACAACCAGTGATGGGAATAACGCCGTTATAAGTAATGCCGTTACTAACGGCGTTGCTTTTCTCTGTAACGAGTAATCTAATTGATTACTATTCGCATCTTAATAACGCCGTTACCGTTACTGCCAAAAATTGCGGCGCGGTACTTATATAAAGTTGTTTTTTCATCACCAACTGGATGTTTGAGCTGAGAGGGAAATACTTTGTTATTCATTCCTTGTTTAGTGCAGTGCGCGATACAAGCGGTGAAATATTGACGATTGGTTGAGGTTGAGTAAAATTTCATGTTAAGCCAATCAGAAGTAGAGTTGGGCGGGTGTTCGAAAGCATGCTTAGTCAAACACAAAACAAACACAAGCGAGTCAGTTAAAGAGACATCAGGTAACGTTTTCATGTTAATTAATCATCCAGGCGAATGAAGACTCTTCCCCCCGCTGCCTGTAAGAAGAATATCCCACTTGCAAGGTGTCCTTTAGTCTTGCTCAGACATTGCGTGAAGCAGGATCAGTTTACGGCAAGCCTCCCAGCATTATATAAACAGTCAACGAGGCAGGCTAACGAAACCCGGCTAGCGATGCCACACGTAAGTAAGAAACTTACTTTACTTACCTCTGTAGACATAACTGATAGCTGGTAGTTTTGATTGCCGGTTCCTTTGCTCCGATGGGTTGGCAACTGATCAGCTGGGTTGCTCATATCAAGGGGGGAGTACGTTTTTACGACAGTGTGTTTGAAAGCATTTACGACGTTGGCTGAGCATCGTAGAGAGAAAGAAAAAAGTCAGGATTGTGTGGTGTCGAGACAGGTATGGCGAGCCCAACTAATACAGTAGCCTTCTCTAAATGGAAGTATAACCATTACTTTTCACTCCAACAAATAAAAGGAAAGAACGCAATCGTGAGATGCTCATTATGCCCTGGGCAAAAGTGCCTATCTACGTCCGTGACGAGTAATTCAAATTTACTCAAACATCTTTCGACATCGCATGCTTCCACGAAACTACTGGCCAAGACCACCGAAGGAGAAGGAGACAGCGCCACAAAACCCAAGCAACCGAAGCTTGATTTTAAGGCCCCACCACCACACGCCTTATGTCAGACCGAACTCAACAAACTGGTAGCCAGGTATGTAGTGGAGGATATGCTACCATTATCTACAGTTGAGTCACACCCGTTCAGGGCACTAGTTGCCAAAATACCGGTCAGACGAGGGGTAGTCCTGCCGTGTAGAAAGACATTTTCTAACTATATAGACAATCAATATACTCAAATGAATGTGGAGCTCAAACAAACGTTTGAGAAGTTAGAATATGTATCTACAACCGCAGACATGTGGACTGCATGTAACAAGAGCTATTTAGGCGTAACGGCGCATTGGATAAATCCGCAAACCATGGAGCGGGGTAAAGCAGCGCTGGCATGCAGGAGGTTCAAAGGACGCCATACATACGACAAAATTGCAAAGGAGCTTGATCATATCTACTCTTCATATGGGATATCATTCAAAATCACCACAACAGTCACAGATAATGGATCAAATTTTGTAAAGGCCTTCAAAATGTATCAGCTAGTGGAGCGAGATGACTCTGATGATGACCAGGATGAGGTGACCTTTACTGACATCAGTGAGGCTTTGCACACCCGTGTTTCTGAAGATTATGGTGGTGATGAAGATGACACTGTGATCACGTTGCCGCCACATCAGAGATGTGCTTCACACACCCTGAACCTAGTGTCATGCATTGATATTGACAAGTGGTTACTGTCAACACCAGGAGCAAAACCTGTTTACAGAAGTGCTATCACAAAATGCACAGGCTTGTGGAATAAGGCTAGTAGGTCAACAGTGGCTGCAGAGACTGTGAATGATGTCATTTTTAAAAAGCTGTTAGTCCCATGCACCACAAGATGGAACTCATTTTATGATGCCCTGGCTCGTATATCTGGGATTCCTATAGTTGAACTGAACACCATCTCATCCAAGCTTGGATCGCCAGCCATCACAGAACGAGAACACCAGTTCATCAGAGAGTACTGCACGGTCATGAAGCCACTTACAGTAGCTTTAGACATTCTTCAGGGAGAAGATCATTGTTACCATGGCACACTCCTACCCACACTGGAGACATTGATATTCAAGACCCTGCAACTGAAGAGTGGCCTACACATCCTAACTGACCTTCCAGAGGCAATTGTCACAGTGAGAACTTTAATTTATTTTAGATCTTCAACAAATTATCCAATAAATTAATTTTATTGTATGAATGTTAAAAGTTATTCTATTCTAACCTAGCCTTAACAGTTATGATACATTATAACTACAGATTATGGACCTTCAAAGCCTTGTTGTAAATAAATATGTATGTGTATATATATATAGGGAAATAAATATAGGCTAATATTAAATTAAATATTTATTTTCATAATCTATAATTTCTCTCTCTCTCGATAGGGATAGATACAGATCATATAATATGGATCTTGGATCTTTATGTATCATTTCAGGCAATCAAAACAAGATTTGCAGAGGTGTTGGAAAGTGAGGATGCTCTCTTGGCTGCTGTGACTTTGCCCAAGTTTAAACTACGTTGGCTGCGGACACAGGACAAGAAGGACAAGGCCAAGGCAAGTCTGCTGGCAGAGTGTCGGACAATTGTCCAAGAAGACGAGCAAGCAGGTACCACCCCACCAACACGCCACCTCAGCACAGACTCTGCCATAGAGGATGAGTTCTTCTCCTTTGAGGATGAGGATGACACCTCTGCTACTGCTGAAAGTCAAGTTGCTGATTATCTTAAATCAGGAGAACAAGGGATAGACTCTCTTAATGGATTTGCACTAGTAAAGAAAATTGCACTCCGCCATAATGCAGCCACTCCATCCAGCGCCCCAGTAGAGAGACTTTTTAGTCTGGGGAAGCTGGTCTTGACTCCACTGAGGAACAGGCTCTCTGACCAGAAGTTTGAGAAGCTTTTGGTTTTGAGATACAACCACTGGTTCAATGAGAAGAATGGGTTGATGGATAGCTAGATAGGGTAGCTTGGATGGATGGGGAAAATAGAATGATGGATGACTTGAATTGATAGATGAATGGTTAGACAAATGAATGCATGGAGGGATAGATGAATGAATGAATGAATGTTCAGAAGTTGGATACAGTATGTCTGAAGTTGTGTTGCATTTTATTACAATTGCACTAAAGAGAGTGTTTTGTTTTTTTGGGTCATTTTTGTTATATTGCTTTAAGAGCATAATTTAATTTATATTGATTTGTTGGCTGGCTGCAGCCTCTTCAAGGGAGATTGGCAATGGCAAGAGAAAAATATTTATTTTTATGGAGATTTAATTTTTGTTTTATGTATTACCTGTTTATATTTGGATTCCTTAGTTTTGCTATACATGGCACTTTTCAGTTACACTGATAGCACCTCATATCTACTTTTTCGAGGAAGAACATACTTGAAGTACAGTATATCTACCAATTTTCTGAAGTTTTTTTTTGTTTTATTTGCACTACAAATAGTGTATTTATGTTTGTTATTTATTGTTGGTATAGTACTTAACAAGCATAATTTAATTTTGCCCAGTTGGCCGATTGAGGGGCAGTAAATATCAAAAGTTTCAAAACATCTGTTGTGTTATTTGTATCGATCCACAAAATAAACATAATATCTACATACGTTATATGGCATTTGATTGGAAACTAGACTCACTGTCCAACAGCAAAATTAAAATAGTTTAAATTGGCTTACATTGTTTGTTAATAATGTATTGTATTAAGTGTCCATTTCATTATACTATTCAGATTTAACATAAATAATTCAATATGCACACATATTTTAAGTTCCGTTAAAGAGGGATGGAAGTGGGGTCACATTTAAAAAATAAAAAATTTTCTTGAAAGTAACTCAATAGTTACTTTCTGAAGTAACTAGTTGTTTTTATAATTTGTAACTAAGTAACTAACTTAGTTACTTTTTGTAAGAAGAAACTAGTAACTATAACTAGTTACTTTATAAAAGTAACTTGCCCAACACTGAACACAACTCTGAGGGCATAAATGCTGTTTTTTGAGAGTAAACACAGGTTGCACAAGTGATGTTGGAGCATTTTTTTGTTGCGGATAGTGACGTTACGGCTCTTAAAACTCCGTTTTCAACCGTCCACATGCAGATACTGAAAACGGAGAAAAAGCAAATCTCCACTTTGCCTGGAGTTTGTGAAAAGATTTGTTTTTGGTGCTGAAAATCTCCGGTTATGTGTGGATGACAGGCCAAACCGTAGAAAAATATCTCAGTTTTTTTGAGTTACCCGGCTATGTGTGGACAGGGCCTTAGTCCAGATTGTGTAAACGTACGGTAGTCCACAAATTATCATAGAAAAGTATCTTAATAAAGTATATAATTCTCAATAAAGCTCAAATATTGGAACATTTCACTGGTTCCAAAAAATGCTTAAAGGAAGCTTTGTTGTTGCAACACTCTCAGAAACGTTTTAAAGAACCAGAAGAAGGTGGTACAACATTCATTTAAAAAACACACCTTACTTAAATCGGTTTCATCTGTTTTAGGGATGTCAAAATCAGCATTTCAGGCCTCCGATCAAGATCTGATCTTTTAACCTCAAATCCAATCTGATTTAGAGTCCCGATTCAATATTTTGTCCTTTAGTATTTAAGGGCCAGTCCGATCATCTTTTGAGCCATATTAAAATGTTCAGTGGTCTTTAAATGATTTTTATGCAGTTTCAAGCCAAAGTCACAAAAACAGCGCCGTTTTCTTGGACGTAGAAAGAGCAGAGAAGCACTAGCTCATTAGCAATTAACGTCTGTGTTGTGGACGGAGCTGGCGCCGTGGAGGTTGCTACCTCACAAAAGCAGTCTGTTTTAAGCTCTGTTTTAGTGTCTGCTACGGATTCACAGACATTTGAATGCAGAAATACTTAGAAATGCAATTTTTAGCTTAATTTCCTTAAGATATGTCCTCTAGCATCGGAAAAATGCCACAAAAACAGGTAAACAAAATGAAAAACAATTTTTATCAGAGTGGGCCTTTAAAAATTACAAAAGTGAAAAATATTTTTAGCAATTAACTCAACTATCTATAAGACTAATTTAAATGATAAGCATTACCAGTATTGTAAATCCCATGAAATCAAAATCTTACAGAGAATAAATATCAGCTTCAGTTTAATATTTTAGACAAAAGTAAAAAGCAAAACACTTATACTTGGTACATTAAAATAAAAAAAGTATTTCCGACAGGCTATATGCTGGTGTGCACAATGCTGCTTTAAACTGTCATGGGATCACATTCCCACTATTGTTTTGAGCTCACATTGTTCTAAGGTTGCAAGTTGCAGTATTGTTGTTGGAGTTTTCACTGTAAAATAAAATATCTTATGCCCCTGAACTCAGCATAGATTTCAGACGCTATTTGACAGCACCAAAGGTGCAGTTCACGGTCCGCCTTTTTTTATCTCCCGTGCCAGGAGCTAAAGAAGAGTTTTCTTTGTTTATGTCAGTTATTGTTGTGTGTAAATGCCAGAAGGTCAGATTCTATGCCTTTATTATATTGTTTAAAGTACGTTTAAGCATATATATTGAAGTTTAGCCACATTAGAACTGTGTTTAATCTGTATGTCGAGATGGGGACATCCCTAATCTGTATAATTATTTTCTTTAAAATCCATCTAAAGTTAATTACTTTCCCCAAATAATCTTATAATCAGTTAGATGCCACAGTTTTGCCACTAGGTACTACAAGTAAAAATGAATACCAAAAAGTCAAAATATGTAGATAAATGGTAATCCAAGCATATTAATAGAGATTGAGTGGAAATTTTGGAGAAAGTAAGCAACACGGACACAAAACCCTTTAAATGACTGTGAAACAAAACCTGAAGAAAAGTTCATGAAATATTCAAAAGGCAAATGTTGCAGCCTGACTCAGTGCTTCAAGACCCACCACATAAAAACTATTAAGAACAAAGTTATAACAAACATCTCTAACTTTTGGTGTCTTTGTACCATTATAATTTTCTTTGAAACTGGGTTATAGGTTTTGATTAGCTGTAAGATAAATAAATTTATCAATTTATTCAATTAGTTTCACTTTCTGGACTAAATGACTGAAATAAATTGCATTTTAGTCGATATATGAAATTATTACAATACACTTGAAATCAAGAAAACAACCAATTGCAGCAATTTTTTTGATTAAGGAACTTTAATCAATAATTTGACATTACATCACTGATATGTGAAATATTTATGGATGTAGAAATACTCGTTATGATAGTGGTAACATATACAGAAATGAGGCAAGTGCGGAATAAGTTAAAACTAAATGCAGCAATTCAAAAGATTCAAAAAGCTAAATGTTTTCAACACCTTCGTTTTCGACCACTTTCTAACTTTTTAATTTGACATCTACGGAATACCCAACAAAAAAACCATTGTGCATACTTCATAAACTCTCTAGTTGATACCCTATTTAAGCATTTTCACATTCCAGCTTCTTGCTTTCATCTGCTTTAACTTCACCTTCAAGCAGGAGAGACATTAATCATAGTTCAGTTAGGATCAATAAGAATGAAGTGCACTGCTGAAAAGATCAATAGTCATGTGCTGCAGAGGTAAAAGAGGATGGGACATGACACTGACAAAAGGTCTGATACCAATTGGAGTCATCTTCATTTGGATGGACACCTTTATGGATGAACTGCAGTATACTGAATGTACTTTACCAAGTCACGGTATGCAGTTTCCAAACAACTTTAGAGGTCAAAAATGACAACTATTTTTATACAACTAATCTTAACATGCATTAAATGTTAAACATGCATATTTCAGAGAAAATATACAATACAAATACGTTTTTCTATTCATTTTTGAGGCACACATAAAAAAAACATGCTGAGATGTTTCTGAGAAAATTACCACAAAAAGACTATTTACCTAAAAAAATAAAAGTCCTGGAACCTATCTTTTTTAATTTAGACAGGTTTACTTGAAGACTAAAAGACTAAACAGGGATTGTTTAAGGGATGCTAAAGAGACCAGAATAAGTCCTCTCCTGGGCGCTGAGATTAAACCACTGGAAGGAAAGGAGAGAAAGCTTGAGCTGAGTTTGAGTCTGTGTCTGGAATACTAAGTATAACGTAATAACACCTGCCTAAATGGCAGCACTGGCACTAATCAGTGCACTAATCCACCTGAGAGGACAAAAAGGTTGCGTGTGTCAGTGAATGCAAGGCATTTTTTTCCAATGCAGTTGCGAACACACATAAATAAGCACCTGCTATCGCGAACATTACATATATAAAAAAATAAATAAAAAAATAAATAAACAGCAGAGGAACATAGACACAAACCAAAAGGTGTACCTGCCCGCTGATGGTTAGATATAAACAGTGAGTCACTCGACAGTAGAGAAGAGAATAATTTGTGTGATTACTGAGTGGTCTTAAAGTGTGCTATCCTGCTGTTATTGCCAACTGATTTCTAGAAAAACCCTGACCTTTTATCAGCTCAGAGAAGACACACATTGAAGCGCCTGGTTGAAAACGTTCCTCTCCTAATCAGGGTTTTTGCAGCTCCAAGCACAACCTTGCTGTTCACTAAAATTGTTCTGCTCAGTGCTGTTCTTGCTGTGTCATTGGATGAGCATGATTAAAAAGCAACACAAATGTAAAAGAGTCTATTACACGGCTTAAAAAGGTTTCTGTCTACTTTCACTTGCCTGTTTGCTTTCTGGAAGCTTTTTAGCTCATCCAAAGCGAAGCGGAATGCCGGTGAGGCAGGTGTCAACATACATTAAGTCATTACTACTAATGTACTGCAATGATATGAAAAAGATAAAAGCAGCATTCAAATAAAGACTCAATTTAAAGAAAACCTTCTAACCTTTAATGAATATAGCACATAATTGCTTAAACTGATGGTTCCCCATTCTTAACTGTTGCTTAGTAGAAAGGCTTGCATAGAATGAAGCCCCATTATAATCATCATTAAGATAAAAAAAGAGCTATTTTGTTTGTATTAAGGCAGCTTGCTCAAATAGTAAACAAATACGTTAATTTACACATATTTATTATTTTTCCACCACCAGTCAATTGACTTAAGACTTGGGGAAAAAAAACTCAATTTAATGAATATTTTACAATGAAATGCAACATATTCATCTATAAATGTAGAAACAGTTTTAGGAGGGGGATTAACAAAGACATTTAACCAGATTTTATTAATATATTTTATAAATACAAAACATTGAGGAAACTCAGAGAACATATTATGTGATGTTTCTCTAAATTCAGATGTAACCTGAATCTTTTAGAAGCTGGAAACCATACATTATACACTTTCATCTACAAAACGTTTCAATTGGCCTCCCAGCTTGAGCCCAAATCATACAAATCTAGGGTGAAATTTGATTAGCAGTCTTTCTGAAGTCACTTCAAGATTTTTTTTTTCTAATCTGTAAAAACATTTACTTTTATAAAGTCACTGTTCATAAACTATTGACCAGCTGTGTGTCAAAAATAAAACTTGCAGTTTATTACCTGAAACTCGGTCAATAATAAATGGAAAGTTACTGTTAAAATCTTTGGTCACATTCAATGAAATTTCACAGTATTGCAACTCCATCGTTTTACCACCACTTATCCAAGATTGTAACAATCTTCAGCTCATTCAGGAGGAATCCAAGTTGTTTCCAAAGTAACTTAACTCAGTTGGATACTGAGGGGCAGCAGCTCTTCTTCAAGCTAACCCTGAATGATGCCGCTCCTTCATCTCCAAGCCTGGGCCCAGCCACTTTGTAGAGGAAGTTTATTTCATCTAACTTCATTTGGGATCTTGTTCTTGGATATCAGGCATAGCTCATAGGCATTGGTAAAGGTCAGAACGTAGACAGACCAGTAAATTGTAATCTCTGCTTTTTGGCTGGGTTCTTTGTTCTCCACGACACACCAGAATAGCATCCACATTAGTGCAGACAATATTTCAAGAAATCTTTTCATCTATAAAAACAACCTATAATTACTAGTGAAAAACAGAAAAAATTAATCTAAACTCCTCAACTTGTGTGAGAGACTAATAACTGACCTAGAGGTGTTGTCTTCTGTGAAATAACCATATTTACATGGAAAATAATTTCAATGTGGTTATCCTGGGGTTTAATTTACTTAGGGCTTCAACTAGTGGATGGGTCTCCAACATTTATTATTTATATATTTATTTATTATCTATTATTATTTGGCTGAAAAATATAACAAGAACCATTACTTAATCATATGTGGAAGTTCAAGTGCCATAGAAGTCAGATATGCTGATTCCCAGTTTCATCATCTACATTTTTGACTATAATTTCAAAAAAAAAAACTCTCCCCAAGTTTGAACTACATTTAAACCCAAAGCCGCTTATTTCTAGGTGTGTCTTTATGACAACCAGTATACCATGGGTATTCAGTCCTCTGGGCCTGGAGTCCTGCTGCCTGTAAATGTGTCACTAGTCTTATGCACCTGATTGTAATGTCTGAACTACCTCCTTAATATAGTCAATTTTGCAGAATCCTGTAATTAACCCAAATATTTTATTCAGTTGTGCTGATGCTGATAAAGATCTAGAAATCTCAGAATACAAGGCCCTAAAGACTAAGACCGCTGGTATTAAGTATGCAGATGCTTTGATGAGATTTTTCGAAAGGTCAATTTAGGTTAGATTGTTCTAGAGCTCTTGAGAAAGTAAACCATAGACTGAGTAAATTGAAAGAGTATAACTCTTCAACCAACAGTACCTCTACAGTCAAGTCTCTGCAAATACCATTGTACTAGTCAAGCACCAAACTGTAGGAAACATAACTGAATAACATAAAAAATTTCCCTTTAGATAACTCTGGCTCTAGTTTTGAAACAGAAGCATATTATTTACATAGAGTACTTTTATAGCAAGTGAATATAAGTTGAGCAAAAATTCGCTTAAAATCAAAGCCCCCCTCAAAAAAAGAAAAAAATGTGCCTATTGCTAAAATAACAGACATTTCAGAGGGCAAGAGAAAATAAATAAAGACAGGCTGAGTAAGAGATGGCTGTACCATGAGACAGAGATAGATGCCATCACTGTTTTTAAAATGCTCATTCTCCAGTAGTTCTTCCTTTCAAAGAGCTGTGGAGCTTTACTATGAGATGGCAATAGCCACTGTGATTGTCCTCCATAGCGCAGCAGAAAAAAAATCCAATTTCATCAATTCAGGGGGCAAAAAAAAGACACAACGAGAAAAAAATTCAGAAAGGAAAAAATTGAAAGGAAAAAACCCCAAACACTAGTCCAAAAAAAAAAGCTTAAATAAAAATGTCTTAAAAAAGGTGATAGAGAGATGGATTTGGAAGGAGGACTAAAAACAATCTGTTTGGGGAAAGAAAAAAACCCATTGGCAATTTGATTGTTAAATATGAGATTGTTTTACAGTGAGGCAGGTATTGAGTGAAAATTTAATAAATATATAGATATTGTTTTCAGGGGCTATTTGGTAGCTGTGGCCCCAATGAACAGTAGCAGTGGGCGGCGGAAGGCTGAGCTGTCTGGGAGCCTGGTGATGGCCTGTCACTGGAAGCCCCTCTGATGAATGGCCATGTTGGATTGGAAGAGACATGTAATATATATCAGACTTACATTCTATCTCGCTCCTTCTTGCTCTCTTTTGGTCACTTTGACTCTTTTTTTGCTACTGTGCACAATGCTGGGAGACTCCTGAGGTATATGAGAGCAACCGAGGGCAGACAGAGGGCACAAACAGTGATGGGAGATAATATTCAGCTAGCAGTACACTGTGAGGAAAATTAAATTTGTTCAATCAAAGTGGGATAGGAACGACTTTGAAACTTATTACGATTTGGTAACTGCAGGGAAAAAATTGGTTAGGAAAGCTGTCTTTGCTGCCCACCAATTTCCCCACTTCCACTTGCAACTGATCTGCTAATTTTGTGTCTAATTTTATGAACCCATCAAAGACTACATATTACAAATCTAATATTTTGGTGAATGTTAGACTATATATTATTATTCATTTATGTATCTATTTGTTAAGTTTATTTGATAGCGAAAGATACACAATTACATAGACAACAACCTCATGCGTGCATCTTGGTGTTCATAGCGAAAGCTAATTTGCAGCACTAGTTTCTACATGGGCTTTCATAACAGAATCTAAAGTGCTAAAATGAACAGAGTAAAAATGTAATACAGTGAGAGTAGCAGCATATTAAAATGCACACTAAAGTACAGAAAACAGACTAGAACATGACGGTTAAGACATTAAACATGATTATAGTACAGTTTTCGGCACAGCCAGATTTTGATTTGTTTTTTAAAATACCTGAATCTGGTCACAGATTTTAGATGAACAGGAAGTGAGTTCCAAACTCCAGTACCTCTCACAGAGAGAACTTTGAGCAAAAAAGGTATCTAAGAAAGGAACCTTACAGTTTCTCACTGAAGCTGTTACAGCCCTGTAGTTTATTTATACAGTCACTTAAAGGTTGAGGTGCAAAGATCACCAAGACGTTTAAAAATCAGTTTTAAAAGGTTGAAATGAATCAAATTAGCAAAATCTAAGATACTGTAGTTAGCTAAAATAATACATTGAAGAAATCGAATTGGCTTTTGCTGTAAAACTTCCAAAGCCCGATTGTAAAGACTTTCAAAGCCCGATTCTAGAGTTTTAAGACTGGTTTGTGACCAGACCATAGCTCCTTAGGACAGATGTGAGAGAATCATCGGATTTAACAACATGTTCTGCACACTTATTATTTTAAAGCAATTGATGTTTGAACCAACAGTTTTGCAGATTTTTTTAAACAAAACTTTTAGAATTCAACTGGAAATCTAAAATTATCAATAGGGTATTTTTCTTCTCATACTTTTTCAACTGAACCCCCTTTAATCTGAACTTGCAAAGGCTCTAATGAGGTTTTCCTGGTGTAAAAGCAAATACACTTTGTTTTCTCTGAAATTAGGGCCTAACAGGAGTCACTGAGCCAAGTTGATATTTTTTGTAAGCTCCTGTTCAATCTTTCATTGACTGCAACACGGCCTCTACCAGATACATGAACGACGGTGTCGTCAGCGTAAATTTGCAAACAGACAGAGGCCAGGGAGGCTTTTAATATACAAGCTGAAAAGAATGGGACCCGAGATTGTTCCATGGGGAATCCCTTTTTTCAGGTTTGTATATAGAGGATTTAGTATGGTTAATGATGACACATTGTTCAAGGTCTTATAAATATGATTGGAACCAAGACACGGATAGTTTTGAGAAATTAAAGTTGACAGCTTTGAAATTATGATTGCCCTTATGAACCATTTTGCCTTACAATGTGTTAAACACCAGTCAGTACACTGACTACAAGCTAAGTCTTAACATAATGATACAACAAGAAAGTAACCAGTTTTCTGAAATTATCCAAAGATTATGATATTTTTGTTGATTTATTTGATTGAATCTTCCAAAGTAAAACAATAACATTCTCTCACTAGTCAGTATTTTACGAATAAGAACAAATCAAGGTGCTAAACAAGTGCTTCTCTTTATGAGTATTTTTTGTTTACTTGTTTGGAGCTTTTACTGTTGTGGACTTCCTGTAACCCTATTTACTATAATAAATTATATACTACTACTACTACGACTAATAATAATAATAATAATAATAATATAGCTCCAGTAGAGCACAGTAAAATGTTGATTTCACTTCTCCTTTCTGGAAAGCTCTTATATGCAATTCTTGCAAGTGCCCTCACTGCAAACCAAATATCATTCGTGCTTTATATGCAATGACTACATGCTGATGTGCTACATATGAACTATAAATGAGTCAGTGGTTTTCTTGTTGTGATGAATCAGCGCAGATTGCAAACAAACGGTTTGACCCGGATCAGTATACAGTGTCCTCAGTTTGACGCTGCTGCAGCTACTTCAATTGCTACATGCTGGTTCAGAAATTTCATGCAGAGATTGTTTCTTTCCTGAGCTGAGGCCAATCTTCAGGGATATTCTTTTACACGTTCATACATATCATGTTGAGGGAATACAGTTAGTGCAGCAATATAGAATATGTCTGCAGTGATTTGAACCTACACTAGGGGGAAAGCACAAGGAATGAGAATACACTAGGCTGTGAGCCAAAATGGGCAATGAAGCCAAAGAGAAAAAAACACATCAACGGTGTCCAAATAAAATGCACCCCATATGGAGTCCAAGACAGTATAACACAGTTGGACACTGTGCACTGTGGAGCTGGTAAATTGTGGATAATCTAACATACCCTGATGACTACCATGTCAATCAGGACAAATACATTTCATAGTTTTTAGATTTTATGGTGAAGATAGCTTTGAAAATGCATGCATTTATTTTTTTCATAAATAAATTAATAACATGACATTTGCTAAAGATCCTTCATGTGATTCACACTTCTCGTTTCAAATCTAACCTCATTTTTAGCACAGCAGTAGAAGGCTTTTTAACGTTTAGCCGTCTTGTTCTCTACCGTTTGTAACATTTAATCTTTTCAAAGCTCTTCTGTCTTTTTTTGTTCTTTTTCTCCAATATTTTTCTCACAAATGCCACTTTATCATAATGTTTAGGTGTCCCTTTCAGATAGAATCATTTCAATTGCACTTTGTCTCCTTGGGTACAGTTTCTCTTTTTATTATCTTATTGTTTGCTAAAACCCACCTTTTTCTCTATTTTCTTTAAAACCTGTCTGTGTTTTCCGTTCATTCCTCTCCGTCTGTCTCTCTCCCTATCTTTCAGTCGTGTGTTTCTCTTTGAGGTGTGAAGGGGTTTTGTTGACACTTTGATCTAAGGGATATTGACCAGAGGCCAACATGGCTGATGGATGGCAAGTGCTTAGAGTCGATAATGTCCACACTTGTTGGGGCTCATCACTTTTACTATCTGCACCAAATGAGCTCCTGTATGCGAAATAGTACGCCAAGTGATGTAATAACCCAATAAGTGCTAAGAAAAAGAGTAAAGCTTAGATTTATGGATAAATCACTGACAAGTCAAAATGAAACTGGCTTGTATACATTTTTTTTATCAGACTTTTAGACTGATTGATAACCTGATGTAATCTAAGGTATCAAAAACGATTTTTTTTATTACAATTGACTGCAGAATCGCCTGCAGCTAAATAATAATAACCCATTTATAATATAAGAAATTAAGCTTATTTGATCTATTTTAATGTATGGAGGAAAACCTTTTACAAAAACCTGTGTACACAGAGTCTAAAAAAGATCATAGTAAAAATAGTGACATTATTCACAGTCTTGTACCAATATGAGCTGAAGGCCACTCTGAAAGGAAGAAGCCATTGCTTCAAAAGCAACAAAAAAGCCAGAGTACTATTTGTACTACGATACAATTAAGAAAAATCTTTATTTTTAGAAATATGTACTGTAGTCAAACACGAAAGGTGTTTAATATAAATCATAATGGTTACATCTGGAGGAAAATGAAGGATGAGAGCCTCAAAACACCATCCCAACTGTTAAGTAAAACGGTAGCAGACTCATGTGTTTGTTTTTTCCATAGGATGTCCTCATGCACTTTAAAATATTAAGGCAGTCCATAGGATATATGTAATATGTGAAAATATTGAAGAAACATCTTAGGACATCAGCTTGTAAATGTTTTTCCCCCCTTTATTTTTAAGTGGGCAATATCTAAACACATTGTTAAAGTACTTATAAAGCGGCTAAAAGGACAATATCTTTTGGTGCTCTGTCCCACTTAAATTTTATGGTTAAACTAAACAGATATCTGCAAGTAAAATAAGAATAAAAGTTTGAGTAAAGACACCCAAAAACATTTGATCCAAGTTATGTGGCTTAAAAGGCACACCTACCAAAAACCAAAAGAGAAACCATGCAAACTTCTGACTTTGAAGAAAGTAACTATGTAATTACTCTGATATGTAGAACAAAATAAATACACCTGGTAATCCACACTGACTGAAAAGATGCTAAGTTTAATCAGAAAGAGAAGGAAAAAGGTTAAAAATTTTTATATACATATATATATATATATATATATATAGATAGATATATATATAGATATATAGATATATTGTGCAGTACATGTCTGGTTTCATTTGAAAAAAAATCAAAGATTTGAATAAAGAGAATATTTTTATAATCTTTAGATTTATATTATATTCCAATAATAGTGTGTAAATGATTCTCCTTCACAATGTCTTTGCAACAGTGAATAATTTCCATCTGGCTTCCACTTTGGGGAACATTTGACTTTTTGCACCCTCCAAAGGGGACAAAAACCCTTTTCCCAGCAGGGGTGTATAATTTTAAGCACATTAAAAAGGGCATTATAGCCTTACTGAGACACTTATGATTTGAGAGATGCATGAAGGCATCCTTTCTAAGCACACTTTAACAGGGTATTTGACCCTGGTCCCCTGCCTTGCAGGCGTCTCTCACAGGGACCAGTGCAGTTGCTGTCGTTTGAAGTGTGGCAAGCATGGCAGCTGACCCTTGTCCTAGTCAATCGGACACCAATATGTCAGGGAAATCTAGGTAGTATCACTTTCAAGGACAGAAGAATACACAGAGATTAAGATTTAACCGTTTTACCCAAGAACAGAGACTAAAGCCTAAAAGCAGTAAAAAAAAAAAACAGACAATGCAAAGGACACCAAAAATGGGGAAATCATGTATATTTTGAACTGAAGGATGATATTAAACCAGAAAACCAAGGTGAAAAAAATAAAAAAATAAAAAAAGTGAAACCTGGTGTTTTTTGTGCAAAAATAATTACTCAGTCAATATACGATCGTTTCAGTGAACAGCAGCAACGGTTTTGAATGTTGGATGATTTAAATTACATGAAATAGACTGTTTATTAACGTTAGCACCCCATTGTAAACATGAACTAAAAGTTTTTTTGTCGGATAGAGCAAATGTTGCACAGGCTAATTTAAAGAAACTAATCAGCAGGAAGGAAGTTTATTCCCTTACCCTTTCCTCCAGTCGGGCCACCTGCTCTCTGTAAAAAGCATCCTGCTTCTTCAGATCTGCTTCCCTGGCCTCCAGCTGCTTGGCCTAAAAACACACAAGCGACAAATACATGTTTCTATGGAACTTAAAGCAGTAACATACACAATTTTTAAAAACATTTAACTAAAGAAATACACCCTTTTCTTTCGCACATACATGACCTGACTGCAAAAGAACATTAGAATAACACCAAAAAGTTTATTTATTGCAATAGGTAACTGCAATTTATACATGGAAAAGAGTTAACTTTACAGTTAAGTACATCATGTACCATTTCCACAGGAAGCATAAACTACAAAAAGCCAAAACTGAAGAAGGTGGCAGTTCAGATGAACCTGTGCGCGAGCATATTTATGGGAACGCGAGTGAAAAAAAGTTTAAAAAAACAACAAAAAAAACAGATAACGATTGCCTTTCAAGAGTTTGGAAAAGAGTCAAACTGTGGACTGTGTTTGGACACTTCAAAAGCTTACATAACACACGTGTAACCAGGACATGGGCTACAAGGCTCATGTTTTTGAGTTGAGTTATTCCTATGTCGTCCTTTGATAAATTTTGCATTGCATTTGGTAATCCAGGTCCCAGAGTCTAAAGGAAGGGTGGAGAGGTCCTTCATTCAAGCTGCCTAAGGTATACAATTTCAGAGTCAGTATCAGTGATGATTTGGTGAGGTATGTCAAATCCTGGTGTTGACTGTGTTTTATAAAGTTCAAAGTTGTGCTTACACGCCATCTACTAACACAGTTTTGCACTTCACCCTTCAATTTACTAACATCCTTTAAATAAATGCTGATTTAATTTTCAAGCAGGACTTGCAACCTGCCAGACTGCCAAAAGTACCAAGAGCTGCTCTATCATCTTTATAAAACCAACAAGATATTGGCCTAAATTAATTCCCCCAAAGATTCTAAGGCCTACTCTTAGGACAAAATATGAAAGACAGAAGAATGCACAAAAACTATGAGAGCAACCTTGGGTTCCCTAACACTGCAGCAAGCAACAGGTTGTTTGCCTCCATGTCATTTTAAACCAGTACGCTATAAAAAAGGAGCCCTGCTCATGTATATAGCACATAAAACAGTGCTGTAAATAGAAAGTGATATGCAATGAACTAAAACAATACTAAAGAAATCATTATTCCCTATAAAACAAATCTACAGTAATTACTCACAGGCTGATGTTTTCAAGCTTTGATTTCTGTTAAATTATCTTAAAACAACACTAAAGATTTGAACATTACAATATTCTTTAATGCAGAAATGTAAAAATTGTGCTGTGAAAAGAATAGTCATACTACAAACTCTTGAATAATATTCAAATGCATTAAGATGAAGTGGTAACTACATTTAAGTACATGCAGTTATAAATAAATAAACTTAAAAGCTGAGGTGCAAAAAAACCCCATACTAGCATCACAGTTCAGGTGCCTGATTGTGCCTTGGCAGGTTTTGCTCGCTCTTCGGCCAAACTATCAGGACAAGAAGATAGCATCACTTCTCGGGGCAAACATGTATTGTGTTCTGCCATATATGTTTACCCAGGCTACCTATCTTTGCTGTCCTCCCCTCTACTGTGACCTTCACTAAATGTACGACTGACTTTCTCTGTGACGCAAAGTACTGATAAGACCTGATATATCACCTCTCACGGAAAAAAAATAAATACCAGCATCAGACAGTACACGAGGACCAAAGACCAATGAAAACATTTACCAGTCAACATGGTATTGCAAGATAAAAGATTACTACCACACCACCAGTTTTACTAAGCAAATTTGCAAATCATAGACTGAGAATAAAAACAAGCTATGAGGAAGAAAATCTACCAATTCAAACAAACTAAAAGTCTAGAAGTCCAGAAAAAAAAGACTCACCTTCTGCTCAAGTTCCTGAATAAGGCAAAAGCATTGAAAGAGAAGAGTAAAGAGACACTGATTTATTCTTTTCTTCAAAGTGACATTTGGAAAAGGTTTAGTATTCAAATGCCAGGAGTGACTGGCTCCCACCGTGTTCTGCTTCAATAATCATACTTCATCCTTCGAGTTTTTAACGATCAGGGGAAAATACATAAACCTATGCATGCATCTTTAATACTTACGTGATTGACAACAATAAAGTATTCATATATACCTAAAATTCATGGATATTTACATTTAAAAACAAGATTACTGGAGAGTACATTGGTATTAGGAAAACAGTCACACATGTGTAGCCTTGAAGCTCTGAGTTTTAACACTATAGGACGCTTGTGAATAGAAAAAAAACCCACTATATATATATATATATATATATATATATATATAAAAATCCCTTAGCCAATCCAATCCTTACTATGCTGATAACAATCTGACTGTAGCTACTCAACACACTGCAGGCGAAACTGTATGCTGCATGCATTGCGATGAGGAGTCTTAGAGAGGAGCTGTCCTCACATGAGATGAGTGGGGGAAGTTTCAAAGTCAAGGGGATACTCCAAGCTCGCTCTGGAAGACCGAGACAGAAAACATTGTCACAAAGGCAAACACCTTCATTATAGTGCGAGACAGTGAATAAAACTAACTGCAGGGAAACACTTTATCACACTCAAGACAATACTCTGCAACAAACCAGGAGGACTGAGGCGTCTCCGATGTGTCCTCAAAACGACCCAACATTGCCTAGTTTTATTGCTCTGGTCCAACATTTCTCTCTTTTGTCTCCCCTTACAGCTAGTGCTTTTGTTCATCCTGTGCACAATGAAATCAAGTCAAAGTTATACCACAATCACAGCGGTGAATGTGCCCTGAAGTATGCTTTAAAAATTATGGAGTAACTGCACTAGAAAGAACCTGTTATCGATTCTGAGCCTGCAATCACTGCGTCTAGGAGAGGATAGAAAAGTTTTCAAGTGTCTGGATTAAACTGCAAAGAGTGCCAAAAAAATGGTCTTCACCCCAAACAGCTCAACTCAGCGTGAAAGGACAGAGAAGGTGATGAGGAATGGGGTAGAATAGGTAGAAGGGTAGTATTTTGCCAGGAGTATGTCCATTCTTAATAATATAGTGTTAAAAGATGACTAAAAGTGCAGATTTTGCAACAAAATAAAACATGCATGCACCTGCTAAGATGCAAACAAAAAGCTAACACGCTGTTCTGCAGAAAACAAATCATCACGTGCGCACACCGCAGTCTGAGCAGCTGTGCTCATAAAGGGCAGGCTAAGAGATAAATGTGTACTGAAGGGGCAGCTAAAGGGCTCATTAAAACAGGAGAGGTTCTGACAGAAATGTGTACCAAGGGATTTCCTTTTTTAAATTCACTTTTGTCAGAGTCTATGGGAGTGTCTATGTTCATGCACAAGTCCATGTGTTCTATTTCCATGTGGGCAGGTTGACCCTCCTTTTTGATGACATGCAGACCCAGACCCACAAAAATTGTGTTGGGATTATTTCTCACTGATTAATCCCATTCAGGAGATTTAAAAGATAATCTAATCACACTAAGCACCAAACATGGGGCAGACTTCAGCATTGACCATACACCTTTTGTTCTCCTAAAGGGAGACGATTACTGGTGGAGGAGGAGAGCTCTGTTAAGGGTTGGGGGGGAAAGGAAGAGCCAGAGAAAGACAGAATCAGGCAGGAAAATTAAAATTAACCTGAGAGGATACAGAAAAAAAACAGGCAAATGAAATTAGATTTTTTTTTTTTTGATGGAAAACTTGTGTCTTTACAGTGGCTTGTAAAAAATGTGTTTCCCTTAAACCTTTACAAATGTTATCCCGTTACAATTATGCACTTCTTGTACTTTATTGCGATTGTAGGAAAGAAATCAATTCAGGGTTTTCATAATTGTTTTTTTGTATTAGGTCTGTTTACTCCGAAACCCATAAATAAAATCCAGTGTAACAAACTGCCTTCAGAATTCACCTAACTTGTAAATACATTTTATGTATTTACAACAGCCATGCTGGCTCTCACTCCACCGACTGCTTAACCCCCAACATAGCTACACATGGTCAGATTTAGTGGTTTTCTCTGTGTTTAATGCTCCTTTCTTAATCTTGGAGGCTACGACCCTCGCTCCTCTTCTTCTGCAGTTGTAGTCCGCCAAACATTTATACACAAAACCTTAAGTAACTTTTTCCACCCGTTGAAAATCACGGTTTTCTCTGCATAAAGATTAGTCTTTAAAACTCAAGGACATCATATGTTCGACCCACGGCACATTTCAAACGGGATCAGAAAATGACTTTTATCGCTCAATTGACTGTCCTTCATTTTCTTTTTTTGGGACCCATGGACTGGAAGTAGAAGGGCATCACTTAGGCTCCCCATGTACAGCAAGAAATCAACCCTTCACATTCCAGTGCTGAATTACCCTAGACATTAAGCTAGGACTAAAAATAAATAGATAAAATCATGTTGTGTTAGAATGGTCCAGTCAAAGTCCAGCATAAAATCCAAAAAACAATTTGTGGCAAGCCTTTCAAACTCCTATACAGACACTCTCAATCCAATCTGAGAGCTTCTGTTGTTTTGCAAAAGATATGGGCTCAAATGACAAGTTGCTTAAAAGCCAGCTTGGCCTCAGAACACCCGAATACAAATACATTCCACAATTCAGATATTTTTAGTAGTGGTCAGTCGCATAAACTCCAAATAAAACGGGTTTGCGGAGGTTATATGACAAAATGTACACAAGTCAAAAATGTGAAAAAGGGGTTATGAATAGTTTAGCAGGTCACTGTAAATCTCTAAAACAAAGAAAATAACTAAAAGTACAATTGGTGAATAAAAGAAAACAACTGGAGTTTTCTGGATTGTAAGGCAAGCCGCTTGGTCATTCTCATTCGACTTTGCATAATTTTCCTGTGCAGCAACCCTCGACACGGAAAGAAAAACACTCATTGACCGCATTAAATTTTGTATGAGCATTTCTTTTTCTTTTTAAAGCTGAGGAAGCCATATTAATATCAATAGAATTTCTTTTATTCTATCCCATCTCTTATTAGTTACAGTAGCACAAATGGCTAGGGGTGACACGTAGCTGAAAGTGAGACTATGGTGGTCAGATTAAACGAATCATTTAGGCACGGTGATCACCTCTGTGAATATCAATTAGCCAGCCGCGGAATAATTAAGGACAACTGTGTTTTTTAATTAGCTGACTGCTGCAGTTTGAGAGGACGCAGGGCTTGGAAAGAGGAGGAGAAGAAACGGGGAGGAGCAGAGCAAGGGAGGCTGGGAGAGCGATGAGAACAGGTGGATTTTGCTGCGTCAGCCTTGCTCCCTTTACCTCCCGCCCACCCACCGGCTGTTCTCTCGCTGAATTGCTCCCTTTTAGTCCATTTTCTTTCACACCTCCTTTGGCATTTCAAGCGCTATGACATTTGCTTTCCCCCCTCAAAGTGTCTGAAAGGACCAAAATAAAGATAATCTTTACCTGTCAGCAGTACTAATGCCTGAACATGAAGTATATGTATATAGTTAAGCTGGTATGGCAAATAATAGATCTCTGCAATAAAAAAATAAAACAACATTAGAAAAAGTCTTATGATCCATGTTGCAATATATCTGCACACTTCCTAGAAAGTATTCAGTTATCACCAAAGGCACCAAAAACAATAAAAAGGCAAAAAGCTTTTTAAACTAATTTACACATAAACTGCACCTTGCATGAATATTCATTACCTTTGAACCATTCACTTTTCTTTATATAGGAGAACTACAGGGTACTTTGTACATTTTTGTTCTTGTTTTTATGTATAGATCAACTGAAAGCAAATTCAATTTTTTAAAAACTTGCCGCGGATTGTCAAATGGATTTAGTTCTGGACTTTGAGTGATTACAACTTAGCAGGACCTTACACAATGTTTTTCAGCAATGCAAAGGTTTTTCTCTGCGATTTGGCCTGTCGTTCACACAAGAACAGGGTGTCGAGAACGCACCTTTTCAAAAAATATTTGCAGAGGGTAGAATTCTGACAATACTAGGTGATTGGTTGTCTGTAAAGGAAAGGCCGGAACTTTCAACACCGGAAACGTTACTGCCAGCTGCCCATGGCATACTGGACTTGCGCACTGCACCATCCTCCAATTCTTTTCCAGGAAATGAGGGGGACCCTATAGAACACTGCATACATGGAGCACACTGCATCTAAAAGCCGGGGATATGTACTACATCGTTTTCAACTAGATCAGATCTCGTGTCTGCTTGTGTAAATGTAGTGTAGTTCGCAATTTCAAGTTCAAACAAAAACAGCAACTGCCCCTAAATAGGTTGTGTTGTTTGTTTGGGGCTATTATCCTGACAGAAGGTGAACCTCAGCTCCACTCCGGAGTATGTTAAAGCTTCCTTGTCCTTACTGCAGATCTGCATCCCCACAGTATGATGCCATCACCAACATGTCTGTGACAATTGTGCATTTGGGCAGGTAAGTTGTAGTAGTTTTCTTCCACACATTGTGTTTTTTATATGTAGTTGAAAACAGCTGATTGCTTCATTTGTCCACAGCAATTCAGTCCATGTTTTCTTCAAGTCTAGTGGTAAACTGTAAATCAGAATAACCTGTCTTTCAATAATGGTTTTCTTCTTGCCACTCTTCCACAAAAGCCACATTTCTTAAGTAGACATCTAATAAATGTTCTGTCAGAAAATTATCTCACCTGAGATTGCAGCTTCTTCAATGTTACCATGGGAATCTTGGGTTCTTCTCTGATTGAAATGTTCCTTCCCTGGCCTGTCAGTTAAGGTTACTCAAACATATCTTGGTAGGTTCGTGCAATACTCTATTTTCAAATAATGGATTGAAGAGTGCCTTGTGAGAAGTTCAAAGCTTGGAAAGAGCAGGTTTAAAACTGAATTTTATTTTTAAACTATTTGGAAAACTCTACATTATTTTCCTTCAACTTGATGCTACTTTGAATCTATTTTATGAACTCGCAGTACAATATATTCCACCTTTTGGTTTTAAAGTGACTAAATGAGAAAAAAGTGAAAGCAGTATGAACACTTTTACAACCCACTGTTATTCGATTTTAAACTTTAAGAATCCTCCCAACAGGTGTAGGACTATTGTATCTTTATTCTAATGCTTTAATCTACAACAAATTGAATTTCAGACAAACAAAAGGAATAATGCGCTTTACTTGGGAAAAGTTAATATTGGCTAAAAGCAACACTGCACGTACTACATTTTTCATCTCACAGCTCAATGACAGAAACTCTCCAATGTAATAAAATGCAGGGGTTCTGTTTCAATGTCTGCCTGCTAGATGTTTATAAATCATGATAGGTGAAAATAATTTTGAGAGATGTCATGATCAATAGAGCACAAATCAAATCAAATCACATTAACAAACCACACATCATCCATAACCTTGTTTTCTTTTATGCCCCTTTCGGCCACCTTCATCCCTGCCTTGATTCACCCCTGTCACGAGTAGCATCATAATCAATGCTCCCTCACTCTACCCGAGTGTGCACTGCAGCACGGCGGGTCAGAGCTGCCCACCAGGGTCCATCTATCACGTTCACGTGCGACAGGAGCCCATGACAAACTAATACTGAAGCCGTGAGCAGCAAGTCCTGCACGATCCCAATGGCAGCGGGGAGGTCATGGGGGCAGAACAATACGACCGTGCTCTGGTGTTAATTAGCACATTGGAGGTGTAGCTGGCGTGTGGAAGGTTAGAGATGGATGGAGGGAGAAAAGTGAGGGTTCACAGGGTAGACAGCATGAAAAGGTAGATGGTGGATGGAGGGGGTTCAGGGTGAGCATGGAATATGGATGACAACAGAGCTGGGAGAAGAGAGGGTTTCTTCTGACAGCATTTGGGGAACATTTCACACTTCAAGACATCAGAAGAAAGGTCTGATGAAAGACAGATTTTTTTTTCAGTAGTATAAGAATACATCAAACTTTTCAGACATAATAACCCTTGGCTTTTTTTGTTACAAAAAACTATGGTAATATTAAATTCAAAGTGCATGAGCAGCAAATTATCTTTAAGTGACAGTATAAAATAATATTACCTGACCTTACTTGGCAGTAATTGTTTAATATTTAACATCACCAGTAAAACATAGGAGTTTGCAGCAGAGGCTATAAAAATTCATTAGAGGTCATTCACATTTGCTGCATAATAAGCATCATGGGGATTTACTGTGCACCAGTAACACCCAAGTTCATGGCCAGCAATTAATCTCCATAGGAGATTTCAGGAGTATTGCGTGATAAAATCATGTCTGATATGTTGTGGTCAGTTAATAACCATGACTGATGACATCAAAGGACAAACACTTACTCTCACTCAGAGTTCAAATGCTGGTTCACAATTCAACAAAACCGTTTTAAGGTGTGTAACCCCCTTTGGTGAGGGAGAGCATTATGCATCAAGCCATTTTGTACCATTTTGATGCTTAATTAGTCCCATTTAATAGAATTCTACAGTCATACTACCTACTGGGTAACTATAACAGGCTAAACAGAGGCGGTTCACTTTTCTTTTTTTAAATATTAAACAAAATGGCAGACCAAGGCTTCATTTAAAGTGGTCACAACACATTACATATTTTCCCTTCGTTCTGCACCATTCCACTAAACTTATAGACACTACCTGAACCAAATGATCTCTGGAACTGACAAAGGCATACCTGAGTGTGTCTGTAACCTTTTTTCAGTGAGAGCGTTTTCAGTGGTAAGATGTGTGGTAAACAGAGTATACCAGGGGTTGGCAGACTTCCAACCCTTTTGCTTTTGCTTTTTTAGAAATTAAAGAACTACTTTTTTGGTATAATACTTTATATTTTATTAGATGGACATTTAATGTTTACAGAAAATTACATAAGAAAGGCACGTAGTTTGCACGTTTTGGAAAAATAAATAAAGATTTCACAAAAAGATATTCCTTACAAAATTGGAATCATTCAATGATTAATTATGGCTATGTTTCATTAAAACACACGAGAGAATCCGTTACAACTTATTTTCCATTTTAAAACATTGTTAAATTCTTTAGCACTTTTTGACAAAAGTTATTGAGAGCCACAGTAGTGGGTCTAAAAAAAGCTCCAGGTATGCTTATATACAGAATGTGGTCTGAAAATTGCATGTCATTTTTTTATGCAAAATTTTTGATTTACAGGAATAAAACACAACAGAAAAATGTGAACAAATTTTGAACTTCTGTGACGCAAGCTGAGCTGTTGACGGACCCAACGCAGTTAACGCAGTTCGGCAACCAATCAGAGCGTCTCACTGTAGTGATGTCACCATACAAGTATCTTAAATGAAGCGCGGGTCCAGTGAAAACATTTTCAACAAACGCAGATTTAAAAAAATCATAAATAACACCGAAGTCAGATGGACAGGCGCTTCTGAAGAGGAATAGAGAACCTGTAGTTGGTGTCCTGGTAGGAGATTTAAGCTCCGATGTGGCCGAGGAGGTCGTAAAATTAGGCGCAAGACAGACGGAAATAGCACTGAGAGCGAACCTCATCCATACGCAGCTCCTGGAGCAAATGGTTAAACTCCCCAAACTCAGAACGCATCTGAATAATGGGCGCTGATGCACCCGACGTCAACGTTGTCTAGCTTTATCTAGCTAATAAAGCCAAGCCACTCTCTGGATACGATCCACCATAGTTCAGAACGTACGGCAACAGAGGAAGCCCTGCCCATGCGTTGTTTTTTCCTCAAATGCAGGTTATGGAAGCGAAAAAGTAAATACGTAAAACTTCATCCGTTGAATGCGTTGCTCAACGTATCCAACAAATGCGGTCTGAATGCAGCATTATGTCCTTCAAAAGAGCAGTATAACTTAATGTAATCATCATAGCGGTGAAATGATAGGTTCCTGTATTTACCAATGATCTGCTTTCAAGGGAGCTGATATTAAAGGAAAATGATTTGTCCCGAAACAGAGACCTGAGGCACCCAACAGATTACCAGTTTATGGTCAGACTGCAATTGATTTATAGAAACACTCAAATTTCTATCACAAATAAAGAGATAAGATGAGATAATTTAAAGATAACAGAAAAAAAACGTGCCCCTGGTTTAGAGCTTAATTAACTGACTTTTAAATGGAGTGTCATAACAGTATTATTTTTAATGTTCTGTCCTCTGTGTTGTTCTTTTCTGTTTTATTTGTTTTTTTATAGTTAGTTTTATTTTTCCCCAGAGCAGCTTGACTTGCTTTGTTACTGAAAGTGTGCTATACAAATAAAAAAGCCTTACCATGTGAGCAGTTTTTAACATGTTTTTTGCACAAAAAGTAGAGTTCATGTTATGCCATTGTGTGTCCAACCAGCTGTTTTTTGTTTCTTCACAAAAGACAAGTTATCGCAACTCACATTACAAAACCAGCAGTTTAGTGTCTACATTGTAGGAGATGTAGATCCTCGCTTTAAGTCTTAAATTTCAGTAAGGCTGCAATATTACTAAATCCAGCATGTTCCATAACAAAGATTGAAAGTACATAAGGACAACATAGAGTACTTTATTGTACAACATTCAGCCTTCTTCTACTCAAAATCTTGCTCTTTCTCACTCTCTCTTCAGGGATATCTCACCATGCGGAAAAAAAATGTTTCATTTTAAACGTCTTATATCGCTGTACATCCACGGAGTTCAATATTTAACTGATACTGAAAGTTTTCTTGAAGTGCCATCACTAATCAAGTTGGGTTTCAAAGCTGATACAGCCAAGCTTCACCCTGCTTCAGTGTAAAATGTCCAAAAAATATGTTGCACATGAGATCAAGGAACTATGTTCATACAATCCTTCGAAACAGAATTTCACACTTTTTAACATTTTGAAATTTTGTAGAATCACCTGTAAAGGTTTATAGTTTTTATTAGAAAACAAAAAGCGGTTTCAATTAAAATAAAAACTCAAAAGCATCGGAAGAATGACTTTCCTTAGGAATCTTTTAGCGATGTAAATAACAGCACAATGACCTATCAGGTCAAATGGTAAGCCCTGCCTTGGACAGAGATCAAAGGGCAAGTCGTGTTGGCGGTAAATGTGGGTGTCTCAATATTTACACATTCAATGCAACTGCTGACCATTTATGTCAAATTAATTTAAATGCTAAAAGCGGAGGATATTAGCAAACGAAGTTGACTGAGAGTCTTGTTCGTTCCAGCTGGCTTTAAGAAGGCCGAGTCAGGCAATGAAATCAATTTAAACATTTACATCTCATTTGCACTTGGTGCAAATATGAAGATGTTTCCTAAGTGTACTGCATTAGTGTAATGGGATAGATCTAACATTTATGGGTTTGCATAAATACAGAAGAAAAATTAAAAGAAGCTAAAACGCTGACAAAAATAAAATATCTTTTTTCTTTATACTTGACATTTCAAGCCCCTCAGCTTTTACTGGAGATATTACCGATCCTCTGTGGACGGCAGCAACATCTGCTTTCTCAGAAATTGATTAATTGGCTAAACTGAGGCCTGTGGTGTAAACTGATGGATTGATCATTGTGTGGTGGGTGTTGCCTTTAACCACCACCCTCGGGAGTGAACCTCTGGAGGCCCTAAGTCATCTGTCACATCCAACACAGAGGAGATGGAAAAGAGATGGGGAGCTGGAGGTTCATTACCAAGCCATTGGGGGGTATGCACTAACGGAAATGAAGCAATATGGGAACATTGGGTATGCTAAGGTAGCAAATGTAATCCCTGGTATAATGCTAAAGGCTCTTAAAGCAAAAGTTAAAATTTCAAATGCAACAAAGTTGACATCTGTGCTAAATTTATAAGCAATCCATATCCTACCCTGAGGAGACAATTCTCTATTTTATTAATTTTGTGGAAACACAGTACAATTTCCTGCAGGCTGAAGCCAAATATTAGCAAGTACTTTGGGGAAAAGTAGTTTTCTAGTACCTCAACTCTAAAAGATTTTATACCAGTTCCAAATGCTATTTTATGAACCATTACACCAATTAAACATTTACTGCAGATTGTCTTACTCTGTGTAATTTAATTAGTTTGTACTAAACACTACTAAACACTGAAATAAAAATGAAAAATGTACGTCAGAGATGATCACCTCTCCCATGAAGAAGGGAACACGCTTTTGTCGCCATTTGTCATGTAATGCAAATAATGAATAGGTACAGTAACGAACATAAGTATCTGAACACCCTGCAATTCCCCCCACTTAGAAATCATGGAGCGCTCTGAAATTCAGATTGTAGGTAAATTTCCACTGTGAGTGACAACTCCGTAAGAAGCATGTCAAGGTTCAGGAGTGGCCTAGCCAGTCTCCAGACCTAAATCTAACAGATAATCTTTAAAAGTAGCTGAAACTCCATGTTGCTCAGTACAGCTCCAAACCCTGACAAAACTAGGGAAGATCTGTGTGGAGGAGTGGGCCAAAATCCCTGTTGCAGTGCAGTGTGCAAACCTGGTCAAGAACTACAGGAATTTTTTGATTTTGTACTAAATATTAACACTGATTTTCTCAGGTGTTCAAATACTTATGTGTAGCAATAAATAATAATCATAAAAAAACATACAATGTGGTTTCTTCATTTTGTAAAAGCTGTCTCTCACAGTGGAAATGCACCTACAATAGTTCAGACCCCTCCATTATTTCTAAGTGGGAGAAATTGCAAAATCACAGGGTGTTGAAATACTTATGTTCCTCACTGCATATGTATATCCATTCTACACCAAAGCAATGTAAAAATGGCTGGCAATAATTATACAAGGTTAGAAAACTCACTTGCTTCTATTAAGATGTATGAAAAAAGGATTAGAATTTCCAAAAATATAGCATCACTGGAAAGTAAATGCTTGTAAAATATTTGTAAAAAGATCCATAACCAAAATATAGAAGCATAAAAGTTATCAGATGGTGTAAATTTGTCTTGTTTTTATCCTTTATAATTTCTGACCTAATCTTTAGTTTGAGTGGACAATGATGTAGAGCTAGTTTGACAGAATCCTAAACAGAGGCCAGAAAATTCCTTTAACTGATAGAGTATGCATGGAATAACCTAGGATTGGTATGAGCCATATTATCTTTGGACAACGGATGTCCCTCAGGTGCTAAGTTAATGAGAATGAGTGGTGGTAAGAGAGAGATATGAGGGGACACAACCAATGGCAAAAAGAAGGTGAGAGTGAAGACATGTAGGTATGAAAGGACACAGCCTGGGGATGTGTTGCTGACATTGGACCTCATGGACAACCCACATGGCATGTTCCTGGTTTGTCTGTGTGCATGTGCCTGTGGCTTATGATTTCTTTTTACCTGTACAAGATCCTGATGGTGTATATATGGGCAGCTGAAAGCTTGAATGAATATATGCTATATAACTAGAAATAATCTACATTATGTATGCCCACGGTGAGTGTTAATACATATTCATTGTCCCCAGCAGGTGACAAAGGCCTGATAAAAAGTAGAGGTTCACAGTCAGAACTCTGGGCTGTCCAGTCCATGTCAGCAGAAACATGCATCTTTAATTGTCCAACAAACTTCTTGATCCAACTCGACCCTTGACTCAAAAAAAATAAAAAAATAAAAAAAACTGTAAAAAAGAATATTATTTTCATGCAAATATTAACCAGTTATAGATATTAAGATGCCTTAAAAATGAACGGTTTCAAGACTGCAAAAATATCTTCGCTACTGTATATTTTTAAGTGCTATTTTTTTCTCTTTTATTTCACTTTTATTTATGCACTTTACTTTCACAAGAATGCCAACATTTCTTGTTTATGAGCATTTCGGGTCACAAAAAGTTCTGTAAGAAGTTAAAAAAAGTCAATCACTTTTGTCAAGCCAACACTGTTTTAAAACTCCAGTGGACAAGTTCACAGTGGCACGTTAGTTGAATAAGTGACCAAGTGAATTGTAAATCGCAAATTATTTAGCAGCTGAGAAATGCACAGTATATCTCATCATGCGTTTATGGTGCCTCTAAGCACAATATAGAAAATGGCTGTTAAATTTCACTGAAGAGAATTTATTAAAACGGGGTTGCCAATAAAGCAATTACAACACATATATATATATATATATATATATATATATATATATATTTATATATATATACACTACCGTTCAAAAGTTTGGGGTCACCCAAACAATTTTGTGTTTTCCATGAAAAGTCACACTTATTCACCACCATACGTTGTGAAATGAATAAAAAATAGAGTCAAGACATTGACAAGGTTAGAAATAATGATTTTTATTTGAAATAAGATTGTTTTTACATCAAACTTTGCTTTCATCAAAGAATCCTCCATTTGCAGCAATTACAGCATTGCAGACCTTTGGCATTCTAGCTGTTAATTTGTTGAGGTAATCTGGAGAAATTGCACCCCACGCTTCTAGAAGCAGCTCCCACAATTTGGATTGGTTGGATGGGCACTTCTTGCGTACCATACGGTCAAGCTGCTCCCACAACAGCTCAACGGGGTTCAAATCTGGTGACTGCGCTGGCCACTCCATTACCGATAGAATACCAGCTGCCTGCTTCTTCTCTAAATAGTTCTTGCACAATTTCGAGGTGTGTTTTGGGTCATTGTCCTGTTGTAGGATGAAATTGGCTCCAATCAAGCGCTGTCCACTGGGTATGGCATGGCGTTGCAAAATGGAGTGATAGCCTTCCTTATTCAGAATCCCTTTTACCCTGTACAAATCTCCCACCTTACCAGCACCAAAGCAACCCCAGACCATCACATTACCTCCACCATGCTTAACAGATGGCGTCAGGCATTCTTCCAGCATCTTTTCAGTTGTTCTGCGTCTCACAAACGTTCTTCTTTGTGATCCAAACACCTAAAACTTGGATTCATCCGTCCACAGCACTTTTTTCCAGTCTTCCTCTGTCCAATGTCTGTGTTCTTTTGCCCATCTTAATCTTTTTCTTTTATTGGCCAGTCTCAGATATGGCTTTTTCTTTGCCACTCTGCCCTGAAGCCCAGAATCCCGCAGCCGCCTCTTCACTGTAGATGTTGACACTGGTGTTTTGCGGGTACTATTTAATGAAGATACCAGTTGGGGACCTGTGAGGCGTCTGTTTCTCAAACTAGAGACTCTAATGTACTTATCTTCTTGCTCAGTTGTGCAACGCGGCCTCCCACTTCTTTTTCTACTCTGGTTAGAGCCTGTTTGTGCTGTCCTCTGAAGGGAGTAGTACACACCGTTGTAGGAAATCTTCAATTTCTTAGCAATTTCTCGCATGGAATAGCCTTCATTTCTAAGAACAAGAATAGACTGTCGAGTTTCAGATGAAAGTTCTCTTTTTCTGGCCATTTTGAGCGTTTAATTGACCCCACAAATGTGATGCTCCAGAAACTCAATCTGCTCAAAGGAAGGTCAGTTTTGTAGCTTCTGTACCGAGCTAAACTGTTTTCAGATGTGTGAACATGATTGCAGAAGGGTTTTCTAATCATCAATTAGCCTTCTGAGCCAATGAGCAAACACATTGTACCATTAGAACACTGGAGTGATAGTTGCTGGAAATGGGCCTCTATACACCTATGTAGATATTGCACCAAAAACCAGACATTTGCAGCTAGAATAGTCATTTACCACATTAGCAATGTATAGCGTGTGTTTCTTTAAAGTTAAGACTAGTTTAAAGTTATCTTCATTGAAAAGTACAGTGCTTTTCCTTCAAAAATAAGGACATTTCAATGTGACCCCAAACTTTTGAACGGTAGTGTATATATATATATATATATATATATATATATATATATATATATATATATATAAATTTTAAGGGCTGAAATGTATCACATTAATTGCGATTAATTACAGAAAAATTTGTGCGCCAAAACTTTTTTACGCATTTAAAGGTGAATATGGAACATTTTCGTTAAAAGCTATCTCTTTAAAAAATTATACTTCACTGGGGAGTTTAGAGGTGTGCAGAATGAAAGTGCACCCTTTCCTTTAAACGTTATATTAAACCTACAAACATTAAAAAAGATAAATTATTCCAGCCACCGCACTGTGTTTATATTTACGTGTTCCAGCCAACAGCGGTGTGCTATTGTAGGTTGCCAAATGCTATTGTAAACAACTGCTTGGAGCAACGAGGCATTTACTGTAGAAAATGGAGCACTCGGTAAGTTTAGCTTATATACGAAGATATTAAAACACGCCCACACACACACAAACACACACGCATACAGGGGGAAGTATTTGATACACTGTTGATTTCGGAAGTTTTCGAGCTTACAAAGCATGTAGTGGTCGGTCATTTGTAGTAAAGGTATTCTGCAATTGTAAGGGACAGAATCTAAAACAAAAATGCAGAAAATCAGAGTGGATGATTTTTAAATACTGTAATTAATCTCAATTTTATTTCATGGCATAAGTATTTTTATCGCTTATCAACCAGTAAGATTTTAGGCTCCCACAGACCTGTTAGTTCTTCTTTAAGAAGCCCTCCTGTTTTCCACTCATTACCTGTATTAACTGCGCCTGTTTGAACATGTTACCTGTATAAAAAGACATCTGTCCACACACTTAAACCAACTCCAACCTCTCCACAATGGCCAAGACCAGAGAGTTGTGCAAAGACATCAGGGAAAAAATTGTACAAGGTGCACAAGGCTGGGATGGGCTACAGAACAACAGGCAAGCAGGTTGGTGAGAAATTAGCAACTGTTGGTACAATAATTTGAAAACGGAAGAAGTTCAAGACAATGGTCAATCTCCCTCAGTCAGGAGCGCCATGCAAGAGCTTTCCTTGTGGGGCATCAATGAACATGAGGACAGCGAGGGATGAGTCCAGAACTACACGGCAGGACCTGGTCAATGACCTGAATAGAGCTGACACCACAGTCTCAAAGAAATCTAAAAGTAACACACATCCGCTGGCATGGATTAAAATCCTGCAGTGCATGCAAGGTCCCCCTTCTCAAGCCAGCGCATGTCAAGGCCTGTCTGAAGTTTGCAAATGACCATCTGGATGATCCAGAGGAGGAATGGGAGAATATCATGAGGTTCGATGAGAAAAAATTTGAACTTTTTGGTCTCAACTGCACTTGCTGTGTTTGGTCAAAGAAGAAGGATGAGTACAGCCCCAAGAATACTTGTGAAGCATGGCAGTAGAAACTTAGTTTATTGGGGACGCTTTTCTGGAAAGGGGAGGCGACAACTGCACCATTTTGAGGGGAGGATGGATGGCGCCATGTATTGTGAGATCTTGGCCAACAATCTCCTTCCTTCAGTAAGAACGTTGAAGATGGGTCATGGCTGAAGCACATATTTATATAAAGTTAAAACATCAAAAACAACAGCTGTTTAAGGAGAGCATTGTGATAAGTTATCAATAGTCTGATATGGAATATTTCCTCAAAAAACAAAAAAAATTCTAGCTTTGTTGAAAATTTCAAAACACTTTCTAGGACATTTTTACATAGGTATTGTTGAGTAAGGTAGCTGTTCTGTCTACAATGGTTAAAACATTTCTTTACACACACAATCTGACATGATTTAGCATCACTTTCCAAAATGTTTAGTACAAATGAGGATGAATATATGCAGAGTAAATGGACCCACCAGTCTGTAAAGCTGAAGCAGTAAATTGACTATACAAGTTCTTTTTTCAGAAATAGCTGTCCAGACTCAAGTATCCATCCATCAGACGAAGCAAATTTATACCCTGGCCCTTGCTGCTGGAAGCCTGTAGTGCCAATTATGTGAGCGGGTGAGTGCCAGGTGCAGATTGCCAGCAACAGGCCCTGCCAATTAAAGCCTAACCTCATGTCTACCCCTAATTCTTGGATGGTATCTGGGTATCTCAAGCTAGGCAAATGGTGCAGGACTCCTTCCACTGTGTGAAAAAGTGTGGAATGGACAACTTTTTAGACAAAGAAATGAGAAAGAATAAACTTTATAGAAAAAAGTAAGGTAAGTGAGAGCTCTGCACAACCCATTATCAATAATAAAACCAATAAAAAGTAGTGCAGACTTTCCTTTGTGAAATAACTTTTGTGCTGTACTTTGCATATAAAGCTCCGGGAGTTGACATCACTCCCAGCATTCAACAGTTCATATTGAATGAACACCATATTGTCAGACAGTCTCCCGCAGTTATATTATAGTTACAGTTATATGCGGTTAACCCAAACTTGCCATAACAGACGCAGACGAGATAGGCGTTCAACAAGCTTCCCAAGGATCCAGCAAGCAGAAAACATTGGATCATTGCAATTAAACGCGCTGCCGATTACCTAAAATGAAGCTGTTGGACCCCCAAAGGATTTCTACTAATTGGCCACTGACTACTTGTAATGTACATGAACCAATGTTTCATCAACTATATATGGTATTTATTAAGATTCTTAGCAGACTTCTTACAGTTATTTTGCCATGGATTTTCCTGTCATTTTGCTCACATAGAACAAGTACAACTTTGCAGAATCATAACAATGTCTGTATTGTCTACATGCTGCTACAAGTTTTGTGATCATAACAAGAAACAGACTAAGGTGTTATTTATTGTTTTGTACCAATTGTTGATTAATAGTTTGATACTGACACGCATAAAAAGCACACTGACATAACCTAGCTGCCCATTGCTCATGGTAGCTAAAATCAAGACTTACCCTCCTTGTGCTCATCCTTGGTAGGAAGATTCCAGATCTGGATCTCAATAAAAAAAACTGATTGTGTCCATTTATATCCATCCAGGCTTTTATATGCATCAAGTGATGCTCTGGAGAAGGATTAGGGAAAATTCATCAAGAAATTGTATGTCAGTTCCGGTAAAGTACAGCTCTGACAGCTTCTAAAGTTTTAAAAAATATCCCAGGGACATGGTAAGGGTCGGAGATGTTTAATCATTTTAATTTCCCGGTATATATAATAGCATATAATAGTTTTAAAATGTTAAGTAAACTTAAAAAGAGTAAAATCACAGCCGCCGACATTCATTTTGATTGAGTTTTTGCCTGCCAGCATCACGTGACGTCCGGAACTCTATAAATACTTATCCTCAACTCAGATTTATTCTTTTTAAAAGCAGACAAATTTCAAGACAATTCTTGAATATTGTGTTCATTCCTTACTATATATACACAGTACAATAATTTAATGTCATCATACTTTTCATGACCAAAGTCATATCAGACAAGCATATTAGGCCACCATGTTTGACTGACAGTATAACCTTTTTCTTAAATGCTTATTCAGTTTTACACCATGTGAAGAACAGCTTTCAAAATGTCCTTTTGTTTCAACAGTCCAATTATTATTTTATCAAAGGAAGTAGTGATAGCTAGATTAATTTTTTTTAAAACATGAAAGGCCTATGTGTTTTTTTCCCATGAACCATCACCACCACCAACATTATGTACAGTGGAGATAGTGTGCAGCTGACCTCAAGAGGTCTTGGATTGGTGGATGGAATACTTTGAAGACTTCTTCAATCACATGCCTTCCGAACTGGAAGTGGAGCCTTGGGGCTTCAGGTGGGGCTCTCCAATCTCTGTTGCTGAGGTCACAGAGGTCGTTAAAAAGCTCCTCTGTGGCAAGGCTCTGGGGGTGGATGAGACTCGCCCGGAGTTCCTCAAGGCTCTGCATGTTGTGGGGCTGTGTCGATTAATGCAGCTCTGCGATGTTGCAAGAACATCGAGGACAGTTCCCTTGAAATGGCAGACTGAGGTACAGGTTCTTCTATTTAAAAACGGGGACCATAGACTGTGTTCCAACTACAGAGGGATCACACTTCTGAACCTCCCTGCCTGGTAAGGTCTATTTAGGGGTTCTGGAGGGGAGGGTCCGACGGATACTCTAACCTCGGATTCAGGAGGACCAATGCAATTTTTGTCCTGGCAGTGGAACTCTGGACCAGATCTACACCGTCAGCAGGACATGTATGGTGTATGGCAGTTCGTCAAACTGGCCTACGTGTATTCTGTGGACTTGGAGAAGGCGTTCAACCGTGTCCCTTGGGGAGTCCTGGTAGTGTTACTCTGGGAGTATGGGGTACCAGGCCCCTTTATACGACCTGTTAGGTCCACGTGAGACCAGTGTCAGGGTTTGGTTTGCATTGCCGGCAGTAAGTCAAGCTAATTTCCACTGAGAGTTGGAATCCACCAAGGCTACCCTGCACCAAATCTGTTCGGACAAGCGGAAGGACGGACGGACAGACAGACAGACAGATGTACGTACGTATGGACGGATGGCGTTCTATATTAAACATTTCTTATTACAACAGGTCTAATTGTAATTGGGCACAGCAAAGAAGTTATCCCAATTCAGTATCTCTACGTTTTGAAATAAATCAGTTGACTTGACAAAACTCTCCTAAAAAAGGAAAAAAGAAAAAAAAAAATCAAACTGGCAACACTAATAAAACAAAAACAATCACAACTAATCAGCTAAGCTCCTTAAAAAGAAAAAAAAGAAAAACAGTATTAGGGAAGAGGACAGCATTTCACCCTGACGCAATCAAAATTCAGATGTAAATCAGTGTTTATTGTAATCTAATTAAAAAGATACACCAGGCTGCTTTCTGTTACAATTTTCACTATACCGTGCGATGTTCAGTGAAAGGCATATTTAAAGATAAAGACTTTATATTTTTTAAAATACCATCCAACAGGCTCCAATTCCAAACACAACAAGTCTTCTCTGATACCAAGCAAATTAAATTGTCAAGCCATTATCAGTTAAGGCCTCTTGTCTGGATCTACAAGGCAACGGTGCACAACTGAAGGACACAATATTTTCAGAAAAAAAGCAGAATACTTGCTTGGAGATGGCAGTTTTGTCAGGGGTGGAATAGAGAACGCTACCAGGTTCATCAGAGCTGGTGGGGGAGTCCTGTTGCATTAATCATGGTAAGCTTCAACAAACGTTATTTTCGAGGCAGCCAAGCGTCAAATAAACATTTTGAGATAGGTGGTGATTTTTTTTTTTTTCGTGTGAATGGACAACATGTATTTGGGAGCATGTGTGCTTTTGAGTAGGAATGAGACAAATACTATTGATATATTGCATTATCCCTTGCTGGGAAAGCAGAGGAAATGGCTAACTAGTAATCTAACACCAAATTACTGTATGTGTGGAGGAATTAGAAAGAGATTAGTAAGCAACAACAGCATGCTAAGCAACTATGAGACCGATAAACGAAAAAAGACTGAACAGAATATCTGTTCAAGCTTTATTGTCTTCTTATTGGGCCTAATCTTCACATCAGTATTACATTTTAGCTACTTAAAATCTTAAGAAAGGAATAGTAAGTGGAAAAAGATTGGATGAGGGAAACGCAGTACCATGTGAAATGTGAGAAATGTATTTTTTGTCGCAGTACATTAGCAGGTAAAATATTGCTAAACTGAAAAACTTTTTTTTCTGTTTATTTCCTAGAGTAGGTAGAGAAAAAGGGATGACGTGGGATTTGAAGGCTTCCATTAAGGACTTACAAATTCAGTAGAAGAAGTTTAAGTTAATCACCCTTAAAAAAGTTTTTGATGATGAGGTCCTTCATTTAACATTTCACTTTCACGGTTTCAGAACAATTAGCTCAGAGCATGATTGATGCTTAAATTGCTTAAAAGCAAGAATGCAGTGTGTTCAATGTATGGCCTTAAAGTAATTTAGCCAACTCTCACTGACCTAAAACCAGAAACACATGGTCTGATTGAACTTTAGAAAGACATAAAAAGGTATATGTGTCTTTCTGGCTTTAATGGTAATTAATTCAAAAATAATTTAAAAGAAGGGTGGTGAGAGCAGATTTGCACCTTAAAATGTAGTAGAGTTTTGTTTAATGGAAACTTGGACATAAAGTGCCAAAACAAAAGTAGGATGAAGTAAATGAATGATTTAACTGTTTTGAACCAGTTACCAGTAGTAGAAAAAAAATCATATTACTTCAACCAAACCAATGTTTGGAGTAAGGGAAGATTGATGACTTTAGGTTTGATTGAAAAGTCTGCCTGAGGGTTAGAGCCCCATTTCTGGGTGAGATGCTATGACCAGTGATTGATTAAAAAATGGACCAGTGTGGCTCCACGGGGAGAGAAATTGTTGAAAATAGAAAGAGAAAGTCAGAGAGGTCTATGATTTCATTAAAATAAAGATGTGTGGAGTGACAGGTGGATGTAGACTGTGAATAAGGGATTTGTATGACTGTTGTGTGCATACATACAGGGTGTCCCTTAGTGCTTTATAAGTCTGATGGACCACCAGACCTTTCTTGGCCTCCCGTCAGGCTAAGCATCACTTATTTATTTTATATGGGTTTTTTCCGTTTTTAATTCACCAAATTACCACTTAAAATGTTAAAATGAAAAGGGGTCATTAACCTGCAACTCCGATTTTAACTGCATCTTGTGACACGGTTGAGAGCGCAGTAGCGACATTTTATGAATGATAATATGAACAGAATGAGAGATCAGGTGCATTTTCCATAATTTGTCAATCCAAAACATCTACTTGTCTAAACCGCGCCAACAACTTTTAGGTTACGTGACATATCATGTAGAAGGGGTCGAAAAAAGTTGGATACTTTCTTTTTCCCCAAGTCAGAGGAACATTCGAGGAGACGAGTTCACTCGTTCACTCCCAGGCCAAAAAGAGTGCATGTCTGTCGAACTGACCGAGCCACGGCTAACCCAGTCCATGTTAACTCAGCTGTGGCATGTCGTCCGAGCAGCGACGTTAAACATTGAATCAGTAGATATAATTTAAAAAGGTTAGCTAAATTTAGCAGATGGCTCAACAAGGCCGAGTATGTTAAGCCTGTCTTGTATCAACAATATATTGAAATATTAACAGTATTTTTCTCGCTAATTAATGTTGGTACAGCAAAAATAAGGCCCTGGAAGAGTTCTTTTTTTATTTTATTTTTACCCAACGGATTGCTTGTACTGATCTAACCTGTGACATGTGCTGCCAAGAGTAGAGGTCACAGCAGAGCACAACTTTTCAGTCTCAGAGTTCCCAGGTTTTACCTATTATAATAGTTTGCACTTTTTTGTTTATGTTAACTGATGTTACTTTTAAATTTAACCAGCAAAGGCTTGTTCTGAGATTAATATTTAATTCAAGTGAAAATATTCATTATTTATTTTAATATTTTTTGTGTATGGTAAAACCCTTTCAGGATTTTGCATTTTTGTAAGACAAATAAATATGTTTAATAATGACTCACAACTCCACATAGTAGTAATAATCTTAAACTTCCTGAGCACTTTTTTTTTATTTGTTTTTTTCAAAAACATGGTGGGACGCCCATAGATTACTCTACCACTGGGTCTAGCAAAATTTATATTATATATATAATATTATTTAAAAAAAATATTATATAATACTTTAATTTTATTTTGAAAAGAAGAAAAAAAAGCTTATAAGTTTTTCATATTCTCTCTACAAGTTCGGAAAAGCTTAATAATACAGAAAGATGAGATCCTAAATAGACTGCCAAGCAAGAAAACAATAAATCAATGATGTGTTGTGAATATCTGCAATTTTATAAATATTTAGTTTTGCTACCAATGTCATCTCAAGCTTTTTCTCTCCTAAAAACAGCTTCTTCCATGTCTATTTTGTTAAGTAATTATCAGTCTTTACACTTTTATATATGGATGCAAAAACTTACAAGAATCCCTGAATTAATTTAATGATAATTTCATATGTTCTGAGATGCTGTTCTAACTGTATTTTATTCCAGGCTACTTCTTTTGTGAAATTAAATATAATGTTGTGCATGTTTTGTAACATCTTTATTTAAGTTTTATTTAATCAAAATTACACTTCATATTTAAATACAATTTTGTCATACAAATATATTATAAAAAGGTTTTTGCAACACAACTGTTTAGTAAGTTAGATTTTTTTAATAGAAGCTTGATTTCTTAATTTTACATTTACATTTAAATCTTCTAACTTTATTTGCATAGGGATAGTGTATATTAATGACCATGTTTTTTGCATATCTAAATACACAAGATTATAGCCAGGGCTAATTTCCATCTCAGGTCCTTTTGCTGGAATTACCAGCAACAAGTCAAATAAGAACTAATACCCTAAAATTCAAAGATTCACAATTTTTTATGATACAGAAAGGAAACAGGACAAAACTATATAAAACATTGATTTAAAAAAAAACAAAAACAAACATTATAGTACATTCATATGTGCAATAAATAAGAAACCCTTTAAATGTTCATATTTTTGAGTAATATTGTGCAAGTTAAATTATAGTCATTGCATCCTATATATGTCCACAGCTCACCACGTTATCTGTTTACACATATCACATTCACTCATACTTCAACCATAAGAAGCCTAAGAAAAGATTTTTCATTATTTATGCTGACGGGATTGTGCTTCTAACAGCCATCACCAACTGTTTGCCCAAAGAGTCAAGAGCTCTTGTTTCCCGAATTTCAGTTGGGATTGTGTTCCAAGTTTTAGAGAAACACACTGAGAACACAGTCTGACCAAAATAGATCTTCCTTAGCCAGACTACACAATTCCCCCTAGAGCGTGCAGTTCTAGATCTGCTTTGATTATCTAATTTTGTTATGAATTCCTGTAATACAGTCAGGGACCTAAACCATGTAGGATTTTAAAGATAAACATAGAATCTCTGTATTTAATTATATTTTCCCAACTGAGTAATTGATATTTAAAAAGGAATATTGCATTGGTGATGTGATTTACGTTGTCTATCACGGACATTTCAAGCTTGTTTATAAATTGTCCTGATCATTATTTTAAAATTGCTGACAAATACAAACAAATCTAATATTTTCAATAACATGCTATTTTTTAGACAAATTTTTAATCTTGCTTTTTTAACAGACATTTTTATCAAAATATTTTAACATGTTTTTCACAAAAGTAATGTTATTCTCAAAATCCTTTGATATAAGTTTCTTCTTTGTTTGCTTTTTTTATTTTATATTGTAGGCTTCTAACAAACCCCATATTTGCTGTACGCCCTTGTTCCAATTTTCTTTGCTTTGGCTTTCCCTGAGTGGCATTACATGTGTGACCACTGATGTCGAACGTTTTCCCTTCAGACAACAGAACCCCAGAAACCCAACATTATCAACAAACAACCCTGTCTACAATGGTGTGAAGTTTCAATTACCGGTAGACTTGTCAGCTGGTCAACCTGACAAGGAAGGGAATGACTAAGAGGAAAGCACTGGGGTGGTATAAATAATCTAGAATCCTGGCTACACATTGAATTAAATCATGTAGCATTCTTTGTATAAATAGTGTTTGGTCATTTTTATTTGATGTAAACACAGAGCAGACTTTAATCGATTGACAGAAAAAGTAATACATGACAAAAGTCAATTTACAAAACAAAAAAAATCTTGCAAGAGGACTGACATCCTCCGATGGAAAGCTTTAGTTTGCAGGAAATATATAAGGTCTAAGGTACCAAATACAAGTCCTGAAAGATGAATATCTAGAGCAGTTTAAATAGGGGAGAAGGGGGAACTATTTTTATCTTGGGTCAAGACAACATAACTACATTTTCCGTTATGCTCTGTAAATTGGGTTTAAATTAGACTGCTATTACTTTTTTCATATTCACCAGGTCAGTGAAGAATAATAAGTCTTGGATTAATATAGACAGAAGTTAATCTAATGATAACTAATCTAATAATAAATTTTTACTTGATACTTAAAAGCTGTGGCGGTGCTGGGGAGGGGCTTCGGGGGTCTCAAACCCTCGCAAAAAAAGCCTTTGCCCCACATCTGACCCCCCACCCATTGGCCTAACGGCGGCGGGGTATGCGTGGGACATGTCTCCCGCACTTTCTGTGTCAGTGCCATCTGTTCTCCACACTTTTTCCAGCTTTTACAGCCGTTGAAAATTTTTATGAGCCATCTTTAAACGCACCTTAAGTGCACACACGCTGACGTAGGTGTCGGTCACGGACAGGTGCTGTAAAGCAGCTGGTTAAGCAAACCAGCCAGACGAAGCAAAACAAGCTGCAGTTTTAGTTTTGCTGATGAATGCATGTTCTTAGCTAACTGATAGCAAGTTAATAAATGCAACTATATCATTTTCAGATAGTTAACAATACTAGTGTTTGTTATTTTACATAACTTGCTAGTTAGTGCTTTGAGTAAACCCAGTCCTCTTTCATCTCTGTGTAAATTCTGTGCTCACTATTGCTGTCCTCATATATATTAATAGAAAGTCGGAGAGAAGACATGAGGCCAGCAGCTGCTTCTGCGATGATTATTCAGGGTCTTCAGGTAAGGAAAGAAAGAGATCGGTTGCTGAAAGAAGACAGGTAATACTAGCTAATACCAGGCAGTTATCAGAAGAGAGTTGAAACTGGTATTTAAGATTACTCACAGTCAAACTCCAAAATATGTTTTTGTCTGTATTTTGTAAGATAAAGCAGGGTTGATGCACAGGTGAAACTTGAAAATTTTGAATATTGTGCAAAAGTTCATTACTTTTAGTAATTCAATGTAAAAGATGAAACAAATATGATATAGACTTATTAGAAGCAAGGTGAGATATGTCAAGCCAGTATTAGTTATAATTTATAATAATAACTAACCCAGTCCCTTTTTATATTTGGTCCGGCAGTGGCCTTATTTACATAATGTGCTTGAAAATGTGATGAGGTCTTGTTATTGTACGGCATCAACAAGCGTTTTAATTCAGGGTTCAATTCCCACTCATTTCCGTATTTCTCAAAAGTCCAGTTTAGACTCAGAAATGACTCAGAGAAGGAACCACACCGATCAGGTGTGGAGGTGACTGGGGCTGTGAGTGAAATCTGTGATATTTTAGTATCAAGATGTTTATTTTAGACTGTCGGATTTGCCGGGTATATATTAAATGGACTCAGTCTCTCAGCATCCCTTGCGCCATTTGGTGACCCCAAACTGCCTCCGATTGGCTAGGTGATTGATGCCATCTTGGATGACATCGCCAAGCTTTTGTAAGACAGTGCTGACGACGCATTCTTCCTCTTCCACTAAGCTGTAGAGCTTAAAGGAGGGAAACTTCAAATATCTGCTAGCGAACCCATCTCCCTTCCTCCCTCTTTGATTCTGCCGGCTGCTCCAAAGGAGTCACTCTGAAACTGCCCAAGGGTTTTCTATTATCTGTGCACCGTCAATTCCAAGCCAACAAGCAGTCTGTGAGCCGGTGCTTCCCAAGAGCGCATTTATCAGCTGCAGACGGAATGCGTCTCCAAACTCTGTCCCCTCTTTCAGCGCAAATTGAGGTGGACAAATTAATCAAAAGTAGGACATTTCTAATTTCTTTCATTCCTGGGTGGAGCGAATGTGGAGCAGATTGACTCGTACGTGTTTTCTGCTGGAACTGGTTGATTGTGTTAAACGTTAGTTACTCGTCTTCCTTTTATTTGTAAGCAGAAGGAATGTGTTGTTTTGTTCTGTGTTTTGCTGTGATTGTTGATCACCAGGACCCTGCTTTGCAATGCGGTCATTTCACTCCATTTTCTGATAACTCCTTTGTCCAGCTATAATGCTAAGCTAAAGCTAGCTAGTTAAGGCCATGTTGCTCCCTTTGTTTCCCTGGAGTAGATTGCGCTGGCCTTGATTTATCTAACCTTGGTGATAAAAACCTATCCCGTCGCCCACCCCCCTCCCGTTCTGCACACTCCATCACATACGCATTTGAAGCCGGGTCTCCCGTTGATGTAAGCTCATTTTGATCATGCCTTCTGCATTCATTTATCCGTCCTTAAGAACCGTAGCATAGTTTCACTTAGACTAGATTGAATTTATTTTGTTTAACAGTTGTTTGCAATCTGTTAATAAATTCCTTAAACTTTAGATGAAATCTCTGTGCTTCCTTTGGTGTTGTGTGTTTTAATACATCGGCAAAAGAATTCATCCTTCAGACAAAGGCCGATAGTCTTGTATAATTAGTATTTGTGTTAGGTTTCCAAGATTTGACAGGACAATTTTAAACTTTAACATTTTCTAATGTGTGTATGTTCTTCTGTTTTACCCTTTTACTAATTTTGTTACATCTGACGAAGCAATGTGGTCAAAAATCTGACAGGTCTTGGTCTTTTCAATTGTGTTACAAGTCCGACAAAATAAGAGCAGGGTCTCTGACTGTACCAGCCATAGTTAATTCTTCTTAACTTTAATTCCCCTTTATACTACATGTCTATGTTCTTTTGACACCATTTACTTAAAATATAAAGTTTTGTCTTCACTTGCAAGCAGTGTTTATCCAGAATTTTAAATTGGCCAATAACTCCCTCACAGCACAAATGCAAAACCAATCAATATTAGCATACAAACTCTTATGACTTAGGGTTGGAATTTCTGAAGAACATTACAATATACGGTCAGAATGCTAACTGGCCCAACTGCAGTAAATTCTAAAGAAAATTTCAAAGGAAGTTTATAAAGGAAATGAAACAGCAGCATTTACTTTCTATGGCCACCTGAATTTTTCTCAAATCAAAAGAGAATTTATATTTCACTCTAAAACAGACAACAATGTCATGGACAGTGTTACTTGGAACTGTGCCACAATCAAAATTTGAATTGTGATGTAAATAACCGGAACAAAGTCAATAAGACAAATGATGACCAACCTTGAGTCTAGACCAATGTCTTCAAATCTCCAGGATGGATATCAATGTAATTGGTGTGGCTGTGGTAGCGGAGGTTAAGCCTATTAAAGGTGAGCGTGAGGAGGCATAACTGCTTATAGCCTCGCTCTCATTTTGAGAGCAGAAGAAGGAAACGTATGGGGTCCTACCACTCACTGTGACCTGTATCTTAATGAGCAGGGCAAAATCAATACATGCTGAAAGAGGAACAACAAATAGCTGCCAGAAGACAGCTTAAATGTGAACAACTTTCTTTTTCCAGTAATAACAAAACAAGTTTATTATTGATTTGACTGAATTTTGTATTCCAGGGTGGAATTATTACAACAATGAATGAATTAAAAAATTCAAAAGGACAAGGTACAATGTTTTACATTTCACAAAATTTCTAAATATATTCTAAAGATAATTTTGTTCTGTTCTTTTCAATTTGTTGGTTTTCTCAAAAAGACCTGGTTTTTAAACATAGTCTATAAGCAAAGTAAAGTCAAAAGAAGGATAATCCAAGCAGCCTAATCTTAGCCTGCTATATCCATTCCAGAAGCCGCTTGAATGTGTGCTTGGGATCTATTGTGCTTGGGATCTATTGCTCTTGGAGGTGGTCGCCCTTCAGTATTCCATCTGCTTTGTGCAAGGCATCGTTATGTCTGGCAGCAAAACAGCCCCATAGCATTTTGCTACTACTACCAGGTCTAACACCTACTACAGTGTTTTAGTCAAGTTTTAACACTTCACCACAACTTTTCCAAACATACTTCTTGTGTCCGTGGTCAGTAGTTTTGCATCCAATCATAAAGCTTTACTGTAATTGTAATTACCCAAGTCGGTAGTTGTCAATTTCAGGTGTTTCTCTGTTGATCTCTACACTCTCAGTCTGGGACAATTTGAAACTTGCTTTAATATGTAGCTTTCTTGCAGTTTCTCTAATCATAATAGGCTCAACTCTTGGTAGTACATTTTGTTGCGATGCTAAACATGAACAAATTACCTGTCATCTGAGGAAGACATTTTTGGTTAGATAGTTTAACCTTGGACATAGTTGAGTGTTCCAACAAAACTTTGTGGCACTGGAAATCCTTTCTGGCTGTAAAATGTTCATCTTTCTTAAAAATGCTACTTCAATTGGTTGTTAAGCTTAACACATTTTAAGATTAGTTGTTTTAGGATTACAGAGTTACAATTTAAAGACAACACCTGAACTTGAAGGTTTACATTGTCAAAAAAACTACCCAAAGCTCCGACAGCAAACAGATAATGGGTTTAGTACAACCAGCCACAACTATCCTTTGGAGTTTCTTTGGAGCTAACGCTTATATGTGCTACAATATGTAATTCATTTTTACGCACGACCTGTATGGAAGTGACGTTGTACTCGATAAGTTGGTATGTTAAATGCAGGTTGTGTAAAACTCAACAAAAAGGTCAATATTTATATTTCTAAATATAAAGTCCAGTATTTTAAAAGTTGATCTTAGTGCCCCCTTTTTTAGTAAAAAACAAAAAACACCAAAGCACAAAAGAGGTAGCAATAATGTAATGCAGCACACATTCACACACAGACACACAAAAGACAAACATGTTTTATGTTTCATCAAAAATTTGTTCGCTCCGGCAATCCTGGAGTTTGACGAACACAGAGAGAAATGACAAAGGGTGGGAGACGTCTTGGGTGAGAGGCTGTCTTTAAAGAACGCAAAAAAAGTCAATTTTCAGTTGAAAAGAACATCGGCTGTATGGAAGCGTCTGGCTTGACAATTACACGAGTGCTGCAAACCGCGCTGCACCTCGACTGATAACCCGTTGGATTCTATTAAAACTTCAGCACTCCAAAGAACACTCATATGGAAGAAATTATCACACAGACTCACAGTGCGTGAGGCGCGTTTTGAAACGGCAAAAAAAATTGTCTGACAATAATTCTAGAACTACATTATTCCTATTGTGAGGAAGCAGGGAAAAAACTGGAAGAGAAATTAACTACTGGATGTGGCAGAAACCCACAAAATAAGGAAACAAAGACATAAGTGCACTGGTTGAATGCAAAGTTAATGCTGTATGTGTTTTTTTAAAGTCTGCTTATGGGCTAAAAGTAGCATCTTTGAGTAAGAACACTAAATGTCAAAAATTTTAGTTGGGGTACCCATATTTCATGTCACCTGGATGAATATGGATACATTTGTGTCATGCTCCACTGAATCGCACCCTAAAGGCATATTCCACCCTTAAGTGAAATTCAATGTTCCCCAGATTAGATAAATGAGAAAAAGAATTCTGTTCAGCCCAGTCATTTTCATAATCTGGCAGCACTCCATTTGCTTTAGCTTTGCATAAACAATCTAACAAAATTGGAAAAGGTTTCATTTCCTGTGTAAAAGTAATGAAAATTACTCAATAATAATCCCGATTATTCATGATGACCTCAATAAGTATACTGATTGCAAATGAAAGTAGTAAGTAACACGACGGAATTACAGGAGCCGATGCAGGCTTTGGACTAAATTACGACAAAGCACCAAAAAGGAAAATGGCACATTAAGGACGGAAGCTTAGGATGAATTTGGACACACTATGGAAAGATTTCCTGTTGTCCTCAAGTACGTTCTGGAAAACTATTTGCTGTCTTAGAGGGGGCACAGGGACAATCTTAAGCGGTCTATCCTTGGGGCAGGAACTGCGGACCTGGTAGGTCAGCAGTAGAAGGAGCACTTTGATGATCGCTTTATTCTGTCACCGTTTCCTCTGTGAAAGAATTAGAGCCTGAAGACTTAGAGAATGCTGTTCTATCACTGATTCGGAGGTTCCTGAAGTAGGCCACAAGTGTAAAAGAGTGGGCCACAAGTGTAAAAGAGTTTTTGATAATTGAGCATTTTGTGCAAATAAATAAAAAAATTCTTACCGAGTTAGATTTTTTCCAATTATTCCATGTAGATCATTTTAAAGAGTATTGATTTCTTCTTTAGGCTTTATGCCTTTCGTTGAAAACATATTTAAATCCTGAGATTAAGAAATTTGGAAAGCTTAGGGAAATGACTGACTGCAGCTTTATAATAATCTTATGTAAAGCAATTGTAACTTTTTATTACTTATGATGGTCTCCATTCAGGGTACAATCAAATTACACAAACCCTTTATTATATATATATATATATATATATATATATATATATTTATATATATATATACACACAAACACACACACACACACACTATCCCTCTCTCTTTGCCCTTTCAGTTGAAGTACAGTTCCATACGAGGATTTCGTCATATACTTGTCCGATGGCGGGAATCACGTCCATGCTTCACTCTTGCACGGTCTAAACAAAATGATTCATTTTTCTATTACTGCAATAAGCGTGTGAAATGAGCTATATAATCAATAGCAAAGGTCTGTAAAGTGGCCACACTCCAGGGAAAATGTGTTTTCTTTAGTAAATAATACACTGCCTGCATGTGGTAAGAACGCTCATCTGAAATTGTTTATGAGGGCAATTTACTGGAAATAAAGACACAAGCTGGACAAAATGAGAACATTCTTCATAGGAGTTGAGAGAGGAACAGGCTAAGATTTGAACAAGACAAAATTAAGCTAAAACAAATATGTTTACTTAGTTATCTCAAGGAAATTTTAATTGAACGCAACCGGACTTGGTAATTTGCCTGGTCAGCGGCAAGCATGAACAGATCAAGCCTCTTGGATAAGAGGTGAAACGTCTTTCAAGACAAATTACCAAGTCCAGTTGCATTCGATTGAAATTTCCTTGAGATAACCAGACCTGGATGAATGAGAATATTCACAGGCATGTTTACTTAGTGCATTATATTCACATAACATAATAAATATGCCACACTATCTTTCCTGTTCACAGAACAGCCCAAGGTCCATCAAGTTGGAAGCAAAACAATGGTGTGCAGCTTTTTTTTTTCTTTTTCTTTTTCTTAGATCTCTCCAGAAATGTTCAGATTCAGGTCAAAACTCTGACTGGCAAACTTAAGGCCAGTGAAGTCATTCCTTTGATATTTTTGGCTGAATTATTTGAGGCTTCCCTGATAAAATGTAAACCTTCATCCCAGTCTGAGGTCAAGAGCGCTCTGGAGCAGCTTGTCTGTGCATTGCTGGTTTCATTTTACCTCTGACCTGACTAGCCTCCCAGCTCCTGTTGCTGATAAAAATCCCATACAACTAAATGCCGCCACCATTATGTTCAATATTTGCCTCAGAGAACCAAATAGTTTTATTTTTCATGTTCTGAGAATCCTTTGAGTGGCTTTTTGCAAACTCCAGGCATGCTGCCATGTGCCTTTTGAGAAGGAGCGTCTTCCATCTGACCATTGTACCATGGAGATCGGTTTGATGACTTGATGCAGAGATGTCTGTTCTTCTAGAAGATGCATCCTCTCTTCACAGAGCAAAGCTGAAGCTCCAACAGAAGGACCTGGGGCTTTGCTCAGTTTAGAAAGCTGGTCTGTTCTATGAAGACTCTTGGTTTCGAACTTCATCCTTTGACAGGTGACAGATTTGGTGCTTAAGATAATCTTGTCCTGGAGGTCGGACAATTCTTTTGTCTTAATGCTTGGTTTGCCGTCTGACAGACAAAGAATGAAAAAAGGCTGTAAATACATCCCAGATGCACTGTCTCCAGCTGTGAAATCAACATGTTCCTTTTGTCAAAGTTGTTTCCCTCAGTGAGTTTGCTGGTTTCAAGGTCAGCCCATTAGATAATGCGGCACAGAATTCCAACCATCCATCAGCTGTCCCTATGCTTATCCTTTTATGGATTAGGTAGGGTAGGGGTGTCAATCACACACCTTGCACAAAAGATGTAAAGTATTTAAACTCATGCATGCACCAGTTTAACTGGTACACCAGTCTAACTGGGAATGATTCTAATCCAAGTTTTTTGACAGTGAGAATAGACCAAAAGCAAAATAGTAATGTAGGGAATACAGGAGACCTCTAAACCTCATGTTCCTGCTTGCTTATGTCACACTTTTACTTCTACTTTTTCAGTTTTTCTTTTTCTGGTTGAAACTTCTGAACATACCCAACGACTTTGTAAATAAAAAAATGATGGTCGGGGGGGCTGGATTTGTTTCATTTGTATTAATCCAACATAAGATAATATAAGTCTTCTGCTTGAAACTTCAGCCAAATAGAAAAAGTAAAATTTTTATGAGGACAAAATAGACTGGTGACATTTTTATATTATTCGACAAGAATGTCCAAATTAAATTATGGCCTGAAGGAAAGTTTTACTTAAATAAAAAGGTGAAGACATTACCTTTTTATCCAAGTCCAAGTTAAAGTTAGAACCCATGACTGCAACATCTATTTTTTGTGTGCTGCTTTAGAGCCTGTTTTATAGTTAGTGTACTGTGCTGATCAGTTCGGAGTTTTCTGTTTTGAATCTCAGCCTTTCACTCATCACTTTGATATAGAGGCTGCTGAGGCTCTCTGTCCATCTAGCTCATATGACCCACTCTCCGTGATGTATAGTTTATAACGCAGAAGAGATTTTTAATTTGGGTCTGTACACAATATACGCAAACTGCACGGAAATGTGTTGGAAGTCAAATAATATACAGTACAAATCAAACATGAATAAGATGAACGTAGCTAAACAGATTTGGGTTTTTGTCAACAGGAACAAAGCTTGTTTTTCTTTATGAATATAGTTTTTGTGACAAATTAAATATATGCTCAGAAATCAGTGATAAACTAAAGGCCCTTTTATACTTTGTCTAGTCAGAACAGCTCACTAGCTTTCATTACCGTTATTAATCCAAAGTTGGACCGGCATATTGAAGCTGACCCAAGCATACCAAAAAATCAATTACAAAGTGGTTAATGGACAACATCGTTATCATTGTTTAGCGTTGCTAAGATGTGTAGGTGCTCGGCATCAAACAAACCTCACTCATTCACACCAGCTCTGTCAATAAGAATGAGGCAAACTATTGTAAGAAGCTTGTAGAATAATGAGAGATTACTGAAACAATCCCAATCAATAACAAAATAACTGCAATCACTGGTCTTAAACAAAACAGGAAAACACTTACAAAGCAGCATGTGGTAGAAATAATAAAACACTTCACACGGCATATGGAACGGAAATCGAACCTGCACAAACCTGCTTCAATCACAAAGACCCTCTCTCCTTCTTAAAGACAATCTATAAAGTTAAGTAGATAAAAAAAAAACAGTGCACCAGCTTAAAAGTGAAGTTCACTTTAGCTGCTGTTCAATACATCAGAAAAAACACTTACAAGAAGCCGAGCATGAAGCTTCTCATCCTCAATGCTGATCCTCTCCCTAATGATGGCTTGCTGGAGGCTGTCGTGGTTTAGGGCTCGATCCACAGACAGGATCCTGGATATTTCTTCCTGGACTTTGGCCTGAGACTCAGCCTGGGCCTGCACTGATGCTCTGGCCTTCTCTGCATCATACCTGGGTAGGATCAATAATAAACATTTAAATATTCCTAAAAATCTAACCTCAGAGTGATAATGTCAAAGGGGGCAGTTCTATGATGTCTGTCCATTCCCAACCGTAATGCTTATTGTCGTTTTTTTGTTTGTTTTTTTGTTCTTGCTTTAAATAATGCAAACGAGGATTTATTGCACAGGATAACCAAGAAGGGTTACCATATGGAAACGAGAAGTTGTTCTCCGGACATGTGCTCTTGCCTTGTTTTAAAAAAACATGCTTTTGAAACTCCCAGAGGAAGCACTGGCGGACACCTGAGTATCAGTCTGGGTGGGTATCCTCGTAGCAGTTTTGGTCTTGATCGCTCGTTCCGCTCATCGTGAAGCTAAATTATCATGGTGGTTTGGTTCTGTGTCACCCATTGTGGTCAATTTTTTTATTTTTCCTGATGCTTATAAAGAGTATACATGCTACCAAAGTTACATGCAAGGTATCTCTTTGTGTGCTGTATGCCAAAAGTCAACAGAGCCAAATTAAAATGAAAGCAGGTCTTCAAACAACTTTATCAAAGTTTGATTCACGGGTGTCATGGCCACAAATCTGCTGGGGAGACATTTATTCCTTTGAGTAGAAAGCCTTGGACCCTTCACTCATAAAACATAGTCTACTGTAAATTACTGCAGAAATCCAGGCTTTCCTTTGAGCATCCAGGTTTAATCTCCTGATCGGCTGCAATCGCTTTTGTTTTAAAAAAAAAAAAAACATTTTTTATCAGGTCCCCCAACAGACTGTACAGTCGACCATTCAGCAAGAGGGAATCGACAGCTAAATCCTCCTTCAAACGTGCAAAACAATTGAATTATAGGTAAAATACGCAGTTTCTTGCCACCCACTACCATGAAGCGTTGCGAGAAAACAAACATTGACGCCACAAAAGATACTCCTATACACAAGACCAAATTAAATTACACATAGGCACGATTCATCACTCCAGAGAACGGTATCCCCACTGTTCTAGAGTCTCGTGGCGGTGGGCATTGTACAACAGTGGGGCTGTATCACGGCGGCACGCTCCAATTCACTCTGCTCCAAAGAGCAACCCATGTTTTGAGCAAATGTATTTTGGACACACTGCATGGGGAGCCTAAGTCACGTCCTTCTACTTCCGGTCCATGGGTCCCCTACTGCCCCAAAAAAAATGAATGAGAGTCAATGGAGCGATAAAAGTTATTTTCTGATCCCTTTTGAAATGCACCGTGGATCGAACATATGATGTGCTTGAATTTTAAAAACGAATTTTGATGCAGAGAAAACTATTTTCGACCGGTGGCAAAAGTTACTTTAGGTTTTGTGTAAAAACGTTTAGCGGGCCTTCAACTGCAAAAGAAGAAGGAGAGCAAGGTTCGTAGCCTACAACATAAAGAAAGGAGCATTAAACACGGAGAAAAACACTATACATCTGACCATGTGTAGCTATGTGGGGGTAAAGCAGTCGGTGGAGTGAGAGCCAGCATGCGGAAGACGCTCTACAAGCTCTTGGTGAGTGTTTTACGTGCTATAGGTGGTGCTAACTCGTGCTAGCTGCGTGACGTCATATATGTGGACTACTGACTTCTGATGTGTAGGCATTTTAATTGTAAATTTTTACAATCAAGTAAATCCCAAATCACTTGACAAACAGCCAAAATGTACATCATTAGTTATCCTTTAAATTGAAGTACAACATATATGTGATTAAGGGCGCAAGACAAAGTGGAAAAGAAAATAACTTTTAGCACTCCATTGACTTCCATTCATTATTTATTTGGCCAGGATGGGCCGACCAGAAAGGGAGGAGACTTAGGCTCCCCATGCTTGAATTTTTTATGTATTTTATTTTACACCTGTTGCCATGCAGGTGGTATGAACATCTGCAGTTCGCTTCATTCTCCCCCCCCCCCCCCCCCATGTCCTTGTAGTTTTAAAAGTCGCAATGAAGGACAACTCTGAGGACAATCAATTCTGCGAGAAGGTGTTCTCAACCAAAGCAGAGGAATCTCTGCATACAGAGAACAAGAATTTGAGCTCGGCCACTAGATTGTTTTAGTTGCCTAGCAACACACTTCCAACTAGGTGACAGTGTGCTTGATTGAATGAGGGATATCTCTGAAACCCCAAAAAGTGATCATCAGCCAGATATCTAACAGTCAAGCCATGGTAGAATGAACACAGAACTGACGGAGCGAGCAGTGGAGTGACGCATGGCAAACTCGATGAAGACGAAGGAGATTTCTTCATAATCATCTGCCTAAGAAGGATGAAGAGGGATGCACAATAGATGCAGCAGATGAAGACGATGGCAGAAAGTAGCCGGAAATGTTGATATAGGTCCAAAACAGGGATTTAATTAAAAACGAATTACCTCCAGATAACGCCCTTTTCTATTTCAGACGGAGAAACTGTTAAGCAATGATACCACCTCAAAAATTATATTTTTTACCCCTGTTGGGATTTAAAGACAGAACTTATCATTCATTTAGAGCCTTCTCAGGGTTTCAGACTCCTCATTATGATAATTTCAATATCCACAAGTGTATGGTTGTTGGCATGAATATTATATAAGTTTTTTTTACCTCTTAGCGCTGCTATTCTTCACAATACAACCACACACTAATCTGTCAAAGTGATAGGTTTTCATCTTTTATTAGAAAAAACAAATTTACCTCCTCAGTCATGTGTGAATGGAGACAACATATAGACAGTGATGAATGTGATGGACAGACTGCTAAAAGCACATCACCTACATACCTTTAGCTTTGAAAAGATGACAGCTAGGAGTAATTCAAATACGCCTGATGTCTTAAATCGGCCCTGCAATGTAACTAAATGTCAGAGGATATCGAAGGGGGAGGAAAATGGAAAGAAAACGAGAGAAAGTAAAAAGAAAGTGTGAGCAGTGGCAACATGACATGTTTGGCCCTGAGGAAGCGAAGCAACGGAGAAGGGAGATGGAGAGTGGGAGAGAGAGAGAGAGGGAGACTGAGAGAGACCAGCCATGTCCAGTCTCACAGTCCACTGGGCTGCACACGTCAGCACACTCCATCTATCATCAGGCTCAGACTCACGCATACACAGACACATAGGGAGCCTCCTAATGGCCTTTTACATTCACCATTTCCCCCACAATCCACGCCTCCCTGCCTGTGTGCTGCTAATGCATCTAAGCTACCTTTACTCAAGACGCTTAGACTGCTGCTACAACTAGGACTGAAAGGGAACAATAAACAAGACTTTTTCTTCGAAAAGTATTTTTGATGGTACTTGTGTGGGCCAGCAAATGTAGCCAATTCAACCTTTTGACAGGCTTTTTCCAAGCAATATGCTTTTAGCAAAACCTATAGGAAGAAAATAGATCGGATAAAAATGTTTCACCGAAATGGAGTTTATATAATATAGTTGATGCTTTGCAGCGAAAATAAACGTTCACTGGATGTGCATCTATTTAGCAAGTGCTACAATTCAACATCTGTAGTGTTGTTCTAATAGGTTTTTTTTTAACCTATATTAAATCCTAAATAGGAAAACATAATATGTTTTTACTGCTGAAATTGTTTTTCTTTGTTTTTTTTTTGGAAAGGCACAACACTAAAAACTAATAAAATGTTAATATTCGGAAGAATCCACACTCTACTGCTGCAACACTGGAGACTGGATTTACTGACTGACTACTTGATCTGCATCAAGTAGTCAGGAGTGTGAATTGCATTCTATCGAAGTAACGGACGGAGTTCACATTTTTCCAGCAGTGTTATAAAAAAAATGCTGAAAGACGGAAAAATATTTGGGCCCAGTGGTAAAGTAAAAATTACCTTGACCAATTTAAGTAAATTATTTAAGGTCCAACAATACAACAATAACCAAAACGTCATATTTGACCCAAAGCTACAATCTGACCTGGAAAAATAAGGATGCTAAAAAAAAAAAAAGGCCAGCGTGGGTGAAAAAAAAAGGACTATTGACTCACTCACAAGTGCTAACCCAAGCAAGGACTGCTATCACTAGCGAGATGCTATCTGTCTGCTTCACCTCTATTGCTTTCCAGTGATTATTGCCCTGTCTCTGGGATATTGGGCACATTTTTCATCTGACTGTAGAAGATTGGCACTGGGAGAGAAAGGGGGGCGTTGACAGAGACATGGTTGAGTCAGACTGAGAGAGCAAATACACTGTAACTAAGCAGCAGAATGAGAAAGTATCATATCTTTAGAGGATAAGCGGATGATTTTATTTATTTTTTTTGTCTGGCACTGAGAAAAACGTAAAGGATAATCTTGGCTAATTAACTGTTGTTTTGATTGTTAACCGTACTGAGTCATCAAAAAGCCAGTTACAAATACTGAATCTTTGAGATTTCATTCATTTAGAGAACAAATTAGGGTCAACTGTATCTGACTTTCCAAAGAAGTAGAATACTACTGTCAGGCTACAAAAGCATAACAGGGATAGTGTAATATCAGGTTTTGGCACAGATGATAGGCACAAATTTTGCAATAAATTGTTAACCAATTGAAAATATATAGAAATGACAACCCTAGTACTTTGTTTGGGAACTAACCCATTAACGTACAGACTGAAGAAGTGGTGATTATCTAAAGGACTATCCAGGCACTCAATATCTTCCCTCAGGGCCCTTTCAAGCTGATTGCCAGCAAGGTTAGAGAAACAATAGGTACTAGATTTGATTTTATGACACAACAGCCAACTATTTTATTACGAACAATTACCTTTGGAAGCTCAAAAGGTCCACAGCATTAAATCCCCTCCGCCATGCTTAACAGAAAGCATGAGGGAACTTCATACATTTTTTCTTAGTTTTACATCACACCCTCCCTGAGCTTTAATTGGTGAAAAGTTCAGTCTTGGTTTACTTTAGATAAATGACACAGTTCCTGCTAAAGTCCAAAAGGCAATTAGATGAATGAATTTCATGTCAGAAAAAAACTTTGCATATCTCCCAACAACTGTTTTACATTTCAGTAGTGTCCGACAGTTTCTATATAGACCTGATGCTGTTCTTTGTTTCCGTTCTCTGCTAGGTTTTGACATTTTGTACTCCCGTACCTTCTTCCTGGACTATGCGCCGTCACAGTCAAAAACTGTCACTGACAATATAAACTTTTGTCCTCATCCGGCCAAGTAGCAAAGAGAAACTGGCATCTGTTTCACAAGGCTCATCTGGGAAAAGTAATAGTTTTTTAATATGGCCTTAGGTTTTAATTATTTATAGGATAAATATGATCAATTTAAAGATGGAATCCTCCAGGTTATTCTTCACATTGAGAATGTTCTAAAGCAATGAGACACAGCAATTACTATAAGGCTTTCTACCCAGTTTTACTTGAGGTACTGAAAGGCGTCGACAGTGAAGTAATTTTAAGTCATGATTCATTTATGTGCCTCTGTCCAAGATTTTTGGTCTTGCTTCAAAATGTCATTAGCAGTTGTAAAGCTTCCCTGAAGATTTCAGGCAAGTCAAAACTACTTAGTTTGAGGTTTCATATCCTGACATTTCATGCATTTCATTCATGACTTTAAAATAATAAAAAAATTCTAAATGTTCATTTTGCTATTTGGCATTCAATAAACTTTTAGTAACATAATATCAATGAAATTAATGGTCATTAAAATATCCTTTAAGTGTTGTTGGTGGTAGTTTCAAATTTCAGGAAAGGTGATGTGAAAATTATCACAAGTCTGGAAACTATGAATGGTCACAATTTAAGTTTATAAAATTGCAAGGTTAAAACCAATAAAATATCTAGGACAAATCCAGCCTTAAAACCAGCTGTCTTCAAAAAACAATGGTTGATAGTGATATTTTGTTTTTATATCAAGCACTCTGGACTTCCACATCATCTCACAATCCTCCCAAACCAGCTAACCATACACATGCGCACCCGCCTTCCCATATTAGTTTGCACAAGGACAGAGAACTGACTCGGCCAACTGCACTTTGGCATTCTGTGATATTTTTCAGCTGTTAAGCATTCTTATGATTATTTTTCATTTATTATTCCCAGTTAGGCAAAAAAGCTGATATAATTCATACTATCTCATACAGTGGTGCACCTCATAGTTAAATAGGTGCTACTCATAATGATACAGGGTATGATAGAACAGAATATACTCCCTTTTTAAGCATGTAAAATTGACTTTAATCTTCACTACATAAGTTGTATAAAAATACAGCTGCACTGTGAATGCTGAGCCTCATAGTTTCATTTCTCAATAAATGTGGCTGAGAGGATAATCCATAAACTTTGACATTTGATCAACAGATAAATGTTTCCTCAAAAAGACTTAATTTGTACATATTCTCAAAAATCTGAGTTATTAAATCACAAACTTCTACTAAAAAAAGAAATTGACTGCTGAATAATTTTGGATTAAAAAACTATGCATAAAGTCTATCTCAATACATTTTCCAATATTAGCAAATTATTGTATTATTACATATGAAGTGCAACAAACCTAAAGATCCCTACTTTAAATTTGAAAACGCACATTCAAAACAAATTCTTTGTGACAGACATCTTCCAAATCATTCATTGCCTTAGTCCACCCATTTATACTTGCTGGTATCTACCTTGCTTCTTTTCATGTCACTAAAAAGTATTACACAGAGCATTCTGCCAGACCAGCATAACAATTCAATCTAGGTCCCTGGAAACAAAAGCATTTAAGCACCCACTGCAATATTGATGTTAGGAATAAGGTCGTAGAATGCTGTCTATGAATATTTAATGACTCATCTATTCTCCCTGACACACACATGAACACATGCATACATTGCATCTATTTATACAACAGTGCAATAAAGTTAAATTCTGGGTGATACAAGGGGAACAACCCAAGTCAACATTCCTCTGAATAATAGCATTCTTAGTTAGGCTTACAGGTTTTTGATGTGGGCTGAAGTTAGAATCCCTTTATGAATCAAATTATTATGATTTTTTTCAGTTAGAAAGGGCAACATATGCTGGTCAAGCAGGCCTAAAATCCAGATAAATTTTAAATCCACAAATTGAAAAAAAAAAAAATGGGAAACTGAATTTAAAAAAAGAACAGTGTCAAATTCAATTTTGATTTATTTAAGACATTTGGTGAGAAATTGCTGAAATGTCAAAAAGACACTACAAACATAATGAAAAGAAGAAACGAAAGAGATGTGAATATGTATATTGTATTCACTTTTCCTCCAAGATTAAGTAGCATCCTGTCAGCTAATTGGTCAGTCAATAAAACCTCCGCTGAACCTTCCGTTTCTTGGATTCACCTATTTGCAGATTTCCCTCCCCAAAAAACAATAGTTTTAAATAAGTAGGACTATAGAGATGACTGTTAAGAGCCTGCTGTACATCTCTCGGGTCATTATTACGGTCCTATAACAAAACATGCACCATTAATTATTTACTGATTATACAGACATAATAAAATCAAACTCAACCTTTTTTCTGGAGAATATCCTCACCTGCTAGTTTTGCAACCCATGGTTTACTTAAAGAAAAAGCTTGTTCAATAGCATCAAAAACTGATACCAAGCGAACTTCAAAGATACCATAAACTTATTTTACTGCCATGAAATGTAAGGCAACATAAGGGAGAGACTATGCACCATGTGAGTAATGTTATCATGGCATCCATTTGTAAACACCATAGTAGCTCAAGTGGGAACAATAATAATCATTTACGCAAATGATCTACATTAAACAGCAGGAAAGCAGATGAGTGAAATACAGTTTAGGAGACTCAAATCCCAGACCCTGGGTGTGATTGGAGTCTCAGATCCTCAGAGACAAGTCTTTGCTTTTGTAAACAAGGTTCAACTCAAATCAAAGCCAGAGAGTTTATTTGCTCACGGGTAAAATATGCTTTATTAACACTGAGCAGTACATGCAACACAATTCCCAAAACATTGTGCTTTTGAAAATATGGATAAGGCTGAACAATGGTCCTTCCAAGATATAACTAAACTATACATTTAACTGGTGCAATGTTACTGATAGAGTCAAGGCTGATGAGGTTACATTAAGCATCTTTATTTCTTCATAACCTAATGGAGGTTTTCTTTGTAGGAGCATGCTGAACTAATATAAGACCACAAAAAAAGTAGAATTGTAAAGTCTAAGCTTACCCTGGCTGCTCTAGTACTAAAAGAATTTAATAGCAGAGATGGTTAAATGTGAAATTATTTAAAAACTATCAGAGAAGGTCAGTGTTCTTACTCTCAAATCCAACATAAAATTAAATCACACAAGCTAACACTAGGTGCTAGAATAAATGTTGGAAAAAGGACAGAATTTGGACAAATAAAACTAACCTTTCAGTGTTTGAGCAGGACATTCACCCAGACATAGCAGAAGTGAGTTTAATAAAAGGGTGGAATATTACCAAGATGAAGAAAATTACAAGATATGGAGTAACACAGAACAACAGCTAAAGCCAAGACAAAAATGACGAAGAAACTGTCTGAGAAAGTAAAAAAAAAACAAGAACTGGTAGAAATGGTGATAAAGGAGGCACTGAGTTGAGGAAGAAGAAACGGTTGAGTGTGAGATGTTTTTTTTTTTTTACTCTCATCCCACCTTTCCTATCATCCTTTTCTGTAGCGTTCTGCTCGGATGCCTCATAGAGAAGCGGCAGAAGCAAATCTGCTTTCTGCACCCGCTCCTTTCTACAAATTAGTTTAGGCTGCACCTAAATAAACTCGTAGCTCAGAGTTCCTACCTCCTCTCTACCAGAGCAAAATATGCAAAGCCAGATTTCTGGAGTTCATTTATGGTCTTACAGACAAACAGATGGAATTGTGCCTAATCTGAACACCACAAATCCTCAAATTCACAAGAACTTAAAAAATAAATAAAAGTGCACTACTGCAAATGAAAAAATGAAAGAAATTAAAACGGCCAATGTCAATGTCAATTATGACATTAAAGTAGCAGATAATTGTCACGTGAAGACAGATGGATCTAATTTAATGCATGAAATATGTATTCACGCTCTATTCCCTCAATAAAATCAAATTTGAACAATTTCCTTCAGAATTCACATAATCAGTCGATAGAGAGGCAACATGTGCATAATTTAATCTCAGAATAAATTCAGATGTTACTATAAGGCCTCAAAGGCTTTCTGGGAACTACTAGAGAGCAAACAGCATCATGAAGACAAAGCAATAGGGCAGACAACTTCAACCCTAGCAAGATGTTAATCCCCCTAAACGGATGTGCAAGGCGTCAGAGTCAGAGAAGCAGCCAGACTTTTGTTAACCCAATTGGAGCTGCAGAAATCCACAGCTCAAGTGAGAGAATCTGTTACATGACAACTACTATTCATGCAGCAATCAACTTTCGGGCCTGCATGCAATTAATGTGTGTGGAGGAAAACTCTGAACAGAAAATGCCTACGGTGAAACATGGCGACAGCAGCATTGAACTGTGGGATGCTTTTCTTTAGCACGCACAAGAAAACTTCTCAGAGTTGATACAAAGATGAATCTAACTAAAATCCAGGAACAATACTAGAAGAAAATGTACAAGCTTTAAAACATTTTAATAGCAGAGCAAACTTAAACATAAAGCTTTTTTGTGTGTAGGTATGTCTCAGTCAAAGTCAGATAGACATAAATCTGATTGTGAATTCACCGCAAGATGTGAAAACTGCTGTTCTGACATTCTCCACCCAATTTGACTGAGCTTGAGCTATTTTGCATAAAAGAATGAGTAAATACATCCTTCTCTAAGTGTGCAAACTGGCTGAAATAGACCTCAAAGTGACTTACTGCTAATATTTCAGTGAAAGCTTAAGATATGTGCACATTATTTTCTGTGAAGAATTTGGAAACCTCTGAACCCTTATCCTTCCACTACATTATGAACTACTTTTCATTTATGTATTACGTAAAATTCCAATACAATATGTTGAAGATTGTGCTTATTTTGGGACATAATGTGAAAAGTTCAAGGAATATGAACAATTTTGAAAGTTCTGCATATCCACTAAGGTGTCTATGTAATGTCCCATTTTTCTGCGCTTATGCTGTGCAGGAAGTCTCAGTTTCCCTGCTCTGGCAACTAGTGGTTCTGTTAAATGAGCTGTATTACACTATAACTCACAGAAGGAAAGCGTTTTACCCCTTCTCCAATCTAGCTGAAAAAATATCTCATCACAGTGTCTTCTCTGTGATCTCCACAGGGACCATTATACTGCAGTTAAATTATAGGCTCACAGCCCCAATGAGGAAAAAGATTTTGACTTTCTATCTCAATAAAAAATAATTGTCCTGAGTAAAGTTAAATAACTATTAAAAACAGAACAGCATTAATTCAATAGTTTTAAGCAATGGGCCTGTATCATCTCTAAAATAGTTCCTGGTACATCCTATTGACTTTAATAGTCCCTTGTTGGGAAAATAAGGTTAAATGATATCATTTTTGTGTGTGCTTAGGATTTTTTTGTTTTATACTTCTGATTCACATAACAATGGCGTTCTTTACATTATTGAGTTTGATGCATTTTTGGTCCCTGAATATACTTTGCATTTGAGCACTCACCAGCATTTCACCCCTACACCAGTTCGGCATCATGTCCTTGTGCCCTGCAGCGGCGGCTTACGGCGGTGCTTTGTCGTAAAGTAGTTCCCAGTCTAAATCAGCTCCTGTCATTCCTTCATGACACTTATTTTAATTTGCAATCAATATGATCACTGAGGTCACCAGGAATAATTAGGATCATTAATAAGTAATTTGCATGACTTTTGCCTCAAAATGGTGGCTGTTACTATTTACTTACATTGTTTATGCTAAGCTACAATAGCGTCAGATTAGAAGAATGAGTAAGCTGGTTAGAAAATGATTTTTCTCACATATCTAACTCTGGAGAATATGGCAACAAACAAAGTACATTTAGGGGTGGAATATCCCCTTAAAGAGTAGGATCAACACAATGATATGACAATATGGTGAGCACACTTGTTATTTTCAAAACATAAGCAAAGGGCAAAGGATTATTCTTGGAGGAGAAAGAGAACAGAATGGCCATGAAGAGTATGTTTCTTTATCAGGCAATGCTAATGGATCACCCTCTCTGCACCCAGGAAATTATCTCAGCATTGTGCTCCCCTTACTAATACATTATTAATTGATTGCAACGTATCAGTTTCAGTTTATTTTGTTTCAGTCACACAAAATATGTTACGATACATTTTTCATACAATCAATCGACAATCCATGTGAGACCAAAACAGGCAGAAGCAAATCGCGTGTTTGCCTTATTTAACCTTTTAAATCAATATAAGTTACCTTACATTATGCAATTGGGACAAGTCGAAAATATACAATATATATTTTACATATCTCTCAAAAATAGACTGGGAAATCATCGTTTTAAATGTAAAGAAAGCATGATAGTTCTTCACCTCTTCGCTCTCTTTATTCCATAACATTGGATTTGATAAATAATGGATGCGTATGGTCATAATACCCAGCATTACTAATCAGACGTATGGCACGTTTCTGTAATAGAACTATATCATTAAGTGTGGTATTAAAGGTATTACCCCCTAGTGCCACATAGAAGGTCAAATAGGGAAGTATTAAGGAACAGTAAATTATAAACAAGGCTTTATTACTGAGAAAATATTTTTATTTTATACTGTATACCAAGTGTTTTTGATATTTTGGCCTTAATATATAGTACATTATGTTTCCATGTGAATTTGGAATCAATCACAACCCCGAGAAATTTTACATTGAAGACTCTTTCAATTTCAATGCCATCTATTTTAAATTTTATCTCCTGAGTCTCTGTTTGACTTCCGAAAACCAAAAACTTTGTTTTAGATTTGTTCAGTGACAGCTTGTTTGTATAAAACCAGATTTTAAGCAGGTCTAATTCCCTTTCTATCAACATGAAAAGTTATTTTAATCTTTTACCTGAACATACTATGGTTGTATCATCTGAAAACATAATAAATTAAAAAAGGTGAGACCAATTACAAATATCATTAATACAAATAATAAAGAGTTTTGGACCAATCACAGAACCTTGTGGTATGCCACATGTTATGTTCTGGAGTCCAGACATTGCAGATTTTACTTGAACACATTGTTGACGATTTTCCAAATAACTTTTAATCCAGGAGAGAAAATTGCCTCGAATCCAATACTTTTCAAGCTTTTTTAATAATTGTTTGTGGTCAATAGTATTGAAAGCTCGCTTTAAATCAATAAACATACCTATTGAAAATTAATTGTTGTCTAAAGCAGAGCTGACCTCTTCATACATATTCATAACGGCATATGTTGTTGTCCGTTTTTCTCGAAAACCATTTTGTTGTTGACATAATTATTGATTTTTTTCCAAAACATCTAACTGTGTCACAAAAAGTTTCTCTAAGATTTTTGAGAATTGTGGAAGGATTGATATTGGCCTGTAATTTTCCATAAGATGTTTGTTACCACTCGTAAATACAGGAATAACCTTTGCTATCTTCATGTTTTCAGGTACAATTCCATACAAAAATAACTGATTACAAATGTGAGACAGTGGCTTTGCAATTAAATCAATAACATCTTTGAAAATCCCTATATCTATTTGATTTATATCAGTTGTTTTTTATTTTTAAGAGATTTCACTGTGTTAATAACATCCCTTTCTGACACCCCACCTAAGAACATTGGCTTCATATTGGTATTTATTGTGTTTCTAAAGAGATCCTTGTTTTTATTCAGGACAGAGATGTTTCGTGCAAGTGATGGTCCCATGTCAACAAAGTAATGATTAAATTCCTCCACTATATTATGTGTATTTTCTACTTTAGTATCTGTATTCTTAAAGAAAAATGTGGTACTTCTTTATCTTATCATTATTTGCATCTTTTTTGTATTGATATTTTGAACAAACATAAACACTGGGAAATGATCTGTTATATCACACAACAGAAGACCACTTGATATTGTATTATGTGTATTGGTAAAGATATTACCTATAAGACTTGCACAGTTTTGATTTACCCTAGTTGGTTTGTCAATTGTAGGTCTTAATCCATAACTAAACATTTCATTCATAAAATCAAAAGTTAATTTCTGTGTTTTCCATTTTAATAAATCAATATTGAAATCACTTGAAATTGGTAAGCTAGTCAGGAATTGTTCTATGTGTGTACCAGGGGCTTTAGAAATACAACATAAGACTATACTTTGATTTTTCTCAATTTTGATCTGTATAGTTATACATCATCTATAACTAAACAATCCATAAACTCACAATAGTAATTCTTTTGAACATAAAATGCAACTCCACCACCCTTCTCATTTTGTCTGTTGATGTTATAAAAATCATAACCTTCTAACATAAATACATCACTTGTTTCATCTGTTAGCCAAGTCTCTGATATGGCAATCACTTGAAATGAGCATGCAGATCTTAAACATTCTTTAATTTGTTCAAAATTTGCCTTGAGACTCCTACTATTAAAATGAATGATGGAAAAACTATTTAAATTAAGATTTTTTAAATTGCTCCTCTGAATAATATGCAGCATTTATATTATATGCACTGAATAAGTGCGTTTCAGGATCAATATCAAAATAAAAATCTTTGCTGCCTGTCATGACAATTTAACCTTAATTCCTTATTTGTTTGAGCGGTGTTATTTCCCCCATAATTACTGTACACCGATAATAATTGTGCATGTTAAAGATGTTGTTAACGTACCATATGGTTCCAAGCAGCATGTCATTCATATTGCTCCAGTTCTTTTAAGTTCTTGATGGGTTTGACTTGACCAGATCCATTCATTTTTATGTAAACTTTTCCATTTCTTGTCCATGTCGATTGGATTTTGTGTTGCTTTCTGAGAAGATGTCCTTGTCTTGCTATGTCACCATTTTTCTTTGTCAAGTGTTTATTTAGATAGATTCCTGTACCCCTCAGTTTGCTGGACTGTGTTAGTAGCTCTATCTTCTGTTTGAGGTTGGCAAACTGTATCCTTCTTAGGAATTGAGTAGCAGATAGAGATACTTTCTTTCTTGAGAGTAATGTTCTGTCTTCTAAAGAAATCAAGAAGTAGCTGCTCCATAGTTTGCAGTTCTTCTATAGGGTTATCTGCTCCTTCATTCTGCCCAACTACAGTCCTGGCATAGCTGCGGTACTTTGTATCCAGCCCAGTGACAATAAAAATCCCTGGCTAGAGATTGTTGCTCCATATCATCAAGTCTATGTTCCAAAATCTCAATCTTTTTATCTCTTTGAATAATTTTTTCCTTTAGTTACCGCACCTCTTCCAGGAGTTGAATTAAGTTGCTTTGTTGTTGGCCAATTTTACTCATCTCTTGTCCCATGAAGTTTAAGGATTGTTTTATCTCTTCAAGTTCCTTTGATAATGCCTTTGTAGTCGCCATAATTAGTCTACAGCTGTTTCAGGTAACTTAGATGAACTGCTCTGAGTTTTTTACAGTAGGCCCAATGCCTGTGCTCTCAAAATACCTCTTTCAGAATTTAATCTTGGTGCAATATTCCCAAAATAGGAACACATACCTCTTCTGCATCCACTATATAGTTGTATTCTTGGTAGATAACTTTAGATTCCATTTATTTTTGTTGGATTGTTGAGAGGCACTGAGCAGAAAGATGCAGCAGCAGATGCAGCAGGAACAACAGTAAAGAAGGGCAGAAGATAGGGAAAGTCACATCACATAATTCCTTAACCCTGATGTGAGTTTAATTCAGTGCTTCATATCCAAGATGATTACAGGTATTAATGTCTAAATAATAATAATGTGAGAATTCTTAGTAGGGGTGTATCCAGGAAGTGTTTAAAGAGGGCTAAATGGGGCCAGTACTTTTAATAACACATAGAAACAAACAGCAGCCTTTTATGTTGTTGTTTTTTTCCTACAGCTTTTGCCGTTTTTTCCTGTAGATAGAAATTGGACCTCTACTCCGTCCGTCGTTGCGTCGGTGATGGAGAGCCCTTGCGTCAACGGATAATGGAGCTGTGTCAATCCATCTCCGTCAAAACGATGAAGCATAAACTGGCCTTAAGATGATACATACTAACACACAGCCTTTCTAAATAGATACAGATCTGCAGCATGAGTTAGCTGTCCTGCACGTTTTAGCAACCTCCAGTCTGAGACACTCCCATGTCTGCCAGTCAGTCGGGCACAGCTCCAATGTTTTTGCAAACTTTGCAGTCTTAAAATGTGCAAATGTTAGAGGTCACTACTATATTTAGTCCACCACTCAATAGATCATTTATAACACAAGAGTACATTGTACTTTTAAATCTTTCAAAAATTGGAAACTCTTAGCATATGTGAATACTAAAGCTTGGTTGGGGTGGTGGGATGGCTTGTGACAGAAAATTTAGCAAATTTTCAAATCCTAAACTTGACAGGTATGGCTATGTAAATAAACTGAATTGAATTGAAATAAAAATATCCTATTGAAAGGAAAGCTTTGTGTGGAATGCAAGTGTGGAGGAATCTAACCATTCTTGCATCTCTTGCTCTGCTTTGGCCCTCTTTTGTTCCAAGTCTTTATACAGCTCATCGGTGATCTTCTTCCTCAGGGCTTCCTCATTCACTGCAGACATATAGAAATAAACGGAAAAGACAAAAAAGTGAGGAAATTAAAGAAAGCCATAATATAAAAAAAAAAGAGAGAGGCAAAGGTTAGAAAAATAAAACTGTTTCAAAAAGCAAGACATTGGCAACACATTTATTGCAGCTTCAAAGCATTTAAATTAAATCTAGAATGCCAAAACTAAATTGATTTGATTTAAGAAATGTGATTTAATAGTATTTATTTTTGCAGCTAATACACCACGAAGATCTATCTACAGACAGAGAAAGTTATTAATGCATTTCAAAATCCCAAGCTATCACTTCCAAAAACTAAAAACGCTCACTGGCTATTGTCATTGACTGCTTTGTTATTGTTATGAAATTGTCTTGTTTTTTGACTATAAATCTGAAAAAAAAGATTCTATAACAGTTTAAATCTATAAAGTCCCACTCTGTAAAATTAAATAAAGAAAAATACAAAAACACCCAACAGCAGTTAATTTAAAGTCTCAATGGCCCACAGTTAGCCCAGCAATAATAACTCGAATGACAAGAAAAAGACAAAGTTAGTCCAGTAATGCCTTTAATCTCAAACAAATCCAAATCAGCTTGGTTTAGGTTAACAATTTTACATTTGTTCAACCCACAGAAACTCTTATACAATGTCCTTTGATAAGAGGAGACCAAAGGAAAAAAAAAAGAATAATGACCATTATAAGTTTCCTTTTGGCAAAAAACAAACATATCAGCACAAAAAACCCATATCATCTGTCAAGCACGGCAACAAAGGCTGATTTTTCATACTTTTGCGAGAACAGAAACTTGGCAGCTGCCTCCAATCGATAGCAAATCTCATCTCAGCTGGCTCATGCAGAAGGTTTATGATTTAAAGCACAGCAGCAAATCAACAACAGAATTCAACGCATTTATAATGGACTAGACTACAGTGTAAAGCTGTTCTGTTTTGGTCCACCAACAAGGGACAGATATTAATCTAAACGCTGTCAATATTCAAAAGATGGTACTCAAAAAGTGATCCAAGCATGAGCTGCATAGAGGATATTCATTTTCCCATTTCCCTGTAGCAGATTTACTCCAACAGATTCATCATAAAGACATTATAGACCTTAACACCAACATTTGCACTCATCACAAGTATGACATAAATTACATCCTCAAAAAAAATTTTTTTTTTTTAAATAAACATTTCCAGTATTCGAAATACAGGTTTATGCATGCATTATCTACTTTTTTCTTAGAAAGTTAATAAAAGTTTAAAATGCCCATAATAGAGTAAAAAAAACAACGTATTTTCCAAATTTTCTAAACAAAATTTCCCTCTATAAAAAAAATGATCATGTTTGGGAATTTATAAACAAGAATCTTCCAACAAGTGGAAAAACAACAACAAAACAATAACAACGGTAACACTGAGGTGAAAACTGCTGCTTGACTTGTCACTGAATTTCCAATATTTCTTTATACAGATGCAAAGAGAAGCACATAGACATCTGTTATCCTAAAAAAAAAAAAGAAAAGAAAAAAACATAGCTCAATACCACCCTGTCAAGACATATTCGTGTCATTGACGACAGACGTATATGACTCCGTGTCCTCACCAGTCTATCTTGGCAGGTAATTAAGCATGAAAGTAAAGATGCCGGCCGGCGACCAGGCCAAAACGTGCTCTGAAGGCAGAAGTGGCATACGGTGTGCTGCAACACTGCGGTGATGAAGGGGGAAGTGTCTGAGCCTGTCAAGATTAGTCTCCCACTGCATTAGTTAGATGGGATAATCCCTATTGTCAGAATCTATTATTACCTGGTAACAGCAGCCAGCAAAAACATCATTATTCCCAGAATAAAATTAACACAAAGAGAAAACAATAAGGTTGCGGTAAAGCAAAAACTATTTGCTTAAATCAGATTCCAAAGGCATGGATACAAATACAGTACTAAGTGAGTGGACTTTCTTAAATTTTACCAGGGTGCCGTCTGTGTAATTTTTCAAAGGCTGTACCAATAATCATGCTGTAATGTAACAATTAGGATGCATAAAATATATTTTTTCACATATGCCAGACACAGATAACGCTGAACGCCTATAAAATATTAAATTAAGAATTTGTTTTTCATTTGATCTTTTATATTTGGAAACACTCAACAAATAAAGAGTGGAGTTGGGCAGATCATTTTCACCACAGAGAATAACCTCGAAGATAGCCTAGTGTCCAGAGCATCCAGAAATATTATCCATCATGTTTGACAGCAATTCGAAGTGCCATTCATCTTAAAAGAACAGGAGTCTGAAATTCTGCCAGAGGAGCTGCCATGATCAGTGTTGATACAATCAAATCAGGCTAATATAAAATTATGGAAGCAGCTCCAATTTTAGACAAAAAACACTCAAATTTACTACAGTACTAGCTCTTTGGAAAGGAAGATTTTATTTTACTTATTACAGTTAATGACCGATAACTGGTTAATAACTCAATGATTAAATAAATATTCAATTATGTTAAAGATTATAAATGCTCTTCAATTTATCATCCTTAATTTTTTAATCAGAAAAAAAATTGTGTGGATATCATTTTAAAAAAGAATTATAACCTTCTTTCTTTTGAGCACTTATTTTTTTTTGGAGGGATGGAGGCAGAAACAATGTGAAACATAGTGAGTCATCATATTATAATGACCCCTGATGAGTCCTTATATTTTAATAACAAGAAAAATACAATAAAATTGTTTAGAATTATTCTCCTGCCGTAAGGTGAACCTCTCCTCCAGAGTCCAAAGTGTTTCTAACCTCTAATAGGTTTTGGTTCAACGACTGTCTTGCATTTAGTCCCATCTTCTGATCAGTTCTCCTACCTTCGCTAAAGAAAAGCCTCCCAATGTTGATGCTGCTACTATCACACAACTGTGGTCATTTTTTTGTGTAATGTTACCGCAAATCATATTACTTGCAGGCAAACCAATGAAATTACAGTCTGACCGAAGGACTTTCCAACACGTGCTGTGTCCTACATGACTCGTGGGAAACTAAACCTTTTGTAGTGCTTATCCATGAATGAAAGATCTGTGATGTATATGACTAACAGCTGGTATGTCAACAGATTTTCCTACCGGAGTTGTCCATCTCTGAAGCTCTTCCAAAGTTACCATGAGCCTTGATTTCTGAATTAATTCATCATGAGCAGTTGATCTGTCAGATTAAGTGGACAGAGATGGCTTGATAGATTTGCAGTGGAATATTTCTCTTTTCCCTTTGGTATGGAACTGAATAGCCCTCTATGTGATGTTCAAACTTTTATAAAAAAAATTCAGAAATAGGTTTCAACAACTTTTTCAATAAGTAAAAAAAAAATCACTCTGATACCCTGTTTTCATACCATAATATGTCATTATGCTCTGTTGATGTATAACTGTGTCAATGGCTAAACTTAATTATGTATGAGGCTTTTGAACTTTGTTTATTCAACCATTAAATACACATACCGACTCACAAAGCGCAGTCTAAAGTATATTTTCATGGTCCTCGAAATTCAAGAAATCTTAGACAATTATTAATTTCCTCTCTGGTTTTCCAAAGAGAGGCTTCAGATTGCTAGCAAGCCCACAGGGTCAACCACAGCACAGGTACTGATATGATAAACACCGTCTGGGGTCCTTGAGGGACGCTGTTTGGGTAAGCGACAATTCCAGATTGACAGAGACCTTGTCAATCTTAAGTAGGACATGTAAATGTTAAAAAGATTAAAAGCTCATCATCTTTTTAAACGCGTCTCCCTCTTTTTTCCTTTCTACCAATCACTAGGTCCAGTGGAAGAATCCACAGAGGAGGCGGCGAAGCAGCGGAGCTCAGGCTATTGGCAGTAGAGATAATAGACAAAGGCAAATTACATTTCTCATCAGAAGTTTCATTAACCCCGGGACCCACATGGAGGGCATAATCTGTAACATTACCACTTCCTCACGTTTCTACCTTGTGCTTTAGTCGAGTCACCACACACCTTCCACAATGCCCAAATAATACCAAAAGGGAAAGGAAAAAGTACCAAGAGCAGGTTTCCAACTTAGGATAGTACAATTGCAGTCCTATCATTTCCTCCTTCAATCAGACTTCGTTAGTGATTCAAACTCAAGTTACATAGCGAATAAAGCTAGTTTTGGTTATTTTCTTTGAATGAGAAGGAAGCTTGGAATGGGACTAAGATATTTCATCAATGACCACTTTATGTATTCATGCTTCCACCACATTTTTTCTTTGTCTTTCTCATCTTTTCATTCTTTTTTCTACCCCCAGGAGACATTTTTAAACAGACTATTAGTCCAGGACTGTGTGTGGGCACTGGCATATGAATATTTATAGCATATTGGAGAAGGTGTAGGAGGTTCAACCTTGACTATGGTGTAATCAGCACACATACTTACTCAGGGTGTGATTTAGAGACAGCCGACCTGCTGAGAGCCTCACTCGATACCAAACTCTCGTGGACACACATAATCAATGTCTGCCTCATTAAGGTCACACCCTTTGAGAATTGTGCTGAACTTTGTAACATGTTTAACGAGATTCACATTCACCTTACATTTTTATTCCTTAACAAAAAAAGAGCGTACTCAAGCATGATCACTCGTTTAAGCAGACTTTTTCCACCACTTTTACGATAGTTGGAACGTAGTACCTCTCACTCTCTGAAGTGACCTCTCAAGGCAAACACTGTGAATGTCAATGCATTGTGTACTTGAATAATGAACTAAATAAGTCATATGCTAAGTTAAATTACAACTGCAGCAACAGAGTTATGGAAAAGGTATTTGCCACCGATTTCAAACCAAACTAGTGCCGTGTAAAAATGTCACCACCCCTTGAACCGAAAAACTGGTTTTGCCACCCTTGAGGGCAACAAGTGATTTCAATAAATGTGATCCAGAATCAATCAAATCAAATCAAACTTTATTTATAAAGCGCTTTTCAAACAAAGAAAGTTACTCAAAGTGCTTTACAGATTTAAAATAACCCCAAAACCCCCCCTTCAAAAAATAAAATCATCAGTGCAAATAGAACCCCCTCCCAACCCAACCCATCAACCATACTCACTCACAAACACACTTAGAAGCTACAAAAAGCGGGCTGAGTACAGATGAGCCAGGAAATGCCATCATGGAGCCATCTGCATCAGCAGCAGCAGATCAACAGCAGCAGCCAAGGCTCCCACCCAGGGCGCCCAGAGGAGGGAGGGCTGGTACCCCCACCTCCACCCAAGCGCTACCTGGGGGGCACCCAGGCAGCCACAGCCGACCACCGCCCCCGATGCAGGGGGCTCCCCAGAGAGGAAACACTGGCAAGAAAGATTAAAATACATTAAAATATAAAGTTAATAAAATATAAAGTATATAAAGTATAAAACAATAAGTGTAAAACAAATAATAAAAATGCAAAGCAGATTAATAAATAAACAGTTAAAAGCTGAACTAAAAATTAAATCAGGTAAAACATGCTGAGCGATTAAAAATATATTAATAAATAATAATTAGTTAAAGGCTAAGCTAAAAAGGTGAGTCTTGAGTCTGCTCTTAAAAACATTAATGTTCTCTGCGGCCCTGAGGTCCTCTGGCAGCCTGTTCCAGAGGTGAGGGCCATAATAATGGAAAGACGCCTCACCATGAGTCTGTGTCCTGACTTTGGGGATGATAAGGAGACGGCTGCCAGAGGAGCGCAGAGACCGCGAGGGTTCATACGGTAAAAGCATTTCTGACAGATACGAAGGCCCAAGACCATTAAGACACTTAAAGACAATTAAAAGAACCTTAAAATCGATCCTAAAACATACGGGGAGCCAATGCAGTGATTCTAAGACCGGTGTAATGTGCTCCCGCCTCCTAGTCTTCATCAGGACACGAGCTGCTGAATTCTGTAGAAGCTGTAAACATGAGGTAGTCTTTTTGGGAAGACCAGAAAGCAGGGCATTACAATAATCAATTCTACTGGTGATAAAAGCATGCATTAGCGTCTCCGTATTGGCCCGAGAGAGAATGGGGCGGACTCTGGCGATGTTCTTTAGGTGATAAAAACCTATTTTGGTGATGTTTTTAATGTGAGGGATAAAAGTCAGCTCAGAGTCAAAAATCACACCCAGGTTCTTCACTTGTAAAGAAGAATTAAAAGACAATGATTGTAGTTTTGGTAAAAGCTTTTCTCTCTGAGCCTCAGGACCGATAACTAAAACCTCAGTTTTGTCCTGGTTGAGCTGGAGAAAGTTTTCAGCCATCCAGGATTTAATGTCTAAAATGCAGTTAAAAAGTGCATCCATTGGCCGTGTGTCATCAGGAGACATGGAGATGTACAACTGTGTATCATCAGCATAACTGTGAAAGCTAACTCCATGTCGCCTGACAACACTGCCAAGAGGGAGCATATACAGGTTAAAAAGCACTGGGCCTAAAACTGAACCCTGGGGAACACCACAAGTGATCTTATGGACCTTAGAGGAACAGGTATCTAAACTTACCGTAAAAGTCCTGTCTGTGAGGTAGGATGTGAACCAGTTGTGAACAGCACCAGAGAGGCCGATCTGTTTTAAACGAGTTAAAAGAATAGTTTGGTCTACTGTATCAAAGGCAGCGCTTAGATCCAGAAGAACCAACACTGTCACCTTTTTAGCATCATAGTTTCATCTAAAATCATTTAAAATCTTTAAAAGCGCCGTCTCTGTGCTATGGTTCATCCTAAAACCAGACTGAAATTTCTCTAGGACATTATGAGCGTTAATAAAATCATTAAGTTGAATAAAAACAAGTTTTTCTAAAACTTTGCTTAAAAATGGTAAGTTAGACAATGGCCAACTCTTCTTTGCAAACTTGCTTTCATTTAGCCACCAGGAAGTATGCATGGCCTGTTTAAGGTCACACCATCACATCTGAACTGAATATAAGTCTAGAATTTGACTAGGCCACCATAAACCCTTCATTGACTTTTGCCATTTAGAGGTGGCATTACTAATGCGCTTTCATTTATTGCCCTGCTTCATATCCCAATAGAAACTGAGCCTAAGGTTTCTAAATGATGGATCGACATTTTCCTTTAGACTTTTTTGTTTCATAGCGTAAAGCAAGTCGTCCCAAATCCAGAAGAAGCAAAGCAACCATAATACATCACACTACAGCCACCATGTAAGTAAACACAAGCAAAGTGCTATCCAAATTAGAGAAATAAAACAGTGGCTATAAATATGTTTAATATATTCTAATCTTTCATGACATGAAGATTATTTCCAGCGATAATACAGTTGGCAAATTTTACATAACTAAGTAAGATAATGCTATATGTACATATTTATCTTTTACTAGAAAACTAACTCAAACAATAGACTTACACAGCATGAAAAATTTTTTACTAGTTTGATACTGAGGCCCAATGGTCCTTCAGGCTTTTCGTGTTGAAGATACATAAATAAATTCTTTTAAGGCTCTTTCAAATAACCAGTTCAATGGTGAAAACCCAATTTTTTTCTGAATATTTAAAGTGGGACTTCTCTCTTGCTCGTTTGGCTATCATTGTCTATCTCTAAGTGCACCTCCTTAGTTTCATGGTACTTTAAGCAAATACACTAACATTTTAAACATGAACTAACTGAGACATTTGTCTTTATTTGCCTTAACACTGCCACTCATGTCTGGAGTCTAACTGAACCGTCTGCAAATAAAAAAAACTTAAAAAAAACTCCATTGAGCAGAGCACTGGGGACCCCCAAGAATGTGTGCTAGGTCCATTGCTGTTCACACTATTAGCACTTCATGTGTGCACCCACTGATGATGAAAACTTGATAATTAAAGTTGCAGGTGTCATTAACCCCTTAAACCCTAGGCTTATTTTGAAGCTTATTACTTGAAAAATGCTTACCCATGAAAAATGTGTATATTTAATCAACCAAAAGGAGTATTTGAACACTTTTGGCGTCATTGTAAAGGTAACATTGAGTAGAATTGATAGCTATGTCATTATGCATTTCTATATCTGTTGTGTAAAAGTTATATTTTTCATTTTAATATCACATAGTGTTCAGTAGACCTAAAACATTTTTAGGCATCTTTCTGGTGACATTTATTAGATATAAACAGTGAAAGCAGCAAAACAAAGTTATGTCCGTACGTCTTGCGCCATCTTGTGTCATAAGACGGTCTTGCCGACTGACAATCTTATTTTACGCATAAGACTTTCCCCCGGAGCTGATTGGTCAATTTGCATGAGTGACACCATAATTGGAATCGTAGAAGCCAATAGAATAACGCCAAAACTTGCAAAACAAGATTGACAATACAGTCAGCCAACCAGGGAGCCGAGAACAGAGCCTAGGGGAAAAGCCAGTCTCATCTGTGAATTCACTGCAAACACTTCCTAGGAACCAAAAATTATACAGGAAACACCTGGAAGGTTTTAAATGGTGCACAAGTGATGGAATTATCAGAAAATAGCGTTTATTTTTCGAAGAAATATTTTTCACACGGCAAAACAGCAAAGGTAAGGCTATATTTTCAACTGTGATTCTGAAAAGCAATTTTTTGTTTCGTTATACTTTGGCTTATATGTCTGCGGTGCTTTGGCGTAGCGTTTTGGGAGATGTATCTTTGGAATCGGTAGAGTCTCTGCTTTAATTTGAGTGGTTGATTGTGCGTTTGGCACAAAGGCTTGCTGCGGTAGAGGCCGGAATGTGGCGGCTGGGTTGATGAAACTATGATAATACGAGTACGTTTACAAATATTTATTTACATGGCATCTGAGTTGTGTTTGTGGTTGGTAAAAATAGGTTAGAAAGCCTTGTATCGCATGGTCTTCTGTTTAATTTGATGTGCATTATTATAATTTTTTCTGTCAGATATGTTGTCTCAAGCCTGTTAAAAAAATAATTCCCAGAGTCCCCCAATTGGGGGACCCTCGGGTTTAACAGGTTAAATCAATGAAAAAGGACGTGTGTTGCTGGGATAACAACCTACTGCTCCACATTAACAATAAAGACATGATTACCAACTTCTTTATGTTAAACAAGCCATTAACATCAGCAACCATGTAACAGAGATAGCAGAAAGTTTGCAGATGACACCACCGTCATTGGACTCATCTGTTACGGCGACGAGTCTGCATACAGAAGGGAAGTGGAACAGCTGGTCCTCTGGTGCAGTCAGAACCACCTGGAGCTAAACCCGCTCAAAACTGTGGAGTTGACAGTGGACTTCAGGAAGAGACCCCCCATCATCATCTCCTCTCATAATCACCAACAGGTCCGTCCCCACAGTAGAGTCTTTCAGGTTCCTAGGATCCACCATCACACGGGACCTGAAGTGGACCTCCCACAGATTCTATAAGGAAGAAGGCCCAGCAAAGGCTGTACTTTCTGCGTCACCTCAGAAAGTTCAACCTGCCTCAGGAGCTGCTGACCATCTTTTACAAAGCAATAGTCCAGTCTGTCCTGACCTCATCTATCTCTGTCTGGTTCGGATCAGCCACCAGGCAAGACAGGGACAGACTGCAGAGAACAGTCAGGTCCTCAGAGAGGATCATAGGTACTGATCTTCCCACCATTCACGACCTATTCCGGGCCAGGGTCAGGAAGCGGGCCAGAAAAATCACCACTGACCCCTCACACCCTGGCCACAACCTGTTTAGGCTCCTCCCCTCAGGCCGGCGTTACAGAGCGCTGTACGCTAAAACCACCCGACACAAGAACAGTTTCTTCCCCGAGGCTGTCGCTCTGATGAACTCTGAATAGTCACAGAGTGTGAGTCCATTCACATGAACAATAAACTATAACTCTGCACTGCTGTATATACTCACTGTACAATAACCCCGGTTTGGTGTATATATTATCCTTTATTATTTATTTGTATTGATTTTATTTCCTTTTTTATTTCACTTATTTAAGTTCTGTACTGGAGAGAAAAGTTGCCGGAGTCAAATTCCTTGTATGTGTCATACTTGGCCATTAAAGCTGATTCTGAAAGCATTAAATTCCATGGAGTATAATTCAATGTTGATGTGGTATGAACCCAGCATAGACTTTACTAGTGTTAACATTTTGTGATTTATGTTATTAGAGTTACTCTATATTTTATGGGTTTAATATATTTGTTTTTACTTAAATCTGAAGAGTACAAGAGGGAAAAAAAAGTTTTGCTTCCAACAAATCGCTTTCCAATGACAAAAGTTTTGTTTTTGTTTTTTCCAAGGCCAAAACCCATGCAGAAATACTTTTTCTTATATTATTGTTTTACATTTTTTGGGAGGTAATGCCAGTTACAAAGCTATATGACCATGTGAAAATAAATTTAAAAAAAACACACAAAAAAACTTGTGCATACTTGTAAAATTCACAAGTGTTTGCTTAAAGAACTTTTTCTGATTTTAATGTCTAGCAATATGCAATACTTATGGATTTAAAATGAGCATTTCTCCGCATGGTTTTACACAAACGCTCCAATATTCTCCAGTCACAGCACTACGGCCTACTGCAGGCAAGAAACAGATTGCTCTTAAGAACTTAAAAAATTGTTAAAAAAAAGAAAAAAAAGAACGAAAGTGAACATTTAATGAGGCCTGTAAGTTTGTTGTATTAAACTGGGAAGGTGTCGTTTTAATCACTGGAGTTAGTGTGGCGTAGCATAACTTGGCCTTTTTTAATTACCTTACTGAGTGAGCACAGTCAAGGATGGAGTGGTCTGCCCACATCATGGATGCCATCCTAAAAGGAATCTACTCCCACGGTTGCTTCTGTACAATGTAATGAGCAGGTAACATTCAAATGTCCTCTACCAGATTACAAAACGGATAACATAACTGACATTAATAAGGCAATAACTGTAAAACTTTCCACATTGTGGCTCAGGTATAAATACAGATACTCTATTAAAAGCTGCAATTCTTCTCACTTCAGAGGATTAAATCCAGCTCAACTTTTCATATAGTTGCCCAGATAGGATCTCTAAAATAACAATTATTTATTAAATGACAGAATAACGAGCAGGATACATTTTTAGAGATGCTTTCTGAACTTCTTAAAAATAATGAAGTTTTAAAATATATTCTTAGTATTTGGTTAAACACATAACTCTGGTCAAGCACTTTGGATATACTTTTTCAAGCGTTTAACAATAGAACTGACCCATTCGTCCTGACAGAACTCAAGTCAGGTTCCTTGCTCCTGCACATCTTTTCTGCTCTGTCGGCAAATTGTCACTCGCATTCAGATCCCTTCTTCTTTAGAACCAATCCACAACAATGACTTGGCTGCCCGTAAATCACTTTACAACTCAGCTGGTCGAATTCTTAAAATCTGCTCTTCCAGAAGAACCATAAATTCCACAGCTTTATCTTCCACATCCATTAACTTTTGGTTAGTGATCGTAAGAAAGTATAGCATGTAGTTTGTTACTGAATTTAAAAGGGGATTTTTTTCCAGGGCTTATTGCAATGACCATTATTCAGAACAATAGAAAGAGGAAAGAATTCTGTTTAGATTTACATAAGAGAACTAAAGTCTCTGCATTCAAAAAAATACAAAAGGGTGCTTTATATACACTGCATCCGGAAGGTATTCACAGCGCTTCAGTTTTTCCACATTTTTTAAGGTTACAGCCTTATACCAAAATGAATTAAATTCATTTTTCCCCTTAAAATTCAACACACAACACCCCATAATGACAATGAAAAAAGAAATGTTTAGATTATTGCAAATTAAAAAAAACAAACAAACAAAACTGAGAAATCACATGCACATAAGTATTCACAGCTTTTGCTCAGTACTTTGTTGATGCACCTTTGGCAGCAATTACAGCCTCAAGTCGTTTTAAATATATTGCCACAAGCTTGGCACGCCTATATTTGGGCAGTTTTGCCCATTCCTCTTTGGAGTACCTCTCGAGCTCCATCAGGTTGGATGGAAAGCGTCGGTGCACAGCCATTTTTAGATGTCTCCAGAGATGTTAAATTGGGTTTAGGTCTGGGCTCTGGCTGGGCCACTCAAGAACATTCACCGAGTTGTTCTGTAGCCACTCCTTCCATATTTTGGCTGTGTGCTTAGAATCATTGTCCTGCTGAAAGGTGAACCGTTGCCAGAGTCTGACGTCAAGTGCGCTTTGGAGCAAGTTTTCATCCAGGATGTCTCTGTACATCGCTGCATTCATCTTTCCCTCTATCCTGACTAGTCTTCCAGTTCCTGCCGCTGAAAAACATCCCCACAGCATGATGCTGCCACCACCATGCTTCACTGTAGGGATGGTATTGGCCTTGTGATGAGCGGTGCCTGATTTTCTCCAAACGTAACGCCTGGCATTCACTCCAAAGAGTTCAATTTTTGTCTCATCAGACCAGAGGATTTTGTTTCTCATCATCTGAGAGTCCCTAAGGTGCCTTTTAGCAAACTCCAGGCGGGCTGCCATGTGCCTTTTACTAAGGAGTGGCTTTAAGCGTATCCTTTCATAGTAAAAGACATGTAGCACCGACCATCTGTAGCTCACATACCTGCTTCATTTCACTCTTTATTAGATGAGATAAGAATTGTTCTCAAAACTCCGGTCTATTTTTGTGCCTTAAATTCAATTTGTTGGAGTCTCAAGGACAAGTTACCTCTTTTGTCAGATCAATGCCCAAGATGTGTGTGTAGGTAAACTTCTAATCATATTTGTACCTTTTCATTAGGCTTTTTTTAGTAAAGTGTAGATGTTTTATAAGTCACGTTGCTAGATATAGACAGCACCTAGTTTGTTTCTTTCAGCTACAACAGCGGTCAGAGGAGACGAACTCTGAAAAGTAAAGCTGGGATCCAAAAAGAATAAGGAGAAAAACCTCCTGAAGACGCTGCTGGTCCTCAATCATTATGTTGTACTTTCAGTAGCTTTTTTTTATTACAAAAATAATTAATCATGTCATTAACAACTGGTGGATGGCAACAAATGATTATATGACAGTAGTTACTCCAAGGCCAATTTTTTAAAATTAAGACTAATTATAATTGCTGTGAAAAGTTGGAGCCAAACAGCTTAAGGTGGCTTACAGTTAACACCCACACAATAGGGACAATCAAAATGAAATGCAAAACCAATCTACTGCATGTTCAGTCCTACATAACCTCTGCCTTCTAATTACACGTTACTTATACCATATCTAAAAAATGTCATGACAAAAACATAACCAAAAAAAATGTTTGATTTGATAAATTATCTTTTATTCTTTTTATAAGCTAATGAAGCTGCTTCTAAAGTAGATTTTTGTGTAAATCTACTAAATAAAAGACAATTACTGATGTGTCAGAGGTAAAAGTTCCTACATTTTCTCCCAATAAGCTTAATTAAAATCCAACTAACTGTAATGGAAAACATAAAAATGTATGTTTCACAAACAGATTAATCTGTGCAGGTAGAAATGAAACTCACCTGCTGGTGACGCAGCAGGTGGTGAAACTGGACTTGACTGAGGCACTGCCGCTGGCTGGGGTGCTGGAGCAGGTGATAATGGTTCCGCACTGGGCTGGGAAGGAGGTGCAACCGTTTCACAAGAGGCGGTAAACTCAGGCAAGGGAGCTGTAGTTAAAGGTTCAGCGGGCTGCAGGGGAAAAGAGTCCCCTGAAGGAAGCATGGATGCTGGCAGGGTGATGATAGGGTTGAAAACGGGAGGAGAGGAAAGGGATTCCGAATCCGATTTAGGGACACACGGCGAAGCAAGAGGGTCAATAGCATGTGAAGGAGCACCAGGTTTGATTACTGAAGGAGAAGCAGCAATGGATTGAGTGAGAGGAGGAGACGCTTCAGTTACAGCAGGAGGAGATGCAAGAGGAGTTACGGTTTCCACCAAATCTGAAGCGTGGCAGGAAACAGAAGCGGCGGGTGCAGGAGGGGTTGTTACAGACTCAAAAGCAGAAGCAGCAACAGTGTTAGCCGAAACTGAGGGAGATGAGTGAGAAAGCACCAAATCAACTTTGGCGTTTTCTGCTACCTGTTGTGTGAGAGGTTTAAGAGGAGGCGGTGCCACAGACTCGGTAGCAGATGGAGCCGGAGGTGCTACGGGTTCTACGGAAGGAGGGGGAGGAGGAGGCAAGGAGGTGGCGAGGTCAGCAAGGAGTGCAGGAGACGGAGTGAGGGTTGGTGCCTTTGTGGGGGGACTTTGCTGTTTTCCTGGAGGAGCGGCTGGTTCTTTCATACGCTTGATCACATTTTCAGAAAGCTGTAAACAACAAAGTGAAAATTTTTAAAAGAATGTAACCAAACAATAATGTAAGTATAAGACGTGATTTCCCACAAAAAAAAAAACTTAATCGTACAGAACAATCACACCTTTTCACAAACATATTCTTTGGCCTTCAACTTCTACATTAATTGGAAGCTACTGTGACAAACTTGAGTCGAGACTTTGCAGAACCAACTTTTACTCCAATCACAGCTACAATTCTTTCACACGAGTTCGCACATTTAGAGGAAGAAAAAAAGTACTGCCCATACTTCTCAGGGAGATTGTAGGCCTGATTGTATGTTTCCGTTTCTGACCTTCTGGAAGGTGAAAATCCACCCCAGTGTCTTGTATTTTGCAACTTCTTAACAGGTCTTATACCATGATCTCCCCGTCTTTAGCTCCATTCATCGTTTTATCTTCTCTGACCAGTTTATCTGTCCCTGCTGAAGAAAAGCATCCCCACAGCATGTAGCTGCTACCACTATGAATAACCCCCCCATTGCCTTTTACATGTAGGCAACTAAGTCACATTTTGGAATCATCTTACCAAAGCACCTTCATCCACATGTTTCCCGTGTCCTCGCCACGGCGTGTGGTAAACATGCCTTACCCTTGCCATTATCGGATTACGGACTGAACAGTTCTCTGTAAAAAATGTTCAAAGCTTGGGATGTTACTTTATAATCCATGAAACGCTGTATTCTGATTGAACTTCATGCTATATAAGATATGAAAAATAAATCAGCAAACTAGCTTACAAGTGAGTCAAGCTATTTTTGATCCCAATAATTCATACACAAGTTCTGACAAAAATTAGATATATTCTTCACAGAAGGAGATTGTTTGATGTGCCTGGGAATCACAAACACACTGCAAATGCAAAGACAGCCGCTGCAAGGGATTGTCTGTCTACTGCTCAAGATACATGGCATTAATACAGAAATATATTAAATATGTAAAAAAATATGTTTTTTTTTCTTGTTTCTTTGATATTAAAGAACACATTTCTGAACAAAACCATAATACAGGAGAGGGGTTGGAAAACTAAAGAGCAGGTGCAGCATATATTAACTGTAAATATGCACTAGCTTTCAGTCAGTGTTCAGGAGATAAAGCTGCTCTGCTGGGAAACCATCTCATCTGGTGGTCATCGAAACATTTTACAAGCAAATCAACAGGAATCCGAAGCTAACGTCGCGCCGCTTCCATCTGGTCTGTGCAAACCATTCCCTTTGGGTCATCTCCTGAACATTTTAAGAGTGGCATATATTTAAAAAGGCACATCATGTCCCCTTTCAAGAAAAGTGAATAGTAACTGATGAGAGGAACTACTGGTGCTAGTCTGAAAGCAAAATGATTTCCAATTCTTCGTGAAACAGCAGTTTGGTTATGGGGGGGGGGGGGGGGTGCTCCTAAGCTACAGCCAAGTTTCTCTTGACAAGATTAGATCGCTTCTTAATGTGGCGCCACAAGCAGGTAGGGAAATCACCACCATTCTTAGCTGATTTTGGCCCCCCAACAGAGCTTTATTTATATTCTCTGAACACTGTGAATGCTTTTTATACTGCAGACGATGAACTTCCAAAATTCTGCCATGAATATTGGGGAACATAATTATTGCATTCTCACCTGCACGTCTAAAAACTTTAATTTAAGCTGTTGATAGGTAAACATTTAGCTGGCTGGCACAATGTAACAGATAGAAATACAAAGAAAAAAAAACAAAGTTATCCGTCTTCAATATCCCTTTTTTTATAATTTACCAGACCTGGTAAACATCTATATCAAATTCCATACATCTCTAGTTTCCATAGGAAATCTGGGTGCATCAAAAACATGCAGTGCACCCGCCCTCAGTCAATGCCCTAATTCACTTTAAACTGTTAATATAATGGTAGGTTAAAAAGGCAATTCTATTCCATTTACAGTAAACAAATTATATAGGGATGTAACAGAACTAAACAAAAGCTTTCCCACCCTGCTCTAACAACTCAGTAATAATAGAGTCAAGCTAACTCAAGTGTTATGTGATCAGCTAAAGCCTCTCAGGCTATATTTAACATCAACCGAGAGGCACAGGTGAATTTGTAATGGCAGCCTAACAGCCCAGGCTGCTAATAAAAACACATTATTGCATATTGTCTTCTGGACAATAAGATAATTAAAGGAGAAACAAAACAAAAATGAGAATGGAGTCAACACAATCTATTTTTAAGCCCCACAGTCCTTGAACACATCTGCAACTTTAAGTGCTTCAAAGATTAAACTGTAAACTGAAATAATTTTTTTTTCTCTCTTTTTCCACTGTGAATTAAACTTTCAGCATGAAACGAGTCTGAGTACAGTGATATCGATCTTGTTTAGCCTGTTTTAATTTTATATGCACAGAGGGCTTACAGTCTGAATTAGTGACAGCATCTCTGCCTTTTCATTAAAGCAACAACACCTGTTTCTTTCAACAGGTCTGCAATGTAACTTACCCGTATGCCCTTCACCACTGTTATATTCTCGTTCTCGTCTGACTCAAACGACACTCGGCGGGTACTGTTGTTTGCTCCCATTGTCAGACCGCAGGCTGTCGGAAGTGTCGCTTATCTGGGCTGCATATAACACACAATTAAACCACACACTTCTGCTTTTTTCCCACCCGAATGTCTACAACAAAATAAAAATGGGGCCCAAACTACACAGCTTCAGAAAAGTGCACACTTCCTTAGCGTCACATTATTTTTTTAACAACGTGCGATATTATTGGACGAAGAGGTAATACTCTCTATGTATCCAAGATTCTCATTGGTTGTTATTTCTAAATGGGAAAAGTAGTAATGTGACAGGCTCTGACTGTTTGTCTCACATGTGTAGAGTTGATATCAGTTTTTTTTTTTATTAAAGTAGAAAAAAATACATATGCACATCGAATAATTCACAAGACAATATCAAAACTTTCAAAACTTTATTTATAAAGCGCTTTTCAAACAAACAAAGTTACTCAAAGTGCTTTACAGATTTAAAATAACCCCACAACACAACCCCCTCTTTCAAAAATAAAATCATCAACACACACACACACACAGAGACACACACACACTTTGAAGCTACAAAAAGCGGGCTGAGTACAGATGAGCCAGGAAATGCCATCATGGGAGCCATCTGCATCAGCAGCAGCAGATCAACAGCAGCAGCCAAGGCTCCGACCCAGGGCGCCCAGAGGAGGGAGGGCTGGTACCCCCACCTCCACCCAAGCGCTACCTGGGGGGCACCCAGGCAGCCACAGCCGACCACCACCCCCGATGCAGGGGGCCCCCCAGAGAGGAAACACTGGCAAGAAAGATTAAAATACGTTAAAATATAAAGTTTATAAAATATAAAGTATATAAAGTATAAAACAATAAGTGTAAAACAAATAATAAAAATGCAAAGCAGATTAATAAATAAACAGTTAAAAGCTAAACTAAAAATTAAATCAGGTAAAACATGCTGAGCGGTTGAAAATATATTAGTAAAAAATAATTAGTTAAAGGCTAAGCTAAAAAGGTGAGTCTTGAGCCTGCTCTTAAAAACATGAACGTTCTCTGCGGCCCTGAGATCCTCTGGCAGCCTGTTCCAGAGGTGAGGGCCATAATAATTGAAAGACGCCTCACCATGAGTCTGTGTCATGACTTTGGGGATGACAAGAATAAGGGTGCTAGAGGAGCGCAGAGACCGCGAGGGTTCCTACAGTAAAAGCATTTCTGACAGATAAGAAGGCCCAAGACCATTAAGACACCTAAAAACCATTGAAAGAACCTTAAAATCGATCCTATAACATACAGGGAACCAATGCAGTGATTCTAAGACCGGTGTAATGTGCTCCCGCCTCCTAGTCTTCATCAGGATACGAGCTGCTGAATTCTGTAAAAACTGTAAACTTGAGGTAGTCTTTTTGGGAAGACCAGAAAGCAGGGCATTACAATAATCAATTCTACTGGTGATAAAAGCATGCATTAGCGTCTCCGTATTGGCCCGAGAGAGAAGGGGGCGGACTCTGGCAATGTTCTTTAGGTGATAAAAATCTATTTTGGAGATGTTTTTAATGTGGGGGATAAAAGTCAGCTCAGAGTCAAAAATCACACCCAAGTTCTTCACTTGTAAAGAAGGATTAAAAGACAATGATTGTAGTTTTGGTAAAAGTTTCTCTCTCTGAGCCTCAGGACCGATAACTAAAACCTCCGTTTTGTCCTGGTTGAGCTGGAGAAAGTTTTCTGCCATCCAGGATTTAATGTCTAAAATGCAGTTAAAAAGTGCATCCATTGGCCGTGTGTCATCAGGAGACATGGAGATGTACCACTGTGTATCATCAGCATAACTGTGAAAGCTAACTCCATGTCGCCTGATAACACTGCCAAGAGGGAGCATATACAGGTTAAAAAGCAGTGGGCCTAAAACTGAACCCTGGGGCACACCACAACTGATCTTATGGACCTTAGAGGAACAAGTATCCAGACTTACCATAAAATTCCTGTCTGTGAGGTAGGATGTGAACCATTAGTGAACAGCACTAGAGAGGCCGATCTGTTTTAAACGAGTTAAAAGAATAGTGTGGTCTATTGTATCAAAGGCAGCGCTTAGATCCAGAAAAACCAACACTGTCACCTTTTTTGCATCATAGCTTAATCTAAAATCATTTAAAATATTTAAAAGCTCCCTTTCTCTGTGCTGTGGTTCATCCTAAAACCAGACTGAAATTTCTCAAGAACATTAAGATCGTTAATAAAATCTTTAAGTTTAATAAAAACAAGTTTTTCTAAAACTTTGCTTCAAAATGGTAAGTTAGATACAGGTCGGTAGTTGTTTAAATCATTACAATCTAAATTGCTCTTCTTCAGCAGGGGCCTTACTACCGCCGCTTTAAAGGCAGCAGGAAAAAAACCCGTCTGAAGAGAGCAATTCATAAAGTTTAAAAGCTCATCTTTAAAAGAACCATAAAATTGCTTAAAAAACCTGGTGGGAATCGGGTCCAAAGCGCTTGTGGTGGGCCTCACTGAGGAGAAAACTTGATCAAGGGTCCCAGCTTCTACCAGGACAAAACTGTCCAGTGTTTCCTCTGGTGAAGGCAGACACTCTGATTTGTCTAAAACCATGTTTGTTTGAGAGGATAAAATATTACATCTGATCATAGGCGGAGATCCCAGGGGGGACGGAGGGGACACGTCCCCCCCTCACACAAAGATGTCCCCCCCACAAAAGAAGTTATTGTAAACACATACATGCTATCAGTAAAACTGTATTGTCTTCTAAAACCACAACGAAAAACTTAGTCTGCAAATACAAAACAATGTGTTTTTAATTGTTGAGAAATTATAGTCCACCCCCCTTATTCCTCAAGTTGGTACGGTCGGTCCACACACGCTGTTTCCAACGGGCGGGGCTGCCGGCTCTCACCCGCTAACAGCTTCACAGCAGCCCGCAGGCTTACAGGAGGCGGGAATCAAAAGCCAGCGGTTTCCAGCAGTAAGTCATTTAATTATCATATGCTGGTTCTACAAACTTAAATATGTATGTCAAATGTGGTCATATTATGTCGAACATAGACACCGATTACTGGGCGATATCTTTAGACTTTGATCACCGGTCGGAGATCCCTTTATGACAGACCACCACCACAGTAAAAATAAGTTGTCACTTCATGTTCGCTGGTCATTCCAGGATTATTCCACTATTATTTTTCCATTCACTAAGGTGACCAAAAGTTCCTTTTCCCGGACACGTACGCTTTCATGGTCTGCCCCTGGAATCTGCGGAGCATTTATAGATCGATGAAAATGTCCGCGTTTCATCCTTTTAGCAGATGAATATGGGTAAGAATCAAAACTAACTGGTCCGATGTATGGAATACCACAGCGTTTAACCGCTCTTATCACGTCTTCCCCAGGCTCTGCAGTGGTTTACAATAGTGCAGGTGTAGCTTAGGGATGAACTGGTTGCAACAAATGTGTGGTGGAGGCACGTTGCTCAAAGCTCTCTGAGTAAAACATAGAGCTGAAGATCCCATTGGCCACACAGACCCAAAAACACTGAAAAATTAGAAAAGTGAGAGATCGCCTACAAAAATTTCTATGATTTATTAAAGAGATTTCAGTCATCTGACTTGACTTGATTTTTGAAGTAGTTTGATGTTATTAGCCTTGAAAGTGTTTCTGTAATAATGTTGGAACTTCTTCATGCTTACATTTTTGTAAATCTACTTTGACTGTTGTGGAAATTAAGACATTTTGTTGAATGTGGTCATAAAGGCATCAATTCATAACATTATTTAACATGCTGAAGGCAAACTATGCAAAACAAGTTGCAAAGAAGCAGGAGAGAGCATTTTTTTTATGTCCCCCCCAAAAATTACTCTCTGAAATTTTACTGTTTATTGTCCCCCCCAAAATTGAAATGGGATTTCCGCCGCTGCATCTGATGGTGTCTACCTTCCCTCTGAAGTGGTCTGCAAACTCCTCACAGAGAGTGTTTGAGGGGGTTTTCTGAAAACTATTAGAATTATGATGTAGAATGTTGTCAATGGTGGAAAACAGAATTTTGGGATTTTTTTAATGTTCTGAGATGATTCTGGAAAAGTATGTATTTCTGGAATTTCTTAAAGCGTTATTATATAATCTGAGATGTTCTATGTTTATCTGATGATTTGTTTTGATTTTATTTTTCCTACATTTCCTTTCTGCCACCCTGCAGCTCCCCTTATAATTTTCTATTGGCTGCATTTCTCCACGGTACTGTACGTTTTGAATGAGGGTTTACAACTTTAATTGGAGCCAGCAGGTTGAGAGCAGATTTAAGCCTACTGTTAAAATCATTAACGATAAAATCACAGGGGGCAGGTGAAGGCATAGGAGGAAATTTTTTAAAAACTTCAAGAAAACCTGCAGCCACTTCAGGGGTTAGATGACGCTTCCTGACAGTTCTAACAGAGGTCTCTGATTGGATAAAACTGGTGATATTAAAAAACACAGTAGTGGTCAGAGACGGCCAAGTCAACAACAGAGGACACACTGGTGGACAGGCCATACGTGATGACCAAGTCCAGAGTGTGTCCTCTGTTATGAGTCGGCTGCATGACATGTTGGCTAAAATCCATGTAATTTAAAATATTTTAAAAATCTGTTGATAAAGGATCTAAAATGTTATCTATATGTAGATTAAAATCACCAGCTAAAATTATCCTCTCATAAGAGTTGTGTAAAATTGATAAAAACTCTGAAAATTCTGGAATAAAAAGTGCATTCCTTTTCGGAGGCCTATAAACTGTGACACATAAAATCTGAGGAGTGCTAAAAACAGAGGCAGTGTGTTCAAACGTGGCAAAATTATTAAATAAAACAGGTTTGGCGGAAAGAGTTGATGAACTAATAAAAGCAGTTCCGCCTCCCCTCTGGCTACTCCTCGTTGAATAAGAAAAGTTATAATGAGGTGGAGAGGCCTCTGTAAGAACAGCAGGGGCATCTGCACTCAGCGATGTCTCTTATAAAAATAAACACTGAAGGTTATTATCTAAAATAAAGTCATTTATTATAAAAGTTTTATTCAGCAGAGAGCGAACATTTAAAAGAGCCATATTAATAGTGGTTGATGATGGAGTGACTGTATGATTTACTGTAGGTGGGATTTTTAGTAACTGTTTAAGATTGGGTTGCATTTTCTTAGTTTATGATTATTTCTTCGCTCTCTGCTGACAATAACAGGTATGAATGAAGTAGGGTAAAGGTCCAAGTCTGATATGTGAGTTACTGTTAAAATCAGAATTAAGTTCATAGGAACAAGGACCAGCTGCACATCAGGATGTTGTGGATGGGGCAGAGAGGACAGGAGCAGCTGGAGCCAGTGCAGGGGACAGGGGTGGGCGAGGGTATGCCAGGCTTAATGCCAGCATGCGGGTACCTTGTCTGTTAAGATGTAGTCCATCTGCCCCAAATAATTGACTCCTACCCCAGAAAATGTTAAAATTGTCTATAAAACCAATGTTGCAGGCTGCTGGGCAGAAGACCTCTCGTTATCCAGGACCTGCTGGATGTTGGGCAGCTTGGCTTCCATAGGACTGCAGCGGTGTTTAGAGGGCGCCAAGGGCTGGTTTCGTGGATTCGGGGTGTAGTGAAGCACTCCTCGGCGGGTCCCGGCTGTAGTCCTGGGTTTGGCGCGACGTGGGTGGCTACCGGAGTCCGACTGCTGCTCTGGCTGCTGGGAGGGAATGGGCCGCGGTCCTGCTGAGCAGCTAGTCTTCGTCGCGGTCGGAGGGACGGTCAGAGGAGGGAAGTCGTCCCCCAGTGCACCGAAGCGGTTCGACAGCGGAAGACCTGGTGGAGGAGAGCGGTGAAAGCCGCCCTGGGCGCCCCCATCGCGACCAGGCCCGACCGTCGACCACGCACCCTGGGGCACCGGAGTGGAGCTGAGGGGGGCTTTTGGCTTAGCCCCCTGCTGGATCCAGCACTCATCCTCTGCCGTAGATGTTGTACCTACGCCGGGGTTCGTCTGTCCGAGTCCGCCTGGAGACCCAGCGATGGATTCCCCCTCCGCAGCTTCACTGGGCTGGCAGGGGATTGTGTCGGCCAGCTGGGCGCTGGTGGCAGCAGCGAAAGTTCGGCCAAAGATGATGTCCACGTCACGCTCGTGGTCCTGGATCAGGTATAAATTGGTGATCCTCTGCTCCAGTTCCTGGATTTTCTTGGTTAGCCTGGCACAATCATCACACCCGGAGCTACAGGTGAGTGGAAGCATGGCGGACGTAACAGCGGTCCGTGCTCTGATTAAAAACGCGTCCGATAAAAGATATGTCGCTAAAAGTTAAATACGGTTCAAATTAGTCAAAAGAAATTATAAAAAAAAACGAAAAACAAACAGTTAAAAAAGAATTTAAAAATAATTAAAACTGTGTTAACGAGCCGGAGTTAGACATACTTGATAGACATACTTGAATACAAAATAAGGAGACAGAGGTAAAATAATTAGAAAAAAAAGAAACCAAAAAAGTATTAGGTGGTAACAATTTGATATTTTGTCAAAATATCTTTAAGTTAATTTGCAGATTCTCTTTCCATGAAAGAGAGTGAGGAAAAGCAACATTTCAGTTCTTTGCAGAAGGTCTGGAAGGAAGGAGTGCATTTCAAATGCCTGCATTTATGTATGAAAAATTGACCCAAAGCAATTGTACAGTTCAGCACACGTCCATATTACCAACTTAATGTAAAACACCAAAGGTAACATCATGTTTGGAGAATTATTTTAGATTGGTTATCTTGGAGAATAACCAGAAGTGAATATCATCCCAGAAAGTGTTGCTATACATACAATCAAAAAAAGAGGTGGTCTGTTGTTTCAGCATTTGAGTTGCAAAAAGAACAGGAATTAGGCTACATTCAATTCCAAAACGTTTATTGAGAAATTGATTAGAGGGATAAATACCTGTTAACATTGTAAAGTAAACCTCCTTTGCTTTTGGAGGAATGGGAAGTTTGATATAAGTTCTGATTTGTTTCCCCTCTTGACAGGAAAAGTATTGCGAAATTTTATTTGGGTCGTATAAGAATGGCAATTATGACTTAATGAAAGAGTTTCTTAGCTCACAATTTGAAAATTTTCCTGTTTTAAAGTCCTTCCCATTGATGAAGGGTATGGAAGGAATTGGTGGATTATCACTCAGATTCCCAACTATCTCACTGGTTGAATGCAACATCATAGTTAGAATAGCAGAGATTATCTTTTTGTAATTTATACTACTAATTTAGATGTTATATTTGGAGACAAATTCCTGTTGTGTTATAACAGATCCATTGTTCAATAAATGCCTGACAGACCATATGTGGTTTTAGTTTATATCAATTTGTCTGTTTCCGTACATATACTAGTGTCTGTGATCCAACCAGGTTTAAAAATAAGAAAAAACATGTGCACTTGAATACATTTCGAATTTGAATATTAAAAGAAACTTAATTTCACATAGGTTTCAGAATTATAGTATCTTGCTAAAGCCCAAAATCTTAATTTTGTCTCACTATTAGAACACGTAGTGAAACATAATTGTAAAGCTGAAGGAAACTTGTAGGTAGCCTACATGGTTTTCTGAACCATTAACAGCTTCTCTCAACTACTAAACGTTTTATATTCCCAAATTTAAAGGATTTCCGTCCATCCCCTCCTATGTGGGGAAATTAAAGAGTAACAACAGCAAAGTAGATTTACAAAAGAATAAGAGGCCGTAGAGTAAATTTAAAAAATGTAATAATCAAATTTACAAAATATAAAAGATTAGGAAAAACACTACTGAGATTACTCAGTAGTGTATTAAGTATTAAGTTGAGTTTGGTGATTTTTATTGCTACAAAATATATCACAGTGAACTTTTAGTTTGTTAATGACAGCAACCCAACTGTGTACCAAGTAGTATGGCTATACATTCTCACATCAGGGTCTTTGGAATCTGAGGTACATAATAAGCAGAGCCAGTTCTTGTGGTTTTCAGATTATCTTAATACTTTGTGGAATGGGGTTTCAAAAAAAGTGAACAGGAAAGTTCTTTTAATTTACTTGATTGGGTTGTGTATATCGGTTCCACACGATCAGAATAAATCAATCTGACACAATTTACCCTCTCTCTCCTAAATACAATTAACACGTTGAATTAATATTTATTTATTGGTCACCATAACATCATTTTATTACATAATGTAGTCATCTTATTTTAAAGTCATTAAAACAATGTTTTCAATTTTAACACCAACATACTTGTAATTGTTACTCTTGCTCAATGGTGTTGTGTAATCTGACTACAAGCTGAAAATGCAGGTCTCCTAGTTAGAGAGCATTGCACCCACTTCACCTCTGCAGCCACATATAACCTTTCAGAACTCAATACATATTAAATACTAAATACTAATACTAAACATGATTTTAGTAATACAATTCCTTCACTTTCCATCAGTGCAAGAAAACTGGGTAAATTCAGTATTGTTGATAATTACTTAAATTGCACTTAATTAAATCATGTAAATAAAGGAAACAAGTGTAGCAGTTACAAGATTTGTTTCTGTAAACTCAAAGACCTGCCAATTCCCTCTTTTCAGTGTAGATGCATCAAACTGTGTCCACACCAAAAGCGTCAAAACCAAACGCGCCACATGCCCCCAGCTGGATGCTTGAACATTCTCACCTTGAAGCGTGTACAACGCGAATTGGTCGCGCTTCAAATATTGTATTTTCACGCGCGAACTGGCCTTCAGCGGAGCTGGGGCTACAGTGCAGCTGGCGGTGGATTATGGACCGAGCTGATGGAGGACAGAGTGGATTACATGTTCGGCCTGGCCTCCGGTAGAGCTGGGACCGCTGCACTGGGGGTTTGGTGAGCTACTGATACATGGTGCGTGAGCAGCTACCAGGAAACCAGGTGAGGAGGTTGTATCAAGGCTCAGTTCTAGGCCGAGAGGTGTAAATAGTTTATTTTTTTATTTCTGTCTCTGTATAGCAAACTGCTTGTGTCATTTAGCTTGGGGTGATTAGCCACGTTGTTTATCAAATTCTCCTTACTGCACAATTATATATTAGAGTAAGACTTAAATAGTATTGTCATATTCAAATAATCCAACTTTCTACCTCCACAAATAACTGATTATCTGTACTTATACTCTAATATCTGATGAGTACAAAAAATTCACATTTAACACATCATGAAATTCAAGATCAATGACAAGCTCTCTTGATCTGGGGCTCCCTGCAAGAGCTCACCTCGTTGAGTACACATATCTTGAGAACTGTGAAGAAACAGAACAGAATTAATTGAGGGGAAGTGGTCAATGACCTGAAGAGAGCTAGAACCAATGAAACAATGGTTAATATCAGTAACACACTACGTCGTCATGGATTCAAATCTTTCATCTTTCCCTGTTCAAGTCAGTCTCTGGGTCCTTGACTGTTCCCAGCTGTGCCAAGTTTCCTTGATTTTCTCCCTGATTATCTTCCGTGTCTATTTAAGCCACTCCTTGTCATTTTAACCTTCAGTCTTAGGTCATCATTCTCCTGTTCATGTCTGTGGTCTATGAGTTTTGGACCATAATTAAAGAGAGCTTCCAACTTCACACTTGTGTCTGCATTTGTGTCCATCAAAACCAAATCATAACACCTGCAGCACTTGTGTTAGGTTCCTGTGACTGTGGTGTGTCTGTGTGTTTTCCTGTGCTCTCACCTTCTCTCTAGGGCGTGGCAGGTGGCAGCAACAGGCGTTCCTTATCATCCTCGTTACCACCAGGCTTCGTAAGGGAGGCTCTCCAGCAGACTAATGCCAGATGGTTCTGGCTCTCAGCGTGGTAACAAGGCCACCTCCTAGCAAAGAAACTTCAGCGTGATTTTCCTCCTCGTGTTTATGGTCTCAGACCTTTCTTCTCCCTGCAGATTCCACTTACCTTGGTTCCTGGATTCCCCTGGCTGGGTATAACCCTCCTGCTTGACTTCCTCTCTGGTCAGTCTCATTTCAGCCTCTCTACCTCCTGGTGGTCTGTTGCTCACCTGCCTGTCCACCTGCTGATTCAATAAAACTTTGGTATAAACGCCACTCGCCATGTTGGGAAGGGGAAGAATGCCGAGTGGTCTGTGTTGCCCAGGAACAGCCCCCAAAACCTCATAGCTCTATAGAAAAACTACATGCAAGGAAGGGCCAAAATACCAGCTACAGTGTGTGCAAACTTTGTGAAGGCCTACAGGAAACTTTGTAGTTGCCAACCAAGGTTACATTTCAAAGTACTGAGGTGAACTTTTGTTATTGACAAAGTACTTATTTTCTGCACCATTAGACAAATAAATACTTTGGAAATCACACAATGTGATTTCCTGGGCTTTTTTTTTTTTTTTTACATTCTGTCCCACACAACTGAAGTGTACCTATGATGAAACTCACAAATCCCTCATCTTAAGTGGGCCTACTTGCACAATCAGTTGCTACAAAATACATTTTTGTGCCACTGTAACTCTTAAAACAGGCAATTTTTTAATAGTTATTGAGAAAAAGGTGCATGATCTTGAAATTTTTCTCTAGTCTTTCTTGAAAGTGAACCAAACTTTGCTTTAGAGCTGTGTCCCCAACCATACTTCTGAGGGCTTGCTGTAGTGAGGTAAGCAAGACTGCACCACCCAAGACTAAGTGATTACCTAGACCAGAGAAAACAGTCCTATATGAAAGGTTTACATGGCAAAGGAAAAAAGGTGTTTAAAGAACAATACATAGTTCCCTTTTCGTTGAAGAAAATAAATTAATAACTATAGACTTTCAAAATAAATTAAGCACATGTTTTTAAAGTGCACTAACATGGTGCAATCACCCACTCCGTTCTGAGGCTGCTGTGCTTCTAAATGGCACAATCTGAGTTTGAGTCAAATGTCTTGAGATTGGACCCTGGAAAATCTTTTACTTGCAAACCAACAAAATCATCAGACATTTTCTTACCTAATAATGTTTACTACTATAAATTAGGGAGACACCGATACCAATGCTTGTATCGGGCCTGATACCAATCTAATGTATCGTATATTTTGTTAATCGATACCATGAACTAATACTTAAAATCTGGAAACTGCAGTAATTTCATAGAAATGTTTGACTTTTAACTTGAAATTTTAGTTTTGTGGTAATTTTTTTTAAATATTTTTATCTAATTCATCATTTCATTTGTTGTAACAAGCAGTCAAAAAAAAAAAACATGCCTTCCAATTCATTGTAGTTTTTGTGTGGTAGATATACTGGCATTGGTACTCGGTATCATCAATTATTCAGTTTCAAGTATAAGTATCTTTTCAGTTTGACAAAGCTGATATGGTTGCTTCCTTACTATATCTTACTGTCATTTAAAGAATCAGATATTGGCAAACAAAAGTCTGATACAATGCGCATTTGCTGAGAACCTAGTCCTATAAAAGAAGATGGTTCAGTCTTTAACACAAACCGACACACAGCATGAGGGCCACAACGGTTATTAGTTGTTTCAATGTGCGGGTATTGTGCCAGGTTTATATGGAACCAACATGAACAACGAGTATGGGCGAGATAAGTGTTTTTCTAGCTGGACTGGTGCAGAAGTACCCAATGGCAGAACAGTAAATCGGGGCCCATGGGAGTGCTGGGGGATCTTTTTTCACTTTTATCAATAATGTTCTTGACCGGTCTTGTTAAAAAAACCAAAAAAACAGAATCTGCTTTGTCCAAGACCGAGACGGGGCAGACACAGAACCTAAAAAAAGGGTCTTGAGACCAAAACCGATCTCAAGTACTATGACACTAGCTTACTGCTGTACCTGTTTAGATGTGGCATGGCTGATTTAAATATGTAGTCTAAATATTCATTTATTAGGCCAAAATAGGAAAAATATACGGTAGTTTCTGTAAAGTTTGTAAAAAAAAATGTATACCACAGCTCACATGCCTAACAGTTGTTAACAGCTTCACAATTTAATCAGTACATCAATCATTTTGTCATCTTGCCAGGTTTTGGAAAGGACCGAAACGCAGAGATCTATGTAAATGAGATGAATAATTCAATAAGAAAAAACAGGAACTCTTACAAAGAAACAGCAATGTGAATTTAGAGAAACAAATAAAACAGGAATCACAAGACAGAAAATATTGCTGAGGAACCAGCCAAGAACAAAGAAAACCTGAAAGCTTAAATATACCGAGGATGAATGAGAAGTGAAAATGAAAACCTGTGAACCAATTAGTGACAAATGGATGTGGATGAGAGGGAGAGAGCAGGGGGAGACTGAAGATGATTTTCAGCCGGGCAGGGAAGCAGAATGGCAGAGAGAAAAACAGAGAAGAAAAAACAAAACAAAAACACTAGAGAGAAAATAATATTAGATTAATAAGGTTAGCCTAACACAGAAGAAGAATTAAACTAGGTAAATAGATAAGAATAAAGAAGCACGAGAGAAACTCAATTTAAAGAACTAATGGATCAAGCTGGAGAGGAGGCAAACAGGCAAAAGAAAACATACATATAAACACAAGGTAGAAAAAAATTAATTTCAGCAATTAAGTAAAACTGGAATAACAGTGGAAAATGATGAGAACAAAAATAATAAGAGCAAAATAACATTAAAAAAAAAAAACAACCCAAAATATAGTAAAGAACATATAAACATCCTACGATCATCACATTTACATTGAGAAAACATTTTTCATGATTGGAATTTGTTTTGATTTATATATATATATATATAAATATATATATATATATATATATATATATATATATATATATATATATATTAGCTTATTTAAAGAAAGTGTAACACTACATTCACGATCTAATACAGTCTCACAGAGAAGAAAACTGCAGGTGGAGTTTTGATGCGCCTTGAGAAGAAGGAACATGACAGCTCATCGGAATAAACCTGATATATTATACACATAACCCAGTGCATGTTTAATAAAACTCTTTTATACCTACCCTTGCATTTTTTGGATGCTTTTATGCCATGAGTGTGTGTAAGACCATGTTAAACAACATGAAATGGTGGAAACTCATTTTAAAAATTCAATATAGATGTGAACTGTACAGTCAGGGATTTAATAAATCTTGTAAATAATAAACACAGACCAAATGCATTTTTATAATGCAAAGCTATTCATCATGGGGTTCCTTTTTTATTTTTGATATAAGCAACTTTGATTTTGGTTTGTAAAGGGAGAAGTAATGGCTGTAATGTCATGTTGCCATTCCCTAAAGAAGACTCAGCCAATGATACTACTACCCTTTTGCTAACGCAGTACTTACCCGAGGCCACATTTTAGTTTTTTTTCAGCAGAGCAGTTAGATGGAACATTGCAGTGTGAAAAAGAACATTTAGGATAATCAGAGCAAGAAGGATTTTTTTGTGCTGTGGTGCTTGTTGATAAGATTAGTTTATTTAGTTTATTTCCACCTCTTCTTTGGAGTCAATTGTATTGTTTTTCTTGGATCCTGTATGTGTTTAAGTCTGTTTTGAATTTTACATAAGGGTTTATCATTGTCCATCTTGTTTTAGATCATTGGTATACTCCTTCCAATGTTTATGAGACTCAGGTAAGTATCTGTTCCCCCACAGATGAAAAAGTGATTTCAAATACTGCTTCAAAGACCTCACAGTCAGGTCAGGTCAAATATGTGCTTAGATTTATAAAGACAGAAAAACAAAACTTAACACTAACATGTTTCAACGTAGAATTTTATTTTGATAATGGGTTGCTGAAAATTTGTGAAAGCAATTTGAAGGACCCCCCCCCACCCCCACGATAAATCGCATGCCTAATTTTCCCATTGATAAAAACTTAATATAAATTTAAAAAGCCTTTAAGATTTCAATGGCAAATACCTGCTGCAGCATTTAAAGCTTCAACAGTCTTGCTGCTCAATGGCATGCTTTTATGATCTTGTTCTTCATTCAATACACAACTTTCTCAAAGCCTGAAGTTGCTGTTTTACAGCCCCCTGGATTACTTGGACTGATGGGACATGGTTTGTCAGTGTAAAGTGAGGTGATAGGAGCTTTGAAACCTAACTTGGACTTTATAATGAGAGGCTTCTTTTAAAGACAAACAATAGGTTCTGTATGACACAGCAATTGCTTTTGGGGAGACGTTTGAGAAACAAAGATCCCCGCAATGTTATCTCATCATGCCACCGGCACATCAATCAGGGCTCAGGCTGTGGGAGATCGACCCCCTTTTCTCCAGAATCAATGCTCTCTTCCATTCTCATTGGTACAGCAGATATGGTGAGAGATACAAGACTCAGGAGGCCTGAAAAACCCAGCACTATATGTTCTAAATGGTTTTTGCTATTAACTCACTGACCTTCACTGCATATCTACTTTCTCCTTTGCTCTTCCTTGTCCGTCTCAGGAGGACAGGAGGGAAAATGTAACAATGCAGGAACTATATTCTGTTTTCAATGCCATGCACTAAAGAATGGTTAATTTAAACAAACCTTATATATTTTATGGTGCCTTTTTTCCTGTTGAAATTGAGAAAAACACACACAAGAAAAGCCCCCAGTTTCTTAAAATTATTATTTAATTAATGGCAGTAGCATAAGAAGTCTAATCTTTATTTTAATCTTTAGACTTGGACATTTGGATCTGAATGTTTGGATCTTAAATGTAAATAAAAAAAATTAGTCACTGCCGACAAACTGTCAGGTTTTTGCAACCTAAAAAGAATGGGTCACATTCTGTCTTCACACTATATGCAATACAAAAAATGTAAAGAGTTTAGCAAAATCCAGAAGCTAAGTTAACAGACTGGAAACTATTATGAAACACATTTAAGAGCACATTTATGTAAAACATTTTAGCAAAATTTCAAATATAATAGGCTACAACATGTCTACATTTTTTGTAATCACTCACAATTCTCTCCCTTGTTCCATTCAGTAGGAGAAAATAGAACCAACCAGGTCTGGATAGACACCTAGTAGCCCACAGCATGTAATTAAGCTTATAACGTCCTTAAAATTATTATGTTGCGTTTGAAAAAGTAACTCCTTCTCAGTGGTCACGCCCTCAGTAGTACATAATCCTCTAAAACGACTGTTTCAACCTTTTACTTAACGATGGCTAGTTTTCCCTAAATAATACAACTCCCATAACACCTTGCGCAGCCTCGCGCTCCTGTCTTCCTGTTTGAGTGCTGCAGCTGGAGAAAAATGGCAGCTGAAACAGGCAAATACAGGGGTGCTGTTGGCAAAAACAAAGACCCCTCTGGTCTTCTCATCTCTGTTATAAGGTAAGATTATTTAAAATTATATGTTTGAGGCTAACAGTGCAGTTAGGACGGAGAAAAGCCTTTAGACCACTTATATTTGCGCTCAGACACGGGTTGACAGCTAGCTTTGAGCAGCTACATTGGAGGAAGCTGCATCCACCCTGTGTTATAAACTGTCTGATAGAAATAAACTCTAACTTACTGACCCATTTTTTTCCTACTAGTTTCTTTAACAGTATTACTCGAACTTCAATAGCAATCTCAGTTGTATTTATTTTGAAAGGAAAGAAAAATAAAAGCCGCGACAAATTGTTATTATAAGTAGCTAGTGTATTATTGTCATTACAGCCCGAATGAGACACTGGAGAAAAATATAACATAAAAATATAATAATAATAATAATAAAGCAAATCAGGTATAAACCGTTTTTTACCCTCAAGTTTCCATATATTTTTTATTGAATATGTATGTGATAAATGTTTACTGGAAGGACAATTACTAACGTTGTTTTCAAAAGTTTTTTACAGACAAAAAATCTGAAGTGTGGCATAGATTTGTTCTAAATCCTCAATATTTCATTTTATTTCAATTTTTGCATGTAGCGCAGCAGAGTTTTGGGGTATGTCTCAGCCCACTTTGCAACTCGAGAAACAAAAATATTTTCATTATCTCCTTCATAAAGTTGCTCAGTTTAAGAAAAAATTGAGTTTTGTCTGTTTATTGTATTCTAATGCATCAAAATGTATACTCTTTTGCACCTGGTTTTATTGTATATTCTTCAGTCAAAGTGCACCTTATCCCATATTTCTTCGCGTTTCTTCTTATCAAGGACTCTGTCCAGCAGTGATGACGTGCAGGACAGAGAGACAGAGAAAGGTCGCCTGGAGGAAGCCTTTGAAACATGCGATCGGGATTTAGATAAACTGATTGTCCAGCATTATGCAGAACTCACCACTGCCATCCGGACCTACCAGAGCATCACAGAGCGCATCACCAGCTCCCGCAATAAGATTAAACAGGTAAGAAGAGAAACCCTATTTACATCTGCCACTATTGTTTATCCTGTTTGATCCAATGAAATCGAGATACCCTTAATCACAGCTGTTAGTGTGCATTTTTCTACACTATTGTCTGCATTAGACTAACCTTGGAGTTTTTTTTTATTTCACCATCATTAATCTTCTTAAATTGTGCTTTCCTAAAATCTAAAGTGTTGTTTTTGTATAAATGAGATCTGAGCATTCATGTAGTAAGTTGTTTGGCTGTCTGCTTTTGTGCGATTAAGCCTGAACAGCTCCAGCTGTCCAAAAAAAGCCCGACTCAATCAGAGTAGATAAAACCCATCCCTTCCTAACTTCTAGGTTTGTTAATTCAGGCAGTTAAAGTATTCCAAAGCAGCAACATAAGAACTTTGTGACCAAAACTGAAAATGTTTTTTTCTGTATTTCATTCTGTATTCTTTGAGTCTTTTTAATGCTGAAGTGCTGTTTCAAAGCAAACATCGATTACGATCTAGATAGTTCAAAATCTCTATTCATTCTGTTGTTATTTTACATTAGCAAACAGCCGGAAATTATAATTTAAATTTTGATATTTTTCCTACTAAAACTTGCCAATCACGTGGTGTGAAAAGCTAGCCAGAAACCTAATTGGCTGATTTATCTTTATATTGAAAGCAATGACTTGCCCAGTTTCAACCGCAAAGCACAAAATCAGCTGAAAACAGCTTTTGAACTCTTAAACTATTGCCTTTTCTTCATCTATTGTGCAGGTTAAGGAGAACCTGTTGTCCTGCAAAATGCTTCTACACTGTAAGAGGGACGAGCTGAGGAAGCTGTGGATAGAAGGCATCGAACACAAGCATGTCCTTCAGCTGCTGGACGAAATCGAAAGCATCAAACAGGTTCCTCAGCGCCTGGAGACCTATATGGCGAGCAAGCACTACCTTCATGCCACTGATATGTTGGTGAGTAAAGTGTTGAGGATGCGAAGCTTTTTACCTTTTTAAAAGTATTTTACCATCACCTGTTGACACTTGAGGCAGAGCTGATGAGATTGCATTTTCAGAATCATCACATAAAAACGTGTTTAGAAACTGCTGCTCCCAAAAGATTGATTTCTCTGCTCCTTTCACTGCTTTAAAGAAACAGTTTCTGGCCTTGAATGGTCCAGTGGGTGCAACTCACATCACCTAAGTACTGTGAGGCCGCAGCAGACACGCACATACGCATGCAATGTTGTACATTCGATTTGTTTCGCAGTATCCTCAGCAGGAAGGGTGAAGGTTGGCACTGACAACCAAACGACCAGGCCCCGGGATCCGTCTGTCGCTTTCCCTTTCCCCTTTTCCGTCCAATGTCACTCCCACACATCTTTCTCTTCCGGAACCTGCTAATAATTAGTTTGCTAGAATGGGGGGGGTTATCTGAGGAGGAGGAAAAAAGAGAAACGGCGGCGCAACCACAAGACCGTGAAAAATCCTCTTTGTGTGGGTGGAAGGAAATGGAACTCCATTCAGCCTGTGCTCAATCAGTACAGTGCGTTTTAAAAGGTTGTGAAAAGTTCAAAGTCAGTTGGATGCATTACCTTTGTCATGGCAACTTTAAATCTGCTTTTACTTTATGAACATGCAGTCATGTTCCTGGCATATAGAAAGTGCTCTTAGAACGTTTAAAAAAAATTTGGTCAGATTCTGTATTTGAACATTCTCTTAGTGGCTGTTCTTTTTTTTTTATCCTCTATTGGCATTTTTATTGTTAAATGTTAAACTAACTGGTGTTTTAAATAGCCTAAATGTGTAGATAATGCAAACGTTTTGAAAAAAAACCACATTGTTGCAATAAAACCTCAAAGAGCCTGCCAACATAATCATCTTTTACCTCTACATGTAGTCAATTTGGATTTTGTGCTATCTTCAAAATGATTCTGTAAGTCACAATCAGCTCATTTTACTTGAATTTAATTCAGTTTAGTGTGTTAAAATGAGGGCTGCCATGATTCGTCGACAAAAAAACCCGACTAATTGCAGTATGGTTTATTTTTTAAAGCTTTGCTTTACTCTTAAAACGGCCGCTGCGCCTTAATCTGCTCCTGCCCCTGATACTATTTAAGTATACGAAATAAAATAAATTCAAACAGTAACCAGAGTAAAGATGCAAATAGCTGCTTAAGGTAGAAGCTTGACTTCCAGCATCAAAGAAAAAATGCCACAGAGTAAGGCCGTTTTCACATGTGTGGCCGTACCAGAAAACGGCCAGAGAAAATGCTAATTTTTTCTGTTCACATGTCACGGATCTCTGACCGTATTGGGATCCAGTCTTTTACTACAAATAAACAGCAGGTGGCGGCATACAAATAAGTCTTAGTTCTCCAACAAACAAGGGAGTGAGAAGTACCGACGTCATAAAACGAGCGACAGCCTAGAATGTAAACAAACTGGTCTACTGGTCAGCTGCTACCTGAAGCCATCTACAGGGTGAGTGTTGTAGTAAACCCGCCGTTTTGTAACCTGCTGTGTTGCTGTGGGATGCTTGAATCGCGTTGTTTTGGTATTTGTATGGTCGCGAGGTGATTCTGTAATTTTGGCCGGCGATGTCGTCATTTCCGCATGGAGCGCGTCTATTGTCTTGAGTACGGCCAGAGTACGGGTTGTGTTCACATGGTACGTGGCCGTTCGTACCTGGACTCGGATACTACCTCCAAGGCAGGTCTCTCTGGCCGTATTCTGGCACGGTACAGTCTGTGTTCACATGGTACGAAATAAGTGGATTTTGACCAAATACCGTACCCGAGTACGGACTCCCGTACCATGTGAAAGCGCCCTAAAGCACACTACCAAATGGTAGTAGATAGTAAAATTTTTGTTGATAAACTGTATAAAGTAGTCTATAATAGCACTATCTACATGCCAGGTCATTATTTTATGTATTTTACAGCATTTTAGTGAACATATTAATTTTGTACCAAAATCCGTTAGTTTAGTGCCCCGAGTGGTTAAACAATTAATTGCATTACACTAAAATTCACTAGAACTGGAATCCTGCATTGCTAACGGCTCAGATCGGGTTTCTGACGTAGGCTATGATTGGTGAGACAGCTGTCCAACCATGGTGGGGTATTTAACACGTGCAGTCTTGGCCACACCTCCGTAGCGAGGTGCCATTAACTGCCTTAAGCACAGTTAGCTCAAAACCTGGGTGCTCTGTCATACAGGTGGTTACCTCTACTTGCTGATATTTGCTCATTACCTATGAGAAAGGGAATAACTGATGTCAGTAAATGGAAAATAAAATCAGGGCTAAGAGTTCATTTTTTATGCAATAATTGTGATGGTGTGAAATGTTGTTTTTTTTGCACATTCCTGAATGATTTTTTCATCATGCTTGGATACTTTATTAATACCTTGGGCATCTCTCTGCAACACACATTTTCTGTTTCTGAAAATGACGTACAGTGGCCGCAGGTGCTTTTGTCGCGGCAGTGTCACACGGAATTACTTGAGCTAATCTGTATTTTGCATTAGATTTGGTAACAACAATATACCACTCAGAGACTGCGCCCATTCTATGCCGTTATGCCGCCACAGGCTCGTTGTCTGCTGCTGCCCCAGGCAGAGAATGAGACAATGGCTTGAAACAAAATGACTCTGGGTGTTTACTCTCCCTGTACTCTGTTCCCTCTGGTGTGGAGAAAAATCTTCAACCTCAAGATTATTTCCCTCTGAGGCAATGGAGCTTGCGGGCTTATATCTGAAATGTTTGTTTTATTTTTTTATTATTATTATTTAGATCCAAAGCAGTTATATATGGTTCGTTAGTTGCTTAGCAGTTGCAGCTTCGGTGGCTACCAGGTACTAATTCGTTTGCACATTTGATTTAACTGACATATACAAAAAAAAATACAAAAAGTAAAACTCTCGTTATACATTTCCAGTTCCATGGTTGAGGTAATATTACTCCGCTACAATGCTACTATGATGGGCGGGACGTAAACAGAGCACGTAAGCCGCCTCGGTCACGTAAGGCTAGTCTGTTCCAAACCGTTTTTTGGACCAAGGAAGGACAATGTCCTCTTAGTGAGAAACACCCATAGATTGATGAAAATGTCCAGATTCTCTCATATGACGTCCTCTACGGCCCGAGCTGCTTAGAGGCTGGTTCTGATCTGTTCATAGACTGAACTGACAGCACATCTGCTGCTGCTGTTATTTACAGGACATCAAGGCTCAGGTGTCGTGACAAAAACCCTGCTTTTTTATTATTGCATTAAAATAATTATTTTGTCAGAATAGAATTTTTTAGACTGACTTAAGATGTTAAATGACTTTGGATAGGAAGAATCTTTCTAGAACGGTCACTGTAATGCAGAAGTTTTGATGAAGCTGCTTACTATTGTATTACTTTATAGCTGCAACATAAACAGTCGTGATGTTAATTTCCCCATGTTTAGGACACGTCATGTGTCTGCTGTAACGCTAGTATTTAGTTTATAATTACTTCAGAAATGTTAACTGAGCGATCATCTTAACAGTCAGTATTTTAGATACGACTTCGAGGTAACCCGCTTATAATAGGGTAAATGCTTGCCCCTGCAATAACATATTTTACACGTCATTTGATTAGTCGACTAATCGACAAAACTATAGGTGATTAGTCGATTATCAGTTAAATTGTTTGTGGCAGCCCTAAAAAATATAGATCCAAATCTCAGCATATATAACATCAACTCAGTTTGTTCATTCAGAAAGACAGGGCTTTATTTATTTTTTCCTCTCAAGTGAATGCAATACGCTTCTGTTGAGTTGTTCCTTAACTTTTTGATTTTACCATAATTATGGAACACGAAATTTCCCAATATTGTAATGAATCTTTTTTTTTTTCTTGTCTCAACTACAAAGAACCATTTGGGTCCAAATAATGTTGCTCTGGTACCCAAAAAGGTATCAAGTTTTGTTCTTTGTACCAGTATTGAGTTTAAAATGTTAGTATCATGACAACACTTTCTGTCCATTATCTATACTGTCGTCTAACAAAATTTTTCCCAGATTATAGTCAGATTATTCTAAATTTTAGCATTTACAGCACATGAAAATGGTCAAAAGACCTCAAATAATACAGGGAATATTTTTTTTTGTTGAAAAAAACAAAACAATCCTCGAAGTTTAAACTTAGGACGAGTTCAGAAATCCGCCTGTGGTGCACTAACCTGGTTTTCTATCAGTCATACCTGTGGTTGCTATGCTCCCCTTCAGTCTTTCATAACGCTTTCATGTTCAGATGATGACATAATCAGATTCTTATTAAGCTGATTTATGTGTGTTTGTGATGTAATTAAGTGTAATTTGGAATGAAATGGCAATAAAAAGAAATTTAAATTAGCTATATGAATACACTTTAGAACATTGCCTTTTATGATCCTGCTTGACATCTGCTCATCTGAGTTGCATTTTTATAATATTAATCAGTGTAAAAATTTGGTTGAAATCATCTTCTAGCTTTAAGGTTTTAAATTCTAAAACGTTTCACTTTAATTGGTAATAATCCAATAATCTTGTATTATATTTTTGTGTGTGCAGAAACTGATATGGAAAGTAGATCAAACTTCTGCAAATCATGATTTGTACATGCCTATACTCTTATTCTTGCATTGTAGCAGAAGTTTCATGGCCAGGTACAAACAACTGAGCCTTCTATTCCGCTTAGTTTCACTAACATTGTGTTCATGCATTTTCCTTTTCTTTTTTTTTTTACTGGGCTTATCTCTTCAATTAAAATTCAAACCGAGCGCTCTTTGTACTCTGGAATCCCAGCATTACATCCCATGGGTTTGGTTCATAGAAACGATCCTTCTGTTCTTGTTCTTGTTGTATCGCTAAATCCAGGTGTGCTCAGGTGAAACCCCAGTTGGAGTGGAGGAGCTAGTGATAAACCTTCTCTTCTCTTTGAGAATCCACCAGAGGGTTCACATTTCTCAGCGTGCCGACTGGTCTGTTCCCTAACGGTGTTAACCCGTTTTCCCTCATCATTCCCTCCACACATACAGACGCACACATTTTGTGATTTACTGGCGCACATTCACACACATAATTAGACAGAGACACATCTGAGAAGTGTCTACTGCGCACACACACACATAGAACACATGTGAAGGGAGTTACTATATTTTGCTAAAGGAGGCTGATCATGAAGCACATTAACTCATCCATTTGCTAGTCTGAGTCTAATTTGCATGAGCACACACTTGACCCATGCCCCCATCTCACCATATTCCTCTCACTCTCTCTCTCTCTAGCTACATCCTCTGGCTCTTTGTTTGTTGGATCCTCATAAACACACCGTTACAAATGGGGGAGATTTTATTTATGACCATAACAGATGATAAACTAAAACATCAAGACTGCTGCTGAAAATAGGGGAAAATAGGGCAGGAAAAACAATAATGGGTTAATCTTGAAAATGCAGGACGAATCTTTATGCGTCACATATCATATAATGGAAATTAGAAGGTTAGATACAAAACAACCGAGTTCTATTAATAATAACATTTTTTTTATTCATGTAACTTTTTTCAAATTATTAAAAGCTAATGTTTGCCATCAATTGTCATTATTCCAATAAGCTTTCTTGTTAAGATACCTCAAGCAAAATCATAAAGAAGACTGTTCATAGAAGGCTAGTTAAAGTGCTAAAGTTAAAGAAATTAGCCGGTTGTAATCGGTTTCAGCTTAACCTCTTTGTAGGCACTTAGTTCCTGGGTTGTTTAATTTCTTCCATGCAAATAAAGTGTTTAAAAATTTGGCACATTAAAACCTCAAATATCCTTGTTGTACGTGACGGACTAACATGAAGTAGTGCATTATTGTGAAGTGAAAGATAATTTGTTTTTGACTTTTTTTCAACAAATAAATAGTTGAAGTGTTTGTCGTTTTTTAAAATATTTTTTTTAAGCACCCCATGAGTCAATGCTGGCGGATAATTTTCCCTGTTTTTCTCTAAAAAGTCCACATGTTTTACTGGGTCATTCTAACAGATGAATATCATTTTGATCTGAACAGTTTTATTGTAGCTCTGTCTGTATATTTAAGGTTGCTGTTTTCCTGGACTACAAACACTCTGCCCAATTCTTAAATCTTTTGTCAGACGTCTTCTAGATATTTCCCTGTTTTTAAACTCCTTCAATCTTCCCATTAACTCTGATCAGGGTTCCTGTCCAATCTGAAGAAAGTTACCCAACAGCACCATGTTTCACCTTGAGGAGTGTTATCAAATTTTCCATGAATAATAGCGGTCCAGCCAACAGATTCTTACCAACCTAAGCTGCAGCTCTCCAGCTTCTCCAGAATCACTATAACTTGGGTGCAAGGTTAATTCTAGAAGGCATTTGGTTTCCCTGAGTTTTCTTCTTTTGTGGTACCAGAACAAAGGGGGCTGAATACATATTTAGGCCACAGTTTTTAGAATTTATTTGTAAAAAAAGAAAATTGACTCTTTACAATTATCACGCACTACTTTGTGTTGGTATATCTTGTAAAATCCCAACTGAATATACAGAAGTTGGAAAAGTTACCAGTAAAACTTGCTATTAGTTTCATGTGAAGTTATGATGTTCTGTCGCTCATTCACTAATTATTTTCTTAGCAAATACTTTCTAAAGGACATTGAAATGCAACAAACTATTGGCTTGTTTTTTGCAGGTGACAGCAGTAGAGTCCCTGGAAGGCCCCTTGTTTCAGGTGGAAGGGCTGGGAGATCTTCGCCTGGAGCTCAAAAACAAGAAGCTTAACATCCACCTGGTGCTCATCGACGAGCTGCACCGACATCTCTACATCAAGTCCACAAGTCGCCTCGGACACAAGAACAAGGACAAAAATGCAGCTCGAGTTTCAGGGTAAAGAGGGATTTCAGTTACTCTTAACAGATTGTTCCTCAATTTAAAAAAAAACCAAACATGTTTTTTGCATTAAAAAAAATGTAACTATTTACATTGTAATGCTATGCTGGATTTTTATTTTATCAAATTGCTTTCCTGAAATAGAAGTTTATTTTGGCGTCAAACACAATCTTACTCCTCAGTGAGGCTTAGCAGAGTGATATGAAATAGTTTTATCATTAATGCTGTGTGTTAGAATAAAGGTCGTTTTTCGGAACCTTTCAGTGTGTATTCCTTAGAAGCTATTTCATTATCACGACAACTGACTAAATGTTTCCAACTATTTTTCTGAATGAGCCAAGAAAATTACAGTCGTTAACAGTTAAACCTTTTATAACATGTTGGTTCTCAGCGTGCTTTCAAGCGTCAAAGGAATCAGATGAAAAGCATAAGGATTGTTTTTTGTTTTATTTTTTTAATTTTTTTCTCATGTTACTTTTTTCTGCCTGAACTAGTATTGTTCTAAAACTGTTAAGAAGGATACAGTACATATATTATTTTACATGTTTTGCCTGCTGTGTGTCTTGATACTGACGGCAACAAAAAGGCATCCTCGCCGTGTTTTTGACAGAGATTGTCTAAATGACTGAGTAGGTTGGACTGCCACTATGAGGTTAACTGTGACCTGACGGCCGGTTTCTAACTTTGGTTATGCCGCTGTCTAACCTATTAGCATTAATGCTCCCCCACATGCTTGGAACACACATTCGTTGCTTCAGCGTTCCATGGAAAGCATTCATTTAAAGTGCTGTTTGCACTTTTACATGTGTGTATCTGTGGGGGTGCTATAATTACAGTCACAGTGGCTTGGTGAAGCACAATGATTTATTAATAAGGGTCAGCTGGTGACAGGTTCTGGCCCTCCTGTATTGGGTTGGCTCTAACAACACACCAGCCTCCATGCAGCCCACTCACTTAACAGGCACACGGTGTTTATACCGCTTAACTTAACGGAGCAGAATTTGCTTCCCACCTCGAGCTTGATAAATGGCTCATCGGAAAGCAGCACCATCCTTACCAGGCACAGATGTAAGGTGTTTTCTTCCAAATGGAGATTGTTATTGTTTGCAAAAGAACAGGTTCCATTAAGTTTTTTTTTTTCTTAGATACCACCATTTCACCACAAATATCATCTCAAGGTACTTTAACGGACAACAGATCCAGTTGATATTCAAATAAAACTTAAACCAATCCCAAATTGGTACCATTAAGTCATAAATCAGCTAATAGTCAAATTCAGTTGATAACAAAGTTATTAATCTAAAGAGGAAATCATAATAATATCTAGCTGTTGACATTGCAGCATTTTCTCATCCTGAAAAGGCATGTTGTGATTCTAAAAAGAAAATACTCTTCTCTGGCAGGAAGAAACTGCCAGTGGAACCAGGCAACCAGGTGTCAATGGTAACCGTCTATGACTGGTTGGGGTCTGAGCGAACAGAAAAGCAACACTAAAAAAGGAAGACACAAAAACGGTTGACCAGGAGTACTTTATACAGGAAAGAAAAACAGAGATCAGGTGTCCGTTTTAGGAAATTAAAACATGCTCTTCGTGGCAGCAACAGCTTTATCAGAAGTTCTGTTCACGAAAGAGACACAGCGTAATGCCGAGGCAGTGAACCAGCAGTACTTTCTATGAGAAAGAAAAACAAAGAAATAAGTTATTTATTGCAGCAAAAGTTCTGTTAGGGAGATTCTTGATTAAGGAGTTATAGATAAAGAAGCAGGAGTAGGTTTGAAGGCAAAGAACTTAAGAGTACACAAAACGGGAGAAAATATGACCAGAAATTATTGCAAACTATACATAAATGCAGAGCAGCTGAAGAAAATTAAGTTGCCAAAAGAGGTCAGCATGTTTTATTGAAAAGGAATGTTTTAAGTGTGGTGTTTGCCTCATGGACAGAAGCTGGTTCCAAAGGCATTTTATTATTCAGTTGCATGGCCAGATAAAAATATGTGATGAAAAGTAGAAATTTACAGTGTTTTTTGTTTTGTTTGTTTTTTTGTTTCCTCTCAGGTCCTTGACTAAAGACACATCTCCAATGCCTGTTTTGGAAGTGAGCGGCCTGTCAACTCCACGCAAGCCTCTGGATTCTTCACAGTTCAGCACACCCGGATCCAGCAGTGGTATATAAACATAAATATAGATAAGGCACATCAGACTGATATAAGGAGTGAGAGCAATACAGGCTACATACAAGTATTTAGCTGTAAAACTAACATGTTTTAATTTTATTCTGCTCACATCAGAAAACAGCTATTGGAATATAAATGAACGATTAATGTAGTTCAATATGAGGATTTAAACATCACTCTAGCTTGCATTCATTTGCTTGTCATTAAAGGTTGTGGTTTCTTATCAGTTCTTGCACGTATCCAAATGAATAAATGCACAATTTCTTCTGTACAAACGACAAAACCCATCCATCGTAGATGTCAGGAAACATTCACACAAAGTTTGTACAAAGGCAAACACCCACATTTCCCTAGCAGCACATGTCATAACATTTTCAGCTATGATCTTAATATACATCTCTTCTCTAAGAATATAATCATCATCCGTCCCTGTCCCCCGCCCCCCCACATGTACCATTAGTCACCCAGTGTCTCTGCGTTCACAGCAGGGGAGCGCCATCTATTAAGCTCAAACCGGTGGAATCTGAGAATACAGAACCCTAGCTGTGTTCAGAAATGTATGAGGTCTCTCTTGGTGGTAGGGGCGTAGAGTCAGCCCTACATTTCTTCCAGGCAGAGCAAGGAGGAACACAAACAAGAAGATAATGAAAAAAGTTAATCCAGCAATAACTTGGCATTCCCTGGGTGTTTCTGAGTTTTTATATTAAGGCTGGTTCTTTTTTTCCCACCACCCACTCTTGGCATTCGAAGTTAACGACTCATCGGTTTTAGCTCAGTGGATACCAGGCAGGTTTCTGCGCTGGATTAAACGTTCCTCTGCACTTATGTCGTTTTTTTATTGAAAGTTTTGCAGTGTTATCTTTCTGTGTTTTTCCTGAAACCTCATTCTTTTTTTCTTTCTTTTTTTTTACATTGTTCCATCTTTTACTCTGCCTCATATGATCTCCTCCTTCCTTATTGGTATGCACTCCCATGTCATGACATCAAATGAGTAAACACACAAATGTATCAATTGCTTCTAATGCTTGCTAAATATCCGTTCAATTCTCCCACACTGCAGACCAAAAAGTAAAAGCTCGACCGCAGTTTTTCCCCTCAAATTACGCAAGCCGAACTCTGACAATTAGTCGCCACCGGGCTGTAAGTGCCTACATACCGCCATGTTAACAACCGCGGTCACGACACAGCAACCGGCTTCCATCAGAGGCCTGGCTTTCCATTTTGTCTAATAGCATTAGAGCACCTCATTTGTAGTTAGTAATTGTCATAATTATTACACAAGCTGCAGTCGGAATGGGTGAAAAGAGGAAATACACCCAAAGTCCATTAACTTGCTATAAACATTAACTCTCCTAACATGCTTTGATGGGGAATTGGGTGGCCCCATCTAATGGAAATTAGAGCATCACTCGATACTGCCATTCTCAATTTAGCTGCTAATGTGGCTAACTGAGCTGCTGAGAGTGTGTATGTGTGGGGTGGGGGGGACAGGTGCAGGCGTGTGTGCCTTAAAGATGAAGCTGTTGAATCTATATATGCAAAACGCAATGAATATACCTTTGTTAGTGTATGTTACAGTGTTAAAAGGAAACTATAAAACTACAGTGGCGAAAGTACATCTTGGGGACTTTATTTACTTTTGTAATTGCACTGATTTTTTACATTTTTTATATTATTTTAGTGCGTGAGCTTCAGCAGGATATTCGAGATCTGAGTCAAGCAGATCTTTCGGAGGTGGATCCAGAGGAAAACAGTGCTGAGTTCATGGGGATACTCATCAAGGTATGCACCTGATTAGATTTTTTTTTTTTTTTTAATATAATATTTAATTTAGATCAAAACAGAAATAATTGCAGATGTATTCATAGCTCTTAAATTTTTCCTCATTTAATAATCGTGCAACCTCCAATTTGCCGAAAGAAAAAGGGTGAACTGTTCTGAAAACAATTTCTAACAAATAAAACTTGAAAAGTGAAGTGTTTTTTTTTTTTTTTTTTTTTACATTTAGCCGCCTTTATGTTGACACACCATAATTAAAGATAATCTATTTAGTAAGCCCTTTCTGTATGGAATTCTTTTCTCTGGATTTTGTGGCTATAGTGAAACAAGAGTCATTGTTACAAGCAAGAAACACAGCAGACAGGTTCTGGATAAGGTTTTGGGGGCATTTAAGGTATGGTTTGGGTATGAATACAATATCCCAAGCCTTGAACATCTCACTCAGCACTATTCAATCCAAAAAATTAAAATGGCATGCAACCAAGAGGCCCATGTTAACCCTGGAACAGCAGACATCAACCGTCCAGGTTGAAAAAATAACCGCCATAGTGAAATACAGCAGTGCTCTCATAATGTGGTGATGCTCCTACACTTTTTATACCAAGCAGGTGGTTTCTAGTAGGATTATTTAAGAGGTATCAGAGTAAAGTGAATAGAATACAAGTTTACACCATCATTTTTAGATTCTTGGGTAAAACATTTTAAAAACCTTGTATAATTTCTTTCTACTTTAGAAGGAATGTGTCAGTCGATAACATAAGATCCGAATTAAACGCATTGATGCTTAGTTGCGTTAAGGGGCATCTCTGCCATTTTTCTGCAGGCTCTTGCCAAACTGAAGAAACTTCCCGATACCACGAAAGCCATAATGGAGCGACTAGAGCCTGAGCTGAAACAGATCGTCAAGAGATCCACCACTCAGATAGCTGACCATGCTTACCAGAGAGGAGAAAACCTGGCCCAGGAGAGCCAGCCAAGGTACAGTAACGTCAAAGGACCCCGTGTGTAAATATAGTAAGGTTCATTTGAAAAAACAGGAAGTTTTTAACAAGAAGATACAAGCAGTTTTGTTGAAGATAGCATTTTAATACGGTAAAATTATTTTCTTCATAAGAATATGAGGTTGGATTTGAAAAATCAATTATCCACAGCAGCATGCCGCAGTTGGTATTATCTCTGAGCAATATCTTAATAAAGCTGCCACTTGTATCCCCAGCAGTATTGTATCTGAATAAGAGTTTTATTAAGCTGCCTGTTTGCTTATTCTTATGAAACCATAGTATTCCCATTAGGATCTGTTTCTCTGTGTTATTAAATAAAAGACGGCCTCACTGTCCATTGATTGGAGGAGTCGAGATTGTCTTTCTCCCTGCAGGTTCTTAGTTAAACAATAGAGTTGATTATTGCATCAATATCAATATGCTGACTGCCATGGGTCATTTAGATATATTTACAGCAGACTGTAAAAGCAGACGCCAACATGTTTTGAATTCAGTCCCACAGTGCTCATAGTCAGACAGTCGGCCAGGTGTGAAACAGAGCGAAGCTAAGTGTTAGAGATAGAGCCGGACTCAGACCATGAAAACAAACCCAGTGCTGCTTTAAACAAAGACATGTCATGGTTAAACACACCCATACATACAAACCAGCAGTTGTACACCTGCCTTATAGGACTGCTACATTTTAAAAGCAGTCGGGTTTACTGCTCCAGCCATACACAGGCAGCATGCAATCCTAAGAAGCTCCGGTCTAAGTCCACTGATCCCGAACCATTTAAGAGGAACTTCTTGTTTTCTGTCAGGGATGTTCCCCCCTTTTGCTTTGTTTTTTTTGTCCTGTTGCCGGCCGGATCTCATCTGATCTCGGCATAATAGGCCGCCGTGTAGCTCGTTTTAGGTCCCACGCCCTTCAGATTGCTTCTTAATTTGCCTGCGTGTGTACTTCTGTGAGCTCTTAACACTTTGGAGATTATGTGTGTGTTTATGTTTGAATTCAAACATTGCTATTTCTCTCTATGTTCCTTTCAATTTAAAGTCAATGCTTGTTGCTATGGAAACTCCAACTGATGTAGCACTTGTCGAGAACAATGGTCTTGAATATTGCACACTATATTTCACAGCACTGCAGACCAGCCGGCAACACTTAAACTCTTTATAGCTTAAACAGCAGTGTGTAACTTTCTTTTAGTTATTCTCATTCATTTTCACAAAATTACTCCCTACTAATTCCAAGCATGCATCACTAGAATACAGAGCCATAGAAAATATTCACTCTGTTCTATACTACAACCTCAAATTGATGTTTTTCATTTGATTTTGTATGTTTTAAGTTTTTTTTTTTATGTGTCTGCTGGTTTTGCACATCCACCAACTAGATGCCAGTTTTGAACCTCCTCTTCAATCTCAAGAGCAGAGTGAATTGGCACATGATAACATGGTTAAGCTTACAAATTCAAAAATTAATTCAAAAAAAGGAAACCTTCAGAAACAAAAAAAGAGAAAATACAGGATTGGAGGAACTGATGGAGAATTGACTGAACTGAGAAGCATACATGATGGGGCAGTGATTAGTGAACAAGAAACAGGTAGCTGATTCTCAACAGGCTGCAGCTTTGGAAGAAGACTCAGAAAAATGAGGAGATTAGGCTGGGAAGTGACACCAACTGAGTTCACACCGGCATCAGGGAAACCAAGCGGTGCACAGAAGAGCTACTCAAAAACGAAGACTGAACACCAAATATAATAGTGAGCAGAAATTGAACTCCAGAAAAAGTTTTACAAAAAGGTGTGTTGAATATGGCAAACTACAACAGGACTACGTATTTAAAGCTAAAGAAAACATCAAAGATATTAGTGTAGGACAAAATAAGACGGAAATGTTACAACTGAATCTAAGACGCTCCGGCTAAATTTGAAAATAGATGTACCTGAATATAGTCCACACATCATGTTTTCTTTTTTTTTTTTCTTTTAAAGTGACAGTGTGTAGTTTTCGCAGTGCATCTTTGAAAATAGCCATTAAATATTATGTAATAATAATTACGTAAGGCACATTAATTGCAAAATATGGGCAATATTGTAAAATATGACTTTAAAAATCAGTTTTAAAATACATAGGCGCGGGTCCTCTTTTCAGGGGAAAGCCATATTAGATGACGTCTTCGACTTGATTTCCCCTCAAAATGCAAAAAAAAGTTTAGCCAAAAATACATTTTTACCACTTCGCTAGTTCCAAGCGATTAAAGAGAGACTGATGTGCTCGTCATTTTGCTGCAAATAGATAATTCTCAGGGAATTGAGCGTTTGAAAACAGCACTAGTTGGACCTCCGTTGTTGAGTTTCTTACTTGAAGACACAAATACCGCATGCTTGTCATAATTTAGGTATGCACTGCCCCCTACTGGCCGAAAATTACACACTGTGCCTTTAAGAAGTGCTTCTTGTCAAACTCTGCCGGAAAATCAGCAATAGGAACACGGCATTACACAAGATGACAGTAGCATGTATGGTTAAAAAAATCAAACATAGTATAGCCTACCAGAAAAGCTTTTGGTTGCCGTCTTGATCTAAGCCACTGAAGTCATCCCCTTTATTGTCTTTATGTCCTCTGAAAACTTTTGTTGAATTTTTTTACCCTGACTTGGTTCTTCTCGCTGCCTCCGTCTCACCGTCGATTAATTGATGTCAAGCTTGTGTGCAGTAGCTCTCTGTGCTTCTTCGATGATCAGCACCTTTGCCTTCAATTTAAAAGCTAAATTATATGTATGTCCTTGTGTTTTTTCCATGATGTGGGTGTGTGCCTGAAAACTACCGGTAGTGTCTTCTGTGGCACATAATCTTTCCCCACTTCGCTCTCACTTTTATGCTTCCTGCTAGGCTGTTAGCCTGTAAAGAATCTACATATTAGCCGCATTCCTTAGCATGTGAAAGAGTTGTGGCTTATAGACAGTTACGTTATTTTACTCTTAAAGGACATCTATAATTAAGCTGAGTTCAAACTACGTACAGTTAGAGTATATTTTTGAAGTAGGTGAGTTTGAGGAGCAGTTGTTTGCTTGTATTTAGCTGTATTAACTACAGTGGCAGAGTTTTTTTATTTCTTTATCAAAAGAAAGCATCCCTTTCATGAAAATAGATAATTATGAGCTACTTTGTGTTGTCTAGAAACCTAAAATCTAATATATTTTCTTTGTTGTAGTGTGAAAAAAGCATATCGTTTAGTTTAACAGGTGTGAACATTTTTTGCAATTCACTGCATTATTTTAGTACGTTTTTAAAGTCTTCGTGAAGGAAACATTACATTTAGTAGGAAACCCTTTTAAGGGATGATTATATGAAGAAATGCTAGATGAAGAAAAGACGATGGAAACCCATTTTGTCTGAATGTAACTTATGTGTATATTCCCTGTCCAATCTGAGGTCTGTTGAATGATCACAATAGCTTGCAATAAAATTCAAAGTAATTTTAAAGCCAATTTAAAACCTGCAGAACCACATTGCACAGGAGATGGATTAGAAGTAATTTTAGCTCTTTTCCACCTGTTCAGCTGAAAAGTCAGTGGAAATTTCCCCGTGACAAATCTGTGCAAACGACATCCGTTTTCTGCCTGACAGCATCATGACCCAAAGACTTTAATATTTCACAAGTGTTCACTCAGCACGTTGGAACCTTATTGACAGTAATTTAATGATCTTTGACTGACGCTCAGTCTAATGATAATCTAATTTTTATGCCACTGTTGTTCTTCTAAAATGAGTCACGCACTTTCCCGCTGCTGGCCAGTTAGTCAGAGACTCTCTGCTATTTCTCTCGACTGTTCATGAGCGACTGGTGTCAGCTTCGATCCTGAGAGGAAATAAGACGAGAGGTCTCAAGGAACAGACGATATGGATTGGGATGGCCTCCGCTGGGAGATAATGAGGATGAGTTGGTTGTTGACACTTCGGTGTCTGTCTATAGATGAGTGATTGAGTGAGCTGAATGTGGAAAGCTTGGTGAGGTATTGGAAAAAGGTTACAAGTTCAAAGTTTCAAGTTATGCATCTGTGTCTTCACTTCCTCTGCAAATATTCACATGTTGTTTGACTTTTAAACAGGTAAACTATTCATGATTTCTTGCAAGGACTTTATATTGATTGCTTCTTGGAAAAATACTCAAACTCCTTGAGGTTTTGGGCTTTTGCAACATTTTTGTATTAAGCTTTTATGCATTTCATCTGCATTTTATGTGATTAGCCAAGACAAAGTGGTCTAAAATAGTGAAATCGAAGAAAAACTCACCTATAAACAGAGTCACACCAACAATAGGACTGAACAGCCTCTTGATGACACAGCTGGCAGATGAGGGAGAAAGTTCTGGAAAGGTTTACAGCATAGTTGGGTTATAAAAGGAAAAGAATAATCAGAGAAGCTATTATTAGTCTAGCCCTTATGGAATTGAAAAAGTTTGAGTCAAGAATAAAGCCATTGTTGAAAGAAAGTCTGACAGAGGCTTCCCTTTCAGGTTAAAATAAAATCTTTGGCTAAATTTGCCTCATGTTATGTGTTCACCTGGAACACACAATCCCAAGGGGGAAGCATGATGGTGGCAGGATCATAGTGTGAAGATGGTTTTGTTCAGACTGGCTAGTCAGAGTTGAAAGAAAGAAGCATGGAACTAAATACAGGGTAGTCCATATGTTATAAGAATGGCTTAATAGAAGTCCTGAATCAAATTAAGAATATATGGGAAGACATTGACATTTGTGTGTGTTTAAAATATTAAATTCTAATAAAATGCAATCATATTTGGGGTTATTATATGACAAATAGTAAAAAGGTGCTTTCCATACTTTAGCAAGGTACTGTATGTCCATGTATGGCATGCAAATGTTTTACTTAGTCTCCATCATGTTTCGAAGGGCTTTGGGGCACAGATTGACTGTCTCAGATTTGTTTGCTCTGTTTTCTCCTAATCCATAACATATTTTTGTTCTCCTTAGCTGTACTACTGAATAATGATGCTGGTCTTTGTTTTTGCATTATTGATAGAATTAAGTAGCCTCCTCCTCAGAAAAAGCCAGCCTGAAGGAAGGCAACAAAGTTGTGATCATGGCTAAATAAGATCTATTAATGTGGGGAAGTAGTTCGGAAGGCTGGGTCCAAGGTTTGCTTCATGAAGAAATGCCCATGAGACAGTCCAGCAGATAGCAGTATGGTTCGAGATACCAGCGGGGACCGAGAACGCTCTGACTTATAGCCAAGTGGCAGGGAAACTGTAAAGAAATAACTTTGCTGAGTGTTGTTTGCAAGTCCACACCTCCCAATGGATTACTTTGCTGAAAGCTGCCTGAAAACAACAGAACTACAATCCCATGGGACTTTAGGTTTCCAGCAGCTATTTTGTAACTAACCCAATATATTGGAAGTGGGGAAAGGAGCAACAAAGGGCAGTTGTGGTAGACATAGCATTAAATAACTGTTCTGAATTCAAATTAAAGACCATGGGTAGATCGGTCTTGTTGTAATTAATAAACTGACAGAAATGTAATATGAAACATTTGTAAAACAAAAAAGTGATTAAAATGACAAAAACCTCACCAAAAACAGAGATGTCGACAATGTCATTATTTTATTATTAACTATAATCCCCCCTCTAAACTAAAGTAGTTACTCGTCATCGTCCATCTCCTCTAATATAACCTCTGTTCCCTTTTTACTTCAAAAGCTTCGTCCTTGTGCCAAAAGTAGGCACAGCAGAGTCTGTATGAAAGCATTAGGGCAGATGAAGCAACTGGGAGCTTTCAACACTAAGTAGGCCACTCGGATCTAAAATAGAAGGTCAGTTTGGTTTTGGATGCGCTCTCTTCCTCAACCAGAACCATTTAGAGTTAATGAGAGTGACTTTTCATTTAGATCCATGTAGAGGCATCCAGGTGCTACATTATTAAGGCAAGAAAAATCCTCAAGTCTCAGCTCAAGAGAATTCCTGGTTAAAAGAGAGCTGTTACATAACCTCTATTTTCATAATATGTAAAGTTCATGGGTGAATAACAGTTTCTGGAGCCAGTTTATTTATTTTTTTCCACCATAATGTCATGTTTTGTCTCTTAATATTCCTTTAGGTTCTCTCCGTCCCTCTGGTACACGCCTCTCTCCTCATCTCCCCTCTCACCCTCTTGTTCTGCTCTCTCTGGCTCCCTCTGCAGGCTGTTGTTGGAACTGCTGGAGCTTTTGTTTGACAAGTTCAAGGCAGTTGCCCAGGCTCACAGTGTGGTGCTGGCCCACATGCAGCAGATCGCTGCGCACACTCCGGCTGTGACCCATGAGGAGGAGATCAAGCTGTACGAGCAGGCTGATGTATCTGCCAAGATCCAGACAGTGCTGCAGGTTAGTTTAAAATGTCATTAATATAGTTACGGTAGTATATCGCCTTAGAACAGTTTAAAATATTACAATTGTTGAGACATATGAGTAATAAAAATGAATCTGAGAATTTACCATGCACATCATCACAGTTGTTTCCTCTGGCACTGAAGTATACATGTTACCAAAGTTGTTTTCCAGTTGCCATGGTTTTCCCCTTGTAAAATCAAGGTAAACGTAAGGAGATTTTTATTTAAATGTAAGAGCTATCAGAACATAATTTAATTATATAATTGTAGTCCTTGTCTGTCATGAACCTTAATATTAAGTCAGTATAATCTGAGATTTAGTAGAACCGTTTGGTGTCACTTCTGGGACTAATAAAGGTTTATTTATTAATAAAAGCTAAAAGCCTTTTTACATAGTGCATTCAAGTAGAGAATATTGGCCTGACAACGTTTTGCAAATATATATTTTTTCACATTACCACAGCAGGATTCTGCCACCACCATGTTTCTTGTATTTGTCTCTTGAATATTTTGTTACCCAGAGGAGGGTTTTTTGTCCTTATGACTGCATGGTGCAGAGGTCTAGTTTGCTACAGTAAAGCTTTGCTTCTTTTGAAAAGCAAAAATAAAAGTTAACACATTTTTAAAACTGACTTTAGACATGGATTGTATTTTTTAGAAATAGTGTATTTTGCCCTTAAATGATCAAATAAAAGCAGATTGTACCCAACCCAAATGATCACCGTACCACCACCATGCTTCGCAGCTGCAGGTTTTTTGTGCTCTTATGTTTTTGTTTGAGCCAAGCATCTTTAATCCAAAAGAAGTGGAAATGGCTTTAAAATTCTTGAGGATTTCTATTTTTTCATTATTTCTGTTACCAGTTTCTTTGGTTGTAGAAAAGTAAACCCCAGTAAATAAAAAATCCCCCATAACTTTTTACAGATTTGTAAGATATTATTGCCAATATCTTTCTTCTTGGGCTTTATGTTTGCGCACAGCTGAATGAGCCAGACCAGCAGTCTGTCAAAGCTTTTAAAGTGGAGCGCACTCCTGCTGATGATTAGTTAATCAAGTGAATTAGATTGGCAACACCTGTATTCTGCTTAGCCCCTAATTTCTATGAAATCTACAGAGATTTAATTACTTTTTCATCCACTTCTTCTGCTTTTTGGTTTTTGTCAAATTAGCTGTTTTTGCCCTATACAGAGTCCTGCTTACCTGTTGTTAAGAATTGGGTAAGAATTCGCCCAGCTCAAAAATAATGTATCTTGTAAAGCCTTGCAGCCTAAAGAGGCACTGCTTATTCTGTATGTTGCTAGGAAAATAAAGAGGGCTTGATTGTTTGGATTAATTTTAGGCTCTTTAATTGGCATGTATTTATGCTTGGTTGTTGATCCCCCTACTCCTGTTTGATTGGCTGAGCGAGATGAACAGCTGTTGAAATGACCCTGTGGTGACACTCAGTGGAAAATCGGCGACAGTTGTTGCTCTCAGACTGATTGGTGTGTGAGCGTGTTTGTCTCTTTTGTGTGCTAATATCAGAAAATATGTAGCTCCACATGCGGCTTCTTCACGGAGAGCCTTTAAATTGTCATTTACAACAATTATCAGGAAGATTTTTCTTTTTTTTAAATAAATGTAGAAGAAAATGTTGGAAGCTGAACACTATTTCATGAATTCATTCACATGTGCATCCCATCAACAAACGGCGTACAAAATGCTTGGGTTCGTTTGTGTTTGGTGAGGAATTTGCAGGAGAAAATTAGCCTTTCTATTGTGAACGACTTGCATGTGTCGGGTGCTTTCATGGTAATTGATAACGCATTGTTTCTATCAATCATATAAAAGATAACCTAAATAAAACAACAAGATGCTTTTTCTGCCGAGTGAATTGAAAGCCTTTCGTCTCTACTTTGCACAATGCGACTCAACTTCCAATCGGTTGAGCCTTTTCCAGCTGGCATCCATAAATGCACAAATTGAGACGTGTTTCGGGGTATTTGTGTGTGTATTTTAAGGGTTTTACTGGTACATAGGCATGCAGTGTTAATGCTCTGCAGTATGAGTACAGTTTTAGATGGCATGGAGCCATCCCTTAGTATTTGACCCCTGCCAGAACAGTTGCCAGTTGGCTCTCTCATGTGAGATAATAGAATCTCTTGATTAGAAAACTCATTATGTGAAATGAGGTTTTCTTTCTCAGTCACTTTTTATTATTTTCTGACTGATAATATCAATAAGAAGGACTCACATCAGCCATCCATTTCTTTAGTTTTTTTTCTCCCACCTTGCATTTCCCTAGCGCTGTGCTTCCTCAGCATAATTCCTGCTGCTTTTGTATCACAATCTCTAGTTCCCAATACCTTCTGCATATCCCTCTTGGTCCTTGTAATTTCCTCCTTAATCTTATTATCTTCCTTTTTTTTTTTCTCCAAACCCCCATTCCACCCCTCACCCCCTTCATTTAGCCTTTTCTGTTTCAGTGCCACATATCGGCAATGAGAGAAATTAAATTCCTTCTCCACACCAGCTCTGTTAGGTTTTATTGAATACTGATATTTAGGGTTTCTTCATTGTTTCTGACTGAAGGTGATGTTTCTGTTGTGTTGCATACATTTTGTAAACTTCTTTCCATTTTGTAAGGATTCTAGAACAGTCGGGAAAAATATCAAACTTAAAGAGAATGTTAAGTCTAAATGGAAAATATCTTTATACTGCATTTCTTCCATCCATTTATTCGTCAGTCCTGTGTCCATTTACCATTTCTTCTATCTTTCATTCATCTTTGTCCATCTGTTTGACCTTCTGCCCCTTCATTTGTTTTTTCCAACTGTACGTTGGTCTGTCTGTATTCTTTTATCTGGCTCCATTTATCTATTAAAACTGGAATGGTATGCAAGTTTGACCTGCAAATGTGAATGAAACCCCTGTAGATGTTTCCACTTTTCACTTAAAACACAAAGATTTGAACAAATAACAATAACAACCTGATTGAGGTCAGAGGAGATGAGAAAATTGTTGCCAAGATTGGATTTCGTCACAGAATGACACAGTCAGGTTGTCGTGCCATATTTAATTCTCACAGAAAACACATTTAAAGCTTTTCACCTATTGTTAACCCCCCCCCCCACACACACACACACACACACTTACAAAAACATAATTTATATCTAGGCATGACTCTTGACTCTCATTGCAGTTCCTGTATTTGACAGCAATAGAAACCTTTTGATAGGTGTTATTTTCGCTCCCCCTCCACCCTCTTCACATGGAGAGGTGCAGAGACCAGCTTGACCTTTACACATGACATAGTAGCAGAAGATTGCAGGAGATGACAGAAACATAGGGTGCACCCAGTTACAAGGCCTTGGCAGAGAAGCGGCTTTCATCAACGTGCGGCTGTGGCCCGATAGGTTTAGAGAGCGGCGTGGGTAAACAAGCTTTTGAAAGTCAGGATTCATGTAGCAGTTCCAATCCTTGCTCAGAAAGGCCTGATATACTTCTGCAGGTTGTTTCGTTTAAGTGTGGAGGTATTGATTTAAAGCACACACACACAAAAAAAACACAAAAAAACGGCAGGGTAATCAGTGGTATTGATTTCGGAAGGTGTGCTTTAAAGCCACTTCGCAATTTTTCAAATTGCTCCCTGTTGAATTTCTATGTCTATTATGATGCGGGTATTCTGTTTGCTTGCTAAACCCGTCTTTTAGCCTTTCGCTTCTTAGAAGATCATCTTTCAGTGAAATTATTTGCAAAGGATGTGTGCATTTCTTCACAATTATGTTAGAAGTTTCAAGTTATCAGATAATTGGCTAACAGCTCAGAAAAGATCACAGTTCACAAACCTCAACATGGATTCATAATTAAGATGGCCCAATCTATATCTAGAGTAAGGTGTCTGTGGCTGCTGTTGCCCATCACCCTTTAACCTTGTCTATAGTTTGGTCTGATGCCTGGAAGTTTGTTAATTAGGTTGCCATTTGTGGACGCTGCAAGGATTTGTGGCTATTTGCCTGCATGCCACGTCCATTGTCTGCTCCAGGGATGTGACCAGAGTGCAAATCTTACTTTTAATGAGGCGCTTCTTATGCACGCAGTGGGATTTTAAATCTGCATTTGAAAATATGGATATATCCTGATGATTTAGCTTCTAAAAGAGGCGGTTCTTGTATTATCATTTTCATATCAGGGCAAGATGGTACGTTTTTGATGCTTTCTGTGAATCTTGTTTTATTTCACCACCTCTACAGTTTCAGTAGACATTCATTTGTTTTCTCTTGTATTTCTGTTTACATCTCTTTGTTAGCACTGTTGCCTTGCAGCAAGAAGGTTGTGGGTCATATCCTGGCCCAGGGTCTTCCTGCATGGAGTTTGCATGTTCTCCGCGTGCATGCGTGGGTTCCCTCCGGGTACTCCGGCTTCCTCCCACAGTCCAAAAACATGACTGTCAGGTTAATTGATCACTGTAAATTGTCCTTAGGTGTGAGTGTGTGCATGGTTGTTTGTCCTGTCTGTCTCTATGTGGTGGACTGTGATGGACTGGCGACGTGTCCAGGGTATACCCTGTCTCTCGCCCGTTGACAGCTGGAGATAGGCACCAGCACCCCCGCGACCCATTAAGGATTAAGCGGTTAAGAAAATGGATGGATGGATGGATCTCTTTGTTTAGACTCGGTGTGGAAGAGTGGAGAGCCTTTGGTTTAATCTAAATCTGCTTCAAAAATTAATCCCTTTGTCGACGCAGATTAGCAGACACAAAAGGCTGTGTCATGTTTGTGTCAACATTATATACATATACAAGAGGCTTTGAGATTTTTGTTTTTTGCCTCATCAACAGATAGAAAATAAAGTAAATTGAAGTGACAAAGAGAAGCAAGAAGACAATAAGCCTCTATTAATTATATATGAAGTACAGACATTGCTACAGTGTTCTTGTCTGACATTTTAATCGAAGTGTCACATTCATTCTGGACTCCAGGGCATTGACTCTGGTGTTCCAGCAGTAGATTGTTATTGTTTATTCTCACCAATTTTCTTTAGGCTTAACTAATTTTCGGATGTATAAACGACACACACAAAAAAAAGTAATCGTAACAGCCAATTCGAAGCCAGGAAACCAACAACTTCTAAAGAAAAGTAAAGTTTTTACCTATTAGAGTGTTCAGATTTGCAAACAGAATCCTGTTGGTGAATAAAACAAGCTTATGGTTTAAACTTGCTAAAGGATTTTCAATCAAACATTTGTTTGGATTTATGTGTACACCTGAGCCTGTATGTCTATTTTTGAGTGCAGAGAACTTAAGAAGAATTTGTAGAGGATCACTCACTGATTTAAAGGGATACATTTCTGAAATGCATTTAGGACATACCACTGAGTATAAAAACAGTCCATTTGTCCCTTTTGTTTTAAACAATAATCACGCATGACCACATAATTTGTTGGGATTGTATGAAGGACAGAAGTTACCAGCTGCCACGTCTTTCTCTCCCTTCCCTCCGGTCAACAAGGTAGCCTTCAAACGATCGACTGTCTGCAGCAGACTCCAGGCGGGAACCCCCGCTGTTTTAGCAGAAGGTTCAGTGGTGAGAGAGCGTTGCGGCTGGAGCTCCATCAGAACTTGTGAAGGTTATTGAAGTTCCTGGAGCACAATCAATACAGGATGTATACAGAGCCCGTCTTTGACGGCCAAGGACACTTGGAGCTTTAAACTTTAAGCTAGCAGCTAGGGATATCAGTCGATATGTTTTGTGACAAGTCGTTTGCCAAGGGATTTAGAGAGAAAACAGACGATTTCTGTTAAGCCTTGAGAAAGGAGCAAAGTGGATATTGTTCTCTGCTGCTTTTAAGACTTCTTGAAAACAGGTGGATAGAAACGGGAACAAGTGAAAACAAAATTATTTTTCAGCCTTTGATTTCTGCTGGGGTTTACCCTATGTCAAGAGCGCACCTGCAAAGCTTCGAGCGATGTTCTCCTAATTGCTCTAATTCTTTGGCTGTTGGGGCCTAATAAAAGGTGAGTAGACGCATGCTTCATGAATGAAAGCATCAGGACATTTTAGCAATGAACAAATAAATGGGGGTGCTGCTAATGATTTACTGCGGCAGACTTCCATTAAGCTTCTCTCCATTTTAATTTAACTTAGCACTCAGGCAAGGGACTGATTTAAGTTTGGGACGTGACCCAAGCAATTCTTGTGCACGAGTTTGATTGAATAGTTTTGGTGGAAATGATTGTAAAGGAAGCCCTGCAGAGAGGTGTTATTCTTTTTTGCTTTGTGGCCTGTCTCTCCCACACAGACACACACAAACAAGCATTTTTGAACTCTTGCTCTTAGCCGTCTAATTTGCCGGCATAACTTTGTACGTTCCACATGATGACATGCTTGTTTTTTTAATTTTTATTTCTTTATGCCGTCATGACTTTTAATTTGCAGTGAATTTAGCTGGTTTGTTTCTTCCTCTGCTATTTTATTAATAAACTCTCTCTGACCTTTTAATGAAAGTAATCAGATCTAATTAATAGAGGGAAGAATACTTATCAGGATGAAGCTAAATTGGAAGCATTGCAGATGTGATGCAATGTGTTTGTTTTCACTGTTTCTCATCCTTAGCTGTTTTAACAAGAGAGAAATATAGGAAGATTAAATTCTGGGTGTAAGATTACAGTTCAGTAATGTCTGAATCCTCATTTTAACCTCTTTGATGCTTGTGCAGCTTGCGTAAGACCTTATTATCATTAAAGCTGATTCTGATTCTGATTAAAGCTCCAGAGGTTTAACTAAATTAGAATAGGCACCCATTTGGAACTGGGCTCTGGGACCAATCACTAATTATAATTGTGGATAGTTTTAATTTGTTTATTTGTGTATCGGTGGTGTGGTGGGTTTGTATTTTGTTCAGATTAGACTCACCAAAGCAACTCATTGTGTTGGTAACCAGAATCAAGTGGCTGATCTTGTCTTTATCTTTTGCTTCAGTGTCTCTGAAAATCTTTTTATACATTCTCATTTAACTTTGTTATAGGTTAGAATAGTATTTATTTCTAGACTCATCATTATAACTCCTTTTGACATATTTAATAAGTTTGAGCTCTATAGCTCCTTGTTTTTGCTTTTTTCCCTTTTTAAATAACACTAAATTATAGAGCCTATTAAACTGAATATTAGAATCGTTACAGTCAGCAGCAAATTTTAGCTATGCTTATTATATGCTGTTTTTATAATAAAATCAACACTGACGATTGCCAGTAGAATGCCACACCCACAGTAAAGCACACTAGCGGCAACATTATGCACTGGGGTTTCTTTGCTTCAGATGGTTGAAAGATATCCTCAAAATATGGTAGATTTCTACAACTTTCACACGATATTGTGGGTAAAAATTAGTAATGATGCAAGGATATCACTTTTTCAAAACAGCAGCTTTTTGGATCAGCTGCAGCCGTCTGCAAGTAACTGTTTAAAAGTTGACAGAGCCAACGCACACAACGCACCACAGAGACTCTGACGGACTCAACCCTAAACTTTACATGTAATCCTGCTGCAACTGACGCTCCCGTTTGGGGCAGTGTGAACGCAGCATTAGGGTTTGGATGGGTTACCTGATGACATTTTAATGTAAAGCGGAGTGTCATCTGCATAGTTATGGAAGATAATCTTATTGCTTGTTATAATCTTTTCTATTTGGAGCATGTAGATATTAAATATGAGGGGCCCCAGAATGGAGCTCTGGGGCCTGTGGAAGACACCTGACAGTATGGATGAGTTAACTATTAAAATCAGATCAGACCCAATTGCAGGTAAATTTTCTTTAGAAAAACTGTAAGTTAAATATGAAGACAGCAAATGAAGGAGCTTAATTAGTGAATGATTTCATCATATAATTTTATTTTGGTTTAGTTTTTTTTAGTTCAGATATTTTCTCTTCATTGGTGTTAAATGGGAATGACATTGGTAATTGGGTAGAGAGCAACCTAATTGTCAGTTTCTCTTCAGTAAAAAGCTGGCGAATTCTTTGCAAGCCCTAATGGAATTTAATTCAGGTCTAGTGCCACTGTCAACTGTTGCAAAGCCTGTGCATTATTATGGTGCGTTCACACCGCAGACTTTGTCAGCGTCAAGCATCGCTTACAACGCATCTATTTTGAAGCATATACGTTTTTAAGCTGAAACTTACAAAGTGAGTGGGCAGGCCTTTCTCTGCTGGATGTTTAAAACACTAGCGGATTGTGATTGTTTGGACAACGTCGATCTTGGGCGATGTGTCTACAGTGAGCTGCTCTGATTGGTTTGCGCAAAGTTCAGGTAGCTGCAACGATAGACTTTACATGTAATCTTGCCCCACTTGATGCTGATGTTTGGGGCGGTGTGAACGCACCATAAGTGTTTGAGTTAAAGGGATACTCCACCCCTGTATAGCATAACCAATGTAAATGAATGGGAACTACTAGCATGCTGTCTTGCTTGTAGTATCCATCCATCCATCCATTTGCTACCGCTTATCCAAGGTTGGGTCATGGGGGCAGCAGCCTGACCAAAGAGACCAGAGTTCCTTCTCGCAATACATTTGGGCCAGCTCCTCGGGAGGAATTATGAGGCATTCCCAGGCCAGACGAAAGACGTGGTCCCTCTAGCCCATCCTGGGTCCTCCTCTGGGCTTCATCCTAATGGGACGTGCCCAGAACACCTCACCAGGGAGGCGTCCAGGAGGAATCCTGACCAGATGCCGGAGCCACCTCAATTAGCTTTTCACTTAATTGGTTAATTCTAAGCTAAAGCAAACAGGGGTCGAGTACCCCTTTAATGATTTTTAGAAAGAAACAAATGCCTTGCATCTTTAAAAGTAAAATATCTGTTCAGTCTGTCTTTGTAGATCTCATAATGAAATTAAATACATATGTGTCTTCTAATTCACCTGTGTTACTTTTTAGTTTTTTTCCCTTAAAGTGTATTTTGTTCTTTGTAATTCATTCGAGATTACTCGTCTTCCTTAACTCACTGCAACATTTTTAAATGTATTAACGCCTTATTTTCCTTTGTGGCTTGGGGCACAACATCCAGCTGAATCTTTGTGATCAGATCACTTTGTAACTGAAAAGCTTATTTTGATGTTAAACAATATTTATAACATGCATTTATTATAAGGGAGAAATATTTAGAACATTGTCCATGAGGTCAGTCCCTTTAGACCAAAGTAATCTCTATAGTGAGTGCAGGTTAAAACAATTTTTCCATAAAACAATTATTTTTCTATCATTATCTCTTTCTCTCAGTCCCTCCATCATTTTTTATCATCTGCCTCCCATCACTCTCTGTGTCCTAACGGTCAAGTTAATTGCCTGCAAAGTTCACTCTGACTCTGGGCTAATGCAATTTAAGAGGAGTCAGAGCCCCTTCATCAGCCTAGCGATGGCATTTCATTAAGTCCGCTTGGGTGTAGGCTTGCAAGCAAGTGGGGGGGGGGAGTCTCTCCATCAGCTCATCATTAGTAATTAATACGTTGATGGGATTAGCTGCAGCATGAGGCTGGCGGCAAGTGGTCTCCACGCTGTGGCGAGTTAGGGGACGACACGCGTGACGGGGCATCAGGCTCAACTGTTGAGTTTGGAGAAACTGTGTTGGGCAGTAATTAATTGGTGGAATATTATGGGTTACCACGTGTTAGGGCTGGGCGATATGAGCCAAAATTAATATCATGGTATATAGAGCATTTCACCTCGATAACAATAAGCGGACGATAACAGTGACCACATCACCCCCACCCCCGTCCTTTTCTGTAGTCAATGTCCGATAGTGGGCAAGTTTAGATGATCTTTAAAATGTGTGTGGGTTCCTGCTATTGAACAGCTTCAAACAGCCTTTTGATTGAGTGTTTTATTCCCACTCCTTTCTGTATTTCTTACAGTCCAGTTCAAACTCGGAAGTGATTACATACACAAGATTAGGTGAGGAATTGACAGGGGCTGAGTAAAATAGGTGATTTTAGTGTGCAGTCTTTTGTTTTAGACAGAAAATATTTTACATAGGCTCACAGGTGGGAACAGGAGGCGGTTTCAAGCAGCAACTCAGCGGGGTTAATATCTGCTCCGCCTGTTCAGGACAATGAGGAACAGGGCGGGCGGACCTGTTTAGCCAGAAGCTGACCTAAGCTTCTGCCGCTCCGTTGCTGCAGTAACAAACATACGTGCGCCACGTTAGAGTCTTAAGTATCCAATAACACCATAAAAAGTCACTTTATTTGTCGCCTAGTCGCATTTTTCTGAAAAAACTGTCGGTAGACGAGTCTAAACTCTTGCTACATATAGGTATCCAGTAGTAGTAGACTTTTCGGTATACCCCCCAGCCCTACCACGTGTTATTAAAATTAAAAACACAATAAACCCAGACTGATCTCTTTAAAGTTTATAAAGTTCACTTTATAGTTTTAATCCCCCTTAAAAATCATTTTAGTAACCTATTTAAAGCTGTAAACAAACTGCTTGAATAACATAGTTCACTTTATATGGTAGCTTCTCTGTGTACTTTGATCAAAGGTATCAACCCTAGCATAGAAGGCTTTCCCATGCATGACAGGGAATGCTCTGCACTGCGTTAATTACATCATTATGGTCGGGATGGATCTCCATCTGCTCAGCCATTACTCCTGTCCCATTCTGGGCTGACCCACACTGCGCTTCAGAATTAGACACACACAGGCTAAATGGCCCTGATAAATTATGAAGCTATTAGATATGGGAGGCTATTTTGGAACATATGCATTCACAGAGAGAGGAATGAGGGGTGGGTGAGAGGGAGGCAAATACGAACCTAGGGAAGACGGAGCAAGAAAGGGGAAAAATAGAAATGTGAGAAATGAGAGTTGAAGCTTAAAGAGACTTTGAAAAATGAGAGCAAATGAAAGCCACGGAGGGAATGTACGGATAGAATGATGGAGGAAGTGAACTTTTTTTCTGTCTGGACAGAGTTTCAATATGCTTATTCCAGCCTATTGTTAGAAGTTGATAAGATTTTTATGAAGCATGATCAGACTTTGATGGATTTTTAGCATTGATCATGCAGACAGATCAGTCATGTCTGCGGACTCTTTCTATCTTAGGGTTGGGATCTTTTCTTGGGTATGTAATAGGATTGATACATAATATGTCAGGCGATTATTATTGTTCCTCCGGTTTTCTTTTTATCATTAAATGTGATTTTTCCATAACCCAGTAGCATCAGTGAGATCATTTTGGTGTATCTTATAGATCAGAAGCTTCTCGTCTTATCGACTTTAGACGTAAAGAGACTGAAATAAACAACTGAAGCTAGGTGTTGAGGTTCTTGAAATACTTTAAACACTTTATTTTTTTCCTGAGAAGGAAAAAAAAAAGTTTTATTGAACATCAACATTCCTGTTGAGTTTTTCCAAAAACTCTCATCAAAGGTTTTTTGCTTATCCAAATTATACTTTAAATTTCCTGAAGGTTTCGTGCTGACATACACATTTTTATGCAGCCCTATGATTTTATTTAGTTGGGCTTTGATTGTGTATAAAACATACAGTTTCTGTGAAGAACAGCATTTACTTTATTCTGTTGTTTAACGGCTTTTAACAGAACACTGTTTATTTAAGGTTCTGCTGATGGAATATCTGGATGTGAAGAACAGCCGTAGTTCCACTGAGCAGTCGGCTCAGCTCTCCTACGCCAGCACCGGCAGCGAGTTTGCCGCCTTCTTTGCCAAGAAAAAACCCCAGCGTGCCAAACAGTCACTGTTCAAGTAAGAACCCCTTTCTTGGCTCAATAGGTCCTGTAGGTTTCATATGTAAAGATATGATTAAAGGTTGGGCATGAATGTCAAATGTAATTGTGTGCACAAGTTTAACTTTAGTGGTAATTTATTTATTTTACGTTAATTATCATTAATGTGACTAAAAAGGATAAATCATATCTTAACAGTTTCAACTTAAAGTAAGAAAGCATTAAGGCTATGTTGTCTTTTCCTTTGTCAAATAACTTGGTGCAATCAATGTAGGTTACCTGGGAGAAAGCCTGATTAGGTTGTTAATGCTTTCAAATTGACCTTTTACATCCCAGCAAATTAGAAAGCACTTGATAAAAAAAAAAGACTCTTGCCAACAATATACTGTTGTATTTTCATGTTTTTAACATTTGATAACCCGAAGCTCAAAAAGCTTAATATTGCTTTTTTAAAGACCTGGCTAAGAAGGCACACTGATGCAAGTTATAAGTTTATCATTAGGAGCAATATACTTAGACAAATTAAAACAAGTTAAACAGTCTTTGCAGTCTTCTATCAAAGAAATCCATACATTTGTTGTAGATTTACTCACAGCGACAAAACCATTTAGCTTATCGCCTACTCTGAAGATTGCTCCATTACCAAGTTGACCAATCAGAAAACAAAGCTGTGGGTATTCTAAAAAAAAGTTGACAACTTCCTATAATAGCTAGTATTTGAATGCAACTCCAGTATTTCATGGTGTTGGGCAACCCATAGCCACCTGTAAATACCTAAAATCTGTAAATATTTGAGGCCTGCTCTAGAAATACATATAACTGCCTGTTTTAGCAGTTCAAAAAACTAAGATCTACAGTCTTCTTTATCTCCAGTCCTGGTTGGAATAGCTAATCAGTGACAAGGAAAATGAATTACGCTCCTGGATGGGCTGCTTTGCAAAGGTCAACCAGTATTGTGTCTTGTAGCATTGTGGTTAGGTACCTTAGCTTCCCATGCTGCCATTTCCTTTTAATATTAAATAGATGCTCTGCAAAAAAAAAAAAAAAAAAAAATCCAGAATAGTTTGGAATTTGGCTCCACAGGAACAACTATTAAAAGTGAATCTGAGAATACTGAACCAAGAGTCCCCTGTAATCAAAAAGATAGTTTACCTAGTATACTTTTTAATATTTAAAGATGTACCAGCGCTGTTGTCTCATTGTGGTCACTGAGATTGAAGGAACTTTTTTTTTCTTCTTACGTTTCTTATGAATGTATTTTATTTTTATATGTGCCCTGCTTTTTATGTCGGGCTATGTACATAATTATGTAACGTGTTAAATGAATTCTGATTTTACATGAAGAGCGGCACTAGACATAGTCTAAACAGCAAAGTACAGAGGGGGGAGTGGGCGTATAAATAATGTCACCTCTTTTTGGTAGTTTTACAATTGCCAACGTTGCCCAAGACATCAGAGCTCTTTCTTTAAAATAACGCTAATTTATTTTGGCTAACAATAATAATCAACTTTAAGCCATACATGTCTGAAGGAACCAAAAGGCAGTTCGAAGCTCATTAACAACCTGCCTCAGAGTAAGGCCAACTGAGCGGACTATAATGTCAACATTTTCCCCCATTTTCCTAATGTTATTAATAAAAATAGAAAACAAACAAGCCCAAAATAATCAGATGCAGGTCAACAAATTGATGCATATAAGCGCTAACGTTATTCGCAGTTTTTTTTTTTCTCAGTCCTGAGAAGTGCTCCTGATTATTATTCAATCTTTTGAATTATTGAATCTCTTGTGTGTATGTAGGTTTGAATCATCATCCCATGCAATCAGCATGAGTGCCTACCTGAGAGAACAAAGACGAGAACTTTACAGCAAAAGTGGAGAATTACAAGGTGAGGAGGGGGATGAGTTACAGAATAAAATACCTGTTATTGAGATAAAGATGTGAAGAGTAAAAGTAAACTGGACAAGTTGACTGTGAAAATATTGATGAAAAGAGTGGAAAAAAAGAACAGCAGAGGTGAATCAGAGTGTAAAGTGGTCAGATTTCTGTGTGTATTGCATTGGTAGAACTGAGTAGTTAAAGTGGTGGGGTTTGGTCACGGTTTGCAAAGGTGGAGGGATTCACTCAGATGCTGATTGAGGTGAAGAGTTGGAATTGGAAGTATGAAGGAGGAGACAGTAATGGTGCTCAGAGAGAAAGGGCATGTCACAGTTCGAGGAGTTGCACTTAGGAACGAAAAAAAAGCCAGACAACAGAAGTGTGGAGCGCCAAGCAGCGATAGAGAAAGAGATTGACGAGATGCAGAGAACAGGGTGACTTTGCAGAATCCGCCTACAGGGAGAAGCCCTTAAAAAGCTCTCGCTCACACATTCACACGCACAAAATAGCTCAGTAAGTGAGCTACACAGCTGGACCCTGAAGAGCCGGAACGGTGCTGCTGCTGCTCCTACCTCTTTTGTTTTTCCTCTTCTCTGGCTCTCTGTTCGTCTGCCTGTGACCTTGAGGTTTCAATCAGCAATGCCTGATGGCCATGTTGGCTGTCTGCTCCCATACTTTTTTTTAAAATCCAGCTTCTTGTTGACTTTTGATGGGTTAAGAAAGATCCAAAAGAAAAATCCTGATTACAGTACATAATATCTGAAACAGTGCTGTGAAAAAGTATTTGATCGCCTAACAGGTTCAGTCTGTTTTTGTTTTGTCGAACACTTGAATATTACAGATCATCAAACTGTACAATAAGATAATCTGAGTAATACAAAATTGGCTGTTGAAATGAGGATTTCATTCAGGGGAAAAGAGTTATCCAAACCGACCTTAACCCGTAATGAAAAATACCATCATGTTTTTGCATCAACTAGAAATGAGTTTTTTAGACTGACATGTTGGCATTTTAGCCTACTGTTCTTAATCCAGCCACACTAGAGTTTTCAAGCATCAGTGACCTATTTAAGGTCAAGTTGATTAGATTCAAATCAAGACATTGAATAGGCCACTCTAAAACCTTTATTGTACAGTAGTTCTATACGAGCCATTCACAGTTGAATTTTCTAGTTTGCTTCAGATTAATTTCCTGCTTTATAATCACAGTTCCCTTGTATATACCATCACAAACAAACTGTCAGACATTCTCATTCAGAATTTCCTGCAAAACAGCAGAATTCATGATTCTGTCAAATATGACAAGTGGTCCAGGTCCTGAAGCAGCAAAGCAACCCCTGATCATCACCACTACCACCACTTTTCTTGAACTATTGATTAGATATTCTAGCCTTAGGCCATATTTAACTGGACTGAAACCTTTGGAAAATTGTTACTTTTGTCTCATCAGTTCATAAAATATTTTCCCAGAATTCATTAAAATATATTGGGGTGGATATGAGTATGACCTTTGTATTCCTTTTGAAAAGCAGTGGTTTATTGTTTTGGGTCTCTAAGATGGATTCTGTTTTTATCCTGTTCACTCCTTGTGGAATCATAAACAGTGCAGAGCTTTAGATGTTATTCTGTGACCTCTTGGATGGGTAATTCTGGTAGAGCAGTCACCACTGGGAAAGTTCACCACTGACCTGTTTTCTCTATTTGTGGATAATGCCTCTTATTGTAGTTTGTTACAGTCAAGAAACCTTATAAATGGCTTTGTAACCCTTCCTGGGCTAATGGCTTTGTTTCTCATCTGTATTTGAATTTCTCAAGTGCATGTTTTGAAGTGTTTTATGCCTCCTCCTGTTCTCAGATAGGTTCTATATAAGTGACTGAAATTGCTGTTTGTTTTCAGTCCGTATTAAAAATTGATGATCTAAAACATGTAACCACGAAAAAAAAGAATGCAAACTGGGACAAAACTCTAATGGAGCAGATACTTTTTCTTCACTTTTCAAGCTGCATTATTGGCTGATTGGACATACGGTCACGTCAGATATCACAATGCATCCTTTATTTTCTTCCATAACAAAAAAAATCCACAAGGCTGTAAATATAAACTAGAAAAACAGCATTGATTAACTGGGGATAAAAGAAAACTTTAAATAGTCTCTACATAAAGCCTCGTTTTTTTTTTCTTCCATCTGTCAGTGCTAAGAAAGAAGGTAGAAAACTGCATTTTTTCTTTTTCTGACTGACTGACTAAATGCCTTGGAGCGCTTATAAGAAGATGAGATTCCTCTTGGCTTTCATTTCACCTGTCACAATGTGTAGCACCGTCTGTGAGCCCGAGCCTCGGCCTGAATGGCTGAAAAGAGATTGAAAGAGTAAGAAATCATTTAGAAAGTGAAATAAGTCGACTGTGATGGAGGGAGTGGAGAGATGGATGGGGGTAGGGAGGGAGCAGGAGGAAGGTTAAAAGTCATTGTTTTCATCAGGGTCCAGTGAAGAAGCCATTAAGAGACTTCAGAGAGAAGAAATTAAAAAAAAATCTGTATGTATTGAGACGTTGTGGAAAGGGAATTTTTCTTATTTTAAATTGAACGTAGTGGACAGGGAGGGAGAGAAAAAGTTAGGAAATAGTGATTGAGTTGATGAACACTTTTGGCTTTGTGATTATTCTACACTTAAAAATTAGTCATCTGTGTCTCCTGCATGGTGTTTCCTAAAATCTATTCTTTTTCCTCTGGTGGTTTACTTCAACTCAGTGCAGTTATTAACTCCAACACCAAGGAAAGGAGCTTTGAAAGGTTTTTGTCATTGTTCTTGTACTATTTCCTCTAGCATCCCCTTATGTCCCAAAATAAATGCATTAAAACAGTGACTAACAAAGTAGATCACAAAGTCATTGACATTGGAAACACATATGTTAGTTATGTTACAGATCCAAACTTTGATGTATTTTTTTTTGGGGGGGGGGCTACAGACCCACACAATGAAGTGCATAGTTGTAAAGTGAAATGTATCTCAAAGGTGTGCAGGATATTTTTTTTTCATCACCTTTTACTCTGATATCCCCTGTGTGGGATTTAATATCATGCTGTTCTGTCAGGGCGCCAGAGGATTTGTTACAGAACATCAGCGAACAAACGACTACATAAACGCCAGGGAACGCACTTGCAGCGCTCCGCAGTTAGGCGTAGAAGCTCTGCAGCCTATCTGCCATTGAAATAATTGTTGCTGCTGAAGTAGAAGTAGCCTTTATATATTCTTAGGGACTATCCAATCCCATTGAGTATTTATGGGCAGAACTGAAAAGAAGTGTACGAGCAAGGCGACCTAAAAACTTGGCTCAGTTATACCAGTTCTGTCAGGAGGAATGGGCCAAAACCTCCAAAAACTATTGTGAGAAGCTTGTAGAAGGATATCCAAAATGTTTGACCCACGTCATACAGTTTAAAGGCAATAAAATCAAATACTAATGAAATGTATGTAAACTTCTGACTTTGAAAAAAGTGATTAAAAAATGTCAGAAAAAATCCTCCTCTTTTTATTTTGACATTTAGTAAATAGAAATAATTGTATTAATTGTAATTGACCTAGAATAGGAAAAGTTTATTACGATTTCATGTTGGACAGTGAGGAAAAAAAGGATATGTGCGTTTCCACATAGTGTATGTAAACTTTTGGTTTCGACTGTATATGTTTAACTTATTAGCTGAGGTAATGTTTCAAAACTATATGATAACCCTCTCCACAGGCCAACTTTATCGTAATAATAAACTATGCCTGTATCTAGGGCTGGGCGATATGGCCTCAAATCTATATTACGATATAATCTAAAGCATGTGCAGTAACAATATCTATTGCGATATAGTATTTTTTCCCCCCTTATATGTCAAAATGACTGCTTATGAGCATGCTCACTTTTCAGATACATTGCAGCTAACAACTTTCAAAAAGTTTAGAATGTATTTGAAAGAAAATTTATTATAAAAAATCAATTTAAAGAAATACACAAATAGTTTTTCAAGATAATGAAATACAAAAATTCTTACAACAAAGATAAATATAAAGATATTTAATATAGCATAAAAGCTAAATGTTTTTAAAATAAAGCTCAAATTGTCTGCTTAATCATAGATTTCATATCACACAAAAGGAAACTTGCACATTTTTGTATTAAAATGCTTTAAAGTTCAACAAGTTTCTTTTCCGTTGAATGAAAAACGCCACATTTTAAACTTACAATATCTAATGTAAAGACAAACACTGAACATCAGTTTTTGTTCTTTTCGTACCTGGTACAGAGTATGTAGGCACAGCTTGATGACATCATCAAAATGAGTAATCATGGAATGGCGGTATAGTCAAATTCTCTACCTTTGGCTAAATTTATTGCACACCACTACGTTTATCTGTTCTCTATCAAAACAAACGGCTCAGTGGTAGAGTAGTTGGCTTGCACTCGGAGGGTCGTATGTTCGATTCCAGCTTCCTCCCGTCACATGTCGATGTGGGCAAGGCACTTAACCCCAAACATTCTACATCGTCCTACCGAGCTATGTTGGCTATTGGTGTGTGAATGGGTCAATGTGGCTTCAGTGTAATGCTTTGAGTGGTCAATATGACTAGAAAAGGCTATACGTTCAGTCCATTTATCATTTACCATATACAGGTGCTGGCCAGTAAATTAGAATATCATCAAAAAGTTGAATTATTTCAATAATTCCATTCAAAACGTGAAACTTGTACATTATATTCATGCAATGCACACATACCAATGTATTTCCAATGTTTTTCTTTTAATTTTGATATTTATAAGTGACAACTAATGAAAACTCCAAATTTGGTATCTCAAAAAATTAGAATATTTTAAAGGCCAATGAAAATTTTTTTAAATGTTGGCCAACTGAAAAGAATGAACATGAAAAGAATGTGCATGTATAGCACTCAATACTTAGTCGGGGCTCCTTTTGCCTCCATCACTGCAGTAATGCGGCGTGGCATGGACTCGATCAGTCTGTGGCACTGCTCAGGTGTTATGAGAGCCCAGGTTGCTCTGATAGTCGTCTTCAGCTCCTCTGCATTGTTGGGTCTAGCGTATTGCATCTTCCGCTTCACAATACCCCATAGATTTTCTATGGGGTTAAGGTCAGGCGAGTTTGCTGGCCAATCAAGGACAGGGATACCATGGTCCTTGAACCAGGTACTGGTGGTTTTGGCACTGTGTGCAGGTGCCAAGTCCTGTTGAAAAGTGAAGTCTGCATCCCCATAAAGTTGGTCAGCAGCAGGAAGCATGAAGTGCTCTAAAACTTCCTGGTAGACGGCTGCATTGACCTTGGACCTCAGGAAACAGAGTGGGCCAACACCGGCAGATGACATGGCACCCCACACCATCACTGACGGTGGAAACTTTACACTGGACCTCATGCAACGTGGATTCTGTGCTTCTCCGCTCTTCCTCCAGACTCTGGGTCCTTGATTTCCAAAGGAAATGCAAAAATTGCTTTCATCAGAAAACATAACTTTGGACCACTCAGCAGCAGTCCAGTCCTTTTTGTCCTTGGCCCAGGCGAGACGCTTCTTACGCTGTTTCTTGTTCAAGAGTGGCTTGACACACGGAATGCGACAGCTGAATCCCATGTCTTTCATGAGTCTCTTCGTGGTGGTTCTTGAAGCGCTGACTCCAGCTGCAGTCCACTCTTTGTGGATCTCCCCCACATTTTTGAATGGGTTTGTCGTCACAATTCTCTGCAGGGTGCGGTTATCCCTAGAGCTTGTACACTTTTTTCTACCACATTTTTTCTGTCCCTTCGCCTGTCTGTTAATGTGCTTGGACACAGAGCTCTGCGAACAGCAAGCTTCTTTAGCAATCACCTTTTGTGTCTTGCCCTCCTTGTACAAGGTGTCAATGGTCGTCTTTTGGACAGCTGTTAAGTCAGAAGTCTTCCCCATGATTGTGGAGCCTTCAGAACAAGACTGAGGGACCTTTTAAAGGCCTTTGCAGGTGTTTTGAGTTAATCAGCTGATTAGAGTGGCACCAGGTGTCTTCTATATTGAGCCTTTTCAGAATATTCTAATTTTCTGAGATACTGAATTTGGTGTTTTCATTAGCTGTCAGTTGTAATAATAAAAATGAAAATTAATAAACACTTGAAATATATCACTATGTGTGGAAGGAAAGTATACAGTATAGAAGTTTCACGTTTTGAATGGAATTACTGAAATAATTCAACTTTTTGATGATATTCTAATTTACTGGCCAGCACCTGTATACTTCAATACATGGATGTTTTTTTGACCATGTCCTATCTCTGTAGATTATGATATTGTATTGTGACCGTCTTTGCAATATTGGGTTTGTGAAGTCTGAGTTTCGCAGTATTGCAGTTGCAAAAGACTACTTGAATGCAGTAGTGAATTGAATATTATTTTTAAAGTATCGTGTTCAAATTGTGCTTGATATTCCTCCTGGATCGAGTTTCAGTGCCCTCTCTGGCCACACTGGATGTACATTTTTATTGGCTGACATGCCCACAACAATTGGTTGGGAAGTGTTGATGGGATGTTGTATTGAAAGAAAAGATCCAGAAAAATTAGGGTCAGCAGTAAGCTACATCATCCTTACAATATTCAACAATGTGTGAAAAAAGTATGTCTAAGATAACCGGAAAAGCAAAATAGAAAGACAGAAAACCAAATAGTGTCAGCTATTAAACTTTTTTTTAATGACTTATGAAGAGATAAATATGACTAAAACATCCCATAGTGAGGTTGCTGCCAGTTATTCACCAAAGATGCGCTTTGGTTTTATTTTCATTTTGCCTTGCAGACGTTTCCACAGTTTCTGTAACTAAGGAACAAAACAGTTGGATGAATAGTCATGTTTTAAGTTTTTGCATTCTCTGAAGTCTAATGGGTTTGAAATTAATTTGTAATATATGTAATTTGTTTCTCCTGAGTGTTGTAGGGACCTCCCATCGATCATTTTTACACACATAAAGCTCCACAGTCGCTCTTTCACATGCTCCAAATTCACATTCAAATGCACACAGAGAGTTAATTGCACTCCTTCTCATTGTGTATGCTTCAATTAGTCCAGTGCTTCATCTAAAGACTTCATTACAGCTCCGTATGTGGCCACATCTGGAATTTGTGATCTCGATGTATGTGCTGAAGCTGCAAGGCGGAGAGTGTTTCTGTGTGTGTGTGTGTTGGCTTTACATACAACCGCTTTCCTTGCTGCCTGTGTGTAAATAAATGTGTATATACTGTGTCCTTTCCAGACTACAGATCCAGATACAATCACAATCTCCATGAATAAATGATGAAAATAACACATTTTTCCATCTATAGATGTTACCATTCCCCTATCTTCCTCTGCATGTCCCTGTTGCCTCTATACTTTTAGATGTTTGGCCTCTCCTTTTTATTGCCTTTCTGCTGTGTGTAGGCCTCAGCGGTCATCTGGGAGGTGAAGTGTGAATATATCCTAATAAATGCTGCAGTCTTACAGTGCCCGGTAATGCATTTATTGCCTTTTTTATATTTTATTCCTCTTTGTGTCCCGAACCTTCATTGTGCATTGTACAATATTGCCTTGCCCCAGGGCACGTTTGAAGTGACAACCCCTCCCCTTTTGATAGCAGTCTACACAGTTGGCCTGTCAACGCATGTTTGCACATAAACAAACATGCACATATTGGACTTACAAATTTTTCCTGCAAGCGTTTGCAGAAAACTCCCATTCCCAACACTCCGAGCTTTGAGACCCTCCACACTTCCAAGATGTATTCATAATCAGTTTGGTTCAAAAGAGGTTTCACACATTCCCTGTTTTCCCTTTTGATATTCAAATTGACTTGTTCACAGTGGATCTGGAAAAGAGAACAGTTTGACTGGGTCTCCCTAAGCAAGCAATCTAGGAACAAACAGCTCTGTTTCTGCTCATCTTTTAGTACCTAATAGGTCTATAGTTGCAGAAAGAAACCTGTCCTGTATTGGGAACGTCTTGCTTATGTATAATATCCCTCTATTCCCATGACAGAACAAAGAACATTGAGAAAGGGGTAGGAGGAGGGTGGGGGACACCAGAAGTGGCGTTTGTTGTCAAGCTGATTTGTACAGTCCAATCGAGGACAGTGGGAGAAAAGGTGCAAATGGAAAAGTGTCTAGTGGGAGATATAGTGGGGGAGTCGATGGTGAGTAGGATATTACGGGTGACAACAGCAGATGTTTAAAGGCATGTACATCCAGGAGTGTGTATGTATGTGTTTAGAAGGTGCAATACCAGCCATGATGTTTCTTCCAGGTGATGAGTGATGTTACACTGTTGGGCACTGCGATCCCTGGGTGAGGCAAGTTCTGTATCTCGAATGAGCTTGAACCTTTTCTTTGTCACAGCAGATGGCAGGGTCACTCTTTCTGAGATGAATAAACATGACACATTCAAGGATGCACTTCAATTCCCTTTAATTATTTTCTATTCTGGATTCAAAAGAATCTCTATTTAGTTATTTCTTTTCCTGTAGCTTTTTATAGTAGCTGATAGATTTCAAGGATTATTATTGATCCCTCATATTTTAGAGTGATCAATATTTGACTTCTATTGACCTTTCAAATTACAATTGATTATATTCATAAATGCAACATTAGACAGAATTGAAAATTTTTGGCAAGAAAAGTTAATGGTTATTACAGGATTACGATGCTAAACGGTAAAGGAAGTGTGCTTAGCTACTATAGACGCTCCCCTTGACTCTCCTTTTTTCCCTCTTAGTTTAATCTCTTCCTGTGACAATCAGTTGTAATTCGATGTTTTATACTGAAAAGTACTTTGGTCTTTGCTTCCCTGAGGTTTAAAGTGCATATAATATGAAATTCTAAGGTCTCCTTCACTGAAAATCATGTAAAGCTGTTTTTTTTCCATTACAATCAGTCAATAACAAGTTCAACTTTCCCTGCAAACAACCATTCGAATTAATCAAGTCAATGAGTTGTTTTACGTTGTGGCAACTACCCTGTGATGGACTGGCGACCTGTCCAGGGTGTACCCCGCCTCCCGCCCGTTGACAGCTAGAGATAGGCACCAGCTAGAGATAGGCACCAGCCCCAAACCATCCCCCCCCCCCCCCTGACGTGAACTAATCAAATGCTTTGTAAAATTGGGAGATTTGTGGTGAGAATTTTGATAATTTTTAAATGTGAATTAGTGTCTGAATCAGTCAGGAGTCAGTAATGATCTGGGGATTTCTCTTGTCAGTATATTATTTTTTTTTATGTTGTGGCAGGTGAAGCAGATGAGTTTAGGGAAACTGGAGGAAGTGTCAAACAGAGACCAGTAATCTGGGATTGATTACAGAGGTATTAGCTCAAAATATATATTGTGATAGTTCGTGGATGTGTTTGTAATGAATGATACAGATGTTGTATTGTGAAGTAAATCCACCTCGTGAAGCAATTAACCCTTTATTTTTACTAAATTTGACATTTTTTAGAATAAATTCTCTAAATTACAAGGGCTTATAGAACAGTGTGCTGTCATAGTTTTAATATGCACAGTTATATTATATTGAGTAACTTTGTTTGAAAAGCGCTTTATAAATAAAGTTTGATTTCATTTGAATTACATGACTTTAATTGGGGAAGCAATGATAACACTTTTTTTCAAACCAAATTGATACCGATACTTTGATCTGAGTATTTGCTGATACTTCTACCTCATAAAAACTGCAATGAATTGGATGACAGGTTTTATTTTCTTCTCTGCTAGTTAGGGATGCACCTATGCCGATACTGGTATTGGCTATCCGTGCCGATACCGCTCTAACCGATACCATGAACCGATACTTAAAATGTGGTAAATCTGCAATAAATTCACACACGCACACACACACACACACACACAAAACTTTTTTTTTTCACTTTATATTTTAGTGTTATGGTGATTTCATATTTTAAATCTGTTAATTTTACTTAGTTATGTTTAGTTAGTAAAGTCTGGTGCCATTAGTTTCTTCAAGAAAGGTATAAGGTGGAAAAAATAAAGTTGATTAATTCAGCAATAGTATTGGATCGGTATCGACAGATACACAAAGCCCAGGCATCGGTTTCGGAACTGAAAAAGTCGGATCGGTGCACCCCTACTGCTAGTTACAATAAATGATTGCGAATAATATATATTTATATATATTTTTTAAATTAAGTAAAAATAAACATTTTCTGTGAAATCACTGCAGTTTCCATATTTTGAGTATTGGTTAATGAATTTATTAACTTGAATCGATATAAGTACATTATAACGGATTGGCCCCGATACCAGTATCGGTAACAGTGCATCCCTAGTTTAAATAAAAATAGGTTTTGATATAAAGTGGTCCAGTCTGAAATTATGAAACTCCAGAGCTGTAAATGCGTCTCACTCTGGTTCTTGACTCAACCCTCAATTCTGCTAAGCCATTAGTCCAATTTCTGCTAAAAGCTTAATTTAGGTGTGCATGTAAACGTGTACTTACTGTTTTGCATTAAACGATTAAAGACAGGAATCATTTAACTTAGGTATTATGTTTTAAGCTAAAGCTAAATTTATACACTTTTTTAAAACATAGCCCCCAGCTAAAGGAAATGAGCAGTTAATGATATTTTGGTGGTTTTGATTGACCTCTTCAAAAGGAAAGAATAAATTATAGATTAGGTAGCAATCATTTTTCTGTCTTAACAGAATCTTATCAAGTTATTAGAATGAATTTTTCTTCATTTGAAAGTCGCATTCACATCTTGTGGAACATTAGCAATTAAGCTGCCAAATCAGTTGGTGTGGGGTTTGTAATCAGAGCTGGATTTTAATATACGTGTAGTTGTGTCATAAATTACTAGTAGATGTTTTACTCTGTATTCTACAAGAACATTTAAAGAAGTGTGTCTTCCGTCTTCTATGTCTCACTTTTACGAATCCTCTGGCTTCAACTGGAGCATAACTAGTTTGATAGATATAACACGAGGTGCATATCTTTCCTGGCACACTATTACTGAGAATACTAACCGCAGATCTTTGTGTTGTGGAACAAAGGACACACAGGCACATTACAGCGGTTATTCTGTTTGTTCAGGCTCATCATGTTCAATTTGGCTGTAAATAGATGTAATAAGATAATGCTTACAACAATAACAGAGTTGTGTGCACATAGATGCTCACATTGTTGAATCACCATGTACTGTGGGCTCAGTTAATCAAGTACAGTTGTTTTGTTGCTGAAACTCTAGCGACGCTTGGGAAACGTATGGAAAATTAACTTTTAACTGGCTCCTGACTGTAGATTACCTAATCAAACATGCTGTATTTTTAGTGGGATAAAGCAAGATAATGGAAATTATTGCAGGGATTTATAAAGCCTTGCAACTCCTAAATATTTACAGAACTGCAGGCATTGATTAAGCTAATGGAATGGTTGGTTTGTCACTTAAAAGTTCGTTTTTGATTCTCAGCATCTGCTAAATTAAATTTGTTTGTTGTGTGCTTTAGAAGCCACTATTTCATAAACCTCAGGGCATTGGTACTAGTATTGGTGTCATTAAGGTTATTACAGCAGTTTCACCCCAGTTGCTTCTTCGTTCTAGTTTATGTTTGATAGTTTTCGTTAAAGCAATTTACTTTTTTAAACTCTATAAAGCATAATGGGTTTTAGGTTAAGTTGCCTTTGCTTTTTATATCTGAAAGCTGTGGCCTCTAATAGTGTAAGATCCAAAATACAGACAAATCAAAGAGGAGACATTAAAGATGCAACGTATAAGCGTGTTTGAAGGTGAGTGTTTTTGTTTCACTTCAATACTGTAGAGGTTGGAGGAGTTGGAAGACAATGTGGCGAGAAGAATAAAGAAAATGCTGCAATCCTGAACATAAAGGCCCTTGGATAACATTTAGCTCATCCAAGGTCAGACCTAATTAACATATTGCAACCATTATGCAATATTTAGGCTTGAGCAAAGAAAATAATTCTTCTAATATGCAGGATCAGATTTTTAAAAAAAATGATTTTCACTTTTTCTTATTAACTTTTGACTTTCAGATACAAATTTTGATCACTTAATTATTTTAAAGAACTCTAATACAATACAGTATATGTTTACTTCTAGCCTTCCTGCTGTGTTTGATAACTGGTATTTATAGTATAACATTTTGGATCTCAACACTGTAACGCAGCAGTCGCTGTAAACCAGCATTTTACAATTGTGGGGTTTTTTGCTTGACTAAGTTTAAAGTGGTCCAATCTGTGGTCTGCATGTTTATTCCCAAGAGAATGTAGATGCTTGATCCTGGATTTCCAAAAGACTACCAACTAGGAATGGACATTTATTGTATTTTGTTATCAGGAAAAAACTGTTAAAATGACAATATATGCAAACCCCAAGAACACAAGTATGATTGATAGACCACAAACTCTTCGACAAATATCAATTTATTTGAAAATAAAGGCAGTTCTTGTATATTTTCACTAATTGATGTTAATTGCTTAGATTCATTTTCAAGAACAGTATTTGTATTTGTGGGGCTGCTGTTGTCTTCTAAAAGCCGTGCTCTCTCTCTCTCTCTCTCGCTCTCTTGTGGCTTGACTTAGTCAGATGCTGTAGAGCAGGGGTCTCCAACCCTGGTCCTCAAGAGCTACTGTCCAGAAGGTTTTAGATGCAACCCTGCTCCAACACAGCTGAATCAAATAATAGAATCACTTCTGCAGCATGCCATCAAGTTTGAAAAGGGCCTGCTAATTTTTTTTCTCCAATTTATTGGATTCAGCTGTGTTGGAGCAGGGATGCACCTAAAACCTGCAGGACATTGGCTCTCCAGGACCAGGGTTGGAGACCCCTGCTGTAGAGAATTCAGTGGATTCAGATTCCTTAAAAAAAAAAAAAAAGAAATAAAAAAATTTTTTCTTAACGTTTCAAGTAATCACCACTGAAAATAGCTAAATTTGAGTCTTCTTTACTTAGTAACAGCCTCTTGTTTGAATCCTGTTGTGAGGATTTCCCGGTTACACTTGGGTATCGTGGATTAAATGACAGAATTAACATTGGACTTTCCATCTGGGAGGTTGGCAGTGAAGTCCAACAAGCTGATGCTGTAACAACAGGCATTATTGGCTCTACACAAAGTTAAAAACTTTATACACCACAGATAAATGTCTCAGAAGAAAGAGTTACAAGTGAAGGTAGGTAGGTAACTTAAAGTTCAGTACTGACTAGAAAGGGGATCTTGTTAGCAGAGTTAAAGGCAACACACACACACACACACACACACACACACACACACACTCATCTGAAGTATAGGCATACTGTCCAGATGGAGCAGCAGCAGATGTGGAGCTTTGTATTGAAGACTTGTCAAAGATTTCCTATTCAGCTGAAGTGTCTGCAGTCCACGTTTCAACTTTGGCTGAAATTGCACTGGAAAAATCCTTAATTCATCAGCTTCCTTATATGGTAAAAGCCAACTAACAAGCAAAGTATTAAAGTACGAGTTTGGCACCGCATGAGCTATGGGCACACACTGATACTACAATCAATACAGTATTCATTTCAACTAAGTATTTCAGTAGATGATTCAGAAACTCATGCTGAAATTTATTAATTATAGAAGCTTTGGACTATTTAACTGATCCAGTATAATGGATTATTTATTTTCTATTCTTTATAATGATTGGTGCATCTTTCGTTTTTAAATATGGACTGTTACAGTATCTTTGTGGAAAAAAGTAACTTTTTGATTTTTTTGTTCATTTTCAAGATAATTATTCATCTAAGCTCCAGTACTTGTACAGACCTAACTAAGCTTTGTCACTCTTTGAAGCTCTTCAGGTAAAGTCTTTGACAAGGGTGAAATCTGCAATTTGTTCAGGTACCCACAGCAGGAAATGCAATCTCAATCCGTAACAGACAAAGAGAAGCAAAGGACAACACAGGGAGAATAAGAGAGGGTTATGATAGTTTACTCAGCACAGAAATTTAATCAGAGAGAAGGAGCCTGGTTTATTTTCCAAGCCTGGGGCTAATTCTAATCAGCATTGGACCTGTCATAATTGGCGGCTTTGCCTGCCACCCCTGTGTTTACTTTTAATCTCACAGTCGCTGATTGGAGAAGAAAAAGTGAAAAATGGATGGAGGAGGGTAAGACTGCTTGAAGAAAGGCACGTGGAACTTGTCGCTGTAGAGACTTTGACATCTACACTGTAACAGCCTGGCTGTTAAATACACAGTCACACCCCTGACATGCCCAGCATGCAACAGGTCTTTCCAGTAATGTAGAGGTGTGCAATGAAGCTGCCTGATTTCCTGCTGAGTCCAATCAAAGATGTGATGGCGCTTAGTTTTCCAGGTGGTTGTTTCCCCCCCATACCTTCAAACACATTGACCTACACCTTGACTTTCTCCTTACTTCACTATTATTCCAGAACAAAAGCGTGTTAGATCTTGTTAGAATCTCCAAGTCAAATACGTAATAGAGGGCTCCATAGAAGGAATTAAATTTACTCGACAAAAGCAATTTAGATAAAAGCATCGCATACATGTAAGTATGACATTTACCAGCCCTTTTATATTCACAGACGTAGTGACCATTTTTAAGATGTCTAATATAATGTTTTATTCCATTCTAGATCTAAGACACTGTATTTACTCGCTGCAAGTCCAATAGTGACCGTGCCTTTGTGGGTCGGCACTGCCACACTCTCCCAATCAGACTGTCTCCATTTCTCTCTATTTCTAAATCTCATTTAAAAACCAACTTTTACTCCTTGGCTTTTAATTCTATTTAAATTTGTTTTTGCTTTTATTACGGCCTTCATATTGTTATTCCCCTTTTTATCTTATTATGTTTTGATTCATATTTTATCTGTCAGTTTCTTTGTCTATCTTTTGTGAGGAACTTGCGCCATTGTTAAATGTGGTTGATATATAAACTTGTATGGTATATGATAAAAATATGGATTTCCCGTTCAGCATTTTGGGCCTCCGATCGCAAACAGATCTTTTAACCTCAAATCCGATCCACTTTCGAGTCCCGATCCGATATTTTGCCTTTAGTATTCAAATTTATTAAACGGAAAGACTAATTTAATAAACAAGCATTACCATTATTGTAATAAATCCCTTGAAATCAAAGTCTTAAAGAGAATTAAAGATCAACTTTAGCTTTATATTTTAGATAAAAGTGAAAAAGCAAAACACTTAGGCTGCTTGGTACAGTATTATATTTTTAAAAAAAGTCATTCCAGCAGGATATATGCTGATGTGCACAATGCTGCCTTCCACTTTCTTAGGATCACATTCACTCTATATTTTTGGGTAAATACCAGTGTTAGAAAGTCAACTTTGTTCTAAGTTTGTAAGTTGCAGTATTGTTATTGGTGCTTTCACTATAAACTGAAAAATCTCATGCTCCTGAACTCAGTATAGATATCTGATGCTATTGGAACACAGCAAAGGTGCTGATCAGTGTCTAGCTTCTGATTTTTTTCCCCTCCTCCTCGTTGTGGGAGCGAGAGAAGTTTTTCACTGTTTATTTCGGTTTATTATTGTGCGTAAATGCCAGAAGGTACATTTCTATGCCTTTATTATATACTTGAAAGCACATTTAAGCATATCTGTTGAAGTTTACCCATATTATAACTGTGTCTAATCTGCTATGCTTATTTGTGGTAATCAAGAGTCCTTGTTTGCACTTCTACAGATGTTTGAATTTTTGCGCAGTCACCGTTGAACATACCTAGGATGTACTTTGGTAAAAATCGGCGTGACTCGTCAGGTAATGTAGCGATCTCCGATCCGGATCGGGTCATCACTAGTTAAAAATGTTTTTAAACAAAGATTGCTTACAATTTATCTTTTATTTTTTTTTATTTAAACAAATCCACACTTTCGTTGTTACAGTAATGTGTACAAGTAGCAGAATCAACCGAATCAAATACAAATAGACACTTGAAGAGAACACTTTGAACTGAAATTATTGGTAGTTAAAGATTATCTCTGTAGCAAGTTCTAATTTCAATAAGATTATTAGGTTGGCCAAGATTCTTAGGCAGGGGCTAATATGGAATATTTCTAAACTCTATCACTCTGCAGTAAATGGCAATGGTAAATGGACTGCATTTGTATAGCGCTTTTTCAGCCAGAGGACCACAAAGTGCTTTACGCATTTACATGGCGGATGTTTTAAACACTAGTGGGTCGTGGTTGGCGATGTCACTACAGTGAGACGCTCTGATTGGTTGACGTGCTGCATCAAAAGTTCTTCTAGCTGAACTTTTGCATTGCTGGCTTTTGCCGCTTTGAAGCTTGAAACAGATTAAAGTTTCAAAAATTGATTCGGCCAACACACACAAAGCACCGCCGAGACACGTAATCTTGCCACTCCTGACGTTTACGTTCGGGGAGGTTTGAACGCACCATAATGATTTAAACTTAGGGGAAGCTCATTCCAAACACTCCAAGCATTGATTCCGATCCTTCTCACCCTTGGTGTTGCCCTGTAGAGCGTAGATATAGTCTTCCAACACATTGCTCAAATAGATGTAGACAGTCCTTTGCTTTTGCTACCAGTCTTGCTTTTAATAGGTGGACGTGTTCTGCTCTCTCCTGAACAACCTTTAAATGACAAGTTATATTGGACTTTGTTATGCGGATGTTAACCTATGTCTTTTTCACCCGATGTGACTATCAGTAAACCAAACTGTCCTTCAGGGCCATTCAAGGTATCTCTGCTGCTGCACAAGGGTTATAGCTTAGCATAACAATTTTATCAATGGCAGCTATGTGTTGTCAGTTCAATTTTTTTAACTTATACAAGATGCACCTGGTGCACAGAAAAGTGTGCCTTTTGCTCTTTATAAACCAGTATTAGTAACAAACAGCCTGGTTAATTGTTTAGGAAGCTATGAAATTAGAATTGAGTGTACAAGCCCCTCTTCAGCAGCTGATTGGTAAATTGAAGCAGCAAGTAGAGGAGGGGCAGTTCTTTTGTCTATGCTCCATCGTCCTATGATGATTTCCTCTGGCATCTCTGGGAAATGGCTTTAAATCATAGGTGGGACATAAAATTTGGTGACTTTTGATACTGCAATTTTTTTAAACCTTTGCAAAGCTTGATGTCAGAAACTGGTTCCATTTTTGCTCGAAACATCAAACAATGGTTGTGCTATTCTAATTTTAAAACAGAAAAAGCCATGTTGATTTGATTAAATTCAGCAATTTTTATTTCTAGATTGTCACCAAGAAAATTGCTGCAGGATCAGCAATAGTAGTACCTGGGATCTCATCATCCACATTCAGATTAGAGACCTGCAGACCATAGAGCAGATTATGAACCCTGTCCTTCAATAGTTGGTAATTGGCCACAGACTGCTTCAATTTAATTTACAAATGTGAAGATAAATTATTTCTACATGCATGAAAATGACATAAGGCAGCATTTGATCTGTTAGTTTCTGCCGAATTTGTATTTTTTCTTAGTTCATCTAATTTTAGTGTTTGCAGAACTAAAAAAGACAGTTCTTTTCTTTTGATTGAATTCCCTAATCTGCTGTTTGCAAGCTCTGCACATTTAAAGCTATATTGTGCAAATAGTTGGCGAATATATAGGATAATCCAATTTTCACCCTCAACAGTCTCATTTGTTTGTTCCTGTTATGCTTTGAAAATGAGTTTGGGAGTGATCAATTCAGGCCTGTATTCTCTACGTACCAATCAGCTGCATTTAAATGTGCATGCTGACTTTCAGGCGACTGCTTAAAGAACTGAGGCCTGCTCAATTTATAAGATAAGTTCCTGTGTCAATAATTCATGAATCTCTGGTCAACTTCAGGCATCCTTTTCCACTCAAACCTTCTACATGTCTGATTGGGTCATAATGAGAGTCTTCTATTATTAAAATTAATTTGATGGAATGGTATCTGCTCCACCAACCTCAAGATCAAATCCACTCCACACCTGAGAATACAATTCATAAATAAGTTATGGTATAAATAAATTCAGGTGTAAATTGAGTTATATTAATTATTGAAAGAGTCACTGTGGCACACAATGCATCTCAAGGGTTCTGATTTTTATGAATTCACATCTGTCAGTGCTGGTATGACAACAACACCGAGAATAAATATTAATAATTTCATGTATTGTATCTTTTTCAAAGTGAAACAGTGTTGGTTGAATTGAAATATGCCAAGTGGAGGGAATATTTGCTGAACATGGCGTCACATTTTTGTGGCTAGAGGCAGGTCTTGTAAAGTATTTCAAACTCATAACTTTCAGGGGTGTTTAATCAAAGGCATTATTCCTTCAAAACGTATTCATACTCTGAACTGTTTTACATTTTCTCACATTGCAACTGAAGATTTTAATTGGTTTGTGTTGGTATTTTACGTGCTAGACCTATTTGAAATGGCAAAAAAATGTGAAGTGGAAGGAAAATTATTTTTTAAAAATGTTCAAGACTTTTCATAAAAAATTATATTGAAAAGACTGATATTTCTGTTTGACACCCAAATAAAGTCTTAACATGAATAGAAAGAGCAGCCAAGAGATCTTTTGTAACTCTAGGGTAATCTGTTCTGTTAATATACGAAAACTACAAATCGGGCATCAATGCAGAGAGGAAGGCCATTCTAAAAAGAAAGCAATACAAAGGTTGTAGTTTCTTATCAACCTTAATGGGGACACAGAAAACACAGAAAATAATGTGCTCTTCTCATATAAAACCAAAATTAAGCTAGTTCATCTGCTGACAAGACGACTTCAAATATGCAACTAAAGGTAAAATGGAAGGGTTTAAGTTAGATACATATTCATATGTGTGTCCTAGTCAAAGTCCAGACTTAAGTGCAACTGAGAATCTGTGGCAAGACATTAAATTTAATAGTCACAGATCCTTTCTATCCAATCTGACCACTTGTGCTTTTATGTAAAAACAAACGAGCAAATGCTTCAGTCTCTATATGTGCAAAGCTTGTAGATACATATCCTTAATATCTAAAGCTTACACTTTTGTTTGTAAAAAAAAAAAGTCATTTTTTCTAACCCTACTTTACTTTTCAATCCAAATAAACTGAATTAAAGCTTGTGGTTGTATTAGAAACTTTATGTTTATAGTTAAGAGTGTGACTACTTTTGCAAGGCAGGGTTACACTAAATGTAATGACACAGCCAAGCTCACACTCTAGGTAGTTAAGAGCTTTTTTCCACCGAAATTTGCATTAAAAAGGGCACTTGCAGTGTAGGGATCACAGCCTGTCCTCTGCCCACCATTGTGGCTTTACTCATCTCGCCTTTCTTCAGACTTTTTAATGCACACCGACATGCTCGTGGACGCAGGGGACGTAGAAGTCTGTTAAAGGAGGAATCACAAGTTCATCCGTTCCTCGTCTAAAACTGGGGAGGGCTGAAATTCATCACAGGATCAGACTGTTTCTCATCAAACCCACGAAAGTGTGGCTAATGCAATTTCACTAAGTCACTGCCTGACTTGATTAGCTGTGGGCTGGGGAGTTCATGGTTAGATGCCACAGGGGTCTGGATGGGTGTCGCTGTGTGTGGGAGTGGGTTTCAGCTTGTGTTGGTGTTGCTTTTTTTTGACTGCGTGTCACATGCCTTATGAGTTAATTTCTACCATATTTTTGTATTTAAAATCACTGACCGTGTGTGCATGTGTGATAGCATCTATACTTTGTTTCGCCCCTGTGATGTGGAGGTGTTATTATGGATTGCTGCATGTCATGTCTACTTAGGTGTATGGACAGGTGTTGCAGAAAGAGCTGTGGTCCTCGAGGGGGATTTCAGGCAGATTTGGCAACATTACAATTTGTCACCTCTTCCTGCCCACATCTCACTTGCCGTCCTACTGAGCGCTGTGCCACCTCCACACGCTCCCCTCGCTAATCCTCAATCAGACTATATCTCAGGAGACACAAACAGGCAAAAGCACACAACCCAAGTACACGGAGTCAATCACACTGGCTCTCACAAACAAAATCCAACTTAAGCAGGGTGTGTCGAGACAGGACTGGCTGGAGTTTGGTGGCATCCTGACCTAAAAACCAGAGCCACCCTGTCACGTCTTGGCAGCTCTGAAAAATGCCATGCATATTAAAACGCCTCTAATTAATATTCATCAGCGCCATGCCCTGTTGGCAGCTGGTCCCAGACCCGTCGGATCAATGAGGTCTCTGCCTCGCTCCTTTGTCTGACACGGATGCAGATGTTTAGAGCATGAAATTAAATTGGTCGCCGTCATTTGTGAATGCATAAACGCTAGTCTGTTCACAGCGTGTATTTGTGTGTCTTTTCCAGTTGCATGTGACTCTTGGAGCAAACACGTAACGCCATCTTTCCCCAGAGTGTGTGACATGTTTATTTTTATTCATGGCAACTTGAATGTTTGCAAGTTAGAGAAACAAAACAAAAGTTTCAACACTAGTGATCGGTGAGTGGGAAGGAGAAAAACGTAGGGTATGATGAAGCAAGGAGGATGAGTGCGTTGGCGGCAGCTTTGTTTAGGAGTCTATAATTGAGTCTTAATTGAATTGGCACTGAAGGTAGGATGAATGGATAGTGTGATGGAGAAAGACAATTTTTGAGTGAATTGGACCACATCTTTGTCTGCACTTAGCAACTAGAATGTGGGCTCACCATGCAGGTAAATTTCACAGCAACAGATCAGAATCAGAAACCCTTGACTGAAGAGCAAGGGACAGAAATGAAAGCTTCTCTTGTCATTTTAATGAAAATACGGAGCGTGTTGTCTGCCACACTTGTCAAATGAAACTTGTTCCTTTAGAAATGTATTAAGGAGCCCAGCTCAAGGAACAATGGGCTGATATGCATTTGAATGCAAGGCCAGGCAGGTAATGCTGAACAGCCTTCTCTACTGATGGTGTCTCTGTATGAAAGCACATGAGCTTCACAAGGCCATATTCATCATGGAAACATGCCAGTCAAACAAATGGTAACATCAGAATGAGAACCACATGCACATAAAAAAGGAATATATACTGTTTATCTTTAGTTTTCTGCATTTAAAAAGTATTTTGCTCCTTACAGATTTCTTGTGTTCTTGCATATTAGAGGAACCAAAATGTTTTAGACCATCAAATTGGAATACAGGACAACGATAACTTAAGGGAAGACAAAATTAAGTTGTCAAATTATTTCATTTATCAACAAAAGATGACCGTCCACAACAACCTGGCTTTATGCTGTAGTAATTGCCCTTAAACCTACTAACTAGCTGTGCCACCCTCTACAGCAGGGATCCGAGGGCCAGTATTCTGCAAGTTTTAGGCTGCATCCGAATCCACTAAATTGGTAAGAGGTCTTACGCCAAACCGGATGTGTGTCAGCGTCCGCCATGATAAGATGCATCTGACTTGGGCTTCCAGGTAGGGAAAGTGGCCTCTATGCTAACTATAATAGCCACTTTAGCATAGTGACCTCTGATGCTAACTAACTGGTGATTAGGAGCTATGTGCCATCCCACAATCCCTTGTGCCACAAGACGCCATCAATACAAGTCTCCCGGCCCACCTCAAGTAAAATAACGAAAATGGCTGAAAGGAAAAAGACGTGCGCATGTGAGTACAACAACCTCTTCCGAAGGTCATTCATGTGCGTTTACGTCGCGTAATGAAGGCTGTTCGAATTGGGCACATTCGCGAACGACTCCCTAGACTACTAGCCATAGTGTTCTCACTGTTGACCCCATGAAAGTTTAAGGATTAGTTGCTAGTGTTAGTGCTTAGAGGCTAACATTCAGTGGTTTCGGATGCAGGGTTAGTTATTTCCGTGGTTCAGCACACCAGAATCAAATGATGGCTTGTTAACAGGCCTCTGCAGAACTTTGCCTCGTTGAAGAGGAAGTTGTACAATTTTAATCAGCTGTGTTGGAGCAGAAACACATCCAAAACTGGTAGGGCACCACCCCTTGAGGCCTGGATTTGGGGACCCCTGCTCTACAGCAACAATTGCCATCAAGGGTCTGTTCTCCAGAGCAGAACACATAATGTCTTTACAATTTTCTGTTTTTCTTGCAATTGCAAAAAATACTACTTTGTGTTGTAAGTCCTCAGAATATTTCCTAAAAGTCTTAAGAACGATCTAGGTATTCTTTTTGCTAAAGGCAAAAGGCCGTTGTGTTCTTTTTGATCAGCATTGGTTTCAACTTTAAATGACTCTCACTGGGGCTTTTTCCACTAACTGGTTCCAGTGCTTAAATGGCCTTTGTGCTTATTTAGTACAAGTCCTTTGTGTTTCCACTGTGGTACACTACGCCCTAATCAACCGGTTTATTGCTGGACCAGATGAATATGCTGCATCCTTACAGGGAACAGCAGCCAGTCAAGATGTTAAGAGTACCAGGTTTAAAACTCCACTAATTTTAGAATAAACATCAAACTGTATAAACATAGCATTTCAACAACAATAAAATGTCTGATTACCATCAAAATAACTCACGCTGACCAACCACTCACAGGTCATTATTTCCCTCAAATCCATCTACTACTCTACTGGTGTGCGACTACTCATCCATTACTGAATGAGTTCTTTAAAACTGGTGGTCTTTTAATATCACCAGCAGTGTTTATATCTACAAAACAAAATGCAATTCAGTTTTAGTCTTTTGACTAAAATTAATTTTAGTTTTAGTCAAGAGTTTAATTTTAGTCCACTAAAATATGTATATATTATTTTTAAATAAAATCATTTTCTACTTCTGGCAAATCTACTTATGGCAAGAATATCTACTAGGAACTGTAGTTTTATACACAAGGCCCAAACCATGCCAACCACCACTGACCAGATATAGATTACAGCTGATTAAAATGTTGCTTGTTTGTTCATCTAGAAAATTAAAATGGATAATCTAGTCCCAGTTTGATATATCTTAGTTATGTATCTTTTAAACAGGAGCAGATTAAAGATGCTCAGGGAAGATAAAAAATACAAGGTTTTAATGCCCTTAACCTGTTTTTAATCTATATTGCATAAATTTGTTCCTTACATAATCTTTTCTTATTGATTGATGGTGTCTATCTGTTAAACCAATATGCTTTTGTTTTTCTCTAATCATGTTTCTGTAATTATGTATTTGGTATCATTATCACTGAATCATGTAAAGCACCTTGAATTGCCTTGTGTTGAAAGTGTGCTATATAAATAAAATTGCCTTGCCTTGCCTTATTGCCATTTCCCGAATGGGAAGCTAGAAAGCTTCATTAAGAAACATGACAAAGATAATGCAGATATTTTATCTGCCTAGCAAGTACTTTTCAGGTCTACATGTTTACTGTGATAACAGTGTTAGCGCTTTCTAGTTTTCAATGTTATCTCATTTAAACAAAAAGTCTGCCTGAATTTACCTTTGACAGAATATTGAAGACTTATCTGCCTCTGCAGATTGTCATTCTCTCCCCATGAAAAACCGCTCTGCATTTTTGCTCTTGGTCTTGTTTTTGTTGTTATATGTGACATGGGTCCATAAATATTTTCTTCTTTTTCTCTCAGCCATGAATGGTTTCTAGTTTATATCATAAAGTGATCAGCTGTTGCCCTCCCGGGTGCTTTTTCAAACAGTGGTTAGCTTCACGTCTCAGTAAGGGGACTGATTTGTTCTCTTCTCAGCTAGTCCCAACTCTTCCATTTGTTTAGTGGTTCTTTTGTCTGTTCCTTGCATCTTTTCTATCATTTGACTGGATTTTCATCATTGTTGATTTTTGTCTCGTCTCTTATTCGTTGACGAAAATGTAGATCAATTTACTCATTGCAATATATATATTTTAAAATTTTTGTTTGGTTTTCATTTGACAGAATGCATTAATGATGAAAATGACGAAAATGTTTCATCAACAAAATGAACACTGATCAAAAGTTGGTGTTAAAACATCTCACCGTAAGTTGTTGATAAGTTGATAAGGATTGTAAAACGTTTGTAAGCCCAGCTAGTTGTTTTAGGGAGCATTGAAATTCCAAAGTCTTAGAAATTACTTCCTAACCATTCCTGATTGTTAGCGTAAGTTGTTTATCTACTCTTGATATTTTTTTTGGAACTTCCAAATAATTGTTCACATTGCTAGAAGAAATACCCTGCCCTAATTTAACCATTGATGCATCAGTCTTTGTTTGTTCCAGTTTCTTGAACGCAATCTTACAAAGCGATGTTAGTGTAAAAGTCAACATGAGTACATGCAGTTTTGCTGCTCACTTTTTAGCTCTCGTGCACCTGTTCGGTGAACTTATATGTAAACGTGTGCCTGTGCTCAAGCGTGGTATTCTTTGAAAACATTTGTGCAAGCCCACATACACACAGGCGGTCCTTTTCACTCGTCGCTCGGCTATATCGACAACAAGTGGCAATTTCTTTCTCTGTCAAATCTATTGATTACTTCTGGATGAGTGAAGGTAATGAGCTTTGGTGTCCTTTGTCTCCCCTGTGATCTCACCTTTTCCCCTGTCTGCAGTAGGCTCACCCACCCCCAGGATGTTACTTGGCAATGATTTTCTTATTAACCCTGTTGGCTGTAGGGTTCACCCACACACTGATGCAGGGGCGTGAAGGGGAGTGAGCAAGTAAAATGCAATTAGATTTGTGATGGAGAGCCATGTTGATTAAGTAATGTGTCTACAATGGGTGTACTGTACCCCTGCAACGATGAAATATTTTCAATCATTACTTTTTAAACGAATGTTGGTTTGATTAAAAGTATTGATTATTGCCAGTGGTCTGAGGCCAAAACCAACTGCCTATCACAGTTAACCATAACAGTGACATAGGAAGACTATTCTCCATATTATTAGGCTATTTTTTGTAGTTCAATGTGTTTAGGGAGTTTAAATCAGATTTAACACTGAAAGTAAACCCACACAAAAGTGCCTCTCTAGTTACTATCAACCAAAATGTAACGAAGGATTTGTTTTAATGCCTAGGTCACCTAACAGCAGGTATAGACCAAAGTGAAGCTATACATGAACCCAGATAAGATTGTTTGTTTTCCCTGTAGATGGAGAAATGTGGTCAGTTTAAAAAGGAATTATTTAATCAAAGCTTTTGCTTAAATTGTTTTATTTTAGTTCATTTTTAGTTCATAAATGAAAGCAAAGATTTGCCTCCTCCTGCATTACAGAGTGAATTAAAATGAATTAAGTCTTTGTTTTATGTATTTGGAGATAAAACCGCGAAATATTCATAATTCCATAAGAGAGTATTTTATAGGGTATTTTTTTCTTACATGTAAAACTAATAGAACAGGAGAAATGGAAACTAGCATTTGTATTACTAAATGGCTAAAAAAAGCTTCCCATCTTTCCAATAACATAATTTCAAACACCCTACTTAGACAAAGCTAAGTTTCACTGAAACTTTATTGAAGATTTCACTGCAGGGAAGGCTCATGCAGTGCTAATATTTACATTTGCTTGTTTCAGTATGTTTGAGTAACTCCTGTATTTCCTTTTCTGGTTCCTGTGTTATAGGTGGTGCTGATGACAACCTGATCGAGGGCGGAGAAATGAAGTTTGTGTGTAAGCCAGGAGCGAGGAACATCACTGTGATCTTTCAGCCTCTTCTTAGGTAAATCAAAGAGTGGGAATGACACTTGTGGGTCATTTCTTTTTCTTTCTTTTGCTTAACATGGAATCAGCAACTGAAAATAAATGCATAAAAGATTCCATGTTACACATATGTACTGAAAAGATTTAGGAGAGAAAATAGATTTAGCATTTAAAGACGATTTACCCTATAATTGCACAAGACTTGTCCTTGTGTGCAGTATCTCTTAAATCATGCTGGTCTGACAGAGAAGGATGGTCAAGCTACTTAAGACCTACAATGCCTGGGACATGACTCAATACCAGTAAAATGTAAAACTAATGATATTACGCACCCTCTCAGTGACCAGCTATTGATTTTTAGCTGTTTTTTACGTTAAACAGAGTATCATACATCAAAGATTTCAAATGATGTATGTCAGGTCTGCTCTTTCATAAAAACCTTAAATTGGGATTGACTGCCACCCCTGCTTTAATTTCCTTCCAGATTGTTTGACTCTGAAGGTCTGTTTTTGTGTTAATATTCTGTATATCTGGTAGTTTTGTGGACAGTGCTATAGTACAGTAGAGCAGAGTAAATCTAATACCGAAACACTTTGATTGAATTGGTGTTCAGGCAGTGATGCATTACCTTTTAGGATCCATCAAACTGGGATATTTCTTTCCTCCACAGACAGCCACATATGCACAGAATATTATAGCTTGCTGCATTTTTATAATGCATAAAAAGTGAATTCTGTGGCACTAATTTGCTGTAATCTGGCAGGTTAGCGAATGCTTTGACTGTGAAAGTATCTTGAGCTGGAGCTGCAAGTTAAAAGCCTCTCAGTCTATGCAAGTGACTTGGGTTTTGTTTTTTGTGTATACAGATATTATTTAAAGTAAAATATGTAATTATTTTATATCTCCTTTCTGTTGAATTTTGGAAGGGCTTCTAAATTAATTGAATTAGGTCAGCCAATTGATTGCATTTCAGTTTTTACAAACATCTGCATCTCCTGCTTGAGTTATATTGACAGTTGCCAAACTGATTTCATCTAATTGATTAATTGTTATTGAATTCATGCTAAATGCTTAAATTAAGATTAAGAAGAAACTTTATATGTATAGTCGGTGAAATGATCGGTTCATCCTTTGCTGAATTTGTACATTCGTACTTTTTGTCAACATACATTTACTATTTTTAATGGTTTCATTGTGCTGAAGAGAAAAGGAATATCTACAACAAAAAAAAAACTAAAAACATGACTAATTATCTGATGGAGCAAATTGCTTAATTTGAAGAAACTTTCTAATTTCTTTGTGTTTACAGCATGGCAACTCAAAACTCAACCCTCTTTCCCTTTTTTGGTTGATGTTAGGACGTTGGGTATTGACTGCAATACTCCAACACTTTATATTGTCACTAATCTTGACTGTATGTTTGTGTTATCGTCATGCTGAAAAACATATCAAAGGTCCATCTTCAGCATTCTGTTTGAGGGGGACAGGTTTTCTTTCAAGATTTGATGGCACATGACCATCCAATGGCTCCTCACCTTGTGATGTTAGCAGAAAAAAACAAGCAGAAAGCACAGTGCAAACTTCTCCATGCGTACCTGTGGGGAAGGTGTTCTTTGTCCCAAATTCAGCATTTCCTTGCCTTCAAACATAGATGAGACACATTTGGTCCCAACACCGTCTTTGAATGATCAAGATGTGCTTTTAATTCCAGTCTAATAGGATGTAGTGCTGTGCTGGGCCCGCTCCCAGGTGACTTCAGCTCATTAACAAGCTCCTGCTGTCTAGTTGTAGAATGATCCATCACCCTTCTCATGACAGTCCTTGCCCCATGACGTGATTTAACATGAAGCTCCAGACTGATACCAAATGATGGTCGTTTCATACCTCCAATAATCTCATTAGTTTCTCACCAATTTTTTTTATTATGGTGCAGTAAACAATTCATTGCAGAAAAGTTGCTTTAATCCTGTCATATTCAAAAGTGAGTTCAGGGAAGCTGGCATCTATGTATTAATGCCTTCCCTTCTATGCGGTGTGTGTGTGGTAATGTCATGTTCCTAAAGCCTTGGCCTTACAACTGCCTCTATGCGCCAATGCATGCACTTTTGTTTTTCCCCCCTGACATTTAGACCCTACTAACATTACTATCTCCATGCTTTTGTCTATGTGAATTACCAAAAATAAAAAGATGACTAGCTGCCCGCCTGCTTCTCTGTGTTGTCTCTAATGGTTCGTATCAATCAAGGAAACTGCCTTGAACACGGGTCTCTCTCTTCTTGTTTTCTCACTTACACCTGGTTTCTCCTGGCCTCTCGTTCCAATGGAGCGCAGTTTTTTGCAGATGATTGTCTAATGGCAAAGCTCTAGTACTCTGCTGATGGATCACTGCATCTCCTGCAGCCAGCCATGCCACTCATGGCAGCATTAATGACAAAAGCCACAGGGTCTTGAAGGATTAGTGTCAGTGCGTGGGAGACAAGACACTCGGGTCTTAATGTTTGATTGCAAATGTTTTTAGGGGTTTTGTTAAGTTGTCAATCCTAAAATCAAGTGAGCTCATTTTATATTTTTTATAACGTTTTAACAAATTCCTCTTTCAGAAAAGTAGGAGTTTTCTAAACTACAGTAAAAGCCTGAAGGACTTTGTAAAATGTACGCAAATTTGCCCCATTGCCCTGTTTTGCTAATTTGTACCCCAATTTTGAATTTGTTACTTCGATTTTATCTGTAGACAAAACATTCCAGGTCTTTCTTTCTTCAACCAATATCAGTTCATTTTTTTCGGTTTTAGTAATTATTTTAAAGAATAATGAAAATCAACATTCACATGAAGCTCAAATCTAATGTAAAATTTAACTACCAAAATTTTTGGACTGTCAGCCGCTACTTTTTTCATACCCTTTGAACCCTGCATCGCATCAAACAATCTGGGTAATTTATATATTTTTACTGGCTAACAGCCTACAGAGGGCGTTATAGCAGGAAGCGCAAACTTGAGACAGCCATGGGGAAAGATTATGCGCTGAAGAAGACACTACAGATAGTTTTGCTATGCCTAATTCACACTATGAATGGTCTGGAGGTGGTGTGGATGAGGTTCGGTGTCTGTATGGTTGCCCTACAGACTGCCATAGGCGATTACGCTAGTCGTCAAAGAAGGAAAAGGAGTTAGTGCATGTAAGCTTAACATCTATGAATTATTGGCAAGACGTAGGAGTAGGCAGCTTAATTTTTTTTATATATATAATTTTATATTTTCATTATCCCCAGAACATACATTATAGCTTGGGGTTGGCACTCTGTTAAGTTTCTGTGCAACAACTCTAGAACCTTGCTTGGAGATGGTGGAGCGGTCAATGAAAGGGGAGAACTGGGCTTGCTGTCCGCAAGAAGAGAGGCCGTCAGGCCGGCCATTTTTTCTTCTTTTTGCTGGTTGTGGTGTCAGGTAGAACCTGAGGGGACTGAGGCTGCTTCCTAGCCCACGGGCTCTTTGGACCTCCAGGGATCAATGTCAATTAGCACTACCTGAGTATAGCGTAAACCCAGGAAAACTGCACACATGGAATGAGTATTGGGGAGTTCATATTAGCAGCCTCGTGACTCTCAAGAAGCTTGTGCAACTAATTTATGGGACCAGTAAGGTTGGAATACTGCCATTAGCTTACTAATCAGTGCTGTATGGTATTGCTACTGATTAAAAAACATTTATTGCTACCCTTATTTCGCTAAGTATTGCTGCTTGCTAAATTATAAGTATTGCTACTTAGCACTGGTACGAGCTTGGTTAAGTATTACTCTTTTTGCAAGCAAGTGAAAAACCATAAGGCTGGAAGCAAGCACTCTGTCATTGAGTTGTCTACCCGGCCGGTGGATAGTTTATCTTAGCACCCAGTGGTACAGTTGTTTGAAGGCTTCTGTGAGAAGCTAAGAGAGGTTTTGAATGGCAACTGATGCTATGCCAACCCTGTTTATAGAGTGAGGGTGTGGGCCCCTGCTTACATAGATGCCACTGTTGCCAACCATTCAGGGCTGGTGTATTGATATTTAAGCTTCTGACCAGGTCAAGAAGGAGGCCTTTCTCCCTTGTGAAACATGAAACAAATGCTATGAAAGAGGTATCAGATTCATGTTTAAACAGTCTGGTATTTTTTTGGTTGTAAACATAAACTATAAATACTGTAAATAGTATTTATTGTTTGAAACTAAAACAACTGCAGTGCCTAGGTCTCTTCGGGTTGCTTGTGATTTGTTGCCTACTTTTGCCTTATCATTTTAAGGCTAAATCCATATCCTGCACTGAATTTGCCTTTTTAATAATTATATTGTATTGTATTCTCCAAGCCACAGACGGTCGCGGCAGATAACCGCTTGTGCTGAGCCTTGTTCTGCCGGAGGTTTCTTCCTGTTAAAAGGGAGTTTTTCCTTCCCACTGTCGCTGCATGCTTGCTCAGTATGAGGGATTGCTGAGAATTCCACGACGCAATCTTCTGTGGTTCTGTAATTTCTACACTAAACATTGTATTGTAATAACTCTTTTTGTAAAGTGCCTTGAGATGACATCTGTTGTGAAATGGCGCTATATAAATAAACTGAATTGAATTGAATTGAATAAAGAATAAACTAGAAGGATTCTGTTTTCCAACCAGCTTTGGAAGACCTCGGGGTTCCCTGGAAACACCTTGAGGTGACGAGAGAAAACTGGGATGCTTTGATTTGCCCACTGCTATCATAACATGGATTCATTGTAAAGAGAAAAGAGCTGGATTGGACTCATCAGATTGATTAGTGGTAGAAGTTCCTTTTTTATCTGTAGTTACAGTTCCTGCAATTCTATGTTTGTCTAAAACAACTACCCTTGGAGTACTTGATGATTAACACACACTTATGTTTAAACAAGTGCCCAAAATCAGACTTGCATAGCTGAGTGCTGTATCTGTATTAGATTTTTATTTACTCAAGTTTTTGTTTCATTTTGGTATGGCATAAACCAGATAGAATGCACATTTTGTTGAAATTTATTTAACCATGAAATTTATATGTGTTCATTTTACTGGTTTGGGGCTTGTAGCGATTCAGCTATGAATAAACTAGACATCAGATCCAGACAGTTTTCCTTTGATCAGCTCTGATATGTAACTGGCAGGTCAAAAACCAAAACATGTAATTATTTTCACCGTATTCAATGCAAGGCATCAAAAGTAACATATTACACCATTTCTGATGTATCCCAAGTATCAACCAACAGAACTCACACTTGAACTTGTAACCCATTTCTGCTTTATTATAGAAGGGAAATAAATAAGAATCTGTCAAAACACGAGTCATCAGGTGGAACTCAAAGAAAACCAAACAAAGTTATTGGCCAGAAAAAGCCTGATTTGTCCATATCTAGTGGACAGCTCCGTCTTTAAACTGGCATGCACACAAATATGGTGCATAAGGAAGTGTTTGTGCTTCTAGCAGCCAATTTAGTTTGACTTGTGGGGTCCTCTGCTGACATTTGGGTGGTATTTGCATCTCTGGACGAAGCTGGCATTTTGAAAAGTTTCAGCAGGCTTCCAATCTTTCCCTGTTAACAGTCCGAAGAGTGATGAGGAATGTATATGCATGCTCACAGCCTGCAATGAGATTTCTCAGCCAGTGACCTTCATAATTTTTTAAAGTGGAAATACAATATGTGGCTTAATACGACTGTAAGCAGTTGTGTGTATGTGTGTATGTATATCAGATATACAGTTTTATTTTTCGAAACTTTTTTAATGAAATGGCTAAAAAGGTTTTCAGCTACAGTATTGTAAAAAGGTGTTTCCCCCCTAACTGAATTATTCAGTTTTTTTTTCTCTTTTGTCACACTTAAAGCTGCATTATGTGATATATATTTTCCCAAGTTCTGATTGACTCTTCTACTCTTAACTGCGGTTGCATATGGTTGCAGTTTCTTTTATTTTAAGGTGATTCAGGTCCAAACAGACAGGGGTGTTTCAGAAAGTGTGTTGTGATGACACATATATGTACCCACGTACAGTGGGGCAAAAAAGTATTTAGTCAGCTGTAAGAGGCCTGTAATTTTCATCATAGGTATACCTCAAATATGAGAGACAAAATGAGAACAGGAAATCCAGAAAATCACATGGTCTGATTTTTAAAGAATTTACTCACAAAAGCACACCCGGTGGGAAGGGACACACTGCTGAACTTGCGAGTCAAATGCATCTATTTGGTGACGCAGCTTAGGCATCTGTTGGAAAGCAGAGGTTAGGTTTTGAGGTTACGGCTATGCAGCGTGACAATAATCCAAAACACAGTAAACCCCTCGATGACTCAAAATAAACTAAATAAATGTTTGGAGTGGCCAAGTTAAACACTGGCAATACAGTCAGTTTAATGTTTGTAAAAACAAGCCATTCTTACTCAAAACTACCAATGTGGCTGAAACATAGAAAACAAATGACTTTTTTCAGATGGTACCAACTCAGGTTGTCTTTATCCAGTATTGAAATGAGTTTGAAAAACACAAGTTTAACAAAAAAATCTAAAAGCAGAATAAATCTGTTAGTGAACAAACACTTTTCCACATCACTGTTTGTAATTTTAGCTGGATGATGACAGTGACAGTCAACAAATTAGCTTCTCAGTTTTATTTTTTGCTGAGAACTGCACACCTCGGGCAGAAAAAAAAAAGACGACATCATGCTGATTCTCTACTCATGACGCACTTTAAAATACACATCTACGGCAGTGTGGCTGCCAAACTGAAAACCTGGATGAGTTTTAATGCCCAGCACACACACAAGCAAAGTAAGCATTGTATTCTCTGCTCAGACACACTAAAGGAGAGCTGAGTGCAGCTGTGGAGCAGCAGGTGGTCTTTTTTTCTTTTAAGCATTTTAGCCTTCAGTACTGTTCAAAACAAAACAGTCATTTTTTAATTTCTATATTTTGCCTTTAACTGTAGAAAGCTTTTGCAACAGCAGCCTTGTATGGTGTCTGTGTGCAACTCTAACCACATTCTTAGTGAAAGGACCTGGAGCAAGAACAAGGTACCTTGGAAATGCAGTGACAGACAGAAGTGTTTGACAACCTAAACAATAAAAAGTGAAGAAAGTTGTAGAATATTAGTTTTTTTAAGTGTAGTGGCTATATGATTGCCTCCGTTTTCCTGGTGGGTGATCAGCGCCTAATGACGTCGTATCGGGTAAATTCTACATGAGGTCTTAAACTGACACCAAGAATATTCTGGGACTGCCAAAATGGAGAAACTCTCAGTACCTGCAAATAAGTTCTGTCTGGGCCTGAGATCACAGTACAGTGTCTTGTTCACCTCACCTTTTCTTTTACTTTTTCAAATCTAAACTGTTTTTGAAATTCCAGGAGGTTTTTCTTTGTTTTACTTTAATGCCCTGCTTCCAAGAGACAAAACCCTTCAGTAAGTAAGATAGTAAGATAACTGTTTACAATTTGGTTTAAGTCCCTGAGAAAGGAACCACCAAGACTTTTAAGTTGTGTCACAGAACCAGCATCCTGAGAGGGATTTCTCTGAACAGAATAGCTTTTGCCGAGGCTGCTGATTATTCCCACTAAAAGGTAGAGGGACACAGCTGACAGAATCTCGAGCAATCACGGTTCTGGTTAGAACCTAGCTCGTCAGACTAAGCTCAATTTATGTTCACTTCTCTTCCTAAATTCACTTTTTCCTTTGTTACAAACCTTTCCTCTACATTTTTGGTTTGGTTAAACAAAACCAAGTTATTCACAAAACCTTTGACTTTGACCAGAGAGCGAGAGAGATGCTGAGAGAACTTATAATAAAATTATAACTTAGAACAGCTCATAAAGCTCTGAATGTTCATCTAATCATTTTCGGCTTTGTCTTGAACTACTGTTAGTTTCATTGCTTTTGTCTGCTTCTTCTTTATTTAAGAATAAATTCATATTTTTTGAAAATAGATAGTTGATGGTTAATTTTTTATTCTATTTTCGGATTAATTCCATTAAAGATTCAGTCCAAGTACTGAAACTTGAATACATAAATCTAATAATGTATCCTCTATCAACTCTGTACACCAGCTTGAATATAACTACAAGCATGTAAGAATTCATATTGAGTAACAAAATAAATCCAAACATTCTTAGTAAAATGTACCGTTATAAAACATTGTACTGAAAATATACTGTAGACTGTAGACATAGCAAACTTAAAATAAAAAAGGTAGCCTTAAACAAATGTTTTTCTAAAATAATTGCTCAACCAATAACATAATGCAATTGATCTAAGGTCATTCTAAAATAAAATAAACATTTTTTCTTTTATATTAGTAAGTAAGCACTGTTGCCTTTTAGCAAGAGATTCCAGGGTTCAAATCCTGGTGTCAGATTTGCTTGCATGGTGTCTGCTGCTGTTTCCTTGTGCATCTGTGAGTTCCCTCTGGGTCTATCTGGGTACTCCAGTTTCCTCCCACAATCTAAAAAGATGTCCTTGAAGTTAAACCTCTGTTTTGGAAGTAGAGTCAAACAGACCTTGGAAGTTTATGTGCAAAAGCGAAGCATTAAGTTAGACCTGGTGCAATTGTCCATGCATGGAAAAAAGGCAGGGTATACATTTCTGGGAGAGCTGTTCAAGAGGGCGTTGTTTCAAAATAAAAATCCCACCCCTTTTTTCCAGAGGTGCTTTCTTCAGGCTCTCTTCCTAAGCCACGCCTCAATAACACAAGCACGCGCATCAGCATAGTCTCATTGGCTGTCATGGAGATTCGTGTTCTCCAGCTTCCATCGAGTACATGGCGCATTCACAGCTAAGAAAATGTTGACATTGTATTCAAGATAATATAGGGTGAAGAAAGAAACTAACTTTCAGACGATTTTAGCACGATCTCGCTTCCTGTTTATCGAGAATGAGCGATGCGTGCACAAACAGGGGGAGTGCTGGACAAGGAAGTTTGGCTTATGAACCTATTATCCAGAACGGACCGTTAAATTTGATTGGATGAGGTTTTCCCAAGGTTTCTCGCTGTACAGGGATTAATGATTACTCTGTGATGTTAAATAACTCCAAACTTATTGGTTGCCATTGGTATATGAAGAGCATTTCTACCAGTATTGAAAATAGTGTTTCAAATTGAAATCCTATATCCTGGCTTTAAGTATGTGAGTGTAGGAAAGTCAGAGGTTGGGAGATTGACAGGGTGCCTGTGGGGGGTACAAAGAGAAGCACAATGGGACAAGCAATGGGAGTGGATGGAGCAGAGATTTGAGAAAAAGGACAGAAAGCCTCTGCCTCCCACTGTTGTAGCCTGTGGTGAAAATGACAAGCACAATGATTCTGCACTAATTTCACATAATTATCAACTCCCCTTTTTGCACAGTGCACATATACCAAGAAATGAGCTGATGAAAGGAGTAAGAAAGAAATGAACTAGATGTAAAATATAAAGAAGTTATTTTTTTTTTCCTTCTCAAGGTAATTTTAGATGTGCTTAGAAATTTATTTTAATATTTTTAAATTTTTTGATGTGACCTTTGTTATGGCTAAACTTTATTGCAAACTAAATAGAGGATTGCATTGTATAGGCTTACTTAAAATCCTTCTGTTCAAAAATGTATTAATTGTATACATTTCTCTTTTTGTTGATATATTTTGTTATATACACTTAATACATTCATGTCATTGATTTCAGAGGGCATAAAAATTCACTCAATGTACAAACGTATTGTCATTTGCAAAAATATAGTTAGAAATTGTCTGACCTTTGTGTTCTGCTGAATGCAAGCATCAGATGATGGATAAGCTGTTAAAAAAGGATGGACATGGCCAGGGAGAATCTTCCTGTTTATTTTGTTTTTTAAACAATGCTCAGTGGATACCAAGGGCGGCCCAAGTGTGCCAAAATCTTCCCTCCCTACACCATTATACCACCACCATCCTAAACCATTGATACAAAGCAAGATGAATCCAAGCTTTCATGATGTTTTGCCAACATTTGAAGCTTCTAACTGTATTATGCAGCTGAAATTGTGGCTTGCATGACATTACTGTCCAATTTGGGTGAGCCCATATAGCCTCAGTTTGACAGGACTGCCGATGTGTATGAGTTGATAATATTGGTACCGGTCTCCTTCAAAGTTCCATCTTTTTAGTGCTCAGAGATAATATACAGTGTTAGCATTATTCAGCATATCATAGGGACAGGTTGAAATTTATGAAGAAGTAGTTATTTATGTTGTTTAACAACCAATTCATTTTCATGTCCTTTTCAGTTTAGTGCTATGCAACGATGATCAGACCAACATTTTATTCCACTGGATGTCCCAGCATTCATTCGTATGGTCCAGACTGTAAGACAGATGTTACTGAACATATTTTTTATTCTGCAACTTGTCTCTTATTCTACTGATACAGTTTGCTGTACGATTATCAGCAGAAATGCCAACTTTTGCGGTAAGGGTCATTGAATTGCAGCAGTTCAGTGGAAGTCTGTAATTGTATTCCGAGCAAAGAACATATTATTGCAAAATACACCTTTTTGAAATAAACTGGTGTTGCAACAGTTTGTGGCTCCCTTTTTCAGCTCATTAAACATGAAAGTTCTTTCTTCAGTGAAGCTGGAATATGTCTAAATTGTTTGTTGTTGCACCTCCGTTTTCATTTCAGACCAGTTCCTTTTAATTTCTAATGCAGGTCACATTTTCCCTCAACGTCTGTCATCAACCTCAGAAAGATGTCTGTATGTAGGCTATTAAAATGCAGCCTGGTTGGCCTAGCCTTAAGTCCTGCTCACACTTACGTGCACATAAAGCTTTTACTTGGCAGCCCTTGCTCTCTTTTCTAATCTTTTCTCACTCGCTCGGAGGATTTTCCTCAGTAAACAGCACCTCTTTTTCTTTCTTTCTTACCAGAAACTCTTAAAAACATAGTAGAGATTCAAGAAAGAGTGGGTTTTACCCTGACAATGTTGAAGAGGGATGAGGAAGAAATAAAGCAGCAGAGATGATTGAAAGAATAAGGAAATAAATGGATAAGAACAGAAAGTCTACAGAGAAACACATTGACTGTACTGTTTCTTTCAAGCTTGCGTCACCCATACTGCGCTAACAGTGATGTATTTTAATAGAGATGATGATATCTGAAGTTGACTTTCTAATCTAATCTTTTTCAATATGTTGTAAAATAGAATTAGTTCAATTAAGGAAGTTGAATAATTTTATACTTTTGTGTAAAAATATTTGATTTAATATCCTTAAACACTGACAAACTATGGTATTTTACTCAAGGATATCATAGCAGTGAGTCCTTCACAGCAATTAACATTTACATACAAAGCCCAGCTCACGCTCAATTAGATGTAGATATTAGAATATTTTCTTTTTAATTCAGCCCAGTGATTGGCTGTAAATTTCAATAAATCATCAGTTCTTTGGATATCTGACGGTGTGTGAGAGGGAGTTAAATATATACAGCTATTAAACCTTAAACAGCGGAATAAAAAAAACTTAAGGATCAACACACCCGAATTAAGGGAAGCACCAAAAGACAAAGAGATTAAAGGACTGTGGACACCCACCTATGTGCATTTCAGTTTTTTCGCAATTTATTTTTTTCTGAAATGTAGCTCCAAATTATAAGCAGAACACTTTTTACAGATTTTTCCATAGATTATATGTATAATGATAGGGAAAAAAATGCAGCTTTGGAAGCTGAAGTGCCTCTGATATGCAACTTGAGATGGCATTGGTTCTGATTAAATTTAGCCCTGAGAGTGGAAGTGATGCCGTAGATGTTAGCTTCTGCAGTAGTACAGTGAAGATTTCTACTCTGTGTATTAATAGATTTAGTGTAAAGCTATATTTCCTGTCTTAACTATTAAAATAGGTGTTTTTAAGCCGTTTTAAAATGGGTCTGAAACATTTTAGTGGATTTTAGGTATTTAGTTATTCATGGGAGGCTGTGGTCCCTCACTCAGGCGAGCGCCGGGTCTCCACTGAACTGAATTTGGAATCAAACCGTGGACTTGTTTACAGCACATAACGCCCTTTTGGCATGTGAAGTTTTTCTACTGGTCACAATTTCCACAATATGTTAAACCCTTTAGGTTTGTCCTATAAATCTTTCACCCAGTGACGTGCGTTCTGTAGAGACAGATGAGTCAGTGCCTCACCAGTCAGAATAACAATTAAAATCGGCTCAAAAATTTATCGAAAATCAAAGTTTCAACGTATCTGTTAGACAAGTTTGTTTTCTATAATATGTCAAAGTTTTTAGGATCAAAATCAAAATGGCAAAGTGTCACACAGTGAAGGAAGTAGACAGTTGGCACATGGTGATTTTTTTAACCTTTATATTGCCAATAAACATGTTTGATTACAGATGTAGAACACATGATGACACATTTTATAGTCTGATATATTTAACAAATGTGGTACATATTTAGTCTTTCTGATAGGCTTTAAATGCATAGTGAAAATGCACGTGGGGCAGACAATAAATAGAAACATCTTGTTTGGATTAATATTTTATATTACATTATGTAAATATTAGCGCTGTTTTGTTTTCGTTTTTCCAGCTTCAGCCACTTTCCTTTGAGCTTCAGAGTTCTTCATCTCCTGGTGACTTCCAGGCACAATCCAGCATCAAGATCCACATAAACATGACAGCTATCTTAACCCCAGCACACACAAACTCTAGATATTGTGCAGGAGATTAGAGCCATCATTGTTGGGGTCTTTTCTCTGGGTATTGAAGGCGGATAAACTCATTGATTGTGTTTATCTATCCCATAATGGAATCAGACTGGGTTTCCAGGGCAACGTGTCCAGCAGACACCATAAGCAGACAGTGGTCAATCGCAGCTTAAGGAGGTCTAGTCTCAGCAGTAGGCTTCTTATGAAGTCAGCTTATACGTTCCTGAAGGTTCAAAGGTTTGCTTGGGAAAGAATTGTGGACACTGGGAATCGTTGACTGGTCAGATTAGAGGTTGGAATTGTGCTGGCACAAGTGGTAAATGAACATCACACAGAGGTTCTCACGGTAATGCTGTTTTCCTAAGTGTCATTCCCCATGATGCTTTATTTTCTACTACTGGCTGCTGCTGAAAGGGATTGACTTTTTTTTATTATTCTTTGAGACTTTAGTCATTTATATCACAGGATATTGCATTACCACAAGTATTTTTATGAAATGCAATTTCTTTTTTACATGTTTTTCATTTTTTTCCATTGTACATTAATTAAGCCTAATATTGTTCTTCAAAGCTGTAACTATGAAAGGACAGAAGTGGGAGGACAGAATGCCCTCAATGCTCTTCGAATGAATGCCGGAGGGAACTGCTGCCAAGAGAATTACTGAGCCACAGTGAGGCACAGGAAAAAATGTTTTTGTCAAATCCCCGTCTACCTTTTCTGCCATTTCTTACATATAACTGATGCACGATCTAACCTTACAAAGATGAGAAGCATGTCATCGTTCTACCTCTCATTAAAAACACTGAATTCTGGAGAAATGATACACAGTAACTCTGCAACCACGGCTTTGCTGCAAGAGATGAGGTGATTTACACAAATTCTTTTATCGTCTCCCGCACGTCCTTGTGTTCTTTCCCTTTGAAGCCGGCCTCCGTTGCCCGTCTTTCCTTTTTCCATCTTTCTTTCCTTTGACAACATGACCTGCCACTCTGCGTTACTGTCACATGAGCGAGTGCCAGCCCCCACATCACAGCAGCCTTTGATTGGCCAGGCCTTTTCCAGGTCGGTGAGCTGCTGCCTGATAATAACCTTGTTTGATTGCTGGAGCAGAGATGTAATTGATTGATCTGCTCACCCTGTCTGGGGCCTGGGCTTCTGAAGTAGCCCTGTGTGTGCTGGTGGGTGTGTATTAAAGTGTGGGGGGGTATTGGTTGATTGCTGAACGGCGCTCCAGATAAGCATACAAGCACACATACCTCAATCCACTATGCCGCTCTCACACACGCACATTTGCCTGCTCTGGTATTGTAAAACATAATATTCTCCAAGTATTAGAGCCGCGTGGATGAGGGAAGAATAATATGGAGGCAGTTTGTTTTCAAGCTCCCTAACCCATCTGCCTTGTGTACCTCTCTAAACAAAGCCCGCCAACCAATCAACAAGTCATTAAACCTCATTAAAATTCTCCCAACTCCCTCTGAAAGGATTATTTACTTCCTAATTGGTGGTTATATAAGGAAGTCTATCTTTGTGGATGGTTAATTATTTTCAAAGATAGATGGTATCAGCCAACTGCAGCATTCAGTATATTTGTGGCTGAGCAGACCGTGTAAATGGTGTTCACATGTACTCATTTAGAATCAGCATTTATTTAGTTTTGCCCCCCCCCAGTGTTTGTTATTCAAATACAAGACTGAGTAAGATAACAAAAACATTGACTTGAGATTTTGTTAGTTTTCTTTGTTTGCTTTTTGTTGCTGTGTCTGATATGATTGTTTAATTTGGTTCTACTTAGAAGCAAAATATGGAACTAGAGAGTATTTTTAATTTTAGTTTTGCTTGCCCGGTCACTTTGCAGAAGAACTTTAACATATTTTATCTTTAATCTTACATTCCGTTTTCAGTTCTGTTTAGTTTATTATACAGAGCCACTTCCCAAGTAATGTCAACCCAAGAAGCTTTTAAGACAAGCAGATGTTATTCATATCCAGAAATTATGGGGAAATAATATTTTTGCATATCCTGTTAAAATACCATGTTTCGTGATGTACCAAATTATTCTTGATACAAAGACTAAGAAAACGTTATTTTGTTGTATGTATTTTCAAGGTCTGGATAAGTATGAAAAAATAAAATAATTATATTTCTAGACTTTTCTCCCCATCCCATAATATACATGATAGACTATAGATAATAGTCTGTTTAGACGGATGGACTGAAGCTGTCTTCAGCTTTCTGTCAGAATAGGGACGATTTTAATGCCATTGTTCACTGGTACTCTTACACATTTTATAATTCCATCTCTCCTATTTTATCCATACTCTATCCAAATACTTTATCCAAAAATTAATATTTTTCAGACATTTTCATACTAATGTTTTGCTGAATCATTTCTAGAATATGCTTCTACCATGCCACCCTGGGCTTGGATGGAATTTGACTGCTTCTTTCACACGTTTTTCATAACGATGACATGGTTTCCTAGTGAATGAATGAAACTACTCTGTTGACTTAACCAAGGTATGATGATCAAGGGTCCATAATACCATTTGGGGGGGAATGAGGGGGTGGTGCTTATCACAAAAACAGTTTATCTGATTTATTACATCCACACAAAGCAGAGCCAGCATCTGCAGCAGTAATGACTTTAGTGGGATTTCTACCAGAACAAACTATAAGAAGGAATGAACAACAGAAGAGAGGTGAGGGGAAAAAAGAAAATAAACTCTGCAAAAATCCATTTTGTTTGATGTTAGTGTCTCAGCCTTGCACAAGATTCTGCTGGAAAAAACCCTGAGAAATAACATTAGGGGCATCATGTAATGTGATTTCTGCTATGTGTGAATATGGGATTTCTAATGGATCCGAGCACATTAGAGCAGTCTTTATCTGTAGTATTTATTCCCCCTTGGTTTCAAATGCAATTTGCTAAGTACGACATTTCACTCAGCTCCAGTTTACCAGCTCTCTGGCTTGAAGGGATACGGGGGAGAATAATAACATAATAAAGGATATGGGGAGGGGTCACACATGTATAGTATAGCAGTTGCAACAAATTTGTACTTTACCAGAAGAATATTCTTCCTCTATTACTTGGAGAATATACAAAGATAATAGCTGTGAAAGAGAGGTGCTACAGTGTTTCTGAGCATTATCATCTGCATATGATTGTAGTGAAGGGAGGTTGAAGGGGATTTTATTTGCAGATGTGTTAGACCTTTCCAACACTTGAAAATTCAAAACATGTTTGTATTTTCACAAGGTTTCACAGTATTGTGGGGATTTGAAAGGATGAATGTGAGCTTCCTGATCAGGGCAATGCAATCTTCCTCCATAAGGTGCAATAGGTGTACAGTAGAAGCTCAAAATATGTGTAGTGTTTTTATTTTTAAATGTATTAAAATGTAGCCATTTTATCTCAAGTATTATAACTGTATCGTTTTAATATTAATCATGTGCTTTTATAAGTGAGTACACATGGCTTTTAGCTAAAAATGTAAACGTGTTAGGTGTAACAGGTTTTCTCTACAAAGCAGCTTGAATTAAAAAAATGTTATACATGTGAAAGATCTGTATAGCTTCTTTTGTTTACTTCATCAGTATGTGGGTGATTAAACTCACTTTGTTTCTTAGCACTTATCAGATTGGCAGAGTCTACTTTTAAAGCTTACGTTTGTAACTGATTTATCACAATCTTTTACAGCAGCCATAACTGTAAATATTGTGTAAATACCTCTTAATATTTGTTATTCTCCAGGAAGGTAGAAGTTCTTGAAAAATGTATGAAGTTGGACAAAGTCAGATATATGTACAATATTATATATAATAATGCTAATAAAATACTAATATATACTAAAATTGAAGTTTAGTTTTGTTTCTCATTTGAATACACGTTTTTTTTTTTAACCTTTTGATGCCTTGGCATATTTTCATCTTTAACAATAACTTTTGGTTTTGAGCTGCAGTCAGACTTAATAAAAAATATATATAAAATGAAGCCCATATTTGAAAAATAAAAAAACCCACAAACACTTTCTGGTATTTCTGCAATGTTTAGATTTTATCCAAATGTTTTGAGAGTACTGAGCAAGAGGGAGCGTTATTAGAAAGTGTCCCACTTTTTATGTTGTGAGACAGACAAAGTTACATGTTTACCCTCAGTTTTCCTGGCAGTCGAATATCGTTTTTTTGATTTATGAGGGTCATGGCATCCATGATTAACATTCTCATTTACATGTTTCTGTCAGCATTTCCGCAAATTGTCCCAAATCAACCACTATAGTGCACTCTGAGCTCTCCAGGGGCTTAATGAGCTAAATTAAGAAGCAAGTCATTTAACCCCTGCCTGCAACGCAATCACGCGCCCATATGCACAGCCACAGTGTTGATCGGCATACCTACCCATCACGGCCAAACAAGCAGGAGCATCCTAGCGCATACATACTGTGTAACTGCCTCACCTCCACCCCAGATTTCAGTAGATGGGAGATAGAGCAAGGCCATTATGCAAATGTCAGGTGTCAAGTGTAAATGAGTTTGGAGGGATGGGTAACAGAAGTATTGAATATCACACCAGCTCCCTTGGCAACAGCACCAAGGTACAGTAATGAGAGCATTCCAGGATGTAGGCTGGCAAAAGCTTTGTTACACCGAAAGATAGAAATGGGAGAGAGATGAATTTAGTCTTTTGGGTCTTGCTGGTTTGTACAATAGAAAAGAGATCTGGAAAGACTGGTTCTATTCTTATGAATCTGTAGAAGTTAAAACTGTGTCACTTTTAATGGGAAGATTTGAAAATATTTTCATAGCAGAATATCAATTTAAACACCATCACATTATAAGAAAAATAGATTTCAATTTGCAGGCATGTTTTATATATGCCTCCCCAAAGCTTGACAATAGGTCGTAATGCGTAATTAATTGCCTAACTTTAGTAGCTCATAATTTCCTCTTGTGGCTCAGACCGTCTCCTTTGTTCATCTGCCTCTCTTCTTACACTGACTCGTCTTCTGATCTCTAGTGGGTCCTTGTACAAAGATAAAACATTCACATTATTAAACAGACCTGAGTTGACCGCCGTTAATTTAATTATTGATAAAAATCAGAACAAATAATTGGAGAAAGGTCATCTAAATGTTAAACCTGAAGTCTCCTCAATCAAATTATGTGTTTTTGAGGGAACCATCGTATAAAAAAAATTAGTCTGCCAATAAAAGCTTAATGTTTTCTGAGAAAGATACCAAATATTAGTTATTAGTAGAGCGCTATATAGCCAGCTGTAGGTACAGGGTTTCAACAGCAGCAAAAGCAGCACGGACGAAAGCAAAAATAGAAGTGAATATGGTCTTAAATACCATCTACGATACTGCAGCTGTCTTTTTTTCTGTCTTTATCTTAACCAGCCAATTATTTCCTATGTTTGTTTTGTTTCTACTCGTCAAATCCGGCACACTATCTAGTCTGAGTTCTGTACTTTGCCTACTAGTGTAAATATTCAGTAATACTACAAGTAGACGCAGTCTGCTGCTTGCGTCAGCGCTAGGTTAAAAAGCAAGTAAGAATTTCTATTCTATTTTGACTAAAATCATAATCATTTCAATTCTTTACATAGTATTTACCTATGTCTGGATAAGGAAAAAACTTGATACAGTCCATATGATGGTAAAATTGGCTACTTATAGCCAACCTAAAGCATAATTTTCTTTTGTCATAAAATAAAATGTGTGTGATAGCAGTCTTGTATGGGGTTTAAAATGACCATCAAATACTGTCAAATTGAGATATATAAAACAGAAACAAAAAATGAAAATGTTGCCATACTGCCCGGCCCTACAATCAATGCAAATTATTCCCCTCTGTACAAGTTATTTATACTCTGAATTACTACAATTCTTCCCTACTAGTGTACTTTTATGTGTAATAGCTATGTCACATTAAGAATGTGTGTAATTAACAAAAATATAAATATTTTAGTTGAATGTAGTCATGCTAAACCTATCTTTCCTGTGAACACCATTTTTGAATGTAAAGCTGACCTTATAAATTTTGGAAAACCCTGAACATCCTCTTTATGGGACAATCCTACAATGTTTTTTACCAGAAACACTTGAAGATAACGAATGAACATGCTAACTGATCACAAGACATGTAAACTGCAGCACGCAGACAACACAAAGATTATGATTCTGCAAAGTTTTACGGGATGTTTACTTGTTGTTTTGTGAGCAACAAGACAGAAAAATCCACAGCAGCATACCTGTAGGAAGTCCGCTAAGAAGCTTAATAAAAGCATGTAAAATAAATATAACAAATAAGGAAACGTTGGTTTATATTCCTGATATGAAGTGGTCGTCACATAAAGGTAACCCTTTCCTCACGGGGGTCCCGCAGCTTCATTTTAGCTGATCGCTAGCGTATTGCAATAATGCAACGTCTTCTGTGTTCTGGAATCTTGGAAATCTTGTTGAACGCTCTTCCCTTATCTCGTCTGCGTCTAATATGGCATCCTGGAGCACAACAGGTATTCACCATATTTATCATTTCTTGGTTTGGGTTAGCCACATATAACTATGATATAACTGCTCTATACTCCTTATTCTGAGGAACGTTCTACAGAAACTTGTTTTATTGTGTTGATACTTTCACACAAAATAAACTGTTGGGCTTTTGTTTGTCTTAGCAGGAATACCTCTGCTGCAACTTATTTTGTGGATTTTCTTTCTAATTAGGTAGCATCAAACCAAAGTAGAATAGAGGATCAACAAATTGATATTATTTGGTCTTTCAGAAACAGAGAAAAAAAAAAGTTCCCCAGTTCTCTACGCGTTGTAGCACAGGCAGTAACTTCCACCACCTCCCAGGAGACCAGCCTGTCAGCTACAGCAACATAAAGACACGGCATGGACTGTATCCTGCAGCTTGTTGAACCAGAATCTTTCATAATCTCAACTTGCTTAGGTAATTAGGTTAGTTTGTCATTTCTCGGCCCACAAGATGGACTCAGCGTGGGAGAGAGAGTGGGCCGCCAGCTGTCCTGTAGACAGGTAAAATGGATCAGTTGTCTCATTTCATCAGTGAGTTTTTACTGTCAGTTTCAGAGCCTTGTTGTGAGGTGCTGATGTTGGTAACCAGGTTTTTGAGAAGGAAAAAGATACCATTGTTGTTTCCCCCTCATTAAAGTTGGAATTGCATTAAAACATATTTATCAGACGGTACACATCATATATATGTTAGAGAAAAACTGTGAATACTTATATTTGCATCTTCAACCATAACCTTCAGCATATGCTGTAAGTTTTTGCAGCCAAGTTTGATATACCAGGGATGAGAATCAGCCCCTCTACATCTGAGGTTATGGTTCTCAGCAAGGAACAGATGTAATATCCCAAATTCAAAGTTTCTAGATGTCTCTTTCATGGGTGATGGTAGGATAAAATGAGAAATATTTTGGCTGTAATTTTGCCGTTTCTCTGGTACTGTATGTCTTGGTGAGGAAATCTAAATCTAAAAAGGACCGTTCTCTTTTGATCTGTTGATCTACTTTCTGCTCTCACTGTTAGTCATGAGACGTGGATCACGACCAGAAGAACAATAATCCAAATACATTCCATCTTCTTCACTCGCTTATTCTGGACTTGGTGTCTGATAGCATCTGCACTGTGGGGCCGAGCATTGCATTCTTCGACTGTAGAGTTGGTCTTAAATTTTTGGAAATATGGAATTAACACTGGTTTGAACATTTTACCTCAACATGTTTCTTCACTTCCCTATGTGCCTGCACTCTATTTCTACACTGTCACCACTATCAAAACCTGACTAACTCTCGCAAACAAAGTGTTGTTCCGGGATTGACTTAGAGTTTACATGCATTCTCAGATTTTTCTGTTTTATGGAAACAGTATGGAATGATTTTTATTCAAGATAAGTCACTGCCTGCTTTGAGTTACACTTCCTTGCCAGTGGCAGGGACTTGGTACATTTAGGCAACATCTAGGGTGTCACTTTTAGGCTTGCTAAGAATTATGAAGGCTCTGTGATGTGCTTTGGTCTTTATTTGATGTCATGTTTAACCTCCAAAATCTGAGGATATATTTAAGGGGTTTGCAAATAAACAAATCTATTTTATTTGGTTGAAGTCACACTACAAAAATCTCGTATAAAAACTGATTGGAAAACTACTATAACTATATTTCATTGTTGAAATTTTACATTAATTTTCATATTATAGAACATATAATTCAGATGTGATCCAAAAGAGTACTGCCATTTGTGTGTATTATATTTGCTACTCATTATCTGGTTTTAAAATGTATTATCAGAGCTAAATAGCTGGACCACTAGGACTCATGGTAGTTTATCGAAGTTAGAACTTTAATCCCTCTGGGTTCAGTGTGGACTGAGTTCCCCACTGAAGTCGAGAGAAGATTCTCTTGCAATCCTAGCTGCAGGCTAAAACCCAGCAATTCAGAGAGCATTTTACCAGCCTGAAATTTCTTTCTTAATGTTTTTTTTTTAGACTTTCCATTGGGGAGGTGATGTAAAGCCGGGTTTACCTAACCTTCATTCTTCTCTTTTCACAAGACTGGCCACCCTGCATCACACAGAACTCTATTCACACCTCTCATTTATGAGTGCATTTGTGAAAAGGTGGCAGACACTGTGAGGCTTGAACAAGTGATCATTTTTCAACATATAGACAAAGTGCAGTACCTGTACAAGTATTTATAACTGTATATACCTCACATTTGGCCATGCGAGTGAATAAGGTTTGACTTTATGTGAAACACTAACACTCTGTAGAACATTGCTGTGAAGTAGAGGGGAAATCGTGCATGATTTGAATTTTTTTCTCTCCTAAATACTACAATTAAAAGTACAAGTAAAAGTTGGATGTTTATAGTCAACTCTTAAAGAGGATCTAGTGCCCACAGAAGTCCCATTAATTGATAATAATAATCAGTAATTAGTTAGATATATATTTTTTAAACAGTATAGCACATTTGCAAACCAACCAAAACATGGCTATGCCTCGAAACTGACCGGCTGGCTGGCTGATAAGGAGAACATCAATGAGAGAAACTGCCAAGATGCCCATTTACCAGCTTTTAAGGGCTTGCACAGATCGAAACTCCATTGAAAATCTGATGGGTGATATACAGTTTTGCTCTCCACCTTTATAAAAAAAAAATGTGTCAACAAGAAAGACATTGTTGAAAGAATGTGCTAAGAAGTTAATGGACTGAACTTGTTTAGCGCTTTATACAGGAGCCAGATTCAGCTGTTCTCACTCAAGCACGCACAGATTCCAGTTTTGGGCATCTTACATTAAAAAGTAATTAGTTATAGTTATAAATGACGTTTTCCACAAAAGTAATTGAGTTAGTAACACAGTTACCAGACTGTAAAGTAATTTTTCTCAGAAAAGTAACTTTGACGTTATTTGTATATCCTATAACATAGTTGTGTTCCATGATATCTATAAGGTAAAATATTTTTTATAACTGAATGGCAAATTAAAAACTCCATATACAGTATATATACAGTATAAACATTAAGTTGTGCTAATCTCTGTATCTGTAGTATTGTACAGTAAACAGAGCACTCTGCAATTGGTTTTAGTAAGATATTTTAATATTGATTTGGTGTCACCTGGTCATATGACCTGAAAGCTATTGAAGGAAAACCTGGAATATTACAGTAAAATGTAAATATAAAATGTTCTTTCCATTCAAATGTTAAATAAATAGTTGTCTGGTTCATTAGCTGTAGTAACACATTAAAATGTTGATTTGGTGTCACCTGGTCACATTAACGGGAAGCTATTGAAGAAAATCACATATTTTACAGTAACATTAAGAAATATTATGTATGTTTCTTTTAAAAAGTAAATTGGTGTGCAAAGTTCCTTGGGTGTCGAGCAACCACTTATCAATATTCTGGGGTTACTTTGTTACCAGATCTCGCAGGTATTGGTTTATTTTCTGGGCTATATGGAGATTTATCAAAAACCAAACCATAACCAAACACACTGCCAGCAGGAGTGCGCATTCGGTGGCGATGTATCCGTTCTATCAGCGTAATTCTTGGTGAGACATTTGGGGGGAGTCTCCAGTTAATTAAAACAAATGTCCGTAGAATATCCACCTTAAAAATAAGACACAGCGGTCTTAGAGCATGCAGCATCCAGTAGCCCAGCCAATCATCTTATTTTTCTCTCTCTCTCTGCAGCCCCGGAGGTGTGGCTGTAAGAAAGCCTGACTCCACTGCACATCATTCAGGCACGTTGTAACGCGCCATTTTAAATCTCCAGTGATGGTAACGGCCTTGGATAATTAGGAAAAGAAATTCATTAAATTTCTCCGTTAACTAAAAATAATGCCATTAGTAACGGCGTTATACTTAAACGCCGTTACTCCCACCACTGATAGATTCATAAACTAATACAAAGCTCGGAAGGCAACTTGGGGTTAAATTCCTTGCCCAGAGGCTCATTGACATGTGACAAGGGGAAGCTGGAGTTAATTCTACGACCCTCCGATTACAAGGGAACTACACTGCCTACTGAGCCACAGTTGCCCCAGTTTGATGTTTGCTTTAGGAAATATACTAAGAAGGTCTTCCGGTCAGATTGGATCAAAAAACGCTTATAAAGTAGAAGTGAGCTTTGATTTCTACATGTAAAAAGCTAGGGGACACATTCCCAAAAAGACTTGTAGCCATAATCAGTGCTACAAAACAATGAATCAGTACGAATGAATTCCACACTTTTCCTAGTTTGGTTTTTTGTTCAAACTGTTTTGTTGGGTTTGTTGTTTACATTCCACTTAACAATTGAGCACCACCTGATGGTCATTTATCGCCCAAAAATCAACAGGTTTGATAATTTGTGCATCTAGAATCCTTGCCAAGTGTGTAATGCAATGGTACTGATCCACCTCCATGAAAGTGTGTCAACAAGGACATTCTCCCACATCTGCTGTATTTCTATAGCAGAAGAATCTTTACATAGAACTGAAATTCTAATGTCATATTAAAAAGCTTTTTAGGTGGTTTCATTTTTTGTTTTTTTGTTTTTCACAAATGTTAATATTTTATGTTTTGATTAAACAAGACTATGTTCAACTTCTTTGCTCAACTTGCCTTTTTGCCAGTTTTTTCAACTTTTAATTCCTTCTTGAGACAGTAGTTCAGTATGAGATTCTGATTAGCAAGCTGCTACTTCGGTCATTTTATGCACAGCACTTGTGCTTATTAAATTAAATTCAATTAAATGTGGACTGAGAATTTCTTCAGATTTGAATCCAACCTGCATTTCAACCGTTTTATTGTTTGATTGTATAATTATCAGCTCCTTTAATGGATTCTATTAAATCATTTATATCATTTATAGTTAATTATCTTGCTAATTAATTTAAAACCCAATGGTCTGACTTTGAAATGTACCCAGCAGGGACTCTTCCTATCCTCTCTCCCCCTCCTGCTTGCCCTCATTTCCCTCTCCTGTTCTCCTCAGTGCCCTTTGGTCATCTTGATACTTGAAATATTTCATAGACAGGCTCTCTGTTTACCCATATGGCCAAGTGCATAAAAGCTCGCCACTCGCACATTTTGCCCACACACCTGTCACTTTCTTAAAGTGAAACACTCAAAGTTAAAGGTCAGTGCCAGCTCAAGGTTGTCTCTCTCCCTTTTCCCCCCGAGAGAACCTCTCGGGTGGACACAGGCTCACACTCAGGCAAAGACATGGCTTAACAAAAAGCCGTCTCGGAGAAGCTATGAAGGGATCAATGAATAATTTAACCCCTAACATCAACCCCCCCACCGAAAGTAATGTATCCACAAACATTGGCGTTTGACGTGAGCGTGTGCAGTTGGAAGTATCGCCCCTTTCATCCAGCTGACGACCCCTGCTTGCCGAGGGGTGGCTGTTTCTGGGGCGTTATGTGATGTGTGGGTGTGTTATCGGAGCTGTAGGTATGACAGACACACAGCCCTAGAGCTGTCTTCCTGGAATTGCATTTTTTGGCCGTCTCCAATATGAGACCTGTCACCTCGTTCCCTCCAGGCCATGCAAACCGTGATTGAGGCATTTCTGTGAGGTGTCACTATCAAGGGTACACACTTGAGTTTTTTGTGTGTGTGTGCGTGTGTGTTTGTATCTGTTTGTGCGCAATGGGTAATAGGCTGCAGAAGAGTTTTATACCTTTTCAGTTATATGTCCTCTCCTTTTCTGTGGCTTTTCCTCTCTCCATTTTCATTCTCTCCATCTTTCATTTTCTTGTCATCTCTACCTTCTACCCTTGATTTGCCCTCACTTCATCCTGTACTCTCTTCTTCACCTCCCATGCCCCCCAACCCCCCACCCCACCTGTGATCCTCTGTCAACACTGTCATAGTTTGGGAAGCCCTTCAGTGTATTACAGACCTCTCACCAGTGGTTCTCTTTATGGCGCTTTCTCTTTTTAAATTCAATCAGGCTTCAATGGAGCACCAGGAACCATTTCAATTTACTAGCTGGATGCCACAGGATCCAACTCCAACAGAAAGGTCTAAATGGAACTGGGGGCTCGGAGAGAAGAGACGAGAGGTGGAGGAAAGGTGTGGAGAAGAGGGAGGGAGTTGTGCTGTAATTTGTGCCACTGAGATATAACACAGAAGGAGAAGTAAAAATAGAAGGAGGAATGGGAGTTAGATGAGAGCAGGGTAAGGGAGAAGGATGAAATTATAGGGCACAAGCTGAAGAGTTGCAGGGGATGAGAGGCTATGGAAGGTGCAGAGATGGAGAACAGATGAGGCAGACATTAAACAGGGATCTTTACCAGCCTGAAGAACTATGGGCATGAATAAAGTATTACCACACTTTTCATCCATACACCCGTTCGTCAATCAACATTCACTGAGCTGATTTGATTTTAGAAATGTATAGAATTTAGTCATTAAAATTGCTCAGGAATAAATAAATGAATGAATAAGTAATTTCTGTAGTGTTTTTAATCACTAGGCAATTGTAATTTGAGATAAATCACCTAGTTGTGCCATGGTTGATTTGACCTGACCTACTCATATTAAGGATTAATGTATTGCACTGGTATATACTGGCTGGGAGCTACAAACTAAGGTTCTCCGAAATCGGAACATAAGATGATGTTTTTCTAACATCACAAAAACTAGCCCTGTCTTGTCGGCTTTCTTCATGTCAACTGACTATTCACCTCCCCCACCCTTTGGGCCAAAATAGACTGTCAATCATTGCATGTAACCTTTTGTGTATTGGTGTGCAGTTTAAGTGTTTTTCTCAGTACTTTTCAGGTGAATTGAAAAGTGCCTTAACACTCGGCTCTCTCAGGAATAGTTGCCATTTCAGGCTTGCTGAGTCATTCACTGAACCATGAGTGTCATTCCCTGGCTCGGTAGTTCATACTATCTCCTATCAACTCTGCGTAGAAGAGATTGTAATGTGTAGGAGTGTCTACATATATATACTAGTGTCTGTAATGGTGTGAGCTCATCTGCTCATTTTCTTGCGTTTTCTTTATCTGTATCGATGTATCTACAAGACTTGTATGACTTTTTTACTTCAGGTGTTCAGCATTGACAGTTCCATTTTTGCCTTCTCCCTGTCTATATTGCATTTTAATCTGAGTAGTACCTTTTAATTAGGTCAAGAAATGGAAATACTTATTTATGCTTTGATTTCTACTGTTGTGATTTATTTTCTTGAGAAGCAACTCTCCAAACAGTTGAGGGAAACCTGGAGTCTCTCAGCAGGGGTCACCTTGAAGTTCGTCTAGATTGATTGCCAACGTTTTCCCTTGGCTTTGCGGTGTAAAGCCCATTCCTTTCTGCTGATTCTGTTTTGGTAACAGAACAAATTGATTAATCCAGTGTAATCATTTGCGCTGGGAGTAATTGATATTTTTCTGTTTATTTCCTAGTTTACTTTACTTAAGGAGTCCTGTCCCTCTGTGGGAGGCCGCTTAGAGTGCTGCTTGTTAATCAGGGTTGTTTGGTAAGCAGGAGATGAACACTTAAAATACTAAAGTCATGAAGAGCATACAATAAAATCTGAAGCAGTTTTTGTTTGCACCTGCACCTCTGATGATAGAATTGTGTCTTAGTGGGGCAATTGGGAGCTGTTATCTAGAAAATAAGCAATTAAATGGGCCTTTCACCCACACACCCTTGTCACAAACAGGGCCATCACCTGCCTCTCTGCCTGTATTGACTTATATTGTACAGTGAGCACAAAAGCAGTAATTTAGTCCCAGTAAAGTCCCATTGTGACATCCAGGCATCTTTGCCTCTCTGTGGTCTTAATCGCTCAATGTTGCTCGTGAGAAAGCTGAGTCTCTTCTCTTGTCCCACGGCCATCCTCTATTCACAAGGCGGCAAATGAGGAAAGCAGGAAAAAATACAACTGGTAACTGCCATTAAAATAAATGGGAAAGGGGCTCTATTTTTCTCAGAGGGAGGTAGCTGAATTATAACTGTTGAAGTGACAAGGCTTTATTCTTGCCAGGAGCAACATTTTGGAATATCCTAGCCACTTTTATACACTGAATTTTGTTAATTTCAAAGCTACGCCGTATACAAAGAAATGCAGTTATATTCTCAATTTCAATTCTTCGATAACATTTTTTAATAGCATACCACATTTTGTGTCATGCATTCACTATCAGCATATAGATATTGTATTTTGTTGGTTGGATGAGATTTAACTAGTACATCATAAGGTTCTTGTTTATTTATATAGTTTAAAATTATAACACATCATCTCAAGGTATTATACAAGTCAAAATCATATATAATATTATAGAATCCAGTTCTGTCCCTAACAGAGATGTATAGAGTAGCCAAATATTGTACTCAAGATAAAGTAGCATCACTCTAACATATATTTACCTAAGTAGAGATAAAAGTAGCTCTCCAATAAGTTACTTGAGTTAGAGTCTAAAAGTATTAGGTGAAAAAAGTACTGAGTAACTGATCATAAAATAACATCTGATTTAATATTTAAGATGGTGTGATCAGACAGACAAAATATTATGTTCAAATTCTTGTAGTTTAAAAACTAAAGTGAAAGAATGTATACAAATATCATTATTATAAAAACCCCAAATTTATGCAGAAGAAATTTCTAAATCAACTTCTTTCTATATTAAACTTATGAAATAAAAAAGTGAGAACAGGGCACAATACCTCCAGTGACAATATATATAGTTTGCTGAAGCCTCCTGAACTCCAAGTGGCTCAGAAGGTTAAATAGATGTAAAAAAAGGTTTAAAGGTTCTTCATATTAGAAAACAAAGCTTGTGCAGAAACAGAGGTCTCACAGTACTATATAAACTGTAGGTCTGTGTCTGTGACTGGTTTTGACTAAAGCAGGTTTGTTCTTCATTTAATGAAGTTGCTTGCAGTGACAGGAGTATGCAGAAATTTCAATCAAGTTAGAGTAGCAGTACTTCATAATATTATTACTCAAGTGAAAGTAAAAAGTGAAGTCCAGTAAGACTATTCCTAAAAGTATACAGTTTGATCATTCAATGTTTAATGGTGAACAGTTGTTCATCCCAGAAGTCAATTCCATTAATTATTTAACGTTACAGCAGTGAAATCAAAGTTACCATTTTTAACAGTAGAAACTTCCTGCAGAAATGTACTGATCCATATGTGGCTCTAATAGTTAAGAGAATCTTTGATCTTTGGGTAAATATTAAGCCTTGTTGAAAAATCTTAAAAATAATCCCATGTTGGCTTGACATTTTCAACCTCAAACACATACAGTACTGGTGAGGATTTTGATAAACTTACACAAGCTTCAAGTTATTGGTAATTTTCGCTATTTCACAGCCCACAGTATGAAAATTATACACACTGTTTCAAAAAAATATGTACACCCCCAATATTATTTGGGTACATTACCTTTAGCAAGATAAAAACAGCACAGTTTTTGTTATCAGCATTGTCCAGACACATTTAAGCCCAGAATTACTCATACTTCTGGCCAATGTAGGTTTGAAGTTGTCTTTTCTTTAATGTTAAGCAGAGTTCTGATTGGAATCTCATAGAGAATCAGTAGAGGGAGCTTATGATTAGGATGATGACAAGAAGACATTTAACCCTTAGAGACTTGGAAACAATTGAAACATTGTCTAAATATACTGTACAATAATGTAATGAGCAAGTATAAGAAGGATTTGATTACTAGACTAGAAATAAACCTTTTCCATTTATTAATGAAGGATATTAATTCTATCTATCTATCTATCTATCTATCTATCTATCTATCTATCTATCTATCTATGATAGTTTGGTTCGACATTTTTTTCAATAGAAAATCAAATTAATTTTACTCAAAAGTAAAAATTTTAAAATAATTATTGCTGAAACATCAAATTAGTATATATTTTTTTTAAATGTATCTGATGGAGAAATCACTCATCTGTGGAAAACATGTTATATGACAAAGAAATAGCACTTTCCAAAATGTAAGCTAACAGCATATTAAAAACTCAGATCCTTATAAAATGAACCACTCTATGATGGAGCTATCCCTCACACTCATTTCTTGGAGTGGTAGCATTAATCTGCATATACAACAAAAACAACTTAAATAATAGGGCCCACTTAAATACAAACTAAAAGTTTACTTAATTTCCATGTTTTTCTTTCATACCGTTGTACTTTTGTCCATGATGACTTTAACATCAGGGTCATGTTTTGTTTTTTTTTCACGGTTTTTCTTCCCATTTTTTTTATCACCCTGTGTTCCTATCTAAGTCCAGTCCTGGGCATTGCTCTCCCTCTGCCAACTGCGGGAGGGCCCCGCACTGAACTCAGGCCTCCGTCTTGCCTGTGGAGTGAGCAGGCCCTTCTTTTCACCCCATGGGGTGGGATTTCCCCAGCTGAATGTAGCGCGTGCAAGGATCACGTTCCAGCCAGATCCTCCCCACCCCCTCGCGCGCCCCAGCCAGCCTGGGGGACTGATGCATGTTTTTGTGGGAGTAGCTTACATCAGCTACCCAAGGGAACATGGCGAGAACATGCAAACTCCACACAGAAAGGCCAACCCCACTCAGGGTGTGGGCACCGATGATGTGGCGGAACAAACACGCCCACAGCGTCCCCGGTGGGAATCAAACCCGGAACCTTCTAGCTGTGAGGTGAGCTGCGCCACCGTGTCCCCCAGGTTCATGCTTCACACGAAAATCCAAATGGTTCCAAAAAGCAGATCGGGATGACGGGGAAGGAGCTTGAATTTCGGGTAGTGGTGAGGCATTTGCCATGTTTCAACGAGCTAGCTTCTCATAGCTTGTCTTGCTAGCTTAAGTGAATGCATGTGGATCATTGGATCTGCCCTCGACAATGCAGCCTAGAAGGAGTTGTCGAATGTAGATCTAAGGTGCTGTCAAAACAGAGCGCATTGTCAGAAGACAAGTTGATAAAATAAATTAAAACTGCATTGTTTGATACATATGCATATTGAACCTATTGCACTGTATTGAATGGTTGAATGCAGATGCATTTATTTTTGCCCCGCTAATTATATCTAAATTATACAGACGTTGTGCTAGATATTAGTTTTGTCGGTCAGTTTGAGGGGCGGGGGGGGGGGGGGGGGGGGGGTTGTGTTGTTTGGGACATGCGTGTTTCCGGTTAATATCTATTCAATAGTATCTTTTAAGTAGTATTAAATCAAAACAACCTTACCAGAGAACCATACATACAAAGTAAATGAAACGCTTGTGCTTGTTATAAGAATATCTCCTGCGGTTCCTGCACAGCATGGAACGCCTATGCTCACTTTTTTTTTGGTAATCTAATACTCTGATTGTTGCAGAAATTATTTGATTTTTGCCTCGGACAGAATAGATTACCCCTCATGGGGATTTAGCTGTTGACCTGCAGGCAGAATCCACGCTTCACTCTAGCACTGGAGACCGCAATTAATTATTCACTTCAGACAGAAAGTTTTAAAATGAGGAAACATTTCTCCTATTGTAGCGACCAGAAGTCGAAGAGTCTGAGAACGAGATGTTTTCTGAGCCTGCAGTCAGCCTGCAGTTAAATCAGCAGCAGGCGGGGCACAACACCTGTCTTTTGCGCACATTGGGCTTTATGGAACTTTATGGACGGCGACCTGTCCAGGGTGTACCCCGCCTCTCACCCGATAACCACTGGAGATATACGCCAAACGCATCGCAACCCAAGGAGAAGCGGAATAAATAATGGATTGAATTTATTTACCTGGACTCTGCTCAAAATCTGCGCATTACTTAAAGTGGTCAGAGGGATGCGTGAATACTAATCAGTAAAAACAGAGCCTTCAGATTTTTCTGTCACTGTTCTAAAAAACGGTCCAATTAGGAAAATGTTCTGTTAACGTGACCCCTGATATTGTTTATGTCTAAACTATATATGTCTGTATATTATTTTCAAACTGTGTGCAACAGAGAAAATCTACAATCAAGTAAAACCCTTTATTACCTTAAGTAATTGTAAAGTTGTAGTATAATCTTTCCGCTTTATAAAATGAACTATCCAATTTCACCTCTAAAAGCCAGAAATTAATATAACATTTGTATCCTTTATCAGCATGGGTGCAATTTTCCCAGGCACTGTGGGATACCTCAGTTCCCAAAGGAACTTTTCAGCCTTCTAAGTGATTCAGTGTCAAAGAAATGTTTGCAGGAAAATGCTGATAAAAAAATGCTGAATTGGGTAAATGACATGTTGTTGTACCCAGACCGCCTGAACATGCAGTTTCATGTTATTTCTCCTTTTCTTCTCTATGCACTTGTCAGAGACTTAACCATCTTCTGACAATAAAGACCCAACAGCATCAAACCTTTCTTTTATCCCTGAACAGACATGCAGATCAGGGTGGCATTTAGGAATCAAAGAATAGAAGTCCTGAGCTAGCATTACTTTGTGTACACCTGAAAGCACCTTGACCACATTACCGCTACCCAGAAAAGACTAACGAGAGACGCACTCTTCGATACAATTAGAGGGAGATAAAGAGATGGAGGGTGGGGAGCATGCTGTGGTAAGATGGAGGACTAGGCCAAAAGCGGCTGTAAGGTGGTGATTTGTCTTTGAGGCTCTGTGGTGTTGGTGTTGGCAGCGTCAGCTAAACAAGGCCATCTCATTTCCTGTTGTCTGCAGGAAGCGGCTGTCTGCTACTGCTGCTGCTGCTTCTCAGAGCCCCCGGTCATCAATCTCCTCTTTTTAATTGGTCTGCACCACACTGCGACATGCCAGCACACACACACTGAGAGCCACTCACAAACATTCCCACACAAGCATGCACATGTATTGACAGAAATATGTGCAGAGATATAAATGCCAAAGCGAGCGATTACACGTGAGGGCGCAGTCTCATGCGGATTGGAGACTTGAAGATGTTAGACCTTTTCAAGTTTACCTCATTTTGTTTTCATTCTGATTTTATAATTTAGTGTTTTGCTCATCAAATTCCACATAATTCCTTTTAGCACAGCAAAAAAAAAGAAGTCTTGAAACATTTCTGCCCATTTCTCTGACAAGCACTATTGAACATTTAGTTATCTGATTCCAAGATTAAGCTTAAAAAGATTGTCTTCGCATAGTGCTTATGATAAAAGCTGATAGTGCTCAAGCTGTATTTTCATTGTGGTGCTCGAGAAAATGAAGTTCAGTGTTTTGACTTTGGAAATCCGACATACAAGGACTCTTTTTACTAAAGCTTCAGTCAACCAAAACTCAAGTTTCTTAGCTTTCGATGCTGGAACTTCTACCATTAGGAACAGAAAAATCATGATATCTCTGTTTTTTCCCCCTTCACTTTTGAGAAGTAGTTCAGTCACAGTCTTATCCATAAGGTTCCATAGCTTGAGGATTATTTGTTATACCAAGAGAAGTACACAGTTTGATAAACAAAAGATCATTAGCTTATATGTGCAGTAATATTTCATACAATGTTTAACACGTGTAATATGCGTGTCCTGAGATATTAACATATATGGATTTTTCAGATTTTTCCTCCCAGATTTTTCTTTTTTTTCGAGATTTTATATTTCCTTTCATTTAACCTGATTTTACTAACATTAAATCTAGAAAGGCAAAGGAATGTGCCATCGTTGTTGATGACATGTTAATGACAAATGTCAGTTTTCTGCACTCATGTGGTCTTAAAATTTACTTGGATCGCATGGTTTGGTACAGCTGGCAGCAATATGTGAAACTCAACAATTTCTTACAAGAATGCAGTAGTTTAACAGTAAAAAATAACTCAAGAAACTGTAAGACTAGCTTAGTATTAAATGTCTTGGTGATATTGTGACAAATTTTTGCACATAAATTTTAGCAAAAAAAATTTAAAGTGACAAATTAATTACAATAGTTTATTTACAAATAAACTCTATTTTAAAAATAAACTTGTAGTTTGGGGGAATAAATTACGCAATGGTTCAGCCTAATAGTCACAAAGTCCTCAATTGTTCACCTCTGTAACCAAGTTTACATTTTATTTTTAGAAAGCTTGAAACTATTTTTCATTTTGCTGAATACGTTTTGAAAACATGGTAAGGTCAAGCATAAAACCATGAGCAATAATAAACACTAATAACCTATTATAATGATAGCTATTTTTCTCTGGCATCAATTATAGTCCATATGGAGGCTGTGTGCAGTAAGGTCACATGAGTATAGACTCCTCTATTAAACTGTTTTAATCTCACTTTTTAAAGGTTCTGATTATAAAGCCCAGATATACCTTCAGCTGCTAGCATATAGACACTCACTCACCTAATTTCCATACAAATTTGCATATTGCTGCCTTTCCTCTTTGTTTTTTGTTTTTTTCCTCTCTCACAAAGACACCACACACACGTACAGACTGTAAGCACATACACCTTAAGCATACGAAAAGCCTTCGGTGTATTTGATGCAGCATTAGGGGCCAAGAGCAGAGCATGAAACAGTGGGAAGTCTGGCGGAGGCGTGGGTGGTGTGTGGGAAGACCATATGCATTTCATCAGGGAATGATGAAAACAGATGAACACACATTTAATCGCGTGCAGTACTATCATGTATTAAAAGAAGGAGGTGGGGGGGGGGGGGGTCAAATTCATTGTTCTGTGTTTTTTTTTTGTTGCTTTACCCACATACTCGCCCTTTTGGCAAATTCTGTACAGGCTACAGTTCATAAACACCAACTGGAATCCTAATTCTTTCTTAAAACCTGTTTGTGATGAAGGGAAAAAGGGTTCTCTGTTAACTGGTCATGCTGCGAAAGCTGACGGAATAAGCTGATGCACTGCCATCTTGTGGTGGTGGTGCTAATTGCTTGATTGACCTAAAAGCAGGGTAAGGAACCCCATACAGTATGCAACTGCACATATGAATAAATTTTGAGATTATAATACAAAATATATGATTTAGTGATACCAGGAAACAAGTTTTTCTATTTTGAGAGATTGTGATCTCAGGTGTTAACTCATCAATCTAGAATCCCAGTGGAAATAATTAGCTTGTGTTCACTGACGTGTGTAAAATTGCCACTGAATCATTATTGAACCTGCAATCCGATAACACTGAAAGCTTCATTTCTAGCACTTATTGACTAATCATCAGGCAGGAAAGCTAATGTTTATCAAACCTTAAATCCCATAAAATGTCCCCAGCTATTAAAATCCATTTTGGAGTTTTGAATACTGGATTGATTGCATTATGCACCATGAAAGAATAATATAGATGAGTGCCTCCGGCTGTTTTAAATGTGCTGCTTTGATGTGCCTGAAAAAAACAGGTAGATGTTTCACACACGTAGGTATGCAGCAACACACTCCTGCACTCTCTCCACCCTTCTCCCTCTGTTGGCAGAGCGGCAGTTTGCACTGTCCTTGGTGTGTGACAGAACAAGCCTTCCTCACTGAGTGGCAAAATCAGAATTCACCATAGCTGATAGGTCCGTGCCTGAGGGGAATTCTGGGAGATTTAAAGACGCTGAGTCCCTAATCGATCTCAGCACACTCTTATTCTGCTGTCTTTCTCAAACCTTTGTCTTTATCCCATTTCTCTTTCAACCGCAATATGCCGTGGTAGCAGATAGAGATGGATGATGGGATCCCTACCCTTTCAATTTAAAGAAGCTTTTGTTACCTTGGGTTTAGTTTCTGTTGGGAAATGAATCCATAGTTGTTGTTGGATACATTAATCTCTGTCTGTTGTAATCTGTCTGAAAAAGTAATCAAACATTTGTGCTTTGCTTTACAAAGCCATTTTTTTCTTATTAGTCTTTTCCTTGTTAGTATGTACGCTCTATGCTCTCAGGATTTTTTTTTTCTTTTCGAACGTACATAAACATTGGGCATGGTATCTACAATTATACTGCTCTAGACCAAGGCTCTGACATCTGTGTCCTAATGACGGATAATTACAGGCTGTCAAGGATAATCATCAGGAGTGCTGCTAAGAAACTGACTTGGGAGTGCAACTGGTTCATCAGTTGGGGGAATCACAGAAACTATTACTTTTTCTTCTGTCGTTAGTGGTTTAATAAGGATACAGTGGGGAGAACAAGTATTTGATAAACTGCTGATTTTTGACATTTTCCCGCTTAAAAAGCACGTAGAAGTCTGTCATTTGTATCAAAGGTAGTCTTCAACTGTGAAGGACATAATCTATAACAAAAATGCAGAAAATCACAGTGGATGATTTTTAAATAATTAATTTCCATTTTATTGTATGACATAAGTATTTGATACATCAGACAAACGGAAACTCAATATTTGGTACAGAAACCTTTGTTTTCAATTATAGAAATCAGATGTTTTCTGTAGGTCTTCAACAGGTTTACTCACACTGCAGCAGGGATTTTGGCCCATTCCTCCTTACAGATGTTCTTCAGAGTGTTCAGGTTTCGGGGCTGTCGCTGGGCAACACAGACTTTCAGCTATCTCCAAAGATTTTCTGTTTGATTGTGGAGATTGGCTAAGTCACTCCAGGACCTTCAAATGCTTCCTAAGGAGCCACTCCTTGGTTGCCCTGGCTGTGTGTTTTGGGTCGTTGTCATGCTGGAAGACTCTTACTGAGAGAAGGAGATTGTTGGCCAAGATCTCACCATACATTGCTACAACCAACCTTCCCTTCAATAATGTGCAATCCTCCCATCCCCTTTGCAGAAAAGCATCCCAAAAGAATGATGTTTCCACCTCTATGCTTTACAGTTGGGATGGTATTCTTGGGGTTGTACTCATTGTTCCTCGTTCTCCAAATGCGCTCTTGCATGGCGCTCCAGACTGAGGGAGATTGACCGTCGTCTTGAACTTATTCCATTTTCTAATTATTTAATTATTGAACCAACAGTTGTTGCCTTCTCATCAAGCTGCCTATTGTCCTGTAGCCCATCCCAGCCTTGTGTAGGTATACAATTTTATCCCTGATGTCCTTGCACAGCTCTCTGGTCTTGTCCATTGCGGAGCGGTTGAAGTTTGTTTAGTGTGTGGACAGGTGTCTTTTATAAAGGTAGCGAGTTCAAACAGGTGCAGTTAATACAGGTAATGAGTGGAGAACAGGAGGGCTTCTTAAAGAAGAACTAACAGGTCTGTGGGTGCCTAAATTCTTACTAGTTGATAGGCGATCAAATACGTATGTCATGCAATATAAAATGCTATAAAAAATAATAGAGCCTGATTATTATAAAATGCATATTTATTGATATTACTCAATCAAAAACAGGAACAGAGAATTAAGTGTGGTGTCTGCTTGAAAAAAGAGCTTTCCATATTTGTAACAACTTTTTTCGTGGTTTACTATTTATATTAATTTTCATTGCGAAATATGGAGGAAAAAGAAAATAAGACTACATGACGCACATGATTGCAGGGAAAGCTGAAAGTCACCAGTACCATTGTCTAGAATTGTGGTCCCCAACCTTTTTTTTTTTTGCCATGGACCTGTTTAATATCAGACAGTATACATATGGACTTGCAAATTAATGCAACAAAATAAAAAAATAAATAAAACAACATAAAAACAGAGTCGTTTTGAAGTATAATAATAAATGTAAATCCAGTGTTTGCTCCCAACTTTATTATGATTTGTGTAACTTTGCGTCAAAAACACAACATGAGAAAAATCCTCTGCCCCCAAACACTCTCTGGTCGCTATGGTAATGTTTAAACATGCCTTTAAAATAACATGTACCACAAAGCAAAACAAAAACAACTCACAATACTGAATCTGTGGCTGTTTCTCTGTAAGAAGACTTTCAAGGCTGCAGGAGTGTAAAAGGCTTCATTGCCTCATTACAAAGCTGATTGTTACATATTTAGCAGAACGGAGAATCAGTGTGTGGAAATCGCCTGTCGTGATAAATCGATATTTTAGAAATGATCCCTGGTATTGTCTGGTTTCCTGGATTCCTTGTAGATGTCTCCATTGCGGAAGTTGTATGCTCTAATTCTGCCTTTTATGAACCTTTTCTTACTTTTCAGATACCTCTTTTTTAATCATTCATCAAGCTTGTGGGTTTGTTTTTAGTGGTGACGTTTCACATGACCGAGGCAAACGTCTTGTGTCAAGAGGGAGTAAGAGAATCTGGTGGTTTTTCCGAATAAAAAATTATTCATGCTCATATGATAAATGAAAAAGAAGTACAGCGATTAATTTACTCTTTTTTTTTGTGGCCCGCAGTCCAGTACTAGTTCTGGGCCCGGGGTTTGGGGACCTCTGGTCTAAAGCACTAGCTTAGATACCAAACAAACCAGCACAGTGGAAAATGAATAAATTACTTTGGATAGTGATTGTAATTGACATAATTAACTGTATAAGTAAAAATTACCAACAATAGCTGACCTCTTGTGACCTTTGATTACTCTTTATTCAGCTGTCTTTATTAGCCACAGCATGACTTATGCTGTCACCTTGCCTCAGACTCTTTCCCTAAAATCACTTTAAATAGTTTTATAATCTAGTTTAAAATAGAAGCAGTGTTATCCTTGTATAGATTTGGTTTAGAAAAGAACATTTAAATTTAATCATCTGCTTTGGAAAAACAATAATATAATTGTATATTGTCTGTTTTATGAGTATTAATAGGTTTTCCCTCTAAAAGATGTGTTGTTTGATGTTAAAGCTATGTGTTGGTGATTTCATATTATTTCATTTATTAAAAACTACTAAATGATTATCAGTTATAAGGCTGAAACCATGAGAGTTAAGTATTTTATTTCATGATACACCAACTGTTCAGTCTGTTGTCGCTGCAGTGAGATGGCATGTTGATTTGACAGATTTTGTCCTTTTGCTGCAGGGTCTAGACTGCAGCACCATGTTGTCAAGCATCTGTTCTCTTTTAATTTAATTGGACTGTTTGAGTTTTTGAACATTGTGAACACAGTGCTTTTTTTGTTGTACTGATCAGCAGTAATATTTATCACCATCAGTAAATCACTTGGCAACACTAAAACTTCAATATCCTGTTTTGGCGATCTTATTCTAACACTGCTATTACAAAGTGCTCTTTTTGGACTATTCTCTGTACTAATCTGGACCATTATCTGCTATATGATTTTGGGGTAATTGGAAATTGGGTTTTTAGGTGTGCATGGATGCATGTGAGGGTGGCTAAGCTGATTATTTAACTTTATTAAGATTTCACACATGGGAGTTAGTTCATACTGCTGGTGCTGCTGTGTCGCCACACTGCCTCCAAAGCTTCGCCTTAGCAACCTGTCTCATTGAGACGCCCTCCCTCTCTGACACACACGCCCCGCCCCGTGGCAAGCTAAGATTATCTTGTGTGCTATAGTATATGGTGCTACGTGTGCACACAGAAGCATACTGAGAGAAACAGAGGAAGCTGAATTCCGTATATCACACTTTGGAGGACCAAAACGTTGAAGTGGTTTAAAGCCACAAGTTATTACCTATATGTTTTAAACACACCGTGAATAACGAAACAAAAGCTGAGGTAGTTTGCTCCGAAGCTACTTAGCATCGGTGCTAGCGCTAGGCTCTCTGTGCTTGTTTGCTACTATGTGTGCTGCTGGTGTTCTGACAAAACAGCATACTTTATCAGGATAGTATACCGTAACTGGAGTTATCTACCCAATTTTAACCAACCAACAAGTTTTATGTCCTAACCCTAAGGTCACAGAAGGACAAATGTATAATTATATATATAAATATATAATTTAAATGCCCAAACCTAAAATATATATAGTTTAAGTTGATTTGAACAGATTTTAAACACCAAAGGGAAAAGTATTGTTTTTTTTACTGCTGCACATGTGCATTAACCGTAAGTATGTAATTCTGATGGGTATGCTGTTTTGTTAGAACACCGGCTTCAGGCAGCTCTGACTCAGCGACCTGAGCCAGCAGCTCGAACTGATACGTGTTTTGCCTGCTGCGCTCCATAGAGCCTCTTTTTACCTATGGTGGATGGCGGAGAAGAGACCTAATTTCTCCTTTTAACTTTGGTAAATTGAGGCTTTACGGAGTTCGGCGGCCGCATGCCATAGTTCATCCGTGACTGTCTTCCAGACCACACCCCTGCGTACCCCCCTCACGCTCATCCTCCACACTTGGCGTCGCCCTCCATGTCTCCTGGTCCTGCCCACTTTGGTAGAGTTTTTCAAATACTGCCTGGGGGCGGGATGATGCTTTTTCATGGGGTTCAGTTACATTTTAAGGTCATATTAAAAGAGGAGCATAAACATTTCTTGAAGCTATCACAATCATTATGATTCTAGTCAAAATACCGTAGACATTCTTGATGCTCTAAGGCTGAAAATATATCTGATTTTTAACCTCACGTTGACACAAGCAGCAGGCTGCATCTTGTACTTGCTTTGCATGTACAGTAGTGATGGAGAATTCCGCTAAGGGGCAGAGTACAGAACTCAGACCGGAAAGAGTTCTGAAGTAGAAAAAAGAAACAAACGTGGCGACCATAGAAGATCATCAGGTGGTTAATATTCAGATAACAACATAAAAAAGATTACAGCAGTATCATAGATGGACCATAGACAATATTTAACTCTATTGTTTTCTTTCCTACTGGTTTTGCGGCTGTTGACCCCGTGAACCTACAGATGGTCAAATAGCGCTTTACATTCCCCCTACTGGTTACTTGCAAAATCACTTGTAAAAGATATGCTGTCTGGTTCACGTCTGGCCTTTTAAAGTCGATAAACTTGTAAACTACCGACATGACCCCTCTTCTTGGAATTACTTCCTCTGGGTCAGCATTGTATGCTTCACTCTGACAGCTGCTGCCAACAGCCGTACTTAGTTCAAAACTTTACTTTTCACACTCTGGTGAAAAGCTTGTAAAAGTGAAATCGGTCCTCAGTATAACATTTCCCATCTTCAAACGTTACGGACGTTGTCTGAGCTATTAAATATTAACATCATAACGAAAATAAACACTAGTTCTCGATGAACCTGTATACTGCACTGGCCTAGATATGATAATGATTTGCATCTGTCCTGTAATAGATTTGGAAACTAAAATGTACACATTTAACACATTCAGAAAAGGCATCTAAATTGATTAAAGGGATACATTTCCTGGGGTCTAGAAGAAGTGAATATCTACTTTTTGTTTCCACTACTGACTGTTAAGCCTAGTTTACAGTGGGGAAAATAATTATTTGATCCCTTGTTGATTTTGTAAGTTTGTCCAATGACAAAGAACTGTAAAGTCTCTGAACAGTATCATTTTAATGGTAGGGTTTTTTTTTAACAGTAACAGATAGCACATCAAAAGGAAAATTAAAATAAAAAAAATAAAACAGAAATTGATTTGCATTTCATTGAGTGAAATAAGTGTTTGAACCCTCTAACAAAAAAAGACTAAATACTTAGTGGCAAAAACCTTGTTTGAAATAACAGATGTAAAACGTTTCTTGTAGATGGTCCACTCTTCTTTGCAGATCATTTCACTAAGGTTTCGAGGCTTTCTCTGTGCAACTTTGAGCTTCAGCTCCCTCCATAGGTTTTCTATTGGATTAAGGTCTGAAGACTGACTAGGCCACTCCATGACTTTAATGTGCTTTAATGTGCCACTCCTTTGTTGCCTTTGCTGTATGTTTGGGGTCATTGTTGTGCTGGAACATCATTCCACGACCCATTTTCAGTTTCTTGGCACAAAGGAGGTTATCGCTCAGGATTTCACGATACATGGTGAAGTTGTCCTGTGACCTAAGCAGAAAAAAAACAACAAAGCAAAATGTTTCCACATCCATGCTTGACAGTGGGGACGGTGTTTTGGGCGTCATAGGCAGCATTTTCTTCCTCCAAACACGGTGGGTTGAGTTAATGCCAAAGAGCTAAATTCGTTATTTAAAAAAAATGAAAAGAGGTGTTTTAGTTTAGCGGTGCTCCTTCCCCTTTAAGAAATGAGCGTTACCTTGAGTCATGTGACTCTGCACAGTCATGTAACATCCAGAGGGAATCTGTGCTGCTGACACAGCAACAGCCACATATACTAAACCCTGTATATCTCATTTTTAGCCGCTACTAACAGATAAACCGTAGGGGGACTAGGCTGCTGTTAGCGGGGAAAAGACACTTCAACCGCCCACTGAGCCTGCAGCTACCGCAGCCTATCTGCGGTGCTGAGCTGCTCCAAAAACACTGGAGAACATTTTTTAATCGGCTGATTCTTAATATACTGACCATATAGATGAAGTTTAAAAGTCAACTTTCTCCCCTAAAAACATCTTAAAACGGCTTTTTGTGACGAGCTAATAGTGGTATAAAAGCAATATATTTCAGCGCTCACCTTCTCTGTTTACTGATGCTGGTAGCGCAAGGCATTGTGGGCTACCTTGCTGGCTGAAGTCCGCAGAAGGATGCTTTGATGCATCTTCAATAAAATGGGCGGTGCGAGAACACTTCCAGGAACGTTGAGCTTACTTACCTTGATGCATACTTAAGAATTGAACAGGCCACCATTGATGACATTTCTCAAATATAGAATAGAGTACACAAGTCCACACAAGCATGCATATTGAGAAACGGCCACTTTCTTTAGCTAATCTCTAAAACAAGACCTATAACTACTGTAGATTGTTTTGCATAAAAATAGGCTGTATTGGACTGAAAACTGTTTCTTTAGGGGATTAGGCATTCGATTTTTGCAAAGACACTCATTTGTTTTTGCTTTGCCGTCTAAGTTTTTTCAGTGTCTTTCCCTTTAGTTTGTTCTCTTTAGACGTTTCTCTGCTATGATGTTAGATTTTTTTTTTTTTTACAAGGAATTTGAAAAGATTGTTTTGTTAAGCATTTCACAGCAAAGACGTTATGCAGCTTTAGTAAGAATTGTCCTTTTTTGCAACATCAAAAGGTCGCCTGAAGGCTGACTTAAAACTGAGACACTGAATGTGGTAACACAGGTGTTCGGAAAAAAGAAAAGTGAACAGATTGCTGTGGCACCAAGTGCACATCAGAGTAAATCCCTGTCAGAAGAGCAGCAAAAAAAAAGAGAAAATAAATAATGCATATTTGCCTTAATTTTATTTTCATTCATTGACATTGTTTGTCATTAATGCTTAACGCCGAACTGGGTTCTTCACAAAGCCCAGGCATGTGCTGGTTTATCTGGTATCTACTTCCTTTGAGATCCTCTTCCTCACCAGAAAAAAAATCACTAAAGAAGTCTTTACATTATGAATTCACAGTCAAGCTGAATAATATTCTATCACTTCTTTTTTCTTAGGTGGCATTTGTGTTCTCCATTGATGCCCTAGTTCAGAGTAATAATCAGTCATCTATAACATTTGAATGCATACTCAGCTGTCCTTTTAAAGTTTTATCTTGTCTTTTGTTTTTATAAATTTATCGACTTGATAAATAGAAATGAGTAGAAATACAAATACGGTTTAAAAGAAGGAGATCCACATCTTTTAAATTACATTCAATAAATGTGTATGTACAGTCACTGGCCACCTGCTTGGCCCCCTCTTTTGCCTTTAGAACTGCCTTAAGCCTTCATGACATAGATTCAAAATGGTACTTGAAACATTCCTCAGAGGTTTTGGTCCATATTGACATGAAAAACTCACACAGTTGCTGCAAGTTTGTTGACTGCACATCCATGATGCAAATCTCCAGTCTGAGATGAATTGAGCTTCATGGCATGATTAAAATATTTGGATTAACGAGCAGTTGAACAGGTGTGCTTAATAAAGTGGAGATTGAGGCTATACTTTGGCTTAGTGACTTTGGATTTCCAACAACTCATTTAACTTTCTGGAAGATTGGAGTTGCATAATATGTTTATTTATATTTGCAGTCCCTGTACTGGTGAGTGCACTATTGCAATTGAAACAAAATGTTTGATAGGCGAATATATGTCAAGCTATTAGAATTCAAATTGATCATATATTTGGCAAAGTATATGGAGTCTAACTGCTCTTAATGTTCTCAAGCTGATGTATGTCTTTAGTAACTGATAGATATATTGTTGCAATTAAATGTTTTCCAAGGTATCATCTATATAACATTAACCAAACTTAAATCCTGTGATCTCAAATATGTAATTTCATCTTGGAGTAAACTTTACTCAATGTTACTTTTAAGGAGAGTGTGAAAAACTAAGTTAAATGGAGTCAGATGATGTTTAGTAGTTGAAACTGATGTAAATCTGAGTATAGCCATACAAAAACTGCTGTCATTTGTGTCTTTCTGTAGGAGGCTTGACTCAGCCTTTGACTCTCTAAATGGCTCCCTGTAATGAGTTTAGACGCTTCTGCTTTGACTTTTGAAACTATTTGATGGTTTTTAAACGAGTTAAATGAGTGTTTGTGTGTGCTAAGTTGTTTTGTTTCATTTGATATCATAATCACCTAGTTTTTGTGTACTTTGTAACATCTGTACTGCCATCAGCAAGACGTCTTCAAGAGGTGTAATGATAATGAGTTTGGAAAATTTGAGTTTCTGGATCATTTGTTAATCACATCCCTTTCCTTTTCTAACCAGGCTTGCTTATTGAGATGCTGTCTGTTTTTTGTTGTTGTTTTTTTGGGTCACTTACCATGTTTAAGCTGTCTTGCATCACCCATTGCCTCAGTTCACAGTACACGGGGGCTTGGGACCGTTTTCCTGCCTAGTCCCTGTTGCTCATTACTCAAACATTATCACATTTCCCGAAATCCATCATGTTGACACGAGTATTGAAACAATGACAATAATGACGGCGTACGATGGATTGTAGAACAACACGCATTTAAACTGGCAACTTTTTTTTTCTGAGATCAATTTCTCAGAATAAAGCTGTCAGCATTTTTTCCCCTTAAGGAGAAAATAGTTTGAATTGTGTTCCCTACATATTTATACAGTTAAACTCTATAGCCGACTTCCTATTGTTTTGGAAGTTTGACGGCTTTAATGAGGCCACAGAAGAGTTTCTCATACTTAACTTTCTGTTGTGGTTGAGTTTCAGTGGGAATCAATGGAGGATTTAGAGTGGGCTTAGAGTTCTCGCTCTCTCTGACACACAAGGATACAAGCCCTAAACACACACACACACATACGCCGTCAAACCCTCAATGCTTCTTCTGCCCTTGCTGAGTAATTGGGTGCAAATTCTGAGTAGTAGTTTAGTTTTATTCATCTATTAATTAATGTACATGTAAGGTTGGTATTTTATAATCAATAATTAATTTGTATTTACGCATTGATTGATCACATTTCTTTCTCTACAGTGCACCATCCACTACATATTACTAGAGCCTAGAAACTGGTTTTTCTTTGCTTTAAAAGATGGCCATATCCTCGATCACTCCTGTGCAAAGTTAATCTCTGCTAGTTTTTCCATCCTGTTCTTTTTCTTGCGGAGGACTTTGTCAGCCACAACATTTTTCTTGTCTTTGTTTAGGTCATACATTAAATGTCTCCCAGGTCAAAGAAATTATTTGTGAGGAGTTTGATTTATTTGTGCATTTATATGGACTGAGCGCTTGAGAAAGCACTTACTCTTGCATGGGTTGCCCTGTGGTGTGTGAGACAAGGCCAGTGACCAGTGATTCACTGATAAATGATGTTCGTATGGGCCTCCACAAACCCATACATTACTGTCTGACCCCCATCAGATATGACCGGACTTAAGCTTTACAGAAAAACTCCAGAGAGCAGCCTCTTTGTTGCTCAGATTGCTTTTTGCTTTTTGCTTTTTAACACTGGGCATTTTTTTGGTTGTAGTAGTTTCTTAAAATCATCAGTGATTGGATTGTTTTGCTAGTTTTTGCACACAACTAAAATCATGCCATAATGAGCCCTAAAAGCTCCGCTAGAGCACTTTAGCTGAACTGCCTCAACAAAGACACCTTTAGAGGCATTTATAGCTTTACAAAATTAGCTCCCATGATAGATTTTAGCCACCAAAGGAGGCTGAATACACAGTTTTTTTCCTGTTTTATTTGCCTACAGCTGGTTTATCTTTGCTTCCATCAATTAAGACATTTAAAGTGTAAACTAGCATCTTTGTTCACTTTTGTTTTAATTAGGGGTGGGACACGATTCAGCTAAAATTAATCTAATTAATTAGAGGTTTTGTAATTAATTAAACTTGGTTAATTGCATTTTAAAAGTACAACAATTTATGCCCATGAAAGCACAATAATTTAAATATGAATGGCTTTTGGAGGACGACAATCAAATAAACGTCACAGGTGTGAACACTGTTATTTTTAGGTCTTTTAATATTTGAAAAATGCTGTTAAATGCAAGTCAATTCAGAAGAGTAGTGAAAGAAAAAATATATATCCTTCGTCAAAACTGAACAGACCTAGAACCAAATTGTCATTTGAAGCATATTTTCAGAACGTTGTCTTTAAGAAAAATAATGGCAAAAAAGATTCTTAATTTCGGGTGACCATATTTGGATTTTTAAAGTACACTGCTTTTTCAGTGAACACTTTGCCCAACCTACACTTTTCATTTTTATAATTTTAAAGCATGCATTCTATGTGGTAAAATAGTTAAATAACAAACTTCTACAAGGCTTTCATGAGTGCAAAAATTACTTTTAATAATGATAGAAATAATTACTCTCCTAAATTAGAAACTATAGTTTACTTTTTAATGTTACAAAAATGAACCAAAAATCTGGAATAATATTCTAAAAACAAATTTTATTCTATTCAGTGTAATAAAAGTAAAAAGCAGCAGGCTCAAAAAGAAAGATACAAACTGTGTAATCTGTGTTTCATTTTCAAATTCATCCTCTTCAGTCAATTTATAAATGAACTTTCACTTTGCACAATATTCTTAAAGTTTCTGTGTCCATGTGACCTGCGGGATCTTTGCAACTTTGTGTCCCACACAGAAACACACATTCCAGCTATAGGAATGATGACCTATGCCACTCGTTTGCTGCAGCCAGATGGTTTATCTTATGCGGTTCATACTTAAAGCTTGTGCTTTGACTTCATGCAAATAGCAGGAACAGCAGAGCTACATTGTAATCTGCGTACCAGGATATCACGCACAAAGAAATGTTTCGCATTGATTACAGAGCAAACTGATATTAAATGCGTCATTTTTTTAGCTCGCTAATTCTTCTGCAATTAATTAATCGCAATTAAATTAGCATGTTAAATTTCAGGTCCTAGTTTTAATAGTTGTTCATGTTGAATTCTCTTCCCAGATTCATTCAGGAGATAGAAATGAACATGGGGCCCAGCCAGGCCAAGCAGTGCCAGCTCAGAGCTTTCCTCACCTACTACATCAATGACCTCTTCCTTAATCAGGTAAGTGAACATTCTAAGGTTTGATCTTAAGACCACCTGACTCATATCGTGTCCTACAAAAATGGTTTATTAATTATTGTGGTTTTCTGAGATAATGTGACTGTTTACAGAAAAAAACCTCCATTATGAGTCATTTTTACTCTAAATAACACAATGACTCACTGCAATCAAAGCCGAGATGCCTTGGTGGAGGTCTGCTCTGTTTGAGTGCTTTTTTAGTTTTAGATGGAATTAGTTCATACATTTTGCCCAGTATCTTTGCAAGATTTTGTCTTTTGAGTATCAACATAGAGGTAGAAGGTTAAAAATATACCCCAAACTTTAGTCTAGAAAATCTTTATGAATTTCTTGATCATCATTCTATTCATACTGTGGTCTAAGAGCACTTAGAGACTTTAAACCTGATTTTTATATATATATATATTTTTATAAACTTACCTCTGTATTTGCTACCCAAGTTGAATTTGACTATGAGGTTCTCCTTCAAAAGACTTCCCATAACTGAGAACGAAAGTTTAACTCTATTTCCGATTGAATGTGATTATAAAGGAATTTATCAGAATCTGTACATAGAAATAGCTGTGAGTAACATTCTGAACTTAAACAAATCTATGATTTCATTCTGTACTTAAAAAACTTTGATATTCTTTAGATCTTTTTTTCCCGGTTGATCCTACAAATGATAGCAATTTTTGTCTGCCTCTATAAATTTTCATCTGTCGGATTCAAAATAACTTGGACAGTTATTTATTAGTAATCAGTCTTTTTAAGCTTTATAATTAATAAACTGGTTTGTGCAAATATCAATTCAAGAAACCATAGTCAAAGTCTTTGCATACCCGACTTTGCGATGACAATGTTTAATAAAATCGGTTTTATTTTATTTAAAAGCAGCACTTTATGTTTGAGAAATCATTCATTTTTACATAAAATAGAGAATTTATGGATTTGGAGGAGTTTTTAAATTATATTAAAACAGCTCAAAACAGCTTAAAGTTGTCCCATAATTTTGATGGATTGTTTATGTGAATATATATCCTAAAAGCCAATGAAGCGATGTTTATTTCATAAAATAAAATAAGAACAGGATGATGAGCGATTAAATCATGTACATGTACAAAGCAACCCTAAAACGTGAATTTTTCTTTTCTAAATTGAAATGTTTTATTTAGACTTCAGCACCAGGATATCCTATTACTTTGATGTTTACACTTTTGTCCCTGAACCATCAGGTGCGGACAGAGATCAACAAGGAGATCGAAGCAGTAAGTAAGGCTGCTGACCCCTTGAAAATTCTTGCTAGTGCCGATACGATGAAGCTCCTTGGTGTCCAGAGACCTCTGCTTCAGGTAAGAACTACCTAGCATAACACTTAATCTCTTCTTAACAAAAATTATGATATCTGAATGCAAACACTGTTTTCCTCACTTAAGTGGTGTTAAGTGTGCCAGTTTTCCTTGATTAACAGTCATTTCTTCTCTATGTTTCATATAAAGATCCAAATCTCAGCCTCTTCTCTCTCTTATTTTTGTGACTTAATTTTTCTTTTTTTTTTGCACACAGATTTCTTTGTTGCACATATTCTCATGTGAGTTTAAAAGAACAGTTTTGTTTGGCACCGTTCTACTCCTGCAGCCTTGTTCAATCAAGGACAGGCCCCTTGTGTACACTCACCATGGAACTCTGTGCTATCTCTATTCAGGGGGGCATACTGTCATATTCAGTGCACCCCATCTTCTTCTCTAAGATCACGATGTTAGTTTATTTAATCAGATATCTTGATAACTTCATCTGAAAATGTGGTCTGATAACCACCTAGCTGACAATTTGTTGCTGTGTTTTTTTATCTGTTTTATTGCCATTTGCCACATTTTCATAAAATACTGGATTCCAATTCCTGAAGAGAGTTCTAGAACATGTGAACATCTTTTTTCCAATACAAAGTTTGCCTACTCTTTGCTTTTTAATTATTAATGTTTAAAGTTTAGTTACATGTCTACCAAAAACAAAATTAGTTTCACCACAGGGAGGAACTGCAGACAATACCTAAAATATGCAAATACTACTATACTATAGTCCCTCTACAAAATGCTTACAACTGACTATCTTAATAATGTCAATGCCATATATACCCTAACATGCATTAAGATGCATAGTGGAACCCGTCTTAGCACTACCACAGATGCTAATATCTACAGTTGTCTGTGCTCTTGAGAGGACAGTCAGTCAGTGCCAAGGAGAAGGAATGGTGCTCATAATTAGATTGTTTTGCAAATTTCAGCTGATATCATGTCAAATAGCATTGCACCTAGCTACCCAAATTGCATTTTCTTTTAGATATTTTCCTTCAAAAGACACAAATACTGAACCCCTAGCTAATATAAAAGTAAGATGTAATTCCATGATTGACGTAATTTGTATATTGTGTCATAAGTCTAGTGTATGCAGAACACTCCAGTTTAACAAATGAAAAATCAGCAAATCCTAAATTTGACCTGATATGGACTGTATCACATTAATGTACAGGCTTATGTTGATTTCTCTTATCTTTCCAACTTAAAGCAGACAGGTTAAAGATTAAAACGGAGCCAAAATCAGGATCCAGACAGTTGGCCAGGATTCTCAGCTGCCACATTTTCTTTGAGTTTTGTGAAGCTCGTCTTCATGCGCTTATTGTATTTTTTTAAATGCATTTAACACGCATACATTTTTTTATACAGTTAGGATTTGTTAGCGTCTTCTTGCCCACATTGTTCTCAAGAGACGTTCCAGAGAGAAGGCTTGTTGGTTCTGTGGGTGTCTTTTGTTCAGCAGGTCTTGGAAGTTAATGTTTGGCTGTTTGTTTCTGTCAGAGCCTTCCTGTCTGTTTTCTCACAAGGAGCGAACAGCGGTGGCAGTTCATTACAGAGAGAAAAGGGACTGTGGGTGTTTGGAGTTCAGCGGGGTTTGTTTACGGCTAAGGCCCCTCCTTAACGAGGACTTCAGCATCTTGCTAATTATGCTGCTGTGGCTAATGAGCCTTTTTGCTGATAGTGGGGAGTGCAATAAAACACTCCTTTTGTTTGGGCTTTTTGCCTGTTTTAATTGGACTAAATAAAAAAGCCTTCCATGTTTCCTCTGCTGCAGTTCGTAATCAAGTGTCAGGATGGTATTTCTCTGAACTTGTCATGTGTATGTGTTGCTAAGTTTGCTACCTGTGTGCTTTTGGTATATTGTTTGAGAGGCACCCCACTGAGTCTTCAACTACAGTGGTATTGTCATAGTTACACTACTTTCAACCCTGGTGTACTTTCATTTACTTACTTTGTTGTCACAGAAACTTCTAAAAAAGTAATTAAAAAAAAATTTAAACAACCTTAGCTGCCTTTAGACTGTAGGATCCCTTACTGTACTTGCAACCTTATAAGTCAATTTCCCTTCTCGTTTTGCTCTTCATGATCTGAGAGCCTGCACAGTATAGCTGATGGGTGATTTTTTTTAAAGTCTTATGTATTTTTTTTATTTTCAACACCATATAGCTTTACAATGTTGACCTACACAGGAATGTATTTTTTTATTTTCAACACCCTATAGCTTTACAATGTTGGCCTACACAGGAAGCAGCACTTGCTTTTGAAACGACTAACAAAAGACTGGAGACTACCACCACTTTTTGTCAGGTTAAGAGCTGTTTGCCATGGTTACGCATTGTGGACTAGTGGACAGGCATTGATGAGTAAAAAAAACTTGCCAAATTTCTTGAGTAAGTGAAATGGGGCTGGTGCTCCCCCAATTTCTGATTTGTCTTAAAAAGCTTTGGAATGCTTTTCATCTCATGTTCCTTTGTGGGTTTTTTTTAATACCTTTATGATCTAAAAATTCAACTTCATATTCCCTTTGTACTGAACTCCAACCATTGACATTCTGACCAAATCATAACAAAAATTCTTGATTGCGCTTTACTTCTATTTAGAAATAAATTGTCATTAAACAACTTCTTCTACCAAGCTGTTTTATTAGCCATGTTTTGTACAACATTCCCACAGCAAGAAAGCAGTGTCATCACAAACATTTGGTCTTTTATTCTTTTAATTTTACAAATAACTATATACAGAGATATGTATTTTGAGCTTTAGTGGCAAACATCCTTTTTGAAATCTGTAAATAATTCCTTCACAATAAACAATTGATTGAGTAGGTAGTTCAGTGAGATGTATATTCAGTAAATTTAGTCTTTGAGCAATGACATTTATATTTTTGTAGGTTGCACAGTTAGATGCTTACTGGTATCCCATCTTATTGAGTCTCAACAGATGTGAATGTAACTGGTCCATCTGAAAGGAGTTTCTGAAGAAAAAAAATATTACAGCAGGCCACGTTTCTGTGCCACTGTAAACATAGTGCTTTTCTCCTCTGTGTTATGGTATGATATGTGACACCTATCATATGTAGATTTTTTTAATTCATTTACTCAAAAGAACGTTTAACTCGAAAAGAAATCCATTTTTATATTGTAGCCCAGGGACGTCCAACTCCAGTCTTTAAGAATTGCTGTACTGCGTGTTTTAGATGATTTTGTGCTTCGACACACCTTAAGCAATTATATTGTTTTGATGACATACCCAGGAGGTGATTCAGGGCATATCTAAGATCGCCAGAAGGGTCAGATTAGGAAGGTCTGTTAGTTCACTTTTTTTTTTTTTTTGCTTCAGTTCCTATCCACACTGGGGGTGCATCCAGTAAGTTTTCCTTCCACAGAATCAAACAGAAAAGCCTTATGTTCAGAAAGTTTTTCTGTTTTCTGATCGCTTAAACTGGAGAAATGTTCCTTGATTTCGAAACTATGGCGGAAGTGTCGCTTCAACCTCCATTATACACAGGCATTTCACATGTTCATAAAACACGTAGCTTATCTATTTGCACAATGTGTGATGGCACGATTTGGATTCTCTGTGAAGTTTGTTCGATTTTAAGGATATGGAACATGAACATGATAGCGAAATCTAATTTATCTAGGTTGTAGTTACAACAATAAAAACAGCATTCCAGCTGTTGGGTTGCCTGGTTTGCTGCCAATACACGAAGGGACCAATCTGAACTGTGTCCAGTGAGTAATGTATTTTAGAGGATTTTACCTGACAACTAAGGTTAGCAAAGCTAGCAAGTGAGCTAATTTACTGATCCAGGACGAGAGTCACAGTTTCCATGTGTGTTAGATGCCGGGGGAATGTTTTATGTGGGTCCATCTAGTGTAGGCTTCTCCTAAAACTGCAATATGTGGTTCATTGTGATGAGGAAATATGAGTAGATGGTTGCCTGCTAAATGTTGCTACGGAGTTCGAGTGGGATGCTAGTGAAGCTACAGTATAGAAACATGGGAGGAGGTGATCGTCTTTTAGATTTTGATACGTGAGATTGTGACGTAATTTCAATCGATTTTGATAAAAATCGAGATTGTGACACCCCTAGTACTTTCATTCTGCACCCCTCTAAAAGCCTCGTGAATGTATTTTTTTAATGTAGTAAAAAAAAAAAAATCCATATACAACCTTTAATATAAACTCAAATAATTGAAAATGAACTACTTATAGGGATGGACCAATACAGATGCCATCCTATTTTACTCGTATCGGTTAATTCCGGTACTTGAAATGTGGAAACTTTGCAGTAATTTAACAGAAAAAAAAATTTAATTTGAAATTTCAGTTTTGTGGTCTTTTTATAATTTTTTTTTATGTAATTCATTTGTTGAAACAAGGAGAGAAGAAAATAAGACCTGTCTTCTAATTTATTGTATCTTTGTGTGTGGTAGAAGTATTGGCATTGGAACTTAGTATTGGCAAGTACTTAGATCCAAGAATCAGTATTCTATTGGTTTGAAAAAGTTTTAACGTTGCATCCTAAGCTACCAAATATGTTATTTCTCTTGGAAAAAACTGATTATGATCGGGTTTTATAAAAATGTTGAAATGACTGACAACCAAAGATGTAGCACAACATTTGATTCAGCTACAGTTCTTAACAGAAAGGTTTGCGCTTCAAGACAGTTTGATCCAACGAGTTGTACAAGAGGATGCAGATAGATGGACTGTGTGCATAACATTCTAAATATGAATACAATATAAATAGACTATATTGATGGCACTGTGGGGACATTCACAGCACACATATGAAAATGCAAAAGAAAATAAATAAGCAATTACTTCTCAATGCACCACAAAGTGCCTGTTGAGACAAAAACGGGAGGGTTTTTTGTTCACTCGGTTGGATAAAGTTTGGTTCCATTCCGACCTGATTTGCTCGGCAACATGGTTCATTTGGAATCGCTCGGAGACCACCTCCTCAACTGGGTATCGGTTCTCCAGTTTGGTGTGCACCACAGTTTGCTGGTTACTATTCACACAAGTGCAAATGGTCCGGATCAAGGGAGGAAACAAATTTGTTTATTTTAGGTGAACTAAACGAGCCTGGTGTGAATACGCCCTAACACATGCACGGTACTGGCTATTGAGGGCTGTGGTTTAGAAAAAGGGTGCACATGTATTATGAATATTCACTATTGTAATCTCTGCCGTTTCTGTGTTGCCGAAAATCATTTTAAAATGTTTGCAGATATAAATTATAAGAGAACAAAATCCAAGACTTTTCTTGAGTTTTAAATTTTCAGTTTCACTGTAGGATTGCAATTAGCTTTGGATATTATATTGTTGTTATAGTCATTAAAAGGATGTGAAGGAAAAAATATATCGAACATTGTCTTTGGAATATTTGTGTGTCCGTACCGTATGTGCCCCATTAAGCAACATGGGGTATTATGTGCCAGGTGTTATCAGGATCAGAGACCACATCACTGTAGATGGGCCAGCTTGTTTGATACGGAGGAAAGAACCTAATATTGCTACACAACATTAAACTCTTTTATACAGCCTGGCAGCAGCCACAAATACAAAATCATAGGGGATCACAGTTTTTATAGAGGCATCTGCTCTCAGAAACCACTGAAGCACACATTGATGTGAAATTGTATAATTTGGAGGAAGTTATTAGGACTGCTGGTTTATATGGGTTTTCTTTCTAAAACGATAAACACAAAAATAAGTATTAAATGTGTTCTTACTGTAGCACTCCAAACAGGTTTAAACGAGTGCATATAGTTACCAATTTTATTTCCTCTCCACTTGATCAGGTAGTCCAAATACATTCTTCTCTGCAACCTTTTCCATTTTCCTTTAACATTTTTAGGCCTTCCAAAAAACATTTTGCTCTGCAGCTCACAAAGACTGTATGAACTCAAAACAATGGTACAGCTACTGTAATTCCCCTTTCTAATACGAGTTAAGCAAGCTTTTCTTTAACTTTATGGTGTTTCTGGAGATGTAAATATTCCTGGAATCTAGATAGACTCTGTCATATATTCAGTTGTTTATTTTAAACAAAAAAATGTTTGCATTTATATTTCGGCACGGGTAGGATCAGCCAGCGGCGGCTTCGACAGTTTGAGGTTTTTTTTAATTTGTGGAACAGGCAATATGTCATTGAGCTGTTAATCAAACTATTACCTAATAAATTTATGTTACATATTAGGCAAGGCACCTTTATTTGCACACTTTGAACAGGGCAATCCAATGTTCTTTCCATCATTTGGAGATAAAATAAAACCAACAATAAACAAACAGTTAAAGCATAAAACACAGCAATAGACACATAGCATAGATGAAGCCCTGAGGCACCCCACATATGATTTATATCTGCTCTTTTTGAGAATTACCTACTGATACAAAGAATTATCTCTTCTTTTGGTAAGACTATCTAAAAAATATCTAAGTACTGTACAAGAGAGTCCAACCCCGCTCTCTAATCGTTTCAGTGATGTATCATTGTCAACCCAGATTTGTGTACACCGTATGTCCAAAGATTGTTGCTGTTGCAGTGAAGTTTAAGGTATTCTAAAAATTAATCCTGAATTTACTCTGTTTTTGATTCTTGATTTTCTGCTGAACTCTGTGTTGTTGTTTTTTTTGGATTACCTTTTGTCAACCTCTATTAAACTGTGCAGCATTTAACCAAATATTTATGCGAATATTTCCATGACATTAACTCGTGGGGTGAGTCTGTGAGTATTATATACATTTATTTGAATTATCTACTCTTTTGTCAATGATATCTCGAGCTGCAAAAATGGGTAAAGGCACTTTGTGGAACCTCTGCCCAAGAGTCAAGGTGAAAAGCATGTCTTATGTCTGCCTAAGCAGACATAAGACAAGGTTGTTTAATGTGGAATACACATGCAATGTATGTCTGTAGATTAAAAACTAATAATGATATAGGCAGGGATCTCCCTATCACCAGGTCCCAGTGGTGTCAAGTGCTGCTTTTATATTTTTATGTATATATTACATTGTTTGGATATGAAAATCAGCCTGACATAAACTGTATATATTGTCCACAAGGAGCACGAGATAGGGTTTGGCAAGGGCAGTATATAGTTCAGTGGGAGAGGTTAATGTCCATTTGTGTGTCTGTGTGATAACACGCCTTGGGTTGATAAGTTTCCATGGGAGAAGTCGTATTAAAGACTGGAAATGTAGCCAAGCCACAAAGGCTTGTTTGTTAATCGTTCTCCCCATCTCCCTTGCTGGCTTTCTTTCTTGATCTGTTTCTTTTTTGTTCTGTATCATCTGCTGTGACCATAGTTATTCTTGTTTTTCTTTCATTTTTACTGCATGGTATCACACAAACACACACACTGATGCTATCCGTCCAGCTTTGTGTTGCCACTGATTGATTCATTTAATTAGAAATAGATCGAGGGGAAAAGAGGCGAGTGGTAAAAGAAAGAAGGGGAGAAGAAAAGACGAATAAAACAGGATAGGAAAGGTATGGCCACTCTGCTGGATAGGCAGGAGATTGGCTCCATTAATCTTGGTGGAACCCTCCCACCCCCCCACCCCCACCCCAGTGTCCTTTTTACTCTCTCATTTTGTAACTTCCTAACAAACAAGCATGCCCCCAGTGTTCATATGCAGCCCCACCCATGTGCAACGAGACAAACCCACCAAAACAGCAACCAGGTGAGCACCTTTCTGTGGCCCTGAAGAAGGCATTGTTGAGCCATCTGCCTGCCCAGTTGTATGCTGCGCTTGTGTTTCTGTAAGAGTGAGTGAGTGCGGATGAGTTGTTTGTAAGCTACTTGTTTACTTCATTAGCCAAGACCACATCAGAGCCATAATTACTGATTACATTGGCCCTCTCTTTCCAGCTAAGCATCATTCAGCTCTGTCCCCAGTGTCTCCACACAATAGCCCCTAACCAGCTCTTGTGCATCTGCATGTTAGCCTTGTAATTGCACGTTTGTTTTTTGCACGTGCATGTGTTTGCCTTGGTTTTGGAGGTTTTGTCTGCAAACACAACTTGCTCCACAGCCAGATGAGGACAGATTGCATTCACTCACTGTCAGCTGCCTGAGAGCTCGCTATAATGCTGATATGTTCGGCTACCGATGGCCTGCTAATGATGTTGACCTTTTAAAATTCATATCCACATGTAGTTGCGTGAGACAGGAGGGAAGAAACTGGCATGCACGTGCTAATTGTGCATGCACGTACACTTCCACCTCCGATGGCTGTAATGACGCTGACCTTTTGATTTGTGATGATCTGTGTCGGTGCTGCTTATTTGTGGGGGGCGGGGAGGTGAGTCATTTCTTGTTGATTGGCTTCCTGCTGCACCTTCCTTACCACATACACACACAAGTTGTGAAGATAGTTGTGGCGGAGCATTCTTTATTAAGGACACTCTCTACTTCCAGTTCCCATCAGCAGACACAGCAATCACTACACAATATACCTGTTAGCTGCATCACCTGTGCCCTTTGATTAGGACACAATTGTGGATGGGAGGTAGTATGAAAGGGGGTGTATATGCACACACTGTTGTTTTTCACAAGCTGAGAAATCAGATTTGGAATTTGAAAGGTTTTATTCCCATATGAGTGAACGGGTTTGCAATACTAGGAAATTGCTGCAGTACTTAGACAAACACTTCTAAGCATGCAATAAATAAAATGAAAATAGAATAGTGAAAATTTTAATGTAACACAAAATTACAAGAATATACAAGTTGGAGAAGACTGAGATATTTTATAATCATGTTAATTCAGCACACAACTAGCAGGGTGTTCTAAAGTGGCAGTAAAGTGTCTAGTGATACATTTGTAGCTTATATGCTGAATTGTAAAAATTGATATATATATACATTACAGAGCAAGTAACTATCAGTTTAAATCAGACAAGTGCAAAAACACTACACAGGGGGTGTTTCTCAATGTCAAGGCGCCTTGCCTACGAGGACACTGTCCTTCCTTGGTCAAATAAACTGTTTGGAACAGACTTGCCTTACGTGACCGCGGCTGTCATCTTACATTCTCTGTTTACGCCCCGCCCTTCGTAGTAGCATTGTAGTGTAGTAATATTACTTCAACCATGGAACTGGAAATGTATAAAGAGAGTTTAACATTTTTTTTAATATGTCATTTCAATCAAATTTGCAAACGAATTAGTACCTGGTAGCCACCGAAGCTGCAACTACTAAGCAACTAATGAACCATTTATAACTGCTTAGGATCTAATAAATAATAACAAAAATAAAACAAATATTTTAGATATAACCCCGATGGTTAAAATGAGTTGACTTACATTTAAAATAGAAATTTACCCCCGAAGTAGCTGCTGCCGGCTCCTACCGCGCTGTATTCTGGGAAATTTTTGGCCGAGAGAACGCATCAAGGCACGTCTGATGTATCCTTTGTTAGTTAGCTAAACGGCTAACAAACGGAGGACAGATTCCTCGGTAGAACATGAACATTGGAACACGCCTTGGCGGTCCCCGATGACGTATCTCCTAGGCAACCGGGACGGGACCAAGGCATCAAGGCGAGGTTCCTGGGCATTGAGGAACATCCAAGGTCATGTGATAGAAAAATGAACGGTTTGTGGGACCAGTCTCAAAGTTATTGTTCATGATTCCAACAGCAGAGGGGAAGTATCTGTTCTTGTGGTGAAAGGTTCTGGTCCGAATGCTTGAGTGGAGCAGGTCAAAATCTCAAAGAAAGGCTTAAAAAAAGACCCCAAAAAAGCCTAGTGATGGGGGTTGAAAGTTCTGCTGGAGGGTGAACTTTCAAAGACAAAGACCTTAAACATACAGCTGGGCTACCATGGAGTTGAGGGGGATAATTACAAATGTATAGCAGCCATTGCAAGTCTTTTTAAAATAAATTTTTTTCTTGTACACCAACACAGAAACTAGATCAAGTTTGTGGTTGCAAATTGACAAACATGTAAAAGTTAATGGGGTAGGAATATTTTGGTAGGGCACCGTATTTAATCCACTTGTTCAATTTTGATTAAATATATCAAAACCTGCTTTTCGCTCTTTTACCAGATGGCCTTAATTCCTGATAAGTTCTCTTTTCATTTACATTACTCATCAGTGCTTCCACCCTCACTGCTTAAGGTGGAACAGTCCCCTACCTCCCACCTTTTCCTGGTTATCTCATTCCAAACACATGTGCTCCTGAGGCTCAAACCCCTCTGCCCTTGGCCTCCAGCTTGCTTCAGCCAAGGAGATGTTCCCTTTCACCTTAAATTTGACATAGATTTGCTTTTTTTGTGTATTTGATGCATTCAAACCACTGTGTTATTTACACTGAATAGAAATATACAGAAATGTATTTAATCTTGGATGGCAGCAGAAAAATAAAATATTACAGGTTCACACCAAGCGGTATTACCACAGACAGAGTCTCTGTGTGTAACAAGACATAATCTTTGCTTTTTGACTGAGTTGGTTAGAGGGGAAAAGTTGAAATGTCAGCTCTATGACAAACATACCCTTTGGTCTGCATGAAGGAAGGGAGGTTTTGGCTCTGGGTGCCTGATAAAAGTAACAGCTAGAGTTTTTACAGCAAGTTGGTGCTCAGAGTTTGCAAATGACAGTCTTTTATGTTCCTCTGAGCATGTTTGTGCATGTGTGTGTGCTTGTAAATGAATATATGAGCTACCAGTGGGGCTAATGGAGCACAGAAAAGCACATGCTGCCCTCACAAAATGAATTAACAAAATATAATTTGTCTTTCAGTCTCCTGTCAAGTCAAGAAAGTTTTTATTCACTCACACTAAGCACAGATGGCCTGATTCTGTTCTTGTTGTGCATAATTTATAATAATTGACAAGGATTGGTAAGCATGCTCATCTTTCTTTCACTAGAAAGCAATTATACCCATACCAGGTGTAGGGAGAAAAACAAGGAGATTATATGATAATTATTAAGGAGGAACTTGGGTCACTATTGGGATTTAAATGGCAAATCAGAACCCAAGGGTTATTCCCAGGATTAGCATATGCAGAAGTGCCATATTTTCACCCTGCATTTGTTTTTGTGCGTGGGTGAAGATGGGGTGTGTGTGATATAAAAGCCCATCTGTAATCGTTCAAGTGTGATATTGCTCCTCATTTCTCAATTAGAACACTTGCAACGCTAAAAGCGGTGTTTGGAGTTAAAGACAATGTGAGCTTTTAAAAGTCAGTTTAGTCCAACCTCAGGCTAGGTGTCTTATACAGCTTTATCTCCTTGAACTTGAAACATTTAATAATGTACTATAACAATAAAATATACTTTTGGATTTCAAAACAAAAAGAACTGTTGGATGTAAAAACAAATAATAGTCACAGCGGACCTCTGTTTCCAATTGCTTAATGCCTTTGAAGGCCTGCCTTTCAACCTGAAATACAAATTAAAATTAATCTCTTCAAATATGACAAATGTTTGTAGAGTTGTTAGTTTACACATAACATCAATGAGACCAATTCTAGTTGACTTCAGTTTCTTTTTAAGAACAACAATAAAAAGTATTAAAAAGCACTTTTTAAATTTTACATAAGGAATAAAAGTTGACTGTCTTTCTTTCAACAAAAATAGAAAGCATGTTACTGATCTTTCTCGCGCTGCATCACTGAAAATCTAATGCCATAAAATCCTTCACTTTTTTGGACATGTATTTATTTACATTGAAATTAACTAAAAACATACAAGATAGCTTCTTTACTAAGGTTATTGCACACATTTGTTGTTGTAAAACGGAAGATAGATTAGGACTTATCAAAGACCACATTTTTAGCAGTTTTTAGTTTTAATCTTAAGGGCTGTGACCCATTTTCCTCATTACACCCATTTGCTTTAGCTTCAAACCACTTTGTATTCCAACATAGAGAATCTAGAACAAGTTATTTAAAAAAAAAATCAGCAACATTTAAGTCCTGAAATTGTAATTATTTGCTTTACTTTACCACTTGGTTGACATTTTGCTTTATACACATTAGTAGGCCATGTAATCAGCAAGTGAAAATCATTAAGACCACAAAACCAAAAATTCATGCTGGGGAAAAAGAATGTCGGATGACATTTTAACAAACAAAAGGTGCGGACTAGATGCGTAAAATTACCATGAAACATTATTTACTTTGAAGACAAAGCTGGATGTTTGACTGTAAAGTTTACAGTGCCTTGTGAACCACTTGTTGTTTTTTTTTTATCACAGTGTAATCTAAAATCAGACCACAGACACTGGTTGGAGAACATGAGTGAGCAAATAGCATTATGAACAACACCAGACAAGTGAGAGATTAAGTTTTGGGAAATAATGAATGCAGGAACTCAATTCAAATGCCAAAACTGCAAAGACATTGCTTTCCTCCTAGATTGAGTGGCCATGCAAGGAGAGTATTACTCAGAGCAGTATTTAATCAGCCAATAGTAACTCTGAAGGTGCTCCAGAGATCCACCTTTCAGGTGGGAGATCCTCTTGACAGGATATTGCTGCTTACCTCATAAGTTTAGTCTTTAAGTGACATTAGAGGTCCTGGTTTAAGTTTTCTTTGAGCCATTGAGGGATCACGACACATATGGAAGAAGCTGCACTGGTCAGATGGGACCCTGACTCTAACATCTTTGTGACCTTCTACTTCCATCACCTAAAATCAAAATAACATAGAATTAAAATAATATTGTCTGTTATGTGTTGTTGGTTTAAGCTAACCTACAGAGATGGAGGCTAAAGTTACCTGTTGTGTATGGTAAATAAGAACCTTAATAAACCTTCACATTAGCCCACTTGCATGCATACACATTCAAAGAGGCGTGTGTTGAAGTTGAGTTAGCACAAGCGTGAATGCCATCCGGTGTGTTTCAGGGGAGTCTTTAGAGAATGGCTCCACACCGACATTGATGAATGATCTGTCAAGACCATGTCCCACTCATGCCCACCTCCTCTTTACTCAGGAGAGGGACAATCTTTGTGGAGGGGGGAGGGGACAGAGGTTATCTCCGCATGTGCTCCTGATGTGTGGGTGTTGGCTTGTATTGCTGAGTGTGGCTTATTTTGGCAACCCTTGGTCAACCATGTGAGTGGCATTGCAGAGGCATTACACGTGTCAGTAGTTTGAGGTCAGGGTGTGGGTGAAGTGGCAGGCAGTGCAGGGTTAAACACTCTGACCTCAGCAAAACCTTGAGGAGCACCCAGCTGTTTTAATAGGAAAAATCCATGATCCGTTTCCGATTCAGAGCAGAAAATGTATTAAAAGAACAACTCAGAGCTGTCATTTCCATGCTGTTTTTGATCAGGTGGTTTAGCTTTAACTTGCTTAAATGGGTAAAATGCTTGTTTTAAACCCTTCTATTTAGAGGAAGGCAGATTTAGCCAACAGAATTCAGCAGCAGCTATAAAATCCCGGTCCTCTTGCTGCAATAATGATATTCCCTGTGTTGTTTTTACCCATTCCACCAGAGAAAATGACTACTTTTAGCACCAACCCAAGGTGGTTTCTGTGGTGACGACCATGCATTAACAGATTTTTTCCACTCAGACGCCATTCGGGACGCTGCCTTGTTGCTGTCATTAAACTGCTATTGCGTGGCCTTCATTTCTCAACAGGAGTTTACCCCTGGAAACTCTGAGATCCATTTACGAATTCTAATTTTCTGTGATTTGCTGTGTTTATATTGTAATGATGCAAAAGAGTGGAGGCAAAGTGCAACCAAGCACAGTTTCAGAGTAGTAAAATACTGGAAAGTGTAATTAAATAAGACATATGGGTGTTTTTCACACGAATCTGCTGCATTTTGACCTTAAAGCTTGAGACATTAGAACAGAGGAGGAGGAGAGATGAAGAAGCCTCCTCAACACCTTTTAAATAACAGTCAACCAAGACAGAGGGGATGTAAGAGAGGTTGCTTTCCCCAGCACTCTCTCGGCCTCAGTCTAAGCCCTCCCTTTCTCAATCTGTTCCTTGATTACTTTTTAATGATTGCTCCAGCCTAAGACGAATGGCTGTGTTAAATGAGCAAATTAGACAAGGGAGCTGAGTGCAGGAGCATTTGTTAGAGCAAGTAATGGATCGAGTAGCCATTGTTTACTCTTCTCCATTCACCAACCGGGCCCGTTTTTGTATTCCGCAGGCTCAAAGCAGTGACATGAGTACGACAGTATGGTGTTATTAATTGTGTTGCACAAAAAACTTTTTGACTTTATCGTAGAAATGTAATGATGGGATATTGTTTTCCGTTTACTTTCCCATCATTTTATTGATTTTACATTCGTTATGTCTCTGAAAATGTAAAAAAACAATGGAATGCATTTAATTGCAAATTTGTGTTATTTTTTTATCGCTGTAACTTGACATTCAACTTCTTAATAGTTTCTAAGTCAACATATTATTTTTCCAGAAGTCTTTGGCATGATTAAGATGTTTGTTGCAAGTGCCATTTAGCCCAGTCTCTTTCTTACTGTTGGATCATCAACATTGACCTAAGCTGAGGCATGTCAGGTCTGCTGTACTCCAGATGTTATTCAAGATTCTTGGTGACTCCTAGATGACTCTAGATGGCCCCTAATGGGAAGGATTAGCATTTTTTTCACTTTCTTTTTTTTTTTTTACTTTCTGTATAATGTCTTTTATTGTAGTTCTATAGTTCCTGGGTGCCAATGCCTAAGATATGAAATTGAACCTCAGGAGAAATAGGGGAAAGTCAAAGGTTGGGTATTTGACATGATTATATTGGATTTAGATATTGGATATAATTGGTTGATTGTCACAAATGTGACAAAACGGCAAACATATTTTTCATGGTAATCATGATTAAAAATATCACATATGCAAGTATTATATTATATCAGATATGCAATTATTTGTTATTGAGAATTTTGTTAGCATCAGGAGAATTTTGATTTATTGTGACAGGGATTAACTGTTATTTATAGCACCCCCCCCCCCCATACACACACAAAATGGTGATTATACGTTATTATTGTGTTTATGTTTTTCCACATTTGCTTCCATTGATAGGCAATGAGCGATCTTTATTTATATAAGTTTTTTTATTCCATAAAAACTTCACCACGTATTATACTGTTTTTTTAGATGTAGCCCATTTAATAAGTATGTTTTTTTCTGTTGATTTATTATTTTCAGAGCAGCATTTACATTTTAGCCAAACAACCTATACCTCAAAATACTGCAGTGGTCTTAAAAAAATTTCTCAGTATATATTTTAGTGTTATTACAACAAATGCCTCACAATTTTGGGATTAACATTTTAGTCAATATCACCTTGTAAGTTAATAGGGTAAAACAGAGCATCATAGCTTGATTCCAGTCTCCCTTACTGTTACTTGTAGGCGTGCTTTTTTGGAGTCTGAATTAATGACAGAAGTTCCTCGACATGTCACATAAAACAAAGATGTTCTTATTAAATCGCTTCTTCACATGTCTGTGCTTTCTCTGACTATTCTTACATCCTTCATTGACATAAAAAAACAATGCTATTCCTGGCTCTTGTTCTCTTAGTAACAGCAGCTACACAAACACCCCTGCTATTTTGGGTATAATGGGTACATTTATTGGCTAATCACCTGTATGGGATTATTAGTAGAAAACTGTTCAATTCCAGGTACCACCCAGTTGATTGGTGCTATTCTACTTATTCTACTTATGCATTAATGTACACTTGTGCCATGCTGGCTTTTGATCAGTGCAGAGGTAACAGGTGGACCTTCTTTCCATAAGTCGTTAGTTTTATTATACACTACTGTTCAAAAGTTTGGGGTCACATTGAAATGTCCTTATTTTTGAAGGAAAAGCACTGTACTTTTCTATGAAGATAACCTTAAACTAGTCTTAACTTTAAAGAAACACACGCTATACATTGCTAATATGGTAAATGACTATTCTAGCTTCAAATGTCTGGTTTTTGGTGCAATATCTACATAGGTTTATAGAGGCCCATTTCCAGCAACTATCACTCCAGTGTTCTAATGGTACAATGTGTTTGCTCATTGGCTCAGAAGGCTAATTGATGATTAGAAAACCCTTGTGCAATCATATTCACACATCTGAAAACAGTTTAGCTCGGTACAGAAGCTACAAAACTGACCTTCCTTTGAGCAGATTGAGTTTCTGGAGCATCACATTTGTGGGGTCAATTAAACGCTCAAAATGGCCAGAAAAAGAGAACTTTCATCTGAAACTCGACAGTCTATTCTTGTTCTTAGAAATGAAGGCTATTCCATGCGAGAAATTGCTAAGAAATTGAAGATTTCCTACAACGGTGTGTACTACTCCCTTCAGAGGACAGCACAAACAGGCTCTAACCAGAGTAGAAAAAGAAGTGGGAGGCCGCGTTGCACAACTGAGCAAGAAGATAAGTACATTAGAGTCTCTAGTTTGAGAAACAGACGCCTCACAGGTCCCCAACTGGCATCTTCATTAAATAGTACCCGCAAAACACCAGTGTCAACATCTACAGTGAAGAGGCGGCTGCGGGATTCTGGGCTTCAGGGCAGAGTGGCAAAGAAAAAGCCATATCTGAGACTGGCCAATAAAAGAAAAAGATTAAGATGGGCAAAAGAACACAGACATTGGACAGAGGAAGACTGGAAAAAAGTGCTGTGGACGGATGAATCCAAGTTTGAGGTGTTTGGATCACAAAGAAGAACGTTTGTGAGACGCAGAACAACTGAAAAGATGCTGGAAGAATGCCTGACGCCATCTGTTAAGCATGGTGGAGGTAATGTGATGGTCTGGGGTTGCTTTGGTGCTGGTAAGGTGGGAGATTTGTACAGGGTAAAAGGGATTCTGAATAAGGAAGGCTATCACTCCATTTTGCAACGCCATGCCATACCCAGTGGACAGCGCTTGATTGGAGCCAATTTCATCCTACAACAGGACAATGACCCAAAACACACCTCGAAATTGTGCAAGAACTATTTAGAGAAGAAGCAGGCAGGGTATTTATAGGTAATGGAGTGGCCAGCGCAGTCACCAGATTTGAACCCCGTTGAGCTGTTGTGGGAGCAGCTTGACCGTAGGATGGTACGCAAGAAGTGCCCATCCAACCAATCCAAATTGTGGGAGCTGCTTCTAGAAGCGTGGGGTGCAATTTCTCCAGATTACCTCAACAAATTAACAGCTAGAATGCCAAAGGTCTGCAATGCTGTAATTGCTGCAAATGGAGGATTCTTTGATGAAAGCAAAGTTTGATGTAAAAACAATCTTATTTCAAATAAAAATCATTATTTCTAACCTTGTCAATGTCTTGACTCTATTTTTTATTCATTTCACAACATATGGTGGTGAATAAGTGTGACGTTTCATGGAAAACACAAAGTTGTTTGGGTGACCCCAAACTTTTGAACGGTAGTGTATATATTCTCATTAATTGTATTTATGCATATTTTGTTCCTTGTATGGAAGACTTTTGAATTCTATTCATTTTTCAGTTGGGAGGCAGTAATCACATTTCTGCAACAGAATGTGATTACTGCCTCCCAACTTTGGTGGGTTGGGGGGGCTGTGTCATTGCTGCCACATTAACTACCCTAACAGCAAGCTCCCCTGCAGGGTCTGTGTAATTCTTCCCACCCTGGCAGGTTGACAGGGAGTCGGGCATGGACAGTAAAGGCTGCTCCCCTGGCAGAGAAGAGGCCATGGTTAGTACTCCGTGGATATGGGCCCTGCTATGGATCATCACATTCCTCAGTGGAGCAGCTGGTGTTTGTGTGTATGTGCATACTTGTCTGCTTGTGACAAAATGAATGAAGGAGAAACTGATACCAAGGGCTATTAATATTCATATTCTTTTGACCCAGAAGGGGTCTCTTTTTTTCATTTTTTTAGACAGTTCAGTTCTAGAAATGACAGCCCCCGACAGGTTTATCAGCCACTTAATTTGTGCACATCCAAATTATGAAGCAATTCTAGATATATTGGTCTGATGAACAGAGAGGGGAACATAACAACTTTACATTGATAGTCTTGAATATAAAAAAAAATTTAAAAAAACTTCTGATCCCTATAAAAATTCCTTAAATTCCTGCCCTAATAAAAAAAAAACACAAATTCAAATTAAAGCTTTTCTTGAACCCTTTTAAATACAGACATGGCTGATGTTTCTTTGGAATGAAAACACTCTCCCAGAACTGTGATATGTCTGAATGCTATTGTTATAAAGTGATATGATTTATTAAATGGAATGTATTATGCTGTTTTACAGCTTTCAAATTCTTCTGGGATATACAATATATGATCAAATATTACAGTTGGTGTTGTACGGCATTAATTTGTCCTGAAATTTAACTTGTATCCTGTAGACCACGAAAAGAAACGGCTCGTTTCTCTACAAACCCTCCTCCTGCACCTCAACGCTACGCTCTGCATCCACTGAGCAAATCTTTCCAGCCCATTATATAAAAAAGAACATTCTGAGATGCTTCAGATCAATTAATTAACCACACAATGCTGTTATAAGCAGCTTGATAAATGGCTAACCCACATTAGCATTAGCATGTAGCCACTTACTTCTCTGTCCATCAGGTGTCTTTGTTCTTTGATCCAGCTGCTGTTCTTTAGGAATGTAGAATAAAATCCTATAATCCATGCAGCCAAACGGTCATTTTCACAGAGAAAGTAAAAATCCAACAAAAGTGTTTAAAGCTGCCAAAAACAGAAGCTGCCATGAACTGTGAGAAGGAGGGTGTGTTTGAAAATCTACCAGGGGTAAGCGGCTCTCCCTGCAGGGGCGGTGCAGACACCTCTAGCACTCAACTTTCAACCAGTGATGTCACTGGTTGACCACTGGGTCGATTTCTAAGAGAGGGAGGGGCAGTTGCTCAGAGAGCAGAATTCAGGAGGATTACTCAGATATGCGTGAATTAAGCCAATAACCACTGTGGTGGATTTTTTATAAGAAAATTGCATTACCAGATGGTTGAAAACTCCAAAAACGTGATTTTGCGTGATATAGCCCCTTTAACCCTCTAGGCACCAAAGTCGCAATATTGCGACAAGCAACATTGCTGACTTTAATGAGCCACAGCTGGATATAGGGCCACTAATTTAATTACTACTTTACACCAGGAGATGGCGGACATGTGTACCTTTAATCTTGGACACCTTTTTGGGTGTGTTACCATGGAAACTTTTGGAGTAAATCGGCCTTTAAGTCAGCGCCGCGAGCGGGGGACGCGAGGTGCAGCTGCTGCGGTCACAGTATAGAGAAAGCGACTTTTAGAAAGATAAAACTTATGAGGCCGAGATGTCGGAGTTCCCCGCCGGGAAGTATTGGCTTATTCAGATTCTGAAGAGAAATATTTACCTCTGATCTGTTCAGTTGTCCCGGGAGAAAGTGAAACTAAAATGTCCCGCAGCAACAGCCAGTCCCGTTTCGCCATGACGCTCCAAAAGCAGCAACATTCCAGCTTACGTTCTCCCGGTGAGAGAAAGGTATGTGTTCGGGTAGCAAGGTGGTCATCACAACGCTAATTGTGACCGAGGTGGGAGGGATGTAAAAATCTGTGGAAATAATAGCAGATGCGATCGAAAACAGGAGAGAAAAAAGACCGCTTATAAGCGAGTAAACAGCAGTAAAGTTCTCTGTCCCACTGCAAGTGAGGATGATGATGATTTTGGCGAGGTTTGCTTGACAGATGAGGAAGAGTAGAATCACCAGTGGATCAGACAATTTGATGAGCCTGTTAGTTATTTTTGGGACGGATCTGTAAAATTCTGTGGCCAATATTTTCTTTCTGTTGATTCTATATAGTGAATAGAGTAATGGAGCCACATAAGAAAGGACATAAACAGATATATCCACCCTTTTCTTGAAAAAAGCCAGAAAAAATGAAACACATAGATGTAGAAAATACATATATAGAAAAATATAAATAAAAAAATAAAATTATTGATGAAAATAAAGTTTTAAACAATGTAAAAAAGCAAAAAATTGTAAAAGTCATGCAATCCAATAGTGCCAACGCCTGATGACGTCATAATATGCAAATTAGATGTGTGATTTTGCTCCTATCACCAACTTTGGATCATACTGAATATTTTTCTAATTTACAGTGTACCTTTATCTATTATCATTTTAAAGCTACAACATTTTGAACTAGTGATATCAAAATGGAATATTTTATAGAGAAAACCCTGGTGCCTAGAGGGTTAATACACTGAAAAATAATAGATTTTATGCATATTTTTATGGCTCTAACATTGGCTTTAGAATGAAGTGGCAACGTAAAATATACTGTAGCTCAGGTGCCACAACTCAATTTCCTCACTGATTAAAAGATCGTCAGAATCATTACTGTATCTTCTGAAACAAAGCTCTACAGCTTCATCTATTCTGTATTTTGGTGTGTATTGTGTTAAATTATCTCTTTTCTGTTTTTGGATACACAATTTTACGTTCACCATTTTCAATGGCGGCGATAAAGCCACCTTGTTATGTGAGATATCTGCGTTAGCAGCAGTTTCCATTGGTTATTTGATCCATCCGTAAACAGAATTGGAGGACACGATTGGTTCGAATTACACAAATGGAAGAAGGACAAATTTGACTTTCTATCTACCAGCTATTGGTTACTGATGTCCCATGTAGAAGGGATAACCTGGATCAAGTAAAGTTTTATTCAAAATGTAACACTTTTGGGCATGCACAGGGAAATTTGTAGGCCTTCGTTAGTGAATTAGCAGAGCAGGAGTACAAGGACTACAAATTTAAAATTTTAATTCACTTTTTTTATGTGCATTATTGATTATGTGTACTAAGCGCTTTATTGGAGGATTTTAATCAGACTCTTGTGGAAGTGAAAGAGTTTTTGTTCTAGATGGATCATTTTGTCACGTTTATTGGACTATAAGAGGGTGAGTTGTACATTTATTTCCTTTAGAAGTGTGTTTGTGTTGGTAAATTTGTTTGCTGTGTCTACAGTTATGATTGTAAACTTGATTGGAATCCATAATTGAAATCACAAGACTCTTAGCTATCTAATGATATGGAATATGTATCATTTCGTTGAAGTTAAAAGTCAGAATATTGGTTGATTTAAACACAGATGTGGGTTGGTCCTGCCGGGGGGCCATAGACACACTGATGGTAGCAAAACTAAGAATTTCCAAAAAAATTTGACTCTATATACTACAGCTAACCACACGTGTTTAACTTAAAAAAAAAATAGTTGAATTCTAATTTTCTATCTTAATAAAGAACCTCATGGATGTTTTTTTTTCTTGTTACAGTCTTTTAAAAAATACCTTGAAATTGGTCCTGTTCATGTAAAACATAAGGAATGTATCTCTAAAAGAAATGTCAACAATTTTTAAAGATACAAAAATTATTATTCAGCCCCAGATGCTTACATGCTGCTTCTCTTTTAACGTATCAATGCATTTTTGCATGTTTTCCCCTTATAATTGGAAATTTGAAATGAATGTTGAGTCTTGTTTAGGTCACATGCTGGTATTTATAGCTGCTTTTTTAGCTGACCATACTCAGTCAGACATTTTACTGTTGTTGTGCTAAAGGCCATTTCCATTTAATTAACCTTTGACAAAACTATAAAGGCTTTTTTTTTCTAAACTAACAAAAGAAGTCCACATTAAATTATGAGACTGAGTAGTGAGCTGAATAAAAATTGTGTTTGTCATGTGTTGAGAGAGATGGTCGTTCTGCTATTGCGGTGAATCCCATTTGCAGAGTGGGCTATTGCTGATCCCCGCAATTATAGTGAGTAATTATTATCATTAAAGATGTAAGACAGATTAGTTAAGTGTATGGAACAGGCAAACTGGAAGATTCTGACTTGTTATCTTATTTTAACGGCATTTGAGTTGCTCAGAGGTGTGTGATTTGAAAAGTTTGCTCTCTTTCTGTGGTTGCATGAATGTGTCTGGGGATATGAAACTGCTTTCCTGTTCCTGGGCCAGCTATTAGTCACGCAGGAGTGGCTAATCTGTAATGGCTGCTGTCACAGCTCTACCGTGGCTCCTGGTGATGGGAGCGTTGTGACAAATGTGCACGTACACACACATCACTCTGAGCCCCCAAAAACACACAACACAGAAGTTCAAAAGTTACAGATATGTGCACACACACTGACTCACTTACACACATAGAATCATCCATTCGTCTAGTAGCATTAGGAGTTCTGACAAGTTCTCCAGCACTAGTCATCATTCTGGCTGCTGGTGACATGTATTGAAGTTGGAGACCTATTGTTACATTGCCCAGCATACTTGATCGGACCCGACACATCATAAAATGTCGTACAGCTTTTCTCTCTGTATGTATTAGCTTGTTGATCTTCCTTTAAAAGCGCTTCTGAAACAGCTTTGAGTCATCTGGAAAATACATTTTTTTCACCCATCTACCTCAGAAAATAAAGGTGAAATATTTCACATCTTTGGTTTGTGGACCAGTGTGTGTGACAGATATCTCAATCTGTAAAAAGTTGTTTCACTTCATATGTAAGTTTTTAGTGTTATGCCTGTTTATCATTACCAAAGAACTAGTTCACCAAGGGCAAAATGAGATATTTCATGTTTCTAATACACCAGCAAAAGATTTAAGTTTTTAGCTACAACATTAACTACTTCTTGTTTACCATATTTTTATGGTTTTTAATTTTTAAAATACAAATGTATCATTTACCAAATATGCAACCTTTATCACAACCTTTATCAGCGTATTCATAGATGACATCTGTTGTAAATTGGCGCTGTATAAATAAATTAAATTGATTTGAATTAAAACCCTGAATAATTACGGGCGACATCTGTCCTTTTGTTTCAGCTATCTGGCTGTACAATTGTCTAAGATAAAGATGAGCTTCTCTCCTCATCTTTGTTGTATGTTCTACTCAAAAACAAAAAAGTCAAGTTGCACAAAATAAACCGAGTGTAATCTATTAGTCTGTGATGGTTGGGACAAACATCTTCATTTTTATTCTAATTTAAAGCAAATTTGGATGGACTAAAGTCAACTTTACAGCAAGGGATCGAGCCTGTGTGCGTGATGACTGAACTGGGCCTACACACCCAACGCACATATACACACATTTACTCAAATATACTGTCATCAAATTTACTTCAAGTGGTTTATGTAAAAAAAAAAAAAAAACTTGAGAGCCATCTCTTTTTTTCAGATTTAAAGCCTGAATTTTATAGAATTGTCTGACATGTTTTCATATTACCCTTTTATCTGTATTGTAAAAATAGGCGGTATTTTCAAAAAGAAATATGAAAATATGAAATGACCAAAAATCCCCGCATTTTGAAAGGACAAATGTGTTGCTTTTGCAGGTTAAAGGAAAAACAGAGAAAATTTATCCTGTAATCTAATGTTTCTTTCTCTCTGTATTTAGAGCACTGTGGTTGTGGAAAAGTCCATCCAGGACCTCATGAGCCTGATGCAGGATCTGAGTTCATACTCCAACCAGTTTCTGGAGATGGTCTGTGACAAGCTCAAAGAATACAAGGAAATCTGCAACACAGCCTATAGGTAAAAAATAAAAAATAAAAAAAAAAGTAGAAAGAAAAATGCTGTGAAGTGCCCTACATATATTTGCTCTCCTGGGACCAAAAACACCTTTCCAGGTAAAGAAAAGACAAGGAGATATGGTGGGAAAAAAGAATTGATAAACTGCAAGAAATATCTTGCTTGGAGCCCATCTGGTGTGGGTCACAGGTGTTTCTTGGTCTCGTTGTTGCCCTTGAGCAATAAAGACAAGACCTGCAGACTGTGTCTAAATGATTGTGTGTATTTTTTATGCCCTGTGTTTGATGTAGTGTGTAAATTGTATTATCTAGAGTGCCTTGCCGAGGTAGTTAAACCTTTTAACCTTTTTACACGTATTTCGTTGGATTTGTTTTTATGATAGACCAATGCTTTGACAATACAAAATAAAATAAAAAATCTGAACAATTTGGAGTGCATGTTAGTTGAGTCACTTTTGATCCTTTACAATTAAAGCTGCTACTTTTTGTTTTGTGGGAATATCTCTACCAGATTTTCTTAGTCTTAGATTCCCAATTAGAATTAGATCTGGACTTTGACTGGACTGTTTGATCACATAAGTATGCTTTTAATCTGAACTTTCCATCATAGTTTTGACTTTATGTTCACCTAATTATTAAATAGTCAAGTACAAAGGCACCTATTCTGTACACACAAGGAGGTTTACTATAATATATATAATACATATATATCATCTTGAGAATTTGAAGCGCCAATCATTGTTTTCAAAGCACTTTTAGTCTCTTTAATCCTAACCCATTCCTTTAACCTGTTATTATAGGTCTTTAAAACAGTTGAATGTTATTTCTCGCTTGAGTTTTTCTGTATTCATTTGTTCGTCCTCAGGGGTATAGTCCAGTGTGAAGAAAAACTGACGATCAGTGCTTCCTGGGCTAAAGATGAAGACATCAGTCGTCTCCTCCAGTCCCTTCCAAACTGGACAAACATGGCGCAGCCCAGACAGACGAGACAGAAGAGAGAAGACGAAGAGGACTTCACACGGTATGCACTCAGCACGGTTGGGAGTAAAGAAGTTATGAGGATTCATCATTCTTTTAATCAACAATAATACCCATAAAAAACCTTTATTGCTCTTTTAAGCTCCTTCTATCCAAAGGAAATGAAGATTTAAAATTAAGGAGAGTCTTGGAGCAACAGAAAATTGGTTTGAGTCATATCAAAATAGCCTTTGAATGTGCAAAAAATTAAGGAGAGTCTTTGAGCAACAGAAAATAGGTTTGAGTCATATCAAAATAGCCTTTGAATGTGCACCCTCTGCAGGGAACACAGGCTCGTTGAAGTGTAATGGTAAAGTAAATAGATAAATTGGTTATGTGGTAGAGGAAGTTAATCTGTTGAGTGCACTTTCCTACCGTCTCTCACGCGTGCTTTTTTTACACCGAAACATACAAAGCAACTCAGAAATAGGAATGGCGAGAGGATCATCAGGGTGTTTGATTTGAGAAGCTTTCATCGCTGTAAATGGCGGATTAACTGCTGCACCGCTCTCTGCCCAGTTCTTTATTAAAGCCCTGGTAATAAGCTAAATATGTCTGTGTAGGTCCGTTTTCTCTCTCTTTTTTTTTTTTCAAACCCAGCTGTCGTTCGAAGGATCTTGAACTTGTGGGCATCCTGGTGACTCTGGAGGCCAGTCCATACGTATTGAGTTTGTGGTAACATGGTGCTCTAACTTTCCCAGTTCTACCCATCTGTCTTTTCTGTTTGCAAGCATCCTTCAACCACAAGTGATTTCAAATAAAATCTTTATTTTCATAATTTTGTAAGATTTTGTCACACTCTTCTCTGTGTTCTCGGTTTTTTGTCTCAACAATTTGTGATGTGAAATTACCTTCTTAATTTTAAAATATGTTACCATTCTATACCCAGGAATCCATCTACTTATTTACCCACTACCAGTTTTTGCTACTTCTTGTGAAACAACATAAAGGTCAAGGCAATAATTCACTCCTACATTCCTGGCTAAATCAGCTTGATATTTTGATACTTCAAGGTAGGACTGGGCGATAAGCTAAACAATTAAACCTCCCGTGTTTCCATACAAAATCTAAAATCAAATATGAATTTTAAAAAATATTACCTCTTTTCTTAAAAAGAAGTTGCAAGTGAAAAAAGCTATTTTCAAAAACTTGTTTTAAAAAGAGGCTGCAAGTGAAACATTTTTTTTTTTTCAAAGACTCATTTTTATTTCAATCGTCCTGTCCCAGAGCTGACCTGAATCCAAAGTCCAACTAAAAAGAAGCTGTAAAGTATTCTTGTAAATCGAGATGATAGGCCCTGGTTAGGTTGACACTACCCTGATCTATGGAGGTCCAAGTAGTGCATTGGTAAAAAAAAAAACTTGGGATTTTTACCAAAAAATTATCTTCAAAAACCACTTCAAAAATTTGATTATTGGCTCAAATTAATTTTACGGTCCAGCCCTTATTCAAGGCAAGGCAATTTTTTGTGTAGTACACTTTCAACAACTATGCAATTCAGGCTTTAGGTGATTAGGGGATTAAATAATAGCAGAAATAAAAGAATGAAAACATTAGAGATATATAACATATGGCACATTAAAACATAAGATATTCCAGCAGCTATTAATCACTTACTCAAAGGCAGCTCCAAACAGATCGGTTTTTAGCCTTGATTTAAGGGAACTCTGTTTTTCAACAGTTTTACGGTCATCTGGAAATTAGTTCTTAAGTCTTCCACGCACTAGGATGCTAAGTCATTCAATTATTTACTAACTGGTAAAAGTATTTTTTGAAGTCTATTCTCTGAGCTACAGGGAACCTCTGTAAGGATGTTAGAACTGGGGTGATGTGCTTGACTTTCCTTGTTCTGATGAAGGTGCAAGGAGCAGCCTTCTGGATCTGCTGCAGCTGTCTGTCTTTTTAAGCAGACCTGTAAAGACACTTTTGCAGTAAGCAATCCAACTAAAGATGAACGCATTGAGTTTTTAATGGTCTTGTTGCAACATTAGTCCTTTAACCCTAGAAATGTTCTTCTGGTGATAGGAGGCTGAATTTAATGATTTTATCTGACCCTGGAGGTTCAGGTCTGAGTCCATTACTACACCTAGACTCTGGGACTGATCAGAAGGTTTTAGCTGTATTAACTAAAGCTGTGTCCTGACACTTATCGTTCCTCAGATCTCTCATTCATTTCATTACATATATGCTATAAATTGTTAGTTTTTAAAATTTATTTGTGTTTAAATAACGCTTGAGAGCTTTCATTTGATGCCTTACAAAATGACCCATGCAACTTAATTTTTTTTAATGTGTCACATTGTAGCCCCTATGTGTTTTAGTTTATCTGGCTAGGCCAACAACAAATAGCTGTTTAGTGCTAAATTGTGAAATTAAAGGAAAATCATGAATGGCTTTCAAAATTTGTTATAAATAAAAGCACCCATGAGTGAGGACTATGTAAAACCAGTCTTTGCTTATTCTTTTGCAAAAAAAGCTCAAGCATTGCATGGAAAGCATCTGTGCACAATAATTCAAAAAGACTCTATGAATTTACAAAAGCTCTGGCCTTTGACTGAGCCATTTTAACTCTTGTATATGTATTTTTCTGGGTTTGCCAGCCAATGTTGATTCAAAATGGAATATTCTTGTTCTCCCTGTGCATGTGTGAGTCTTCTCAGGGTACTTCAGCTTCCTCTCTCAGTCCAAAAATCGGCCAATATGCATGGCTGCAGCTTGTTGCCTCCATCTTACTCAGTGAACACTTGAGAGAGCATCAGCCCCCTGATTATTTACTTCTGTTTTGTTGTCTACTTGTCTTTGCTCACATAAACGTTATAAAAAAGTGGCAATATATTTAATATCTTAATTAATAATTGTGTGAAGAACTATTATTCTCTGTCATTTCAGTGCTGCTTTCGCTAAGGAGTCGGAGGTGCTGACGGGGAACCTGGGAGATAAATTAATTCCGCAGAACGAGATCCTGCGAGACGTCAGCGACCTCAAGGCTCTGGCCAACCTTCACGAGAGCATGGAGTGGCTCGCTGGTCGCCTTAGGATCTTCTTCACCAACCTACCTCAGATGTCCAGTGAGTACATCTATTAACAGTTCAACTTGAATCGGTTGTGATTTGTTGATAAATTAACTTATTCACTGAATCAAATATTTACTAAACTAACACAAACATATGCAATACATCTCCCACTTATGTCTGCCACAATAACACCAACGCAGACATCTGTTGTTGTTTGTTCCTGCTGCAGCAAACTCGGTATTGTTTTTCACACATATTAACTGGCAATACTTAAGAGTTTGACTATTTAAATGCAACCAATCTCTTACTTTTCCAGTTATATACTCTCCATTTTTTTAGTTTTTGTAAGCTTTATACAGTTAATGGCAGTAGTTAGGATAATCCAGAGTTTACACTATGTAGACAATGACACAGACATGCAGTATGCAGTTTAACTGAGGTTTATGTTAGATTTATACAATACTTTATAGTTTCCAGATAGACGGTGTCAGATTAAATACGGCACCTGAATGTGGATACATTATTTTCTCATATATACATGCAGTGTGTTTATTGCAACACCTTTCACCCGTTCCTCATTACGTTCTTGTTTGACAGTATGAAAAACACTCATTACCGTCTTCACTGGAGTTGTTAAAGAGCACTTTAAAAAACACATACATGCATGCAACTCCTATTATCCTCGGTTCTGCTTGTGTTCTAATGTATTGCCTAATCAGGACTCTTACATTCACTCAGTGCTGAGTCATCACCTAATGTATAATTAATCCTGCTCTATCTCCCTTTCTGTATTCATCACCAGCCTTTATGTTGGTCTTGTTCATCATCATTCATTTTGAACTTTTTTTTATCAATAAGTATATTTTTTTTCTTAAAACTTTGTTGAACATTTTTTAAATTCCCCTGTAAGATAAATAATAACAAAATCAATCGGAGTTTAAAGTCTATTACTGTTGACCCCTTTTTAAGAGTCTGCATTCAGATCAGTCCTGCCTTCCTCCTTCTTATGATGAAGACCTGCCAGAAGATGAATGGAAAAAGCTAAATATGCCCCTTTTTTATGTACACATGCACATTTAACATTTATTTTACTTTTGAGGGTTTGATTACACATTTGGTATCAAATCATATCATACTTTATTTCAAAAAGAAATGTATTCCAAAGTGCTTTACAGAATAAAAATTGCCCCACATATAACCACCCCCCCCCCCCCCCAATTGTACCCCCATCTGCGGACATACTCGGGAGCATCATTGAAATAGACTATAAAAGGGCCACTGGGCTGAGTACAGATGAGCCGGTTAGATAAGGAAAAGCCATTAAGGGACCCATCTGCACCGGCAGCAGCTGATTGCCTGCAGCAGCCGAGGCACTGACCCAGGGCGCCCAGAGGAGGGGAGGCCGGGACCCCCACCTCCACCCAAGCGCTATCTGGACGGCACCCAGGCAGCCGCAGTGGACCAAAGCCACCGAGGCAGAGAGTTCCCTCACAGTAAACACTGGAAAGATGGGTTTATGTGTTTGTGTAAAAGGAAAACATCTTAAAATACATAAGCAAATGAATAAGTAAATAAATAAATAAAATAGATGGATAAATGAATATGCGAATAAAGTAAAAACAATAAAATTATGGGATAAATACGAGACAAAGTAGTAACTGCACTGATCAATAAAAGCAATTACAACATTTAAGGCAATAAATAGGCATTAAATAATAATAACCAGCTAAAAGCTAGGCTTAAAATGTGAGTGAGCCTGATCTTAAAAAAATATGGCACTATATTTTTGTTTCTTTTGAACATTTACACAGTTTGAGATTTCTGAAACATCTGTTGTAATATTAAAAGCACAAAAAAGAGCCTCTTCAAAGAATTATTGGGTTTGTACCACTTAATTATTCCTAGATGATTCACACAGTTTGTATATTCTTTATATTTCTAACAAATAACATAGTAAAAAGCTGAATTAGCTTTGTTGGTCTATGGGGAAGCAGAAAAAGGGGCCCATGTAGGACACCATTTATTCAGTGACGGCCTTAAAGGGTCCTTAAAGTTTTTGTACTTAGCAGGTAGACACCGCCTACACAAAAAATAAGCTTTAGTAGAGAGGTGCTCCGTCCATCCGCCCCCAATTTTTCCCAATTTTTAGAGTAAATCACTGTCCTTTTTATCCTTTAGATCCCTAATTTGAAATGTTGCTTAAACTAATACAGGAGCATATACATTCAGCCCTAGTTCCCACCTTTCTAAAAAATGTGAAAATTTTTGCTCTGTCATTTCTTTGTCAAATCTTTATCATAAACTTGTTCTTACCTGTAGTAGTCTGAGCCCCAAATCTGCCTTTTCGAAATGATGACAGTTGGTGTGAAAGAAAATAAATGTCAATAACCACTTAAAAATCATAAGTTATACCTGAAGGAGGATGGGCTGCTGACACATCTGTGATCTGCCCCTGTAGGCTAAGATAAGAACATGTCTGCATGGGGCACAGACTAGATTAGAGGAAAAAAAAAGGTTTTTAAAAAACTCCACATCTGATAAGACAGCAGTGGTTGTCAGAATTTGGCTTCAACAGCTAAAATCCTTGTTACCAGCCTGCCATGTGACCGCAGACCAGGTCATCTATAGTGTTCTGAAGGTTAAGTTTCTTGGCACTCTTTAATGCTGTTTAACACCAATTAATGTAATCATATATAAGCCATAAACTTTATTTTCAAATATTCTGGAATGGGTATTACAAGTATGATCAACCTATTTCATTATATAAATTGTTTGTTTGTTTTTCTGTCATGTAGACTGCTTGCCTCTGTAGCAAATAGGTTACCCTATATGTGAGAACTTTTTTGGGTTCACTGCCATATCAAGGCGTGCTGTCAGAGAGAGTGGTAAATTATGCACCTTTCTGAGAGGAATAAGGAGGCCTTCAACCTCTATCAGCCTTTGTCACAACTCTCAGGCTTCAAACTTGTGTGATTGCTCATTGAACTTGCACTATTTTGCGCTCCATATCGCAACTTTTCTTCTAGAAATTAAATAATTAAATATGAAATATTCTTATTTGGGTTTGACTTTGTCAGTGCCGTATCTGTCTTTATGCACTTTCCTTCCCTCTCGCCCTGACGGCAGCTTTCTTCGTCTTCTCATAGATAAGAATTCAATAAAAGTGCGGGAAAGGGACGCGACATAATTATCATTAATTCCTGCGGGTGGCACTAATGGGAAGGATAGGCCAGTAACTTATCATGCTGGGACAGCCTCCTTATTGTTCATTATTTAGTGTTTGGTGAGCTGAGGGCGGACTATACGTGCGTGGGTTTGCTGGGTGATGTGTGCTTGTGTGTGTACACAGCCGTGCGCTGTGTGCGATGGGACAAGGCTACAGCAGAGGAAAAAAAGTGCCCACCTTATCTCATCCTCCAACCCACCACCCCGCATAGCTCACGTCTATTTCTCTCCAAATTGGATTTTATATTACAAAAGCAGTCAGGTATGAACAAGTCATTTTCCTCTCCTCTCCTTGTTTTGCTGTTTTCTTTCTTTCTTTCTTTCTTTCTTTCTTTCTTTCTTTCTTTCTTTCTTTCTTTCTTTCTTTCTTTCTTTCCAAATTTCCACTTCTTTTGCTTCATTCTTTTTTCATTCCTTTTATTGTATCTTCCTCCAGCCTTTTGCCACATTCTTCAGAAGAAGATCTTTCTTTTATTTGTTAAAAGTCAAAGGTTTGTTTTTCTTTTTTTATTGAATTTGGCTGCAGCTCTGTCATCCTTGAGATTAACATGAAAATATCACAAGAAATTGTATAGCTTCCACTTTCTTAATGATGAATCTAGATTTCATGTGCATATGCAAACTGAAACATCATTGAAATTTCCCCTCTGATATTGTTATAAATGTCTCAAAAGCAAAGAATCTGCATTTGTGCATGGATGTTGGTGATTATCTGTGTTGGTGGGCTGCTGGCAAAGATCACATCACCTGTCTGGTTGTAGTACTCCAATCTGTTCCCATAATATTTATTTAAGAACACAGTCCTGGAAGATAACATCAGCATGGTAGCCATTTCCTTTATGTTGCTGTGTAAAATTATTATTATTTAGATTGTTAAATTACTACAAGCTTCAAATGATGCATAGTTTTAAAACACTTTTCCTAAAGAACAATTTTATAGGTGTGGTCACCTTTACCCAATACTCCTAAATATCATATGGGGCAACCTATTACTTGAAGAAGTCACCTAATTAGTAAATTGAATACAACTTTGTGTAATTTACTGTCAGTATAAATGCAGGTCAGTGTTGAAGTTGTTGAAATGTCTAAAGCAGAGCTCAGTTATAAAATTTAATCCCAACTTTGGTAAACTCTTATAATACTAATCACTCCATCATCCGAATGGAGAGAGTAGTATGTAATTGCAAGCGTACCCAGACATGGCTGTCTACCTAAAAGGTTCGTGGTTACTCTGGAGTTGCCACGGAGATCCACACACTCAGGTGGGACACGATTTTGATGGCACTATTATTAGTTCTACACTCCTGACGTTTACAAAAGAACTGCAAGAAGAAAGCCATTGTTTCAACAAAGCAATGAGAAGTTAACCTCACTTTTTGCCAGAAGCCATATAGGAGCACAATGAACAAACCCATAGTCGAAGCTGTTTTAGTCAGATGAGACTACTATTTAATTCAAACCAACTCTGCGTATCAACTTGAAACCTCATCCTCATTATTAATCAGAGTGAAGAGAGCATGATCCTGTGGAAAAGGATGGAGCTACTAGAGGGCTATTCTGGAAAAAAAGAATTAAAGGCTGCAAAATACTTGAGACTATGGTGGAGGTTCATCTGGCATTCGGACAAAGGTCCCAAACATTCAAGGAGATCTGTAGTGAAGATTTTTAGTTCAAAAGGTAGGTATCCAGTTAAATTCGAGACCTATGAAGGCTTGGGGTTTATCTTCATAGATGCCCTCCATCCAATTTGACTGAGCTTCAACTGCTTTGCAAACAATTACTACAATTACTCAATACATTTTTTTCGTAATTGTACAAAGCTGGGATAGACATACCCCAAAGCAATCACAGACAACAGGGGGTTAGACCAAGTCTTGTTTCAGAGGGGCAGATTAGACGCACACACTCAAACTTTCAGATTTTTATTCGTAAATTGTTTTAAACTCTTTGTCACAATTATGTGCTAGTTCCTTAAGAAATACTTCAAAGTTTTCGGTTATACCGTGAAATTTTCACTAATCAAGAGAAATGACGACTTTTGCAAGGCATATTGCTTTGCTCTATATGCGTTTGAATTCAAGGTATTTTTTACCCAGCAGCACTTTCTAAGCACATGTGCATTAGTTAATGCTGTTGGGCTGAGTATTGTTTGGTGGGAGTGTAAACAGACGTTCAGAGTTTGGTCTTCTGGGTTTCAACAATGTACAGTTGTGGTCGTCTCCTCATAGCCAAATGTTCTCTTAGGAATAATTCATTTCAACCATGCCAAGTGCATTGCCCTCTCCTTTAGCTGTGCTCTTCTTTTGACTTTGACAGGGAAGTTAATCAAGATAGTGTTCTATTAAGTGCAGAGGCCGGGACGAGTTTAAGTTGAAAATGATGCAAGCATTTATATCATCCTTTCTTTATCTCTGTTTTACTCAATGGCTTTCACTTCTTTCCTGTTGTTAAAAATCATTCAGTAATATTAATCATCTAGACTAATTGCCTGTTTTATGCCTCTGCTGTTGTTTTCCGTTTCCCTGGATAGAAATTCATAGTTTAGTTGCAGATGTTCCTCATCCACCAGAGGCAGCAAAATAAATAATGAATTTTATCTTCCCAAATTTCCAAGTCAGTCATTTAGAAACCATTCATCACTGAATCCCTGCTAGACTCTTGTTTTTTTCTTCTTTTGTAATCGTGCTTCGTGTTGTTGAGATGAGTGTGTCCTTTGCTTTTACAGTTTTTAGCATCTCCAATCTTTGTGTATGACTTTTTTCTTTACACTCACAAGACCGTGCTGAAACACCCTTCTGTAATGCATGACAGAGAGTGTAAAATTAGGTATGTAACATTACATGCCCGTTTCTGTGTGCATGCTGTGTGAAGATTCTGTGGGTGATCTTCTTCTTTAATGTCTCCCACCCTCATCTTCTGCAGATGGCAAGCAACAGACGTTTGCCTTAGATGAAATTCAAAAATAATTGGATAAACGTTGAGCACGAGCACATACGCTCATATGCGCGCCACTTGGATGCCTGAAAAGATACAGGATATGCACATACATATTCTTATGTTAAACCATGCAGATAAAAGCAAGTCATAACTAAGATGGTTGCAATTTGGTTATATGGAACTGAACAAGTAGGGAAAAAAAGAGCAGAAAAGTTGTCAGTCAGGACCAATGAGTCGTCTCCTTTTGCCCGTTTCTCCCTGACTCTAATGGTGCCCCCCATGCTGCGACACCTCCCTCGCATCATCAAAGCTGCATAGGCCTGCAGCAGCAGGAAACAGAGTGTTTCTTTATGTGTGTGTCTGTTAGGGCTGGTGCGTTTCATGGACACCCCCTGGAGAGACCTCCAGCTGTGTGTGCCACAGTAATCCCTTTTTTTCCCCTGTCAGAGTGACTGATTGTAATGCACATGAGAGGAAACAGGCCTTCGAGTCACTTTCGTGCATCTGCCTATGTGCATATATGTTGATACTTCACTAGAACTGGTTACACGTCCTTTCCCACAGATACAGCCAAAACTGAGAGAGGGTAAAAGACACTGAGAAGCTCACTATGTTGTTTACCTTACATATTTCTGTATCATGTTATTTACCTTTTTATTCAGCCATCACACTCAGTTGGTGTATATGCAGCAAGAGACATTCAAATTATTGCCTTAGTCCGACTGAAATCAGACTTTTAAATTGCATGTACACACCTTAGTTTGGCTGGAATTGAACCGAACTGGGGTTTCAGAAGCTCAGCTTCTCTAGCTGGATAATGAGATTTGTATCGGACTTCTCTGCAACCAGTCCCCCCATCCCCGACCCCACACACACACCCCCTCAAGAAGTTAGGAGAGCCGTAAATGCTACCCAGAAGTAACAACAGTAGTGTTATAAGAGGTATATAGAGACAAATGTAAGTGGCTGATCAGTGCATGTTTGGACTTACGAAGAGGCAATGTGTTGTGATTGTGCGTATCCTGCTCCGACTCTGTCTGCATCACTCAAACTCTCTCTGTTTACTACCTGAATGCAGTTCGAAGCTAACTGCTATAAGGCAAACATGTAGAGGCGCATGTCACCATCTATCGTTGGGGAGTGAAACGTACTTCATTTAATAATTCGATTTTCTGACTGACATGTAAAGAGGGACTCGGCTCGCCTTAGTCCGATTACTCCAAAAAGCTTGATTTAGCTGTGCATGTAAACGTACTGACTGCTAAACTCAGCAAACACATGTGAGCTATCCTTGGCTCCAACAGATGCAATGCTGGTGAAAAGCTTACCTATATTCTCTACCTGGGCAGTATAATGGTGCTTTAAGGATGCGTTTTAGCTGATCTTTTTTTTTCTCTTTGTTCAGTGATTAAACAGAAAACTTAAAAAAGACATTTGGAAACAATAATGAGGTGGTTAGGTAAGGCAATTTTATTCATAAAACGCACTTTTAACAACAGTGCAGTTCAGGTTGCTTTACATCATTAGGGGATGAAACCAAATATCAACAGCAATAATACCATAAAACACATCATTAGAGACATATGATATATGGTTCATTACAGCACCTTACTCAATCGCTTACTTAAAGGCAGCTAAGCAGATGGCTTTTTAGCCTTGATTTAAAGGAACTCAGTGTTTCAGCAGCTGTGCAATGGACTGGAAATTTTGTTCCAGATAAAGGGAGCATAGAAACTGAAAGCTGCTTCTCCATGTTTGGTTCTAATTCAAGGGATGATTAACAGACTGGAATTGGAGGACCTGAGTGCTCTGGGGGGGGTTGAATGATGACAACAGATCTTCATCGTACTTTGATGATAAGCCATTCAATGATGTATAGATTCGTAAAAGTATTTTGCGAATACTATTCTCTGAGCTACAGTGTAAGGACTTATGCCTTGTCCACACATACCTGGGTATCTTACAAAACTGAGATATTTCAGCAGAAACATAAACTAGGCTGTTTGTTTCCATGCATTTCTGGAGTATTCAATGATGAGCAATGGATGAGTAAAAAGCTTTACAGCTTAATCAAAACTTACTTTCTGTCGTTCATTGCTCCTTGAGGAAGAAATGCGTTAACAAGCCTAGAAAAAAACGGAAACGGCACTGTGTCATAGCAGGCAGAGACGCCATGAAAACTTAGCACCCCCTGCTGTCCTGGTCGAGCAGTGCTGAATAAAACAGTAGAGAATGGAGTGGAAGAGCGGAGTACTATAAACGGAAAACGTCTCCGTCAATACGTTTACGTCTGAGTGCAAATTTGTGGTCGGAGAAGCATAAACTAGGCTTAAGGGCTTATCAATCTCCCATAATATTTTTCTCCTCATTAGTGAAGAAGACCTCTAGATACTTGACTTCCTACACTTGGTGCCAGATCCCGTCCCAAACCGGGGGAGACACTCTATCTTTTTCCAGCTCAAGACCATGGTCTTGGCTTTAAAGGTGCTGATTCTCATCCAAGCCACCTAACAGTCTGCAAACAAAGTTAACCAAGTAATCAAACGAGACTGACACTGCACCATTGTGTCCTCCCACACACTGCACATACATATTATCAGGTTTACTCAAGGAGACTGTTAATTGGCATGTAAGCTTACACTCAGAGTGCACACATACATTGGACATGTTTGTGCACACAGACCACCACATCACATGCAGGACTTTAATGAGAAACTGTATTCCCTGCTTTTTATCTCGCTGTGTCAGATACACAAACTGTAAGAGCAGCTGTCACCAGTCTGTCACTCACAATGCTGCATGTGTTTGCTTTGTTGATTGGAAAGGCATAGCATACACCTCACTGATGTTTTCTCTAGGCCATTGGTTTCTTATCTTGTAAAGATTAATTTAAAGTAACTGCGGTAAGGGCAGGAAAATGTATTGAGCATATGCAAATTATGATTTGGTTGCATTCACAATCCCAAAGCAAGAGGACAGTGGAAATAATCTTTGACAAAGAAAACTGTCATGTAAAATGACAGTTTGTCATTATGGTTTTCTTAAGTTTGGTTTATAGATGCACAGAGAACCAAGTGATAATAAAAATTTTCATTAGGTTTTTATTTACTGTTATACCCACACTAAGAGTAGTCCAATGAAAGACTTGATGCCCTAGGACCTGAGTTCTATGGCTTTTATGTAGGTTATCAACTATATTGATAATCGACTAATCACCTATTATTTTGCCATTTACTCAAATAATCAGATGACATGTAAAACATATGTTATTGCAGGAGCAAGCAGCTGCTCTAAAATAAGCGGGTTACCTCAGTGTTATGTAGTATCTAAAATACTGACTGTTAAGATGACGGCTCATTTAACATTTATGAACTAATTATAAAATTAAACAGCATTACAGAAGACACATGTGTCCTAAGCATAGTGAAATTACCATTACATCTTTTTATGTTGCGGCTGTTAAATAATTCAACAGTCAGGAGCGTCATCAACACCTCTGCATTACGGAGTGATGAAAATGAAAAATAAACAATTGTGAGGCACTTCACAAGAACATTTAAAATATGCAAAAGATTTTTAAAAGATCATAATAAAAAATGTGTGATGAAATGAAAACTTGGAGAGACAGTGTGTAGTTTTTACCACTAATCTCTGGAAATATCCATCAAAATATTGTTGAAAATGAATAGAATTATGCCCAGTTCTTGAAAAGTATGGACTGCTTCATAACAAATAACCATAAAAAGCAGGTCTAAAATAGATGGCCGTGGGCCATATTGTATGGTGGCCAACATATTTGGATGCGGTTTCCTTCTACATGAGTCGATGTGGACAAAACGCCTTTATTGATTTTTGAATATGCGGGTACATTACTCTTCCGCTCGTCCTCATTAGAAGTTTAAATGAACGGCTCTATGAACAGAATAAAAAAAAACTAAAAAAACGTTCTCCTACCCTGACTGACCAACCAATCTGATCTGAGATGCACCCAACCCACCTCACTGTCCCCGATCAGGGACAGATGGCCTCGAGGACTGCGGCTCCCCGCTCGTGGAGAGGTGTCACATGCTGTCACCTGAAAAGTTTCCACCGTCTCCAACTATTTCTTTCACGGGTGTATCATAATATGTGACCGCTGCATAACTCGTGGATGGATGGATGGATGGATGAATGGATCATGGTCACTAGATGGAAGCAGGTTGGAACATGTCTGTCTATAAACTGATGGCGTTCATCTCCATCCATTTTTGAGGGGCGTGATCAGAATTCTGTTGCCGGTTGATATCGTCAGCAACCTTAGGAATCCATCCATCCATTTTCTTAATCCTCAAGGGGTCGCGGGGGGGCTGGTGCCTATCTCCAGCTGTCAACGGGTGAGAGGCGGGTAACACCCTGGACAGGTCACCAGTCCATCGCAGACCTTAGGGATCTCTCAGGTCAAAAGCGTTATGACCCGAAACTGCTTCCAGGACATAATGAGACACCTACATTTTGATGACGACAACAATGCCCTCAGCAAGTAGAAACTGACAAATTTGCTGCAGTCTCAAACGTTTGGTAGAAGTTTGTTGCTGACTGCATCAAGTCCTACAACCCACGCTGACGGATAACTATCGACAAGCAGCGTTTTCCAGCAAAGTCTTGCCGTCCTTCCCAGTACTACATCTCTTCAAAACCTGACAGGTTTGGAATCAAGTTCGGGGTCGCATGTGACTTAAACTCTAAATACGTATCTTACAAATACATATCTTGGCAAGGACCTCAGTCGTCCCTCTGGGCAGAGAGTTTCTGAATGCTAATGTGCTTATCGAGCATGCACTCGAGTAAGGGAGAGAAGAGTGGACATGCCGGCACATCTTGCAACGAGCTTGCTAGGCAGTTTTATGCAAAGAAAGAAGGCGGAGAAAGAGCAGCTGCTTCGGCAACAACCTGCCACATCAGACCCTGGGAAAAGGGCCATGACAGGCAGATTTGGATTTATATTTTATTTTTGATCTTTTGAGTCAAATATATAAACATTTTGGATGTTGAAATGTTTGAATCTTTGAATGAATTGTCACCGCACCATTCAATTACAAATAATTGCCACATTTATTGAACAAAGGCAACCATCCACAAATGATTAAAGAACTTAGACCATGTACACACGTAGCCAGGTTTTCAAAGGCACAAATATCTTCTTCCGTTGCTTTAAAAAAAAAAAAATTCGATCCACACATTACCGGATGAATGTGTTTTTCAGCACATTTATAGACATGACAAATCTGTAGAGGGCATTAGTTCTCCCAAATCTTATCCGCTCAGAGAAAATTTCTATTCTATAACTTCTGCATGCAGCAGTGACAGAGCTTGTAAAGACAAGCGTGCAAAAAGCTCTTGGATAATCGATAATACCAACACAGCTGTAAAAGCATGAATGCTGTTTCCTAACACATGTTGCATAAGTGGTTTTTAAGCAGATCTTCACTTTGGCCTGAGTTTTTAAAAATATTTGATTTTGGTGCCACAAATCTGCGTTTACGTGTAGATGACAGGTCAAACCGTAGAAAGATATCTCAATTTTGTGAGATACCTGACTACTTGTGGACAAGGCCAGGCCAAGTGGCTGCCCTCTGGTAGAGATGGGGGGGATCCAGCCAAATGGCTGCTTTCTGGGAGGTTGTTTTGTGAAATTTTTTCCCAGGATCTTACTGGATCGGCACACACAATATAAAAAGAAGAAAGAAAGGAAACCAGAGACTGCTTATTGTGCTAGAATATATGTGTCATCTTTATTCCGCCACACAGATGCAGTTCAGCAAAATCAAAGCAATACTTCTTCAAACAAATACACTGATTTATGCTAGAATAAGGTGTCCCTCTCTATTCCCCACACAAATACAGCAGTAAAGCAATGCAACTCAAACAGGCATTAAGTTTTCATCACAGCATCTTACCTTTGACACTTGAGAGTGGAGAGCCAGTCACCTCCTCTCGGTCAGACCTGTTAACTTAACGCGGCCGGGCGATCGTGCACAAATCCCACGGCAGACTCTCATCAGCTGGTCAGCTCTCACTCTATTTATAGGCAAAGAGAAGCGTGAAGGATGAGACGGGCCAAGTCTCCCCCTCAAGCCCCCCCCTGCTTATCAGTCTGCTCGGTTTCGAAAACTCCTCGAAACCAAATAGAGCAGTGGTTTCATGGGAGCTGTCCAGCCAGAGATACCCAAACTCCTTTCCCTTGTGAATGTTTATCATTATACAGCTAGCAGAGGATAATATTGTGGTGCATTATGATGCTTTCAATAACATTGCAGAACATTATAACATTATACACAGGTGACTTGAGGACACCAAAAATATTTTACCCATCATTCCACCCTTGGCCTCGACTCACCGTGTTAGACATCATACCAAAATTTATCTGAATCCAACCCAGGTGCATTGACCCATATCAGATTATCCCCATTAAACACCCAAATTGCAGTGATCAAGCGGGTTTGTGGATTCTGTATAAATGTACCAGCCCTGTAAATATGAACAGATCATATGCACAGGTGACTCGAGGACACCAAAAATATTTTGTCCATCAGAGGTCTATTGTTAATGTGACTGACAGTTTGCCCTACTGTCTGTTTGATTTAGGTAATATTTAACTGACCATTTCAGTCCACTGAAATGGACTGAAATGGTCCATTTCAGTCCATTCAGTGTTGGGAGACGACAGACTGGGGAGCGTTTGGAGCAGCCACGGACAATCTGGACGAGTATACGGACACTGTGACCTCATACATTCAGTTTAATGAGACGCGCATCATCCCAACGCGCACCAGGATTTGTTATAACAATGACAAGCCCTGGTTCACACCCAAGCTCCGGCGCCTACGTGAGGAGAAGGAAGTAGCGCGGCGGAGCGAGGACTGGAGTACATACAGACGAGCAAAGTACCACTTCAGCAGTGAAGTGAGAAGAGCAAAATCTGTGTACTCCAACCGTATACAGGAACACTTTAGCTCCAATGACTCTGCAGCCGTGTGGAGGGGGTTGAGGGCTCTCACAAACTACAAGCCCAAAGCCCCCCAGGCCCTGAACGACCGGACTCTCGCCCAGGGCCTGAATACACACTACTGCCGCTTTGAACAGCCGTCTGCTCCTCACACCTCTGCTCCTCCCCCCACCATCACCCCAACCATCAACGACCCCAGCACTTCATCAAAGGACTCCTCAGACCCCCCCTCCTCCCCCCCTGCCCTCTCCATCCAGGAGGAGGATGTGCGCCGACAGTTTTTGAGGCTGAACAGGAGGAAGGCCCCCGGGCCGGACGGTGTCTCCCCCTCCACCCTGAGACACTGCGCGGATCAGCTGGCCCCCGTGTTCACGGACATTTTCATCACCTCCCTGGCGCTCTGTCGCGTGCCGTCCTGCTTCAAAACCTCCACCATCGTCCCTGTCCCCAAAAAGCCACGGATCACAGGACTTAATGACTACAGGCCGGTGGCGCTGACGTCTGTGGTCATGAAGTCATTTGAGCGCTTGGTTCTGCCCCACCTCAAGGACATCACCGCCCCCCTCCTGGACCCACTGCAGTTCGCCTACAGAGCCAACAGGTCTGTGGATGATGCAGTGAACCTGGCCCTCCATTTCATCCTGGAGCATCTGGACTCCCCAGGAACCTACGCCAGGATCCTGTTTGTGGACTTCAGCTCTGCCTTCAACACCATCCTCCCTGGACTGCTACGAGACAAGCTCTACCAGCTCAGCGTGCCCGACTCCCTCTGCAGGTGGATCACTGACTTCCTGTCGGACCGGAGACAGCACGTGCGGTTGGGGAAGATTGTCTCGGACAATCGGACTACAAACACTGGGACTCCTCAGGGCTGTGTACTCTCCCCCTGGCTCTTCTCGCTGTATACAAACTGCTGCACCTCCAGTCACCAGTCCGTAAAGCTGATCAAGTTTGCGGACGACACCACCCTCATCGGACTTATCTCAGACGGTGATGAGTCCGCCTACAGGAGAGAGGTGGACCGGCTGGCTTCCTGGTGCAGTCACAACAACCTGGAGCTGAACGCCCAGAAGACAGTGGAGATGATCATGGACTTCAGGAAAGTCACAGCCCCACCGTATCCCCTCACCCTGATGGACTCTCCCACCCCCATCTCCATCGTGGACTCCTTCCGTTTCCTGGGCACCACCATCACCCAGGACCTCAAGTGGGAGCCAACCATCAGCTCCCTCATCAAGAAGGCCCAGCAGAGGATGTACTTCCTGCGGCAGCTGAGGAAACTCAAGGTGCCGACCGAGATGCTGGTGCAGTTCTACACGGCCATCATCGAGTCCATCCTCACCTCCTCCATCACCGTGTGGTTCCCCGGCGCCGCAGACCGGGACAGACACCGACTGCAGCGCATCGTGCGTGCTGCTGAGAAGGTGATTGGCTGCAGGCTCCCATCCCTCCGGGACCTGTTCTCCTCCAGGACCCGGAGGCGTGTGGGTCGGATCACAGCTGACTCTTCTCACCCTGGACACCGACTATTCTCCCTCCTCCCCTCAGGCAGGAGGCTACGGTCCATCCAGACCCACACCTCCCGCCACCTGAACAGTTTCTTCCCCTCCGCCATCAGACTCATGAACAATAACAAGACCCGATAGTTCAGTTAAAGACCCATGTAGGATAGAACCATCTGCACTACGTAACTTTATTTTACTGCACTGTGTGGTCTGATCACACTTAGATCTGCTGCTGTCATTCACCTGCACATCTGTGAATGGAACCCTGCTGCTGTTCTTATGTTAAAAGGATGTTTATCTCTTCATAGTTCTTTTATATTACATACAGATTATAATATTTATAAAGACTTTAGCCTTATGGCTCATTCTTTTTATTTTATTTCTTTTTATTTTATTTTATTTTTACTTATGTTAAATGTTTTATGTGCACAACTGTACCGGAAAAAATTCCTAGTTTGTGAACTTGTTCTCAAACAATGGCAATAAAACCGATTCTGATTCTGATTCTGATTCTGATTCTGATTGAGCATTAGTGGACCCCCCATTCTTTTCTTTTTACATACAAAAGTATGTAAAAAGAAAAGAATGGGTGAATTTACAGCAAAAGTTATATAGCCAGCCACCTAATTCGAATATGTGAATTCCAAAGCTTTATTCCCAATACACACACACAGCGATCTAAGGGGTAGTAGCACAGCAGAAGAAACAGTGTGAAAGCTGCCTAACTTCAATTTGCTTTCAATTACCACAATACTACTGCTTGGTTGAGATGTGACAATGTAGGTCTAATGGTGCATACAGACCGCAGGCTTTGACAGCATCAGCAGCGTCAAGATCACATGTTAAGTCTATGGTTGAGGCCACTGGGGGAGCGTTGGAGGAGCGTCACAGTCTCTTTGGCACTTTGTGAGTGTTGGCTCCGTCAAGCTTTTCCTGCGATTCAAGCTTCAAAGCGCATAACGCTAGCAACGCAGAAGTTCAGCTAGTTGAACTTTTGACGGTCTTAATGCTCTTGACGCAGGATGGCAACCATTTAGAGCGTCTCACTGTTTCCCGACATTGATGCTGCCTAGCCAACCTCGATCCGCGAGAGTTTAAAAAAAATCCAGCAGAGAAAGACCGCCTACGAGCTTTGCAAGCTTCAGCTTAAAAATGTATCTTCTGTGTATATGCGTCGAACTAGTCGCTTCATGAGCGTTGCTTGATGCCGACATAGCTTGCGGTCTGAACGCACCATAAGTTTTTTTAAGATGAGTAAGTAGGGTCTTAAAAGGGGGTGATCCTTACTTTTTTAGCATGTTCTTTACCAGATCATTGAGTTATGGCAAGGTTTAATGAGGATAACTGTTTTAAAAACTGCTAAACATTTACCAGGAGTGTCCTACCTTGGTTAAGGGGCTAGACTGTTGCTCAAAGGTCTAAAGTCCTTTTTCAGAAACCCTTAGGAAGAGTAATAGTTAAGCTACTTTATTTGGTAATGGTTTGTGAATCCGGGTTGGTTAACTGGGTTTTAAAAAGTCCAAGTCAGTACAGCCATCTGCGTAGACATTTTAAAACATTCCATGCTTCCTTTGCTGACAAATTTTAGGAATATGCTGATTCATTTTTCCAGCAGGATTTGGCATTGGCCCACACTGCCACATGTACCACTACACTATTTAATGTCTAAGGTATCACTGTACTTGACTGAACAGCAAACTAGGCTGACCTGAACCCCAAAAGTAATCTATAGAGTATTATTGAGAGAAGGATTAGAGACGGTAAAAGTAAAGATGGAGATGAGTTCAGGGCTGCTATGAAAAAAACCCCAACTCATGTCAGCAGAGTCACTGACTAATCTCCTTATTAAACTGAATCTATGCAGTACTTCATGCACAATGTGGATGAAGTTTTTTGATCATTTATTGTACAGTATTTGGACATATTTTCAGAATTAAAATATTTTTTTCTTTGTCTTGTGAAAAATTCTGATTGAATTTTATTTTTGAAATATTTACTTTTGATTACATTTGAATCAAGATGCACCCACATATTACATTTCAAGCAGACCAGCACAATAATGTGGTTAAATAGTTTACCACTGCTCTGTACTTGCCCATACGTACCTAAGTGCGCGGTTGTGTTAGCGTGTGTTGATTTGTACCAGCTTGCACTCATGGGTGACCTTCGGAAGGGCAGAAAGAATAAGTAGGGAGGTGGCTTTGACTGCGGCACATCGATCCTGGACCCCTGCATTCTCCTGCTCAACAGTCACTCTCTGTTCTCACACACACACCATTGCATACAATAGACTTACGTATGAGTGACGGGGCCAATTTCTCTCCTTTTCCTCCTCTTGTTAATTTATGGCCATTGATCTACTCTGAGCTGAATTTATATATACTTGTCTTGCTCTTAGACTCTCTCTCACATTCACACAAGCACAGTTGGCTCTTTTGTGTTGCTTACAATTCCGTACAGTGACACATGCTCTTGCTGTCTCAGCACAAGTCATGTGAAGAAAGTATGGGAACATGCTGCAGGACTCAAATGTGTGTAGTTGAACTAATGGTGCTGCTACACACTTGTGGAAATGAGATGGGGTCATTTACATTTACACCATGATATCCCTATGAAGTGCGTATAGGAGTAAAGGACATTATAGTAAAGATTATCCTGTGGTCTTTTTTTATTTATTACAAAGCCTCAGGTGTATATTGAAAGTCTGATTATTGGAACTTTTTTGTTTGTTTGCACCCAGGTGTTTCTCCATCCACTGCAGACAGCCAGGTTCTTGGTGAGAGTGAACGTAGCAGGGAGCAGATTCTCCAGACTCTGAGCGATCTGTCTCGGGGCTTCCAGGACATTGCTGACCGTTGCCTGCTGGTGTTACATCTGGAGGTCAGGTATGAAAAAGAAACTGGGGAATGGGAAAGTTTATTAACGTGTTTTATATAGTTATTGTATTTGAGTTCCAGTCAAAGTTCATATATCCTGTTACAGCGCTTTTTCAATTTTATGTGAATAAATTGATTAATTACATATTAGTAAAGGTATCTAGGGAATATGGCACAATAAGATATCATTAGATGTCAGTGAGCTGGTCTTTCACCACGTTCCCTCTTGCTCCAGTTAGAAGTTGTTTGCTCAACCTTGTGAGGAAGACATAACAGTGGGGATTAAAGGAAGTTGATATTTCCTTTCCATAACAACGCCCATGAGTAGTACAAATTGTAATTCACTATGGATTTTTACAAATCTCAATATATTTATACACTGAAAAATGCAAGACTTAGCAATTAAAATGCATGTTTTGTTTTTTATAGCCGTCATTAGACTTTAATTCCATCTTAATGTTTCTCCACACATCTAATCAGTTTGGAATAATTCCAAAAACCTTTCCTCAATCCTTTTTGATCAACTCGTGTAGTATTGCTAAAAGCTGCGTCTGTGCCAGTTTAAATGAACTCTACCAATTCTAGTGAGAAAAGTTGTCGGAATCCAGACATTAGTGTTCTGACATTTTTTCATTTGACCTAATATTCAGTTAAATGAGGATATTGTTTTGATTTACAGATATATTATTAAACCTTTGAATAAAATATTATTTGCAATATATAGTATACATAGCTTAACATGAATCATAATCTAAAAAATATTTATCACATTTTAAGTAGCTGGTTTGTTTTAGCTTTCAATACCAATCATATGTATTTATTGTTAGATGCATGATATGCAACAAAACTGCCACCCTCTGCCTTGTCTTCTATCCCATAATGACACAAAAATTTGCAGTGTTTTAGTAATTAAAAAATAACTAAATTAATTTAGTTTTGCTTCAATTTGTCTGTGTTGTTAAAGTAGCTTTCTATCCCCCACATGACTGCTTGGGCTGCCTATTTTTATCTGCAAGAATGTAACATTACAGCATTGATATAAATCTATTTTGTCACTCTGTTCTAAACACAACAGCACAGAGAGTGTACTATCCTATTCAGTGTGCAAAAATAATTTGTCCTCATAAAAATGCTCCAGTTCAGAACCGCGTTGCCTGCAGTATGTGTTTTGAATGTCAATGTCTAAGTTAATTTACCACACCATATACTTTTTCACTCCCCTACAACCACTAATAGTCTTCCATCATCCCTCTCTATTTCCATCCCTCCCTGTAGTCCATTGTGTAGCTTATGCAATATTGTTGATGATTTCAGTTGAAAACCCTCCCTCAGGCTGATGTCTAGCTATATGCTACAGACCATTGACTCTCCCTATCTAGCGAATTTCCCCTGATAGTGGTACCAGCTAAATGAAGCCATGAGGAAGAAAGAAGAAAGCTAAGAAGGGAGAGAAAAGGGTGGAGAGATGAATGGGGTTAAAGTGGTGGTGGGGGTTAACGAACGGATCTACAGTAGCTTAGTGGGAGAAATGATTGACTTGAGAGAGAAGGATGGGAGATTGGAGGGGAATTCGCTTTTGCTGTAAGGGGGAAAAACATTCACCCATATAATTTTCATTTTTTTATCCACCCAGGGAACTGTGATTTAGGAATTTTAAGTGTATTTACTTTATAAGTCAAGAATGAACTTTAGGGAGCTAAATGACCTCAGACAATAATATTGGTATAAAGTTAACAAACAGATATATTTTGCAAAGCATATATATAGGAGCAGAACATGGCTTAGGAGGTAGGAGCTTGGCCTGTAACCTGTTGCCAGTTCAAACTCCTGCTCCATCCGTCCCGCTTTTTGTGTCCTTGGACAAGACACTTCAGCCTGGTGGTCAGAGGGCCCAGTGACGCTGGTGTTCGGCAGCCTCACTTTTGTCAGTGTGCCCCAGGGCAGCTGTGGCTAGATTGTAGTTTACCATCACCAGTGTGTGAATGTGTGCATGAATGGATGAATAACCGAATGTAGTGTGATGCGCTTTGGGGTACAGGCCATTTACCAGAACTAAATCTCTTTATCTGTCTAAGTCAGGTTAAGATCATGTGACCACCAGTGGGTGACAAAAAATACTCCAACATAACTTGTGCGACCTGTGTTTACTCTCGAAAATAGAATGTATGCCCTCAGAGCTGTGTTGGCATCATCGATTGTCAAAGCACATTTTGCTCGATTGCTTTTACAGCTCTGTTACTGCTGTGTGCTGAAGTTACAGGATAGAAAGTTACTCTGAGCAGATAAGATTTGGGAGAACTACTGCCTCATACAGGTTTGCCACATTTATGTATGTGCTGAAAAACGCATTTGTCCGGGTATGTGTGGATGGAGATTTTTTTTTTTTAAGGAGGGGAGGAAAATCTTTTTTTTTTTTTTACGGCATCCTAAAACTATGTCAACAAGCACAAATGAGCATAACATGTCCCCTTTAAAGGACTAACGTCACAACGGGACCTAGAAAAACTCATCCATGCATTTATCTTTAGTTGAATTGATTACTGCAACAGCTTCCTCACAGATCTGCCTAATCTGATTGAAGCTTCTTCTAGGATGATCAAAAACACTGCTGCTCCCGTCCTCTCTAGAACCAGGAAAGTAGAACACATCACCCTAGTTCTAAAAACCATGCACTGGGTCCTCTAATTCCAGTCTACGCAGCGTCCCTAGAATTAGAACTAAGCAAGTAGAAGCAGCTTTCAGTTTCTGTGCTCCTCTAATCTGGAACACACTTCCAAACGACCATAAAGCTGCTGAAACACTGAGTTATTTTAATTCAAGGATAAACCTCATGTGTTTAAAGCTGCCTTTGAGTATTTTTTTTATGTATCATATGTTTTGTGTTTCATGCTTCATTGCTTTTTTTATTTATTTATCCCATAATCATGTAAAGCACCTTGAATTACCCAGTTGTTGAAAGTTTCCTACACAAATGAAATTTCCTTCAACCTAACTCTGATGAGTGTGAGACAATGTAAATGGATAGTTTTTATATTTTTATTTTTCTGCTAGCCTCAGACTGTTAGTGTTCTTTTTCTTCTTTATATTTACCTCAGCTATAACTGTTATCTTAATGCACTTTATTTTATTGAGCCTCAAACAAATTTTTTCAATGCAGGGGTGAACCAAAGGTTAGGTAATCACATATCCTTCAGGCCACTGCTTTGCAGGGAATGTCACTTGCAAATGACCAATTAGAAATCAATTTGAGGCAACCATCCAATTATTTTGAGCCCCCTGACAAAATATGTTAAGGAGATGTAATTTCTACACCTACAATCCTTTTGCTTTTAAAGTAGATAATCCTGAAGGCTGTGGAAAAAAAACATCTTTCAAGTTTGAGTTTATGTTTGTATAAAACGTGTTTACATAACAGTATTGAAAGTTTGCTCTCTATTTACATGATGTTTTAGCTGTTCTTTCAACACCCCCAAGGAAAATGTTGCATATTCAGTGCATTTTACTCTGCAGCACTCTCCCTTGCTTAACGATATCCAGCAGTGATGTAGCTGAATAAGTGGATTTATTCTGAATACTTATGAAACCAAAGAATTTCTGTATAAATTATAGGGTTTAAAAGCAAGTAGACAGTTCACATTATAACTACTTAATATTGTGATTTAAAAGACTAATATCAAACCAGCAGGTGACTGAACTTTTCTTGAGGAAAAGAATTAGCGTATAAATGATAGTTTGAAGAAAGGTGTGTATTTAATGATGAATTGGTTTAGGGCAAAACCTTACAGTTAAATATGCATTAAGATTTGATCTCCATTTTTGTACTCCCCTCCCTTGTTTTACTCCAGGGTGCATTGTTTCCATTACCTGATCCCGCTCACCAAGCAAGGGAACTATGCCATTGTGGCCAACGTGGAAAGCATGGACTACGACCCCCTGGTGGTAAAACTGAACAAGGACATCTCAGCCATAGAAGAAGCCATGGGAGCTGCCTTGCAGCAACACAAGTTCCAGTATATATTTGAAGGTAAGCCGGACCCTAGTGGAACTTCCAGAGGGTCCTTACTTTCCTTTCGTATGTAGTTGGGAAAGCTTGAAATTTTAAGTCATTTTAAGAGCTGGGTGAATATGAAGAAAGAAATTGGCCGTTGGAAAAATACTTAGATTTCCAAATTGTATACTCTATCCTGTTCTCTAAAATATCCATCCATCCATCTACCTACCCACCCACATTTATTTTCCATAACCCACATTTACAAACAGACATTTTAGTCATATATTCATTATTAACCATTTCTAATTTAGAAAATATATTTTCAATGACTAAGAACTCTATAGAATTCAGTCAAAAAATATATTAACTTAGGATTTCTGAGTTTTTCTAACACCTTTGAGCATACTTCAAGTATCTTGTTCCACTTTAGTGGACTGTCTACTGTCCTAATGAATCTTTTTTGTGTTTTTTTGTTTTTTTTTCCCCCCAGGTCTTGGTCATCTAATTTCCTGCATTCTAATCAATGGAGCTCAGTACTTTAAGAGGATCAGCGAGTCTGGCATCAAAAAGATGTGTAGAAACATCTTTGTCCTTCAACAGAACCTGACGAACATCACCATGTCCAGGGAGGCTGACCTCGATTTTGCCAGGTTACTTTCTTTTTCTTTCAAATTGTTTTAAGGATTTGATTAAAAAAGAAAATAAGAGTGGCTTACTGCTTTCTTTGTCAAGGACTAAGACATCTTGCAGAGTTGCAGTTGTACACCATAAGCTCTCCAGGACAGATATGAGTGGGGAATAGAGATCGTGGACATGGCTATTACTCAACTTATTTATAAGTAGAGATTTTGGAGATGCTTAAATTTTTAGACTCATAGCCTCAGTTGCTGTTATTTCATTGCTGTAAAGTACTTATAATTTAGCATATTTTTGTTAGAATATGTTAAATAGGTGGAATTATGGGACTGGAATTGAATTTCTTCTCACATTTCATTTTATATATATATATATATTAATACTAAAATGAACAGAGAAAGTACAACCTCTGTGCAGAAGATACACTAAAAGATGCATATTTTTTCTAATTCCGAAAAAAACAATTTCGTTGCCTGACAGGGGTTCAAGCAGGCTGACACCAATACTGTTTGGTTTCCAAGCGATTGTTTGTTAATTTGTCATTATATGAAGAAAAGGGTCGTGGAAAACATGAAGGGATAAGAGTCCTCAGGTTGTGAATAATATGGATTACTCTCATCAGTTCTCAACAGTGTTTTCGAGAAAAGATGTTGACAAGGTTGGACAGATAGAACTTGTTTGAAATGAGCACAAGAAGCATACATTCTATAGAGATGATGGTAGAAGATAAATTATTTAAAGAAAGAAGTTAAGTCGTAAAAACTAAGCATTCATTTTAAAATTATTAGTCTGAATTGTATGACATGTTTTAGGGTTTATTGAGTTCTTTTAACATCTTAAAATGTGTCATATTTTTTTGTGCTTTGCTGATTGTATGCCAGCAGAATTTAGACATTGTTATTTATGTAATTTGGTACATGTCCAGTAGAGAAAGCAAACTAAAGAGGGAAAGTGTAATGACCTGAACTGTTCTGGACCGTACCGGATGTGAAGGTGATTAGCATGTTATTTCTTCCTCCTGTCAGCTTTGATTACGGTGAAATGGGGGTGATGGCTTTTTGTGTCTTTTTCCTCTCTTTCTCCCACTCTCCCTGATTACGAGGCGTGGGCGGTGTGGAAGTGTTGATTGGGAATTGCAAAGCTCATTGTTTACACATTCATGGCTTTTTGGATTGGCCGGCCTCCGGCTCCTAGATACAGACTCTCACAAACGCATACAAAATCCCCACATACACACACCTGTAATGTAGCCCTTACTCCCACGCATGCAAATGTTCAGAATATTCAGAACAGCCAATTAGCACACATATACACATATATATATATATATATATATATATATATATATATATATATATATATATATATATATATATAGTCCTGAACGCTTCATCCCTAAAAGAGTGGAGAAAAAAATCCCTGGTGTACTTTAAAAGGTCAGATTTGTCTGATGAACCATTTTTGTGTCCATTTGGCTGTATATGATGGACGTATGGAAAGACGAATGAATAACAAAATGGTTCTGAAAGATGCCATCTTACAAATTCAAAATAGGATTTTTAGAGTTCATTATACAATGCCCTCAAAAAGTTTCAAAAGGGTATTTGGAAGAGAAGCAGTGCACTTTTTTCTCTGTTCTTACATTCATCTTGTGATTAAAACCAAACCTACTTGGAGTCACAGTTGCAGAAATGCTTAAGGGTAGTCTCAGCTGACCAAAGCATAAGTCTCCATTTAAAAGTATGATGGGGCAGTGATAGGTTTCATTTTTCCTTCAATGCCTCGGAAACAACAGGTTGGCATGAAGATGTTGTGTAACCCTGGTTCTGGTAACTTTATTCCTGTTGAATGATGAAGTTCTGAGGTTATTGAAATGTCTTACCTTTTCACATTGATTGGCAAACAAGTAATTTGTTGTAGTACTCTCTATGTAAGAGATTTGTGACTGGTTGTGTAATCTGGTTGTGTTAAGCATTACAGTTTTGGGGTTAAGGGACTAAAAAAAGCAGCTTTGGTTAACCAGAATCAGGAGTGACAAACAGTCTGTAGCAACTGGACTAGAAGAAGAATAGTTGTTCTATCCTCCCCTGGCAAGAATTGAAGGCAAATAATCAAAGGGAGAAATCACAGCAGGATGTCTGCTTTACAAAGCGGCTGCAGATGTTTCCCAGTTTAACCATGCACCTGTTTCTGGTACTGAGTGTGTGAGCTTGATTATTTGTTCTTTGTGTTTTGGCTGCAAACGTGTGGGCAAGTGCAGCACAAGAGCACCATAACAGCCAATGATGTGAGTTAATACTACAGTAAGCCCCAGTTGTCTGCACTGCAGAATAAGTGAATACATGCACACACACGTGCACACATGCAATACTGTTTGCCTCTCTCATAAAGGAAAAAATGGTAGGGAAACAGTGTCACCTTGTGGTTACATTCTTGCCTGCATGCTGTAAAAAGTCTGTAGTATATCAGGTGGTAAGTGTTGCACCTGCTGATATCCCCTTAGTGTGTTTTGGGGCATGCGTCTGTACATCTATTTGTCTCACCCCAAATCAGTTTCATGTCTCTCAGTCAGAAGTTTGGCATGGGCTCATATTTGAAGGTCAAACACACACACATAACTTCAGAGAAACACACACACTCTGACCATCTGCTCAAAGACGGAACTCATTTTGCAAACCCGCGTATCCCCGCAAAGTTATCTCTGAGTGTGTGTATGTGTGTTTTTGTTTATTAACGGCACATTCAACCTTACTCCTCGCAGCGACCCCTCCGTCTCTCTTTCTGCCCGTTTATGATGATGGAGTTTCTTTTGACAAGAACATTTTTTTTAAAGGGACCACAGATACACATTTAAAAACGTTCACTTTGTCCATGCTTATAAATGTTTACATATTTCAGATTTTTGTTTCATGAAAAGAATAGTCAAGAGAGTATTATAACCTTGTTGATTTACAGTTGAAAGACTGAAAGATTAAAAATTAATAACTATTTTATTTTAACCAGTCGAGTTACAAATAGGCCTGATTTACATGTTAAAATGGTTTGCCTCAAGTTATTTTTTTTAGTCCTTAAGTTGTTTAAATTGCAAATCTTGATATTATTTCCTAAAGAACTCCGATAATATTTGCTCTTTTAAAGTAGAAAACTACATTTCAGGGTCAATACACACAAAACTCCTAAAAAGTATAAAATGTGAAACAGATATTTTTATTTCTAGGCGTCATTGCCTATTTTATTGTTTAAAGCACATTTCTATTTGTCCATTCTTCTGTCTCACCATCCAGCTGTTTGTTCTACAGTCAACTTTCTTTTGTTTTTTTGTTTTTTTCATGTTGTGAAATTGACCCTAAAGCTCGCCACATACAAGCCCAAAATGGCAAAGTGTCATGAAGACCTTAACGGTCCATTAGTCTGAGGAAATCCAAGTATGTTTTTCAGACACAGTCTGAAGCACCATTACAAATTCACGGGAAGCAAAGCTCTGAGCTGTCCGGTGACCCATATATGCAGGTTGGAGAGTTGTCATAACACCAACAACAAATCTGCAGCCGCTTAGCCAACCAGTTAGCCTAAGCACCAGCCTGACAGTGTCATTGTAGAGACACACCAGGGCTCATCCCATCTCACCCAGCTGTCTGCTGCTGGAATGGCTCCAGTGTCACTGTGTGCATGTCTGTAATGCACAATAAGGTGTTGCTCTCTGTTCTTTCCTTAAGTGTACCCCCCCGACATATGTGCGTCTCTGCGAGTCATTGTGTTGGCAAATAAACTGTCTTTTGCTTTGAGTTTATGTGTGTCAAGGTGACAGCCTGGGGTATCCTCAGAGATTTTATTTATAAGTACAGTTGACGGCCATGTCAGGAGGCAGTGGGTGTCAACAGATAAAAGCGTTTGTATTTAGGCCGGGTTGCAGTACACTGTCACTTCTGTCTCCCTCCTTGTCACCTTGTGTTTCTTGCTTTATCTCTCTCCTTCCTCCCCCCCCCCCCCCCCCCCATCTGTCTTTTTTCTTGTTTTTACCATAGTCCAATCAACTTCGCCGCCTCGGCTCAATTGAAATTCTCCTCCTCTCAGTCTACCTACACCCTCTCTCTCCTCTGCCGCTCTTGTGTCCTGCATGCATGCACAGGATATCGTGTATCTTTGTTGACGGAGGTGATCTCCATGCGTTTTGGTTTCTGTACACACACCTCACAGCATGATGGCTCTCGCCTTTGCTGATGAAGCCAGTCAGAGTTTGTGTGTGTTCGTGCGTATGTTTGTGCCGATGCAGCATGATGAGACTTGTCTTTGCTGATGAAGCTTCAGCCTGAGTCTCTGCAGACCTTTCCTCATTACCACAGCAGAGACGAATGAACCGCTCTGAAGGGAGACGTGAGACAGGAGGGAAGGGAGGTATCACACTCAGGTTCAGAAAGCCAAGACTATGTTAAAACTAAGATTATATGTTCACACAGCAACCTTTTTCTTAAAATTGCGTGAAGTGAGCGGGATAGAATCTGGTCTCCAGTTGTCATAGTAACACGTGTTTTCCAGCACACAAGTCTTTCAGCCTCACTACAGTCAGATATTGCTGTTGTCAGAACAGAGAAGATGATTCATTAGAGAAAAATGTATAAGATTTGAATTTTAACTGGCTACCATGACACATGAAGCTTCTTCATCAGGGGGAAAACAAACCGCCAGATACCTGGAAAGGTAACTTAGAGGTTAAATTCTTGCACCTATCTGGTATCCTTACATATGTATGTACTCTCCAGATAAAAAAGTTTAGAGATGTTTTAATCTAAGCAAACATTTGTCATAACTTTATTGGTGTTTTTTAAACGCAAATCATTTTGATATTCATGTTAATGTATGCTGCAAAGTTTGAACACGCTGTTCATGCAATGACCATTTCTTCTGCCATTTTATTCCCTATATGTTCTTTACCCTTAAGTTCAAGTGTCATAGTTTACTACTGAAAACAAACAAAAAATCTCAAAAGTATGAAATAAATAATGATCAGCATTTCCATCAGTTTTAAAATTGTATTAAACATTAGCTTGAAGAGTATGTTTAAGAACATATGACTGCAGATGACATATGGGATTTGGGTTAGTGAAAGTCTGTTTTGACAGCTTTATTGCTGTAGTATAGTTAAACGTTCAGGGGGAAGACATTGCTTATGATAAAAAAGAAAAACTTCAAAACATAAAGATCAGATCGATCATAATTTTTTATTTTACTCTTGTTTTTCTTTTTATGAATAACCTAATCCTTCCAAAATAAAGGAAAAAGAAATTAGCCTAGGGCTAAAATGTGACACATTTACATTTCAGGCACAATGTTTTTTGTCCCTGTTACAATAAATATATTTAATGCCCTATTTTCTCACAAGAGGTCACTTAACACTTTAGGCAAATTGCACAGCAGCCTGGATTTGCTAAAAAGAGCTTTTACATTCTTCTTTCGTGTGCCGGATTTTTGGAGCTTCCAACAGACTCATTGCTCCTACCTGGACAAACCCTTACAATAATTTTGAACTAATTAACTCATACTTAAGATGAGATAAGTTTCTTCAAGCCCATTGTGTGATGTGCATAAGGTGCGTTTTGACTCTATTATTTCAGAGTTTCAGAATTTTACCTTTCATTGTATTTATTGGAGTGAATCTGTTGGCCTGCTCCTCTCAGCCATCGTGTCTCCATACAAAATCGGCCTTTTAAGGAATTTGTTAAGTCTGCCAAAAGGTGCCTACAGCAGTAGAGAATAACAAGAGATCTACTTGGAAGAAGCAGGGAAGGTTGCTGTGTTACTATAAACAGCTTCGCCATCAACTCTTTTGTTTTACATAGCTAGTTGTTTGACGTTTGGCTCATTTTCCCCTGAATTACAACCTATCAGCAAGAGTTAACCACAGCTCCCACCTCGAGACTCTATCGGGCCATTTCCCATTACCCCAAGAAGGATACGCAGCTGGTTCCTTAAATGGCCCCAAAAATGGTGAGTTGGAGATGGGCCCATACAGTAAAGTTCTAGTAAAATTCACCTGAAGTTCCAATAGTGGAAACACACGCCCCTGTTGAGGCCAGAGTTTAGTGTTCTATTGGCATCATTTTTCTGCAACTTGCAGCTGTGATCTCGACTGCCCTCTGTTTATTTTGTTACCCATTTTTCTTTGTTTCTTGACATTATTTCTGATATTAAACATTGAACTTAATATGTGTGTGTGCTGCACTATTATGATAGGTGAGATAAAAATGAGAGGAACAAAATGAGCCTTGTTAAAGGTGCCAGGTGGTATTTGTTTCAGCCTCAACAAGCGTTGGTTCCAGCTGATGGGTTGAGCCACATGCTCGCACATCTTTTTCTGTTCCTTCATCTCTTGCTCATCTTTCTCCTTCTAACTAATGTGTTTTTCCAAACTTGCTGACAGAGGCAGCCTGTAATGGCTTTAATATTGTATACGCTACAAATGAGGGGAAATGAATTGTGCTGAATCTCATCTTTCTTCCACTTTTCTATTCTCCTCGCTGCTTCTCTGTTGTTCCATTGTCATGTGTCCGTCCCGCGCCGCCGTCACATCATAAATTCATTTAATATTCTTTCCATAGGAGTAGAGGTAGGGGAAGGCTAATTAAAATTTAATGGAATGCACTCCACAGAGGCAAGTGGACGCACATATACAAAGAGGCTGATTACTAAATCAGAACTCTTACAGATTGGACTTGTGGAGGAAGCAGGTGGAAATTGGCAAAAAATTACTGTGTGCGGTTTTCATGTGTGTGTGAAGGAGGAGAGAGCACAGAGGGAGGCTGAGGGCTGTACAGACTCTAAAGAGGAGGCAAATCAAAACAATTCACTGTGGTGCAGTTTGAAAAATAAGGCTTGTTTCATTAACCAGTTGCTACTCCACCAAAGGGGAAAAGCGAGTGTGTGTGTGTGTTACAGTGTGTAACTCACAAGGGCTGCTTTCTTGATGGTGGGGTGCAGAGAGATTTTAATCTTATTAACAGCCTTTTCCTGTTCGGCAAATAGCTTTCCAACTGCTTGGGTAATGAACTGTTTGAAAGTGTTTTCAGCACATGCTAACATACATCACTCAGACACATTTATAGATCGACTAACATGCGCACACAAACACACGTTTTTTCTTTCCGGACCAGCCTCCTCCTCGCTCTTACGGCTGAACAAAGCTCAGGTTGCCAGCAGTTCTCACGACTCAGACACCCAAACAAACACACACACTCGTAAAAGACAGCTTATGGTTTACCACGCCTTCTTCCTGTGGATGCTGCTGTTGTCATGTGAGATCGTACAGAAAGAACTATAATGTACACAAGGGATTTAATACCCCCTTATCAGCTCTAAATAAGCATAATTAGATCTCTTTTTCCAACTATAGAGTTAATTAATGCCACAATACACAAAAAAGTCAAGTATTCAGCTGGGGCTTTTATTGATTAAACCTCTCTTGGTGTTGTACTATTACAGCAAGTCATTCAGGTCTTAAATAACAAAGCAGTTCAGTTCCATCCCACTACCATACACTAACTATGTTTGACTGCAGGACATGTATATATATATATAAACAGTGTATATATATATATATATATATATATATATATATATATATATATATATATATTTTTTTTTTTTTTTTTTTAATCAAATGCTGTTTGCTTCACTCCAGATTTGACAGGATGTACACCTTGCAGAAACATTATTTTTCTCATCAGTCTTCAGAATATTATCGGGTTTTTTTGGCAATTAGGAGACAGGCTTTTGTCTTCTTTTTTGTCATCAGTTATTTTTGCATAGAAATGGGAGAGCTAATGTTATTCTGAGTCATGAACAGTAACCGAAACTGAAGGAACTGAGGTCCGCAGTGCTTTAGGGTGCATTCACACCAGCCCCATTTTGTCTGCTTTAATCAAACTCTAATTCCTAGGAAGTCCGGTTCTTTTAAGGAGGGGTGAATGTGCAATCAAACTCTGATGCAGACTAAAAAAGAGAACTCTGGTCCACCTAAAAACCTGAGCTTCAGCTCGTTTGAAGTGAATTCTGGTTGGATGGTCAATGATTGTGTTATGTGAATGCCAAGCGGGCTGGGGGCGCACCAAAAATGGGGAACGGAAGATAGCGCACAGTATTCCAGGTAAATAACACCGAAAAAAACGGTGTTACAAGAACTGTGCCTCGTTCTCTCCTCATCATGAGCCCATGGCTGCAACAGTTTTGTTTGACATGTTTGGCCACAAACAACAAAACAATCCTAAAAATACTAAAATCTGATGCCACTTCATGTTTGTTAGCATTTAACATAAAAGGTAGTACAAGAAAGTATGAAGACGGTGCTCAAAAACTTTGATTCATTTGACGAAGTGCTGTGTGAAAAGCAACTTTTGGTCCCCAATCATACTGTCTACTGGACATCTCAGGTGTGAAAATGACCTGAGATGTAATTATTGACTCCCGAATGAGTCATTAATGCACTTTGGTGCCCCTTTCCACTAGGGTCGGCTCGGCTCCGCCTGCGTTTTGCACGTGTCCACTACCTTTGTCTGTGCCGATCCAACACCGTTTTTTCATACTACCTATGGCATAGTTCGAAGCGGGCCGAGGCAACCCGACACACCCACCACTCACACTCCTACTGTGCCTACACGGTGGTAGCCATTGATTGGCCTGGCAGTACTCATAAGAAGTGGTGTCTCAGAGATTGAAAACGCATGGCTTCCAGCGAGTTCAGAACATTCCTGGAGGAAACGAAAAAAAAATTAAGTGTTAATATCAGGCTGTGAAGGACCACCACGGCCGGAGTGGGACAGGCCGCACTGCAAGCACTGGAAGCGCTTTGCAGGGATGGATGGCATTTATTGTGAAAGGTCAGTGAGCAACAGGAGAGAGAGTGGGCTAGATACTGGCTCCAGCATCGGCATCTGTTATGTTGGGAAACTATGAGTGATAGATAGATAGATAGATAGATAGATAGATAGATAAGAACTTTATTAATCCCTCGGGCGGGTTCCTCTGGGAAATTCGGTTTCCAGTAGCACAGCACCGACAAGTTACAGAACGTACACATATATAAATACAAGACATGTATAAATAAAATATACCAAAGGAATAGATAGAATAATAAAAATAAAATAAAAAATACAAGGAAATTGCACTTAAATTACACATAGATATTGACATCTATTGCACCGTTGACACATAGATATTGACGTCTATTGCACCGTTGACTATTAACAAAAAGAAAAAAGAATTTCCAGGAAATATTACACAGTGAAGTGAAGAGGCACTACAGCTTAGTTGTTCCCCCCTCGTTTGTCCTCCTGTTTCCCCTCCCTTCCCCCTCCAGAGAGCAGTTAAACAGTCTGATGGCATGTGGGACAAAGGAGTTCTTAAGTCTGTTGGTTCTCATCTTGGGGAGAAGCAACCGGTCACTGAACAGACTCCTCTGCTTGTTTATGGCCGTGTGCAGAGGATGCCCAGCATCGTCCATAATGTCCAGCAATTTCTTTAGTGTCCTTTTCTCTGCCACTGTCGCCAGAGTGTCCAGCTTCATGCCGACCACAGAGCTAGCCTTTCTGATCAGTTTTTCCAGCCTGGATGAGTCCTTCTTTGCTGTGCTGCTTCCCCAGCACACCACAGCATAAAAAAGTACTCCAGCCACCACTGACTGATAAAACATCCTCAGGAGCTTCCTGCAGATGTTAAAAGACCTCAGCCTCCTGAGGAAGTACAGTCGGCTTTGGGTTTTTTTATACAGGTGCTCTGTGTTGCATGACCAGTCCAATTTATTGTCCACCCACAGCCCGAGGTACTTGTACTTGTTAACCACCTCCACCTCCTCTCCCTCTATCTGAACCGGCAGCAGACCTGTTCTGGACCTCCTGAAGTCCACAACCAGTTCCTTAGTCTTTGAGGTGTTGAGTTGCAGGTGGTTTGTGTGGCTCCATGTGACGAAGTTCCTCATCAGACTTCTGTACTCCTCTTCCTGATTATCCCAGATACACCCCATGATGGCCGTGTCGTCTGCAAACTTCTGAATATGGCATAAATCAGAGTTGTAGCAGAAGTCAGAGGTGTACAGGGTGAAGAGAAGAGGGGACAGCACAGTTCCCTGTGGTGCTCCTGTGCTGCTGACCACAGTGTCAGACATGATGTCCTTCAGCCTGACGTACTGTGGTCTGTCAGTGAGGTAGTCGGAGATCCAGGCGACCAGGCAGGGGTCCACCTGCATCCTATTCAGTTTTTCCTGGAGCATACAGGGCCGGATGGTATTAAAGGCACTGGAAAAGTCAAGAAACAGAATCCTGACCATGCTTTTTCCCTTGTCCAGGTGTGAGTGGGCTCTGTGCAGGAGGTGCAGAACGGCATCCTCCACTCCGACATCTGCCTTGTATGCGAACTGTAGTGGGTCCTGGGCATGTTGTACCTGGGGTCGAAGGAGGTTGAGGAAGAGCCGCTCTAGAGTCTTCATAAGATGTGACGTCAGTGCCACCGGTCGGTAGTCATTCAGCTCATTGGGCCGGTTCTTTTTGGGGACCGGGACGATGCAGGATGTCTTCCATAGGGTGGGCACTCTCCTCAGTCGCAGACTGAGATTGAAGACTCGTTGTAGTGGCTCCCCAAGTTCAGCAGCACATGCCTTTAGCATCCTAGGACACACCTTGTCTGGGCCTGCTGCTTTTCGGGGGCGAAGCTTCCTCAGTTGTCTCCTGACCTGATCCACTGTGACACTGGGAGATGGCTGGAAGGAGGGGGGGGGTGTCCTGCTGTTAAGAAAGGGGTTGGAGGAGGGGGGTGTCACAGTGTCAGGGAGGGGGGGAAACAAGGGAGGTAGGAGAGTGAGGAGAGGTCTCTGTAGTAAAGGTGAGGGTGGGGGGGTTGTGGGCTGGTCAAACCTGTTGAAGAAGTTGTTGAGTTCGTTTGCCTTCTCCACGGTCCCCCCCACTATGCTGTTCTTGGTGTTGTGGCCTGTGATGGTTTTCACAGCATTCCAGACCTCCCTCATATTGTTCCTCTCTAGCTTCTGCTCCACCTTCCTCCTGTAGGTGTACTTTGCTTCCCTCAGGCAGCGTTTCACCTCCCGCTGTGCTGCTTTCATCTCCTCCTTCACTTTACTCCTGACAGATGACAGATGACAGATTTGTACTGGAACTTTGCTACGCTGAGCCCACCCATGTCCTCGCCTGACGCCACATTCTGGGCTGGACTGACCCTAGTGGAAAAGGAGCATTGCAGTAACAGTGGTAGCTTAGTGACTTCTGGGAATGTTCAACACTTTTCCTTGTTTTTTCCATTTTGGATAATGGCTCTGTTCAGTTTGCTGAATTTCCAAAGCCTTAGAAATGGCATTGGGAATAATGGCAGTTTTCAAACAGTTTGCAGGATCCTGTATTTTCTTCTAATAGGGCACAAGTAGATCCTCTGGCCTAAATCATCTCCCCTGACTTTCAGCAAAAAATAATATATATATATATATATATATATATATATATATATATATATATATATATATATATATATATATATATATATTTGAAAGACTTCTCAGACCGGCAGAATAATACGGAGGGGGACATGGGCAAAAATAATTTTTGAGACGCAAGAATCGGTTCCCTCAGTTTACTAAACTCTGCGCACGGATTACGAATCCGTACCCTCGGTTTACTAACCCATGCGCACAGATTCATGAATCATGTGTGACAGTATCGGGGATAATTTCCAATTGTTAATGGGCCCTGACTCTTTATGGTTTGAGTTGCTCTTTTGGTAGAGTGGTTATCACCCATGCTTAGCTCATGTGGAATAGTTGGATTGAATCCCATCCTCGGAGCCTGCTATAATCAGAAAAACTGTATTGACCCCACAGGGAACGTATGTATATCGTTTTGGGTCCCTGCAAGAAACAATGTGTCATATTTATGGATAACAGTTTTGTAGCCACCTATGCATCCTGGTAACCAGTTACTTGTTGATACAGTGCCCGCTTAGAATGCAAGTCTTTATTGGACGTAACATGAATCTCTGTTAAGAATGCTGCAGCATTCGCACATAAACTGTTTAAGATAGTGGAATATCAGTTTGTATAGCCTACTGATTAGATGAAACTAGCAATGGGAGCATAAGTGCAGGTTAGAGCTGCACAGTTAAAAAAGAAATCCACATCTGGTTTTTGTGTGGTGGGGACAAAACTATAATTCATAAATAATGCTGCGGAAATGTCCCGGTTTCAACAACGGTTCTGTTCATAGTCTACTTTCCTGCAGGCACCCCATTAATTACTTGCATGATAAAACCCAAACAGATGATTTAACCAGGACTCGAACCAAAATGTGCAGGAGCCAGTCCTGTATGTTAACCACTCTGCCAAGGTAGCACTTTTCTTTCTAACGATAACTTGGGAATATTATGAAGCAGACAGGACCCCCCAGACGGCCATAGTTTGATAAACCGAGGGTGCGGATTCGTACCCTTGGTTATCATCCATTTAGTCACTGTATGCTATATAATTCAGTGATTTATATTTATGTGCTTTTAATTCCAGTTGTTATGCGATTTACAGTGCTGATATAGGGATGTCACTTACTACTTAGAGTTGCTCATTAGTGACATTTCTTAGGACTTGTATGATTATCACTCCTTCACCAGACAGAATTTGAACGCTCCGATAGATAAAACAGGTCAACTACTATGATACAATAAGTGCACCTGTAATCTCCTAATTTTCTGAGGTAATAATACAGTCAAAACTTAACTTGGAGTCTTCTTCTCTCACTGATACATTCCGCAGTGAAGACAAAAGATTGGATTTTTGAGTTCCCAACCAGCCCCTAAGCAGGGAGGGTCAGTCGAGCTGTAATTCTACAGATTCCGGCCAATTTCTCTATGCGGGTCTACTTTTGACTTTTGAGGAGTAATACAACTGTAATACCGGAGGGCATTTTAAACTACAGAGACATAATCAAATGTATGATTAGTTTTATTGTGAGATCAGACCCCCTATTGTTGTCTCATCCCAACCTCAGTTAAAAAGTGAGTCTGCAATACTCAATCATTTTAACAGCTTTTTTCATAAAATGTGTTGAAGGATGAGAAAAATGCACAAAGCCTTGAAGAGGAATGAAGAGCAGGATGAAGGGTGAGACAGAATGCAAATGCTTTGGTGATCAAGGGCATCACTCGTCAAGGGAAGGCCAAAAAACGGATATTATGCACCTCTGTTCCTCATTTATCACTGAAGTGATCTGACGTTTATTCTATGGCTCTACTTTCTTTATCTTCCTCTTCGTAACTCTTCATTTTTTTGAGTGCTACTAAAATGAGGGCTATAGTACTGCCATAAAGCTATTTCTTCTATTTTTAGTCACATTAAATTTCATATTTTATACCAGATTTTAACAGCTGTAACACAAAACACAAAAAAATGACTAATATTTAAATTTGACAATTGTCTTTTACTAAAAGACCTTTCATTGGGGTGGGTTAGGGTTTCCATGTGGCGCAGCAGTAGAGCGACACTCCATATATGGAGGCTGTAGTCCTCAGCTTACCTGTCTCGAGTTCGAACAACGACTTTGGAAAATTTATGACATGCAGTCCTCCCTTTCTTTCTCTCTCTCTCTTACATGTTCCCTGTCTATAAACTGTCCAAAAATGGCCATTTGAGCCACCAAATCTAAAAAAAAAAAAATTTAACAAAATGTTAAGCCTTTCTGCTTTAGAAAACAGCAGTAGTTGCAGCTGTTGGGTGACCAACAGCTGTCCTTGGCCAAGGTTGGTAGTTTATTCTAATAAAGGATGTGCTTCTTTCCTCTAAGGAGAAAAGAAGTCCTGTAGCAATTTCAACTGCAGCTCTCTGTCATTATTTACACAAATCCAACACTTGAAATCACCCTAATGCCTATTGATTTTCTGATTGGTACTAAAACAAAAACAGAATTGAAAATTGATCTTCATAGATTCTACCTTTCCAAACTTAGCACAAGTCATTTTGCAAAAATGGAAGGGTAGAAATTCCTGTGTCTGTAGGTCCAAAGCTGGTGGATATATACTGCAAAAGTATATCTTCACATCTTCACAGCTAGCATTACAAGCAAAAGCTGATTCTATAAAATGTGTGCTCAGGAGAATCAAAACTAAATGCTTCCATACTTTTCTGGTGTTGTTCTTAACATAAATTGGATTACATGCATTATTTTTCCTTCCTTCACAATTTTGCACCTCTTAGTGTTAGTCTGTCACATAAAATGCATTGAAGTTTATAGTTGTAATGTGAGAAAAAGTAATAAAGTACAAGTGGTATAAAAGCTTTTGCAAGGCATTGTAAAATATGAGCTGACTGTAAATGTGTACTGTGCTGTAAACTACTCCTGCTGTCCTCTTCCCCAAGTTTGCATCTGCAGCTACTTTATGGCAGCGTAACATTTAGGCCTTCAGGGCACAAAAAGCTCACATCTATTTTAGTGTTTGCCTGCATGAGTTTCCTCTTTTATATACTCCAGAGTAGTGCTAGACGGGAACATTCATTTACTTTCCAAGGTGTTTGACCTATTTTGCCCCAAACCAAAAAAGATTTCAGATTATCCCCTGCATAACCTTACCTTGAGTCTTCTCCGTTTTCTTAGGAATGCGTATCTTTCTTAGGGTGGGTTCTGTTTATTGATAAGTAAATATCCTGTATCAATCATAATATTACTCTGCTGAATCATGAAACGTTCAAAATTCTACCTTGAAGAATCCTGTAAAAAGAATCATGTAGTTGGTGTAGAAAACAAAGCCTGTTTCACATATTTGATCCAATTTGTGCAATGTGAGTTGTTCAACGGCATCCGCTGTTCATTTCTTTACCTGCTTTATCAGTATGTACTTCATGGATTCTTTCAAATTCCCTGTATTTGGTCCTTATGTAAGAGCTGTTCATTCTACTCATAGTCCCTTTCCATTGCTGTCTGTCTGGAATATTTCAGAACAGTTTTAGCTATCAGAAGCCTGTATATGTTTTCCTCTTTACCTGTCTCATAGCTCTCTTGATGTGTGGTTTGAAAAAAAAAAAGAGCTTGGCAGCAGCAGTGGTTAGCTTGACTTTTGTGTTTTTTCTTTGTTGACCGTCTCTCTTTCTATTCGGCCTTGGAAAACGGAAAAACAGACATAAATTGTCTACTTTTTTCTATCTCCTCCCTGCGTTCCTCCCAAACTTCACACGCTATGGCCCTTCTCTACTTTTACTCATCCATAACCTGTTACTGTTTTCTCTCCTTCCTTCCAGGCAGTACTACGAGATGCTGTACAACACTCCAGATGAGCTGCTGAACCTGGTAGTGGACCAGGGCGTTCGCTACACAGAGCTCGAGTATATCAACGCCCTGTCTCTGCTCCACCGCAGTCAAACGGGCGTAGGGGACATGAGCACCCAGAACACCCGTCTCCAGAGGCTGAAGGAGATCATCTGCGAGCAGGCTGCCATTAAACAGGCCACTAAGGACAAAAAGATCACCACAGTGTAGCGAGAAAACGGAGGGCCTAGCATGTTCTGTTTTATTACTGACCCATGAGAGCTCTAAGAGAGTAAAGATTGCTTTAGACATTAGATTGTTAGAATTAATTTGAAAGTGTGTCCTTTGTGTGTCTGGCCCATGTGATGAAAAGGTCTGCAGTTGAGAGCTGAAACTGATGTACGTCTTTCCACCTCTTGAAATGGAGATCATATATAAGCTTTAGCTGCACTGACTCACTCTAATTGAAAAGTTAGTCGACAGCCAACGCCGCCTCAAACTTAGCAATTTTCTGTATCAGCTATCTTGCATTGTCAGTTTCCACTTTTTAAAAGACATACAACCATCCTACAATAAATCCTGGCTCCATGCCAAACCCAACAGCCCTCAGCTCTCCACAACAACGGCTCCAGTTAAAGCGACACCATCTCGGACATTCTCCTGAACTCAGCCCCTATCTCATCTCATTTTCCTATTAGAACCCAAACTCATGCTCTCAATTACACCTCCATCCCTCCTCTCCTGCCAGCCCCTATGGGCTCACTGATTCTGTTTGCAATAACAGATGCCAGATTAGACTGTCTGAATGAGGCCACATCCTCCGCCTGCTACCAATTTAGTTTGGTCCACAAAGAGTTCCCTAGCTGTGAATTGTATCATATTTGCAGTTCTCGAAAACCTGTCCTTTAAAAAAAACAAAAAAACGTTATGAAGTTAACTTCTGCATCTGCAGGAGACTAAATCACATGATTTCACATCACTTAAATGCCTTTCACTTTTTGTAATGTTACAACTTACATTTACATTTATTTTATTGGAGGTTTTTGCTCATACTACTTTGCAAAATACCTCAAATGCAGTCAGATTGTATAGACTTATAGAAAATACATTTTCAGGATGTTTAGGTTGGTTGTGGTGCTTGAAGGTGAACCTTAACCCCAGTCTATAGTTCTTTACACACAGAATTCTTTTTTTTCCGGTCGTCCTTCTTTTCATCACTGATGTCCAAATTCTCTGTTGCTTTTGGAAAAACATCCCTGAAGCATAATACTACCACCACCATGCTTCGGCCTGGGCATTGTTGTTCTGAGGGTTTTTTGCCACACATCACGTTTTGCATGTAGGCTAAAAAATGTAATTTAGGTTACCTCTGAGGAAGGAACCTTCCATATGTTTTCTATCCCCCTTGTATGGCTGGTAAGAAATGCTAAAAAGCACTTTTATAGTTTATCTGTCAACAATGGCTTTCTTCTGACCACTCTTCCCTGAAGCCCAGATTGAGATCGAGTGCATCACTAATAGTTATGCTAAAATATTTGCCCACCTGATTTCAGGATTGCTACAGCTCCTCCAGTGTTACATAACAATAATGTATTTGGTTGTAACATCATACAATTTGAAACATTTTCGACTTGGTATAAATACTGTGTATCAATATGTGGGTATTGCAATATATCCACTACAATCCTTTTAGTAATTGAAATTACTGTATACCGTTCTGTTTAAATCTCCAAAAGTAAACCAAACAACATGAAGACAAGAGAAGATCCCAAGTCGTTTCCCTTCTCTGTTTTCGGCTCATTAACTTTGCAGAGAAGTATTTAACGAGTGGAGGAGAGAGAAATGGGAGCCTTGTCAATACGGCGGTCCCACCACAGGTCTCCTTGAAGCCCACAGAGCAATCCATCATAGTGACACATAGTCTGGAATCGATGGGGAAACAACGATGGAACTGCTGAGTGGTTCGCCCACTCCTCTGTAATGCACACTTGGTGCAAAATCCAGGATGTGCTCATTCATTTGTTAACTTCAGAACTAGTTCTGAAAGGTTATACGTGGGGAAACTTTAATACAATATTCTCAAAGTGTGTCGTCCCTTTCGGATTCGCTATTAGATGTTCATTACACTGCAAGGCTTGTCTTTCTGTCATGCAAGTAATTCTTGTAGTTTTCTAGGGGGGGGGGGGGGGGGGTTACACTAAGCAGTACATCACACTTTCTTTTCAATGTACACTATTTTTGCACATGTATTGAACCATACTATAGAATATTTCTGTCTTCAACCAGTTTCAATGTTATGCTTTTGTTATATATAATCTCAAATTTGTCTGCTTAAAATTAACCTCATCTGATTTGTAAGTACATATAATAAAGATAAAAAGAACTCTTAAATTCGTCCATTTGTGTGTTTTAAACATTTTCCTTGCATCGCTGTAATGTTTTCCATTCATGCTACTCAAGAACTACCTTTCACTTATAACAGTTCATCAGGGCTTGAAGCAGTGAAGATGTTTTTTGTCCTATTTCTGGAACTTGTTAGATCCAAAACCAACACTAGAGGATGCACTTAACCTGACAGGTGTGCTGTGTGACATGGCCTTAAGGCATGAAGAGCCTAACAGTGGCATATTTGGGAAAATAAACACAGAAGGCATACCAACTGAAGGCCTCAGTTGTTGGCATAAATCCACATGGTGAACTTTTCTTGACACAGTATATTTACACATTCTGAATATCCCTGGGGCCCTGGTGAATAATGTCATTTAGTTTGGGTGCAAAGTCAAAATCTAGAGTAGCATTCCAGCAACTATACTTGAATTGTTAATTTACCCATGCTTTTAAAATCTATTTTTTTTCTTTAAACTTTTACATTTATATACATTTCATATCAGAATATTTTCTTTTAATTAAGAGTCCTGTGCTGGATTTTGACTATGCATTTATAACGTGAATATGGTTTGATCTAAACCTTTCCTTTGCAGATCTTCGGTTGCAGTTACGCTGGAAGGTGAGCCTACTCCAGAACTAATCTGTTTTTTAGCCTGCATCATATTTTTTTTCACAATTTCACTGCATTTAGCTTGCCATGTTCCCATAACTTGTGCCAAACTTCAATGTGAATTTCTTAGTTGACCTCTAAAGGCAATTGGTTGAACTAAACCTTAAAAGGGCAAAATACAAATTATTAGGTTGCTGGTTGGCTTTTAATCTAAGATAGGCCTATCAGTGCATCATTTTTTATTCCATAGGCCTATTACAGTTAAGAAGGCTATATGTTACTCAGTTACAGATAAACTTCAATATAGTCAATTAAAAATTAGTTTGTAATGTCACATGACTTAACGGGATACAATACAGTTCAGTGAATTTTTTATCTTTTGTCGTAAAAAAAACCTACAAGGCCCATAATGCACTTCACCTGACATTCGGTTGTCATGGTTGCCAACTGACGCGGGTTAGCTATATGTCTTGACATCAGCTAAATTGCTAGCTTGAAAGACAGACTGTATCATGGAGTTGTAAATCCCCCCTTAGTTTTTCTTAAAATATTTCACAGATCGGTCGACGGTTTATTTGTTTAGTGACGCAATGGATGAGAAATCACTTGAGCTGGTTTCTGTGACTCCGTCAGAGGTGTGCGTTACAGAGTCATTGAACGCAGCAGAGACGTTAAAATGCAAGGAGCCACAAGAAAACAACGAAGTCGAGGTGAAAATGTACATTCTTTATATTGGTTTCTGATAAGTCGGAACGGTGCATTGTCTTTTTTTTTTTTTTACAAAAAAAAGGAGCTAAGAAAATAGAATCTCCTTGCTGTATTTTTTTTATCTCTTCCATATTAATTTCATGTGCATGTTCATCTCGTTATGGAACTGATAAAGCAGATAACTTTGAGCTGAAGGCATGAACAATTTAACTGTAGAGCAAGGTCAAAAGGTTGATTGCTTCCAAATTGTTCGTGGTGCATTACCTGTTATTACAGAGTGATCTAAGTGTTGATCTCATGACATATCCTGTTTTCAAATATATGAAACTATTATACATAATATAGCTACAGTTAGGCTCTAAATAATTCATACTCTTATCAGATCCTGATCCAAAGTGATTTATATTGAAACAATAAGTTTGTTTTTGGTTCGAAAGGAACTGGAAGCTCCTAATACCAGAGTACAACGGGTAAAATAAAAATAAATGAGTAAAAATGCCTTTTTACATCATTTTTTAGAAAACGTAAAATAAATGATATCCTTCTCATTATTCTGAGGAAAATAACTGCACTACTGCCTAAAAAAAAATCACATTTCTCACAGGGATTTTGCATGTCTCTCCTCTGCTCTTTTTCACCACCCCTCTTTTATCATGAGCTCTACCTCTTTAAACTTGGAAGGCGCCCTTGCCTTCTGCTTAATCTGGTACAAATAGCCTCTCTAGCTGAGACATTTCAAAGGGTTATAGTTATCTCCACTTGGTGAAAACTTTTAACTTAAACAATGTTGAACTTTATTGCATGGAATAGCCCGTTTCAAAAAAAAAAAAAAAAATTCTGTTGATTTTTACAATAGGGTGGTGTTTTAACTGAAGAAATGGTGTCTGGAGGTTTATCCCATCTTGGACGTGATGCTACCGGGCAGCAGCATGTTCTATACAGTCTGTCCCTACCAGTAAGATGCATACCTGCTTTGCAAATATAATCATACCCTTGAATTTTTTGAGTTTGTCATGTTGCTTTCTCGATTTTTTAAAAATGGTTTGATGTTAAGCTTTCACTTGTAGCTTTCATCCTTGACAGTTCAAGTAGGATTGCTTTTTCAAAGCATTGTACACTTATAAAATTTTAAATCCATGATGGGGATTGCAAGCATGTAAAATGTTTGCTTAACCTAGCAATGATCATTTTAAGCATGATTAACTTTATCCGAAAGCGTGGTCTTCTCTGCACCAGGGTCGAAATCTCAGAGACATATCCATGTTATGCAACTATGTCCATCTTGAAAAGTTAGAACTGTCGCACAACAACATAAAAGGTAACATTTGTCTGTTTTTTTCCATCTCTTTTCATGTTCGATGTTTTGCAATACCCAAAACATGCAGTTTATAATCCTGTAACCTTTCCTGCAGAATAATGTATTGACATATAATGATTAAACGATTTATTTTGAAGTTTCATACAATTTTTTTCATTACTGCTAGATTTAGTGTGCTTGAGCCACATGCCCCACCTTGTCATCTTGGATGTGTCTCACAATGAAATCTCCAACTTTGGATTCCAGCCACTCCAGTATCTACAGGTACAGGACCTTGAGCTGACAGGATAAGACAACCTTTGATTGGTGGCTTGGGCTTCGTTTCCTTGCACTATTCCCTTAAGATGGGCCTGGATTACCATAGCCCATCTGTAGTCGCTCAGAATTTGCTTACAAAGCATTAACTGCCCTTCAATGACAGTGAACATTTGCCAAAAATCTTCTTCAAACTTTCTGCTATCAATTCAGATTTTACTAAAGATTTTGTACATTCTAGGTTTTTACAAGTTTAACTCTTTCTTTTGTTTTCCAGGTGGCCAATTTCTCCCATAACTACATAGCAGACATAAAGGACCTGGCCGGCTTTTTGTGCCTACGTAAACTAGATCTGGACTGTATCCTTTCACTTGTTCAATGTAATGAAAGTGGATGTCAACACATTGCCTCCTGATGTTAAACCACATAGGTTAACAAATTGTTATGGTCTAAAGTTTATAGTTACTCATATCAGCATTGAAGTAAAATTCATTGATAGAACATCATGAAACTAATGAATTAATAAAGGAGATTATACTTTTTTTTAGGGCTGTATATTGATTCAAATTTCAAGAATCAATTCAATTCCGATTCTAAAGAGTTAGAATCGATTATCACGATCCATTTCAATCAGATTCAATCTTATATCAGTCAATATTGATATTGGTCAGTGCTATTAAAATGTTTTTTATTTTTTTGTTGTTATTTTAATTATATGTGGGTAATTCAATGATGCATCACTGGGTGAGTAACAGTTCACCAGAGGAAACTGTATCCCTTTCAGAAACAACACTTAAATTGGCCGTCTGGACTTTGCCCTTTTTACAGCTAAAATAGGAAGGAAAATTATGTAAAAAAATAAAATAGATTTTTGAACTTGCGATTCGATTACTATAAGAATCTACGGAAGAGGATTAGGGCCACTGAAAAAAAATTAAAAGTATTCTGACTTTAATCTCAGAATTCTGAGAAAAAAAGTCAGAATTCTGAGATTAAAGTCAGAATTCTGAGAAAAAAAGTCAGAATATATATATATTTTTTTTTTTCAGTGGTCCTAATCCTCTTCCATAAGAATCGATTCAGAATCTATTTAAATATTTTTTTAACACAGCACTACTGTACTTGTTTATTATTTTAATGCTGCATATAAACTCATGTTTTTCGAGGTGGACTAATGGTTTGAAATACAACTTTAGCGACTTGTAAAAACAATAATTACGTCCACTAAGGAGTTACGGTATTACCAAGGTTTGGCTGTCTGTTTGATAGTCAGCAGCAAATTTTCATAACTCAGGTCTGCACTAGATGGAGGGCGCATTGCCTAAAACTAGTGCTTTTTGAGTTTGGTTTATATTTTATCTGAATTTAAACTTCCTAAGTGTACAACTAATTACCATTTCATAAAATTATCATCACAATTTAGGAAAATGTTGTACAGTGCTAAAAGAACCATGAATTCTTATGTGTAACAGAAAATACTGAAGGGGAATGTCTGAGCATCAAATTGTAACCTGCAGCCAAGCACACTTTTACACTGGACACGTCTCTGGCACGGTTGTATTGCAACAATCCCTACTGAGTGCGTTTCAGACATGGAACGGCCTGGACGTGGTCTGCGAAATAGAAGGCAGTAACTGCAAGTTCAAAGCATCTCGCACCCCTAAGTACTTTGACCAAAGGGAAATGAAAAGCTGCAATACATAAAGCTTTAAGCTCTATATAGTTTATCCCTAAAAAACTAAAATTACACATTATTAGCAACATTGTTTGAGTACCTGATTTTGCAGACTAATTTGCAAACTGGTAATTATGTAAATAAAATCTAAAACATTTTTTTAGATAATTAAATTAAATAAACAATTTTCTTTAAGTCCATGTGTAATTACAATAAACTTTAAACAAATTATTTGAATAGATATCAGCACAAGGCTCTTTACTGATAGCTGACAAGACAATGTATGATCAACAGGAAACTTTGTTTTGTGTGATGAGTTTTTTTTTTGTGTATTTAAAAAAAAAAAAAATTCACCATCCATTAAGGCCATTATTTTAGCCAGGAAAATTTCTCCCCAACAGTATTTATGATTAATACTGTTGTTGTTATCTGCACCACTTCCTGATGCAAAATTTCTTACCAGAGTTTATGAAAGACCCACAGTGTGCTTGCAAACACCTTCAGGGCATCATTCAAGCCTTCAGAAGTGGATACAGTATAAACAGCTAACTGATTAAGCTCTCACAAATCTGCATGTCTTTTATTTTGAAATTTACTGAATACTTTACACTGATAATGTAGGTGCTTTCCTGTTTAGCACCATGTTAACTTTTGGAGCTTGATGCTTTTTTTGCTGCGTGTCAGGGTGAGAAAAAGAAACCCATGCCTATCCTAAGTAGAGCATCTGGGACGGGTCTGAAACGCACCGCAGCGCATTCAGTGTAAACCACTCCATACAGTCTAGGACAGTACAGTACAGTCTAAATGGCTAAAAGGAAAACTAATGAATATGGCCTAGTCAATATTTAGACTTGAGTACAGTGTAGACACTGTTGCATGACCCTTAAGAGGGTGTTTAAGTTTGAAACCCCTCCAGTGTAGCTGAATTTAAGTAGTTCTGTAAATAAGAGTGCATTCAAATTCCTTCACAGTCATTAAAAAATAATAAATGCTCAATAGCATTTGTTTGGTTGGACAAATAGTTTAGGGAATGGTTACTTTTTCAGTTTGCAACGTTAGTTTAGATATTTTTTTTTTTGCCATGAGTGGTTTATTTATTCTTTTTAAATGACTCACTTATCCATTATAATTATTTTTTGGTTTTGTACCTTATACCCAGTTCAAGCATAACATTTTCATTTTTATATAAAATGAGTTTTTCCTAATCCTTTGCTCAGATAACTGCCTCTCTGAAATCAGTGGTCTTGAACAATGTTCAATGCTCACTCATCTCAGTTTGGCTTACAACAAAATCTTTAAAATCAGCAGCCTGGGCAGTCTGCCTGTTACACATCTCTACCTGGTAAGTTTTTTTAATTTTATTTTTTGGCATTCAGAGCCTGAAATACAATAAACAGGGTTTGAAAGTTAACATGTTTGAGCATAAATGTACAACACTAATTTTAATTTTGCTCTCTCCATGTTTAATGTTGAAAACGTCTCTGAATGCATGCAACAACAAAATGTTGGAAATGTATTTTTTATTGAAAAATGCTCAGCCTGAGCTTTTGCTGTCATGCTATCATTAGTGCCCTTAGGTTTTGCCACATTCTTTACTAGGGATGCCCCAATCAGGTTTTTTGCCCTCAGCTCCAAATCATTTGATTTTGAGTATCTACAAATACAGAGTCAGGATAAAGGATAAAATAGAGCGAACAAACTGATCCAGGATACTCCTTATTTGTTTAATTTATTTAATCTTATTTTGACATTTAACAATTCTGTTAATAAACAGAGCAATTTTGTGATGTAGTTTGAACAATCAAGTAATAAATAACATAAATTCTTCACTTTTGGACTTGAGTGCAACGGTAAATAGAAAAAAAAACCCTCTATTATAAACACAAATGGCACCTCAACTTAAATAAACTCAACAATGAAAATGTATATTTAAGTCCTGATCAGGAGCTAACATCCGATTCTGATTGAGTCAGAAACGACATGATCAGGCCTGATTTTCGATCAGGTGATCAGATCTGGACATCCCTATTTTTAACATTTAATGAAACATTCCCCCTATTTTCAGAAATCACTATATGGCCCAACAGCAGGCATTTCCCCCCACTATTCTGAGTCTTTCTATGTGTGGGTGTGTGTGCATGCATTTTCTAGGCCCTTTGTGCTTTCAGCATCTGTTGGACTTGCTGCAGTCCTCCCCTTTCTGGTTCTTTTTTTTTGGGGGGGACCAGCTGCTGGTCTTGGACTGAACCTGGACTGAATTCAGCCTCCCTACATGCCGCTACCCATCCAGCATCCACCTAATACCGATCCTGACCCCTCCTCTTCCCATGCGCCCTCCTAAAGCAGCATGACGTTGTCAGCCAGTCTGTTTCCCAGCACATCACAGTGCCAACTCAGAGCTTTCAGGGACCAACACAGTCACCCTCCCCTGCTGACAGCAACCCTCTGTCTTGCAGGATGCTTGGCAGGAACAGGCCAAGGCGTGGCCAGACAGTTAGATAACAACTTTTGTCAAGAGAATGGATAGAGAATCAGGCTGACAAGACTATTGTGCCCAGGTCTTGTTCTCTGGTTTGTCGGTGTGCTGTGCTAGCCCCTCAACAGCTGCTTAGCTGTCAGTCCATACCCATCAGCATTTAGCAGAGAGCCAGGCCTGCCACTCAACTCAGTAATGAGGGTAGCAAAGATCAGGCACTCTGCAGAGCATTCCTTATATGTATAATTAGTGAGACTTGAAGAAAATAAAAAGACTTGGTGCACATACTTTAATATCATCAATGTGTGTCCCTTTTTGCTGTTTGTGTTAGAGGGGAAACCAGCTCAAGGGTGTTGAAGGGTTGGAGAACCTACAGAGCCTGCAGGTTCTCGATTTGTCTATGAATCGCATCGCCAGTCTTTCAGGCCTCCAGAACCTCCGGTTTCTATGCTCCATCAACCTGGAGAAAAACCAGGTACCTTCAACGACAAATACAGAAAGATCTCCATCATCTTTGTAGATGAACATATTGTATACATGCCTATTCACTTGCTACTGGCTCCAAAATCATCAATTTTGTCATTTATAACTCTTAAACAAATACAAAACCAAAAAATACAGAAAGTAATTATAAAGTAAAATAATGATTTATTGAATTACTAAAGTATAGTGATAAGCAGAGTCAAAATGTAGGAGCAGTGCATGAGAAACTCTAATTACGGCCTGTGATAAAGTGTTGAATGGTATGTTGATTTATCTTTAGAAGGATCTTGAATAGTGTTCTAATAATTCATCTTCGCCCACATACATTTAAGTTTTAGTGTTGTTGTTTTTTTTAGTTTCTTCTTTTCAGGTTGCATTTATTCAAAAAAGCTTGCTGTGTAAAAATTGTAAAAAAAAAAAATATGATTTAATTTGTGCAGTCTGACAAGGCATCAAAAGTAGTTATAACATTTATTTTTCAAGTTGCAATAAAAAATACTTTTTTTTTCTTTTAGATTTTGAAAATCAAGGATTTAAAGCAGATTATTGGTTTACCTCTGCTGACAGACCTCAATCTGCTGAAAAACCCTTTGCAGGTAACTGTGATATTTGCACACAAGAGTCTTCAGCCATGAGAATGAAGGATATTTTGATATCTGGAGTTTTTGTGGTGACCTCCCTGTGTTTTTTTTTTGTGTTTTCAATAGGGCTGAACGATTTTGGAAAACAATCTAATTGGGATTTTTTTTCTTCAATATTGCAATTGCGATTTAATTTGCAATTATTTTTATCTGTCTTTTTTTATGCATTTTTTAATTTATGCAAGCAAAAATACTGGTATTATAAACAGATTTTTTTATACATAACTTATTCAATTCCATACGCTAGACTTATTTTAAGGCAAAGGAAAATGAAGCATGGCTGAATATAAACAACTTTATGTACTTAAATCATCACATTAGATGGTGATCGCCGTCGTTATGCAATCAAGGTTTTCTTCCTTTTGATCCCAGCTGGTAAGCCCTTCTTAGGCTGGCTAAAAGGTTTTCCTCTGTGGGGTTATCCGGGAAGTAGCATGCTTGAAGCAACAAGCTCTGATTTTTAATTCTCCATCGATCTAATGCACTTTCAGACTCTGGTATAACTCCGTAGTGCGGTTTGATCACAGGTCAGTTGTTGCAAAATACTCCACTGTTTTCGGTGCGGCTTTAACTTCAAAATGCAAATGTGGCTAAAATGTGTTAGTGAGATTAATTCCTAGCTTATTCATCATGCTTATCAAAGCATACCCTTGGCTATGAACCCTGTCAAGTTATTTCGGTGTGCCGTTTTTTTATGTTCGTAAGGGAGAGATTGTGTCAAACAGCTCGGTCAGCGATCCCTGTTGGCTGGAAGTTTGTTTACTGGAAATTGAAACACTGGTGGCGGTCAGTTTAGCCTTGCAACTCTCATATATGATGGTGTGATGTTCTTAGTTGTTGATAAAGTTTCGCAGTGTACCTCATGAGGCAGCAAGGCGGGTTCTGCCTTACCTGCCGTTGCGCAGGTAAGACTTCATAGTCGATATAATTTCCCACAACTGATGTACTGTTCCTCTTAGGTAACAAATATTGTGCAGCATTGGATTCTGTTAAGCTTTAGGCCATTTTATAACAGGTTAAAGTGCAACGTTTCCTTCCCTCCCTGCATTGTTTGAGCTGTTTGCACGTGACTTTACCAGATATGTTTACGTCAAGTCAAATCGCAGCCTTTGCAAAATCTCATTTTGTCACATTGCGATTTAATTGCATATGCAATTAATCGTTAAGCCCTAGTTTTCAACTTCTAAGTGTATCACCCAAATCTTACAGACAAAAGGTGCTTTAATCATTGATTATATCTTTTGTAAATATCCCAAAAATGTATAATTATTAGGAGCAACCTGACTACAGACTGAGAGTCATCTTCCTCAACCAACATTTGACAATGCTAGACCAGGAGACCGTCAGTTTTAAAGAAAAAGTGAGAAACTACATAATTCTTTATGTAACGTGCATTTGTAGATGATTTAATGTAAATAATAAAAAATCTTAAATTCCAGGTGTCTTCGGTGAACATGTTTGACCCACCTATGGATTTATTAGCAGCAACAGATCACATCACCCACTTAGTCTATCAGATGGGACAACCACAGGTCCTCTATCAAAGGTTTGTATGTGTGTTCGTATATTTACCTGTTCATTTTTTTTCATCTGTATTTTAAAAAAGTCTGCTAGATAAAATCACATTTTCAGTTAGTTTAAAAAAACAACAACTAAAACAACAAATATGATGTTAATTATTTGACATTTTCTACTGATCATGTTCTAAAATACAAAGACAGTTAGTTTCAGATATCCAGCACCGTGCAGGTGTATTTTGTCAATTACTTTACTTACAAGAATAAGAAAATTTCAGGTATTAGCATTTTTCTTTTTATAGACATCCATCCTCAGCTGATAAAAATCTGCAGTGATTTTGCATTGTCTATTGTAGTATTATATATTTTTCCTGGAAAGAGAAACAGTGTTGAATTATACATACAAAATGAAAGATAATGAAGAAAGTGGGCTGTTTTTTGTCTGATTTTGTGCAGTACGCTGCCTACTGGAGATGCCCCCTACCCAGTGCTGGTGCTGACGGGCCCTGAAGGCTGTGGTAAAGAGGAGCTGGTTCACAGGCTGTGTCAGGAGTTTGGTGACTACTTTGGTGTTGGGTCAGTCTTTTAAAATTCTATTTATTATTAATGCAGTGTAACAGTTTACCTTTCTTATATTCTTATTAGACAAATATCATCCCTGAAGAGTCTGCAACCAGAATAAGCATGTTGGTCAAGAACGATTTCTCAATACAATAATCAGAAAACATGAACCTAATCTGACATGTTAGCCTGTGGGTCAGGTTACCCATCTGGGAGAGCGATTCCTAAATGGGGAAAAAAAAATTAGAGGCCCCTCTTTTTACCTACCAAACAAAACAAAAAAAACCAACAAAAACAGTCTACCATCACCTCCCCCTCTTTCCAATACATGCATTAATGCATATGTGTGAATGATAAAACTATTATAAATATTTTTTTTTCCTTAAAGGTAACCTTAAGTGAGTTTAGTTGTCAATACTTCTGCCGAGGAATCATAAATCAGGATATGTGCAGCAGCTCGTAGGTTTCTTAGAACTTGCTTTTCTTGAGAAATCAAGCTTATCATCCAACATGTGGTTGCCTTACCTTGTTAGAATTTAAGTGATTTACCTATGAATATGAACTAACTGTACATCTTTCCAGGGTCTGTCACACTACACGGAAACCCTACGTTGGAGAGGAGAATGGGATTGATTACCATTTTGTCAGTGAAGAGGACTTTCAGAACTTAGTTCACATGGTGAGTTGATCTTGAACTTTCATCTTTCTTGTGACAAGCTCACAATCAAGATTTTCTGTTTGGTTGACTTAGTGGTTTTGCATTTGTAGTGTAATACATTATTGATATTTTCCTAGTTTTACCAACAAATACTAGAGGATTCATGATACACTTCATTCTAAGTTAACTTGATTCTCCCATCTCCCTCAGCAAGTTTGAAATGGATTTCACAGACTGGTTTTAATGGGTGGTGTTGTGGAGATAATTAGTTTTTCTGGGGTGAATGGATTTTTCTATTAACTTGCAGCCTTTTTTTTCCACTAGTACCTTTCACATAATGATGGTTTTCTGAGATTTCTTTAGACACACCATATTGTTTTAATTTTATGTAATTCTATTTTTAGGTTGAGGTATCAAATCAACTTGTATCATTAGAGACACGTGGTAATGGTATACCTTTCAAAATTTCCTATATCTTAGGTACACACCAAAGGTACAAGCCAAATGTGTCCTTGAGTCATGGACACATTTGTTTTCCATCGACAGTCTCTTGTCAAGTCAGCTGTTATGTAAGGTTGGTGGGGGATAATTTATAGAAGACTGGGTGTCAGTGATATACACAGGAATGACTTTGAAGTAGCTATTGATGCCTTTTGTCTTCTCTAGCACCAGATAACTTTACAACATATTCCTCCCCCTGTTTGATCCTTCCTGTATATTAATGCCTCCACTTTTCTGTCACCAGCTTTTGGTTCAGTGATGTTGTGTTTTAAATGCCTAGTTTAAACCTCAAATAACAGACATGTAAGGGATAATGCCCAGCGAGATGTCCATTATTAGAAATTAACGGACGACGCAGAGGCATGAACCATCCAACGCTTGCTTCCGCGAAGTCCATTAATTTCTGATAATGGACACCTCGGAGGGCATTATCCCGCTTACTTACAAAAGAAAGAAATATTTAATCAATTAATAATATTTTAAAGTGTTTAAGAGTTAAAACGTGAGTTTTTTTTTATATAAGTCAAGCACACTGTTTATCTCCTGTATACAGGCGTTGCCAAGCAATGTGGCCACAACATGGGAAGTTAGATGATAGCTTTACCTTACGTTACATGATACAAAGTATAATTTCAGAAGGCCAGTGCACTACGTACTGCTTGTCTGTTTCCAGAAGATGATGCAAAACATTGTGATGAGTCAACTGTGAAAAAGCATTGAGTCTCCATTGCCATTTGAGTCAGTGCAATAATTTAGAACTGTTATCAGGCAATTTGATGGGACGCCTTTCCTAGGTGTACATTAACTCACACCCTCCAGCCAATCAGAATCGAGTATTCACCCAAACCATGGTATAAAATGTAATCCCAATCTAATTTCAAAAGATCTGCCTGAGAAAGAGATTGAAAGCTTCTGAAAAACGCCAAATGCCATTATGTAAACCACTAGTTGTGTCGGGACCCCACGTGGGGTCACAAATTTCTTAGTCTTAGGTCTAGAGGTCCAATCAGATACAAAAAAATTATGATGAGAAAGAATGTGGATTTTAGAAATGCTGTAAAAGATAAAGGAAAATAAATTAAATCAACTTGTTGGCCTGTAGATTGACTGTTGATGTAGTTATGTTGTGATAAAGCCACTTTTTAACTGACTAAGTAAAAAATGCTTTCAAAAATGCCAAAACAAGAGACGGGGGTCAAGTCCAGCTCCCATTTTCATTTCATGGGTCGGAAGTGGGAAAGTTGGGAACCGCTGATGTAAACGGCAATAGATATTTGCTACAGTTGATGTCAAAATACCTGCATGCAGAATCTTAATAGACTGAAAACATGATGTGTGAAGATGAAACCTTTACCCTCTAAAATAATATTATGGTCAGAACAAATTTTGCCAAACAGTTTATCAAATGTTTATAGAACTATCCTTTATTCTATCCTACGAAGGAAATTTAGAATGTTCGTACGAACAGTCAAAAGTCTGATTTATTAAATGTTTGGTTGGCCACTCGCACCCTCCTCCGCAATCAAGTATTGATAAATTCCACTTGTGCGTACCCAGGTCCTCGTTCCCGTTCAGTCATTTTCATACAGAAACGCCCTAATTTAACCATATTTGATAACACCACATCATCTGTCACATGCATTAAGTACTTGCATTCTTCCCAATGGCCAAGAGAGAGAAAAAAGGAATTTCAGTGACACATAGATCGAGGTGAAACACAGGTGAGGAAATAAAACATTTATTCATGATGAAAAGACTTTAAGAAAAATGTCAGTTAATACAAATTCATTTCACCAACAATAGTTTTTGCCATCAGCGGTTTCTCTGCTTAATTCCACCCAGTATGCAGCTGTTATATTTCTGCTGCAGAGTGGACATAAAAAATGTGGTGAATAATTTTATTTGCTGATATTAAGTTCTTTCTTTGGAAATCCTTTACTTCTTTGAACAAATTAAATAATACTGAACATTCCTGTTTGGTTCTATCAGCTCAGGGGAAACCAATAAAGAAAAGATAACTCCGCCTGGTAGAAGGAAGGAACAGTGGAGATGTTGGATATAAAGGAAAAAATGGTTTGATATTAAACTGAATACAATAAAAGAGCAGATCTAATAAAAAGGGTGCTCCGATCATCATATTTGACACTTGTATTGTCATGCGTAATTGGAGACACCGCTTGTGCTGCCATCAGTACACAAGAAAAAAAAGAACTGTTTCACTGAGAGCACAGATTGAGTGAGAGGATCTCCACGAATGATCACCCCCAACATTAAATCATGTATTTCTGGGCATATTTCAAACATTTCCTGCAAGTTTTTTTGCAATTCGTGCATAACTTTTTTGAGTTATTCTTGCTGAAAGACAGACAGACGCCAACATGAGCTCCTTGGTGGAGGCGATAAGCTGCTGAGAAATGTTCTGTCAATGTAAAACTGTTTCAAAGTTGCTGTTTCAAAGCTGCTGTTCCTCTGTTCTAACAGTTGATGCTATGCGTACGAATAATCAGAACTGTACTTTTACTTCTTCGCACAAGTACAAATTGATAAATTAAATTCACCCACTCAGTAGCAACATTAAAATGGACAATGAGCTAAGTACAGATGAGCCAGATTAGGTAAGAGGGTAATACTTTGCTGCACCTGACCAGCTTATTATCATAGACTCCATTATGAATTCTACAAAGTATCAATGCTCAGATCAATGTTAGACTTTGGATGGCTTCAAGTAGCACCTCACTGAAGATATTTCAGCCAGTATGAGTAGCAACAAGTATGGGAAGCCTAAGTATCCTTCCTTTGAGCTCAGCCCATCGGTCCCCTGGCCAAAAAAAAACTTAATGAAAGTCAATGGAGCGTTAAAAGTTATTTTTTGATCCACTTTGTCTTACTGCCTGAATCAAAAATATGCTGTACCTTAATTTAAATGATAACTAATGATTTGCATTTCTGTTGTGTTTGGCATTTTATTTATGATATATTTGCTTGTAAAAATTCGCAATTAAAATAACTTTAAATCCGAGGTCGCATATACAGTACAGGCCAAAAGTTTGGACACACCTTCTCATTCAATGTGTTTTCTTTATTTTGATGACTACATTGTAGATTCTCAATTAAGGGCATCAAAACTATGAATGAACCCGTCATGTATGGAATTTCTGTATGTACTTAAACAAAAAGGGTGAAATAACTGAATACATGTGTTATATTTTAGATTCCTCAAAGTAGCCACCCTTTGCTCTGATTAATGCTTTGCATTCTCTTGAGCTTCAAGAGGTAGTCATCCGAAATGGTTTTCCAACAGTCTGGAAGGAGTTCCCAGAAGTGCTTAGTACTTGTTGGCCCTTTTGCCTTCACTCTGCAGTTCAGCTCACCCTAAATTATCTCGATTGGGTTCGGGTCCGGTAACTTTGGTGGCCAGAATATTTCACAATTTTTGTACTACATAATTCCATATTTGTTCATTTATGGAGTTGATGCCTTCAGTGAAAATCTACAATGTAAAAAGTCATGAAAATAAAGAAAACACAGAGAATAAGAAGGTGTGTCCAAACTTTTGGTCTGTGCTGTATGACTTCACCGAGCTAGTAACTAGCTAGCACTCACAAAACTCAACGAGACCTTGTAGCTACCACTTTCCACATAGCCAGATTTATAGTGGAGTTATCCATGTTTGATGTTCCCTCCTTCGTCCTGGAGGTAGGAGGCAAAGCTGGCTAAACTTGTGACCATTTTTTTCTCCTCAGTCTTCAGTTCTAGTCCACTACGTGTTTTCACACAAAACCTGAAGTTACTTTTGAGCAGGTCCAAAATTAGAAAAAATTTTCGGCATCAAAATGTGTCTTTAAAATTCTCAAACATCATATGTTAAATCCATGGCCCATTTTGATCAGGATCAGAAAATAACTTTTATTGCTGCATCGACTCTCATTCATTGTTTTTGACAGTAGGGGACCATGGACCAGATGTAGAAGGGCATGACTTAGGCAACCCATTAGTGGTTAGGATGTTCTAATGCTTTCTTCACTTTGTTAGAATGCATATTTACATTTTTGATGTTCAATTGCAAGTAAATCACATTAGTTTCCGGATGTAACCACAAAGATTAGGTATTTGTAATGTGAAAATTTCTTTTGAAAACAAAGAAAATGAAATGGGGTGACCTAGTTCTTTCACAGCTACATACATTGTCCTATTTTTATATTATGGTCAACACATTTATCATGACAAAGTCAAAGTGACTTTTCCTGCTTAAGTCTAAATTTACTTGCAAAGCTCAGTTATTTGATGCTTCGGAAGTCAGGAATTTTACAGTCCTTCAAAAACAAGTAACCTTAAAGGTCAAATGGTTATCTGTGGGACATAACAAAGAGGATTTCACCTCGACTACCAGGTCAAAAGTTATTGTCCCAGGTGGGAAGATTGCTTTAGGTAGTTAAGCCTGACAGAACATGTTGGGAATGTGTGTATTTATGTTTGCTATTACTTCCCCAGTGTAGTAAAACTTGAGATATACCTTTTTACTCTTTTAAGGGTAAGTTCATCCAGACCACGCAGTATGACGGCCATCTGTTTGGGCTCACCAGAGATGCTATAGAGGAGATAGCTGAACACGGACTTGTTTGTCTTGTACACATGGAGCTGGAGGTACTTGTGTAAAACCTATGTCTAGAGAAGATTTTGTCTTATGTGTTTTGGGACTGCTTACAAAACAAAAGCGTAGCACAATTGTAACTGTTGTACTTTTTTTGCAGGGTATTTTCAGTCTAAAGAAGAGCTACTTTGAGCCTCGTTACCTCCTGCTTATACCCACCCAGGTGGAGAAGTTCGTGAACCACCTGAAAAGCCTGAAACGCTACACCCCAGCACAGATTGATCTTGCAGTGCAACGTGTGGCCCTCTACTCAAACACCAATGAACAACGTCCAAGATTCTTTGATAACATTATTTCATGTGGTAAAATGCAAAAGGAAATGTATTTTTTTCACTGTTTTCTTTTTCATTTCAAGCAGGTATAATTTTATTAATCATTCAATTGTTAAATCAATAAATCAATACATATACCTAATGTCTTTTAAGTGCATTCTAAGCATATTGTTAGGTGGAATAACTCACTGCTGTAAAATCCTCATTTAGCTGCAGGGTCACTGTGTTTATCTTTCCTCTTGATAGCACGTAGACTGTTAGCTGCTTTCTTAATGAGATGAACAAACAGTGAGTGTAAGACATTCATCACTTTTCTGCACTGCTAGCAAGGCCCTCATTACACCAAGGTCAACATCTCCATATCTTTGATTCATTGCTCTTAGAAGTTGGATGCACTGGCTCTGTTCAGGACCCGACTTGCGTTTATTTTATGTCTGCACCTATTTAGATGACTGCGAAGAAGCCTACCAGACCTTGCAGCAAGTAGTGAAGGACTACCTGTTAGTTGAGGAGGAGGAGGAGGAGGAGGAGGAAGGGAAGACCACGAGTGGATCCTCCTCTGACAGCAGCCCTACAGGTATTTCTGTTTTTAGTTTTCCAGGTAGTAGTAAAGATAAAGATTTAGATTTGATGTTCTGTGAAAGGACACACAAGTAGTGTTTGTTAGGCTATAGGCTTTAAATGACCTGGTGTCCATCCATCCATCCATCCATCCATCTTCCTCCGCTTATCCGGGGTCGGGTCGCGGGGGCAGTAGCCTAAGCAAGGAGACCCAGACTTGCCTCTCCCCGGCCACTTGGGCCAGCTCCTCGGGAGGAATCCCGAGGCGTTCCCAGGCCAGCTGGGAGACATAATCTCTCCAACGGGTCCTGGGTTTTCCCCTGGGTCTCCTCCCGGTGGGACATGCCCGGAACACCTCACCAGGGAGGCGTCCAGGAGGCATCCTGACTAGATGCCCGAGCCACCTCAACTGGCTCCTCTCGATGTGGAGGAGCAGCGGCTCTACTCTGAGCTCCCTCCGGATGACCGAGCTTCTCACCCTATCTCTAAGGGAGAGCCCAGCCACCCTACGGAGGAAACTCATTTCAGCCGCGACATGTAACATGACCTGGTGTCATGTTAGTTAATCGTAGCTCCAGGCCAATTGGCTGTCTTTATTTTGTAAGTATTGTGGATAAATTTTTAGCTAAATGATAGTAAAATTATTCAAAACAAATCTATAATTTTTATTAATTATACGTTATTTATGAATATTTTGTATCATATTTTTTAATGACAGGTGAATCAGTGATTTCTATCAAATATGACAGCGTAGACTCACTAATGAGACACAGATTATTCTGAGCAATATCCTGCTGGTAGATATTTTGCTTTTGCCAACTTAATCCATCAGCATTTGTTTATTTCTCTCCAGTTATCTTTATTCAAATAAAAGGTATTTTTATGTGTTTTAGTAGTCAGAATGGTGCTTTCTCAGAGAAAAACAACCTTGAAAATTTTTTTTTTTTTTTTTTTTTGCAGGTCCACTTAGAGCAGTACATTGTTGATGTTTCTTTTTAATAAACTTTTTATGTTTTGGTTTTTTTTTAAACACAAAATCAGATACATTTTTCCTTGTTTTTATTTTATTTGTATTTAACTCTACGATGGTCAGAGAGTAAAGTTGGAAGACATTTTGTTCCTCTTTTTCTCTGCGTAGCTGCAATTTCTCACTTATGGCTTGCAGCATGTTTCCGTGCACTAAGAACAGACACTAGGTTTAGATTGGATAGTTGGTCTAAATTCTAATTTCTAAATTCTCCAAAAAGATACCGCAGCTCATCAACGCATTCATCGTTAAAACATTCATGCAATTACTGACTGTTGACTGCTTTGATGTAAAGTCTTACTAATCAATGGCATGGTGGTCCTAAGTGCTTAAATAGAAGACAACTGGACTTTTTTCATGTTAGGAAAAGAAACCCAAACTGCATTCTACTCTAGCACCTTGGATTATAATTGCCGTTTTTGGTCATTTTGTTGTGTAAGTACTCGAGTGCAAAAGTGATGTTAACATGAATGTGGATGCTCTTCTCTATAACAATGTTTCAGGCCATTATTCAGCTGAGATCCCACCCCGACCACTGTCAGAATCACAATCGGCGACACTCATGTCACTCCCTGGATCAGCCCTCGACCCTTCAGACAGCTCCATCATGCCCTGCTTTACAAATATCCAGGCAGATTTTAACCATCCAACAACTTCTCTTGTGAGTTCTAAGATGTCTAATGAAACACAACATGGAAGTAAAGCCTCTAAGTGGAATTAGAACGTACATATGAAATCAAATGTATGAATAGGTAATCCTTAGCTTGCCTCAAATAAGGTGTTTCCTTTTCTTTCTGCAGGAGCTTGCCTCCATGAGAAGACGAGAGCAGCTGGCTAGGGAAGCTGTTGTTGGAAAGAGACCAGGGGTGTACAGCCAGCTCTTCAAACGGTACAAGTAAGTGGCAGCCAGTCCACTTCACTCCAGGGCCTAATTTAAAGTAGGCATTTACTGTTGGGCCAATTTGGTGTAATCGTAACACTTGTCCTATAATAACTGCATTTTAATGACTCAGTATGAGTTTGACATTGAGGGTGAAGTACCAGGTGTCTGAATTATTTAAACCTCAACTGTTTTTTAATGGGATTGGGCCTTCTAATGTTGTTCTTTTTGCCAACCTAAACAGTCACCAGGGATACCTACAGTTTATCAGAGAAGCATAAAAAAACAGTTGAGGGTGCTACTTTGCCTAAATTTTGTCATTCTAAATTTATTTAGCCTCTTCTTGCTTGTTTACCACAGTTTTGTGCAAAAATCAATGGTGAACGCAATATAAAGATCCAATAACCCAATTTCAGGAGAATAGCAGGTAAGTAAACACAAAAAATATAAAAACCAGGTTCAGGAAAAAAGTTCAGATTATCTTATCCAAGCCAGAGCTGGAAAGTTAACTACTTAAACCCAAAGTTTTGTCACATGGGCCAAAAACATTAAGTCAAAAGTTTCTGGCCTAAAAAATGCAGTACTTTTCAAAATTTTTAGGCAGGTGTGAAAATTTGCTGTAAACAAGGAATGCTTTCAAAAATGGAAGTGTTAATCATTTCATTTTTCATCAATCAACAAAATGTGGTGAATGAACAAAAGACAAATCCAAATGAGATCAATATTTTGTGTGACCACCCTTTGCGTTCGAAAGGGCATTAATTCTTCTACGGACACTTCCAAAGAGTTTTTGAAGGAATTTGGCTGGTAAGTTGTTCCGAACATCTTGGAGAACTATGGCAGATCTTCTGTGGATGTAGGCTTTCTCAAATCCATCTGTCTGTCCATATAATCCCAGAGACACTTGAAGATGCTCGGATCAGGACTCTCGTGGGCCATACCATCATTTTTTTAACTTCTTGTTCTTTAGGCTGAAGATAGTTCTTATTGACATTGGCTAGTCGTTGTCCTGCTGGAGAATAAATTTGGGGCCAACCAGACACCTCCATGATGATATTGAATGGTTGACAAGTATCTGTATGTATTTCTCAGCATTTGCAGAAATGCAAAGGAACATCCACCATACTTTACTCTTGCCTGCAGGCACTCATTTTTATACAGCTCTACAGCCCTTTAAATAACAAACTGCCTTCTGCTACAGCCAAATATTTCTACTTTTGACCTATCCATCCAGAGAACCTGCTGCCATTTTTCTGCAACCCAGTTCCGATGTTTTCATGCATACTTAAGATGCCTGGCCTTGTTTCCACGTAGGAGGTACAGCTTTTTGGTTGTATCTCTTTCATGAAGACCACTTCTGTCCAGACTTCTCCGGACGGTAGATGTGTGTACCTGGGTCGCACTGGTTTCTGCCAGTTCTGAGCTGACGCCACTGCTGGATATCTTCTTATTTCAAAGGGTAATAAGCTTGATTCGTCTATCATCAAGTTACCTTACCCCAGTCTGCTTTGAAATGTTTGTCTGGGAGAGACCTTGCTGATGCAGAAGAACTACCTTGTGTCTTGTTGCTTCACATTTGTAGCAGAGTTTGGCTTTTTCTCTCGGTTTTAAGCCACCTACACAGCTGTTTCTGTATTGGTGTAATTGGTTACCTATAAGAATTTATGTTGGTTTGAAGGTAAAAGGGTTTATTTTCTTTTGTTTGCTCAATTTGCATTTTGTAAATTATTGAAAATATTTTTTATTTATTTATATTTATTTATCTTTCTGAAAGCATTCTTTGTAGCATTTTCCAGACCTAAGTAAAACTTTTGCACAGTTCTATGAATAAAAAAGGCAAAAAAAGTAAAACAACTCAATTTAATAGGGTGATTTTGTTTAACACTCTTAACAATAAATTAAGCATGCCGTATTTTAATTGAACAAATAAAGTATTCTTTTACACCCAAAATTTAAAATGATTTTGTACGTTTTGCTCATTTAAAGAAAGGCAACTAGTTTTCATAGTATTTTGGGCTCAACTAAAAAAAGAAAATAATTTATTATTCCCGACAATTAAAATCAAATTAGAGCACTCTTTCTTGGAAAAAGCTTGCTGTATTTTACAATGTCTAAAAGCTGAATTAAGTGTAGAAAAGACTGCTTTTGAGTAAATATCTCTTGGTCGATGCGGACCTATTTGCTATAAAATCAAAGAATGGCAAAAGTATGATTAAAAGACAAGTACTAACATTTTGAGTTATAAGGATTTAATGTGTGTAACAACTTTGCCCTATTTAAAAATAAAAAGCTTTAGGGGCAAGTCTGTATCATTGTCCAATTTTGGTCAGGGGTACACAAAATAGGCCACAAATGGCCCACGGGACACTCCTCACCCCTTAAACCAGCCAGTATAAATATTTAAGGAAAACACATGCATTAATAATTCACCTCTAGATATGTCCTTTAAACTAATAAAATCAGCCGTATTCAGTTCATAGAGAAGTAATTATGAGCATTCTTGGAGCGATTTTTTTATTTTAATTTTATTGTATGGACCTTATTTTCTTCCTACATGCCACACGGGGACAAATGTCTTTTTTTTTTCTTCATATACTCTGTTGGACACTTTTACACACCAGCATACCGACTCATAAATTTAGATTTTATTGCTTCTGCTGGTCATGAAATCCATGTGTGCACATTTATATTCAAGGTAAATGTCCTTTCTATAATGTATAGCTGTTAAAAAGTTGAAGTTTTAAATTAAATACAAAATGTACAGGATCTTTTTCATATTCTTTCAACTTACAACCACAAGCTTAAATGTGGTTTATTATGATTTCCTATGATAGACCAATACAACAGAAAACATCCTTGTAGAGTTGTGGAAGAGGCTGATGCCTGTCTCAATGGTCTATGAGCGTGACACAGGATGCATCCAGATGTACACCGCCACTCGGAAGGAAAACATAAAACACGAGTTTGAAAATGATTTACAACTCTGACTCTGGTAAAGGAGAGGCAGCTTTTTCTGTCTGTGCTCCTCAGCTGTGGAACCAGCTGCCTGAAAGTTTGGGATGTGCAGAACCTGTTGCTTCTTTAAAGCATGGCTGACTTTACTGTTTACTCCAGTTTTTCCTATGAAGATCAAGGAATTAAATTATTATTTTAACATGTTTTTGATTGGTATTTTCTTAAATTTGTCATCTTAATATTTCCTTTTTACTGATTATTCATAATTCTTTAACGTGAAGCTGTTTTTAATGTGTATGTCGAGTTCTTAATGCATTTTGTCTCCTTTTCTCCTTTCTTCTCTTCATACAATGCACTGTAAGCACCCAGCAAATACCTCTTTGACTGAAGCCGTATATCGACTTATTCATTCTGTTACTATTTCAGTGAAACATTCCTTCTAGCTGCTGAAAGCTCTCTTAACTTCCTCTAATGTCTTTACCTGTCTACCAGTTTTGCATATTGAAACAGACATAAAAGGGTTGCAGTGCAAGAAGCTCCTGAGTACTGTAGAGCAAAATAAATTGCCCTAATCCAACCTGTTTTCTTGCTTTTTGATCCCTACCTGCACTCAGCATGGGTCAGTTTAACAGCCATACATTTAGTTTGCAGACCACATTAAATGTCTCTTTGCATATATTCACTTTCCTTGTCTCTATAATAACACCTTTCACCTCTATGTTATCTTATTTTACACGCAGCTCTGATGTGTCTCGTACTTGCCCATCTCTGTCTGTTCTCAGCTCAGCCAGTGGTATAGCTGAACCTCTGGATAGCTCCATATTGGTACAAACTTCAGAAAAGCTCAAAGGTCAGTGTGCTTTTGTAATTAGGAGATTTACATGTACGTATGGAATAAAATGAAATAAAAATTCACAAAATGCAAGAAAACTATGCTAGATATATGGATAACTCACTGTGAGACAATATTGTGATTGTAGCTATAATTTTAGTCATTTGAATATATGTAATTAATTTTTATGACTCTCCCTATAACAATGCATTTTAAAAAAAACCTGATTGGACCAGGCAGAAGTGCAGATATTTGAGACTCCATATGCAAAAACTGAACAACTTGCTGCTGGTGGCTCAAACTTTTCAGATGCTAATCTGGGATTTAAGACAAATTTCATCCTGCCTCCAATCCCGACTGGACATACAACCCATGAAGCCCCCAAATCACCCGAGTCACCCAGAATGGACCCAAACCCGCCAGATGAAAAGTACAAAGGAGTAAATGAGGAGCGCTGATTTTCATAAATGGTTTAGGTGCTTGTTTATTTGATTAATTAACAGTACTTCAGGTTTTATTTTGTAAACTGATTTTGTATTTTCCCATGGGTTTTATTTAGAGATACAAATCTGCTGCTTCTGTAAATCTATTCATGCTAATCACTAACATAGGAGACTAAAGACAGTTTTAAGTGGGAACTTTGTAAAGATATTCTCTTATAAGATGTTAGAAATAGTCTTACAGCAACAGCTGTGTTACACTGGTGGGGGCGATGGAAATCAGAATTACTCAAAACTGGTATTAGCAAGTAAGACAAAACAAAACGTTTAGATACTAAATTCTCATTGTTGCATTATTTGTCCCATTATTTATTTTTGTCTATTTGGTCATAACTGAGTTTAATGTTGTTCTCTTTCTGAATTTGCTTTTACTGCTGCTGGATAAATGGATAAAAAAAAAATCTGTAACTTTTATTCCTGGATTTTGTGTTTTACAGTAACTATTTTTTTCCTGTTTTTCAAACAGTGTGCTTCTCTATATATGAGTTTTTTCAAAAGATATTTGTATGGCTACTGTTACCTAACCGCAGACAAAACTAGTCTGCATTTCATTATTAAACACTCATATTATGATTTTAAATATCCTACAGGTAAATTGTAATGTTAAAAGCAATATTTCAGGTGCTAGGCCTAAGAATAAATTAAAGCTGTGCATATTTGGCAGAGAAACATAAGATGTAGTGTTCCCTGTTGCTCAAATGTCCTGAAGCAGCAAAATCCACACTGCCATAATTTGGCTGATGAGCTTCACCTGTGTGTGGTGCAAAACAGAAGACAGCAGAAACACATCCATGGTTTTGTCTTTGAGCCACAAAAGGATTGCTTTGAGGAAAACTCCTTTTATGAAACTGAACTGCTGGGGTTGCCACCGCTTGCCCCAGTGGCAGAGCTGTTTGGACAACCAGATGGGATATTGTTTAAGGAGGGCCAGGTGAGCTAACTTTACCAGTTTTCCATTACAGTACCTGCAAAAACCAGTGTCAACAGCTTTTTTTTTTAAAGTCAATATATTTTCTTGCACAAAGCAGTTAGCTTTAATGTTATGGATTATTCTGGTTCTGCAGGCTTGTAACATCAGGACATAAACCAGAAAGTTTAAGCTCGAGTGCAAGTGGGTCTCCCAAATGGACATAAGCTTACTGCCAGAGTAGTCGCACAGTGGTTTATGGACCACAAAATTCATGTTTTAAAGTGGCTGACATAAAAATGATTTCAGTGGCATAAAAAGTTAGTAGATGGAGCCGAAGTGTGTGTGTAAACAACCCAGGCTACAAACGACAGCAGTTATGTCAGGAGGAATGAACAATAAGTCCAGCAAACTTTTATGAAAATATCATGGAAAGACATCCAAAATATCTTAAGTCTGGGAAATGTTTGAAAAACTTTGCTGGCATTTTCTTATTTCTTAACAACTTTGATAATCCGAATTTATGACAGGGAAAGTGTAGTCAATATGAAAAGAATTGGCTGACTTTTTCTAGCTACAGTAGTCTATGTTTCGGTCCTGGAGATCTATTTTCTACAATTTTTATATTAGAAAATATAAATTACTGAGCGAAGATCATACAACAGTTTGTGGTACATGTCATGTTTCAGTAGTGTCGCAGTTATTTTTCTGACAGTATGGGCTATTGTAGTTTCTGTAGCTTAACGATCTCATCAGCTGGGCTTTCACAGCTGCAGTCAAGATACTGATCTTGAATGTGCAGCATAAAGCTCTTATCATTGGATGATAAATACATCATTAATCTTTATCTGTTCCAGGGAGGATTATTTATTTATCTGGACATGCATTTGTATGGACAGTGCACCATCACTAACACGTTACTGTGTTGTTTTACAGTTTGCATGGAGCACACTTGCCATGCATGCTTACATACACAGTTAATTATTGATTCTTAGCAAACAGAAGCTGTCATCTACCACAGATGTATGCGTTGCTTATTAAAGCGGCCCCTCAGCCAGCCTGTCTGTAAATGAATGTGGATATACTTACACACACCCACTCCATGGGGCCTTTGTTTCCGGCACTGAGTGTGTAGTAACCCCCTCCCACTTCCACCACCATGCACACACACACACACACACACACACACACACACACACACACACACACACACACACACACACACAGAAAAAAAAGATAGGCACACCTGGTCATTCATCACTGTCTTTCTTCCTCTGAGGCAGCAGATGTTGCAACACTGTCATAATTCTTTAAAAGTTCGAGAGCCAGACTGTGTCTTCAGGGCTCCTGGGGTCTAACCTACTTACACTGCAGTCTGTGCCTCTTCAGCTTATCGTGGGCTAACATGTTGTCTTCCTGTGAATTAGTATTGTATTACATAGGTATGCATTGGGAGTCTGTTCAAAGGCATGAATAAAAAGGGGGAGATGAGCTGGTGAAGAGCTTTTGCTTTTCGTTTTGAGTCTTGGTTGCTTCAATTCTGACATGTTGCATAGTATGACCACAACACCGAGAATGCCCTCCTCAGAGTTTTAAATGACCTCCGTATAAATACAGATTGTTATAGAGCAACAGTGCTCATACTTCTGGACCTCAGTCCATCATTTGAAACTGTTGATCATGATATATCAATGGAATAAATGGAGAGCTGGGTCATACTCTTTGGTACAGTAATTGGAAATCCTGTGTCAATAGGCAATTTCTAATTAGAACAAAAATAAATCCCATATGGTGTGCCACAGAGCTCCATCCAGGGGCCTGTTGTATTTAATATCTACATGCTCCCACAAGCCAAGATTAAAACAACCAATAAGATTAGTTACCATAACTATGCAGATGACTCTCAGCTTTCTGTTACAATGTCAGCAAGTGAGTAACCCATCCGAACCCTAAGTGAATGCACTTAGGGTTTGGTAGCTCAGAGAATAGACTTCAAAATACTCAAGATTATAAATCACTGAATGGCTTGAAACAGAAGTATGCTGAATATTTCTTTTCACTTTACCAACCTCCCACACCACTCAGATTTTCCCGTTATAGTGTACTAATCACCCCTAGAATCAGAACCAAACACAGAGAAGCAGCATTAAGTTTTGATGCTGCTTTTATATGGGAAGAAACTTCCAGGCCACTGCAAAACTGATGAAACAGAGTTCATTTAGATCAAAATTAAAAACGTATGTTTAGAGCAACGTTCAAGTAAGCGATCTATAATAGTTGGCATGTCATATGTGTTACTAATAATAAGTTTTACTTAAAAGCTCCATTCACATCAACCAAGGACACTGTAGAGAGGAATAAAATAAAAATGAAATAAAAAATACAGCAACAAATTAAAAGCAGGCATACATAACCAAAGATGACTCAAGTTAATGTGTCAAATGCTTTGTGTCTCTAATGTTGCATTCCTTTTTATCCTTTTGATGTTCTCCCGTATTATATAAAGCACCTTGACTTCCCTTGTTGTTCAAAGTGTGCTATATAATTGAATTACCTACAGTACGAGTTATAGTAAAAGCTGCATTTGTATCTATACCAACTGGTTTTGTGCATTATATTCTTATGCAAACACTGCCTTTTCCATGCTGCTCAACTAATCTTCAATAAAAATAATTCATAAACTCTTCCTCTTGGCATAAGTCATCAAAACTAACACATTCACCAAAAATAGTAGATATTAGGGTTTTCTGCAGGAAACCATCTGGCTTTTGGGTTATGTGTAAGAAGGTTTGAGCCTTTCTTTTACAGATATGCAGAAGCATGTATCAATTTTCACAAAGCTTAAGATCGCTGACTTATGAATATGTGTCACGATACTCTGGGAATGAAGGGAGAGGAGAATTAATCTATATTTCCATTCCAGAAGGCGTTGTAAATAGAATCTGAATTGAATGGTAGGAAATTATTGGAAGCAGCAGTACATCAGTTTGACTAACAGAATATTTCAATTTTAGCTCAGGGGCTGTACTCTGCTAATGCAAAGTTATCTTTGGAACGAATCAGTGTGATAGAGATGTCTCTGCACAACTTAGAGCTTTATTTCTTATCAAGAAAAGCACTGCAAAAACATGTCACTGCTTGACTAACTTTAGTCAAGATAAGTGACTTGATTCATATTTTTCACTCCTGTTTTTATTGTTTATTTTTAATAACTGAGCCAGTTGTCAGTTCTGCTGCTTATTTTTCTTCTTCTGGGCAATTAGTGTTATTTATCCATTCTGTTTTCTCGTTCAGATAGCTGAACCTCCAGACAAAATGTCAAGGATGATGTATTGCTGCAGTATGTGCACTTAAAAACTCTGTTCAATTAACAGAGATTTGTAACTGTAGGCCAGTTAAAAAAAGAAACTAAAGGAAGGGTTGAAGGTGGGCTTCAGAACAATCCAGGAAAATGCCATATTATGTTGGCACAACTGTAAATCTGATAACTGACGTTCAGTGCAAAATAGTAGGAATTAACACAAATGAATGCTTCATTTTTCCTGCATTGACTAAATCGTTGTTCTCAAGATTTGATTGAATTGTGTTCTTCACAGCTTTTCATTTCCTCATTTATTTATTCTGAATATGTTTCCGCAATGCAACATAGACACAAAAAAATTATTTTTTTACACAAACTTGATTGTTCTATTATCTGTTATGCCACTTGAAGATCGAGTGAATTTACAGTAAACTGGATATACTTTCACTGGAAGTGCTTCGCGCTGTTCTAACATCAATGTTCTGTAGAAAGCGTTTTTTGTTTAGACGGGATCTCAAGTATTTGTGGATTTTAGCTATTAGCATATGGTTGTTGTTGCTAACTTCTCCAAATACCAATCTGCTGTATACTTTCTTACTCTTAAGTCATTTCATGGGTGGCTACTTTTTACTTTTAGTTGAGAGCAAGTTTTTTGTGAATCACTAGAAGGATGAACAAATAAGCAAATTAAGCCTTCTCCAGAACACCTGAATCAAACAGCTGAATTCCCTCATCAGCATTCAGTCATTGAGCTTTGCAGACCTGGGAGGGGATGCATCTAAAAGCTGCAGGCTACTAGCTTCAGTGAACTCTGGTACCCCCGGTTTAGTATCTCATCTTTACCTGTTTGGATAGTTTTCCGCCTCTTGTTAAAGAGCCAGCAAAGATTTCATCGTTTCCGACAGAAACACTTTGTTTTAATCTGTGTAACCTTTCACTCTGCGTGCTTTTCCAGAGGATGTTTGGTGAGGTCAGGGTGGTGTGATACAATGAAAGCTTAAATGAAACACACACCTCTGCATTAACTCTGTCGCATGATGTGCCGCCTCAGTTGGTAACTATGGCAACAACACTCTGCAGTCCTTTTCCCTATAAGTCCACGGCCCATTGAATGTGTGTGTGTGTAAAGCTTGTGTTCCCTGCAGGCAGATTAATTCTCCTCCACTTTCATTCCCTGTCAGAGCGTTGAAACAAAAACTTTGTTTTAATTAGTTGGGTGTGACGTCTCACTTCATCCGTCTCTTGGTGTAGTGTCTCGCTCTCACTTTCACCGTCTGCCTCCCTCTCCATTTTCACCCTTCCTCTTGTTCTCCAGTATAATTAAAGGCAGTCACTGCAGATAATAGAACCGTAATAGTGCGTAATTGTGATAATCAATACAAAGTGCAGACTTAGGAGTACTTAATTCCTTGATATACAGAATTACTGAGTGGACAGATGGTTATGCACTCTACCATTGTTTTTTTTTGTGTGCGTTTGTAAAGCTTGCATATTTCAATACTAATTTTAGATTATTTAATTTTCTCTTTAGTAACTTCACACCTTCTGAAGCCTCTTTATTAAGAACATCTTTCTAGTAACATGTTCAACCCTCGTTTAGCTTCACATTCTTTGTGGCATAGGTAAAACTATGTACCAGAAGCATCTCTCCGAGATTTTGGGTCATAGTGACAGAATATCATTGTACAGTGGCTAGACATTTTTCTCTGGGCAACTTTATGCAATCTCCAATGTCATCACATTCCAAATGTGCACCATTGTATAAAAATCTGGTGTCTGTGGACACTTTTCCAGTACAGTGAACCCATTGCCATGTTCAAGAAACTAACTTAGATCATTTCCTTGAGATTTCTCTTTTTTATGGTGAATCATTCTGGAAGTAGGCATCACAATGTGATAATAAATGGATGTATGGGGTGAGCAGAACTGCTCATGTAAGATCTGGCATAGATGGCAATAAGCACATCTGACCCTAAGTGGCCCAAAATGTGCTAAGAGAATATTTCCCTAAACCTTATCAAAATGGATTCAAATCAAACTTTATTTATAACTGCATTGCTTCTCAAAGTGCTTTAGAGATTAAAATGGAACCCCCCCCCCAACTTTGAATAAAAACATGATTACAGCTATTCCCCGTAGCGTCCCAACCCACCTCCCATGCACGCACACACTTAAATGCTACTGAAAACAAAAGCAACATCGGCCTGAGTACAGATAAGCGAGGAAACACCACCATGGGAGCCATCTACATCGGCAGCACCAGATCAACAGCAGAAGCCAAGGCACTGACCCAGGGCGCCCGGCAGAGGTAATGCTGAGACCCCCCACCTCCACCCAAGCACTACTTGGAGAGCACCCAGGCAGCCACAGCCAACCACCACTCCCAAGGCAGAGGGCTTCCACAGAAGAAAGACTGGAAGATTAAAATAAGAAGTTAATATATTAAAAAAGTAAATAAGATTAAATTGCAAAATACTGATGACAATTTTAATACTGATAACATTTTAAATTATCTAGTGTAAAACATTAAGATGTGATCAAATAAAAAATCCAGAGCAATTAAAAAAAACGGATATTAATAAGTCGGTTAAAAGTGCAACTAAAAATTCAATAAGAAAACATCCAGAGAAATTGAACAGATACTAATAATAATCCATTAAAAGCTATGCTACAAAGGTGAGTCTTGAGCCTGCTCTTAAAAAGATGAATGTTCTCTGCAGCCCTAAAGTCCTCCGTCCAGAGGTGAGGGCCATATTAATGAAAAGTCGCCTCACCATGAGTGCATGTCCTGACTTTAGGGATGACAAGGACACAGCTACCAGAGGAGCGCAGAGCCTGCAAAGGTAAAAGCATTTCTGAAAGATAAGAAGGCCCAAGACCACTAAGACACTTAAAAATCTTTAAAAGAACCTTAAAAACAATCATACACTGTACGGGGATCCAATGCAGTGATTTTAAGACCGGTGTAATGTGCTCCCGCCTCCTGGTCTTCATCACCTGCTGCTCAATTTTTTACAAGCTGTAAACCAGGGGCTGTATTCACAGGGAATCTTAGGGCTAAAAGTAGGTCCTAACTGGTGAATTTAGGAGTAGCTCCTAAAAAATGTTGGCGTGTCACTCCTAAATTTAGGACTTCTAGTTTCTTAAGATAAAAGTAATTCACAACCACTTTTAGGCCTAAAAGTAGCTCCTAAGTCTGGGAGTCCTTAAGAGAAGTCGAGAGGACTTCTAACTCCCTAAGATCTATTCACAAAGACTCCCAAAACGATCGTGAAGGTTTTGAACTTGGTGCGGAATGCAATCACGTCTCCAACTAAACGTATAACAACCCGATCAGTCCTGAAATTAAATGTTTAGCGACACTAAGATATTTAGCCACAGGGAAAATGCAACTTTGTAACGCGGACGACTTGGTTACCTATATCACAACCATCTATCAGCCGATCAATCCACCAAACTCTTAAAGCGCTCTGTCGACCACACATTATCCAACAATTCATCCGTTTCCCATTAGACATCCAGCAACTGCATCGAATTAAAGCCAATTTCATGGCGATCGCAGGTAGGCCGGGGGTTGTAGGAGCTGTGGATTGCACGCATGTCAAAATAATTGCGCCATCAATAGATGAGGATGCATAAGTAAATATGAGAACTCCATATTCACTCCATAAACACACATACACATATATATATATATATAGTGCCATTATTCCGGACAATGTAATTTATCCATATCAAAGTACAAAAGAATAAATACAATTAAAAAAATTAAAATGAATAAATAAATAATGAACATGTACGTCAGTGATCATTCAGACATTTGTTCCAATATACTTGACATTCTGGCTAAATGAGCTGGGTCCACCGACGCACGGATTTTGATGTCCAGCGGCCTGAGGCAGCTATTTGAGAGGCACATTGTGCCAGCTGGATGTCAGAACGCTGTAAACAACTGCTGCAACAGGGGACAGAGCCTTTGGGTGCAGGTCTTCCTCCTATACACGGAATTTTACAACAATGTGTCCTTTATACATTGCTCACCGTGCACAAAGAAGAAAACGTGCGCGTCTTCCAAATTATGCAACATATGTAGATGTGGCTGATGACGGGCTACTCATTTGACAGCCTAATTGTTTACAGCCTACTTGCAATCACTCCCTTAATATGATGCATCCATCCTGTTGGAGCTATTTTTTGTATTTTGTTTAATTTAGGCTTAAGTCATAGTTTCTTTCATTTCCTTTCTTGCTAAAGTTAATTTCCTTTATTTTGTATTGATGCTTATTATTTGTTTATCATTTCTGCTAATTTAGGTTAATTAGATTATTGTTTGTTGGTCACATGGTTATGAGGATTTACATAAATAGGGCAAGGAGGGTGGTACGCTGCGGGCTGCGAAGGGGACATGGTTTTTTACCAGTGATAGAGAGGGATGCAAAAGGTCTGTGCACTTGCTTACTGAGTAAATAAACCATCATCAAACGCATTCCTTTGGCTTGGACATTACTTGATTTGAAGTCTCCACAACTGTGTAAAGCCTAACCCTTGACGTAGCCACAGTGGCCATTTGAAAGGTTCGATTATTCGTTTGTTTAAGTTTTATGGACAAATAGCCACTACATTAAGTAAAAAACCTGCCCCTGGATGCATATTGTTGGATTACTTGAAAATTTGACTTTTTCGCTTGTTGGATTACCCTTTATGAAATTGGATTACACACCTGGACGCTGGAGATAAGAACAAAGGCTGGGCATAGGAGTGGAGGCTGTGCAGGCTGGATACGGCGCAAACATCACGATCTGATCTATCCGACGCTGTAAAGCTTCCCTGGACACCGTATTGGATAACGGTGACGCTACTGGAGCTGCATTTACTGCGTGGAGGATCACTCTGTGTTATAATTTGGCGGAGCACGGGCCCAAAGCCTCCACATGTGACGCGCACGGACGCGCGTAACGACTATCACAGCGCGCACTCAATTCCGTGCGTAAAGGAAACACCGCCGCAGACAAAGAGCTGCATGGTACGTCTATCATTCATCTTCGCAAATAAATTTGTGCACCTGGCCAACATCTGTGAAATATAAAAATGTCTGACATTGCAACAAGAGCCGCAAGTGACACTCAGGTGGCACTTTCCACAAAAAGGCGCACAAGTTTCACTACTAAAGGATTGATGGTTTTCATGCAAACGTGTCAGGAAAAGAGATCGATGAAATGTAAACAAGCCAAAACGTACATGAACCAAATGGATAAATTAATGCATTCCGCAGGCAATATTGATGAAGTCAAGTCTCTTTTGGATCAAATGACATGTCTTGATGAGGCAAAGCAACATCATTTGTTATTTGTGTCACTGGATTTACCTCAGGATGAAAGAGGAAAACAAAATAAATATTTTGAACAAAAGGAAAAAATGTTTTTAAATTTTGTTGATGATGTTAAAGGGTGGTTATCAAATGTAGGCCATTCATATGAACTTTTTATGAAGCCTCCTGAAAACCAAATTCAAAATGAAATAGGACCTGATGACAGTGCATCAAATAATTTTAAAACAGCATATTCAAAAACTCGCTCTAAACAGTCTAAAGCTTCATCTACCACATCTGCAAAGATATTAGCACAAGCAGAGAAAGCAGTTTTACAGGAGCGCATGGCTGCCTTAAAACAAAAGCATATTTTAGAGGCGCAGGAGGAACAAATAAAGCTTGAACAAGAAGAATTACGTAAGAAACGGGAACATTTAAGGAGAGAAAAGGAGCAACTTGTTCTGGAGGCAGAAATGAAAATGACAAATGCAAAGTTGGAGGTTTTGGAAACCAATTCAAAATGCGGCTCAAAGACATCAAAATGTCCTACGACATCAGATGGAATGAATTCTTACCTGGAAAGGTCAAAAATCCAAGGAACAAATGGACTAAACCCAACTGCTAAACATTTTGTGCCAACCAATAAGAGCTCTGTATCTCTCCTCAGTCTTCCATTTTATTCTGTCCCTGCTAGAGTTAAACCCAAGCGAGTGGAAATGCAATCGCCCATAACAAATGTTATTAATGTTCCCCAAAGACAAAGTATTGAAGTACCTGTTCTGCAAAATGGTCATGGCAATATTCAAACAACTCACTCTCCAGACATTTTGAACATAATGCAGCGTCAAAATGAAATTACTGCCTGTTGGTTCAACAAAACACAGCCTCTGCTCTGCCTATGAGAAATATACCCACTGCACTTTAAATCTTTTCTAAAAGCCTTTGAAAATTGTATTGAGAAAAAAAATCTAAATTTCAGTGATTGCTTGTATTTTCTAGAACAGTATACTAGGGCTCAGCCAAGAGATATTGTAAGAAGTTGTCAGCATCTCCCCTCTGAACTTGGTTACCAAAGAGCAAAAACACTTTTGACTGAACATTTTGGCAGTGAACACAAAATCTCCTCTGCTTACATGGACAAAATCAACAACTGGCCCCAAATAAAACCTGAGGATGTTACCGCTCTGCAGTCATTTGCTTTGTTCCTTCGAGGTTGCTCTAATATAGTACATCACATAAAGTACATGAAGGAGTTGGACAACCTCAGGACAATCCTAATGAAACTTCCATACAAGCTGAGGGAAAAGTGGAGAAATGTGGCATGTGACATACTGGAAGAAACTGGAAGCAGAGCAGTGTTCGTTGATCTTGTCAATTTTATTGAAAAACAATTCAAAATTGTTTCAGACCCACTATTTGGAAATATTTATGATGTTCCCTCAGCCAGTCATACAAAGGTATCAATTCAAGTAAAACATAAAAAGAAAAGTGGTTCTTTTGCCACCAACGTCAATGCACTGAAGGAAGGACCTAACGATAAGAAAAACTTTACAGCATGTAGCAGTAACAAGCTCAAGTGTCTGTTCTGCCAGCTCACTAATCACACTTTGGACAAATGCTTTCAGTTTAAAACAAGGACACAACAGGACAAAATGCAGTTTCTAAAGGAGAAAGGCATCTGTTTTGGGTGTTTAAAATATGGTCACACAAGCAAAATTTGTGAGAGTCGTTTGGCTTGTGAAGTGTGCCACAGGAAACACCCATCTGTCCTGCATGTGGGGAAGGAGGATGTCACAAGGATAACCTCTAAAGAAACTGTGAGCACCGAACCTGAACAGCAGCAGACGTGTGGTCATATTGGGGCTGGTGAAGAGGACACTGCTGTTTTTTCCATCGTGGCTGTGCAGGTGAAAAATCAGAAAAGTAATAAAGCTGTGTACACTTATGCTTTCTTGGACCCTGGGAGTTCTGGTACTTTCTGCACTGCAAGTCTGGCTGAGAGACTGGGAGCAACAGGCAAAAGCTGCAATATATTGTTAAAAACCATGGGTCAGTCTCAAACTATTAATACTACTGCAATAACTGGTTTGGAGGTGTCTGGTCTCGACACTCAGGACTTTATTGAACTGCCAACTGTTCTGACACAAACCACTCTGCCTGTGTCCAAAGTCAATGTGCCATGTCAGGAAGATGTTGCAAAGTGGCCGTATCTGAGTAGCATTAGGCTACATGAAGTAGATGCAAATGTGGACTTGCTCATCGGCACTGACTCTCCCAGTGTTTTGGAGCCTTGGGAATTGATAAACAGTCAATATGGTGGACCATACGCGATGAAGACCAGAGTTGGCTGGATCATAAACGGGCCTCTTCGTGTTGGAGACTCTGGATGTGCTGGTGTAAAGTCAGGATGCACTGTTTTAACTGCTAATCGCATATCTGTGGAGCACTTGAATAATATGTTGATGCTGCAGTACAATCACGACTTTAATGAAAGAACATATGATGAACAACCTGAGATGTCAAGAGAGGACATTAAATTCATGAAAATTGTGAAGGATACAGCAGTGCTCAACAATGGACATTATTGCATCGACTTGCCTTTCAGAGTGGAAGATCCTGTTTTACCAAATAATCACTGTGTTGCTTTACAAAGACTCCAAGGTCTTAAAAGGAGATTTAATAGAGACTTTTCCTTCAAAACTCAATACATTGAGTTTATCAACAACATGCTGGAGCAAGGATATGCAGAAAAGGTTCCCACTGATGAGCCTGCTCCAAAACAAGGAAAGGTGTGGTACATCCCCCACCATGGGGTACATCACCCAACCAAGAAAAAATTACGTGTTGTGTTCGACTGCGGCTGTACATACAAGGGCACATCATTAAACAGCCAGCTCCTGCAGGGTCCAGATTTAACCAACACGCTCATTGGTGTCTTCCTCCGGTTTAGACAAGAACCCGTAGCCGTTATGGCTGACATTAATGCAATGTTCCATCAGGTCTGGGTGCCACACAAACACGTCAACTTCCTACGCTTTCTATGGTGGAGCAATGGTGACATTAGGAAGAACCCAGAAGAATACAGGATGTATGTGCATTTGTTTGGAGCTGTTTCCTCCCCAAGCTGCTCAAACTATGCACTGAGAAGAACCGCTCAGGATAATGCACTGCAGTATCCACCAAATGTCCTCAATGCAATAAAAACTAATTTCTATGTGGATGACTGTCTCAAGTCCACTGCGACAGAGGAGGATGCAGTGAAGCTCATACATGGACTAACATCCCTTTGTAAAAAAAGGTGGTTTTCATCTCCAAAAGTGGGTCACAAATAGTCAAAACGTGTTTGCATTGATTCCCAGTAACATCCGAGCAGGTAGCCTGGAGGACATGGATTTGGACAGGGATCAACTACCTGTGGAAAGAGCTCTGGGGATGCAATGGTGTGTTCAAAGAGATACCTTCAGCTTCAGGACTGCAGTGCAGCAACGTCCACACACGAGGAGAGGCATCCTTTCTGTGGTGAGCTCTCTCTATGATCCACTTGGCTTTCTGTCTCCTTTCATTATTCCTGCCAAGTTATTGTTACAGGAGCTGTGCAGAATGAACTTTAAATGGGATGAGCCAGTTCCCAGTGTCTTCTCCAAACATTGGTCTGAGTGGCTCTGTGAACTCCAGTGCATGAGTGGATTTACAGTGGAGCGGTGCATCAAACCAAAAAACTTTGGAACACAAGTGAAAGCAGAATTGCATCATTTTTCAGACGCCAGTCAAACCGCATATGGCATTGTTTCATACTTGAGACTGGAGAGCTCTGACAATGTGCATGTTGCATTTATCGTAGGCAAGGCTCGTGTTGCTCCTCTGAAGCAAGTTACTATTCCTCGTCTTGAGCTTGCTGCAGCTGTGCTTGCTGTTCGAGTGGACTTAATGCTGTTAAAGGAGCTACAGTTGCCACTGCACAAATCAGTCTTTTGGACTGATAGCACTACAGTTCTGAAGTACATCTTCAACGAAACAAACCGTTTTCACACATATGTGGCCAACCGTGTCAGCATGAAAAGAGAAGCCACAGTTAAAGATCAGTGGAGATATGTAAATACCAAAACCAATCCTGCAGATGAGGCGTCTCGAGGACTAAGAGCTCAGGAGTTTGGAAAAGGAAAATGGCTAAAAGGACCAGATCTTTTGAACTCACCTCCCACCGAATGGCCGAAATTCAACTTGGACGACTCCACCATTCCATCTGAGGATCCAGAGGTGAAAAGAGAACTTAAAGTGAATGCTGTAATAACACACAGTGACGATCCCATCAGTCAACTCATTCATTATTTCTCATCCTGGAGAAAGCTTAGAACGTCAGTGGCCTGGTTGTTGGAGCTAAAAGAAATACTTTTTCTTTTGAGTAAAAGGAGACAGGAATATGTGGTCAATCAAACTGAAAATGTGGAAAAGGAGCTTAAAAAATTTAAAGCCACACTTGGAAAATCCAGCTTAACACCAGAGCGCTTGGAGGAGGCTGAAAAGGCAATAATTCAGTTTGTGCAGAACCAAAAATTCAGCAGTGAAATTGCCTCACTAAAATGTGATCCAAAGATTGTATCCAAAGACAGCCCTCTGTATCGCCTCGACCCCTTGATCAAAGATGGGGTCCTCAGAGTTGGTGGACGCCTGTCTAAATCTGCCCTGCTGTGGGAGGTAAAACACCCTGTCATCCTGTCAAAGGATCTGCATGTTTCCCAGCTCATATTACGTCATATCCATTACCAACTTGGACACGCTGGACGCAACCACATGCTGTACAAATTGAGACAAAAATATTGGATTATTAATGCCAACTCTGCAGCCAGGAAAATTATCTCTCAATGTACGATGTGTAGAAGATACAGAGGAAAACTTGGAGAACAGAAAATGTCAGACTTACCTGAAGAAAGAGTTTTGCCTGACCAAGCACCATTTACAAATGTGGGAGTGGTCTATTTTGGACCATTGGACGTGAGGAGAGGGAGAACTGTGCTGAAGCGTTATGGAGTGATGTTCACCTGTCTGAGCAGCCGTGCGTTACATCTGGAGGTGGCGCACTCCCTTGATACAGACTCCTGCATCAATGCTGTGCGAAGGTTCATCTGCAGACGAGGACCTGTGACAAGTATAAGGTCAGATAATGGCACAAATTTTGTTGGTGCAAAAAAGGAGCTGAGACGGGCTCTGGCTGCTCTACATCACTCTAAGATTGAAAGGACCCTTGTACAGGAAGGAGTGAAGTGGAGTTTTAATACCCCAGCTGCCTCTCACCAAGGTGGAGTTTGGGAGCGTCTGATTCGCTCTGTGCGCAGTGTACTTACCTCTGTTGTTGGACATCAAACACTGGATGAGGAAGGTCTGCAGACACTGTTTTGTGAGGTAGAAGCAATACTCAATGACCGACCAATAACTAAGGTCTCAGAAGATCCCAATGACTTTGAAGCACTCACGCCAAACCACATTCTCCAACTAAAAGGTAAACCCATCCTGCCACCAGGTCTGTTTGAAAAATCTGACCTGTACATCAAGAGGAGATGGAGGCAAGTGCAGTACCTTGGGGAGCTCTTCTGGAAAAGATGGACATCAGAGTATTTGCTGGTGATGCAAGAAAGACAAAAATGGACAAGGCAAAAAAGAAGTTTCACCTCAGGAGACATTGTTATAATCGCTGATGCCACAGCTCCGAGAGGGTCTTGGATGATGGGCAGAGTTCTGAGCACCACAGCTGACTCCAGAGGACTAGTCCGCTCTGTAAAGGTCAAAACGAAGACGAGCATCCTGGACAGACCCATTACCAAGCTCTGTCTCCTCCTGGAGGCTAACAAATGACTGTGTAGCTCATACATTATTTTTAACTCTTCTATTTTTCTTACAGGCAAGGAGAAAATGAAGATCCAAAGATTCTAGCTTATTGCTAAGGCTCCAGTCAGGAAATAGCTCCTTCGTGCTAAGGCTAATGTTAATTGTGGGTAAGGCACCTTCACAATTAGGGGCTGGGTTGTTGGAGCTATTTTTTGTATTTTGGTTAATTTAGGCTTAAGTCATAGTTCTTTTATTTCCTTTCTTGCTAAAGTTAATTTGCTTTATTTTCTATTGATGCTTATTATTTTTTTATCATTTCTGCTAATTTAGGTTAATTAGATTATTGTTTGTTGGTCACATGGTTATGAGGATTTACATAAATAGGGCAAGGAGGGTGGAGCTGCGAGGGCTGTGAGGGGACATGGTTTTTTACCAGTGATAGAGAGGATGCAAAAGGTCTGTGCACTTGCTTACTGAGTAAATAAACCATCATCAAACGCATTCCTTTGGCTTGGACATTACTTGATTTGAAGTCTCCACAACTGTGTAAAGCCTAACCCTTGACGTAGCCACAGTGGCCATTTGAAAGGTTCGATTATTTGTTTGTTTAGGTTTTATGGACAAATAGCCACTACACATCCATTATCTATACCGCTTTCATCCAATTCAGGGTCGCGTGGAGGGGGGGCTGGAGCTTATCCCAGCTATCAGCAGGCGTTAGGCAGGGTAATATGATGCATTTCACGTTTTTTCATTTTTAAACTTCACCCTCTCTGTAAGTAGGCTATTGTGTGTAAGTTGTATGAAGTGTCAGTCTCATGGCCGACACAAAGATGTCATCATGCATTATTTCTTCTATTTGCGCTGTTCATATGCTTTTATCTACATTGAAGTTTTCAATCTCCTGGTTTCACACGTGTCATTGAACAACCAACCACACTGCTGTCCGTCTATTTACTCGCGCACAGGAATGACATTTTCCATAGCAACGGGACAATTTTAGGAGTTTGTCCTACGTAAAAGTAGCTCTTAGTGCGTTTGTGAATAGGTTTTAGACAACAACTCCTACGTAAGACCTTTTAGCACGAGTTAGGAGTAACTGCTGAATACGGCCCCAGATACTCTTTTTGGAAGACCAGAAAGCAGGGCTTTACAGTAATAGATTCTACTGGTAATAGCAGCATGCATTCTTCTCTCCGTATTGGACCGAGAGAGAATGGGGCGGACTCTGGCAATGTTCTTTAGATGATAAAAACCTATTTCAGTAACTTTTTAAATGTGAGGGATAAATGTATGCTCGGAGTCAAAGATCACGCCCAGGTTTTTCACTTGTGAAGGATTAAAAAACAGTGATTCTAGTTTCGATAAAAGTTTCTCTACGCCTCAGGATTGATGAATAAATTGTCAGGTGTGCCAATGGAATCTGCTCAAACTCAGCTAGAATTAATAAGAGAAACATTTTCTTTGGGCTACTGAATTTAAATCAGAGGGTATCAGTGATAAAAATTTTATCAAATTAATCATACACAACAAAAGAAAATGGATTTGTATGGAAAATTGCAATCAATTAACATTATGATAATATTGGATTGCAGACTCAACAGCAATACTTTTAGATTTTAAACATTTAAAGAGGGCATGACACCTGCGCACGTTAAAGTACAAGAAAATAAATTCCGATTCTGGGGCACATTTAAAGGTATTTTTATTCAAACAAGTCGAATCTTATTTTATTTTGAAATAGTATGTTGAAAATGTATAACTTAATAATTGAGGTAAAACCCTTTTTTGGGATCATACTCATCAGACCCTTTTATAATAGCTTTTTTTGGGTGATTTACCACCATGTTTTTGAAGTTTCAAGGCCTTTTAACCAACCTCTTAATCTTTAGCTTTAAACTTTCATCAGGAAGTAGCAGTATTCTTTTAAATGACTTTTTTTGGAATCAGCAAAACCTTAGGTGTGCCCATGATTATTTATTTTAACATTATAAATAAAATAACAAGCTGAAAAGTTGTAGTCAGCATGCCTTTGCCCTTTGTGGTTGTTTTTTTGGCTCATGGAGAAGTAGATGTGAAGTGAAGGGTCAGGGAAAGCAATAGAAAACTAATAAGGTTAGTGTTTCCCAGAGTAAGGCTCGATGTTATAGTGATAGTATTTCTGTCAAGGATTTTATCTGCCAAGGCAACTAGTTGACTGCACAGTACATTTATGTTCTTACTGGAGACACATTTATAGTGCTAAAAGGGTTCTAGTTAGTCAGCAAATTGAAGCTAGTGTTGAATCAGGACGGAACATACTAGGGACCACATAAATATCCACTCACCGCACAAGGTAGAAAAGAAGTTCATTTTAAGTAGTGGGGCAAAAAAAGTATTTGGCAGCCACCAATTGTACAAGTTGTCCATCTAAAAAAGATGACGTATGTAATTTGTATCATAGATACACTTCAACTTAGAGAGACGGAATGTAAAAAAAAAAAAAATCAAGGAAATCACACGGTATGATTTTCAAAGAATTAATATGGTGCAGAAAATACGCATTTGGTCAATGAGAAGTTCACCTGTTGTGTAATGTAACCTTGACTGGCAAAGACAGAGGTCATATGTAGGTCTTCACCATGTTTGCACACACACTAACTGGTATTTTGGCCCATTCTTCTAAGCATATCTTCTCTAGAGCTGTCATGTTTCGGGGCTGTCACTGGACAACGCAGACTTTCAACTCCCTCCACAGATTCTCTGGAGACTGGCCACTTCCAAACCTTGAAATGCTTTTTATGTAGCCACTCCTCCTTTCCCAGGCATTGTTTGGGATCATTATCAGGCTGTAAGAGCCAGTTCTATCTTCAGTGCTCTAACTAATGGAAGGTTTTTGCCTAAAATCTCATAGCACATGGCCCCATTCATCCTTTCTTGAATACGGATAAAATCGGGATGTAACTCTGAATTCTTCCCCTTTCAAACACATCAAGAGGGGTTTCTATCAGAAAGTACTATTTTGGTCTCATTTGATCACATGGCATTATCCGAGTGCTCTTCTGGATCATCCAAATTGTCTCTGGCAAACTTCAGATGGGCTTGGACATGCTGAATTAAAGGGATAGTTCGCATTTTTAGACATGAAGTGGCATCTCATTCTTACCAACCTAGTGCATGCACATCGACCTAAGTCTGTGATCAGCTCCTGAGCAGAGCTCTTGCTCAAGCTCCATCATCATCCATCATCTTCCGCTTATCCGGGGTCGGGTCGCGGGGGCAGTAGCCTAAGCAAAGAGGGCCAGACTTCCCTCTCCCCGGCTACTTGGGCCAGCTCCTCGGGAGGAATCCCGAGGCGTTCCCAGGCCAGCTGGGAGACATAATCCCTCCAGCGGGTCCTGGGTCTTCCCCTGGGTCTCCTCCCGGTGGGACGTGCCCAGAACACCTCACCAGGAAGGCGTCCAGGAGGCATCCTGACCAGATGCCCGAGCCACCTCAACTGCCTCCTCTGATGTGGAGGAGCAGCGGCTCTACTCTGAGCCCCCTCCGGATGACCGAGCTTCTCACCCTATCTCTAAGGGAGAGCCCAGCCACCCTACGGAGGAAACTCATTTCAGCCGCCTGTATCCGCGATCTCGTTCTTTCGGTCACCACCCAGCGTTCGTGACCATAGATGAGGGTAGGAACGTAGATCGACCGGTAAATTGAGAGCTTTGCCTTTCGGCTCAGCTCTCTCTTCACCACGACAGACCGGTACAGCGCCCGCATAACTGCAGACGCCTTACCAATCCGTCCATCGATCTCCCGCTCCATTTTTCCCTCATTCGTGGACAAGACCCCAAGATACCTAAACTCCCCCACTTGAGGAAGGACCTCATCCCCGACCCGGAGAAGGCACTCTACCCTTTTCCGGCTCAAGACCATGGTTTCGGATTTGGAGGTGCTGATCCTCATCCCAGCCGCTTCACACTCGGCTGCGAACCACTCCAACGAGAGCTGTAGATCACGTTCCGATGAAGCCAACAAGACCACATCATCTGCGAAAAGCAGAGACCCGATCCTGAGGTCACCAAAACGGATCGCCTCAACACCTTGGCTGCGCCTAGAAATCCTGTCCATAAACATTATGAACAGGACCGGTGACAAAGGGCAACCTTGGCGGAGTCCAGCTCTCACCGGAAATGAGTCCGACTTACTGCCGGCAATGCGAACCAGACTCTGACACCGTTCATATAGGGACCTAACAGCCCGTATCAAAGGGCCTGGTACCCCATACTCCCGGAGTACCCCCCACAGGACACCCTGAGGGACACGGTCGAATGCCTTCACCAAGTCCACAAAGCACATGTAGACCGGTTGGGCGAACTCCCACGCACCCTCCAGGACCCTGCCGAGGGTGTAGAGCTGGTCCAGTGTTCCACGGCCAGGACAAAAACCGCATTGTTCCTCCTGAATCCGAGGTTCGACTATCCGTCGGACCCTCCTCTCCAGAACCCCCGAATAGACCTTACCAGGGAGGCTCAGAAGTGTGATTCCCCTATAGTTGGAACACACTCTGTGGTCCCACTTTTTAAAGAGGGGGACCACCACCCCGGTCTGCCAATCCAAGGGAACTGCCCCCGATGTCCACGCAAAATTGCAGAGCCGCGTCAACAAACACAGCCCTACAACATCCAGAGCCTTGAGGAACTCCGGCCGAATCTCATCCACCCCGGTGCCTTGCCACCAAGGAGCTTTTTAACAACCTCAGTGACTTCAGCACAAGAGATTGGAGAGCCTATCCCAGAGTCCTCAGAAAATGCTTCCAAACAGGAAGGCGTGTCGGTGGGATTGAGGAGGTCTTCGACGTATTCTATCCACCGACCCAAAACGTCCCGCGTTGAGGTCAGCAGCTGACCGCCCCCACTGTAAAACAGTGTTGGTGGCAGACCGCTTCCCCCCCCTGAGATGCCGGATGGTGGACCAGAATCACTTCGAAGCCATACGGAAGTCGTTCTCCATGGTCTCTCCAAACTCCTCCCACGCTCGAGTTTTTGCCTCAGCGACCATCCGAGCCGCACTCCGCTTGGCCTGCCGGTACCCATCAGCTGCTTCCGGAGTCCCACAGGCCAAAAAGGCCAGATAGGACTCCTTCTTCAGCTTGACGGCATCCCTCACCGCTGGTGTCCACCATCGGGTTCGTGGGTTGCCGCCGCGACAGGCACCGACTACCTTACGGCCACAACTACGGTCAGCCGCTTCGACAATGGAGGCACGGAACATGGCCCATTCAGACTCAATGTCCCCCGCCTCCCCCGGGACGTGTTTGAAGTTCTGCTGGAGGTGAGAGTTGAAACCCCTTCTGACAGGAGACTCCGCCAGACGTTCCCAGCAGACCCTCACAACACGTTTGGGCCTGCCAGGTCTGTCCGGCATCCTCCCCCACCACCGGAGCTGACTCACCACCAGGTAGTGGTCGGTGGATAGCTCCGCCCCTCTCTTCACCCGAGTGTCCAAAACATGCGGCCGCAGGTCCGATGAAACGACAACCAGGTTGATCATCGAGCTGCGGCCTAGGGTGTCCTGGTGCCAAGTGCACATATGAACACCCTTATGCTTGTAGATGGTCTTTGTTATGGACAATCCATGACGAGCACAGAAGTCCAACAACAAAACACCACTCGGGTTCAGATCGGGGGGGCCATACCGCCCAACGACGCCTCTCTCACTGTCACTGCCCACGTGAGCGTTGAAATGCTCAAGCTTTTCAAGAAAATATTCCTGGCTAGTTTCTGTGCCGTTTTGCTTCAAAAATTATATCCTTTTAAAGCAAAATTGTCACCTTTTTCAATCCTTCTGAGTCTGAAGGTATGGGGCAAAATATTGAGAAGCTGCTTAAGGAAGAGAAAAAGCTCTTTTTTTGTTTTCCTTTTTTACACCATTTAAATTTGACATACTTTGACATGCTATCCAAATGTGCTTAAGCTTAATGTCACAAACTGACGGTGGGACATTCTCTTACAGGATCTTTGTCCTATGATGCTTGGTTCTACCAACAAAGTTGACCAGGTGCTAAACAAGAAAAGGAACCTTAGAACCCGCTCAGGTCACTGAACAGAAGAATTCTGTATATTTTTTCCACATCTAATACAGTGGACCCCTGCATATTTTCGGATAGATTTTTCTGTAAAACATAATTCCAAATCATTTGCAGAAATGTTGTCCTACCTATTCACAGATTTGTATGTTCAGTTAACATGTATAAGAACACTTTGGTGTGGAGCAGGTGACAAAAAGGGTGAAAAACACTTTTCAATCACAATTCTTTTTTAAAAAGGATTGTGGGGAAAAATGGAATGAAATAAGCCTAAAACTGTTAAAACATTCCGTTTAAACTTTAAGATCGTTAAAACTGGAACATTTAATTTATTTAGAAATAAAACCTCGGCATATTGGGAAGAATGAGTTTCACGTGAGCCTGGTATCTTCTCCCCTGCTGCTTTATCTGATTGGTCAGCTATCCTCAGGCTGTGTGTCAAATAGGAAATATCTGCAGGTAGTTGACATGTCCAGACAAACACCTTTTATTGGAAGATTACTACCTCCTCTAGGGTCAGCTGACCTCACCTGGGACTTGAAGAAACACCTGGGGCATGTAGTTAAGCTCATGTTTTTTGGATTGAGATTAGTTGTGTGGCTGACTGTGTCAAAGAGAAAACATGTGGATGTTTGAAGACTGTGTTAAAGGGCAATAAATAAGACAGTGTGAGAGTCTATATACATTTTCTCATGTTAATTAATTAATCTCTCTTTCCTGGTTTTTCTCTTTGCCAATTAATTTTTTATTCAAACATTTTTCTCTTGAATTTATATTTCCAGCTAAATTCCTAATCCACCTGCAGAATCATTCACAGGACACAAAAAGAGAAGGTTTGAGGATTTTTATTTAGTAGAAAGTGATGGAGCGAAGGAAAACTATTGAGATAAATCTTACTATGAGAAGAATGAGTAAAGATGGCTCACTGTTTTGAAGGATTTTGAAGCTAAATTGTGGAAGGAGATGCAATCAGAGCAGAGCTGACAGATTTCGGAGATCCAGGTGATGATTGGACAGAGTTTTAGAGAGCAGGCGAAAAGGAATGAGCTGGAGCCTAAAGAGCTCCAGTGGATGAATGCGGAGCTGGGAATAATCCAGAAAAGGTCTGACATGGAGCGACCTGATTGAAGGATTGGGGTTTTAGTGTGGAAACCCCACAAAACTTTAACTGACAAGCCACAGAACATAAGGAGTCTGAGTCATGTATTGGTAAGTAAGCTAACGAAACTTACTGCTTCGAGAAGGAAAGCAAAACTACTCAGAGGAATATGAAGTCTTGACTCTACCAATAAAGCAAGACAGGCTGATCATGAGGTGAAAACTAGTTTTCCAACAGTGGCAGACTCCAATGAGGAGATTGCAGGCAGGTCAGTGACGCCCTCCAGCGGAAATCCTCTGTTCAGGAGAAGAGCTCACCCATACATACCAATTTACTCCACATGCCAGGTTCATGACATCAACCAGTGTTTTTCTCATCAGATCGGCCCACCTTTTAACTTCTTCCATCTCTCCATTCTAATTTTCTAATCCATGATTCGAAAGTTGAAGTTTGGTATCTTTATAGGAGCTGCAGAGCTACATAACTGGCTGAAAAAATCTTTCCAAGATTGTGTAATCCTTAAATCTGGCTTTTCCGGAAAACTGTTGCGTAAAAAAGCAATTAGAAACGTGTTTAAAGCTAGCTACAAGTCATGCAGGGGACACAAAAAACAATGAGGGAGTGCACTGGCTGAATACTCAGTGTATTTAGAGATACTGTAGAAGCTGTCCAGAGAACAGTTTCTCAAAAAACAATAAAAGGCAAGATTGTATATTTACATATACGCATATGCATATGCTTCTGTCTGAACTATCTTAATTAATTTTGCAAAGAATGTGGAAAATTCAGCCTTTAGATGTATAAAGCAGAGATGCATAATAATTATACCTGTAACTAGAACATAACATTTTTATTTACTCAACTTATATTAGTGTAATGGCCTAGAGAGGCCAAATAGAAGGCCCTTCCACAATTTCTCGGATTTCCCCCCCAAACAAAACAAAAAAATTGACAAAATGTGTATATGTCAAGGCAAACGAACCTCTGTCGCTTTTTAATTTTTGCTTTACACATCCTTACTCTGCTTTCAGTAAATTTAAAGGATCCAGCAAACACTTCTTCTTCATCAACTATCCTACAAATACTGTACCTGTCGTTGAGCTCTCTGTGCCATGCATATTAAATTAGACCAAAAATGGACATTTCAACGGGCAAATACAATATTTAGGAGAATAGTCATAAAAAAGGCCATTATACTATAACAGAGGGGGGGAGGGAGACAGAAGTAGATTAAGCAGACAAAGGTCACATGACAAGTTGTGAAAACTGCCAAGTGATCCAGTTTTGTAATCCTCCTCCTCAACCATATGGTTCAAGTATAATGAATTCTGACACACATTGGTTTGTGGGTTGAACTTAGTGAACGAAATTTAAGTCATGTTTTTTTTTTCTATAGCACATTTAATACAATAGTTGACCAAAGTACTGCACAGGTAAAAATAATGAGTGCATAAACTGTAAAAAAAATAAATAGAGGTAAAATAAAAATGATTTTACAAAAGAACTAGGTCAACTCAAAGCTGAAAAAAAAATGTTAAACTACAACTATAAACCTCAAAATGGTCCGTAGTTTTTGTAGCTTCGTAGCTCCCTTCACTTCCACTCTGATTGTACTTTAGCCCCAATCTGGGAGACTCCATTAACTGTTGGTTTGTGGACCTTTTAAAGCTTTGGGTGCAGTGTAAAGGCACCGCAGTACGGACAGATATGTAACGGTATCAAACACTCTTAAAAACAAACAATAAAATCTGAGACTAGAACTAGATTTTGAAATGAACATGAAGCCAGTGCAGCGAGGCCAGCAATGGTCCAATACTGTATGGCTGTGGTTTTTAGTTCGTGTCTAAAGGCATGCAGCAGCAACTTTTTTACAGTTTGTAGCCACTTAACAGACAGACTAGCATAAAGAGTGTTACAAAAATCCAGCAGCAGTGTAATAAAAACATGAATTGCTTCTTCAAAGTCTGTGATTAGAATTTATGAATTCATTCTACTAAGGAATTTTGAATGGAAAAAACTCTTCTTTCCCACCAAGTTGATCTGTTTGTCTAATTTAGAGCTCTTACAACTGAAGATGAATCCTTACAAAGAAATGTGACAGAATCTAAGGATCCAGTATTATTGTGGAACGATAAACCCCCCCTGATTATCCAATATATTTAATTCTAGCTTTTCCATCCATATTGTCCCTTATAAAATGTATAAAATATACAAGGAAAATGTGATTTTTTTTTTTTTGTTGTTGCTTGGACTACCAGGTATATTTGAAGGTTGTTGGTTACACCATTGAAATCAACGTCATGCTTTCTAAAAACGGATCCCAACAGAAGAATATACAGAGGAAAAAAAAAAGAGGTTGCCTAGAATGGAGCCTTGAGACACCCCAAAGATAAATCAGACAAATAATCTTTCTAAATAACCTCAGTCACTTACTGTACTTGTAACAGGACTAAAGACGAAATAAAGATACCGTGATCTACTCCACTGAAGGCAGGCATCCCATGTAACATTTTTCAAACATAAACGTAAAAGACGGTGTTTCCTTAATTCCTACTCTGTTTAACAGCAGACTAAATGTCAATTGACACAGTCAACCATTGTTCAGTAATTTCTTTGGACATTTTTTTAAACAGCAAGCGATGAGTCCATTTTATCAGTTTAAATAGAGTTAAAGATTAAGGGTGGTCCACGCTGCGATTTCTGGGAATAAGTTGGAAGAAAAAAAAAAGCATTTTTCAACTGACTCATTGTAAACCTAATGTTTAGACCAAGGAGCAGAGCAGCATTACTATAAACAGTACAACATAGGAGCATATCTATTCTGAAAATGCTGTCTGAAATATTCATGTTTATTCAGTTTTAGTTTTTTGTAAATCAGTTTCTCTCATTGTTTTGGACATGGGTGAACACCATTTAGCAAACAACATCTCTGCTAGCTGTCATATTTATTCACAAACATGACTTTTGTGAATTTTTATGTAGCCATTTGCGCATTATGCACGTTAAGTATCCGCTTTTATGGTCACACTTCGCCCTTCAGCAGTTTTCCATTCCATTGAGTACTGCTGCTGAGCTCCAATGACCTGCTCTCAGCAGACTTGTGTGGGTATGTGCATATTTGTATGTCATCATCCACTGTGTAACATTCTACAACACAAGCACATTCCATTAAGTTCACTGCCTGAGTGATGTAGGAACTGAATTTATATTTATAGAGCCAACACAATCTCACACATGAGCTGATGTTCTATTAAGGCTAAAGTCAGTCACATGTGCATACTTTAAACCTTAAGCAGAGGTTAGATGAGCAGATATTAACTGATTATTAAGCGAAAGCTTAATAAAGCTTATCATATCTGCCTGTATATATATATATATATATATATATATATATATATATATATATATATATATATATATTTCTACTTTTTCCCCCCCAAATTTTTTTCATGTTTCAACCCCAAATGCTGGTGTTTTTAACACCGACTTCAGCATGACTGTAAAGTGTATGGACAATAATCCACATTTCACTATTTCACTTACAAATAAAAATCCAAAAAGTTTTGTCTCTATCTGCATTTAGCCCCCTCTTGGATACCCCTGAATAAAATGCACTCCAACAAAAGTCGTATAGAATCCACCAAAGTAGAAAAATGATTGCACACGTTTGTAATGGAATCTTAGTTTACATTTTGGACATACATATGGAAGTACCGTATGTGGCAGAAAGCTAAAACTGCACACCATTGTGATTCAGGATGGAAGCTGATAATTGCATAAATAATAAATTGAGCTAAATACAGGGCAATCCTGGACAAAAAACTATTAGAGGATGCAAAAAACTTCAGACTGGTGCTGAACATCATGTACGCTTCCAGTACGACAGTAATATTTATGTCCTGAAATAGGCAATCAAAATCCAACAGTAAGTACTTGAAAATTCCAATGAAATACATTGAAGCTTATGGTTTTAACAAGACTAGATATGAAAAAGCTCCTACTTTTATGAACCACTGCATGACTCTCATCCTCTGTAGCAACATAAACATTTTTAGGCAGTGAGATCCTTGTACACAGTTATATTGTAAAGCTAAGGGTAGAAGTCTTGCTCTCAGTGATTGATTTTGCATTTTGTATGTATAAACGAATTCATCGTACTGTGAAAAGCCAGAATTTATCTTTTTTTTTTTTTGCACCAATTATGAAATGCATTTTAATGTCATTCATTCAGATATGAACTTTTGATGTGGTTTATATCATTGTCCTGCATTTTTTCCGGGCGTGGTGTGGGTTGGTGGTGGGGGGGTTCTGTTCTCTTGCGTTAGTTTTTTAAGAAGTCTATCAACTATCAGTCTGAGAAAAACACTTTTAGTACAGTATGAAATCATGAAATCAATCAATCATATGAAATCAACCCCCCCATATATATATATATATATATATATATATATATATATATATATTATATATATATATATATGGCACTTTTATTTTCTGTTGTTGAAATAGAGTTTTTGGTGAAGGAAAATGTCAAAGTAATATCATTGTGAATACCAGGATGCAGGAAATTATATTGTGTTGCATAGTTCTTGGTTTAGCACATTCCAATAAAAGGTGTTTGGTCATAATGTTAAGGTGAATAGGTGTACAGGCTCAGACTATTAAGATGCCTTCTAGGCACTGTTTCCACAAGTTCAGGCTCATCCTGTATGAAAACCTAAAAAAAAAAAAAAAAAAGCAAGCATACAATTGTGCTTAGAAGCTGAGCATTAAATCTCATGTATATTAAGCTGCCAACTACTGTGATCTTTCTAAATTTGGCTTTAAAATGTATCCTCTTTCAAACTTTATCCTCCCTCTTTTAATGACAGGTCAAATGAAAAACCACGAGAAAGAGAGAAAGCAGAACAAGTGAGACTTTTGAAGCACCCCTTTCATTATGGTGAGCCACTACGCCCTCCAGCCTCATCACCTGGACTCACCATGAATGTTGAAATTCTTTTGCTATGCTGACATCAACATCACAGGGAATATTTATAGGGCGATGACAAGTGGAACAAGATACAGGTGACACAATATAGCATGACAGTAAAAAGTAACTTGAATAAATAAAAAGGGAAACTTTCAGAATTGCTTTAATTGAGCAACTTTGAAGGGGTTTTCAGCATGAAAGACCAATTTAAGGTCTTTCTCATGTAGTAACTGCATCCACCCAAAAAATAGTTGTCTTTAGGACCTATTGGGGCTTCTAATTGGTACATTTACTGATCAGAAACTAATCCGATTTTTTTTTTTGTCACCACCCTGTATGAAAACAATCTTTTAATTTCTACAAATTCTTTTAGCTAAGACTTGCGGAGTAAATTTAATGCCTGCTCCGCTGTAGCTCATCCTCCTGAAAGAGTATTGATACATTGCTGTAACCCCAGCTTTCATCTGTTGCCATGACAGCTATTTTCTCACTTAGTCAAAAAAGATTTAAGGTTGATATAATCAAAGTACATGTAAAGATTTTCTGTAATCAGCAGACCCTCCTTGTGCTGGTTACACATTTCTCAGCCTTGTTTCCCCCCCCCCATTCTATGTCAAACTGTGGCATATGCTGCGTTTAAGCGCCTCAGATCTAAGAGGGCACATGTGTTTCTACGTATGTTTAAACTGCTAAAACCATTGGCACAGAGGAAAACTGTTGCAGCTGACAACAGTGGGCACTCTGCCAAGTTTTTATGCTTTATGAATGTGGAAAACAACTAAAACAGCCTCAAGCCACAGAGAGGTTGCCCATGTCCCCTGTGCGAAACCCAAACATGCCAGCACTGACGGCATTAAATAAAAACGGATACCAGCATCAAATCTGTCTGACACCCGTCTCATGCTGTCAGACTGTCAACAACTGCATTAACGCCACACAAAAGGAAGCAGGAAGCTAATGAAATGGCAGCATGGGAAAACAAGCCTCAGAGGCAGATTTCACACTACAGCAGGAGGTGATGAGTCCCAATTTGGAAAATATAACAGTGAAGTGTCCAAAAGACGCCGATCAAAGCTACTATTTTAGAATGAGCCAATAAGACTATAAAAAATGTACCAAATATTCTACAAAATTTGGTTTAAAGGATAGCTTCAGCTCAAAGCTAGAGTTCAACATAATTTGGGATAATTTGGGAAAAAAAGATGGGTTAGACTGAGGCATTAATGAGGATCAAAAATATAAAAAGACTTTATTAGATAGCTATGAGAATAGAAACATGTTCTCTTGTGTTTTGCCTAATAATCTGAGCGAAATAAGCCATTTCAAAGTAGCACCTAATCTGACTGGAAAAGAAATCATGCATAGTTTTTATACTTGTTTAAAATTCTTTTTTTAAATAAAGATGAAATGTGTGGCAAACATTTCTAATTTAGTCCTTTTTTAAAATAAAATCCAGTCCAAGCAATTTCATTTAGGTGCAGAGATTTGTTAGAGGCCATAAGTGTAAAAAGGGCATCATCAAGACCAAGGAGTAAAGCAAACAGGTCAGGGATAAAATTGAGAAGAAATGAAACAAAAGTTGAACTCTTTTTGGAGGTGTGCATCCTGTTATATCTTGCATAAATATGATGGCATTTCACAAATAGAGCATCATACTGACAGTGGTAAAGGCAAGGCAAGTTTATTTGTAGAGCACAATTCATACACAAGGCAATTCAAATTGCTTCACATTTGCATAAATTAAGAAAACAGATCAACAGAAAAAAAACTTAATAATTAATTATAATAATTAAAAATAATTAATTACAATAAAAAGCAAGAGTTCAGATAAAAAACACATTTTGCAATTGATTGAACCACAAATTCTGTTCTCTATCTTAAAGTGTTTAGTAGGACAGCCTATCTGTATGTATGTAACTGGGAAACGCATTGAGCTCACTTGATGACCTGTTGATTATGTCCAACAGCTCCAAAACGCTGTTGATTTCTAATAATACCTATTCCCAAAAACTTGGTAGGCCTTATAAAAATGTTTTCTAGGTAAATCTGAGAAACATTATATAAGTAGTGCATAGGTTTAAATGTAATTACCTGTTCTTTTTTTGGATTTCTGCTGATAAAGCTCTTTAGTGGGATTAGTTGTATGTAGAGATGTATCCTTATACTGGAGGCCATTTTTGCACAAACTCTTTGATCTGATTTAGTCAGAGTTGTCTTGATTGATGTGCCCTCGTGAACTTTCAAACATGTGGCCAGGTTCAGCAGCAGGGCAGTAATAAAAAAACACTGGCGGCCCTCGAGCTGGACAAATTTAAAACACCTTTTCCATACCTTGTCATGCCATCTCTCTCTCAGACTTACTTGCTGTTCATGTCTGGGACTGAATATGGTAGGTTGGTCTGCTCTGCTGCATTCCTCAGGAAAATTTTGGATAACTTCTTGGAGGTTTATAGGAGAAGGTGTAACGTCCCACTTTATTTTGAACAACAATGAGCTTTTTAATTGCTTCTCACCATTATTATTGTTTTGAATAAACAACACATTAAAGGGGAAATGGTTTTTTTTTCAACATGGACCTTATTTTTAGCAAATATTACGTTCACTTACTCACCAGGACAAATTTGGTGCTTCAGGAGAAGTTTATATCCAGTCACAATCAACGTATATCCATATAATGTGAGTCAATCTGAGCAGGAGATTTTTCGCCCTAAACCCCTTAATTTAACCATGTTTTGCTGTGAATAGTTGGTAAGGTTCTCCTGTGAGTTTGGAACATCTTGGAAGTGCTAAGGTGCTTCTAGGTTTTTTACAGGCTTTTAATGAAACCGATTCCAAATTACACTAACCTAGGATTTCAATGATGTCGCAGCCACCCGCCATTGCAGCTCTAGTCTTGTTGTTGATGTGTTGATGTCTGCAGTAGGAAGTTCTTTCTAACCCAGTAGTTCCCAAAGTTTGGGTCGGGAACCCACTTGGGGTCACGTGCATGTAACTTTGGGGTCATGACGTTGTCTTCAGAAATGAAACCTAAATACAAAACACGATGATGAGAAAGAAGTTGCATTGTAGAAATGTTCTAAAAGGTAAAAAAAAAAACAAGGTTAAAAAATAAACTAAAGCTAAATATAGACCAGTACATTGGCTGTTAATGTTGGTTATGTTGTCGTTGTAACACTTATTACCTGACTTGGTACAATGTTTGTATAATAAACCAAAAGTCTGGCTCATGACCATGTACTTTGTTATAATGTGGGTCACAAGGTGGAAACTTTGGGAACCACTGGTCTAACCGACTGCCCTAGAGCAGAGTGAAGCCCTCAGATTATTACCAGAATGGAGCAAGGCAGTGACGTAACTGAAATTGTACGATAGTGTAGTTGTATTATAGCCTATGAATCAACCCGGAAAAGAAAAGATATGCACTTCCAAGGCTATCTGAACTCCGATGGGAGTCATGCTAATGATTAATAACAATACATGGTTAAAAGAAGGAGTTTAAGGGAAGATAATGCCTTATTACAGGCGACAAATATTCTGCCCCGATTGACTCCCGTTATATGGATGTACGCCAAAGGACTCCAATTGGCTACAAACTTGTTCGGGTGAGTAAATGAATGTAAGGTCCAGGTTGAAAAACAACGAACTTCACCTTAAAATCTAGATTTTCAGTCAAGATATTGGTGACTTCAAAAGTTTCCAGTTTCACTTTTGTAAAATACATGTTTTATCTTGTGGTCTTTTTCCCTATCTATCCCTATCTGTCTATAATTGTCCCCAGCTGTCCTGAGCTTCCCTGATTGCCTCCCTGTACATTTACACACCTCTGCGTCTCCATTTCTTTGTCAGTTTGTCGTCATGTCTCCCATGTCTTGTCAGCGGACTCTAAATCCAGCTTGATGATTATTAAAATTAGTTTTATGACATAATACACCTCTCTGCATTTGGGTCCTACTTCAAGTCATGGCAATTTATCATTTCATTAGCCAAGAGTGCATGTGTTGTTTGTTGTTGGAGCATTAAGTAAAAAAAAACCTGACTTAAAGCTTTTTCTTAACTCAAAACTATAACCCCAACACTTTTAAGATGGACTAGAGAACATTGCCTCCATTATGTCAGCTCAGTTCATCTTAATTAGGGATGCAACAACATACATTTTTTTTAAACCAATAAGATAAAGATATTTGAATCGGAGTACTTTCCGATACAGAGTACCAGTGCAGATACTTTTACCACTGAAAAAAGGTAGATAAAAACATATATTGTTGACATAAAAAAAAGATATTAAGTCAATTGAGCGTCATACAGGTTTCCCATGGCTTACTTGCATGTGGGAGTGGGTGCCTTATTGATGTGCACACTAAAATCAATATAAAAAAAAATATGGTAGACGTTTTTGGGTGGAAAGAGCAGTTCTTATTTTTTGGGTGGGAGATCGTCTGGACAGCATTTGAGATAAAAATCCTACATCTTTAGAATGCTAAGACATTAACTAGATTACTCTATGCAGAACAGCCACTCTTAGGCAAAATGTAAAATTTAAGACCCCTTTTTTGCACTTACAAAACCAAAAAGACTTCAGTCTTTTGATTATTTCTAAGAATTACAACCCACTTAACAAAAGGAGTGAAAACATGGCCAAATCAGAAATTAACTATTCTGCAGTGAATCTTGACCCAGGTTCCCTTTTATACATAAAACATGTACCGTATTGTCTCTTTTGCTTTGTGCTTCCTGAATTTTCTTATCAGCCAGTCTCACCTTCTGATTGTGTGTGCAGATTTACAACATGTCAGCACTGACCGCTGGAGTAGTCCTATTAAACTAGTCACCACATTCCTCAAGTCTATCATTAAAGATGACCCAGTGCCCCTAACACTTAGAAAAAACACACACACAAAAAAACAATCACAGGCAACAACGGCTTGTAAAACATGACAGATTTATTCTCTTCCTCCTTTTTACTCTTTTGGGGAGCCATTTGCTCTGTAATAAGCCTGTGAATATTCTCATTCATCCAGGTCATGGTTATCTCAAGGAAATTTCAATCAAACGCAAATTTTCTTGAGACATTTGCTCTGCAAGCTACTTTTCTACATGACCATATAAATGTTAAATATATAATATAAACACTAGATGTAGACTTTGATTACACTTGAGATAAAATCATATGCAAAGATGGGCTATGTGATTTAGTTTTTTTAAAGCCCATTATAGATTGATCCTTTGCTTTTACATACAATGCCTACTTTCTTCATTTAACTGAAATGAAAGGTAAAAAAAAGTAGCCTGGGGTTCTGAAATCTTGGTTGCCTGTGCCAACATGTTAGCCATTCATTCAAGTGAGTTTTCTCAACAGGTTTTGATTGACAATTTTCCCAAATAATGTTTTTTGTACCTATATGTTTAAGCTTTGGTTGTTTTTGGTTTTTTTGCATATACACTTTTTATGATGGAACATGTTCTTTCTAGATAATCCATAAATTCAACTACTTTCCTGCAGTATCTATAAGTCTCCAAGCCTTGACTGTCATTTGAGCTATCTTGGATCGGACAGGTTGCTGCAGCTTTACCCCCACCCCCTTTTTTTAAACAAACTTTTCTTCAGTGAAACTCATTCATTTACTCTAGCACACCTATCATATGTCACTTAGACAGACATACCCCTTCGTTCTCTTTTACTTGATTATCTGTATAGCAAATAATTCTGTCTTGGATACATTTTATCCTCATGGTTCTTTTACCCTTAAGAGATTGTCTGAACTGAAAGGATAATGTCTTCATTGGTAAGTGAAAAAGCATGAATCCATTTTATGGTTATATTTAAAACCCATTACTTTAACTGCACTTTAATATGCTATTTCACAGAGTTGTTATAAATTTCAACAGCATAATAGCCTTGCAGACTGAATTAATGCCAGGATTTCTGATTCTGAGGATCTTCTGCTGCTGTTTGAAGAGAAATTTGTCAAAGCAGAGTAATATGCTCCTTCCTTGCTTCTCGTTGTGGATTAAAAATAAATCAATCAATCAATACAAATTAAGAGAATTGTTTTTAAGAAAACATGCACCTATCTCCTGTTAAGGGTTGTTACTCTGCAAGTGTATTTGCTTTTGGAATTGCATCTACTCACTCAAATTCAGCAGAGGCTTAAAAGAAAAGGTGAATTATGCAGTCATGTCAACTCTAGGGTAACATGAATAACAAGAACACACCAAGTTGATGGTGAGAGCAATGTCTGAAAAGGAAACTATATATTGGGTAAATGACGGTTGGTTAAATGCAAATTTAAATTTGTTACATTGACGAGACTCTGCAACTTGTACGATTTGGATCCAAGTGTGTCTGTATTTGTTAGTATGTGAACCAGTTGTTGATCTGATGTGTTACACAGAAGACATCTGCCAATGTATGCAGTAACTGCAGAGGTGTGTGTGAGGGCACGAATGCGTGCGCGTGTCCCTTCACTGTCACCAGTTTCCCACCTACGGGGATAATCCATCCTGTGAAGTGGTGAGGTGGAAAATGCCATTATGTAGAAAAAGCTGACAAGCAGTTAGACTTGCAGGCATATGAAGTGTGTATATGTGAGTGTGGGTAAAAAAAAAATGAGATGGGAAATAAAAAAAGAAGGGCTGGGAATAAAGGCCAGGGGTGGTAAAGCTCATTTTGTAACATTACTTAATCCAGCTGGAGAAGAGAACCAAAAGCCGCAGACACAATACATGCACTTGCTTCCTGGCAAAGGGTAGAAAAATCCTTGTGGTACCAGCATGGTATGAGAACAGGAGGCAGTCACTGGGGATCACTGAGGTCTCTATTTGACTTATGACTATAGACATTAAAGGGATGTCTTGAGGCTTTGTTGTTATGATCAGTGATGATGTCTGACATCCATGTTGGTCATAAATTAGGTATTTAGAGCAAAACACTTAAGTTACTGCTAAACTGAAGACAAGGCATGTGGTAGAATATTGATCTATACTGAATCATTCACCATAACACAACCCTTCTAATGCCCAATCACCTTTATTTGTTATGACCAGTCTGCAAAATGAATTTGTTCCAAAATGTTATCACTTGCAAACATGCTAACATTCATTTAAGAGGATACGCATTGTTTGGTGTATACTTGATGAGTATGTTATATTTCCTATAAGTAGTAATACACATGAAAACACAATATACTAAATGCTATTTAGTAAAATTAGGGATGTACCAATACAGATACTCATATTGGGTATCAGGGCCGATATCAGTTAAAGTTAACAGATACCTTGAACCGATACTTAAAATATGGAAACTGGAATAATATCACATAATTTTTTTTTTCACTAATTGGTTGTAACAAGCAGAGAAGAAAGTAAAACCTGTTTACCAATTGATTGCATTTTGGTGTGTAGTAGAAGTATCGGCATTAGTATTAGTATCGGCAAGTACTCTTATCCAAGTATTGGTATCTTATTAGTTTGAACAAAAGGGTATTGTTGCATCCCTAAATAAAAGTTTTATTAACTTATTAAATTTTTATGAATACATTGTTATTAAATAAGTATTTGACCAACCATCTGCAGCCATAATCCATGGACTCTTCAAGGAATACTGTTGACAAGTTTTAGGTTAATGGGAATACTTGACTATTCTTCCATAAGAGTAGTTATAAAGTCAAACATGGATTATATGACAATTTCTACTCTGGATATTGTAGCAAATACACATCGCAGTAGAGGTAACTACCCTATGCAGGCCAGTTCCTCCAAAACAATCCAGGTCATTGTGGATTTGGTTTTATGCATAGGTGTAGTCATATTGGACAATAAGGACTTTGATTGTTCTGTTGCATGCGCCAGCCTGCCTGCCCGATGCAAGGCCCACTAGCGAGAGAGAAGAAATGATTTAAACTGTCATGTTCATTACCGTCATATTGTTAATTTATATTATGCTAGATTATCTGTGTAATCTTTTTTAAGAATTTGTCAGTAATAAATTTATTTTGAACCGTGATGAGCAAAGCCCGACATGCTTTTTAGAGGTGGTAAATGTAGGCGCAATCAGTTTTATCTTTGATAATTCCACTGTGCATCAGGGTTAAAATAGTTTTTAAATTTTCATTAGTTTTAGTTTTTATTTAGTTTTAAGATCTCAATTTCTATTTAGTTTTTGTTAGTTTTTACCATTTGTTAGGTAGTTTAGTTTTAGTAGTTTTTTGAAAATGCATAGTTTCAGTTTAGTTTTTATTGGTTTTAGTCTTTTCGTTAAACAAGTTGTGTACCGGGGCAAGACAAAAAAAATAAAAAAGAAATGTATATGAAAAAATGTATCACAAAATATCAGAAAATGATTATGCTTTTTTTTTTATTTGACATGGGCCAGATTAACAGCCATACAGATCAGGCAAGTATAAAGATAAATGGTAGAGTAACGTTGAAAGTTTTTTAAACACAATAACAGCACCTGTGCATTAAAAAGCCCAACAATTAAAGCAGGTGCTACAGTTCTATAAAAACACTGAGTGGCGACATAACAAAACAAAAGCCAAGCCATTTTAAGTACTATGAAGCTTTTGAATCATTTTGCAAATTTGCGCTTTCTCTCAACCTTTGCTGAAATGACGCTATGCGGACCACAGCAACACAGACCCCATGTTGGGATAATGCAGTACAGCCAGCAAAAACAAACAACCACCAGAAAGTAGAGAAGGATTGTTTTTCCACCAACACAGCGGATACTCGCACAACCAACACCAGCTACACAGCTCCGGTGTAATACAGGCTCCCATTGCTATTGCTTGCAGTCGCAGTGTTAGCTTGCTTGTTAGCCGCCGGAGCTCACCTGTTATGAAGTTTTTGCTGTGGACTGTTTAATCATCGTTTCAATCGCTTCTTCTGATAGCTTGCAATCCAAAGACGTCTTTTATTTCCTTGAAATGGAGCGAGTTGATGGGATTGCATCCAACTTTCTTTTTCTGTTGTTTTTATCAAAGCGATTTGTGCAACCAAAAAGGCACAACACAAATGATCGCACCTGTTTTTGGTGTCAACGCGGCAGGGAGCGACACAGAAATAGTTATTCTAGATATTATGACACACATTATGAAACGAAAACGAAGCACATTTTCTCAGTAAATTAAATTCGTTTTAGTTAGTTTTGTAAACACTCATTACAGTTTCAGTTCGTTTTGGTTTAGTTTCAAATTCTCGTTTTTATTTCAGTCAACAGTTGCTTCTAGTTTTCATTATTTTGTTTGTTTTCGTTAATGATAATAACACTGCTGCGCGTGCAATGCCTACTTATTGGCATGTTCACCTCCCAATATTTTGTGCCTTCTGAAAGAAATACCTATATTGCATATTCATCAAGGGCGAAAGTGCTCAATTTTGCTGCGCAGTCCTCCCTGCATCTGCTTAGTAAATCACCTGTTGCATTTTTTTGCTCCCACTGTGAGGTTTGCACATGTTTTAACAAGCACAAACCTTTAATAAGTCACCCCCTATGGATTATTCCTCTGTGCAATTCATCTGTCATTCAGTTTCACAGCGAGTCCTGATAATCGCATGTGAGAAGTCCTGCTTAGGTTCTTTAAAATGTGAGATGAGATTCACATTTATTTGAAGGAAGACGGGACCAATCTTGGTCATTTTTTAATGAAACATACATATATTGATGTATTTCTGAAAGCAATTTTCAATGAACAAATAATTCAGAGCCCAAACACACATCTCCACCTGGCAGATACAGAGATATCAAAGCAGGATCACAACAGATACTGAAAAGTTGTGATGATTGAAGTCAAAACAACCTTTACAGTTGTTTTTTCTGCTCTCTGACTTTGTTTTAAACCAATTGTGCGCAGAAAGGCATTAAATATGTATTGAAAGCAATGCTATATATAATCATCAAAAAGTAATAATTATACAGGGGTGCATGAACATTTTCTAATAAACCAAAAGGGAGCACAGCAGAAATATTTTGGTAAGCACTGGTGTAACTAGAGCAATAGCTGTGCCTGCATTCTTAGGACAAAGAAAACGTACTCTGTGCATTGTGGACATTCTTTGTCGGTGATTCTTTTTTATTAATTTATGTACAGGATGTCAAAGCGGAATTTTAAAGTGGAGACTTTTTTGTTGAATACTCTCAGAATTACATCTTTGTTTTTTGTTGATTTAGTTATTCTGCATTTTCAAGCCATGGCTATTGTTTGTAGCTAAGTATGAAGCAACCAGGATACAAGTCAGTTCCTCCATCTCAGAGGACACTGTTCCGAATAGGAATAGTTGACTACGTTCAACCCCAGTCTTTGCCTGAATTGAAATATTGTAATCTCTATTTTGCAAAATTGAAAGATTATAATATTCGGCACTATGGACGGTGCTCCATTCTGAGTTATACTAAAAAGCGAAGCTCTCAATGTACTGGTATCTCTGTGTTTGACAGAGATGAAGAATGACAGAATAAGCATCAAAACTTAGCTTCATCTGTAGGGTGACTGGGTTAATTCTTAAAGATGAGGACTGTTGTTAGAAGCTCAAAGTAGAGTACCTAATCTTTTGAATTAGGAGTAGTTGGTAGAAGTGATTCAAGCATTTCTAAGAGGTTTACTTGACGTGTTTCACTAGGGGAGCCCAGAGTAGACTGTATCTGTGTTTCCACTGGACAAGTTCCAGGACACATTTGAAAGGGGAGGTGACAGGGAAAATTTGCTAGCTTTGCTCTCTTAGCTGTTGTGTCTCCACACAAAATTTAAGCCTTAAGGAATTTTCAAAGACATCAGACAATTTTGGCAGTGAGTGACATCACCAATCAGAGCAAAAGGGTGACCACAGCAGCAGAGAATAATAAGAGATCAACAATGGAAGAAGCAAGGAGGGTCGCAACGTTTTGTTTGCCATGTTATACACTGCTTCCAAAGCAATTTTTCTAATTTAACAAATACCGGTTGTTTGGGGATGTCTGCTGATAAAATTTCCCCCCTGTTACAACCAATCAGAATGAGGTAATCACAAGTCCCACCCAGAGACTCTAATGAAACATTTGGGATCATATACCCCATGGGAGAGACTTGTTTGGATCTTGAAATAGCCTGAAAACAGTCATAGAGAGAAGAAATAAAAAATGGAAAAGGGGGGGGGGGACTTATTAAAGATGCAGCTTCTCCAGAACAAGGCTGCTTGCTTAGTCCATATTCTACTGATATTGTTTAAATGCACCACACTTTCTCATGGCATCTATTAAATGTGAAGTTGCAGTAAAAACCTACTCATATTCATCATATATATATATAAATATATATAGTGTATGTATTTTACCAGGTAAACCAGAATAATTTTATAAAGAGCTTATTTACTCTGATCAGATACACAGCTATTGTACTAAATCTGCTTGTGATACTAACTCAGTAGTACTACGTGCTAACAAAACTTCCTGTAAAATCTGTTGTCAACAGAGCATTTCAGGAACGGAATAAATTATCTAAATTCGTTAGAGAACTAAAGAGCATGTATCCTTTAAAAAAATTATTAAAATCTTATTTAAGTTTGGATCTGCCGGAATTTTTTTAGGTATGTTATTGATGGTTGGAAATTGTAGAAGTTAATTACATCCAACTTTTGTATATAATCGGAAAAATATGGATTTTCAAATTAATTTAAAAAATAAAATAAAAAAAGCCGGTATAATGATGCGTCTTTGGGAAAGAAGGGTAAAAACTGAAATAACTGTCAGGTTTATGGACACTGGAGTGTTAATTACTATTGGGTTAGAATGTATGTGAATTATATTTTTAATTTGTCAATAACAAACTAATGTTGAATTGTGGTGGCATAAAATTAAGACATGCTTTTCAGAGGTAGCTAAAAGAGGTGATAGAACAGCTGGCCCAAAGATTTTTAAGTATGATAAATTACACTGTGCGTGGGATGCCTACTTGTTTCAGTGGTCATCACTGTTCCTGCCGAGTAAATCACCTGCTGCTTGTTTTTGCGCCCGTGAGAGGTTTGCACCCATTTTAGCAAGTGCACACTTTTGATAAATCAGGCCCTAGGTCTGTTAAAATGACCCAGAAGTTGAAGATCCAAATCTGGAAACTGATCTCATGAATAGCTGCTGGCCTGAAAACATTCCCCAGACTATGAAGAAAAGTTTCTCTCCTGTTTTCTCCACAATCCAATCTAGATAACAATGCCATATAGATTACTGAATAGAGATAGTTCCCCATCCTTCAGTTTTGTTGGAAGGTAAACGGAACGATTATGATCACATGCCTTAATCTGTGCTGATGGAATTGCTGCTTTTTGCTGAAAACACTTTCTTCAAAAATAATTAAATACAATTATTTTTTTAGATTTTATGCTAAGCTCTCAATTTTGGTATCCACAGCTTAAAAATTTTTTAATTCTGAATGCTAAACATACACTAATATACTTAAATACCTCATACCACATAATTGTTACACTTGTAGTTTTTTATTTTATTTAAGAAACTTCTGGCAGATAAAAAACACCTAAAATATTTTTCTTATACTCAAGCCAATCTATCACTGCTTGTGCTTGTTAGCTACCTTCCTGAACACAGCCTCATACTTATTTCAAGCATGGAAACGGCACACAAAGTGTAATGCTCCTTCTGCTATTCATCGTGATACATAAGTTTGTCCTGCTTGCAGTACAATACAAAGGTAATGCATGCAGAGACAGATCTTAGATCTGCACTGGTATGTGAGAGGGAGAGTGAATTTTCTTGGCAGTCACATTAGAGTTCAAGCCCTGCCAGTTCTAACTTCCATCTGCTGGAGTTGTAAACTATTCAGCCTTCAGCCATTCTGGCTTACTCAGACCAGATGGTTAAATCACATGTAGGAATTTTCTGGAATTCAAATTGTTTCATATTTATCTTAGTCTTTATCCTTTAATCATATACATTAGCAGCTGAATATATACTGTATATAGTATATATATATATATATATATATATATATATATATATATATAGTGGCAGCTGAAGTGCTGTCAGAAGCAAGCTCATTAAGCTGGATTGGCTTGATAGATGGGTGTGGCTCTTTCAGGTTCATGAGAATTAAAATGACAATAATCATCGTGTTGTTGGGTGAAAGATGATCTCTTTTTGATGTCAACCATTTACACATGCTGGTCCAACTCTCACATGCACATGTTTGCAATGTATGTGGGGATTAGCAACCTAATGTAAGTCATAGCAGCACACAAATCATCCCTGCATCCGAATACCCCTACTATCCCTACTCCGTAGCAGGCGAAAAGAAGATAGCAAGCTATGTAGTAGATCTGAATCTCTAGTATGGATTGCCGTTGCAGGTATAACGTTCCCGGATGTGTACTACCGCCAAAGTGAAATCCAGTGCACGCTACGCTATCCCACAATACAGTGGAAGCTTCAAAATCATAGAAGAAGAGTGACGTCGGCTACTGAGGATGGGACCACAGGCAACGCAACGTAAACATTCCAGTAAAATTTCATGGGATCACTAAAAGCACTTTCAACAGAATTAAATTTTCCAATACAGAAATATTATTAAACACCAAACCATAAACCCAGAGTTAAGCTCCATCCAAGGTATATCCCTCACTGACAAAAGGTGTACAAACCAATTTATTACACATTGTTTTATTGATAAACTATTACCTTTTAAAATGAACAAAAACAATATAATTTACAAATTTGCAAAAAATTCAATTGACAAACTGATAAAACTATTTAAAACTTCAGATTTAACCTAAAGTAAAAGAAACACATTTTAAAATCCTAAATGAAGTTTATCCTTCTAAGCAACTGCTGAGAAAATGCTTTAACAATGGTAATTGTTAAAGCATTTTCATTAACATTAAAGCAATTGTTAGCTTTTGTAGAAACAATGTTGAAACAACAGATAATATATTCTTCAAATGCACAAAAAGACACAGATATTTTGGAACTTTTTTCAAGACTGGATAAAACCTCAAATTGAGATCCCACTCCCTATCTCAAGAGACGACGTCACCTTTGGGACTCGTCTTCGAAACAAGAACAAAGAACTCTGTTATAACCTACTTCTCTGTTTGGTAAAGTTTTTCATACATGAACAAAGGATTCTAAAATCACCCCCTAACTTCAAAGTATTTGTTTATGATTTCGATATGTATCAAAAATGCCTAAATTGATTTGGATTTGGATGCATGGCATTACTCTTGATCAGTTAAAGCTTATTCAGTTTGGTTTTTAATAGGACATTACTGCTGTGTGATATCTTGGCAGTGAACTGTAATGACTAAAGATTTAGTCTGATTAGATGCTGATTGTATTTGCTTACGTGAATGTTGTACATTCAACTATTTTCTTGATAAATTAGCAAGATCTTTAAGATGAAATCACAAATTAAAACACAACTATACCTATTAAAATAAATTTGTAACAGGGAAAGTTTGAAGTATTGCTTTTTAAGTCTCACCCCAAGCATTGTTTATTGTGCAGTGTGTTTGCAGAAACATGCATTGTCACAATCTATAACTGTAGTACGATATTAAGGCAGATGTGTCCTCCGGATCTTTTTTTAGCTACCTCCTTAATTCTGAATTACCTTTGTATGACAGACAGAGGTTTCCCTTTGCATTGTCAAAGTTTTGTTTAGCTATTACACTGTAAAAACAGTATCTCAAAACCATTTTTTAAGTAGCAATAAAAAAACCTTGAAAAAAAGCTGGACAAAACTGATTTAAGAGTGAAAACCATGTGACATTTTTAGTAGAACGCTCTGTAGTATTCTCCTTATTTCTACTGAAATACCAATTCATGTACAGTATGTTAAACATATTTTCTTCTTTCTTTCTTTTTTTTTTACAAATATTTATGCCAGAATAAATATTGTTTCTCAATGTGTTTGTTTGCATTGCTGTGGTTCATCCTCTGATTTCTAGTAGCCATTTTAAACCCGAATAATTTACAAGATTATTTCATTTCAGTTATATAAGACATTTGGCCCCTGTAGATTTCTGGTGTTTTTGCCTTTTTGTCAGACTTAAATATTTCAGATTTTCAAATCCAATACTGCTGTCATTTGTGATAACGGGCAAGGAGTATTTTACAATACAATGGAGAAAGTCTTTAAAGCTACATTGCAAGATTATGTCATAATCTATATGGTTTTCTTGCAGAGAGCAAAATTCGTGTCTCCATCAATGTGAGCAATCCAAGTCCTGAAAATTATTCCATCCCAACACTATTGCCATGCTTGACTGTCTGTATAATGTCCTCCTCCTGTAATGCTGCCCACATGGAAAGAACCTATATGAGGATATATGTGCATATCGGAAACCTATATGCATTTTAAATGGGGCTGTGCGATATGATGAAATATACAATTTTATATGAATCTCTATCATTTAAGCCACGATTGGGTTTTACAGCAGTAAATTACGTCAAGATGCCCCTTATGGGATCCCTGTGCTGCATTACATGAAAAAAAAAAACAGGGAGCAAGATGGTAACCAACGTTTCAGACCAGGGATCTGAACAAGATTATCAGACAGCCCAAAGTTGGTCTCCTTGCCTGTCTCGCCTCCACCTGACGCGCATTTTGAGCAGAAAAAAAGCGTCTCTTAAGGTGTGTCCACACCAAAGGCGATAAAGCAACCAAAGAAGCATGATACGCGCCTAGCTGTTCGCGTGCTCATTCGTACCTTGAAGCTTGTACAAAGCAAACCGGATGCGCTTAAAATGTGGCATTTTCACACTCGACCTGGCCTTCAGCAGAGCTGGTGCCAGAGTGCAGCTGCCGGTGGATTATGGACTGAAAAAGCGTCTCTCACAGAACAATACCGGCTCTAAAAGCCGTTCCGTTCGCCAGCAACACATCAGTGGTGTGCTGCAGCATCTGTATCTGGAGTCCATTGGTCGGACCGGGAGCTGGTAAACTTTACAAACACCTGTTGTCTGATTTTTGTTGGTCTTCTTCTATTCAAATCGCATCGATAACTATAACTTGACTATTTTCCTAATCTTACTATTCAAGAACCAGTGCTTTAACCTAATGTCATCCATCTATGTAACAATTATGAACAGCAGCCGCCTCCCATGTGGGTGGAGACGGAACACACCTTGAAGATGGAACACATATCGACATAACACCCCTTTTATAGGAGACATGCATAGTGGAATAAATAAAAACGAGAAGGTGCAAGAAGAGAGAGAGAAAAACCCGCTACTGATAATGAGTGACAGCAGGTATCGCGGAAAATCGCAGGTAAAAATCGCAGGTAAAAGGTATCATCGCAAAATTTGGTCGCTTTTCAACTAATGTATTTAATTCAAAGGCAGAGTGTAGAGCTGAGCCACGCTCCTAAAAGATCACTGATATCCATAACTGCATTTCCACATTGTAAATTTTTATAAACTACTCATGAAACAACAGAAAAATTGCTATATCGTGAAGTATATCATTATTGGGATATAAACTGAGCTATATCGGGATATAAAAATTTTGCCATATTGCAAAGCCCAAATTTTAAATGCACATATGTGCTGCCTATATATGGCATATACACTCACTGGCCAGTTTATTAGGCACACCTGTCCAACTGCTCATTAATGCAAATTTCTAAACAGCCAATCACATGGTTGACACCATTGGTTCTTTCATGCATTTAGGCATGAAAACATGGCCAAAACGATGTGCTGCAGTTCAAACTGAGCTTCAGAATGGGGAAGAAAGGCGATTTAAGACGGGCTGGTCTTTCAGAAACTGCTGATCTACTGATTTTCACGCACAGCCAAATCTCTAGAGTTTACGGGGAATTGTCCGAAACAGGGAAAATATTCAGTGAGCGACAGTTATGTGGGCATAAATGCCTTCTTGATGCCAGAGGTCAGAGGAGAATGGCCAGACTGGTTCGAGCTGATAGAAGGCAACAGTACCTTAAGTAATCACTCGTTCCAACCAAGGTATGCAGAACAACACGTCCCAACACGTCAAAGGTTGAGCCAGATGGGGTACAGCAGCAGAAGACCACGCCCCTCCTGTCAGCTAAGAACAGGAACCTAAGGCTTCTATTCTCGAAGGCTCACCAAAATTGGACAATAGAAGATTGGAAAATTTTTGCCTGGTCTGATGAGTCTAGATGTCTGCATTGACATTTAGATGGTAGGGTCAGAATTTGGCGTCAAAAACATGAAAGCATGGATCCATCCTGCTTTGTATCAATGTTTCAGGCTGGTGGTGTAATGGTGTGGGAGACATTTTCTTGGCACACTTTGTGCGCCTAAGTACCAATTGATCATCGTTGCAATGGCACAGCCTACCTGAGTATTGTTTCTGACCATGTACATCCCTTTATAATCGCAGTGTACCCATCTTCTGATGGCTACTTCCAGCAGGATAATGCGCCATGTCATAAAGCTTGAATAATCTCAGACTGGTTTCTTGAACCTGACAATGAGTTCACTGTACTCAAATGGGCTCCACAGTCACCAGATTTCGATCCTATAGAAGACCTTTCGAATGTGGTGGAATGGGAGATTCACATCACGGATGTGCATCTTACAAATCTGCAGCAACTGTGTGATGCTTTCATGTCAATATGGACAAAAATCTCTAAGGAATATTTCCAGTACCTTGTTGAACCTATGTCATGAAGGATTAAGGCAGTTCTGAAAGCAAAGGTGGGTCCAACCCTGTACTAGTAAGGTATACCAAATAAAGTGGCCAGTGAGTGTATGCACATATATGATAATATATATGCCCATATGTGCTGCCTATATACAGCACATATGCACATGTATATGCTGCATATATGAGTATATTTGCCACATACAGGCCAAATCAAGGTGCATATGTGTGCATATACAGGCCGTGCATGTCTGCGGCATTGGTTCTATATCCACATACTATAACCCCTCTCTGTACATATATGTATCCTACATAGCTCATGGCAGGATTCAGTGATTTTTGTCTTATTTTGGCAACTGTCACACATTATGCCTAGCTCATAATTTTTTATTATCAAGGTAATACCTGTATGTTTGTTTGAAGTCATAGGACTGCCAACCTTGAAACTGTTTTCCTTTTTTGAGTATTGTTTACTTTATTCCAATTATTTCAAGATGCAACGGACTACTCAAGCATCACAGCAGTTGTCACAAAACAAACTCATGCGGCCGAGCAGCTTTGTCGAACCACATAAGAACTGATCTATTCGCTTAAATTTTGAATATATGTGACATATATATAACATGGACAGTTTTTCTATATAATGGGTACATATATGAATCTATATGTACATATAGGTGCCTATAAAATGGGAAATCAGCCAATTTTATGTATATCACATATATTCAAAACATATATTAAAACATATTTGTTTATATAGATTCTTTCCATGTGTTTTTTTTAGTGCCATATCTGATGTAATGGACACTAGTTATGCTTTTGATTTGTCAGTCCATACTGCTTTCTCAAAAGTATTGGATCATGATCAGCTACTGTAGCTATTTTTGTGTAACTTACAAAGAGGTAGGTTTTGCCATTGTTTTGTTGAATCATGAACACTGACCTTAACTGAGGAAGGTTAGGCATTCAGAGTTATAGATGATGTTCTGTTTATTTGTAATCTTCTGGTTAAATCATCAGTGCTATTTAGAAGAAAGCTTAGTAGGGTTGCCACTCCTGGGAAGGTTCACTCTGTTGGCTCTTATTTTGGTTCACTGGAGTCCCAAAGCTTTAGAAATGGCTTTAGAACAGTTTCTTGACTGATAGAGATCAATTGGTATGTAATCTATTCTTGAATTTCTTTAAACCATTTTGCTTTTATTTAGATATATTTTAGATTTATTTATGTTGCCAGACAATTTATGGTAAAGAACTTACTGTATTCTACATACCAGGAAATAATCGATGTGGCTTGTAAAACTGAAACCAAAAATATTGTTTGGTATTCACAGTTCATTCACAATTTAACAGTAATACCTTATTTACACAAATTTTTCCAGTTTGTTTTGGAACATTTTCTTTCCCTAAATGGCATAAATCATATTTTCAAAATTGCATTTTGTATTTAAAATTAGTTTGATCAAAAAAATGACTTAAAAATCACAAACCCTGCTTTATATTGTCCAACGCTTACATTTTTAAAATAGCTGCTTGATATAAGTGGTTTAACCCAGTGGGATCCTATTGGACAATTAAAAGCCATTTGATGTCTTTTGTTGTTTCTCATTGGCTTTATGGACCAGGTTGTAAAACTGTTTGCAGGGAAATCTGTATGTGACTGAGGCAAGCAACAACTCAAAACCATGAATGGTGCATTATAAAGGTCTAAAGAAACTGTAAATTTTTGTTTATAACTGTCTATGAAAAGACTTTGTAAAACTGAAGAAAACAAGCTTGAAATGCAGCTGTGGGACTTTTGCATCATAATTGTAAGTCATTTACATATGAACAAAAAATGTCTGGTGATTTTATCTTAAAGGGTCCTTAATTGCTTTATCGTTCCCTGTTCATCTTATGTGCTTTCAGATAGGAGCAAGGAGGCGTTGCAAGTGAGTGAGTAAAGTAAAGTGGAGTTTGGGAAGAGCTGGAAAGCAAAAGCAGGTGACTGAAGGAGGAAGAAGAGGAGAAGACAAGTATGGTGCCCTCATCTGTTTGGATCTTTCTGTTGTGCTTTTTATTCACTCATCAAAGGGCTGCAGCACAAGCTGAAGGTATGTGATGACATTTAACTGCCTGACCGCCACACTCAAACATAATTTATTGCTTCAGTTAGTTCAGGGTTTGTTGTTTTGTTAATTCTAAGAGTGCAAAGCATTTTCCAGCAAGTTGTTACCATTTTTTTTACTTCTCAAGGCTATAACTGCAGTACACACAGATATTTACCAATTCGACATGACTGAATTTTGGATCTCTTGCTAAAATAGATTACTTGGGTACCTGAGCCAAAGAGTGAGATGCTTCTCAATGAGCACAGTGTGCAAGTGCCCCTTCATTAAATTCTCACTTGTGATTGGTTCATGGTGTAGACACTAAACCAGCTGCAGTTCCTCTCCAGACTAAACATCTGCTTGCCTCCTGCACGGTATACATCTTCTTTCAGCAAGCCTGTCAAATACATCCGCTGGATACAGAAGGTTAGCCTCAAGTGCTATTGGGTGTCACTAAAAGGTCTGTGAGCCAATCAGAAGTTTGGTATCTGCCGCCTGAAACATGATTGGCAGAAAGTGATAAAGAGCTATGGGAAGACATAAATAGCTCAGATGTGAATGAAGCTGCTTTTCCTTTGCACCAGCTGATTTAGGGACAGTAATATCTAAAATGGCATTATACTTTACTTACTTTATTTTTTTGTATCATTACAAACACAATCTTTGAAGTACTTAATTGGGATTAGAGTAAAGTAAAAGAGATCCAAGGTTTTCAAAATGTATGAGGTACTGTGCACGTCCTGTCAACAGATTATTTCAGCTGAGCTGTAGATCTCTGCAGCTCCTCTTAAGTTACCATGGGCCTATTGACTGCTTGAAACATTATTGCCCAGCCTGTCAGTTTAGTTGGGCGATGAAGTTTATGGTTATTACACACTCTATCTGTTTTAAAATAGATTGAACAGCTAACATCTAACCAGAATCTGCTTTAAACTTCTCTGCGGCTTTCTCCTTGAGCTTTTTTGTGTGATCTCTGGTTGTCAGGCTGCTACGTCTTCACAAATGATCTCTAACAAACCACTGGGGCCATCGTAAAACAGCTGGATTTGTACTGAGAATACATTTCACACAGTCGGCTGTAGCAGATTTTATTTTAAATTTATTAGATCAGACAAAAGGGGCCATCAAACAAATGTACACCACACTTTTCAGGTCTTTAGAAAAAAAGGTCGATCAAAACAAATTCATAATATTGCAAATTACAAAGAACTTTGCAATATTATTACAATTCTTATTTGTTAAGCATTTGTTTTTTTTGGAATCCTTATGCTTTGACTTACCCATGCTCCCACTGCCCTTAATTCATTTGCATTAAAGACATTATTAGCATTCATTCTTCATTCAAGTCAATAATGTACTGTACTTCAGTTTTCACAGTTTGACACAAAATGTATTGGGTTCTTTCTCTGCTCTTGCTTCACCAGACTGCCAAGTTTCATCAGTCAGTTTGAGAAATTTTTATTTATGTACAGGCTCAGGCAGACAAGATGGATCGCAATTGTATGTCTGCCTCAATATTAGTTTTAGCATGGAAACAAAAGAAACTACTTGGTTAAAAAGTTGTACATCAGGGAAAACCCAATGATGGAGGCCAAAGTCAAACGCTAAAATGCCAATAACCTGTTCATGTTAGGTTGTGCAAGTTTTATGAGTCGTGGTTCTTAGATTCAAGCCTAAATGTAAAATTTTCTCCGAAGTCACAGATCTGCGTAAGAATTACCAGATTTTTCTAATTTCTTTAAAATATCTGCATTTTCCTTTGGACTTTGAAGTGGCCTTAATATTTCTTCAAGATTTGGAAGAATTACAGTTTTTTCATTAGAAACATGAAAAGCGAGGTATACTCAGTTTTACCGCAGATATGCACCAATTTTTCTTGGAAAGGACATTTAGATGTTCCTCTGCTACAGAAACTTCTTTTAGGTGTTAAATTTCTTTGGTTTTCTGCTTGGCCTCTTTACACAGGATTGAAGGGGAACTCTGTGCAATATTGCTCTCACATTGCGGTACACAAACGGGACAAAAACCAAGTGGAAAAACTCAAGAAAAATATCACAGAACAATTGATTTAGGGTATTTGAACATCACATGAATTTAGTTTTTCTGTTATGTGTGAGCTGGATATTTGCTAATAGCAGTCAGCTGTTTAGCAGTGTGCAGAAAAGGATAGGTGAGTTCTCACAGAATTATTTTTGCTCTATACTGTTCAAGAAAGCTGGTCACTTGAACGCATTCTAGTTTAAATGAGTGTTAATCATGCAGTATCATTCCAGTTAGTCTTTAATCAACCTAAACATTTGCAATTTAAAAACCTAAGAAATTTAAATTATGCAAAAGCTAGGGTATTATAAACACAGTTTAAGAGAAAAAGTATATTAAAATACAGAAATAGGACTGGATTTCTTTACTGGATTCCTTTAACCATTTATGTGCTTGGTTTGTAAGTATATGCCAACCCATGAGGAGTTGACAGCAATATTCAGTGTACTGAGGGGACAAAAGAGGATCATTTGGAAGTTTTAGAGTGGCCTAGTCAAAGTCTGGACTTCAAGTGAATTGGAATGCTGTAACACGACCTTTTAACAGGACTTTCATCTTAAAACTCCTTCATGCTGAATTCAAACAACTTTCCAAAGAGTGAGCCAAATCTCACCCACAAGGATGCAAAAAAGCCAGTTATTGCAAAGACTTGATTGTGGTTGCTACTACCATTGGTAACACAATCAGTTCACACAATCATTTTCATATAGGATCAAGTTGGTCTGAACAGCTTTTTTAACCCTAATAAAAGAAATGACGAACAAAAAAACCCGAAAACAAACTTTTTGAAGAAGAAATCTTCTTCTACAGGGTCTTTTTTAAGGATTAAGCTGTTGCATGAAGCTTCAGAGTAACAGTGAACAAAGGACAGAAAAAGCCAATGGCCAATGTACAAACTGAACATATAAAAAGTATTGCAATGTGTTTATAGTGCAGCATTTGAACACCGGGCCATGTAGCGAAAACAGCGGGCCTCTGTCTGTATTAAAGTTTATGCATTTATACTGACCCTGTTTGGTTTCAAGTTTCTAAGTTTGTATTTGGTCTTTAAAAATTGTAGTTGCTTCTCTGATGCTTGTTGGTGCTGGATGCAGTAATGCGTCATTAAAGGGTGTTTTTTTTTATGTGACACTGTTCCGCAGTGTATGCTGTAGGCACTGAGCTACACCTAATACTTAAATCATTGGTGGTCTGACACAATGGTTACAACATTCGAAATATCCGCACAGATAACCCTCAGTGAAAAACATTTCTAATCTCTGAGCTTGTGTTGTCCTCATCCTTGGCATGTCAATCTCTGCCAGCCCAGACAGAGAAAATTCTGGATAATTGATCTTGTTTTCCACACCAGTCTGGGTTTTTCTGACAAAAAACAAGCCCCCAGCTGCTTCCTTGCTTGGGGCATCCACCATGTTTTATGTGCTTAAGCAAAAATCTGAGTTTAAACTGTATCCAACTGAATAGATTAGCTGCTTGCGTATGCAGAACGTGGCCAGCTTGTCTGTATGGGACTCAACCCAAAGGATAAAATGGATGTGCATTGTTGTAGTTTTTGAAATTCCATCAACGGGTTTTAACTCATTAGTGATAAATGTACCATTGCTGAATATAAACCAAAGGTAGAAAGCATGGAAAGATGATGGTTCAGCATGAGAGAGGCCACAAAAATTGGATTCCTTGTGATATTTGCTGCCTTGATGAGATGTATTGGTGTGTAAGAGAGAATATAATGTTGGATCGGCATGGTGCGGAGACATATGTCAGCCCCCGTGGATCCCGGGACAGCAGCCAAAGCAAGAAGGAGAGATAATAGAAGGGAGCAAGCTCGGTAATCAAATGGAGGACAGGAGAAAATCACTTATCACTTACAGAACAATCAGCGAAGCCTATCTTTTATTCGCCAGCCTAATCGATGCTGTCGTCACTGTGTTTTATTGCATATGTAATGCCAGAATATTGACTCAGAGCGCATTTGCAGACACAGCAGATTGTGTGTGTGTGTGTGTGTGTGTGTGTGTGTGTGTGTGCGTGCGCGCACTTGTTTTCAGGCTGCACCCCTCACAACGAAAAGTATCTACATTTCTCCAAAACCAGCATGTTAAATGCATTTGTTAAACAAGGCAACCGACCCTGATTTTGGGTGTGTTTACCTTATTATTCTAAGCGTCCTCATTGCTGTACGAAAGTTTTATTGCTGGAGTGCTCGGAATATTGATAGTCTCTTTGGCTCACTTGTGTCTCATTAAAGATTCATGGGGATTTGTGTGGCGATCTGGCTGCATGACAGAAGCAAATGAGAAGGAGAGCCCCCAACATGGTGGAACAAGACTGCCCTCTGGTGGTCGGTCTAGGAATGTCTGCCTAAAGCCAATGAAACGGATTTACCTTTAATTTCATGCTTATCTGTTTCAAATAAATAACTGAATGATAAAGTAGATTGCGTTTACTTTTAAACAAAGGAATTTACTAATAAGGATAAATTTCTCTGTCATACATGTTGTCTTTAAAAAAGTATTCATGCCTCCTGAACTTTTCCACAATCAGTCATGTATAATTTGAATCTATTTTATTAGGATTTTTATATGGTAGTACAAGAGCAATCCTTGTATTTTAGTGTTTTGGAACAAAAAGTTGTCTTTTTATAGTATGCATCTACCAACTTTGCACATCTAGACAATACATGTTTCTAGAACATAAATATTTTTAATCTTGGTTTAATCTTCTTCACAACTTTGTGGGTGACCAGCATAAAACCATTCGTAGCTTTAACTTCTACTTAACAGTTATGAAGCACTTTTCTGTTGTTCTAGGACACCAAAACACAAGAAAATACACTGACCTTTTGGGTTCTAACATGACAAAATGTGTGAAAGCTAAAGGGATGTGAAAGTTTTTGCAAGGCACCATATCCCTGTTAAATTAATCCGGCTCTTATTTTTTAGCTTGCAGGATGGTGGTGCAGGCGGACATCGTGTTCCTGGTGGATGAGTCATGGAGTGTGGGTCAGAACGGCTTCCTCAGAGTCAAAGACTTCATCTCAGCCATCATGTCATCCTTTCATGAAAATACAGTGGGAACTGAGGGGGTTCGCTTTGGAGTCACTCTCTTTGGGGATGTTCCAAGGTAGCCAAGCATGCGCTTTTGACAACTTGTCAAATACTTGTTTTTCTCTCGGTTGAGAAGTCATCTGAACAAGTTCTACAAGCAGAAAACCGTTCTTGTCTCCTGTTCCATCATTTCTACATGACCCAGTTTGCTTCGTGCTCTTGCTCTACAGGATGCTGGTTGCTTTGACAGACTACAGCTCACTTGAGGAGTTGCTCAGAACTGTTGGAGAACTCCCCTATGGTGGAGGATCCAGGAGGACAGGCAGCGCCCTCCAATTTCTTGTAGATTCTGTGTTCAGCCCTGCCATCAGCCGAGATTTTACCACAAAGGTACTGTAGTTCATATGCAGAGATCAGTCATGAGCAACAGCACTTGCCTGACTTTATTGAATTATTTCATACATCTAGCATGCACATGTTTTAGCATGATTTGAAAACCCGTCCAAGATAATCCATTCTGAAAATGCATGCATTCATTGTGCCCCGCATGACAGGAAATGACTTGCCAGTAGTCTGTATTTGTACTCCACAGGACACCGTGGCATAAACAAACAAAGTGGTCTACCATTTCAGACTGCCATGAATTTGATTAAAGCGTCCTGCTGTATGCTTAAAATAAAAATCGATCGCATGTCTGCACCTGACAGCAGATTTTCATCTGTTGGCATTGTCTTCTGTTTCAACGGGGGAAAAAAAGAGGGAAAATTATAGATTTTCCAGCACAGATTCTGCATGCTCAATCAGGGTGTCAGCAACAGAAGTACAACAAATACAAATACAAAACAATCTGCACATCTGCTGATCAGCGATGGAGATTAAACTAACCGAGAGTCCATCTAATAAGATATTAAACTGAATAAATCATCAGTAAATGTTTATTCAAGTTTTTTAAGCAGAAATATGAGCTATATTTTTACTTGCATGAGAACTTTTCTTGAACATAAGATATTTAAAGTTGTTTTAACCTTAAAATCACTATAAAAGGCTGAATAACCTTCACTATCTTTGTGAAACATAACAGATTAGCCTCCAACTGTATTTTAGAAGAGATGTGGGGCTGAATTAATAAATTCTTCACTCTAAACAATTGAAATGAACTCAAAAAATTGAGTCCCAGTTGCGATGTGCCACCCTTAAAATCCTCTTCATGATCATATTCCTTTTAGTAAATGGGTCTGTAATTGAGAAGTAAACCATTTCAACGCCTATGGAGGATTTAAAAGAATAATTAATTTTCAATGGGGGTTTGTCATTTCAAAAATTATTGTACGGAGGGCAGATTTAGCAAATCAGTCATGCCTGCGATAGGGAAAACAAAAATAAATTGAGCATACGAGTTCAGGGCCGATGTACAGCTATTAAATCTGGATAATTCAGACATTTTTCTGCCTATTATTGGGTTTCTATTTCACATTAGCTGTCTCTAAATGCTTTTCTAAAATGCATCCAAATTAGCATTAAAATGGCATAAATTTAAAGCATGAATAATTATTGATAAAACTGCTAATATTTTTTTTTACATATTTAATTTCTATTTGTCTTTCTGTAACCCAGATTGCTGTTTTGATCACAACCGGACGCTCTGATGACCAGGTCGACCTTGGAGCCAAAGCTGTTGCAGACAGTGGGATTACACTCTTTGCAGTAGGTAAGTGTGAAAGTACTGTAGGTATTGTGAATTCCGTTCAACATACCCACTGCAGCAACCACATTTAGATTTGATCTGAGCTCAGCTGGCTTATCAGATATGTCTTGCTGGTAGAAATTCATGTCCTGTATATTTGAATTTGTGGATTCAGTGTGGGTATTTGTGTGCATGTCTTATATTTCTTATTTGGGGGTGTGTGATGGTGTTTATTTGTATCAGAGAAACTTTATCTCAGTTGTGAGGCATTTGTTATAGTGTAGTTCTTGATACTGAACTGGGCCTTAAGGTATTTGCTCTCGTCCTTACTTTTTCTCCTGCGCTCAGTCATAACCAAACAAACTTAATTGTCAGCGACAGCGTTGCAGTAATTACTGTTCATTAGCGGATGCTGTGCTAATAGGACAAATTTTTCATTAGGAGATTCAGTGCGCCCCATCTGCACTTCTGACACAAGGGTCTTGCAATCCTGTTTCTCACAACAGAAAAACTCTTCAGCCGTGTTGTCCAAAAGTACAAATTTAGTGTATAAGTATTAAAAATATTTTAGTTAATCTTTTTGCCAGTGATTTTCCTTTTTACATCAAAAAGTACATATATTTTTGTACGTTTTTTTCAGTATGTACTTTCACATGCTGATACCCAATGCACTTATTATGACTTCAAATAGGTGGAATAAACTATATAATTAGATCTGTCTGTGTTTTAGAGTACGCCTAAATATTGTGAGTTTGTGCAGCATTTAACGATTTTGTTGTTCTTTAACTCCAGTGTCAAATCGCTGAAATCAAATCTGTTGAGTTTACGTAATTGTAAAAATGTGTTCATAAATCTGTCCCTCCCCATGCTTTTCTTCCATTTTTGTCTTTGTTATAAAGGTGTAGTCGGCGCTGATGTATCAGAGTTGAGAAAGGTTGTGTCTGAGCCCTACGGGGAGCATCTTTTGCAATGTGCAGATTTCTCCCTCCTGGAAACTCTTCTTCCAAAGCTCTCTCGGCGATTATGTTTTAGTGCTTCTGAACCACCACGACCTGTAAAAACCTCCCAGCCAGGTAAGTTTTTCCACCAAATACTGCCGGTGCTTTTACTTTTATACAGTATGATCATAATGAGCTGCAATGAGAGTTGAACCTATTTTTTATTATTAGGTTTTTTTTATCACATAAAGTAACAGACATAATCTTCAACAGATTCCATTTGATAAACGAATAAGAAAATGTTACGTATTTAAAAAAATATATATTTCAGAATAACAATCAAAGCAATACTTTGAATTCTTTTGAGATACACTACCGTTCAAAAGTTTGGGGTCACCCAAACAATTTTGTGTTTTCCAAGAAAAATCACACTTATTCACCACCATACGTTGTGAAATGAATAAACAATAGAGTCAAGACATTGACAAGGTTAGAAATAATGATTTTTATTTGAAATAAGATTGTTTTTACATCAAACTTTGCTTTCATCAAAGAATCCTCCATTTGCAGCAATTACAGCATTGCAGACCTTTGGCATTCTAGCTGTTAATTTGTTGAGGTAATCTGGAGAAATTGCACCCCACGCTTCTAGAAGCAGCTCCCACAATTTGGATTGGTTGGATGGGCACTTCTTGCGTACCATACGGTCAAGCTGCTCCCACAACAGCTCAACGGGGTTCAAATCTGGTGACTGCGCTGGCCACTCCATTACCGATAGAATACCAGCTGCCTGCTTCTTCTCTAAATAGTTCTTGCACAATTTCGAGGTGTGTTTTGGGTCATTGTCCTGTTGTAGGATGAAATTGGCTCCAATCAAGCGCTGTCCACTGGGTATGGCATGGCGTTGCAAAATGGAGTGATAGCCTTCCTTATTCAGAATCCCTTTTACCCTGTACAAATCTCCCACCTTACCAGCACCAAAGCAACCCCAGACCATCACATTACCTCCACCATGCTTAACAGATGGCGTCAGGCATTCTTCCAGCATCTTTTCAGTTGTTCTGCGTCTCACAAACTTTCTTCTTTGTGATCCAAACACCTCAAACTTGGATTCATCCGTCCACAGCACTTTTTTCCAGTCTTCCTCTGTCCAATGTCTGTGTTCTTTTGCCCATCTTAATCTTTTTCTTTTATTGGCCAGTCTCAGATATGGCTTTTTCTTTGCCACTCTGCCCTGAAGCCCAGAATCCCGCAGCCGCCTCTTCACTGTAGATGTTGACACTGGTGTTTTGCGGGTACTATTTAATGAAGATGCCAGTTGGGGACCTGTGAGGCGTCTGTTTCTCAAACTAGAGACTCTAATGTTAATTGTTAAAAATTGTTAAAAAATGTTAAAAATTGTTAATTTTTTTTCTTCAGCAAGCTGGCAAGATTTAGTCTGTTTGTAAAAACAACCTTGAATATTTAGTGACACATCTCCGATCTCTCATCCGTATTTCTACTAAACTGTAGGTGAGCAAAGTGTGGTGGGTCCCAGAGACCTGCAGGTGAGTGAGTTGGCCCACAGCTTCCTCAGGCTCACATGGAGCCAGGCTACAGGGGATGTTACTGGATATCGTCTCCTGGTCACACCTCTAAGCTCAAGGGGGCAACCCGTGCTGACTCAGCAGAGGCAGGTGAGGGATGGTCAGGATGCCTGTCCTTAAAGTGTAATGCTGCAAAATGCATTGCTTCCATTCAGACTACAAGTTATTATTAATTCTAAAGCTACTCACTGGGGTTTCTCTAGGTTATCTGTACTCTCTGACCACAAGTTTCCATACAAGCATGAAACTCCTAAAACTTAGTTTATACTTCTCAGTCTACATCTAAATAAATTAATTATACAAATTGGAAGGATGGAGCAGAGCCCCATTTGCTAACCCTATGTGTCCGTCAACGGAGAACGTATACCTGTGTTTGGCCAGCTCAGCAACATCCAGAGATCGTTTCACCTGAACAGTGCTCTATGGTCGCTGTAATAAGTAGTCAATGCTGTATATTGAAAGGAAAACATACTTTCTGTCATCCATTGCTCCTTGGGGGGAATGCGTTCACAAGCTAAAGAAAATAAACTGTAGTTAACTAGAAACGACACTGCAGTGGTAGGCAGGCCCGCCATGAAAAGTTGGCACACCCTGCTGTCCTGGTCAAGAATTGCTTTACAACAATGAAAAATCAATGACAAATTATAAACAGAAAAACGTCTAAGTCAATATGTCTGCGCCTGGGTGCAAACTTGCTGATGAAGTATAAACTACGCTTAACAAAAAGTAACCAGTGAAGTGCAAGAATGATCAATAATTATTCATTACCTTTTGTTAAATTAGCTAAGTTTTATCTTTTCATTACAATACTGAGCTGACCAGGGTTCGCACAAAGTCTGAAAAAATCTGGAATTTATTTTTTGTATTCCAGGACTATTTATATATATGAAGAAAAAAAAATCTCTACCTTATTGTCTAAATGTTGTCCTTCTTGAGATCGTTGGTTTCTTCATCCCTTATATAATTTTATTTCCTTGCTTCCTTTGATGTGCCCTCTATTTTGTCCTTCCTTTCTTCCATTGTGATGCCATTTCTTCTTCCTTCTGCACATTTTTGTTCGTCGTTTTTCTTTTTATTCCTTGTTTTTCCCTTTGTTTTATCTTGTAGCCTCTTTACCTCTTTTTCATTTTTTTTCTGCTCACCTTCCTTCGTTCGTTCGTTCGTTCCTTCCTTCCTTCCTTCCTTCCTTCCTTCCGTCCTTCCTTCCTTCCTTCCTTCCTTTGATATTTCAATGATATCTAAGCCTGCCCACTGTGAAATTATCTGCTTATATTCATAGGGAATCTAATTATTTTACAATGGGGAAAGGACTGAAAACTTTGGAAATTTAAATAGAAAAATGTGTCGTAACCCTGACTGATAAAGTACAGATAAAAGTACTGATGTGTGATCAGAATTAGGAAAAAGCCGGCAAATGATAAAATAAAAAAAATGCATTCTTAATAAATTACGTACAGTATGTAGACATTTCTCTGACAATTGCACTACCCTGGATATTTGGTGCGTCTTTGACTTTAGATGACTCCCTACATCCTATAATGCTATTTTGCGTTTACTGAAACATCATTCTTTGATTCGTTATTCACTAATCAATCCTATATATGTAACAGCTGGACTTGAAGGCAGATGTGAGCACCACTATGGTGACGGAGCTCAGTCAAAAGACAGAGTATTCCCTCACTCTTTATGCAATCTATCCCAACCTCATCAGCAACCCTGAAACAATCAAAGTAAAAACAAGTAGGTGATATATATGTAGCTTTCATTGTTAATATTATTTCTCTGTATTTCTGTTCTATAAAAAATGCACTTCTGTCTTTTAGCTCCATTGCCCAAAGTGGAAAACTTCCGTGTTATTGAGGAGGGTTTGTTCTCTCTACGCCTTGGTTGGACAACTCCTCTGGGAAAGCTCAATGGATTCAAGATCTTTATACCTAGGTGTAAGTTGACGCATTTTGATATTACTGGCTTTACTGTTTGGATATCAACGCTGCTTTTAAAGTAGTGCCTTGCAATTGTATTTATACCCCTCAAACATTTTCACTTGTTGTCCCTTTGCAACCAGAAACGAAATGTACTTTTAGGTGACTGTATGAGACATTTAAAATATAGACATGCTTTGATTGTTGTTTTTTTAAATATCGTTGCTATGACTAGTTATTCTGGTGAACCTCTGCCACTTCTTGAAACTGTTTTCCTAGAACTGCACATTGAATATTTATCTTAAATCTTCTCATTAATTGAGATTTCCTTCCTTTTTCCTATAGTAGAAACATCCTACTGTCCTACTTGGCTACTGTCACCACAACATTTCGCTGTCACGATTGTAACTTCAAGAACTTGTGATGGGTTACTTTTTTTTCCTCACATGATGCATGTTGGCCAGAAAAGTTGCATCTTTATGCTCTCTAATCAAAGCACCTTCTTTCTCAAGTTTACTTTTTTCCTTGCATAACCTGTGACAACCTCTATTCATAAAATCTTATGGCTTCGTTTCAAAAACGGCTTTCATTTTGCCACTGTTCCATAAAAGCTAGAGAGTGTGGAATGCAGGACTAATAGTAGTCGTATTAACCAATTCTCTATTTCAACTTATATTTCTCAGAATTTCAATGAGCCTTTTAGCTGTATATAAGAATATTGCTGTCCCTGTCTGGTCTATCAGTTTAGAGGGCATCCATTTCTTTGCAGATTTGCAGCTGTGACATAATCTTTTCATTTTGGGTTAAATGATCAAATATTAGTCTGTTAGTTATTCAAAGCTTCAGGCATTGATATTTTATCCCTCCCTGCTTTACACAACCATTTTTCTCTCTCTCTGCTGTGTTCCTAAATTCTGTTTACTAACGTTCTCCAATAAACCTCTGAGGCCTTTACAGAACAGGTGGATTTATGTCGAGATTAAATAACTCTCAGGTAAAAAGTCTGTTGGCTAATTATCACAAAGTGAAGGTTTTAAATTTAAGGTTATGAAAGGTGAAAAAGTCAAGTATAGGAAAACCTTTTACGAAACAATGCATGAAGGTGTTTTTGAGATGATGATTCTTTTGCATTTTTTTATGCTCTTTAGCCAACAGACCAGGATTAACATACGAACAGCTGCTTCCTGGAGACATCTCTTCTCATGTAATTGATGGCCTGGAAGAAGATAAAAAGTATAACATCAATATCTATGCCGTTTACCCCGATGGACCAAGTGAACCAGTGTCAATAGTGGGAAAAACATGTACGTTTACCACATTAAAATAAAATCTGTGTAGAAAAAAAGATGTTTAGTATTAGGTTTTGGGTGGAAAAATACTTTTTTACAGCATTAACTTCCATTTTGTGCATCTCCTCAGCTTTAGACACAAGTAATATTGAGTTGTCATATAATCTCTAAAGAGATTATATTTATAAATCCTTATAAAAATTCATAACACTAAAGTAAACATCACTATGCAGTACCTCAGCATTTCCACAGTAGGGAGGTGTTGTTCTTAGAAACATATAAGTAGGAATATAGCCCATCATCTGCATGGGATCTCAGTATCTGTATACTGAAGTGAATGAAAATATGTTTTAATATATATTACATGAATTCTAATTGATTAGCAATATTAGTAAATTATTTCACATTTTTTGTGTGTTGCTGATTATTTAAGATTTGTGAATCCACTTTTCTAATAACTTTGGCAAATATGTCTTGCTTGTATGATCTTGAAATGTCTTTAACAGTAAAATTAGTTCCAGTTGAGCATTTTCTGGTCCAGAATGCCACTACAGACACAGTTCAAGCAAGGTGGGCATCAGTCAAGGGAGCAACAGGATACCGTCTTACATGGGCATCCCCAGGTACTCCTCTCATGTATGACCCTGTATCTTTAAAGTGGTGTACAATATGTGCTATATCTCTGACAAAAAAGTTCCTACTTATTCTGGTACGATTTTCTTCTCGCATTGTCCTGCAGATGGCCATGTAGAGAACATCAACCTTGGGGAGAACTTCAACTTCTACATGATTCAGGGCCTACACTCAGGCTCTGAATACACAGTCACAATAAATCCCATCTTTGGAGACGTCGAGGGGCCCGTCACCACCAACAAAGTCAAAATATGTAATACAGCTGAATTAGATATTACAGGATTTAGTTTTACATGAGTTTGTCTGCAAATACTTTCAATTAGTCACTATTTTATTTTTGGAAACAGAGGAGGGCTTTTACCAATTCTTCTCATGTTTATAAGATCTGAAATTCTTCCGTTTATTAGCGTTTTAATAAATGGTTGGCATACGAGTAACAGGAAGTCCAGCCATTGTCGGTATCTAGATTTGAAAACTAGATGTTTAACTATGAAATAAATGGGGGATAAGTCTTTTGTCTGTATGACATTAAATCAGACATCTTTTTTCAGTCTTAGGTCATTTAGGGTTGCCATGAGTTTTATTAACTCATGGTAATATGAGATATTCGAGAGTATATTTGGATAAAGGTGATTATTTTCTTTAAATTCTGATGTTTACTAATATGATAATGCATTTGAATTATTTCAGAAAGTCCATGTGGTGATTTAATTGTAAATGAACAATATATGGGTTAAATAGAGGCAAATCTGCTAATGTATGTTACTGTAACACCTTAAACATGTTTTCTTTGAAAGATACGATGGTTAATGTTAAAGAAATCTGTGGACTTCCACAGGTAAAATGGTTCATCTGTCAAGCAACCATAAGTATCAGGAAAATGTCAATGTTTAGTCTTTATATGGTTCAGAAAAAGATTAGTTTTTGTGATCCAGAAATGAAAGAGTATTGTATTGTAAATTTATGGAACCTTTTTAACTCAACATTTCTTAAAAAGGTATCTCATTATTCTATCTTTTAGAATACAGTATTAATAGTGTTAATCCCAACTGACCTAAAACAGGATGGTTTAACACTAGGTAGGGATGAATAATGGTTGTATTTTTGTACAGTGTATGCAAATATCTGGTTTCATGTGACTGGCAAGTTTATTCTGTTTTTATCTGTTTGTGTTCCCTTCCTTCAGTGGAAAGCAGTGCTGTTCAGACTCTAAAGGTATCAGCTGTAAGCACTAGTTCAGCTGTTGTGTCTTGGAACAGTGTCCAAGGGGCCACAGGATACAGGCTGGCATGGGGACCCACCCCAGGTACTACCTTTCTTTTGTGCTATAACATTATTAGTGGGTTCCCAAGCTTTACTATACAACCCCCGAGCATTGTTAGTGAGACTAAAGAACAAGGTTCAATATTCTCTTGCATATTGTTCCTATTAATGTGAGAGGAACATAAAAAAGCCAATATAGACACATAAAGGAACACTTAGGCCAGCAAAGTTTGCCAGTAGCTACTGGAAAAATGTAAATATTTGGGAAGAAAGGGAAATTATAGCAGAGGAGTCTTGTAAGATACCAAGTGGGAGAGAGTGATGGAAACCACTTTGGGATTTTGTACTTGGAGAAAAATCTCATAATTATTTTATTTGCAGAGTTTACTGGTCGAGATCGTCCAAGGCAGTTGGCTTTGAACAGCAGCACCACAGAATATAAGCTGAAGAACGTGGCCCATGATACAGAATACGTCCTGACACTATATGTATTGTTTGGGTCTGCTGTTGGGCCTGGTATCTCTGCAACCTTTAGAACTTGTGAGTACTTTATCTGCACTTCCCTTAACCAGAAAAATATGCTTTAGTGTTTCGACTGGCAACTCTACTCCATGGGAAAAATGGTGCATATGGACTCAACACTAGGCAAAGTTTTTATTCCATTGTTTCTTTTTGGATCCTTTTTTTTGTAGCCAGAGTAGTGATTCTGGAAGTGTAGTAATGAATTGCTTGATACTCTGTGTGCTTAGTGTGGTCATAATTGTTGTACGTTTTGGCATAAGACCTGTTCAGATTCTCGAATGACCAATCTATGCCATTATATGTGTACAAATCGCTGTGATCTAAATCTTGGAAGATTTGACCATGCACAAAACAGTCAGGATATTGATTTGTCTGATAGAGAACACACTGTGATCTTAAAGCACTACATAGAACTCCTCAAGCACCTTGAAGAACCCATTTAGATTCAGCATAAATTTTAAGTGTCATGTTTTGGTCCTTTTTCCAGTTTGAAGCAGGGCTTAGGAGTAAACGTGGCAAATAAACTCTAAATTATGTCATACTTCTTTCCTCATTTTCTACTTTCCATATTTTATACTTCTCAATCAAATATTGATAAATTCTCTATAGTATTTGTCTAGTTACATGATGAATTAGAGCAAACTTGATGTTTCTTCAAGGCTTAACACAGCACCTGAAACAGAGGAAAAACTCAATATGATAACCTTCATGATCCATGGGTCTGTCTATTTTTGCTCTTTTCTTTTTAGTGTAGATGTTTTTAGATTTTTGAAACTGGATGTAGCAGCAAAGATATTTAATAGAATGGTGCTATCCACAAGGAGTTGCCATTTCAGGACACTGTAAATGGTTATGTTTGTATCGGGTCCCAAATTGGAGAAATCTCAAAGCTGGCTCAGTTGGTCCTGGGTCTTCCTGTGGGCTTCCTCCCTGTGGGACATTTCCAGCAGGCATCCTAACCAGATGCCTGAGCCACCGCAACTGAGTCCTCTCAATGTGGAGGAGCAGCGGCTCTACTCCGAGCCCCTCTCAGATGAACGAGCTTCTCTCCCCATCTCTAAGTGAGAGCCTAGATACAGCTGCTTGTATACGTGATCTCATTTTTTCGGTCACTACCCACAGTTTGTGACCATAGAGATGGTAGGAACGTAGATCGACTGGTACAGCGCCTACATCACTGCTGATGGCCTACCAATCCACGTACCGATCTCTTGCTCCATTTTGCCTCATTTGTGAACAAGACCCTCAGCTACTTGACCTCCTCCATTTGGGGCAGGACCCCGTCCCTAACCCGGAGGAGGCACTGTACCTTTTCCCGGCTCAAGACCATGGTCTCGGATTTGGAGGTGCTGATTCTCATCCCAACCGCTTCGCACTGGAAATGAGTCTGACTTACTGCCGGTAATGTGAACCAAGTATTAACACTGGTCCTGTAGGGACCCCATACTCCTGAAGTACCCCCCACAGGACTCCCTAAGGGACATGGTTGAACGCCTTCTCCAAGTCCACAAAACACATGTAGACTGGTTGGGTGAACTTCCATTCACTCTCCAGGACCCTGCTGAGATGTAGAGCTGGTCCAGTGTTCCAAAGCCTGGAAGAAAAAACATATTGTTACGTAATATATTGTCGTGTAATATAAGAATACATGTCAAATCATTTACTATATACATTTTCATTCTAATTGTGTAGATCCAGTGGCAGCACCATGTTGTGCGCTGTTGATTAATGAAAAATTCATTCATTCATCACACTACAGCAGTATCTGAGGTGCATACATTTTACATTGCATTTAAGAAATAACATTTTTTTGAATGTGTTACCAATGAGAAGTAGATGCATCAACCTCATCTTGTGTGACATTCAGCGATTTTTCTTCACTGGTGAAGCAACAGGGGAATATAAGAAAGAAGGTTGAGTCTCCATCATTTGTCTCACATGTTAGGAACATGTTGGCTAAATTTCCACTAAGGTGTACAATCTAAAAAGAAAGAAAAGAACAAAAGAAGCCAAGAAAGATGAACCCCTGCCAAGTATGTAAGTTATTTTATATAAAGACCAAAGTGACCCAAAGCCTACTGAGGAGTGGGTCAGTTGTGGGAACTGTAGAGTCTGGTTCCATGAGACTTTGAAGACAAAAAAGGCATCTTTGAAGATGTTATTTTTTTCTTTTCTTTAATAGAACATGGAAAATAGGGCAAATGAAACATTCATCTTTATGAAAATGTTCTATTAATTTATTCTGGTTGTTTTTTTTTGTCAGTGTTGCTATTCATTGATAATTAAATCAATACTTGACTTTGTTCTGCTTTTTTAAATGAGTTAAATGGAAAGTGAATTGATTTGCTTTTTTTTTGCCAAGAAGTGGCCCAATTTACCTGAGATCACCCTGCTACAGCAGTTTCAGTAGCTGTGTGGACCAATTTTATTTTTATTGTGGTGACATTTTTACAGACTCCGTTTTCGGAACTATACCCGTTTTTTTTCTCCGTGTAAACAGGGCATTAGTCTCAGATCTTGGATGTTTTCTCTTAAAGCTGCAATTCATTCAGTTAACTGGACTCACCTGCTTCCCATATTGTTACTTACATTCGTTAGGTTGTTTCCTTCACTTGTACCTGAAAATTGCTGCATTCTCTTGCTGTATTCTGCTGGTTCTCTTGTTTGTTGGTTTTAACTGCCATGAATTACTATATTCAAATCTGCTGCACTTATTTCAGTGAAACAAATAGTTTCTAAATGTCATCAATTTATTTACAGAAAATGCTCATTTTTGATGTTCAATGTGTTAGTGTTAATGGTTGTTCCTTAATTTTCTCAGCTCCCTTAGGTTATGTGTCCAACTTTAAGGTGACATCCTACACGAGTACCTCTATAGCTGTGGAGTGGAGTCCTATTGTTGGAGCCACAGAATACAAACTTACTTGGTTCACAGGTGTTATTTAATCTTACATTTGTCTTTTTTATAGTACTCTGCCTATCTTTTGAGAATTGTGTTTATTCATTTCCTTGCTTACAGATGACAGTAAACCACAGTTCCAGTATCTGGATAGGAGTGTCCTGTCCCACCAGATTAAGGATCTCAACCCACAGTCCACGTACACAGTTACCATCTGCGCAGTGTACGGCAACTCGGAGGGGCCAGATATCTCATTGTCTCAACTCACATGTATGAAAAGGGCGGGGATTCTTAGTCTTTTCAGTAATGAAGTTTTTTCTGATTTCAGTCTCACTTTAGGGATTTGGATTTTTAGGCATATCCCAACAATCTTTCAGTGACATGTCATGTCCTCTGGCCTCTCGGTTTGAACTCGACCTACTATTGGTCATTTCTAATCTGTGTCTCTAAACCCAAGCGCGTGGAGCTGCCAACTATAAATGGTAGACCAAGAATGCTTTGTTCTACTTCATCTGATTAAATTGCAAAATCTGATTGGAATTCTTGATGTACAGACCCCTAGAATAGGGATCCCCAAATCCAGGCCTAGAGGGCCAGAATCCTGCAGGTGTTAGTTCTTTCTCTGGTTCAACACACCAGAATCAAATGGTGGGTCGTTAGCAGGCCTCTGCAGAACTTTGGTATGCTGAGGAGGAAGTTGGCCAATCTGAATCAGCTGTGTTGGAGCAGATATGCATGTAAAACTGGTAGGGCTGGGGCCTGGAGTTGGGACCCCTGCCCTAGAATAATAAAAAAAACAATCACCTAAATAGAACCTGTCTAACAGCATGAACAAGGCTAAAACATAATAATAAGAAACGCGTCTTTCCTGACCTTAAGACGTTCAATTAAGACCATTTTCATGCCATTTCTGAGGCTTTGGGACTAACTCAACCATAACAAGCATAATCTACAAATAGAGAAACATTAAGCAAAGCTAAACCTAGACTACTCAAAGTGCATTAACGATACATCCAGGTCATCATTAAAGATCACAAAACATTTTAAGTATTGCAGGCCTGTTTTTCCTCAGTCAATTGGTCTGTGTTCATGATTCAAAAATGTGGAAAGGACTGGGCAAAATGACATCCATGGTAAATTAAAATGCATAGACCACTGCTGACCAAATCAAATCACACCTGTCAAAAGCATCGTTATGGTTTCGGAAGAATATTAAGTGCAGTGTTTCCCCAACACTGGTCCTCAAGGCACACTCCCCTGCATGTTTTTAGGTTCTTCTCTGCCTCGGCAAACTGATTTTGATTTATGGCTTATTATCAGGCTTTTGCTGAACTGTAATCATCTGAAGCAGGTGTGTTAAAGCGGAAAAATATCTCAAATATGCTGGGTAGTGCGCCTTGAGGACCAGAGTTGGGGAAACACTGATTTAGTGGACTGATAAAAAAAAAAAAGTGAAACTTTTTGATGTTGTGCTTTCCATGTGATATAAAGCTGATAGCCTTTCAGAAAAGGGTCATTACCCTGACAGTCATACATGGTAGTGGTAGTGTGAAAATTTGAAGGCTTTGCTGCTTCAGGGTCTAGATGGCTTGTTATTGATGGAACAATGGATTCTGCTCTCTAGCAGAAAATCCTACAGGGTCATTTTCAGCAATTTGTGACATCTCGGTTAAGCATACCTGGGTGTGCAGTAGGACAATAATCCAACACACATCACTTCACATCTGAATTGCTTAAAATAATGTAGTTTTAGAGTACTGCAATAATAGTCTAGAGAAGCTGTCAAACTCAAGGCTTTTGAGCCAAATCTGTCCCACTATAAATATTTATGTGGCTTTTTAGAGCGTTTTTACATGGGACTCAAATCTGTATTCAAATCTTAGATTGTAAAAGGCCAGATTAATAGAACATTAAGATAAACTGTTGTGTGCTTACATACAATGAGTCAAAACCATTTTTAGTCGTACAGTGCCAAATTACACTATGTTAAAGGCTGGATGTGGAGTATGAACACGGTAGCGACATCTAGTTTGTCTAGATTGTAGTTAAGTTGCCTGGTTCGCTGCCAAAACACCCAGTGACCAGCCTGAACCATATCCAGTGAGGAATGTATTTTAAATTAGTTTAAATCACAGCTAACGTTTGCCAAGTTAGCAAGAAAGTTAGCTTAGCGATCCAGGAGGAAAGTTGCCATTTCCACGTGTGATTGATGCCATGGAAATTTTTTATATGGGTTCTTCTAGTGTAGGGTTCACCTAAATCCTTCTCTGGTTTTCCTCTCGTGAGACAGATAACGATATCTCCGGGGCCCTGAACAGCTGCTTGACCTGCAGACTCCGCCATTTTTCCCAGTGCCAGCCGAGCTGTGCCAACTATATTGTTGGAAGTGACCTAATCTGTCAACCCGCAATGGCAGCCGCTACCGGCTGGTAGATGTAAACATAACTTTAGCCCCTTAAAATTTACATTTTATCCTGTTTAAATTCAAATACAATCTTTAAAGAAAGCATACTTTCATTCTGCACACCTCTAAATGCTCCGTGGAGGTATTTGTTTAAATACAACTTAATGAAAATATTCTATATTCAACCTTTTAATTATTAAGTGACACTTACATTGTTTTATGCTAAGCTAAGGCTAAAGCAAACAGACCGCTGCCAGATATGGGGAATTACTGGGTTGGTTACAAAATACGTTTTTGTTTTTTTCTCACTTATCTAACCCTGGAAAATATGGCAACAGACATTTTTTTTTGCTTAGGGGTGGAATATCACTTTAAAGTTTGATAGTTTTGTCAATACATTCTACCACGACCAGCTATTTGAGGGCATTCATTGTCTTACAGAGGCCCAAAATAACAATGAGTTTGAGAACCCTGGTCCAGAAAAAAATCAGTTGGAGTTGCTTTTATGTGGACTTTTACGGGTCATCTAGCTAAATTAAAACCGTTCTGCAAAAAGTAGCTGAACAAAATCCTCCAGCGATGTAAGAGCTCAGTTTTTTCCAAATGATATATGCAGATGTTACTCAGGGTTGCAGGAATTTGTTTTTTAATTTTTTACTTTTTAACTTTTAATTTACTTTTTTTAGATTGGTTTTGGATCGTGTGTTTTTTTAACCTAAATTACATTTTTGAAAACTGCATTACATTTTTTCTTTTCTACAGCTGCCTCGTCAATCTATATACATAGATGCTGCATTATGGCAAATTAGAGCGCGAATGTTGTCAAGTCATAACTCTTAATAAACATCAGAACCTGTGCTACTAAGCCATTAGAATGGTATTTACCTGCTCTAAAACAGTTTAATATGATATAATTGTTAATATCCCCATGGTTGTGTGATCAATTTGCCACATCTGACAAGACAGAACCTCTGCTTGTATACACCCTCGATCCCCCCGATTGAAGCTACAGCCATGCTAATGATAAACCTTTGTCTAAGAACACTCTTCACATAAGTTTCAGACCAATACAAACCAAAGAACAATAGAAATCATTTTGCCTAACAGCACTGAAAAAATGGTTCTTAACTCTGCTTCGCCTTGAAAATTCATTATACATGAGCAGAACATTCTAGAACATGTAGTGAGAGTTCGCCAAACGTCATGTGACTGCAGACTGCACTTTTGGCGAGTCTCATTAGCTGAACGTGCAGTCTAATTAATTTCTGACCATATAGCTTTAAACCAAAAATAAAAATGATTGTCCTTGATTTTTCCAAATTTCTAAATCCGTATTTGTCACCTTTAGCTGAATTGACAGTAGCAGAGATATAATGGAGCATAAATACACCATCCATGTTCGTGAGGACAACGCCCAGCTTTGTCAATGGTATTTAAATAGGAAATTAATAGAAAAAAATATGTTTCTATATAAAAAGTTTTATAATGTTGTTTTTCAGTTTATTATAATCAATCTTTGTGCAGATGTTAAGATTTTGAAATATGAATTTGAGTTTTGACATTGCAGCTGCATTTTTTTCAATGAAATATTTATACTTAAAGTACTTTGTTTAAAAGCCAACTATTTTTATTTATTTATTATTTTATTTATTTTTTACAATTTGCCATCTTCGTTTAAAGTTCAGCAATAAAACACATAAACTGACATTTACACTTGTTAATGACTCGCAAAATTTCCCTTTATTATTTGACCAGAATAACTCTTGTGGTTACAGTAATATACTCATTTAATTAGAGGCATGTCATGTTTGTGCATATCTCTAAAAAAGAGGTATGGAGCTCAAACATGGCTTTATCATCTGTAATATTTAAGTGTGATAAAAATAGAGCACTTTGTTGGGATTTCAATTAAGGTGTATTAATGCATGACTATTTTCAGCTGCAGCTTCAAAATCTGAGCCAATCCAGCCAGTGAGGGAGTTAAAAGTTGTGGACATTGGGGTAAATTCCTTCACTTTGTCTTGGAAGAAAACTACAGGAGTTTCAGGATACAAAATCTCCTGGATTCCCTTTCTTGGTAAGAGCCAAACTAATTTTCCTAGTAGTCGACCATATTCAATTTAGTCACATAATTGCAAAGATTAGCATAACATAAAATGAATATTCTTTTTGTGTTCAAGTCTCTTATCAATTAAAGCATTTTAGTGCTTCCGTTTTCCCTAAAGAAAACACAATATAACAATTCAGATTCTAGTCTCCTGTGCCTCATCATGTTAGAGTTTTCAATATGTGACTGTTAACGGCAGTGTTGTTCCACTCTTTCATATCCTCTGCATGCTGGGTTCTAATTATTTTCTGTAATAGGGGGTAATGAGAAGTCCCAAGTGGTACCTGCTTCTTCCACTACATTCACCATGGACAACCTGGAGCAGAGCTCAGCTTATAAGATTCAGGTTTCACCCATGGTTGGTAAAAGAGAGGGAAGTCCAGTCCTGGTCACTGCACGAACTCGTAAGTCCTCTTTACCATTATAGTGAGCAGAGATTTGTAATTTGTTAGTCTGTAAATGCACACAATTGTATCAAAAGGAATAAAGCCAGTATTGTGAATACGAAACTCAAAAATTCCGTCATTATTTTATTTCTTAACTGATTTATCTGTTTTTGTGAATCTGTGCTTCAGTGGATCTTCCAAAAGTGGAGGGATTTGCTGCTCTGAACACAACTGACAGTAGCACGATTCTGAACTGGACCCGTGTAGCAGGCGTCTCTGGGTATCTTCTCTCTTGGAGGCATATTTCAGGTCAGTGTGTTGGTAACAAATCTTAATGTTTTGATCACTTTATAATGCTTAAAAATGTCAGTAAAGTCCAAGAAATTATATTCCCTTGCTCTACAAATTGTTAATAATGAAAACTGAAGCAATTCTGGTACTAAAGTCTTTATTTTAATATGAAACAAATATGCTTCAGCAAGTTTTGTAAAAATGTACTGCGTGAAATAGGATAACATACTGTGCTCCTATGGTGCGTTCAGACCGCAGGGTTTGTCACTGTCAGCTGCGTCAAGATTACAAGTTATGTCTATGGTTGAGGCCATTTGAGGAGCGTCACAGTCTCTGCGGCGCTTCGTGAGCGTTGGCTCTGTCAACTTTTCAAGATTTTCCTGCATTTCAAGCTTCAAAGCTCATAACGCTGGCAATGCAGAAGTTCAGGTAGTTTAACTTTTAGCGGTTTTAATGCTCTTGACGCAGCACTGCAACCAATCAGAGCGTCTCACTGTAGTGAGATTGCCCGACATCAACGCTGCCTAGCCAACCACAATCCGCTAGTATTTAAAACATCCAGCAGAGAAAGGCCTGCCTACGAGCTTTGCAAGCTTCAGCTTAAAAATGTATCTTCTGTGTATATGCGTTGAATTAGTCGCTTTATTAGCGTTGCTTGACGCTGACAAAGATTGCGGTCTGAACACACCATTATTAGAATTTTTATGTTTTACACATCTCCATAGATTATAGTGATTTGACCGACAGAACTTTATATGATGTGACGTTATTAAATTCTTGAGGGGATAAATCACTATCATTCCTTTTTTTTAGTGTTGGAGACAAACCGTGAAACTTTGGGTCCTGCCTTCTCATCCTATAAGATCAGTGACCTGCAGTATGGCAGAACATACATTTTCTCCATCAGACCATTGTATGGAGAAGTGGAGGGTCCTATAAGCACCATATATGAAAGAATATGTAAGACTTTATCTAAACAGTTTGATCAAACATCTTTAATGCTTTACTTTAGATTTCACTACGCATTATATTTACATTAGAATTATGCACATTGGTTTCATTGTGACGTCTTTTTTCGTACAATTACGCACAGTATATTTAAAAAAACAAAAACACTACTGCTAGAAGAATTCTGCAGATTAGGGAAAAATGATTTAAAGATATATAAAATGCAGAGCTTCATGACATTTATATAAAAATACAAGACAGTGTTTTGTTTTACACTGCAACATTTAGTATTTTAAAAAATGAACACAGTCATTGTTGGCTATTTTAAATACAAGTGTTGTATTTATTTGCAATAAAATTGTAAATCAGAATGCTAAGTATAGCTTTGCCAAGGATCTTAGCATTTTTTTTAAATCCTGGTTTGTTTTTTTGTCTCTGTGTTGGCAACATAACTCAAAAAGTTGTGGGTGGATGTTGACTGGATTTTCAGGAAATGTCTGCAATGGGACCAGAAACAAGTGATTAGAATTTGAGGTTGATTAAATAACTGCCATAAGCCAAAATGTGATTAATGCGAAAACCTACTTAACACATTATATCAGTTTGACTCTAGCTGCTAAAGGCATGTTTGCATTATCAAGGAATTTCGTAATGTTAAAATTAGATCATAACATTTGGGAGGTCTGCGTATTCCGAATGCTTTTCTAGAATATGACAGTGGTAGGTATCAACCATATTTCTTGGTTTGATGTACTTATGATTTAGATAATAATGTTAGAGTTCAACATGAAAACATGGCTGTCTGATTGTTTGCATCCGAAATTTGCAATAATCAGCATTCGTTTCAATTTATACAGTAGCATAATATAAATTCCAACAATTTTGTAAACTTAGGTATTTATAACACGTAGAATTTGTAGTAATCAGATGTTGATATTGGCTGTCCCAATCAGAAATGTACAGACTTTTTCCAGTGTATGCTGATTATGTAAGAAAGAACTTCAACCAATTCAGAAACAAAAATTACATGCACAAATTTAATAATAATTAATAACCAAGTGTTTCTCATCGCAAATGCAACAAATATCTGTCGCACTGTACAGCTATACCTGTTTTCAAGATTCCTTTTAATGATGATATATTTGCAAGGTAAGAGGAGTAACAAGGTGGTCAATGGGTCCGACAATTTTGAGGCTTTTTTTTGTGGACATTTTTGAAATACTCTGTAAATGTTCGACCGTCTGATCTGTTTTCACAAAATTTGCATCAAGTTTAAGTTGAGCTTTATTGTCATTCTGCTAAATGTGGCGACATACAGTGGAACAAAATGCAGTGCCTTTCAGGATTATGGTTTCTTCATAAGTACAAACATACAACAGTTTCTATAAATATTATAAATTGTGTTTATACTGATAAAACAATATACACAAACTAACCTACTTGCAGATTTTATCTATACATATATTATATAAAAATGTTTACCCTGTACAAAGTATATGAATTCTTTGCATATTTACACAAACCAACAAAAGGAATGCAAACTATACAAATACTTTACATAAATAATTTACATGTGCATAGAGAAAGATTTTGTTTTCATTATGACATTTCACTTTGAAAGTGTTTTCAAAGGCTAAACAAAAAGTCAGATCTTGGTGACATTACCTGAAAACGCTCAAGATACACAAACAGAGCTGATCAGCTTGATAGATGTCCACCAAATTTAGGATTAAGGCCTAAAGGAACAGACCACTGCGAGTGCCCTACGTGAAGTAAGTGGGCGGAGCATCGGCAATGCATGTGGGAAGCTTCTGTCTGTCAAGCTTTAAAGTGTTGATTTTGAAACGCGGAGCTGAGTGTTCCTAACCATTATGATTAGCAGAATCATATATATTCGCCAAATATACTTGCATATTCAAGGAATTTGACTTCGGTAGATGTTTGCCCTCTAAATATACAAAAATGAGTACATATTCTGTGATCGAGGAAGTATTATAGGCGCACACCATACAACAAAACGTTAATGGACAAAATACCATAGTATTTTTTCTTTTAATATGAAGACACTCAAGCATTAAATGATGAAAAAATGAGGTAATGTAAAAAAATACTTATTTGTAATATTCAAAATTGAAATCAGGTTGTATTTAAAATTTTGCTGAAAATTGTTTTAACTTTTTCTGAAAGGGACCTTGATACAGGTACCTTTTTTGTTTTGTTTATCTTAGAACTAACATTTTTGCTCTATGGATTTCAGTGGGGCAAGATGATCCTGTGAAACCAGATCAGTCTCTTCCAGTCACTGTGGTCCCAAATGCCCCTCGTGTCACACCTGGTCCCCACACTGTCTTCCACATTGACACGACTATTGCTCAGGCAGCTAATAGGGACAATGAACCCCCTATGACTGCACCACCAGCTAAACCCAGAACAACTAAAAAGCCTCCAGTTCAGCCCAGTGTCACTAAAGTCAAGGAGGCCAGAGTCACTTCCCTGAAAGTAACCACAACTACTGCAAAGTCAGCAGCTGCACCACAGCCAGGTATTTCAGAGATGCTGCTTTAGGTTGGTTTGGTGTGTAAATATCAAATATTTGTGTGTTAGGTATGTCTTTTCTGTTTTGCCAGTGTGTGGGAAGACCAAAGCAGACATAGTTTTCTTGGTAGATGAGTCCTCGAGCATTGGCGTTAACAACTTTGCCAAGATGAAAGACTTCATATTCCGAGTGACTACTTACTTCCCTGTTATCGGCTCACAGGGCACACAGGTCTGTTGCTTGGTGAAAATGTTCTTTTCTCTCTTTTTTTTGGCTTGATGAGGCACTAAACACTTTGCCTGTGATGTTAACTGGTTTTAATTCTGCATGCTTTTTATGAAATTACTGATAATTATTGCTCACAAAACCTGTTTCCTGTTCTGGGCAGGATACAATGACTAACATGGTGTGATGTTCTTTAACAATTAGACATGATCATACAAAATAAATAAAAAAATTAAATAAAGATACCCAGCTACTTGCTTTTTATCTTGGAAGACACAGAATACTAGCATAACCAAGAAAGCACAACCAAAATGAACCCATAAAAATCTCTCATGATTATCCATTCAGCACTCTTACATTAGATCAAAAAGCCAACATGCTGATGATTAGCACTTTTCTCCTTTGTCGTTTTTTCAGATAGCCGTGGTTCAATACAGCGATGAGCCTCGTATTGAGTTCCATCTAAGTGACTTCAAAGACAGAAACTCTGTGCTCAGAGCTATCAGGGGGCTGCGCTATAGAGGTGGCAATACCAAAACAGGTTAGTTGAACTGACTCAAAGGTGAAAAAGGTTTTTCTCTATCTGCCACCTGTCTTTAAATGGCAAGTAATTCTTTTATAAGTGCTTCATTGATGCTATTTATGTCACTCCCCCGAGCAAGTGTACTTCTACTGTTATGATGCGGTTGCAGCTAAAATTGTTTTGCCACAATACGATTAAACTTACCTTTAGGATAACGGGATGTGTCTTAAAGATAAATACTGTTTATTTAAACTAAAGATCGATTTGTTAGAGGTACAGGTTGTTCAAGTAACGTGCACGTTTGTTTCTTCAGGAAAAGGCATTGGCTATGTTCTGCAGGAACTGTTCAAGGAGTCTTTGGGGATGAGACAAGATGTGGCCCATGTTCTGGTTCTGATCACAGATGGCAGAGCCCAGGATGATGTGATGCCACCTTCCAGGATAGCGCATGCTTTAGGTGAATTTCAGCAATCACTCTAAATACCTGAAAAATGTGTGGTTACACTCAGGGTCTTGCAAATGTGTTATTGCACCATACCACATTTTCACTTACAACCACAAACCATGTGGTATGTATTTCATCTTGTCCTGTCCTAATAGCTTACATGTCAATAACCTTTAAAGGGATACTCTAACCCTGTTAGAATAAAACATTGTAACTGAATCAATACCACTAACACTAGGGCATGCTAGTAGTTCCCATTCACCTACATTGATTTATGCTAAACTAAAGCAAATAGGGGTGGAGTGTCCCTTTAATATCCAAAGACCCTTTGTAATAATAAGTCAGACTAACTAAAATTTGTTTGGAGCCAATCAAACCAACATGAGCCTTTGAAAAAAGCTGCTTTTCCATGTTTTGCAATTACCAATTCAGTTTAATCTTGTCCATGGTTAAATAATGTAATTTCTATTTTTAGCTCTCAGAGACTGAAAAATATTTTTACTATCACAGACATTCTGTTGTAACAATGCTGCACATTAAGATAGCAGAAACTAATAGTTTATATCTATTTGTATCTTTTAGATGTTAATTACATTGCACATCTGGATTTGCCAGTTCTTTTTAGAACAGCTTTAATGCAGTCAGAAGCTTCAGAAAAGCTTCTGGAAAAAGCAATATTTCAAGTCTTGCCACAGATTCAGAATTTTATTTTGGTCTGGATTTTGATTGGATCTTTATATTACAGTAATATTCTTTGATTTGAACCACAGCTGCATTTTAAGGTAGGCAGGTTGGCAGTTGTATCTCTTTGTTACTCTGGATGAGTGCAGAGTGCCTTATGAGGTACTTGAGGTTTGGAAAATATGTTTTAAAAACCCAATGCTATTTCTTGTTTTGAACACATTGATAACTTTTTATAAAACTTGAGAAGTTTAGATAATTTCAAGGGGATAAATACTTTGGGAGTGCACTGAAAAAAGTTTAAAAGCGCCAAATGACTGCACTAAATGTGTTCAATCAATTTTAAATCATATTGGATGAAGAAAGTATGTTAGCATATTAATAAATTTTAAATTACAGATGTGAAACACAAAGAAGCATCTGCTTTAAAATACAGCAATTCTACTTGTTCTTTTGAACACAGTGGGAAATCAGGTCATGTTTATCTTGCTGAATTATTTTAGGTACATTTTGTGCTGTATGTATATACCTAATGCTTCAATCTATTTCTCTATAGGGGTCAGCATATTAGCTGTTGGAGTTTCTAATGCTGACGTTGAGGAGCTCAGTAAAATTGCAGCTCCCAGCAGCTATAAAAATATATTTTACTCGCCAACCTTTGATGACTTCCCCTCCATAGAGAGAGAATTTATCCAAAGCATCTGCAGCGATGAGCTTCTCTCTGAATTCAAACTACAGGATGAGGTAAGAAAAGAAAAATCTGCCTCAATAGTTTTATTCTTACTTCTCACAGTACACTGTGTAATGGGTTTATATTTCCAGCACACACAAAAGAAAAACAAGGCAGATCAAAGCCTGCAATTTCATATAAAGAAGAACATAAGTATAGTTTTGATCTGATTTCATTGTATGTGCAATTTCAATTTGTGTAGAGATAGCAGTTATTCATGTGGAAGAAGAGACATTCAGTCCACCTTCAAATTCATAAACAATAGCTCTGCAGGAGCAAAAACGTCACCGTTCTTGACTTCATTTTGACGTCAGAGAAGTGGGGATGAATACAGAGGGAGATCTGATTTCACTGGAAAACCTTCTGTGCCATTAGGCTCCATTGGACAGTTAACATTGTGTTCTTTTTTGTCATTTCATGCTCAGTTTGCTCAGTTTGACACTCTTACTGAGAACCCAGAGGAGCTGAATGAGCCTTTAGGTCCTTGCGTCTCGCAGTGTGTCAAGGTGTGTACCCCTCACCATATACAAGAATGAAACAGCCTTCTACACTTTTGGGGTTTGCATATCATAATAATCTTAATCATATGTTTAAACAGGGCCAGAAAGGTGACAAGGTGAGTTAAGAGACACAAACGAACATTTTATATTATTAAAATCTTTGCTTACAATCTTTTTTCTTCATTTTAGGGTGATGGTTTTGGTCTTGGAGGTCTAGTAAGTTTACTCTTTCTATTTAATCGATTTTCCTTAGTTTTATTTTCCATGCATTTTTCAAACTTAATGTATTTCATCATTATATAACTTTTAATTATGTATTCTTTGTAGCGATTCAGGCAAAGCCCTGGACAGTTTAATCCTTTTATATCATCAAAAGGAGAAAGGGGAGAGAAGGTAAGACCTAAAATACAAACACCACCATGCATTTTAAGATATCTGCCACACTGAGCATCTGCCCATAGAACAATGTAAAGTCCACACTCTTGATCCTAATAGACATACATTCTTCAAATCTAGAGCACATCAAAAATGATGCATATATTAAAAAGATGTGACCAGACTTGATGGTCCCAGAAATCCCTTTTATTTGAGGTTGAGGACTAATTATCTTCCTTTACATGAAAACCAAGACTATGGCAATTCCACTTGTCAACGTGTGAGGGTCCTGTCACTATGGTTCCAATTGACCATGTGCCCTGGCTGCTTGGCCACCCAAAAATATCCCTTTGGCTGACTGGTTAGCAAGGATCAAATCCTGCCCGGGCCCTCATTGTGTGCCTTGCCATACACTCGTCACCCAGAAGTAGGAATTCTAACAATGAAAGCGTGTTATGGTTACCTGTTCAGTGGTTGTCACAAAATACTTTAGGATGCTACGTTTGTATCCTAGCAACAAATGAGCGGAATTTTTAATATGTAGCAGTGGCAATCCAAATTACATATGTTCCCTTGCAGAAAATGCATATCTCCCAGTGAACATCACTAGGATTGCACATCTGGTTGTTAAGTAGCAACATATTTCACTGTAAATGTCTTGAGTCGGAGAAAAAAAAATATATATGGTCAACAACCTTGAAAATTAACGAAATAATCAGCTTTTTCCGTCTGTTTAATGATATGCATGTTAAGTGTTCATATGAAGATGATAAAAAGATTTTAAACATTTTTTTTTATTCTTAACAATGTTGAGAAAGTTGGACGTTTTATAGATGTGTAGGCTCTTGGTTTATAGGGATCTCCAGGTACAGATGGTATCCCTGGGTTGCCAGGGCGACCGGGACGGACTGGACCCCCAGGTTCTGCTGGTCAACGAGTAAATAAATTCCAGAACAAATACATTTTTTTTTTTTTTTACTCGTTATTATATCAGATTAAGAAAATATTACCTTCTTTTGTTTTTCAGGGCCTTCCAGGTGTCCCAGGTGAAATGGTGAGATGAAAAAGTTTCTATATAACTTTATGTACCATGTCAGGTTAAATTATTTTGCTGAAATTATCTTTCCTCTGGATGTCACAAAAATCTTATTTTATGTTTGATGCTTCGCCTTTTTTCTTTAGGATACAAAGAGGATCTATCGAACTGTAGTGTTGCATTGCCTTGTGAAGTTATTTATACTTTTAACCTTGTCACATTTTGCATCGTATGCAACACACTAACAAAGTAGTGCAGCATTTTAAAATGGAATGAAAATGATTGGTTTAAAAATATTTTACAAGAAAAATCTTCAAAGTATGATGTATGTTGAGGCAATGCCTTGTAGAACCAGCTGCAGTAGCATGTGCTGCTCCATGCCTTTAGGGCAATGTCTCAACCACCTTGGCTCATAGGCCGAAACTTTTGCCCATTCTCATTTACAAAATATCTTAAACTCAAATTGGATGAACAAAAATATGTGAAAATCATAACTCAAGTCTTATAAATGATCAACTTAAGTGAAAGTTTGTGGCCTTAATGTAAAACACATGTGCTGGTAAACCAGCACTGTAAATCTACTTGAACACACACTGGTGGCGACAGCATCATGGCAGGGAATGTAGTCGGATATACGTAAGACGGTAGGATACAGTTCAGTGCATGGTAATTCCGAGAAATGAGCTGATGTAGATGGCAAAATACATGAGGCTGGAATACATTTTCACCTTCCAACAGGACAACCACGTTAAACATACAATAGAGCTACAGTATGAATGTTTCAGTCAAAGCACTTAATGTGTTGGAATGAACTAAAACTCCAACCAATGTCCAACTGGGGATCTGAGGGAAGGCCGGAAAATTATTGTTCAAAGATGTTCCTTATTCAGTGTAGTGCTGTGAATTTAGCTAACAGTGCTTCTACTAAGTGTTGTCTGAGAGGTCCTGTCATAAACTTACCCTATACTTTTTGAATTTTCTTATTTCTATGCACAGTAGAAACTATCCACCATTTCTCTGCTCTAAAAGCTCTATTTATCATAGAAATTATTCACTTTTGTGGGGATTCTGGAGCAAATTGGTTTAAAGAAATTAAGTTTTACAAAATATGTTTCATTCTCTAGTTAGTATTCGACCTTTTAACAAATCAAATCCATAGTTTGAATGTTGTATCTCCTCATGCTGTTTCATTTATGTCCATGGCAGGGTCCTCATGGTCTTCCTGGTTCAAAGGGACAGAGGGGGGAGAGAGTAAGTTGGACATGGGGAAGAAAAATCCCCAAAATTAAGTTGTCAAAAAAAATGTTCTGTTGGATTAATGACATAAGACTTTTCTGGGAATGTGCCTTGAGATGACATCTGATGTGAATCTTTGCAAAATGAATAAACTGAATTGAATAGGAGCTGCAGCAGCCAGTGAATTAATAAAAAAATAAAAAATAATGTTTAATTTTGTGCTAAAATTCATGTCTTACTTTGTTCTATCAAAGGGAGAGCCTGGGTATGTTATAGCTGGTACAGATGCAAATTATGCATCTGGAAGAAAAGGAGAACCTGGATCTTCAGTGAGTTTTTTTAAGAACATTTTTGCCATTAAGAAATGTTGAGTAGATCAAATCTGAGCTTTTGTAATTTGCCAGGGCCCACAGGGACCACCTGGGGTACCGGGAGCAAACGGATCCCCCGGCCTACCTGGCCAGCCAGGTCCACCAGGGTCACCAGGAATATCTGTTAGGGTAAATATTCATGATTTCTCGTTATTTTAACTCAATTTGTCTTTATGTTACACAATACAAAGAACCACTTGGTAAAAACAAAGATATTTTGAGGCATTAAACACTCCTGCTGAGCTGCTTTTATTTTTGTGCATTGTAGGGAGATCCTGGAGCGCCGGGAGCAAAAGTAAGAATGAAGCCTCTGATGTATTTCTTTGCGTTAAATGACTTGCTGGTATTTTAGCCGTAACTTCACTTCAATACAATCCTTGACTTGAGCCTATTTTTGCAAACACAGAATCACTTGATTTGTTATATAACGTGCTGGCGTTCTTTTTATATGTGATCACATTGTCATTAAATTTTGAAAGGGTTTACGGGGGAAACCAGGCATGAAAGGAGACAAAGGGGAGGCAGGAAGAGACGTAAGTTCAGCTTTAAATAGTGGAAAAAAGAAATTGTGAGGAAACTATGCTAATATTTAAACATACTGACAAAAATCTAGATGTACTCCTTTTTACAGTTTCTCTTTCTGTCACATTTGCAAACCTCAGGGTATTCCAGGTCTTCCTGGTCCCATTGGCATAGACGGTGTACCAGGATTACCCGGTCATAAAGGAGAAAAGGTAAAACAAACTATTACAGCTTTTACACTTGTGAAATGAATAAACATTGGTCTTTTTAGATTAAATTTATGAATACATCTTTCGCAGGGTAATGATGGACTTGGTATACAAGGAATTCAAGGTCCTCGTGGAGAGAAAGGAGAGAAGGTACACAAGTAGAGCTTCAATGTCACATTGTTGGATTTAGCAGCATTTTAAAAGCCAGAGAAAGAGAAGCGATGGAAAGACATAGTGCTTGCCATTGTAAATATATTTACAAATATATAAAAAGGCTTAAAAACATATTTTGCAGCAGCATAATCTGACAAAGAAAACACTTTTTAGCCACTCTTCAAAATGGAATTGGGGAAAAAAAAACTTTTTAAAAAACTGTTTTACTTAAACTACATACTTTTTACTTGCCATTTGGTTGTTGAAGTGGTACATCAGGAGAAAAGTACTTTCTGACCTATCATCAAACTCACAAAAGTATGAAGTTGGTTAAATACTGCCAATACTTATACTGGGAACAATTTGATTTTGTCAGACAAGGCCAAGATTGAGCTTTTAGTCAAACTTGTGAGAAGAAACAAATAAAAAACACACATTTTTCAATTGTAAAATGATGTAAAAGCTGTGGCCAAATCAGTTAAAATGTTTTACCAGATGTAAAAGATCTCTTCTTTCACGGACATCTCAGTCCACAGTCTTAAATCGCTTTAAGAAATCTGAGAGGAGAGCTGAGGAGAACATAAGTGAGGACTCTGAGCAATCTAGAGAGTGTGTACAAACCTCCCGCTGTCTGTGTGCTCCAACCTTGTGAAAATGATGGCGGATTAATTGCTCTCTTTCTAACCAAAAGTGTTTGTTCAAAGTTGTAACAGCAGGGGTTTTACAAAGCGGTGACACATGTAATTTTGTCAATAACAGCTGTTTGTTTTTTTTACCCTCTGAATAAAAGCAGTAAAATTAAAGGTCAGATTGTTTTAAGATGAATTTTTCTGAAGAGTTTTTATTTTTTACAGGGAAATATTGGCTTAACAGGAGCAGATGGACCAAAGGTACAAAACACTGATATTCAGAATAGTAAATGTGATGTACTGGTGGGTAATTACATTTTATATATATTTTTTGCTTTTAAGGGTGAGCGTGGAGACCAGGGTATCCAGGGACTAGGTGGATCCCGGGTTTGTAGTTCCGTTTTACGTTCAGTAGATTTTTTTTCAGCAACTTTTGCTTGGCTTACAATGCAGAGCCTGTGAATTAATTCTGCTTGCTTAGAAAAAGTTAGAATCAACGTTTTTAACCGAGGCAAAGACTCTGTGATGAAAAGATTAACTTTGTGACAAATTTTTACTCGCAGGGGAAAAAGGGATTGAAAGGAGAGAAAGGGGGCAAGGTATGTGCGTCTCTTTCAGTAATATATTCGTCCCTCATCAGAATGAAACTCTTTATGTTATGCAAAAATTAAATCATTTTTACTTCTGTGAGGCAAAAGGCTGATCATTCTAGGTGTGTATGTAGTTGTCAAATCATTAAATTGTTTTTATTATTTTAGGGAGAGCAGGGAGAAAAGGGAGCAGATGGACCACAAGGACTTCAAGTTAGTGAAGTTTTGCTTTTAGTAAAAACATGGATGCCAAAGAAGAACGCTTATGGTCTTTGTTGACTTACTGTAAAAACTATATTTAAAAATCTGTTTACCTACTTTTTTTATTAGAAAATAAAAACTGAAACGCATGCTAATCTTCTACATTGGTACACTGATTACCGGAGGCACTTTTCTCAAATTCTGAAACTAACAAATGGGCACTTTCCAAGTTGTGTAGATCAGACTTTAACATGCATGGCTTGAGCAATCCTGTGTCAAACTTTCAGTTCTCAGTAAGTTTGTAAGATTAGTCATGTTTTGTCATTATTTATATATATATAAATCTCATCTATCAAAATCTCATCTCAAAAACTGTTGTCTTGGAAAAGATTTTACATTTTTTTAAGCCACCATATCACTGAATCATTATAGAAACAACAAAACAAATAGAAAGAAAAAAAAACGTCTATTTGTTTGTTTCGACCTTTCAAGGGACCAGTTGGACCAATTGGGCTAAAAGGAGATGAAGGAGCAAGAGGTGCCCCAGGAGATCCTGCCAAGGGTGTAAGAAAGTATAATCATGGATTTAAATAGCAGAAATAAAAGCTCTCGTCATTGAGTTTCCTGTCTCTTTTCTACCAACATGGCAGATAATTGGCCCACCTGGAAAAAAGGGTGCCAGGGTGAGTCAGTTTTTTTTTCTGTCAACACTTGTTTGTTGGGTGAAGGGAACTCAACTAAGAGCTGTTTGGCTCACACTTTTATGCAAGTAGCATAGTTTTAAAAAATAATTTTTAATCAGCTGAAATGTTTTCTGTTTATCCAAAGCATCACAATTAATATTGGTGACCAAGTCTTCAACACTAACTGAATATATTATGAATTATAATGTTAATGCTAGTTTTTAATCTCAAAACTGCTTGAATACAGCTGAATACCAGCAAATAAATAACACTAATAAAAAAGCAATTAAGCATTAAGACCTTGGGATTACTGAAATCAGTTCCCCTCAAATAGTCTTTTTTTTCAAATCTGGATCGTTTACTTGTGTAAATAGGGTTTTTGTGCCTTCACCAACAGTTTAGCATGTGTAGGAAATGGTGCATTTACTGGCACATGTGAATATTCATTTAAAACCAATGCATATGCAGATTGTTATAAAACCACAGTCTTCCATCGTGTGGATTTTAATTTTAACTGGCAGAGCCCTGTCTCCACATACCTTGACAAGTGCATTTTCAAATTTTCCAGTTTGCACACAAACTCCAATATTTGTGTCTTCTTCACGGATCAATTGGAGCTGATTGAAACAACGCAATGATGCCTGTACTTATGAGACCTCTTGTGACTACTGTACATGTTTAGTTATGTGTGCACAATTATTCCCTCCTGCTGCTCCTGCTATCTCTGATCATCCGTTTCCCCGTATGTTATGCTAAATATGATGTTGGGAGTTATTTCTGACGCAGCAACACCTTTTGCATCTGTAGCCTGGTAACTCAGTAACTCTCCTTGTTCTCTCAGGGCTTGGTCAGTGTACAATTTGGAGGTGTGTTGATTTCTCCCCCATTTTAGCCCTTAGGAGTCTATTGCATATCAGTCTCTATAGTCTACGAACTAATAATGGCTTTGCTATTGTTGTTGAGGGTCCTGTGGATTCTTATATCAGCCCCTTGTTGAGATCATTTTGGTTTCTGCTAAAAGCGGAGGAGGCAATGCTCATTGCTCCTGCGCAGCTGAGTGCTATGTGGATTTCAGACTAAACATTGCATGCACTGAGCTCACTTGGCGAGTCAGCTGTGAACTGTTTGTGGCTAGGCTGAAAACAGAATGTCCATAGCTTTACTCAGTTTATTAGCTTTTGTTGCAGCTGTTCTTGTGCAAAGTTGCAATACCAAAAGCTATGTTTGACGTTAGCCTTGTTGTGTGCCAAGTAGCAGAACTAAAACTGCAAGAACAAGATGGAATGGAATGGGAAAAATAAGAGTGAGATCAAAGAAGCAGAGTTGAAAAATATTTTGGATAGACATCCTAGTAACACTTTAACTAGGGATGTAAGAAAAAAAAATTGATATTGCAATATTTTATGTCAATAACTATTTTTGTTGTGAAAGCTTCTATACATCAAAGTCCTTAAAGTTCTACCTGCCTAGTGCTGGCACAGCTGGGAAGAGACTTAAAATCTTTAAGGAAGGTATTAAGAACACTTTTCTCAAAGATTGCTTTAAAAAAAAAAGTGAATTATCCTAATCTTAAATGTCATGCTTTCGTTCACTATAAACCTCAACAGGGTCAACAGCAACAACAGAAGGCTTGATAATAGTTTGTATGCATTTTGTGTCTCACTTGGTGAGCTCAGTTATTGAAATAAAAAAGCTTTTGAGTAACATCATTTCTCGAACAAGACTATATAATTGAAAGATGGCAAAATTGTTAGGTTTATAGCTGACAATCAAAGCTGAAATTTTTAATCAACAAAAACTACCAGCTGATTGGAAAACCACTATCCTAAACTCTGCCACGCCTCCTGTGTGTTTATAAGTTGGGCATAATTATTTGTCTCAACTGGTTGAAGATACGCCTCTTAGCTTTCGAGATGAGATCCTTATGATGTTTTGTTCCATTAAAATATTGTTAATTAATTGTTCAGGATATTGCTGCACACTCACTCAGCCCTATGGGTTCGCTTATCAAAGACAATTAAATTTATCCCATTAACTTCTGCAGTTGGCTTCTGAATGCTGTGTTAAAGGGCACTTTTTTAATCTCCGTCTACAGGGTATCATTTACTGTGGAGAAAAAAAAAACTTTGGCCACACTAATGGTGACTGCGTGTCCATGTTCTGTGTGTGAGAAATATTTTCCTCTTTTATAGGGAGATGTCGGCCCGATTGGTCAGACAGGCCCTCAGGGAATCAAAGGAGATCAAGGAGAGAAAGGAGAGAAGGTTAAGAGAAAAAAAACATGTTTTTCCCTACATTTACTCAGGTAGGAGCAGAGAAAAGGTAACTGTATTGCTGTTGTTGGATTTGGTTCATGCAGGGAAGTCCTGGATTTGGGATTCCAGGTCTGCCAGGACAAAAGGGGCTGAGCGGTGACAGGGTAAGTCGACAACTCTGTTTTCATCTTGACATTTTGAAGCGATAAAAAACTGTTGATTTTAAAGGTTTTGTCGTTTATAGGGAAATGTTGGTCTATCTGGAAAACCGGGACCAAGGGTGAGTGAAATTTGTTCCCTTAAAGTTTTTTTTTTTTAAGTTTGTATTCATATAAGTTTAGTTTTTTTTTTACTTATGCTTCTCTTCATGTCTTTGGAGATAAGGTTCAACAACACAAATCAGATGTCCTTTGGTTTGAGTTATGTGCTTTTATCTATTTATTTTCCAAAACAGGTCCATCATAAAAATAGGACCCACTGTCTTAGTTTTTCTTTTTTATATATATTTTTTTTTGCAGAAAGTTTAAATGAAAATTGGTCATGCTTTAGAAGAAGAAACTAATTACAATGTGTTTTGTATTTTTATAAAAAACCAGACCTGTATTTTCCTAAAGAGCAACAGTAAAGTTAAAAGCTGCTTTAGCATTGACATATTAAAAAATATAGGTAAAACAAATTGTGAACCATGAAACAATTTTGTGAACGTACCTTTACAAATCGCCTTATTTTTATTTGACAACACTGAAGCATAAATGACTGAATATTCACATGCTTGAGCAAAGATTTTCTGCACAAAAGCTCATGCCAAAAGTACCGTACAAGTAGTACTTTAGATTACAACAGGCCGGAGATTTTGTCAAGAAAACAATAACCATGTACCATTTAACAAACAAAAAAAACTGGGTTACCAGTATTATGAATACTTTTATACTCAGGTAATGTTTTAAGTTCTTACAATACTTAAGGTTGTAAACAAGGTTTATGATTTTCTCAGGGCAACGATGGTGCAAAAGGGGAAAAGGGGAGTATCGGCTTACCTGGAAATCCTGGCGTACCAGGAATAAGAGGTAAAGATGTAAGTAAGTCCTGTGTAGCTGTTAAAACACAATTAAAATGAGTTGTTGGTGTTATACAGCAGATTTATGATAAATTATTATTACATTTATTTGTAAAACTGTGGTTTAATAATTCAAACCAAACAAAGCCGACTTTTGCACAATAATACAAGTCAAAAAACAATGCACGTTTTTAAACCCATTAATTTTTTAATGTACTGTTATGTTGAAATCACAAGCTTTAATGGGATTCAAGTCATTTTCAGACACAGGTGAAACAGATTTATGATATAGACTTCTTTCATACAGAGTGAGATATTATCCTTTATAATAATACTGATTGTCTTACAGTTTATGAAAAACTGAAATTCAAAATCAGTAAAAAAATTATTTCAATTAGAGAAATGTCCAACCTCTGAAAAGTATAATCATGCATATGTACTCAGTACTTATTTATATACTGATATTTGAGGTTTTCATAAGTCGTAAGCCATAATCATCAAAATTATAACTAATAAAGGCTTGAAATGTCTTTATTTGAATGTAATTCGAATGTATCATATATTAGTTTCACTTATTAATTTAATATCCTGAAATAAATGAACTTTTGTGTAATATCGCTTCACCTCTAGCAGTTAGCTGCGCAACTCGTGAAAGGATGTATTTTAAGTCAATTATGCAATAAAACATGAACAGGGGTCCAACAACATCAATCAAAAAAAAAAAAGTTCACTTCCAGTCAGTAAAACCAGCCATGTGTTTACATTGTGAGTGCATTAATATTCATCCTCACTTTTTCATTTAGGGAGCACCTGGAGCTAAGGGAGAGGAAGGGAAGAAGGTACCATCAAGCTTTCTACATGATACCAATCATTGTTTCGTTCGAGCAGCATTTTAACGTCTAATCCTGCTTTTGAGGATACAGACCTCTCCGTAATAAGTTGTAGTCAATTTGGCACAGTATGAACTATTGCTGTAAAATAATCATTTTGCTGTGTATTTTGAAGGGTGAACCAGGGTCAACAGCAGAGCCTGGGGAAAGAGGAATAAGGGTATTTTTTTTCCTTCTTAAATTTGAAATTAATTACAAAAAAGAACAAAAACAAAAAAACACAGAAAAGCTTGAAAGAAAACAATGATATTACATATACAATCAAGCAGTCCCCATAAACCCAATGGCAGTTAAAGAGCAACTTATTTTAAACTGAGCTACGATTTGTTTGAAGAACAACAAAAATATTTAAATCAAACATTCATTTTGCATAGATTTTATCAACATCCCAAATATTGAACAATAAAGAAAATTACTAATACATCTATTTTCAACCTATTTATATACCTCAACCCCCCCCCCCATGTTATAAGTTGAGTTATATAAAATATTTTTTGCATTGGTTTTAAGCCATATCATGATAGCATTCTGGCATTAAACTTGGATTTTTTTGTTGTTCAGGGTCCAATGGGGTTACCAGGGCGACCAGGTGACCCTGGAGAAAAAGGCGAACCTGGTCTTCCTGTAAGTTGTCCTACTACATCCTGCCGCTCTCCCAGATTTATTGCAACAACGTTAAGTATTTATTCTCTCGCTCTTTGGTCTTTTCAAGGGTACTGATGGAAAGAAAGGTGATAAAGGAGAGATGGTATGTTTGCGTGTGCACTCCCCCCTCCCTCTCAGTGATGTTGCTGTTCAGCGTTTCTCCTTCTGTCTGCTTTGTGTTCATTCTTCTGTGTCAGTCACCCTTTAAATGCTGCACAACCTTTTATCCTCTTGCGAAGGCATGATTGTGGTTTCGATATGATACTAATTAACTTGGTTTTTATGTGTGTCACCCTTGAGAGCACAGTCTAATTTTCCCTTGTGTTGCAAACACTAGCTATGTTTTTGTGTGACATCTTAGATTTTAACTGTTCATTTGTCCTTGTTCTTTTGATCCAACTGGGATTGGAACAAAGGGGAAACCTGGACCCCCAGGAATACAAGTAAACAGATCTGCATTACTGTTTTATACCTTTCATCTCTTATACAATAGACTTTTATTTTTTTTACAATATTTGCTTCAATTAGCTTTATTTTCTTTGGAATAAATAATATTTGTTGTCCTGTTAATCAGCAGATCGTTGCAGACAACAAGATTCTGACCAGAGTCATTAAGGTAAATAACAACTAGCTTCTTCTTCAGTCATATTTCATTATCTACATTATGTTTTTGCCAGGATTTGTTTGTCTGTCTGTTAGTTAGCTACATAACTCGAAAAGTTATAGATGGTCCCACTGCAAACATTTTCTGAAAATGTAATCAGAATCCAAGAATATGTGATTAGACTTTGGGGGGAGGGATCCAGATCAGCACCTGGGCCAACTGAGCTGCCTTCTTGGAGGGTTGAGTGCTTTTTTAAAATGTACATTTAGTGACAATAAGTTTCTCTTTCTTTGTTTCAACAGGGTGACCCTGGAGACCCAGGCCAGCCTGGTTTGAGAGGAGACGTAGGTCTACCTGGGCCAAGGGTAAGAATTATTTCCCCTATTAAGTGTTGAGGACATAAATACAATTTTTAAACTAAGCTTAATATATATTTATATTTAATATCAGTTAACATTTTAGATTAACAAAATGAAACTCAAAATAATTTGAATTTATGATGATGCATGACATATTGGGATACAACATTTCAGATGAATCTTTTGAATAATCAAGGGATCAAAACAGCAGTCTATTAACGGAAAGGTTTCTGTAACGGAAAATGACATTTTTTCCCTCTTAATAATGAATACTGTAAAGCTTAAAAGGAAACGTCAATCAATGTTTAATCAGCAAACTAAGTTACTGAAAGATCACCTAAAAAAACAGGATAAATACATTTTCCACATGTGAGGGGTAGGGGATTAGTTTTACATTATGTAGAGCAAAAAAAAACTGAATTCCCTGCAAACTACTAGCAGACAGTAATTGGTTTGCATAGAAATGCAAAAAATCTGTGTTAGGGTAAAAAATAGTGGTTTAACCTAGAAAGAATCACACACAGGGGTCGGAGAGAAATTGAAGTTAAATGAACTCTGCAGTGGGAGATAGAATAAAGTTCTGCAGAGGGACACCAGGAAGATACTTTGGTTGACCGTGTGTCTGTTCTCCTCTCAGCTTCTCAGACAGTCTCCAAGCTCTGTCTCCTGGTCTCAAAGGGCCCTCCCACTGCAGTCTCTCTTTATTTGGTCAAACTTCATTAGCATCTTGAAAGAACAGGGTGTATACAAAGGAACATATGATTGAAACCAAATGACATTTAAAAAGTACATTTAAACTATGTGATAAAGAAATATACCCTAAGAAAATAATAATACAACATTATTATTTTCCCCTAACAATCTGATACACCTTTTTTTGGAGTAGCATTCTATCCTCCACTGTACTTAAACTAATACTTGTACTTAAACTTAAAAAGCTCAAAATGCTTTTCCTTCAAAAGCATTGAGCTTGCATACAGGTCTTTGTGACTGAGTGCATCAGTTGGTTTACATAGGGAAAAAACATCTGTTAATCCCAGATTTGTCAGAAGTTCACTTATCCTTGGCTTTTGCACAACACTTCGGATAATTATTTTGACTATAGCAGAAATCTTGTGGCGAGCACCTGGTCACGGCTGGTTTCTGGTATTTGATGCTGTTCTTTTCACTCTCAGCAATGCTCACTGAAATTTAAAACAAACCTTGTAACCACTGTCTGCAACGATTACGTTGCAAAAATTGTGAAAAGGTTCTTCATTTTTACCTATCTCTTGGTACGTGCCACTTTTTTATTGTCCTGAACTTAGGGCTAATACTAATTTGATCTGATAAAAAGTCAAACTGCTTTCTAAACGTGGAAAGATTTCAGCTTCTATTAATTTTACCTGTTATGCCTTTTCTAACTCTGTTCAAGTGCATACTACTTATGCTCCATGTCATTCACTTTATTACATAGTTTAATTTATGGACTCATTTGCGCTGATTTCTTTGTATGTGTGGATTACTTGTCGTGTTAGGAATACATGTCAATTTCATTTTAGCTGGGCCATTATGTTAGACACTAATTTTCTATGTTGTGTAAGAGAGCAGCTGTGAAATGTTTTTAAAGGGTTTTAAAACTGTAAATTATTTCAAGCAATTTTAAGTATTTTGCTAATTAAAAGACAACAGTGTTAACAGATGCAGTTACATAAATATTTTCTGTCAACACTTGGATTTGATAATAATAAATTTTTTTTTTTTTTTTTACATTTTTAAATATTTTTTCCAGGGTCCAGAAGGAAAACCCGGGTTACCAGGACCTTCGCACGTACGTTAACATAAGATTCCTTTTCGTCATGTGTTGATTTCTCCTCCTGTTTGTTGAACCTAATCTTGGGTTTAAAATGTGTTTGAATATAAAATCCTTTATCTTCCAGGATTCTGGAAGAGATGGAGTTGACGGTACTCCAGGAAAACCAGGAATAAAGGTTGAATCCTTCAAAAGTACCATCAAAAGTTTTTTTTAAACTTATTTTGCATTTCACTGAATAAAATAAAGGATGTTTGTTCATCATTGTAGGGTGATAAAGGGCATAAAGGAGAACCTGGTCTTGTAAGTACATGTTTTTTTTAATGGTTCCCTCTAATTGATCCAAAATGCTTTCTAGACCCAAATAGTTTTTTTAGCGAATTAAATGTGACTAATCCATTTTTCTATCCTGACATAATGTATATGGATTCCTGCTTTATAAAATTTGTTTTGTCAGCTCTCTTCATGTATGCATCTATAGACTCCAACACTACACGATGTTGGAGTGCTGCAGGATGAAGAGGTTTTTTGTCAGTACGATCAAAACGGCTGCCACAATACTAACCCTACTATAAGCTATATGAACTAGAATTTTAATCTATTTTTAATGGAAAGGTTTTTTTATGTCATTTACATAATTGAATATCTAAATTGTGTCATTAGCCATCAATTTTCTGTTACTTTTTCAGGTCCCGATTGTGATAATGAGATTAATTTTATCTTTAGAAACGGTTCTTATAAGAATCTGCAAAGGAGAGGAAAGATGTGGGCTAATGATACATAATTGTCTTTCATAATATTCCCATTAAATTTATATAATACTGTAATGTTCTGGTGTGTATGACCATGAAATGGGAATTAAACTGCATTATGTTTGGTATTGTATTATCTTTAAATTGTAGTAAATCAGACTTGGTGAACCCTTACAAAAGTTGTATAAGAAAACCCTGAAGCTTTATGTACAGTTTAAACCGGATACTTAGAGAAACTCCTTATGAAGACACAAGCATTTTAACTCTCATTGACATTAAACACAAGTAAACTTTTCAGCATCATTATCAAAACAGCTTTGATTTGCTGAATACCAGAATATTTTTCTTTCAATAATATCATAGCCAACTGGAAGTTTGGACCAAAAATGAATAACTTTCTAATCCAGCTGGGATTTTAAGCTATTTTTAGGTCGTTTGCTTGTTGCCCAATTCTAAAACACAAAATTGAGCAAAACTGTTTCAGGGTTAGAATAAATGGTGCAGAATGAACCACTAATTGTGTGAATAAGTAATGTCGCTTTTACTTTGAAGCCTACTAAACTACAGCAGCAACACTTAAAAACCCTTTAAGGTCACTTTTTGAAAAAGTAGAGTAGAGTAATAATTTACTATTACACATTACTGCTTGAATACAAGTTTCAGTGCATATGGACAGGCAGGTCATAGACAATGCCTAATTGTTGGTAGGTCGGCTTCTGTATGAAAATATTAGCCAGCTGAAGCAGCATTAAACATGGTAGTTCCAATCAAGCACTACGGCCATTTGCTCACTTGAGTCTCAGCTCCCATCAAGATCAGATGCTTCATCTCAGCAAAAAAAAAAAAAAAAATACAATTATTAAACTACAGTGTTTGTCCCCAAGTCATAAAAATTGAATTATAAGCAAAGCATTTTCCTATTAATATTTTTACAGTGGGCAAACTGATTGGGGCAGCTCCGTGTGAAAAGATTATTCTGCTGAATAATCTGGGACACTCAGTGACGGGAATATTTTCTTGGGCTCTCAGAATGTAAATGTGTAGCAGGTGTAGTTGACTGCTTTCTCAAGCGTTTACCAAGTTTAAAATGAGTTCTGTGTCCTTAACAGAGAGGAGAAAAGGGAGAACAAGGGATTACTGGAATGCCTGGATTACCAGGAACTCCAGTAAGTATATATTTAATACCTCCAGGCGAACCTGGTCAAATTAAGTCCAGATCCTTTTTTTTCTTTCTTCAACTAATTTAATCTCAAGGCACTTCACAGAAAGGCTCCAGTTGAATCCTATTGTCCTATTATAATGTCTCTGGTTTTGTTTCAGGGAAGACCCGGCATTGATGGAAAGAGAGGCCTACCTGGGAAGGATGTGAGAAGTGCAAGATTACTCTAGATTTTATCTAAGTTTTTTGTATAAATTGGAAATAGTTCAAATTGTTTTTTTTCAGGGGGAAAGAGGACCCAAAGGAGATGATGGTAAAAAGGTAATTATAAGGCATTTTAAAAGTAATAATTTTGATGCCATGTTTTTTGGAGAGGTGTTAATATTCATCTTAATTTAAGGGAGGCAAAGGAGATCCTGGTGTCGACGTGAGTTGTTTTAATGAAAACCATGTTTTATCACCTTTAAGCTGAGATCCAACTGAATGTTTGTTTTCCGCTTTAAAGGGGAAAGATGGAAGTAAAGGGGAGCCAGGGCCTCCAGGTTCGCCTGGTAGGCAGGTGCTTGTCACTCCTGAGGTAGAAATAAGCCCAAGTGCTTTAAAATGTCTTACCGCGTCATTTAATACTATTTTTTACTTTGTTTTTTGATAACTGTGGGTCTGTTGATACATAAAATCTCATAAAATGTGGTTTGGGATCAAATTAATGTCTTATTCACTCTGATTTTTCTTCAAATCCTCCATATGCATTCCTATATTTATATATATGGCCCTATCTTTGTTAGGGTGCTACAATTGATGAAATTCGGCAGGCTTTTCCAATCCCGATGGGTCCACCAGGAGCTACTGTAAGTGTATTTCTATACACGTTTCTGCATACACCCCAAGTAGCTCATATATATATAATTACATGCCATTTCTGCTGCTTATTGGCATAATTAATCCATCGCTTGTGTAGACTCTGAATTCTCGTTGAGCTGAATCGTACTTTAAATTTGGTTGCAACTGGCTATAGAAAGGGAAAACTTCGGAAGCTTCATGTCATGCATATTAGATGAATGCTCAAAATGTCTTCTGCTCCTCTGTTTCTGTGTGTGTAGGGTGCGCCAGGAATAAAGGTAAGATTGTAACACTGTTCCTATTTAAGATGGAGTCTCGAACAAACTAGACAGGAATACGCGTTTGATGCTTTATTTGCCATGTTTATAGGGTGATAGAGGAGAACGAGGCCTGAAAGGGGATAAGGTAATTACTGATACTTTATATTTGGCATAAAATGAAAATTGAAACAAGCTAATTTTACTGTATATTAACATCCATGTCAATACAGGGTGATGCTGGAGCTCCTGGAAAGACTCCGGAGATGAAGGTTTAACACATGAGATTCTGATTCCTCTGTGATACATGCGCTAGGTTCATAATCTGAACATATTTGCCTCTATTTTAGGACATCGAAGAAATGTTTGACAACTATGGAATAAGAGTAAGCTTTGAGCACCACGAAGCATAGATTAGATCTTCGACATTTTTAATGGTTTTATTGCAAATCTGCTTCATTTATTATAAATTGTTTTCCACAGCTTCCTCTGTTGAAGGCTTTGATTGACAGGCTGCTGCAGGACGGTATAGAGGAACTGCTTCAAGTTCTCACTACCTCCAGGAAGAAAGAAAAAGCAGATACTCACACCTCCAATGTCATCGCTGAGTACACAGTATGTAGCGTGAATCTGGATTTTTCCTACTTTTCATGTTGCTCATTTCCCCAAAGGCCCCTAAAAAAGCCAGGTCGGAAAGAACAGAAATGTGATATAAGCGGTTCAAAAGTTGTTTTCCAAAATATGTTTAGCTATTAAAAAAAAGAATGCAAAAAAGACAGGAGTAAAAGTTTTCCGTCTTTTAGTCCATTTACATATCTAACAAATGTTTTGCTAATCATAGCAGTCATTAAAATAGATAGTGAACAAGACGATAAAAGATTCTTTATTTTATTTATTTTTTAGAGTTCCTTGAAGTTTGACCTCACCAGTAAGCCACTGGTAGAGTTGGATGATGAGGATTCTTTGTCGGCTGTAAGTAATAAATGGTCATTTTTGAGCAACATTACTTTGATAAGTTCCTTTTACAGGCAGGAAAACTTCAGGATACTCTTAAAGGTTACATCCAATGATTACAGGCATGTGTATGACATAATTTCTGGATTTGTTTAATTTCTTTTTTATTGAATTTTTGTTACAAGCATTGTACAAATCCCTGTTACACAAAAGAATAGTTTTTTTTCCCCTTCCCACGTTCACATGACATATCTTTAAATAAACTGGGATCTTTGATAAAAAGGAGCGTAAAGGTTTCCTCTATTATCGATTTCCAAATTGGAGTTATCCAACCTATTCATATATATGTGAACCAATCACTTTCCAGGGCATATTGCTTACTTACATCCAATTAAGTTATATTATTGTGATAATAGAACTTAATAATACCATAATAGCCATTTTGCTAATTTACAAATACAAAATGAACAAAAACAAAACCTTCCCACTTTTTTATTTTTTTTCCCTGTTGAGCCTCTTAGATGAAATCTCACCTATATGGTTATAGGTACTCAATCCATTTTTTTAATACAAATTCTTTTAAATGAGCCCACCTCCAGTCTCAAGCAGAATGTTAGTTCGATCACATATATTTTTTTATTATCTCAACCCAGTCCTCAAACGTAGGTATCTCCATCTTCTGGTTAGAGTTTTTTTACTTGCAATTACTGCATTATTCTATACATGTTTATCTCCTAATCTTATAAGATTTATGTTTAATTTCCCCAGGTGTAATGTCTCATAACTGGAAGGTCTACCCTCAGAGTTTTATTCATACATTTCCTAATTTCTTGCCAATAGCTGCGTTATATCTTCCATTTCCAGAATGGAAAAAATAATCTCTGTAACAACAGTGCTAAATGCAGCTTTTATGTCCATAATTGAATACATGGTGACTATCTTCACTGCTATGTTTCCATTATAGGATCATCTCACTGATACTGTGGAGCGTCCAGCATTATGGACCATGATTACAATGGATGGAGAGAAGAACCTGAACCATATTGAGACCAAATTAAAAGGGTCCAAAGGGACAGGGGGGAAAGACTGGGATCGGAACAGAATGTCTTCGCTCAAAATGAATCTGACTCTGCTGAATTCTACTTTGAACAATACCAGTGTTGAGGAGGTAGGAACGTTAGGCGGAAACTCTGAATATTCTCCTCAGTTTTCAACACTGTTTGAAATCATTATAATTTAATGTTGCTACGTGCTGTGGTTGGTTGTTGCTCTGTTTCATTTGTCATTTGTTCTTTATGATTAATTATACATTCATATAATTCTGTTTATCAGCTATGTGTAAAATACGAAATGCTTAGAACATTTTAAAATATACCGCTGACATTTTCAATATTTAATTACACTACTATCAAAATGTAATTTAATCATTAAAAACAACATCTTTTCACATATTTTTCAAATTTTTAGATGGGCTCATTGTTGCCTGAAGCCATGCTGGAGACTGTTGTTCTCACGAAGGATGACCCGCTGAAGAAGAGCTCTGTACCCAAGAAGAAGAAGAACAGGGAACATGGGAAAGTAAAGCTACCATAACTTTCACATTAACAGACTTTAAATATCCATAAATTGCATAATATTACTCGGCCAGTTTAATTAAATGCACATATTTAATGGACACACTTGCCTTTCATGTTTTAGCTCAACCTACACCAAAAATAATGATTTGATTTCAATAAAGCTATTCAACACAATGTTCTCAATACAGAATCCTTACATCTTGTTGCTAAATTAATGCCACTGTTTGAGACATGAGCAAGACTTAGTAAACTAAAATGTACACAGCAGAAAAAGTTTAACACTAAATGCATTCTTAACTCCACAAATTTACTGAAACATTCTTCTTATTTTGTCAATAAGACATTAGTGACATCAGGATTTCTGTTTACAAAAACGCAGAGCACTTGCTGTTTGACTGTTATGAATTGTTTAACTTCAATCAGCAACAACAGATATTTGCAGGATTTTCAATTTAATTACTTTGCATCAGCTGAATAATTCAATAGGCAAGGCAACTTAATTTGTATAGTACTTTTTCAACGAGGAAATTCAAGGTGCTTTAAATCATTAGCCGTTAATAGAAATTAATAGCGGTAAAATAAGCATAAAACACATTTGAGACACAAACCTTGAAAAATATGACATTTCCTTATTTATTCAAAGGTAGCTCTAAACGGATGTTGTTTTAGCTTTTTTTAGCTTTGCAGTGGTATGGGGGTTTGTTCCAGATAAGGGGAGCATAGAAACTCAAAGCTTTTTCTCTATGTTTGGTTCAAGGGATGATTAGTAGACTAGAGTTGGTAGACCTGAGTGTTCTTGGACGTTGATGTAATTGCAAAAAGTCTTCCAGTTACTTTGCTGCTAAGCCCTTCAATGATTTATAAACTAGGAGTATTATGAAGTTCATTCCCTGACCCACAGGGAGCCGGTGTATGGACTTTAGAACTGGGTTGATATGCTCTACTTTCCCAGTTCTACTGAGGACGCCAGTGACAGCATTGTGGATCAGCTGCATTTGTCTAATTATTCCCATTTCCACTGAATAAGCAGAGAAGAATATCATCAATGAGCTAAAACATGAAATTTGTGTGATTCATGTAAATGTCTGTAAACTGTTGAATTACTTCTTGATTATTTTTGTTTTAACCTTGATGGTCATTAATTTTCCTATCTACCTTTAATAATACTCTTAACTCATCAACCGTACTTTGACCAAGATCCGAAGCATGAAGAACTTTTACCTTTTTATCTCTCTGACTGTTGACTTCTTAACCAGGGCAAAGGAAATAAAGGACGACATAAGAAGCAGAGACAACGCCTGGTAAATGTCCTTAAAGGGTGTCACTCTAAACCTGGACTTTACTTTTTGTTTAAAATGAACAAAAACAAAGAAATTAGGGGTGTGACGTAATCTGATATTAAACACGGAGAGATGAGGGCGGTGTTCTTCTGTGTTCACAACCAGTGCTATAAAATTGGCATCATCTCCTTCTGTTGTGAACACAGAAGAACACCGCCCTCCTCTCTCCGTGATTGGTTAGGAAATCGAGAAATTTGATTGGTTCTGGGAGTAGCGTGATTTGTACTTGTGTTTCTGATTTGTACTTGTATCTTTGATTTGTACTTGTGTTTTCTAATTTGTACTTGTATTATTAAATAAATCCGTACTTGTATTTTTTAAAACATGTGTACAAGTTACAAATAAGCAGATACAAGTCACAATACACAAGTCCCAACTCTAGTTCCATACTATTCCATAAACCTAATTACACAGTTTGTGAAGCAGCAAACGGCTACCTGTTAGTGGTAAATTAAACTAAAGCTAGCATGGACTTCTCAGCATTCTTTTGGTGGCAATGAATCCTTTCACTTCTTCTTTTAAGAAGCTTTAATTCGTTAAAAAAAGAAGATCCTTATCTTCCCAAAACTATTGTTCGTGTCAACTGGCTATTGTCTTATAAATCCAATACAGTGCATTTCCTGTATCATGAGAGGAATAAATCGTTACACCCCTAATGTGTACTAACCTTTTTTACTCTGCTAAACCTTAAAACAGACTCCCTTAAAAGCTCTAACAGGACTTTAACATAATCTGACAAGAAATAACAGCTTCTTTACTAAATCTTAATTTAATTGGGTTTAAAGAATAACACACTCTAATTATAGCACCCTCAATTAACAATATAATTTATAATATGTTTATGTAGCATGAAGCATGTATTTATTTTAAGCTCTATGTGCTTCTAATTATAATGTTGACTATTTATTTTGTGGGTTGCTTTGAATTTCTTGGCTTTGTTCTCCTCAATCACACAGATGATGTAAACGTTGCTCAAATTTTACACGTTCCTTGATTAATTGCAATTTTTCTGTTTCTTAAGATGAGTAATGAGCATAAACAAAAAGAAGAAAATGAAGAGTTTTATGGCAATGAAGAATACACTCATGAATACGAGGTAGGCAGATGTTAAACTAAATTAGTAATTCAGACTCTGTTGGAAACTTTCTTTTAAATGTGATGACGTGGGTTATCTTACAGATTCAAAGCTCAGAGGCTATGAAGAGACCCCAGTTTTCTCTGGGGACTCAAAAATATCTTTGCCCACAGGAATACGTGAAAGCTTTGATTAATGACACACCCACTACCTGAATTTAATCATCAAGGATGAATTAGTTTGTCATTGCGGCTCACTGCATCTGCTGTGTAGATTTGCATTTTCAAAAGTTATGACAACTTTTTTTCTTTTCTTTTTTCTGAAACAGGAAGAACTTTTCCCAGATGAACACACAGTCTCACAGGAGAGCAAAGAACAGGGAGAGGTAAATTAGCTTCAAACAGAATGCTCTCATTTGTGTCAGCTGGACTGGGTATAAATGTATTGATTCATTTTTAATGTAAAATATGCTGCATTGTTGTTGTTTTTTTTGCATGAGGCTTGAAGTTTAAATAAATGAATTCCCACATCCTGTGGATAAAAACAAAACATCATCTGTCATTGAAACAATAGCCAAAATTAACTATAATAATAGAACTCTGAAATATAAATATGTTGTTTTATTCATCTGTGCAGGAGGAACAGTTTGCCACACAAATACCAGACCAGTTTGTAACATCTAGTCCCCCTCTAGCCACAGACAGAGAAATGAATTCACAGGTAACTACACATTATGGATGATATACTTTCTTATTTTAGCTTGGTCAGCATGCACAAGGACACATCCATCAAATGCAAGCCTTCTATTTTGTTCCATGAAAGTCACTATACAGGAATATGTTTTCTTTCTTCCTCTACAGTTTAGGAATGTCCCCAAAGTGTTATTCAGAGAAATTTGGTTTGCTCTCTAGAAATCTGTTGGACTCTAGGAGGGTCAGTTAGCAAATAAATGTTTTAATAAGAAAAATATGTACAGTGCCTCACTATTTAATTTTTTTTTAAACCATTAGTTAAGTGAAAATCTGTTCTCTGTAGAATAAATTCTGCTTGCACATCTTACAAGTTTTTACCATTTTTTCTTACCCTTTCTTTTAAAATGTCCTCATACTCAATCAGATTGGGCAAAAAAAAAAACAGCTATAAACATATTTTTTAAGACTTACCACAGATTTTCAATTTGACTTATATCTGGACTTTGAGGCATTCTCACATGAATATACTTCGATCTAAACTATCCTATTGTGGCTCTGCCTGTATGTTTAGTCGCCGCCCTGCTGGAAGTTAATTTATGCCTCAGCCTGCTCCTGCTGCTAATAGGGTGGGGTCTCCTTAATATCTCTGCTCTACCCTTTGGTGATATCAAGACGTACTTTTCAAATTGTTGCCAGCATCTTACTTCTTCACTGCTGATAATCAGAAACAACTTCCATTATCAAGATCTCCACCATTCTAATTATTTGTATTCGATGTATATCTTATTAATGTGACAGTGTATCATACCAAACTCTTCAGTCACCTGCGACAAGATGATGCTCTATTGCATCTTAATTCTTAATATCTGGAAGTGTTTGAAACATTATACCTGCGTCTAATGCTCCTTTCTGATTTTGTTCCCCTCAGATGTTTATAACAACCACAGCACCTTCTTATCCATCTCAGGATAATGTGGATAATGTCGATGAGGTAAGGAGGGATGCTCGCTGTTACTCGTTCTTGTCCTCAAACCACAGAGCTGTTAAAAAGGATGTCTATTTAAGTCTGTTTCTTAAAAACACTACAAAACTTGCGCTATCAGATTTTATAAAATTTGATTAGATGGAGGCACGGCAAATTAGAATAGAATACAATTTGATCCGGCTTACTTTTGCTTCAGTTGCAAAATAGGTCTTTTGGCCTGAATGGTGTGGACCTTTTTAGTTGTAATTGCAACATTTTCACTCACTATGGTGCTTCACTTTTGTGCAGTTGTGTTCACATCTACATTTTAAATTTGTTCTGCTTTTCCAACCAGGATGAGGTGACACTGCCCACTCCTCCGGTGGTAACAGCAGAACCAGAAGAGGTGCCGTTTCCATTTTTAATCTTATCGACTTATCTTCTATTTCACCTGAATGTTTCTTCGACCTTTGCATTCCTTCCAATACAAAACCTTCTTGCATACAATTATTTGCAAAACAAGTTATACTGCTTGAATCTTTGACATTTTTTTTATTTTACAGCCACAAACCTCAGTATATTTTATTGAGATTTTATGTTACAGCAGGAAGAATAGATTAAGGACTGAATGGCCTCACATACACCAGACAGGTCAGGAAAAAAGCTGCAAAGCAGTAATAAGGTATAAAACAGAATCCCAATTTTAGCAAGAGCAACAATAGAAAGATTTAAATCAGGATGTTTTTGACCCAGTCAAAGTCCGGACCTGAATCCATTGAGAAACTGTGACAGGACTTTAAAATCCATGATAACTGGTATTCTCCATCTTACTGGACTAAGAGCTGGAATTGCACCAACAAGCATTTTTATGTTTTATGCAAAAAAATGGCTTGAAACTAATTGATGCTCTCCTTTTCAATAAGTTGTTTTCATCTAGTTTACAATTATGTGCTACGTTATGTTACTGTTTCCTTTAGAATCCACTGAAGCTTGTGGCTGTAACATGTCAAAAACATCAACAACTTCAAATGATATGAGTACTTCCGATGGATTACACTAAGAATGCATGGGGGATTCTTGGCGTCATGCTTTGTGCTAAAAATTTCACCAGTATAAACAGTGCACATATCCATGTATTTAACATGTAACTTAAGCTTGCTTGATTAGAAATGGTGCAAAATACAAAATTTAGATATTTTATATCTAAACAAAATATTGAGTTACTTGTAATACTTCTCTCTTTCTCTCTCATTTCTTTAAACAGGAAATCTCTTAATTCCCCCTGAGACTACAAACTATAAAACTAGTCACTGTCCGTAACTGTGAAGGGTTTCTCTGGTGAAGCTTCCTGAACCTGACCAACATTTCACAAGCGGGGACAACTTTCCAAACAGAGAAAATGTTACAAATCTATGGCCATACAAATGTTTGTTTGTTAAAGAGAAAAAATAATAGTGGAGTAAACTTGATGTTTATTCAGTTAATCCATCTTGACATCCTTTTCTCTACCTTTTATGTTCCAAATTTATTTATTCTAAGGGATTTTAGTGATTTAGTTTCCTCTTTACCATGTCTCAACAATTTAATTAAAATTTTTTATTTCAAACTTTAAGGAAACTATATTTATTGAAACAGAAAGAATGTTGCATCTCTAATTTTGAATTTTAAAATAAAATAAAATTGACTTTATTCAGACTTCAGCTGTGTTTTTATGTAGACAGATTTAGCACTGTTTCCACTGGTGAAAGGTGTCTGTCATTACTCTGTATATCTTTAATTTCTATGTGCATGTATTTTAAGTAAAAAAAAATTATTCACAATGTAAGCCAGTTTGTGTCTTTTTGCTTTTTATTATTTTAAAAGTCCACCTCTGACATAAACACAAAATAATGAAGTCATGTGGAAAAAATCGGGCACCTTTTAAAGAAAGATTTATTAATTTATGTATTACATATTTGGGAATTAAAATATTTATCAACTTAACAAGAAAAAAAACAATGAATACCTTTTTACAACACTGGTAAATGGTGACATTGTTCTGTAGCATTTTGAAGAGGTTCACTTTGCTAAAACCTCACATTAAAGTTTGTGTACTCCCAACTTGATGTGAGTGTGAAGTCTATGGTGAGACTAAATGAGCTTTTTAGGAAATTAATGATTCAGATATTTTAAAATCAGTCATACCATTTTTAAGTAAACCGTTTAGAGTTGAGAGTGATGAAGAACAGACTGCCACATGAGAGACCACATGTACAAAGGGTGCATAAACACAAGTCATATGGATTTTATTTTATTTTTTAGATGTGTTCAATTTCATTTCCACATATGCCAGATTTTAGTAGGGATTTTAAATATGAAGCCCCAGGTCTGGTCAGCTAAGCAAGTTGACCTTGAGAGCAGAGGCTTAAAGAAGTTTCCAGAGGCCTCAAAATGTCACAGGACCTTCAGCATGCTATTGCTGCTATTCATGTGAAAGTGCATGAAATACAAGTCCAACTTTCGTTGGAGATGGGCAAAAAAAAAAAAAAAACAGCGCCACAGTGAAGCCTGTCAGACAAAAACTAGGGTTACTGGAATAATAATTTTTGGAAAGAGTCTAAAGTTTAATCATTTGGACAACAGACCTGAGCAAATACTAAAGCAGTCCAGAAAAAGAACCTCATACAGACTACGAACCATGGAGGCAGACGTGTCATCCTTTTGTGGACACTTTGTCAGCTCACCATCCTAGAACCTAACATGCATCCCTGTGCTAAAGAAAAATGTGAGGCTATCTTTCTCACTGTAGTTCTTTCAGCCAAAGTATCAACACCAGCTATCAGTAGTACGGTGTCCTAACTTTGTCTTCAGTTCAAATACACATTTGTTACTATATTTTGCCTAAAAGGGAAAACACACTCATTCTTATTGCCTGCAAAGAAATTGAATGAGGCATTCAAATTAATACCTTTCTAAATAATGAACAAAATAATAAATAAAGTGCCCTGATATTTTTTTCCACATGATACATAAATTACCACAGGATGGAATGTGCTTATTAAAGAATTTGGGCACTTTACAGGTGCCTCAACCTCGAGCCAGAGTGAAAAGAGACACCTTTTGGCATGACTCAATGGTAAGTTTAAGTTGATTTTTTGCAAATTAAAAATAAATAAGTTTTTAATAGGTTAACAGCAATGGCTTAAATAACTTTTTCATTGCAGGTATTTATGCCCGGTGCTCCAGGAGGAAGAAATCGGGTTAAGGAAATGCAAAAAGTAATTCTCTCATCTTTTTCCTACTTAAAATATTCATAGTTTAAAACATGAAAATGCAATTTCCTTGCCACTGTGGGGCGAGTCTAAGATTTTCCACCTAATTTAATTCCAGAATCTTTCCTCTGGAGCTAGAGGTTACAGCAGTTGGAGAGTACGTGTGTAATCAGCTATGTACAACACAAATATTTAGGAGGTTTCTGAATTACTTTTATATTTAAATTCATTTATTTGTCTTTTCTAGAAACCAAAACACAACCACCTCAACACACATGCAAGTAGGGAGCAGCAAGAAAGAGGAGAGAAAGAGATACACAGTGAGGCAGATGGAGAGATACTGTTTGGGACAGATGATCTGACTAAGGGAGGATCTGTAGAACCAGGTGGATACCCAGAAACCGATACTGATCCAGTCTACGAGGAGGAGGGGGAAGTGGTGGAGGAGAGGAGTGGCGACTATGACTGGGAGACAGATGAAGACGTAGATAGGGAGAGGGAGAAGGAAGAGGAGTTGGAGAGGCAGAGAGCGAGGGAGCGGTTGGAAATGGAGAGGGAAAGAGAGGAGTTGGAGAAAGAGAAAGAGGTTGAACATGAGATGGAAAGAGAAAAGATGGAAACAGAGAGGAAGATGGAGGGGGAGACAATTGGGTCAGAAGTAGACAGAAACCTGGAGAGGGAGGAGTGGGAAAGGTGGAGGGCAGAGATGGAGAGGGAGAGGGAAAGACAGGGGGGTTATAGTGAAGAAACTGGACAGCCATACCCATATCCTCCTCAGTACTTTTTTCTAAAGGTAAGAGCACAAATGTGAATCACCTAAGTATCCTAATATTGTGACTCCACGAATAATGCAAAATGTTTTTAAAAGAAGTAAGTTTTCTCACAATAAAATACTGAAGCTCAAGCCATAAGTGCTTTAGAAGTTTCTTTATTCAAATTCAATTCAAAAACACTTTTTTGATCCCAGAGGGAAATTAAGTCATACACCAACAATTTTATTGCAAACATGATGATAATGAATGCCAAAATTTGAGCTGAATTGCAACTTTAGCTTTACATCTTATTTCAGCCTTCGTTATGTTTTATTTTTTCAAAAATGAGCATCTGTTGTTTTTTGTTCTCTTTGCATTTAAGGATTTGCAACACAATATATGATCATAATCAGATAATGACCATGCAAAGCAAGATCAGCCTATTTTTCATCTGATGGGGAACAAGGTGGCTGTGGACACACTGCTTCTGTTGGGCTGAGTTGATCTGAGATACTGAAGACAGTGAAAAGACTATAGGAGAGCTGTAAGCTTGTTGAACAAGCTGTTTCCTTGATAAACTTGGGTTAACTCTACTTTTATATCCTTATGTTAGTACCTCTTAGAAATTTAGATTTTTAAAGTGTAAAGGTAAAATAAATTTATATTTTCAGCAAACAAACATGAGGTAAAAAAAAACTCATAAAATTTTAAATAGTTAAAATATATTGAAAAAATACTTATTGGATGGGCCCAACCTTTTAGTATCTGTGGGTCTACAGCAGTAATTTCGTTTAATTCATGGCCACTCACCACCAGCGGTAAGAATAAATATGGTAACGTTAAGTGAAAGGAGTAGAGAGTGAACTGAAGGTCGGCTATATCCGCGCTTTTAGGTGTGTTCCTCCAGTGAAAGTAGCGGTGACACTTCTTTATATGAAAGTGAGGCTGGCTGATCCATAGTGCAGGGACCAAGTAAGACTGCATGATTTTTTTCTTTTTTTTTCTCCCAGCCGGTAGCTGGCCGAGCAGTTTATAGCCACAGCGTCGGTGCAGCCTAATATACTAAAAGTCAGACGTTTTCTCTGCAGCCAAACCACTTCTGTTCTTTGTAGGGGCCACAATGGTGATCTTAAAGCACAACTAAGAGGACGATGGGGAAGAAAAAAAAAATAAAAATGGATTCATGTAACTTCAAAATCAGGACTATATTTTCCTTTACAATTTGCTTTTGAAGAAAGAAAAACATTCCTGGCAATTATTTGATAGTTTGGGGGCACTATTCTGATTCCCCCTCAATCGTTGGGTCTGGACAAATCTCAGCGGTGGCAATTATTAGTAAAAGGATAGGTAATGTTAGGTGGCACAGTGTGTACACACACGGGATGATTATTTCACCCGGTGAGTTTCCACAAGAAAACCTATTGTGTTTATAGTAATCTAGTACTCCTGTATAGTATTGTATAGTATACCCTGCTTACCGGTCTTACCGCAGCCTCACTCAAAAAGCAGAGGCAGAGGAACTTCGAGGATGAAGACCAGTTAATCATCATCATACACTACAAATGTGTCAAAAAATGACATGTCCTAAGTGTGATCAGGGACTACACATGTTGTGTAGGTTTTAGCACATAGTCAGTAATCCTCCAATTAATTGATTTACACAGTAAAAGTGTTATCTTCTATGCCTGAAAATCTGGCACAGGAAATTTTTATATTTTAATATAAAAGAAAAGAAAAAGAAAAACCAGACATACATTAAGCAACAAAAAATGCATATCAATATGTGCACACAAATAAATTAACAGTTTAACAGGAGCAATTATTTAAAATTGTCTCACACACACAATGTGTTGTCCCTGATCACACTCAGGACTTGTCATTTTTGACACTTCTTTTTTTGCAGTGTAGGAGTGACAGCTGCCAGATTCTTTTATTTATCTAAATTGTTATTAAATGTCATTGATGAGGGGGCACACAAACATAAAAAACCCAATTAAAAAATTAAAAAATGCACCTGGGGTATCATAAAGGAAAGGGGCAGGTACACAAGCCTCTCCTCTGCATATGCCTATTTGTGATACGAGGGTCACTGCCTAAACATACCATAAATGATTTCACAATGTTCTCCAAGGCCTTCCGAGAACAGCTGTATTTATATTGGGATTGATTTACACACAGGTGGACTTCATCTCAAAATTTAGGTGACTTGTAAAAGTATTTGGTAACAGTAGTTTTAACTAAGAGGTTTGAGAGGTTTTATTGAGAGATTTGAGCTGCTTACAAATACGTACCAGAAAAATGTGTATCTGCAAAAAAGGAAATACTTTGATAGTTATGGTTGTAATGGGACAAAATGTTATAATTTGTAGCAGCTATATTACTGCTCCATGTACTTTATATGTGTAAGAAGGACTTTAACTGATAAGTGATGGAGCATTGTCTTACATAGTATTTTATGTCTGTATGGTAAAAGTATTGACCTATTTTTACTATAACAGCAAAGAAAAACTGAGGTGGGCTTCACCTTAATGGTTCAAATGAGTTTTGCTTCTCAATCAAAAATAAACAGTTGTATCTGTTTAACATTCAGAAAATCAGCTTTTAAGCAGTTACATTTAAAACGTTTGATTGTTTCTAGATGAACAGTTAAATTGTTACCTCAATTGGTTAATTTGTTGCTTAATTGGTTCATATAATGAAACTGATAAATGATACAAATTATTTCCCGAATTGTCACGAGTAAGAGCTGCATACAATTTTAAACCATTATAACCACAAACGATTTACTTGAAACCAATATTTGGTAGGATACAAAACACAACTTTATTGTCCAGCATTGACACACATAGTAACAAATATTTGCACAGTTGGGAGGACTGAAGTTCCTCTTAATGCCAACGCTTGATGTATGTGTTTGGTGGATGAACCTTAGAGTGGTGGTAATGTGCCATAAAGGTAAACCAAAGTGTCAGGAAAATTGGGTTAATCAGTTACATCATTGCAATTTTAACCAATGGCATTGTAGATAAATATATTCCTAAAATTGTACAGCTGTATTGCTTTATTTTTAAACCCAACTAAGATTTAGGCTTGTGTTCTTTTAAAATTAGAGTTTGAAAAATTATGGCAAAATCAGTTGACTCACTTGCCAAGACACGATGCATGTACTCTTCTTAAGCTGTTGAAAGTCTTGCATGTTTTAAAGGAAATTTGTATTTCTTATTTAATGGATGCATTGAACTTACAGTAATATAGATTAATTTCTTTTTTAACAGGGGCAGCCAGGTGAGAACGGCAAACCAGGACCAAAGGTGACCACAAATTTATATCAATTAGATACTGTAGAACCACATTTTATTCAAACGATAAAGAATGAGTCTCAACAGAACTAACAGAGGATGATTAGACAATTAGTTTAAGAGAGAGTCAGTCATATTCAGAAGAAATTGTCTCAGTGAAATTAAAATCTTAATTTACACACATTACAGAAATAAATCCACTCATTTGTGAAATATACAGTGGGGCAAAAAAGTATTTATTCAGTCACCGATTGTGCAAGTTCTCCCAATTAAAATAATGATAGAGGTCAGTAATTTTCATCATAGGTACACTTCAACTGTGAGAGACAGAATTTGAAAAAAAAAATCCAAGAATTCACATTGTAGGATGTTTCAAGAATTTATTTGTAAATTATGGTGGAAAATAAGTATTTTGTCACTTCAAACAAGGAAGATCTCTGGCTCTCACAGACCTCTAACGTCTTCTTTAAGAAGCTCTTCTGTCCTCCACTCGTTACCTGTATTAATGGCACCTGTTTGAACTCGTTATCTGTATAAAAGACACCTGTCCACAGCCTCAAACAGTCAGACTCCAAACTCCACTATGGCCAAGACCAAAGAGCTTTCGAAGGACACCAGGAAAAGAATTGTAGACCTTCACCTGACTGGGAAGAGTGAATCTACTATAGGCAAACAGCTTGGTGTGAAAAAATCAACTGTGGGAGCAATTATCAGAAAATGGAAGACATACAAGACCACTGATAATCTCCCTCGATCTGGGGCTCCACGCAATATCTCATCCCGTGGGGTCAAAATGATCATTAGAAAGGTGAGCAAAAATCCCAGAACCACACGGGGGGACCTGGTGAATGACTTGCAGAGAGCTGGGACCAAAGTAACAAAGGTTACCATCAGAAATACTCTACGACAGGGAATCAAATCCTGCAGTGCCAGACGTGTCCCCCTGCTTAAGCCAGTGCATGTCCAGGCCCGTCTGAAGTTTGCCAGAGAGCACATGGATGATACAGCAGAGGATTGGGAGAATGTCATGTGGTCAGATGAAACCAAAGTAGAACTTTTTGGTATAAACTCAACTAGTCGTGTTTGGAGGAAGAAGAATACTGAGTTGCATCCCAAGAACACCATACCTACTGTGAAGCATGGGGGTGGAAACATCATGCTTTGGGGCTGTTTTTCTGCTAAGGGGACAGGACGACTGATCCGTGTTAAGGAAAGAATGAATGAGGCCATGTATCGTGAGATTTTGAGCCAAAACCTCCTTCCATCAGTGAGAGCTTTGAAGATCAAACGTGGCTGGGTCTTCCAACATGACAATGATCTCAAACACAACGCCCAGGCAACGAAGGAGTGGCTCCGTAAGAAGCATTTGAAAGTCCTGGAGTGGCCTAGCCAGTCTCCAGACCTCAACCCCATAGAAAATCTGTGGAGGGAGTTGAAAGTCCGTGTTCCTCGGCGACAGCCCCAAAACATCACTGCTCTCGAGAAGATCTGCATGGAGGAATGGGCCAAAATACCAACTACTGTGTGTGCAAACCTGGTAAAGACCTATAGTACTCGTTTGACCTCTGTTATTGCCAACAAAGGTTATATTACAAAGTATTGAGTTGAATTTTTGCTATTGACCAAATACTTATTTTCCACCATAATTTACAAATAAATTCTTTAAAAATCCTACAATGTGAATTCCTTGATTTTTTTTCCACATTCTGTCTCTCACAGTTGAAGTGTACCTATGATGAAAATTACTGACCTCTGTCATCATTTTAAGTGGGAGAACTTGCACAATCGGTGGCTGACTAAATACTTTTTTGCCCCACTGTATATCTCTCTGCTTAAAAAAGATGAACATCATGGAACTGCTCAAGGATTACTCTAGTTACAGCTGCAAGTAAACGAGTTAAAGAATTCAAAGATAAACAAATTGATTTTTATTTTTATGGATATTTCTTTGATTTTTGGTCAGCCGAATACGTGTGTAGTTTTAATATTGGATGTCATTTAGATGTCAGATTACATATTAGAAATGTGTGTTGGCAAGAATCTGGTGATACGATATGTATCACACTACTGGGGGGTTTTGACACAATATATTGCAATACTATGAGTAAGACTATTGTGATTTTTAAAACTAAATTTAATTACTTACTCTGAACCTTTGCAGATATTTGCCCTCTATCGCCCTCTCAAGGCTTGCGCCATAACATCAGTCTTAAAACCAGATCTCTATGGAACGGGCCAGTGTACTGACTGTTTTACAAGCTTGCTAGACAAAAGAACAAAGCACAACAAATTAACAGCATGTCAATTAGTAAACCCTCAGTACCAAGCAGTAATGCTGAGTGACAATGTACATTAAGATTTTTATATAATCAATTTATCTGAAGCGTCTGCATAATGCCGTAAAGCATAGAGCATAGCAAAGAGAAAGTTGCTAAGTGCGGTTTTCAGCAGCGGGGTACTTCCAGGCAGCAACGGCTCCGAAAATTAACATAATTAATGCTGGTGTGCCACCAAAACTTTTAAAAAACACATGTTTTTAAAGTTCTTCTTCACTGGTGTTTTTATTATTTTTTCTGTGTTCAGTTTCTGTTAAAAAAAATAAAAAAATTCCCAGTCTATTTCAGTTTATGCAAGTTCAGTGTGGGAATAGGTGTGGAGACTCAACAAGATGTAGGGGGATGTTCAGTAAGATGAATGATATGCAAGTTTCTCTCCTCTGACTGGCTAACTGCAACACTACTCTTACACTCTCCTTGTTTAATAAAATCAGTAACATGAGACAAAAAAGGTGCCGGAATTTATGCCTAGAAGGAGTTTACCACCCAGTTTAGGCAGTATTACCAAACAAGACCGGATTCCGATGTGCTACTGGCCGCAGCAGGACTCCACCACCGCAGCAATCGGAGTTACAGTGTTCAGGATGCCACACGCTGCAAGCAGACATGTATTCAGCGCCACGGTCTCCCTCTTTACTATGAGTTACTCCTGATAATTTATTATCCTCCACTTAGCAGTATGCTTAAATATAGAATCAGAATAAGAATCAGAATCGGTTTTATTGCCATTGTTTGAGAACAAGTTCACAAACTAGGAATTTTTTTCGGTACAGTTGTGCACATAAAACATTTAACATAAGTAAAAATAAAATAAAATAAAAAATAAAATAAAAAGAATGAGCCATAAGGCTAAAGTCTTTATAAATATTATAATCTGTATGTATATAAAAGAACTATGAAAAGATAAACATCCTTTTTAACATGAGAACAGCAGCAGGGTTCCATTCACAGATGTGCAGGTGAATGACAGCAGCAGATCTAAGTGTGATCAGACCACACAGTGCAGTAAAATAAAGTTACGTAGTGCAGATGGTTCTATCCTACATGGGTCTTTAACTGAACTATCGGGTCTTGTTATTGTTCATGAGTCTGATGGCGGAGGGGAAGAAACTGTTCAGGTGGCGGGAGGTGTGGGTCTGGATGGACCGTAGCCTCCTGCCTGAGGGGAGGAGGGAGAATAGTCGGTGTCCAGGGTGAGAAGAGTGAGCTGTGATCCGACCCACACGCCTCCGGGTCTTGGAGGAGAACAGGTCCCGGAGGGATGGGAGCCTGCAGCCAATCACCTCCTCAGCAGCACGCACGATGCGCTGCAGTTGGTGTTTGTCCCGGTCTGCGGCGCCGGGGAACCACACGGTGATGGAGGAGGTGAGGATGGACTCGATGATGGCCGTGTAGAACTGCACCAGCATCTCGGTCGGCACCTTGAGTTTCCTCAGCTGCCGCAGGAAGTACATCCTCTGCTGGGCCTTCTTGATGAGGGAGCTGATGGTTGGCTCCCACTTGAGGTCCTGGGTGATGGTGGTGCCCAGGAAACGGAAGGAGTCCACGATGGAGATGGGGGTGGGAGAGTCCATCAGGGTGAGGGGATACGGTGGGGCTGTGACTTTCCTGAAGTCCATGATCATCTCCACTGTCTTCTGGGCGTTCAGCTCCAGGTTGTTGTGACTGCACCAAGAAGCCAGCCGGTCCACCTCTCTCCTGTAGGCGGACTCATCACCGTCTGAGATAAGTCCGATGAGGGTGGTGTCGTCCGCAAACTTGATCAGCTTTACGGACTGGTGACTGGAGGTGCAGCAGTTTGTATACAGCGAGAAGAGCCAGGGGGAGAGTACACAGCCCTGAGGAGTCCCAGTGTTTGTAGTCCGATTGTCCGAGACAATCTTCCCCAACCGCACGTGCTGTCTCCGGTCCGACAGGAAGTCAGTGATCCACCTGCAGAGGGAGTCGGGCACGCTGAGCTGGTAGAGCTTGTCTCGTAGCAGTCCAGGGAGGATGGTGTTGAAGGCAGAGCTGAAGTCCACAAACAGGATCCTGGCGTAGGTCCCTGGGGAGTCCAGATGCTCCAGGATGAAATGGAGGGCCAGGTTCACTGCATCATCCACAGACCTGTTGGCTCTGAAGGCGAACTGCAGTGGGTCCAGGAGGGGGGTGGTGATGTCCTTGAGGTGGGGCAGAACCAAGCGCTCAAATGACTTCATGACCACAGTGCACCAGCTGCTGTTGATGTAGAAGCAAACGCCACCGCCTTTTGTTTTGTTGGAGAGCTCCGCGTTGCGATCCGCGCGGAGGAGATTGAAGCCTTCCAGGTGAAGCGCGCTGTCTGGGACACTCGCGCTTAGCCACGTCTCCGTGAAGCACAAAACACAAGACGAGGAAAAGTCCTTGTTACTTCTCATCAGCAGCGCTAGTTCGTCCATCTTGTTGGGAAGTGAGCGGACGTTTGAGAGAAAGATGCCAGGTAAAGGCGTGCGCGCCCCGTCTGCGCAGGCGGACGAGTGAACCCACTCGCTTTCCACGGCGCCGTTTCCCTCTTTTGGTCAAAAAATGGACCAGGTCCGCAGCTGATGCTAAAAAAACTGGTAATAAGTCCGTAGGGGTGGTAGTTCTAATGTCCAGAAGCTCCATGCGGGTATAAGAGCACGCAGACGAACAGTTAACGCACAAGAACAAACAAAACAGAGCGCACGAAAGCACCACGGCTGCCATCCTCGGCGCCATCTTAGCACGAAGATTTTTCATCTGATTTGAGCCAATAGTCTGTTTGGAACGACCGCACCTAGCACCTGCAAGAGGCTCGGCTTTCACCTTACCAAAGCTAGGTAGGCGAGCCCATGAATGCTAAGTTAGTATCATGACGTGTGGTTGTTGGGCTTTTTAAAAGACAGGCGTTTTCTGGACTCTTTTCTTTATGTAACCCATTTCAGGGATTGGAGTTTGTATACAATGTTCATATGCAGAACGCTTTCAGAACACAGAGTGACTGATTTTAACGAAAGAAAACTCAGTTTTTCAAATTTTTCAGTGAAGGAGAACTTTAAGGTATAAAAGCTGTAGAGTATATTTTTAACTGTAGAAAAATTGTCACAACATTCTAAACACTCCAAGCTGTTTTATCCATAACATCCAGTTTTAGTACTAGATCTAGTTGATTGACTGGAATGAAGAAGTTGAAAACAGCCACCAACAAGCAGTCATACTTTAAATGTTATTACAAAAATTAAGTCATTAATGGTTCCATCTAGATTCTAAAAAAATATATACATTCCTTTTTTATATCAATACAGTATTGTGACATAAAATATTGGGTTAATTTGCCATATCAATATATTTATTTAAATCCATATATTCACAATATATACATGAAGTTAATTTTGAATACTGATGAGAAGTTGAAGGTTGAGTATGGAACAATTTCATAAAAAGCTTTTTTTTTTTTTAAATATCTCCATGAGATATTTGAATGAAAGTACAACATTTCCTTATATTTGTAAATTTTAATGGGCATGAAGATGCTGTTATGTTAACATCTACAAGCCCGTGGTGTCCGCCATTTCGGGTTGCCAGATATGATCTCTCTGTTCCGCAATATGACCGGGACAGCTTGGCTAGCTATGTGAAAAACGGCTTAGACTTGTGCATCAAACTCTTGCCTTTAAAACAAATTTGCATTTGGAAGAACACTTTGTTCTTTCGTTCATTCATTCAACCATTTATTAAATCATTAATTCACTAATGCATTCAATCATTCACAAATTGAAGCCAGAAATAAAATGAAGGTCCAACACTTAATGATCTGTTTTTAAGATGAAACCAGCGGTGGCTAGAGTAGCCAGATATTCAAGTAAGAAAATAATTATTTTAGGTTTTCTGCTCAAAAAGTTGTCATCCAAATAATTTTTTAATATAAATTATCCTAAGTACTGATCATCTGATTGATCATAATTCACTTGATTTGTTAAAAAAAGATATAATCTGGCGAAATATAGATTAAGTTACTAGTTTTAGGGTTTTTTAAATAATATAATGTAAATAGAATGAGTTACAATAACACTAATTTAAGTTAAATCTGGGCAAATTTCATATCAAAATTTTCCCAATTCAATGCTCATATTAGATAATGTATATACTATATTAGAAAACTGCAAAGTACTACCTGTACTAATATCTACATTTTACTGTATAATCACTTGAGCTCCAAATGCCACAGCAAGCTCAGCGGATAGAAAATGACATTAGAAATATATTTCTGTTTGTGTGGCACATTTTTTTTTTTGGATCACATATGCTTGATCTTCATTTAATAAAGTAACGGTGGGTGTTGTACCAGAGGTTACGTTTAAGAACAGTTTTATTTTAAAGTAATATTAGTATGGAAGTATGGTGTAGTAAAACTACTTCTAAAGGGACTGTTTTTAAAGTTATTTAAGTGAATTTAACTGAGTAAATGTAGCTAGTTACTACCCACCTCTGTTATAAGAGTGCTTCACCATATTTTTAGTCTTATATTATGGCAACAGTTGGTTCAAAGGTCCACCTGCTGTTTTGATAAACTTAAATTGATTTGTATTAAATTTACTGAGGGTTTTTGGGAATGAAATGCGCACACAGTAATTTAGTTAGTCATCTGAAGAAGGCTAGTGAGCCTAAAGTGATCCTTCAGAAAAATGCCTGCTGTTCCTCAAAGCATCGTTTCTATTTTCTGATTACTAACTACATGGATGTTGTGTTGATTGACATTATGTAAAAGAAAAATGACATGTTCATCAGGTGGCTGTTGAGGATATTTTAGTCCAGACCAATTTAAAGGGCCAACACTTCCAATTCTGCAACCACGAAGTGGGTCTAATTGAGTAACATGTTTTCTTTTCTGGATTAGTGCCATGAAGCTTTCTTTTCTTAAAACAGTTTTGTTTTAATGATTAAATGTTACTAAATGTAAACCTAAACATAGAAACAAACACATACACAGTCTTGCAAAATAATCTTATGATGTTACAACCACAAATTTCAATGCATTTTGCTGGGATGGATCAAAACAAACGTGTGGTGGGCCCTACACTATGTATTCACCCTCCTTCTGTTCATCCTATTAAAATATAGTTCGGTTTGTGGTTGCGATATGTGAAAATAAAAGTTCAAGGGTTGTAAATCTTTTTTCCAAGGCACTCTGTTACTCTGTTATAATTTACTGAGTCAGGGATATTGTCAAACAGATTACGGTGGAATCAGTATCGTCATTGATGTGGGGCATAAAGCGAGATCAACATGTGCTGCGTGAAATGTGCCACCAGTTCATAAAAATATTATGGCCGCGCCGCTGCCTATGCACATGGGATCAGTAAATTACATCAGAGCTCAGGGAGAATGTCTTTCCCGTCTCGCCTGTCAGTAACACCATTTGAATCCAGCCCTTTGATGTCTCCTTGGTGCTATTTCTGTATGACTCTCACAGACAGATTAAGGAAGGCATTAATAATTCCCCTTGTTGAACATGCTGACATCTCTTGTTTTTATGTGAAATTCCTCTGAGTTTGCTTATTTGGCTACTGTAAAAAGTTGTCATCCCTCAGTTTACTTCTCTAACTATTCTATTCCTATAATACTTTTCAGGGGGAAATCGGTGAAAAAGGACAAAAGGTAAACCTTGTTAAAAAATTGTAACCTAATATATTTATTTGCAAACATATTCACCTGGCTGCTTTGCTTTAAGGGTGAGCCAGGAATAGGGCATAGAGGGCCAGAGGGCCAAGCTGGTCCTCCAGGACAAAAGGTAAAATCTCCCTCATCATCCAATAGAAAACCAACAAACATTACACCAACAAGTAAATGACAAGTTACTCAAATATTCCTAGAAAATCAATTAATCCCTGCAGTCTACTATAACATTTATTTTTAATTGACTTTCTTCCTCATTGCAGATTAAATTTATGGAATGTAATTGGTCCTGTGACTCACTCCCCATTGAAATATGCGCTTGAGCTTTTCATTTGCAAGAATGACTTGAACTGAAAGCAATTATTTAAATGTGATGAAAGAGCCAAGTAACCACATTACACGGAACAAGTGTCTATCTGAGTGTTTGTCTTCTAAGCTCTCAATTGTTAATGTTTTGCCGCGTCTCACATTGCTTTGCTGTGTCACCTCAGGGTGAGCCAGGTGAGCCAGGACCTCCAGGTGCACAAGGCATCCAGGGTATTAATGGAAATCCCGGAATCCAAGGATCCCCAGGACTTAAGGGTCCTCCAGGGGACCCAGGAGAGCTGGGCAGAGAGGTCAATAATCATATATAATGTTTCGAAATCACTTTCATAAGAAATGTACTGTTCATATTTAGTTTCTGTAGAGATCGAATAATATGCAGAAAGACATGGTAATTGTTATTCCATAAAATGTTTTCATTTGATATAGGGGGAACGGGGTAAAAGAGGGAAGAATGGATCAAATGGACGTCCAGGACCTAGAGGTGCTCCAGGACCTGATGTACGGATTTCATTTACATTCTTAAAATGTACTTTATTCATGAGAAAGAAATAAGACACCCTAACAAAAATGTATTTTTAGGTTATTATCAATGTTAACAATACAGGAAAACTAAATGTATGCAACCAGAAAACTAAAGTGAAGAAAACTTTGGTAAACGTTTTCTTTTTTAAGTATAATTTCTGAAAGAAATGTAAAAACAAAACAAAAAAGAAGATAAATATGCAATCAGAAAGAGATGACACAAAAAATAATCTCATGCCAGCTGTAAAGCACAGAGCCCAAAGCTTTGCTGCAGCAGGATCTGGCAAACTTTTTGAGAAAAATACATTTGCATGAATAAAATCTGCTGCACTATCAAAGGTTGTCCTTCCTGCCCATCACAATCAGCAGCAGCCAATTAATGAGTCAGTATTGTGGAAATTTCCTGAGTAGAGAGCAGAAAGTGAATGCAAGAGGACAGTGGTAGGTTTATTTAAATGTGCCTTTTATGTATGCACATCTTTAATACCCTCTTGAAGTGTTCTTTGGCACCTTTGTGGAGATAAGGGGGACCATATTTGGATTTTCAAAAAAGAGGGTGCTTGGTCCAGTCCTGAAACACAAGTTGGCTCTGTTTGCTTAAATAAGACTTTTGATTTGAAAAATATAATGTTTGCCAAAATTTGCTTACGTGCTGAGAAACTAGTGAGGAACGAATCAAGGACTAGTGATTAATTTAATAGTTAGCTAACCTATACACTCATACTCCATCCAATATATTAGGTAATGATTCCTAAATGATTACTTGATGGCTGGTCAGTCATAAAAGGACTAGACAGTTAATTAGTCACTAATGATTAATTCATGACATGACATTAATTCATGCCTAAATTCACACCCACCTTAAATCAGAATTGTTAGCGAATTATTCCTGAATTATTACTTAATGTTTGCTAAGTCATTAAATGACTAGATACCTAATCAGGCACTAATAATTTATCAATGATTGACCTGCTGATGATTCATTATTTATTCCTTGATGATGAGTATTCTAGCTCTTTCCAGATGAAGGGATCAGATCGGCCAACTGGACATTAGTAACACATTGGCAAAACCTCCTATTTCCTACTTACAGATAAATGTATTTTGTTATATATTAATTCTGCAGGACTACAGTAAAAACTCATGACTAAAGAAATCATTACCTCATCAGTAACTTACCATTAGTTAAGCTTTTTGTGTCGCCTTAAAGTAAAAAAGTTTCTTCTATACGTCTTCAGAAATCAATGCCCCCCTGGATGCATAAAAAAATCTGTGAACAGCAGAAATGTCCTTACAGAAGATGACGTTTGATCACCCTTTTATACAACAGAGGCCCAATGTCCTGCATGGTTTAGGTTTTCCCCTGCTGCTGCACATCTTGCTTAAGTGAATGGGTGATTAACAGGCTTCTGAAGCAAGTGGAGCCGTGCTAAGGGGTGATTCAATCATTTACATAACTTGTGTTGGAATGTGGAAACATCTAAAATAAGGAGGATGAGGATCGGAGCTGGGGACTGCTGCATTATACAGCCATGCACAAAGGAAGTGTAATACGGCAGAACTTAAAAGTAAACAAAAAAAAATTACAAAAAGACAAGCGAAGCCTCAAATTCAACTGCATGTCAGCAGCTTTCCACTAAGAGTAACCAGTCTGTACTCGTCATTATGGGTCTCCCTGAATTTCTGTGTATCAGAAGTTTCTTGAAGAAAATGTGAAGCCATCTGTTTAAAAATAAATAACTTTATTAATACTTTATTACATTACATTAATATGAGAACTTTACTTAATTTCTTTCACAAGGGTATGTATCTATCATGTTAGCCTTTTCACACTTATATCTCACTTATTACCCACAAAAAAAACAACTCTACCATGTTTGCTTTGAAGGGTCTTCCTGGAGTACCTGGTGTTAAAGGAGAAAAGGTAATAACACAGTCTTCACTTCTGGTGCAGAAATAATAAATGTCATTTTCTTGCACTAAAAGGGTAAATTATGGTGTGTTCAATTTGTGGTCAATACTTTCAATTTCCAATCTCAAAGTCTAAAACGATCTAATAGAAAGCCCCCCTGCATAGAATTCCTATCTGAAACCCAGCTGGAAATCAAAGTAATAGAAAACAGAATAATCTGCTTGAAATACTTTGTATCTTACTGAACGAGCGGCACAGGCTGCACGGTCTGTTTGTAAATACGTTCCTTTAGTATTTGAATTTCATGAAATGGAACAACATCCATACTTATCTTAGATTGCACAAAAAGACTGGTATGCACTGCATTCCAATTAGAATTGTATAGTTACTGCTCCTGTAAGAGTGCTCTAAGGAAACCTGTGATTTAGGTTTTCTAATGGCCTTTATTTGTATAGCTCTTTAAGTGAAGACTCTACAGTGCTTTACACTACAGTCATTCACCCACTCATGTGGACATTCACACACGGATGGTGGTAAACTATAATAGATCGTAGCTACAGCTGTCCTGGGGCAAACTGACAGAAGGGATGCTGCCATTCAATTTGAACACCAGGCCCTTTGACCAGCACTAGTAGGCAAATCAGGTAAAGTGCCCAGGGACACAACAACAAAGTGACTGAGACAGATGGACGGTGGCAATAACCTCGACCTCCTTAGCCACTGCTGCTCCCAATGGTCTAAAAATAATATCAGTATGTATTTGGAGAGTACTGTTGTTTTGCTGCCATGTTTTACTGGTGCTTCTATGATTGTTTAATTCATAAAATGCTTTTTATGCAGATTAATCAAACAAATTGTCTAAAATGTTTTGTCTAAAATACTTTATCAGGGTGACAGTATTCCTGGTCAACCTGGTGCCAGAGGGCTGCCTGGCCCACCAGGGAAGCATGTGAGCTGACTTTATAAGTTAATCTTCTGTCATATTGTATTTTTGATGTTTTTATCTGATTTACTGTGACATGGCTGCTGATTTATGGGATACCCATTCAGGAAGATTCTTCTTTTCTTTTAGGGTGAAAGCGGCACTCCCGGTGTTAAAGGAACCCGTGGCCACATTGTGAGAAATTTGCACTTATTTGCAAGTAACGCAAACATTAATTCAGTTTGTTAGATTTTCACTTTTTTTATTTATTTCAATCAGGGTCCAAAGGGCTTGCGTGGCAGCAAAGGAGTAAAGGTGAGAGGGCATTTACCATAATACCATTGATAAAAAAATATTTTGTTTTTTAATATGGCTTCAACCTTTATGTTGACACCTGTGGACAAAGACAGGAAATGTTTAACATATTTTTATAGTCATTACCTTTATTAAATTCAGTATTAAAGAAAGTCCTCAGTGTGTTAAGATGTGCTTTTAGGCTGTTTTTGCAAATAAAAAAACATCTGATAAAATCAGGCAGGGAATCTAAATTTTTAAAATACATTTTTAATCCATATCAAAAAAGAAAAATAAGCTTAAAACACAAACTCAAAAAAAATTATGGATATTTAATAAAGCATCAAAAAATCTAAAAATTGACTTGATTGAAACTGCAACCCTGTTGCATAAACTTTCTCCTCATGGATTTTGGAACATTTTGGTGTTGAAAGGTAAAGTAGCTGCTTAATGATGCTTCAGATAAACACTTATGTTATCTTAATTTCAACCAAATTTTTCACTTTGATGTTGACAGGGGATGTCAGGAGTATGTTTCCATTGTCATCATGACTCACTCATATCATTAAGGCTAAATGGGAAATTAAGACTCATTCCCTTGGTGCAAACATCTGACTGAAATATGTTTGCCTGGTTTAGCAAAGCAATCTGAACGCGGTAACATAAACCTCTGAATATGTACACATGCAGACTTTGAAGCAGACTTGCTTTATCAGTAAAGTCCAGTCAGAACGAAAAAGCCTCAGTTCTTCCACTGCTTTTTCTGTGTTCCAAATTGAAATGTATTTTTTTCTCATTCTTTACAGAAAAAACAAATAGTGTTACCACGTTTGAAATTTAAGTCTCTTATGAACATTTTTTATATAGTAAATTATGTCATCAAAAGTTGTCATGGTGCAAAATACATTTGCATGCAAGGATTTGGTCAACTTTATTTTTTCATTTTAAGTGCACCATATTTTGACTAATTAGATGTTTGTTTCCTAAGTTTGGTGTAAAAATTATGAAAATCACATCGACAAACATTTGACAGTTATGAGGTAGATAAGTATGTGTGAACTGATACCGTGAAAATTGCCCATCTAGTAATGTTCTCACTTCATCTTTTTCTCCACACAGTTTATCTATTCAATTTGTGCGCAAAGGGCTGAGAATTTACTGACCAGGCAAACTGTTACATTTTATTGTCTGCATAGATTTTATTTCAAGTAACATTTTGGACTGGGGGCATAATGTTTCAGCTGTGATCTGCTTATACATGCACTTTCTCTTGAATTTTCAATGAGTGACTCGGTCAATGATTGTGATTTCTCTGTAAATCATTTGAGATTTGGAAAATTAAATTGTATTTGATCATGCTGGTATTTGCTCTGCAAATAATCATGGACTATGAATTATTAATATTTCACAATGAAATTATTGTGTATCAATATAAGCTACTTCTCTGCTTTCTTTCAGGGAGATCGTGGGCTACCTGGAGTCAGAGGAGAAAGAGTACATAATCTACAGATGCTACACTTTATTTTAAATTGGATTTTATACGGGCTTTACTTTTATGTTATAAAAACAGATAAGTTTACTTGATTTCTATATTTTTGTCCAAATTCCTTTATTTCTGACTTGATTTCACAATTTAATACCATCATGCAGGGGAGTGCGCTTCAGATTCAAGGACCTCAAGGGTTCAAGGGTTCCAAAGGGGATGCGGTGAGATCCTCTTTAATATGTGGTCCTTTATTCTGATGCAAAGCAAATTAAATTGTCTTTGAAGTATTTGCAAGATGGTTTCAATTCTACACAACAGCTCCGGAATATGATTACTGGTCATGATCAATGTATGACCAGGGAAAGATAAAAATAAATTTGACCAGGCTATATGTTGGGTTTTATAACAAACGAGTCAAACAAACTAAAGTCATCATAGTTTAGACCAAGACTCAGCAACTTTTGCATGCCATGTCTGACCTTTCTCTAACATAATAAAGTTTATCCATTGTAAAGGGGAAAAAAAAATCTTGAATGATCCTTGCAAAAACAGATTTATGTAATTTTATCATCAACTACCATACTAAGTGTTTGTTTTTAGCACAACCTATTTCTATTTCTAGGAAACAGATATAAATTTAACGAAACGAGAAAAAGTTTTCTTAAATTTCAAAAATATGTGCATTCAGTACCTGAAGGATATACAGTGGATATAAAAAGTCTACACACCCCTGTTAAAATGCTAGGTTTTTGTCATGTAAAACATTACAGCAAGACAAGTAATTTCACAACTTTTTCCATCTTTAATGTGACTTCTAACCAGTGCAATGCAATTGAAAAACAAACTGAAACCTTTAAAGGAGAAAATATAAAATAAACAAAACTTAAAATAACCTGGTTGCATAACCTTTAAACTAATACTTTGTTGCAGCACCGCACTCAGCCTTTTTGGGTAGGAGTCTATCAGCGTGGCACATCTTATTGTAGCAATATTTGCCCACTCTTCTTTGCAAAACCGCTCCAAATCTGACAGATTGCGAGGGCATCTCCTGTGCACAGCCCTCTTCAGATCACCCCACAGATGTTTGATGGGATTCAGGTCTAGACTCGGGCTTTGCCATTCCAAAACCTCAATCTTATTCCGGTGAAGCCATTCTTTTGTTGATTTGGATGTGTGCTTTGGGTCATTGTCGTGCTGAAAGATTAAGTTCCTCTTCAGCTTTCCAACGGAAGGCCGAAGGTTTTGTGCCAACACTGACTGGTATTTGGAACTGTTTATAATTCCCTCCTCTCTGACTAAGACCCCAGTTCCAGCTGAAGAAAAACAGCCCCAAAGCATGATGCTGCCACCACCATGCTTCACTGTTGGTATGGTGTTCTTTTGGTGATGAGCAGTGTTGTTTTTGCGCCAAATATACCTTTTGGAACTATGTCTAAAAAGTTCAACCTTGGTTTCATCAGACCATAACACATTTTCCCACGTGCGTTTGGGAGATTTCAGATGTCTTTTTGCAAAATTAAGCCGGGCTTGGATGTTTTTCTTTGTAAGATAAGGCTTCCGTCTTGCCACCCTACCCCATAGCCCAGATATATGAAGAAGATGGGAGATTGTTGTCACATGTACTACACAGTCAGTACTTGCCAGAAATTCCTGCAGCTCCTTCAGTGTTCAGTTTCAGTTTGGATGGACGTCCTGTTCTTGGTAATGTCACTGTTGTGCCATGTTTTCTCCACTTGATGACAGTCTTAACTGTGTTCCATGGTATATTTAATTCCTTGGAATTTTTTTTGTAGCCTTCACCTGACTGATATCTTTGAATAATGAGATCCCGCTGATGCTCTGGAAGCTCTCTGTGGACCATGGCTTGTGCTGGAAGATGTGGCTACAAAAATATCAGGAAAAGCCAACTAAAACAGCTGAACTTTATTTTGGGTTGATCAGAAGCACTTTAATTGGTGACAGGTGTGTGCTGACTCCAGTTTAACATGAGTTTTAATGTAATTGGCTAAATCTGAACACAGCCACATCCCAAGTTATAAAAGGGTGTGCACACTTATGCAACCACGTTATCTTAGTTTTTGATTTTTACTTCACCTCCCTAAACATTTTTTGTTTGTTTTTCAATTGTATTGTACTGGTTATAGGTCACAATAAAGGTGGAAAAAGTTTTGAAATTATTTGTCTTGCTGTCATTTTTTTACATGACAAAAATCTAGCATTTAAAAAGGGGTGTGTAGACTTTTTATATCCACTGTATATGTATATGTGTATCAATTAAGTGCATAAAAGCCTCTCTGCTTTTGACATTTATAGTGTTGCCTCTATCATGAGCAGAGGAGGAACCCATCCTAGTTTAGTGGCTGTGGAGCTTGCTTACATTCATAAAAGTGATAGTGATTTTATCAAAAGAACCACCATGAAACTTGATGGGAAATCTCCTTTTAGGGTGAGAGAGGTCTGCCAGGCTTTGAAGGGGATAAAGGAGAGAAAGGTGAGGATGGTCCTCCAGGAGTAAAGGTAAGGGATTCATTTTTAGTAAAAAAAAAATAAAATACAGACAAAATAATGTCCTGATATTTTATTTGATTACATATTTACTCGCAAAGTCTCTTTTTAAACCTGTATCAATTTGTCACGTAAAATCAAAACAATGTTTTGCTTTTGTTAAGGGCCTTAAAGGAGATGCAGGCGCTAAAGGTGCTATGGGACGATTTGGAGTACGAGGACCAGTTGGCCAGAAAGTAAGCCTAGAAGGGAGCAACATGAGAATCAATGTATATCATTATTTGACAGCCCTATAATAAAAAAAATTATCAAATTTTTCCATAGGGGGAACCTGGAGAGCCAGGACTGAATGGAGTAATGGTAATTATTCCATGGCTATTTCTCAGGGGTCAAAAAAAAAGGATTTAACAAGTCAATATCTTTTTCAGTTTACATATTTTTTAATGGAGCTATTGGCATTAAATTTACATCTACCATATACTGTAGGACTGCCCACTTAATGATTTTCTAACCTGAAAGTTAATTCCTATTATTGTTGGTTTTGGTGCGTTTTTTTGCTAGACTTTTTACAATAACATCAAACTATTTTAGCTTTGGCCTCATTTGATGAAGCTGTAATCTTCCATTCTTTCACTAGCTTGTCCAAATCTTCCATAGCAACATTTAGACAATCTTTTTTTTTTCTTCAGCTGTGGAGACTTGCGCAGTGAGTGTGGATAAAAGTCATTGTAGCTCAGTTCCTTATGTTGTGTTTTCATAGTGGAAAAAAAACGTTGCCTGCAATGTCTGGGTCTCTCTGACGCTTTGTGCTACTTTGCTCTTTTTTGTCTTATATTTTTAAACCCTTATGAGAATCATTTGAGGAGCACCCCATTGGAAAAAAAATAAAATTATATTCTTTCTACATCTGGATTATGGCTCCAGGGGCGCTCACTGGGAAATTCAGAAATTCAGAAATCCACAAAATGTGTTTGTGAAGTTCCCTTTACTCCTACTAATCGTTCCACTCTGTACAATATTTAGGTAATGAGAAACCCTTTTATAGGCCATCAGCTAATTTTAAACCAATTTATGCTGATTTGTACACAGCAGCAGCACTACCTTCTAAATATTAACACATTTTAAACATTTTCTTGTATTTTCATACCTTTTGCCTATCTTTTTCTTCATATATTCAGTTTTTAATCCCTGCACCATTCCACTTCGTTTAAACTAACTTAATGTTTGGATTAATTTGTTTTTATTTCTTTGTATGTGTGGATTACTTGGACTGTTACCATAATTTGCTGTGGAAGTTATGTCCATAGATATATTAGAAATTGACTAATGTAGAAAACATTATTGCATTTAATAATTATTTTATCCTCTGCATTTTTAACTGAAATCACCATTTACTCTTTTAATTGATAAGTGATGACATTCAGCAATTCCAGATTGAATTACTTTTAGGGGCTCAATGGGGAAAATGGAAAGGATGGGGACAAAGGAGAGAAAGGAGACATTGGACTTCAAGGCCTTCAAGGCAATCAGGTAATATGCAACAGAACTAGAGTTCTGAGTTTTATTTTTGCAGTTCACTTTATATAAAATGAGTGATACATTTAAGTCTCAAAATATAAACTAAAGATCATTGGAGAGCTACATTTTAGAGATGCGGATTAAGTTAAGGTTTTCAGGTAGAAGAGCTTCTTTTTATTGTTTCTGATTAATGTGTTTTTCACAGGGCGATCCAGGAGAACCGGGCTTACCAGGAGAAAGGGGGGAAAAGGGAGAAAAGGTCTGGACCGTCATTATATATTTCTGTTGTCCAATCAAGTATTTTCTCTTTCCTGCTATGGGGTGTGATTGAGTTGGCCAAATGTGTTTCATCATTTTGCAGGGTTTCAGAGGTTTTCCCGGACGCACTGGTAATCCTGGCCTAGACGGCGAAAAGGTTAACCACATGCTCACCTCATGCTAGATTTATGCCGTGTGAAATCACATCTGCAATGCCTAGCAAATCGGTTCCTGCCACCTGACTGTGGTTGCATGTTGTTGCTATAAGAAGGAAATTTTACGTATTTTGCTGGGATTGTATTTGATCGAAATGAGGGAAAAAAAACAGACGGAAGGAAAATAACTTTTGGTTTTCCAGTCCTTCACAAAGTTAAAAGTGGCATGCATATGGATTTGGACCCTTTACCCCATTTCACCTTAGTTAAATGTAATACAATTAAAGGCCTGAAGAAGTAATCCAAGGTTTGTTATTTAATCTCACTAAGGATTCAGCAGTTCTGTAGCGGTCTCAGGGGTTTTTGAGACAGCATAATTGAGGAAAAAAAAACAAAAGGGGGAAAAAAAATATGAACATCAAGTAACACAGCAGACAGGTTGAGGATAGAGGTTTGGGAAGGTTTAAAGCACATTATGTTAAAATAATCAACTTTTTTTAACATCTCATGAAGCAGTATTCTATCCATTATACAAAAAAGTAAAGAATATAGCAGACCGGCAACCCAACCAAGACTTACACGTCAACCAAAACTGTTGGGCATGAACAGGGTGAGCATAACATTTACAAAGCAGCCAAATGACCTATGCAGACTCTGGAGTAGCTGCAGAGATCCACAAATCATAGGGTGGAACAATTCAACGAAGACACTCTGGACATGATGTATCAACGGTTTGCGCTTATTAAAACCCGCGCAAAACCGCACAGCATTGAAAAACTGACCCTGGCTGATCTATCAACACTGCGCTGAGCGCACTATGCCTGTTAAACCTGCAGCAAAATGCACGCAATCCATTTAGCGCTTTTGCCCTTGATGAATATGCAATCTACGCATTTCTGTAAGAAGACGCAAAATCTTGGTAGGAGAATAGGCAAAGAAGGGCTGAGCGCACACGATCCTGCTGGATCCTCATTAGTTTTTTAACACAAAGGTTAACCTTACTGGAGTCCAATTAATAAAATGTAGTAATCATATACAATACCACAATGATGATTGGCATCATGACATTTTAAAAAACAAAATTCAGACATGCTGAAGTTTGTGTGGAACGCTAGTAAAAACGACATAGAAAGACTTTGAGTGCTAATTGCAGCAAAGATGACTCTGTAAAACATCTGAGCTGAATGAACTTTTTAGTTCATGTTTGTAAAAAAACAAAACAAATACAGGTTTAAAGTCACAGTGTGTAGTTTCCTGAAGATAGGGAGCAGTAAATACGTAAATCATTGCAAGCAAGCTGTATTTTTGTGTTTAGGGGGGACGGATGGCCACACAGGCCAAAAATCGGGATTGCGCTATTTCCTACAAAAAAGTAACCTCCCAAGAATTATATGCAGCAATATGAGAAGCACATCAGACTCTCCTTCATCACAGGCAGTTAGTGAAGAGGTAAATGTGTAAAACAACAGCATTTGTGGAACATTTTTAGCATGTTGTCTGTTTGAGATATTATCCGACATTTCTCCAATTGTCTTCAGTATCTGTGTGCTTATAATCCTGTTTATAGTTATTTAATTGGTATGTAGTGTGTGTTCTTGTTGTAGTTATTTATATTTTACATATTTTATATATATAATATTTTTATTTAGCTATTAAAATTTTATATTTTACTTTTGCACAATTGGAGAGGTGTAGGGGATACTAGGGACAGTTGTAACCCTTTTTGACATTTTTACAATGGTTCCAAGACTATTTATACCGGAATAGCCTTTTTATTATATTTTAAACTTCAATGTGTCACCACTGAATAAATGTACTAAAGTGGTTTTATGAAATATATACAAGTTGCAAAATTGATTTAAATGCGGTCATTTCACTGCTACAACCATCCCAGTGCACAGGGATGGTTGTAACACATGCCAGGGACGACGGTAATATGTCTAAAATATGCATGAAATATACATAATTGATCAAAGAAATGCTTAAAATGAAAAAGATTATTGATTATTCACATTATTGTTCTTTCACGCTACATAACAAAAATAGGGAAAGCTGTCGAATTGCAATGCAAGAAAATTATTTAATTGGAATACAAATACAGACAAATCAAAGCAACTTGGTGAAACAATTAACTACAGTCTTAGGGGCAGACCTTTATGATGAAACAGCAAAATGAGCTCTCAAAGCTGTAGTGTGACATTAAGTGATAAAGCAAAGCATGGGAAAAGTGAACATAAGATAATAATAAGGATATAGTAAACATAGAACATTCCATTAATCAAGGATTTTTCATACATATTAAAAGATGTTAATACTTTTAAGATATAAATGAAAATCACTGAATCACCACCCATGTTTTTACCTCACATAAATTAGCTTGACTGTTAGTTTAACAGATGCAAGTCATTTTTATTTTTAGCTTACAAAACAGTGATTCTAACAATACTCTTTTGGATTCCTAGACATTTAAACTCAGGACAGTATCCAAAAAAATACACCCAATGGAAAAGTTAAATTTTTATCTCAAAAAACACTTTGTGTTAATTTTGTTAGGGGGTTTCAAATGTTAGTCTGTCTTTGCTAGGAAGAAGGCTGAGCATCTGCAAAGTGAGTTTAACCCCTCTATCTTGTTTCTGATTGAAGGAATTCAGGGTGTTACCATCATCCCTTTTTACAACATTCCCTGGTCTGGCCTACCCAAATTTCGTTGTGCTTGTGTACTCTGTGCTGCTGTTTAATGACAATAAAGACTCTAATCTAAATGACTAAACTGTGATGTTAGATGGAAGTAACTCAATGGAAAAAAATGACACATTTCAGTGTGGTTTCACTGAGACTAGTTTGAGAACAAAACCAAAATAATTACGGTGAAAGTTGTTACCTGTGCACCTGTGACCTCAACGTTTTTCCTTAGATTTTGCTGCTCCTTCAGTTATTTCCATGAAGAGAATTTAATGCCATGTTTACTCTACTTTACTTTATATGTTATGAAGAAGCCATTACTTTTCAATGATTGGGCATAATTATATTCATTTTCAACAATATTTTGATGGATATTTCTGGGGGTTAATGGTAAAAACTACACACTGTCTCTTTAAAACCAATATTGCTTACCTTAAATTTTAAAAAAATGTCACTACTTTGTGTTGGTTCATCACATGATATTAAAACAAATTACAGTGACTTTTTGTGGTTGTAATATGATCATGTAAGGAAAAGTTGGAAACGTTTTTTTCTTTTAACAAGCAGTATTATATTTTCAAATCAGGGAGATCCAGGATTACCTGGTAGTGCAGGTTTACCAGGACTTAATGGAGTCAAAGGGCGCAAGGTGAAAATACAAATACACACACACACATTAATTTACTTTTATCAGATATGTATGCACACTCACATTATACTATATGTATAACATCTTAGGGCGACAAAGGAGAAGCTGGGACCAATGGGGTTGACGGTGACCCAGGAGAGAAAGGGAATAAGGTTTGTAAATTCAGGGTAATATCACACTTTAAACATATTCTTTTCTGTAATATAGTATATTGGTAATGTAGGAAGCTAAACTCTAAAAAAAAAAAAGCCCAACACATCAATTATTTTTGCCTAATTTAGGGTGCTGCAGGCTTCCCGGGATTTCCAGGCTTCAAGGGGTCGGCTGGAAGTCCAGGAAGAGATGGAGATAAGGGACCACCAGGACCCCCAGGACCTCGTGGAGACCCAGGGCCTAAGGTAATGGTTTGTGCTTTTATTTGTAAAGTTGTTACTTTCTAGCAGAACATTTCAGTATCATTTGACTGAACATATATGCAGCATCAGTGAAATTTCAGCCGAGGTTTTAAATCTTGCGTCAATTAAAGTCCCTATTCTATCCTGAGTGAATCTCTTCCTTATTCCTTTGTATACAAGTCACTCTTATGATTGTCATTTTCAAAACCTCAATCTTGTTCCTTGAGTTTAGTAATTTGGGACACTTGAAACAATTTTGAACTTAAAAAAGTAAGAAAAAAAGAGTATGTTTAAAATCAAAAGGTTTTAAGAGCTGGATTTATTGTTGAACTGACTTTACTCTGAGAAGTTAGATCTTCTCCATGTAAAGTTTTTCTTTCTTTGAAACCTCTGACTGCTGTCTACAGAAGGTAACACGTTGTTTGCTAATAACTGCACATTACTTCACATTGTCCCCTGTTTTCATGTTACTGTAAAAATATATTTTGAAAAATTAGAATGGAGACACTTTTTATTTGTATTCAGCCCCCCTGGGCCAACACTTTGAACTAATTTTCTTTGCAATCACAGTGCAATTCTCTTACGTACGTCTCCAGCTTTGAACATCTGCGGACAGGCATTGTTTGTGCCTTTTTTTTTTTACTCTTGCAAAAATGCTCGTCTAGATTGCATGAATATGAACTTTAATGTTAAAGTCTTGCCATAGCATTTAATTGAACTTAGTTCTGTTCTTGGAAGTTGTACTACATGAAAATGCTTTGACTGTTTCATTATAATCCTGGCTGTGTATTTAAAGTTTTTGTCCTGTTGTAAAGCAAGGCAATGCAATTTTACTTTTATGGTACACTTTTAACACAAGGTGCTTTAAAGAAACAACAATGCAGCATTTAAAAGCATGGAAGAAAATAATAAGAAGCAATTATAGTGATTTAAAATGAATCATTTAAAAGCATGGAGTAAACACATTAAGAAAATAATCACAAGCAATAACAGTAATTAAAAGGACTATAAAGCAAAACAATTTCAGTTACTCATAGGAAAGTCTAAATAGATACGTTTTTTTGTTTTTGTTTTAAGAGTTCAGTGTCTCTGCAGCTTTGCATTCATCTGGGAGTTTGTTCCAGATATGGGGAGCATAGAAACTGAAAGCTGCTTCTCCATGTTGGGTTCTGGTTCTAGGGACGATCAGTAGACTAGAGTTGAAAGACCTGAGTGACCTGGATGGTTTGTAACACGACAGCAGATGTATAATGTAATCCGTTCAATGATTTATAGACTAATAAAAGTACTTTGAAATATATTCTCTAAGCTACAGGGAGCCAGTGTAAGGACTTTAGAATTGGGGTGATGTGTTCTACTTTTCTGGTTCTAGTGAGAATGCGAGCAGCGGTGTTCTGGATCAGCTAGCTTGTCTGATGGATTTTTTAGGCAGACCTCTGAAGATACTGTTACAGTAATCAAGGCGACTAGACATAAATGCATGGATGAGTTTTTCTAGGTCTCCTTGTGTCATCAGTCCTTTAATTCTAGGAATGTTCCTCAGGTGATAGAAAGCTGTTATTGCCTTTATGTAACCTTGGAGGTTCAGGTCTGAGTCCATTATTACGCCTAGATTTCTGGCCTGGTCAGTAGTTTCTAGTTGGATCAACTGAAGGTGTGTACTGATATTTAATATATCTTTTTTGGGTGTGAAGATAAGTACTTCTGTTTTGTTTTGGTTCAGTTGAAGGAAATAGTGGAACATCTAGCTGTTAATTGGCTCAATGCATTTATTAAGGATTTGGATGGGTTCAACGTTACCTGTGGCAGCATGTAAATGCTAAATAAGAGGGGCCCTAGGATGGAGCCCTGGGAGACCCCACATGTGATTTCTGTTTCTTGTGATGAGAATTTGTTTATTGACACAAAGAAGTACCTCAGTTCTATTCTTAGGCACTTTGCAGTCTTTAACAGGTTTTCTTCCATGATTACCTCTTATGTACCTCCTTGCACTTTCCCCCGGACTCTGACCAGCTTCCCTGTCTCTACTGCAGGAAAGAAAACCGAAAACCTCAAATGTTCAAACTCTCAACCTGAGCATAACAAAGAACACAGTCAAGACTATCCAAATCCATTTACTTGTGGGTTAAATTTAGCACACTTTAAGTTGTATCCCATTCATTGTTTCAGGAATTCTAAAAGAAATATAACCTCTCCAAAGTCTGAGGATATCTTATTTTACTGCCACCTACTGGCATGTTTTTTTCGCTGTCATCCGGTGTAAAATAAACTGCCTTATTTCTAAAACTAAAAACAATCCTTTTGCAGCACAGATCTGTGCCCCCTGAGTGAATGGTAATCTGGAGTTTTTGTAGAAAACAGCGTCCTTGAAACAATCAGGCTGAATTAGCTGCGGGGGAAAGCTAGAGCACCAAAACTGGTGTGCCACAGTCTCCGGTGCTGAACTGGGGATGTGAGTGAGACAGGTGCTGTCCATGGTGCTGATATGGCTCAATTCAAAGAGGTGGTGGCGGTAACACCTGCCTGGCTTGTAACAAACTACAAGCAGAATGTGTTATGAGTTTTCCATTTGACTAAAAATGGTTGTCAACATTTTGGATGCCAAACCAATAGCGGTCTAGTTGACTATCCTCCAACTTGAGCAGTGGATCTCTGTAGCTTCTAGACAGCTATTATGGGTTCCTAGAATGCTTCCTGGAACAAAGTTTTCCTTGCCCAGCCTGCCTGTTTAGGTGGACGACTATGTCTGTAACATTTGCAGTTGTGCCGTTCACTTTTCATTTTCTGCAATTAGGGGATTTGTGAGAGCAATTAGTTGCAATAGATTTTTTTAGGGTATCAGAGTAAAAGGGTATGATAACTTATGGAAAACTTTGCTTGAACAGTAAAACTTATTACATTACATGCTGAGATTAAAGGGTATAATAAGTGGATAAAGTTTCTTAATGTCAAGAATAATTGTATGTAATGAAGCATTTTTAGTGGGCTAAATAGTCATGTTCTCATGATCTTTTAAAGGAAATTATGAAGTCTGTCTATGAAATAATCCATCAGATTGTTTTTAACATTGTGGTCAAACAAACTCTCTTTCAAATATTTCAAATATTCTTACCCCCAACTAAATTTCTCCAGTTCGTGTAACAACGAAACAGGGTCGGACTTAATATGTGACACGATGATGGGGACAAGCAGAGCTTGATTACAGTCATCATCATGCCTTCGTGAGAGAACGACAGCACGTTATAGGCATGCTGGGGCTCTGCAGACAGCAGAGACAAGTCCCAAATTAACAGACACACACACACACACACACACACACACACACACACACAGAGAGAGGTCTATTCTGGTCTGCAGCCTTCAAGTAATATCTTACTCAATTACATCCTTTCAGCAACAATTACCGGACTTTCCGTGTTAACAGACAGTGGCTTCAAAATACTGATGAGGATATTCAAAGGGTGCACCTAGCTGATCTGTCTCCTTAATAGTGTGTGAGATTATGCACTTAATTGATGGGCTGTCATAGTTTTCTTCTTGCATGCAAGGAGGTGTTGTTTTAAAGTGTCCATGTTGCTTTGTGTTATTTTTATTAACCACAGGGTGAGAGGGGCAGGAGAGGCAAATCGAGGCCATGTCAGAGGGGGGTACCAGGAACCCAAGGACTGCGAGGAGAAACTGTGAGATTTATAGCTGACCACTTAATCATTTATTTAATATGCCAGGGGCCTGCAACTTCAGTCTTTGAGTGCCACACTCCTGCAAGTTTTGGATGCATCCCTGCTGCACCTGAATCAAGAGGCTGAATTACCTTCTTAGTATGTCAGCAGGTTTTGCAAAGGCCTGTTCATTAACCATCTGATTCCGCAGTGTTGGAGCAGGGATGCGTCAAAAAGCTGCAGAACTGTGGCACTCGAGAAGCAGAGCTGCTGACCCCCTGCCTTATACCAATGGTTCAGGTCCCAGTTCTGGGACAATAATTCCACAATGGGTTCTTATGATCCCTTTCTTGAATTTTGCAGAATCAATACAGCATTTTTAAATTTGAAGTGAATTTGAAGAAGCAAAATAATACATTTTTTTTATCACAAAAGACTTCCTATAATATATTCTCTTCTTTTTACTAAAAAGTCATTGTACATTGTGTGTATCATAGCTGTTGGTGCTGATGATGGAACATAGTTTTAATTAGGGAACAAGTATTTGATACACTGCCGATTTTTTGAAGTTTTCCCACTTACAAAGCTTGTAGAGGTCTGTTATTTGAATCAAAACATACTCCTCAAATGTGGGGGACAGAATCTAAAACAAAAAAGCAGAAAATCACAGTGGATGGTTTTTAAATGATAAATTCCATTTTATTGCATGACTTAAGTATTCGATACATCAGACAAACAGCACAAAATGTTGGGTACAGAAACCTTTCCTTGCAATCAGAGATCAGACAATTTCTGTAGTTCTTCACCAGGTCTGCACACACTGTATCAGGGATCTTGATCTCGTGAAGCGACAGTGGAGAGGAAAAACTCCCCTTTAACAGAAAGAAACCTTCAGCAGAACCTGGCTCAGTACAGGCATACATCTGTCACAATAGTCTGGGGTTTTGAGAAGACAGAGAAGAGACACAAAAAGAACAAAAGCAACTTATGCAAGAGCACTTTCCACATGAAGAAAGCAAAGAAGTCGACAACAGGACATGGAGGATGTTCGGTCACTGGGACAATCTATAGTGTGTTTTTTTTAGATGTCAGAATTCAGAAGCTAACAAAATTGTCTGGACATAATTAAGAAAATACACATTTTTCCACATCACAAAGAATAGAATCAAACAGTATCATGACTATTATGTGTATTGATTGATATACCCTGGTATGCATGTGTATTGGGATGAAGGGTCTAAAATTTACAATTCTTTTTCTTTTCATGCCTGGTATTTACTTGACCATCTTGGGTGAACATATGATGAGTTATGCCACAATGTGTGATCACCCTTCACTGGTTAATTAATTTTCTAAACTAATTTTTGCCATGTCTAAAACAACTGAGGCAGCCCAGATTGTATTATATATGCTACAGTATCAGATGCATGTCAAAGTGAGTTTTCATTTGCAATATATCTCAAGCTATGTAATAATGTGGCATTGGTATAACCGAAATATGTCTTTTCATTCTGATAAAGGATAGTTTGTCGTGGCCATACAATCAACCAACAAGAAGCTGTCACATAGCTGATATAGTAAAATATAAGAAATTGTGGGCAGTCGTTACTCCAACTACTTGGAAAAAATGAAAATCATATTGATCTTTTTAGTGTTGAAAACTGTACCATTTTCGTGTATAATTCTGGAAATCCTTCAGATAAAAATGCTCCTGTTTTATTTCCACCAGGGTACAGAGGGTGTTGAGGGAGCAAAAGGAGAAAAAGGAGAACCTGGGCTATCAGTACGTCAACCGAATATTTCCATTCATAAATGTTTTAAACCTTTCTAAATAACTGACCTCCTAAAAGCTGTATTTTTCTGTGTGAAGGCTGAAGAAGTGAAGGAGCTTGTCACCCAGGAGGTGGTAGAGAAGTGTGGTAAGCTGCCTGAACACTTATTTTATGCATTAACTTTAACTCTTTGTATTTTGTCCATAACTGAATAAACACGTTCTTTCAGGGAGGCCTACATATTCCGACAATGTGTGTGCGCATGTTGGTGTGTACGAGTGTGGCTGTTTGCTGTCAGGCTCCTGTGGCAGCAACATGGCACCCCTGTGTGTTGAGCCATCTGTTATGTTCTCTCAGAGGAACACACACCATGGTGCCAGTAACAGTAGAACCATTCACAAACACGAGACTACAATTAAAAAATTAGAGATCAACAATACAAGCAACGCACAACATTTTTTGTCAACTTGTACGTTTCACACACATTTTTCTATGTAAGATGTGTACTGACGCTCTGGTAAAAAGTCATTTGGATTTCAAATGATCTGTTTTATGTGATGTATCTGTGGTATACTATTGATTGTGTACATATTTTGGTTTTTGCAGGACTGGAATACAAGTTCATGGTGAAGTCTGTGGATCCAGATGCATCATATGTGGTAACCGGGGGTAAAACTACCAGTAAGCCAAAAGATTTACCAATAGCCATCTCTACTACAACTGAACTCCATGAAGAAAGGATGGGACAACATTTTGAAAAAGTAACTTCAAACCCCGACATAAAAGAAATGACAAGCACTTTTCCGCTGAATCTCGAAGAAGCCAGGATCTCACTAAGCCACACTGGTAAGAAAAAACTGTAGCGCCACTCAGCAGATTTTCACCCCCTGGCCAAGCGCACAGATTGCTCAGATGCAGTGTGGCGAAGAGTGGGACTAAATGAGCACACAACTCAAACTTATGTGGAGCAGCTGTGTGGTGGACATTTAAAATGTCCTCGCTGTGGTTGTTTTTTTCATCGAAGCTGTGATTTTGGAGAGAATGGTGTGATAAGTCTGCTCTTACGAGTAGGAAAATAAGCAAATTCGCAGAGGGGAGGAAGGTGAAATAAACAATAGATGAACACAAAAATATAAATTTGGAGAATAAAACAGGCCCAGAAAAAACACAAGAATCTGACAAAATATTTAAGGAACTAAAGGTTAAACAGTTTCTTGCAAAAGTATACATATTCCTTTGAACTTTTTCAAATCTTAAGTTATGGCTGTTACTCATCTGTTGATCAAGTCACATGCTACTAATCCTCCTGGCACACGGTGAACAACTTTATCCCATCTTATCAGAAATTAACCACTGAAATTATTATAGGTTTTAGGGATTTTATGTGATAGAACAAAATTTAGCGATGCTTAATCGCAGAGAGGAAGGAAAATAAATGCTTACAACATCATTTTTACTAATAAAAAACCGGAGCCATCTAGTGTGTTCCTTCTTATTTATTGTGCTGATTTTTAATGTTCTTTAACAAATCTCTGAAACCTTTAATGAACAGATGTATTTGTGCTGAAATTAAATTCCACACTGGTGGACTTCACTCTGATTAACTGACATCTGAAATTGGTTGCAACTTTTTTTAATCAGGTCTATTGAATTTAATAGTGGTAAGAACATATGCACACCTACATTCCTCATGTTTCTTTGTGAAAAATATTTGAAAAACCATTTATCATTTTCCTTTTAGTCCATAATTATGCACAACCTTGTGTTTGTCTGTCATCAAAATCAAAAATATGAAGGTGTGTGGTTATAAAGTGAAAAAAAGGCCTTTAAGGAAATTAAACATACTGCAGGACAATGTATTGTATTTTCTGCTTGATGTCACAAATGACAAACATTGCAGTGTCCTTAGTTCAAATTCCTGAAAGTATCTTTTTTTGCATTTCTTAATCCCATTTTATTCGTAATTATTCATCTCTGAACTGTCAATTACTCAAAACATGTGGAAGACATTTAAAAAATGGAACATAAAAAGTAACCATTACCAACGTTACTTTCAAAAGAAATCTCCTGAAATGTAAACAGTTTTTACTATTAAATCACACTGCATCAAGCTATTTAGTGAAAAAACAACTACAGACAGAAGTCACTTTCTGCTTTACTTGTAATTCTAGCCTCAGATAAAAAATCAAGCAAACATCAATGTGTGTCTCTATGAATTTACATTTATAGATATTCAATATTTTATTCATTTGACCAATATTTCCATGGTAATTTGGAAATTATAAAATAAATACTTGTAAACAGCTAATATTTATACCAAAGTCTGCACAACGTTTTTGCTTTATTATACAAATTAAATAACATTTCCGTGAGCACAGAAATCAAATCCCCTCACTTGGGTTTCTTTTGCATGATTTTTAATATTTTTGTACTTTAAAAAAAATCTGCCATTGGGCAAATCCTGATCCAAGACTTACCGGTGTGGCTGCTGCAGTCGAAGGGTTTAAAATAATCCAGTGCCAAACTAAATCAGTGCACCTTGGGCACCTTTATCTTAGACAGTGTCCTAAGCTTTAGGGATTTTGTATGAAAAATAAGCAATTCAGGTTCTTCAAGCATTTCACTCGGAAGGCCCCAATTACAAAGGTGCATCACTATTTTAAGATTTAGATTTGAAAACGTTTGAAACGATGCATGATTTTCCTTTCAGCCTGCAGTCATGCACAACTTTATGTTGGTCTGTTATATAAAACACAATTAAAACACTATGAAGTTAATGGCGATCAAATGTATGTTTTACACCGTCAATTGTTGAAATGTATTTAAGCAAGCAATAACAACTAATTTTGAAACTTTAATTTTCACCTCCAGAAGATAATAAATGCATAAATTAGCTTTGCTCCTCTGTGTACTACGACCTTTCTCCTTGTTTTTTTGGGGGGGTTTACTACCAAAAATTTTAATGCTTGTCATGAAGCTTAAAGATTTCTTCAAAAACAGTAATGCAAACAAAAACTTAATCTTGGCTTGGATTGACCCAGAACGTTAAGTTTAAAGTTTGCATAACAAAGTAAAAAAATGAATGAAAGGACACTCTATGACACCCTGATACAGCATTCAAATGAGTCCAAAATGCTGCTGGCACTCATTAGGTGCTGGTCCAGAGAGAGTGGCTATGTGTTAGCCTTTGATGGTCGGGTTCTGCGCAATGTTCAACTTCTTAGATGTTTTTCTGTCTTCAGATTCTCATGAGGGACGGGTTTTGAAGTTGAGAGAGAGGAAGATAAGAAGGGTATCTGGTACTAAGGATGATGGTGAGTGGCCAAGACTACCAATTTTCTTCCTATTTCTGCTATTTTTGATTACTTGCTCAAATTTTTTGTCGTTTTTCCTCTGTTAACCCTTTATATACATGAAAAAGGTTAAATCGAAATTTAAATAATTATACTTTACAGGCATGCTTTGATGTATGTACACCATTTCTATATTCAAATTTTTCAAGTCAGAACCTAAAACAAAAATTCGACTTGTTAGCTCTTAATTTTAAGTAAATGCAACCACAAATAAAGAACATGTCATATGGTGTAGTATTAAAATTTCTTAAATAGATAAGAATTAACACATTTTAAGAGCTTACAGAGCAGCAATAATCATTCACTTTATAGTCCTATTCTTATATTTTTAATCTTCATAAAATCTGTGGGTGTGTAATTAGCTCTGAATAAACTGCTTCCAATTATCTTTATTTTTAATCGATAATGAAGCTATTTGAAATCTCACCTGGGGTTGTATTTACTTCATTACATGAACAATTAATTTGTATTTTCCTGCTACTGCGTTGCCACTATCTCCTAAACATGACAAAGATAATTTGTGAAAGCACAAGTGTAAAGATTTATAAAATGCCTGAAAATAAAAGCCTCTTTTATTGTTTGGGCCTATTATAACCTTTAATTAAACTTAATTATCTAGTGTGTGTGGGGGGGGGGGGATAATACTCCTTTTAATTTTTTTTTTTTTTATGGTACGTTGGTGTTGCCATGAAAACCTGGACCCCAGCGTAAAGAATCCCAAAGCAGAAGTAGAGGGAGGCCTGATTCAAATATCAGGGGGCAGACATGTCAGCTGACGTCATCTAGTCATCACACACTGCTAACCAGGGAGAAATCGTCCAACAGAAGCAGTTCTTCCTCAGGAAACTGACACAAATTCATCTTTCCCAGTCTCCTGTTCAGTGACCAGTTTTGATATGGGTAATATTGTTTAAAACCCAGAGAGGTATTGCCAGTAGTGAACAATTACAATGGTTACACATGTGGCTCATAGATTTTATTCCCTACAAATGTCATCATTTTTCAAAATGTAAAATAGATCTGCCTTACTGCTGGACAGTGGGATTTGTAAGCACCATAGCAAAGGATTGAAAGACTGTCGTTTGTGGTATGTATGATGGAGAGGGTAGTTGGGAAATCACTACCTTCAATGAACAAGATGGCTGACTTTGCTAGAAAGCCAGCTGTATTGAAAGAGACCCCACAACACCCTGGACATGCTCTATTTACCTCCTCTATTTCAGAAGGAGATATCAAACAAAGACAGCACACACTGCCTGCAACAGTTTTCATCCCCAACAAGTAAAATTTGTGCAACCCTAAAAATCATGCATTTTCATGTTGAAAAAACACATTATTTCCAAGAACATGAAAATTGTTCAGATTTGGTAAGCCAAGCCTATGATAACATAATATGATAACAGAAAAAAAAAATCCAGTCTAACTCCTGCAGCCTGTCACTAAAGGAGCACTCCTGTGCTGCATGAGTGTCATGGGTGGGAGACAATGGTATAAGATTGGTGTTGTTGCCGTTATTCTCCTGTCTTCTATTACTTGCAGTAGACAGAGCCGGCCTTCCAAGCTTATACAGTCCTTTCATCTGACCTCCTGCTCTAGTTGATATATAAAAGTATGGAGAAGGAAAATAAAAGCATGGAAAATAGTTTTATATCCACATTTAAATAATACGTTTACTTGTAAATAATTTACTTTTTTTAATACACAACTAAACATGTATATTCTGTAAATATTTTCTGTTTTGAAATGATCCTACTCAGTTGCACATTCAAATCTGAATATTTCTACACAGTAGCTTACTTAGTTTTGTAATTTCTGTCCTTAATAAAAATATACTATTCTTAATTGTGTTGTTTTAATACTTTTTCTATTTGTCTTGTGATTCTTAATGCTTCGATCATGTCACTACTGTTACAGTTGAATTTGTGGGACAAAAATTGATTTTCTACTTATTTCAGTCCATCAGTATTTCCTTACCTATAGTGGGGGGGAAATATTTGATACACTGCTGATTTTTGAAGTTTTCCCACTTACAAAGCTTATAGAGGTCTGTAAGTTTTATCAAAGGTAGGCTTCTCTTCAACTGTGAGGGACAGAATGTAAAACAAAAATGCAGAAAATCACACTGGATGATTTTTCAATAATTGATTTCCATTTTATTGCATGACATAAGTATTTGATCGCCTATCAACCAGTTAGAATTTAGGCTCCCACATACCTATTAGTTCTTTTTTAAGAAGCCTTCCTGTTTTCCACTTATTACCTGTATTAAATGCACCTGTTTGAACTTGTATAAAAAGACATCTGTACATACTTAAAAAACTCTCCATAACCTCTCCACAATGTCTAAGACCAAAGAACTGTGTAAGGACATTAGGGATAAAATTGTAGACCTGTACAAGGCTGGGATGGGCTACAGGACAATAGGCAAGCAGCTTGGTGAGAAGGCAACAACTGTTGGCGCAATAATTAGAAAAAGATGAAGTTCAAGACGACGGTCAGTCTCCCTCAGTCTGTAGCACCATGCAAGATCTCTCCTCATGGGGAATCAGTGATCATGAGGACAGTGAGGGATTAGCCTGGAACTACATGGCAGGACCTGGCCAATGACCTTAATAGAGCTAAGACCACAGTCTAAAAGGAAACCATTATTAACACACTCCGCCATCATGGTTTAAATCCTGCAGTACACGCAGGGCTCCCCTGCTCAAGCCAGCGCATGTCAAGGCCCGTCTGAAGTTTGCCAACGACCATCTGGATGATCCAGAGGAGGAATGGGAGAAGGTCACGTGGTCTGATGAGACAAAAGTGGATCTTTTTGGTCTAAACTCCATTCGCCACATTTGGATAAAGAAGGATGAGTACAACCCCAAGAACACCATCCCTACTGTGAAGCATGTATTGAGGGTCAACGGTATTGAGGGGAGGATGGATGGGCCATGTATCGTGAGATCTTAGCCAACAATCTTCTTCCCTCTTTAAGAAGATAGGTTGTGGCTGGGTCTTCCAGCATGACAACAACCTGAAACACACACCCAGAGCAACCAAGGAGTGGCTCTGTAAGAAGCATCTCAAGGTCCTGGAGTGGCCTAGCCAGTCTCCAGACCTGAATCCAATAGAAAATCCTTGGAGAGAGCTAAAAGTCTGTGCTGCTCAGCGAGAGGCCTGAAACCTGAACGCTCTGGAGAAGATCTGTATGGAGGAGTGGGCCAAAATCTCTGTTGCAGTGTGTGCAAACCTGGTGAAGAACTACATAAAACATCTGATCTCTGTAATTGCAAACAAAGGTTTCTGTACCAAATATTGAGTACTGTTTGTCTGATGTATCAAATACTTGTTCTCCTCACTGTGCACAGATATGGTTTTTGATGTGATCAAAATATTTATAACCCACCCCCTGTTGTCTTATATCTCCCACAAATTCATATGGAACTTTAGTGTTTTATACCTTATATGTAACACATAGAACTGATAACTTTTAATTAAAATATTATTTCTGTAATTTACCTAATAAATTGATCTGTTTTTAAATGTATAAAACTAAATATGGCTCCATTTCTGGAGCCATATTTCAGCCTAATTCATCTTTACCTCGCTTATGCTCTGTTACAGATCGCTGTTTGCTGCCCATGTCGGAAGGAGATTGTTCGGACTACGCCCTGGTCTGGTATTTCCACAGCCATTCGGGGGAATGCAGGCCTTTTGTGTTCGGCGGCTGTGGAGGCAACCAAAACCGATTCGCATCCAGACAGGAGTGTGAGAGTCTATGTGGGAAGAAGGGTGGGACTGCTGACACAAAGTCAGATGTAAAGGAGGATATACGTTCAGACAGCTGATAATATGACTAAATATTTTGCTTTAAAACAGTTTTGGGTCATCAATGTGGTGTTGATGTAGATACATTGATTTTGTTTCCTATACTTTTTTTCCATTATTTGTACATATTTTTGTTGACAGACTTGAAGACTTTTAAATGAGATAAACAATGTTAAAGTCTACTTTTTCCTATACTGAAATTTTTTTTAATGGATGAAACTGACTGACAAGCTTTGTAATGTGATTCTTATTAATGCTACTGAAAGAATAAAACTGCTCTTCTGTTGGTCTTTTTACTACACCTGATTCCATCCTTAACTCCCTACGGCATATCGCAGTCACCTTTCTTATGACTTACATGATGTGAGCTACAAAAAATACAAAACTGGTGGCCAATTTCCTGCTGCCTCTGTGATCACCACATATGTTTGTTTGGTGGGGGGTGTAGTGGGTAAGGCTGGGAGCCAGATGAGAGACCAACAGGGGCCCAACCAATCTACATCAGACTGTCTCAGCTGTGGCAGGGGATTCCTGCGTGGTCGCTCATGTGGGGGTAGCACACATTAACTGGGAACTTTTTCCTCATTTTCAAAAACTCTCACTGAGCTATGGAGCCGTGGAGATTCTAAAGATCGATTTGAGATAGTCGTTTAGGTTTTACAAAAACAATTCTATAAGCTGACTGATTATATGGATCTTAAGGTTGCTTATACGGGCAAACCCCCTCATGCCTCCAACATGTTAGTCACGATTCCACACCATGATATTCTCCCACATTCCTAAACTGTTTACAACTATCCAACATGTCGATGTTTGCTACCATGGGGTACTGCAATAACGTCACTAAAATGGCAGCTTGTTGTAAGTTGTATTAAAAGCCTCTAAATAATACCAGAAGAACTCAAAGAAGCACTTCCCGAGACTCCCCGAACTCCGAAGGGAATATTAGAAGCTATTAATTACACAATATTGGCTGAATTAAGGAGTTTTGTGGCAGATAATGCCCATTATGACATACGCTGCTAACAACTGGATTTAATATTCTCTCGAAGAACTCCAAGTGGCTCCAAACTTGTCTACGTGAGGAAATGATAATATTGGCTAAACATAAAGGGAAATTCCTCTTTAAGCTTGGAAAATCAAATAAAAAATGTTGGTTCCATTCCCATTTAAAAAATCTTTATCAGAGAGATAAATACTAAAGCATTTCTTAACGTCTTATTTCAAATATTTGCCATCACATACTGTAATTGTGTCAAAAGAGAAGATTTAGTGCAAGAACAACCACACATTTCTCTTTCACTGACTCATTTGCATCAAACATCACAAATTTACTGTAGACAATTTAACCTTAAACGAAAAGTAATAGAGCTTGTTCTAGAGGAGCAGTTGAGATTAGACAGTAAGTATCTCATAGAACTGTAATGCAGAAATGGTTTATTGCTGAGGAAGGCCAAGCAAATCAATTTTAGAGATCAACTGCAGCAAAGGAAGAGTGGGAGGACACTTAAGTCTTCGGTCACAGTGTGTGATTACTTGAGCTGTGAGTGTTTCAGTTCTTATTAATAAAGTTGAAAGAACTTAATAACTAGAGAAAGATTCAACGTGGCTTTGATTCTGTCTTTACTGTAAATGGTTCTGGTCATTTTGAGATGACAGATTACAAGTAATTGTTATATTGTTCTTTTTTTCCATATATCTTTTTTCTAAGTACTATATATGGAGAGCCCAAGTGAATCAAATAAGGCATGTATTAAATGTGTTTCATTTACAGATCTACAACGATTAGTTACTTTATGTTAGCATCATTCTCTTAAAGAAAATATGTACCTCCATTTTGACTCTATACCTACACACTCCACAAATAAAGTACAGAATTATACTTTTATGGGTAAAATGTCTTGTCACCGGGATGGTACCCTCAACAGTAGGTATTTGTTGTACCCCTGTAGTCTGTACCTTTTATCCCTGCTACCTTGACAGCCAATCGTTATTGATTTGACATGATTGACACATCACCTGACCACAATATAGGTATGAAGTCCATTCACATAAATCTAGCTTTGGTAATGGATGTATTTTTTAGTAAAAAAGATCAACAGAAATTGTACCCTATCCAAGAAATGGTACAAAAATGTACTTTTTACTACCATGAAACATGTACGTACCGTTTAGATGATGAAAAAGGTACAAATAGTTACCCTGAGGCGACCTCAGTGAGGTCCAATATTTGTCCTTAGACTGTGTTAATTTCTTTTTTGTACCTTCGGGCACAGTAATGTACCCATTGTATACCCCTATTTCTGACAGTGTTTAGTGCCATAAAATACTATAGGATAACCTTATTTAATTAATCCAAATCAATTAAATTACCCCATTTTGCTTCATATTTATAGATTTCAAGGTCTTCAGAATAACCCAAACTTAAGAGTTGTAAAATATTCTTTTGTTTTTGTTTTCAGGTTTAGTTGGTGGAATTTTTTTGTATTGGTCTTTTAAAAAAGATGGGAACTTCTTCCCTGTTGATTGGTTCTGCAAAGAAAGCGAGCGAACATCCAACTTTTCCAATCATCATTAGGTTAATACTTAGAGATAAAGGCGGTGTAATCTAATGTTTCTTCTAATTCGGTTTAGGATAATACTGTTAGGATTTGTATTCTCTTGAAGTCACTTACTTGCCATTGAATGCACTTCTTTTAGATAATAGTTCTGAATAATATTTGCAGGTAATCAATGAGTGAAAATGCATTAATTTCAATTTATCAAGAAATTAACTGTTGCTTTTCTTAAGAGCTGATTTTGTTTTACTTTGAAACTAATTCCTAACTTTATCAAATTCTTACATGTCCATCATTCACCAAGAATTTTTTTATAACTCTGTATTCAGAGACAGAACTCCATGTGTTCATAAAGTAGATTTTTTATTATTTATAAATAGAAAAATCCCGATGTTTTGAGGTTTTGATTTATATTTTTCTTATTGCCAAAATTTTTACATGGGATTCCACTGAGCCAGATTAATAAATTAACTGAAAATGTATTAGTTAGTTGGTAATAAATGATTGACTTACTGATTTGCTCTTAATATGAAGATATATAATAAAAAAGGACATTAAAAGCGAGCATTTCTTCCAAACTTGAGCAACATGACAGTGTGCTGAAGTTAAATGACTAACTGTAATATCTTCTGTTGGGGTATTATGGATGAAACCAAAATTGTGAATAATTGTGATATAGGTATTTCACAAAAAATATCTTTAAAGTTTGGCACACATTTGTATTCAAACAAATTTTACTTCATTTACATCAACAAGACTGCAATAGGCTTTAGTCTACACCATTCCATTGTAACTGGGTCTAATCCAATAACAGAGTTGACAGTAAAGGGGACAAGTATTCTACACTGTGGCCCTCTATCAATCTTGCCATCAACAAGGACCAGCTTCCAATCCCTCCTGAAGAAAATGTACTTTACAGCATGATGCTGCCACTGCCAGGGCTCACTGTGGGGTTGGTTTAGTGTGATACGTAGTTTTTGTAAAACTGTGGCATGTTTATCAGAATGTTTCTTCTTTTGAATGTGTCATCCATGAGTTGTAGCAAACTACAAGCCGGATTACTTTCATCATAAACTTTCTTCTTGCCTTTTTTTCATTAAAACCAGAATTGTGGCATGTACAACCAGTAGTTCTCCTGTCAAAAGATTTCACATCCTGTACTGCAGATCTCTACTGTGCCTCCATACACGATTATCTGATTAATTATTAATTATTGATTTTTTTCTTTCTCTGATCTTTCATTTTTACAAAAATAGATTTATGAAACGTGGATTTATACTGGGATGATTTTATTTAAGAGAATGAGGCTTAAGCAGGTGAATAAAACGCACGCCACACTTTCAGGTTTTTTATAAAAGAAGTGATGAAATATTTCTTCTTTTTAAAAAAATATCCAGAACTTAGTGTTTGTACCTTTAATACATTTTCAATCAAATCTGTTGAAAACTTGCAAAATTTGAAGGGAGCTCTCCGTGGTGCTGACAGCTTTAAACTTGTGCCATTTCAAATTCAGTTTTTATTAGTCGTGATAACTCCTGTCCATAAAAAAATGAGGTTGCAACTTTTTTTTATTATTTTCTTTCCCACCATCACTGCATGACGACCAATGGGACGTCTCGGTGAAAAACCAAAATGTCAAAGGAATGACGTTGTTGCTGGCGTAGTGCTGCAGTTTGAAGTCTCCTACTAAATGGAATGGCCAAGGAAGACATTCTGCCGGGCTGACAGATCGTGCGCACTGTTGATCTCCGCACACTGTTAGTTTGTTGGGGTTCAAATCTGAAATTCGCAGGAAGATTTCTGATTAGCTTCTCTTTCCAGACTGGTTCTAAACCCAGAGACTATTCGTAATAATAGGACAAGTGAGGTAAAGACATTTTGTTTTGTTTTTTTGCAAGCTTGTTAATCTGTGTTGGCACTTATTTTTCCTCCTCAGATTAGTTTTAAATTCAATTGTTGTATTTCAAAACATACTCGCAATCAGAGAGGAAAGTTGGTTAGTTTCCTACAAAATTATCCTGTATATTATTTTTAAATAAGGAGAGATATTCTAACAAATTTTCATCCTCTGTCTCTTCTTGTCTTTTTTTTCTTTTTTGGTCCTAGAGGACACAGCATGCTGTCGTCCCTGAAGACTCTGCTGCTGCTCTCCGTCCTGTGCGCACCGACCTCCAGCCTGTGCCTGCGCCTCTACGAGAGCCGTTCCAACATACTTTGCAACGGCCACATGGTTCTGGGAGCTCAAAGTGAGGAGAGTGAGCCGGGCTACTCCCCAGTGGATGCCTGGGCATCCCTCCTGCAGTCCGCGGACTATCTCTCTTCCTCCTCCTCCTCAGCAGAGTCCAGTCGAGAAAAAAGGACTTCAAGTCTCCCAAAGTATCGCTTCATGACCCGGACGAAGCTCAGAGGGCAGATGCTCAGCAACAACATCAAAGGGGACCGGAGGAGCAGATTGACCCTATCCCTAGATGTCCCGACCAACATCATGAATGTCCTCTTTGATGTGGCCAAAGCCAAGAACCTGCGCGCTAAAGCGGCTGAAAACGCGCGGCTCCTGGCGCAGATCGGACGAAGGAAATGATGGGAAAAAAAGTGACTAACTTTCTTGAGCAGAGAGAAGAGATTAAATGTAACGACTAACGTTTGTTTCCTTGAATAAACATGTTTTTTTTGTTTGTTTTGTTTTTTATAGGGGAAAATTAAAATATCCACTCTAACAGGTGAAACCATGTTATAACTGCGGTGATCTCATGTTTGTGAGTTGTCTTTGTTGTACAGTTCAAAGAACAGCGGGGGAAAAAACGGATCTCTGACATAATTGGAATAATTTACATAAAAGATAGTTACATTTTGTTTTAAAATGCATCTTTAAAGTCGTTCAACATGTGATATCACCCAAAACGTGACCATCTGATGGAGATTTTTCCATCCTAATTAATTTGGTAGCCTAGAGTTTTGCTTTCATGATGAATATGCTTGATTGGCTTGAACTATATGTTATATTAATTTTTGTTTTAATCTTTCATGATACATCCATAAATTATTAGTCTTTTAGATGTGTAAAGCACTATTATATATGGTGCTATTAATAAAGTAACAGAATTTGCGTGGTTACTGTCTTAATTCCAGTAATAACAAGATTGTTTTTTGTTCTTTTGTTTTTTTCTTCATTTTTAGCATTGGACTAAAATAACTGTCATGGATGATTGCAAAGTACCATGGAAATGTTTGAAATGTGGAGGATTGTGCCCATGTTTAGATTTGATGTTATAATAATGAGCATATTTGTCTCCTTGCTGTTTATGTAATGCCCTCCTTTACTCAAATTCCCCACAAAACAGCCCCAACAATGACAAAAACTGCTCATTGACAAATACTGTACACATCACCTGCAAAGATCATGAATACAGTAAAATGCAAATGCATGTGAATGTATGTTGTGATCAGATGTCTTATTTTTCTACTTTCCAATAAATGATTATTTTCTTGAAACCAACCAGATGTAACTACATACAACTACTTCTTTCCGTAAAATATCAAGAAGATGCATAAACATATTTTTGCTCACAGTTCAAAAGCATGACAGTTGAGTTGACCGATTATCCTACGCTAAAACTGTCCTTAGGTATGACTGTGTGTGGTTCCATGTGGGTGTGATTGTGTTTCCTGTGTGACTCATGTGTTGCCTTATGATGGACAGGCGACCAGCCCAGTGTGTTCCCCATCTTCCACCCAATGACTGCTGGAGATGGACACCTTCCCACCTCACGACCCTGTACAAGGACAAGTGGGTATGTGGGATAGATTAATTCCTTAAAAACAGGACTCCACTAGAAATCCTGAGCTTTTCTGGTAAGAAAAAAACTGCATTACTCAGTGAAAAGAGGACAATAGTCTATAATAATTGAATGACAGTACAGAAATGTTATCACATGTTTGAAGCAGCCTATATTAACTATTACATTATAAATCATGACCAGTAGATGGCAACAAAACTTACTTTCGCAAAGAAAAACTCAGCTCTTAAACTACTTGTACGTGAAAAGGAGGGAAATAATTTTATCATGACATTTAATTTGCACTGTAAAATCGGCGTCTGTTTATATTCCCAGTTGCTCACATAGAATACAGCTTATATAGGTGCTGGTCATAAAATTAGAATATAATGTTTATTTATTTCAGTAATTCCATCCATAAAGTGAAACTTGTATGCTATATTAATTCATTAAAGACTAATATATTTATCCTTTTTATTTCATTTCGACGATTATAACAGATAGTTAATGAATGTCCTATATTCACTATCTCAGAAAAAAAGAATATCAATTAAGACCAATAGAAAATAATAAGGATTTTTAGAATTGTTGGGCAACTGAAAAGTATGAACATGAAAAGTGTGAACATGTACAGCTTTTAATATTTAGTTGGGGCTCCTTTGGCCTGGATTACTGCAGCAATGTGGTGTGGCATGGAGTCGATAAGTCTGTGGCACTGCTCAGGTGTTATGAGAGCCCATGTTGCTATGATAGTGACCTCCAGATTTTATATGAATTTTGTTTCACAATCCTCTCCAGGGTGTGGTTATCCCTATTGCTTGTACACATTTTTTTCTGCCACATCTTGTCCTTCCCCTTGCCTCTCTATTAATGTGCTTGAACATGGAGTTCTGTGAACAGCCAGCCTCTTTAGCAATGACCTTTTGTGTCTTGCACTCGTTATGCAACGTGTCAATGATCATCTTTTGAACAACTGTCAAGTCAGCAGTCTTCCACATGATTGTGTAGCCTACAGAACTAGACTGAGATACTATTTAAAGGCTTTTGCAGGAGTTTTGAGTTGATTAGCTAATAAAAGTCTGTTACCAGGTGTCTCCAATTTAAGCTTGTCACAATATTTGAATTTATTGAGAAACTGAATTGGGGACTTTCATTCTTATCATAAATTTTTTAAGAAATAAACATTTGAAATATATCACTGTGTTTAATGAATTAATCTAATATAAAAGTTTCACTTTTTGAATGGAATTACTGAAATAAATAAACTTTTTAATTATATTTTAATTTCATGACCAACACCTGTATCAAATTGCGACTCGACGCAGCCCCAAGTAAGAAAGCTGAGAAATGTCGGCATCTGGTGGTATTTTTTGGTAACTGCACGCAAGATCGGAGTAATTCAAAAACTTAAACACTGAGTTACAGTTATTTTTTACAGTCTATGGTTACAGGCCATTCTTGGGTAGGTGGAGTACTCCGGGGTCATATAAAAGCAATAACAAGGTGAGCCATCTATCATTTGAAGAACATTTATAGGATTGATTTTTTTTTTCTCACAGGTCTGCCTAAAACCTCAATCAGACAGCTGCAACTGTCCCAGGACATTGATAGGCCCTACTCACGTCCTCACTAGAACCAGGAAAGTAAAGCACATCACCCTAGTTCTAAAGTCCTTTCATGGGCTCCCCATAGCTCAGAGAATAGACTTCAAAAGACTTTTACTAGTTTATAAATCATTGAATGGGTTAGCATCAACGTATTTGGAAGACCAATTAGACCAACTGCTGAAACACTGAGTTACAAAAATAAAGAAAGACACATATGTTTAGAGCTGCCGTTGAGTAGCCTCAGTTATCAATAATAGCTTGAATGTCATTCATATTAATGTGTCATATATGTCTCTAATGTTTTGTTTAATGTTTTTATTGCTGTTTTTATTTAATCTCCTAATGATGTAAAGCACCTTGATTTACCTTGTTGTTGAAAATGTGCAATACAAGTAAAGTTTAGAGGTTACGTTTGAAGTTATATTAAAAAACTATTTTTTTCCACAACTAAACCAGATTTAATCCTTATATATTACATGACGAGAAAAAAATGACCAATAAGAAATGTTTTTTACTCTTCCTGTTTAGATTAATTTTGTTTTAGGACCATATAAATCAACAATAGAGTTAAAACGAGATTTACATGTCAGCTCAGCAGCAAATGAACAAAATCCATTTTATTTCGTCAACAGCGCCCTCTGCTGCTTCAGAATTTGCATTGCTCCTACATCATTTCCGCCGACGTGGTCGCCCCGTCCCCCTACAGGAAGAAAAGTCTTCATTTTGGCTACGTGGAAGTAGCTCCTGGTTTATAACCAAGGCTGAGAGCATCTGCTGCCCTCGTCCGTCACTTCCATTCATTTAAAATGATTAAAAAATTTGATAAGAAAGATGAAGAGTCTGGTAAGCATTAAAATTAAACATTTAAAAGTACGGCATAGTTTTTGCAGTTGAAAAATATGATAGAGGTGCTACTCTGTTAGCTTCCTAGCTAAAGTTAACCAACCTGACCCTCATCACCAGTTTGAACGTTAATATTTTTGGCAGATTCGTACCTTTGCGAGTAAGAGAACATTATTACAACTGTTTCGTGTTTGCTTTTCAGTGTTTGTGGTGACACTAAATTCCGAATAATGTTTAGCCATGTTGACGATTGTTTTGAATTAGCTGTGCAAGCTAGCGTTGTCTAAAAAAACCTAATCTTGTCATCTAGCTGCTTAAATTGTGTTTCCTTGAACTTGTGATCAGGATACAGTTAACAATACCACTTGTTCATCTGTTTAACTTTAGCGGAAATACTTCTTTTGATCGGTTATTGGTAAGGAGTTGACATTTAAGATGAACCGATGCTCCATCTATTCGTGTTTATCCAATGCATTATGTTAATGGATTAACCCTCGTCTCATATATTGTCATTGTGATTGCCTTGATTTTCGCAATGTCACAGAAACATAAAAGACTACATTTTAATTGTGCTGAGTTCATTTGAATATTGTATTAAATTGGGAATTAAAGTAATGCATAACTTTAATTTTTGTTTTTTTATTTTAAATGACAGTAAACTATTCAAACATGATTATGACTAAAATCATTAAAATTTTACTTCAACAATCATTTCAATATTGCTGTTGAGAGCTTGAATTTTGACAAATGAGCCGCTTTTTTAGGTGGCTGCTTAATGATTTGTTATAGTCTGTTTATTCACCTATGATCTCATTAAAAGAAGTGGAAAAAAGGCATTTCGGTCTGATTACATTTTCTTTTCAGTGTCTGAGTTATAACTAAATTTGGGATTGAAACTATATCCAAGTTTTGATCCACACTGCAGCGTGAACGGCGTCATGAACAATTGTTAGACTTAAGTTGATTAAAGAAAAAAATCGAACCCTTTACAAGTAAATCCAAAACATAATAAATTAATCAATTCATTGCTATGTCATGATTGATTAAAATGTAAATTTTGTTATAAATATGAATTTGCAAAACTGCAACCCACAATGCCATGGTTTAATCTGCTGCTGTTATTGCAATAACAAATCCAGTCATTGGAAATATAAGCAGGACCTACTGATTATAAACCTGCATACAGACAATATTCATTGTTAAAAGTTTCCCGATTGATAAAATGCATGACTACTAGACTGTTTACCAAAAATGCCTAATTATTTCATACCAACTTACTTTGTACGCTATCTTGGCTTAGCTTGCCTCACTGTGGGTCCAGTGAACTGTTTTTAAAATGTTATCCTTATATTTTGTATCACATGTTATGGTGATCTATAATTCCTAGAAAATCAATGTTTTTGGTTATACATTTTTGAATAGTTCAAATCTCAACCATACTGTATATTTATTGATCTTTGCAATATTGTTTATGTTGTTGTTTTTTTCTTCTGGTTTGAGAAACTATAAGATACTGAACATTTCCAAGCTAAAAGTAATTGTTATACGACATTTTCCTCTTCTAACTCCTTTGTTTTGTCTCACAGGAAGTGGGTCAAACCCTTTCCAACACTTGGAGAAGAGCGCAGTCTTGCAAGAGGTCATTTCAGCTCTTTATACGTTTGAACCTAAGTTCTGCAGCTATCTCTGTAGCCAGCGAGACTACAAGTATTGTTAAAGCATGGTGTTGCTTTTAATTGACAGGCGCGGATCTTCAACGAGACCCCCATCAATCCCAGAAGATGTCTCCACATCCTCACCAAGATTATTTACCTGCTCAACCAGGTCAAAATGAGATATTTTCTCTTGTCTATCTTTCAAGTGTTGTAGATTTTAACACCAAAACCAACTCTTAACTCCTTTTCCTTGTGTTTCCTTGGGTAGGGAGAGCATTTTGGCACCACGGAAGCCACTGAAGCGTTCTTTGCGATGACCAGGCTGTTCCAGTCTAATGATGTAGGACTTTACCCATTCACCTAATTGTTACGGTTGGACGACGTTTCGCATTTCTGGCCTAAATCGTCCTTTTCTCTTTTATTTAGCAAACCCTGAGGAGGATGTGCTACCTGACTATCAAAGAGATGGCCAACATCTCTGAGGATGTCATTATTGTCACGAGCAGGTTTGTGTTAACAAATTGGCTGCTTGGCGTGTTCTTTTAAAAGTCCCCCTTACAGTTTTTTTTCCAATAAGACAGAAAAAGTATTCACACCGAAGTTAACCACAACATCTGGATTATGATCATGGATGGCCTGTTTTTTTTAAAGTTCACAAGAAGAGATGATTTATTAGTAGAATCTTGTTCTCATTTGGGATTGCTTTATTAGCTTGACCAAAGACATGACTGGGAAGGAAGATGTTTACAGAGGTCCAGCCATCAGAGCTCTGTGCAGGATTACAGATGTGAGTCACGTTTTTGTTTGATCTTAGCTCGCCCTAGAAGGAAATATTTTTTATTTTGTATCATTGTTTGTTGGTTTCGGTCCTCCTCCTAGACCACCATGCTGCAGGCAATAGAAAGGTACATGAAGCAGGCTATAGTGGACAAGGTGCCCAGTGTGTCCAGTTCAGCTCTCGTCTCCTCACTGGTATGCTTAACGGCCTTGTCTGTCACAATAAATGAAGAATATTTGGTGTCTTTTGTTAATTTTTTTACATTTTCTATTTATTTATTTTTTTGCTGTTTAACGTCATCTGTGTTTCAACTTCTCAGCACATGGTGAAGATGAGTTACGATGTGGTGAAGCGCTGGGTGAATGAAGCCCAGGAGGCTGCCTCCAGTGACAACATCATGGTCCAGGTGGGGAAGACACGAGCGTGTTGGAAGAAGGTGAAAAGATTTTCGGATTCATGAAGAAAATCTTATCCTCCAAATTCTGTTTTGTCCCCCCTCCCCTCTCTGCTAGTACCATGCGCTCGGCCTGTTGTATCACCTCAGGAAGAACGATCGTCTCGCCGTGACCAAGATGCTCAACAAGTTCACAAAGTCCGGCCTCAAGTCCCCGTTCGCCTACTGCATGCTGATCCGCATTGCCAGCAAACTGCTGGACGAGACCGATGGAGGGTAAGCAGAAGTGGACAAAATGGTCGCTTCACGATGAATGAGCTGATACCGATGATGCACATCTGTTTACGTAATACACAGCCATGACAGCCCCCTGTTTGACTTCATCGAGAGCTGCTTGAGGAACAAGAACGAGATGGTGGTCTACGAGGCTGCGTCTGCCATCGTCCACATGCCCAACTGTACTGCCAGAGAGCTGGCTCCTGCTGTGTCAGGTTACCTGTTTACATACTTCTTATTCCTAAAGCTAGTTAAAGAGCCCACAGAATACTTTGATAGTCACCCCCGCTCCCAAATAAACAGATCAGCGTTTCACTGAGAGTTTCAGTTGAGCTGCTTCATGCTGAATGTGGTGCTTTATATGCAATCCATGGTTATTTTTTGCACGAATAGGGAGGTTTATTATCAAATGAATATGATTCTGTAAGAAAATTACTTTTTATTCAAATCTATTCTTAATAAAGTTAGTTGTTCTAGTGATTGCCAAAATAAGATAATAGAATTGTACGATTTTGAACAAAATAAGCTTCAGTGTGTAGTTGGATTTGAAAGATGCTGATAATGTCTTAAATTTCCATTTCAGCTATCGCATGCCCCTGGTTAATTTTGTTTCATCATAAGTATTACTGTTTATGACCTTTTAATAAAGGTATGGCTTTCTAAAAGTAATGTCAAGTGTTTGAGGCGGCGGTTGTTCCAAACAGACTATTAGCTCAAATCAGACAAGACAACTCGCTATATTTAAGCATACTATATTTAAGCGGAGGAAAATAAATTCTCAAGAAGTAACTCACAGCAAAGAGGGTGACCGTGGCGCTGAATACCTGTCTGCGGCGTGTGGCTTCCTAAAGACTGTAGCTGCGGTAGTGTAGTCCTGCTGCAGCCAGTAGCACGTCAGAGTCCAGTCTTGTTTGGTAATGCTGCCTAAACTGGGAGGTAAACTCCGTCTGACCCTAAATACCGGCATCATTTCTGTCTCATGTTACTGATTTTAGTAAACAGACAGTGTAAGAGTAGTGTTGCAGTTAGCCAATCAGAGGAGAGAAACTTGCCCCCCCCCCATCTTGTTGAGTCTCCACGTCCGCTCCCACTGAAACATACTGGGAATTATATATTTTATTTTGACAGAAACCGACTCAGACTGCATTCTTTCATACCAGAGAACACTAGAAAATTATAAAAACACCAGTGAAGGAGAACTTTAATATTTAATTTTTAAAAATCTTATTCACCATCATTTGTTGTAAAAAGCAGATAAGCAAAAATAAAACTCCCATTGATTGCATTTTATTTGTGTGGTAGAGTATCAGCATTGGTACTCGGTATCGGCAAGTACTCAGATACCACTATCGGTATGAAAAAAGAGGAATCGGTTGTGCAAAACCTCACTGCTTGCTTGAAGCCAGTGTTAACTTTAGCAATAGTTCAGGAAACATGTCAGTTTTGTTTCACAGATGCACTAAAATCATATTTTAATCCTAAAGTTTGGTCTAATTGTGGATGTGTCTCCCTGCAGTGCTCCAGCTCTTCTGCAGCTCCCCTAAAGCAGCCTTGAGATATGCAGCTGTCAGGACCCTGAACAAGGTATAAATTAGTCTTCATTCATACTAAATTATATGGCATTGTTTAGTGTAAGAACTAGTGTAAGACATCTCTGATGCAAGCCCATCAGAGTAGATGTATAGAAGTACTTTGTGCTGTTCAGGTGGCCATGAAACACCCGTCGGCTGTGACTGCGTGCAACTTGGACTTGGAGAACCTGATCACCGATTCGAACCGCAGCATCGCAACGCTGGCCATCACCACGCTACTGAAGACCGGCAGCGAGAGCAGCGTGGACCGCCTCATGAAGCAGATCTCCTCCTTCGTCTCTGAGATCTCTGACGAGTTCAAGGTGAAGAAAGCTTTGATGTGGCAAAAACGAATTGGGAAAAGGGCTGGGATTTACTTTATTCCGTCGGTTTTAAATCCTTCCAGGTGGTCGTCGTTCAGGCCATCAGCGCCCTGTGTCAGAAATATCCCAGGAAACACAGCGTGATGATGAACTTCTTGTCCAACATGCTGAGAGATGATGTAAGTTGATCGTCAGAGGGGATTCTGATCATGCTAGCAGCTCGTTCTTCTCTCCGTGATGTACTGACGATGACTTGCGTCGCCGCAGGGTGGTTTCGAGTACAAGCGAGCCATCGTGGACTGCATCATCAGCATCATCGAGGAGAACCCTGAGAGCAAAGAGACGGGCTTGGCCCATCTGTGCGAGTTCATCGAGGACTGCGAGCACACGGTGCTGGCCACAAAGATCCTGCACCTGCTGGGAAAAGAGGGTCCGCGCACCCCGCAGCCCTCCAAGTATATTCGCTTCATATTCAACCGCGTGGTGCTGGAGAGCGAGGCGGTGCGTGCAGGTGAGACGGCGTAAAATTAAGGAGTTGTAAGTACATATTAGCAGCCTGGTAGTTGGATTTGTATGAACAGAAATTCGTATTTGTCTACTTTCAGCTGCTGTGAGCGCTTTAGCTAAATTTGGAGCTCAGAATGACGATCTGTTGCCGAGCGTCCTGGTTCTCATGCAGAGGTGATCCTTTATGCTTTTATTTAGTTTACCTAGAGCTGGTTTCTTTGATCATACGTGTGTATTTGTTGGAAACTTAAAATTAAACTCTTGTTGTAAAATTAAATTTTTTTAAATGGAAAAAAATAAATATAAAACCAATTTTTACCTGCAGAAGTCACTTCCAACTAGATTTTTTACGTGCCTCATAAAGTGCTTTAATATGGTTTGTTCTCCGCAGGTGTATGATGGACAGCGACGACGAGGTGCGGGACAGAGCTACTTTCTACATGAATGTGCTGCAGCAGAAGCAGAAGGCTCTGAATGCTGCGTACATCTTTAATGGTAAATGTCCTCTATTTAACGCCTGTCTTACAGAAAACCAGAAAGCTCGCAAGACAAACTCTACTTGTCAAACAATGAGTATCAGGTATTGACTTGTCGTCCTCCTTGTGTCCCAGGACTGTCGGTGTCCATCCCTGGCCTGGAAAAATCCCTCCACCAGTACACCCTGGAGCCCTCAGAGAGGCCGTTCGACATGAAGTCTGTACCGCTGGCCACCACTCCAATGACGGAGCAGAAAATGGGTATGGCCGTGTTTTTTCTCCTGGTTAAACTACAGAATAATTCTGTGCTCGAAATAAATTCATCGTTTTTCTTTTCTTGTAGAAATTGCTCCAGTTTCTACCAGCAAACTGCCAGAGAAGTTGGCCCCGTCACGGCAGGACATCTACCAGGGTAAGCTGGTTGGACACACTTCTTTTATTGCCTTAGACATTTGTGAAAAATGTCCATCTAAACCCCCCCCCTTGTTTCCTTGTCACCATCTCGCAGAACAACTGGCATCCATCCCAGAATTCCAGGCGCTCGGCCCGTTATTCAAGTCGTCTGAGCCAGTACAGCTGACCGAGGCCGAGACAGAATACGTGGTTCGCTGCATCAAGCACACATTCGCCCGACACATGGTGTTCCAGTTCGACTGCACAAACACTCTCAACGACCAGCTGCTCCAAAAGGTTGGACACCAGGGTGGACATTTTTACAAACTTTCCCTCATCTGGTCTTATTGTAGTACATGGATTTTCAGGAGTAGTCATTAAGTAGTAGTCATTGTCTGTTGCAGGTGGTAGTACAGATGGAGCCATCAGATTCATATGAGGTGCTACACTACATCCCAGCCCCCAGCCTCCCCTACAGCCAGCCTGGTTCCTGCTACACTCTGGTGCGGCTGCCCGAGGACGACCCCACCGTGGGTAGGAACGACTTACTCTTACTCTTCAGGGTTCCTTCACCTTGTTGGGAAAGTGTCAAATTTAAGCACAACGAAAACAACAATCTCAAACAAATGTTAGATGTCACACAAAAAAAACTCGCAAAATGTGACAAAATAATCTCTTACGATTATGGCAAGGGTACTTTATTCCCTTGGTCTACAAAGTATTTTATATATATTATATATATTTATAAAATAATATAATTAATAATAATTACGAGAAACAGGCACTTGAATCTATTTTTCAAGTGTCTATTTTTACTGTCAAGTTATTTATTTTTTTCAAATAGCTACATCCCCTCCTCTATCCTGGCGTCCTGGCTCCCCCTTGCCGTAGCATCTTTATCATGCCTTGTTAACCCTTAGGTAGAGTTCCCTATCAACTACTAGATCAGCTAATTATTGGGTAATTTGGATGTTGGCTTTTAACAGCCCCATTGTCTGAATGATTGCCCTCATCAGGGTTTGAACCCACAATCTCTGGGTTCAAAGCACACCAACCAAAACCTCTGTACCAACCATTCAGATACCAGGAAAGTGTTTGAAGTGGCAAAATCACCTTGACAGCATCTTTTCAAATTATTTATTACAAATCCATACTTTAAAATATTCGTGAACAACTTCTACTTAAAAAACTCAATAAAAAAACTCAATATGAATCAGAAATGTGTAGAAATCCTGGATTTGAATGAATTAGTTTTGACTTTAATTCTAATTTCCATCAATTGTCTGCAGTGTCCTGGACGTTCAGCTGTACGATGAAGTATCTGGTGAAGGACTGTGACCCCAACACCGGAGAGCCTGACCATGATGGTTATGATGATGAATATGTGGTACGTGGAAGTAAAGTTTAGGAGGTAAAAGTCGTCGATCTACCTGATCCCGAGGTTTCAATCACGTTTCTCGATAACTCAGCTGGAGGACCTGGAGGTGACTGTCGCTGACCACATACAGAAAGTTCTGAAACCAAACTTTGGAGCCGCGTGGGAGGAAGTGGGAGATGAAAACGAGAAGGAGGAGACGTTCGCCCTGGCGTCTGAGCGGACACTAGATGGTATGCACCCCCGCTTGGTTAACTCGGTAGTTTAGGGGGAGCTTCACAATTCTAAATTCATTAGCTAATTTGTGTTATACCACATCGTTCACAGAGGCAGTGGGTAACATCATCAGCTTCCTGGGAATGCAGCCCTGTGAACGCTCCGACAAAGTTCCTGAAAACAAGAACTCTCATGTTCTCTTTCTCGCCGGTGAGTCTCGGATCCCTGGAAAAGTCCAGAACAATTCCAAGTGGTTTCCTTTCTTCTATTAAACATGTTCAGATTGTCCATGTTAACAAAGATCCTGATGGGTTTGCCCCACCTTCTCTGCCCAGGCGTGTTCCGAGGAGGTCACGACGTGCTGGTTCGGGCTCGTCTGGCACTGGCTGATGGCGTCACCATGCAGGTGACGGTCCGCAGCACCGAGGAGACGGTCGTCGACGTGATCCTGGCCTCAGTGGGCTAAAAACCAGCAGTCTGTCCATCACTTCCTCAGTCCTGGGGTTTAACTCGTCATTGTGATTACGTCTACCAGTTCAAATGTTTTATATATTCTATATAAACTCTATCTGTTCTGTTTTCCCACCTTCTGGTTCTTTGAACATATTGTTTCTTTCAACTTCACAGTAAAGTTTGTCAAAATGCAACTTGGAGTTCCTTTTTTAACAAAGTTTATTTCAAAGAAAAGTAGACATTTTAAGACAAACTTTTAGATTAATGTAGAAAATTACATAAGAAATAATTAAAAATGCAGGATTCAATAGCGTTCAACACATAAGATCAATATTACAGTACTTTTTTCTGAGGGTTTATAAATGATTTGTTTTCCTCAAACTTATGCCCCTAATAATTAGGTTTATATTCTTAACCGCTGCTTAGAAATCATATGTATTTGATCTGGTCAGAAAGAGTGAATGAAATTAAAATAAGCCTTTAGGAACCCGGTGGGGTCTTCCAGCTGTGGGTAGTGACTGATGTGGTCGTCCAAAATGGTGACCGTCGACCTCTTCACCAGATGCCTGAAAGTATAAAACAAACTGTTTTTACCTAAGTTTATTCTAATCAATTTGGGCAAATAGTTAAAGGTATAGCAAACGATTTTTCTGAATATCAGGAAAGAACCGCCTTCTCCACAAAAAAAAAAAGTGATTACGTGACAACAAATCTTGGAAAGTTAAAACACTTTGACCAATAGTCAAGATAATCCATCTGGAAGAAAAAGCCTCCTCTTCCAAACTGTTTTCTTAAACACCTTTAAGGCAAAATTCCTACATTTAAACAACAGTCTAAAAATCTATTACCTCAAACTGTTAATTGTCCAGGTTATAAAATATTGATTGATCCTGATTTTTGTTTTCCTGGATTATCAATTTCTGGCTAGATAAAAAAAAAACTTGGATTTGACACTAAAGTCACATTTTCCTAAATTGGAACACTGCAAATGGCCTAAATGAGACGTCTGTTTGAAAAAAAAAGATCACAAATACTAAATTAAGATTAAATGTGAGCATTTTCAATCCCACAGAGAGAAATATTTCTTCTTTCCGTCGTTCTATTTAGGCTGAGCACAATCAGTGGCTAGAAAAAGTACCAATTAGTTTCTCACAAACTTCTATGCATTGGTAGAATTTTATGTTGCAGAGCGACAAAGTTATATGTAATCATAAAGGTAAAAAAAAGCATATATGCATTTATTTACAAAAAAAATTCTAAATAAAATGCAGTCAAACCAATTACTGCTTTCCAGATCATTTTTAGATTTTATTTAAGGGTATCGAAGTAAAGAGGGAAAACCAAATTTTTCTTATTGACATTTGTAACAGCTGAGACAAAAAGGTGGGAAGACTTTGGTAGGGCAGTGTTTATGGAGTTAGAGGCATGGTCACTCACAGGTAAAGACTGATGAATTGTGGGTGGGGGTTGACGGGGTCCAGGGGTCCGTAGATCATGTGCACTGAAACAACAGAAAGAGAGAGAAACGGGGTCAGCTGTCTGGGTTCCTGCTGGTAAAAAAATCTGTTTTACTCTCTCTGCTCAAGCGTTCCTGCTCACTACGCAGTCTGAAAAAGTCTGAGTTCGGTACTTTTTCAAAGTCTGGATTAAAGACGGAAACATTGATTAATATATGACATTTGTATTTACAGACATTATCCAGTTGTCTAAAAGTCCTTTACTTCCTTTCTTCACTCCATGTTTTCCTTTCCTTTTTTTCCTCTCCTTTATTTTGTGTGCCATTTCTTCTTTCTCTTCTGATCTGTTCCTTCCACTCTGTGTAATCTGTTTTCTTTTTATTTCCTTCATCCCTTTTCCTGTCATTACTTTATTCTTTTCTCGATCCTTCCTTATTCCCCTCATTCTTACTTTGTGGCTTTCCTTTTATTCCTCCCTTTCTTTCCTTCTGATGTTTTTCCCTTCACTTGTTCCCAGCTCCATCCATTGTGTACCCTCTTTCCTCATGCAGACTTCCTTCCTTATTTACCTGTGTCCTCCCTTCTTCATCTTTCCAATTGTTTTTTCTCTTTTTTTCTTATCGTTCTACCTTCTTTCTTTCCTACCTTGTATCATTTTTCACTTTCCTATGCCCTCCTCCTTCCTTGTATCCTTCTGTCTTTCCCTTTTCTTTTTTTTCTCCCCGTACCCTTCCGTCGTTCCATCCTACTGTGTGCACTGCCTGGTTTCCTTGTCCTTCCTTTTAGTTTCTGTGATTTCCAGGACATTTAAAGCCTGACCACAGTAGTAATCTCTGCCATAAATTAATATGTAATTTTAGCATTTTATATTTCAAACTGAGAACTGAAAAGTTGAGTTCGGAAAAGCCTGGATTTGTATTACACGAGGACCAGTGTAGCATCCAGGAAATCACCAGATTTTAAAGTAACCAATGCAGAAATCCCCAAAGTGACAATCTCCTCCCTGCTGCTGATCCCAGATGAACTTCATGGCTGCTCCTCACACGCTGACCAGCTCACAACATTTTTACGAAGGTTTTGCTCCAGCCAAAAGCCACCCGCTGATCTATGGACTTACGTGGAGCTTGCGTGGACGTCAGCGCTCCCACCCAACGGTCTCTGTGTTGAAACCTCTGATTTATGTACTGGAGAATACTGAGAAGAAAGAAACCCTCAAGTTAAGGGAACAAGCCCGTCAGTGAATCAGAAAGAAAGAGGACATAAACGCAACATCACCTGTCCAAAACCAGGTTGCCATCATTGTAGCGTAAACTTGTCCACATGTCCCAGAACTCTGCATCTGTGGGCTGTGTGTAGGGACCGAATACTTCTCCAATGCTACCAAAAAAGAAAAGTTTGACTAAAACAGCATTTGTCTTGCCATATTTTAAAACACTTTGTTCTTCTTACCCCTTTTGGAAGATCAAAAAGTTGGTGAGGCGGGTCAGAAATGTGGCCAGAATACTTGAGTCCTTCAACAGCTTATAGGGACAAATTAAAAACATGTCAGCAAAAAAAAAGAAGAAAGAAATCCAAACCTTTTTATCCCCTTCTTTAATAACTAAACAGGATGATAGAACATTCCACATGGGCTGAGAAGTAGAAAGAGGGGAGCGTCACTCACCCTCTGCAGCAAACGTGGGTGGTGTGTTTCTGGGAATAATCCTGTTAGATATCAAACCGTCAGGATTATCAAAGTCTTTAACATCTGAACAATCTGGGACGTTTTATAGTGCAAAATTCATCATATATTAAAGCCATGACACCTAATAATATCAAAAACATTACATTTATAAATCATAACAACCTTAAACAATATTCTTTAAAGCATGCACGTTTTTTTTTTTTTTACTTTAACATAAAAATAAAAATAAACTACTAAAAACCCTTTCTGAACGTGGCACGTAAAACATTTCCAGATTTAGATATTTAGTATGGAAATTAGTTAAATTATGCATAACGGGGTACAATACTAACTGTGTAATGCGCTTCTAATACGATGCCTTTAAAGTAAAGCTGAAGAAATAATCTACAAGGAGTAAAATCTCTTCCTGGGGTCCAAACATATTTGGGATGAGTCGTGCTCTCATTTCTTTATTTGACATTTAATCATAAAAAATAATCATTAAGTCCTATTTTCTAAACGTTATCGACAGGCCTCTGGCATCCGTTTTAGCTGGATGTTTCACCACTTTTTCTTATCAGAAATGGGAGAGTTTAATTAATTTGCCGTGTTTCCTGTTACACAATCGCCTTGTAAGCATAGTCCAAACATTTTTTAATAGAGCTGAGGTCAAAGTACTGCAGTATATTGTATCGTCCCCGCCTGTATTTTGATACATATCCCATCACCAGATTCTTGCCACAGCCCTATTGTTTTATATCATATGCATATTGCATAGTATTTTACTTTATTTTTTTTACATTGTCCCATCATTTGGGAAAACAAAAGCAATTCCCCAAGGAATGCCGACACCATACCTCCGTTTGAAAGACAAAGACTGTTGAAGATGAGATGCCCGTTCCGATTTTGGTCACTCCTAGTTTGGGAGAAACACAAGGAGGAAAACCGATAAGAGAGAGACTCTAATGTCGAGCCTTTGACAACTGCTTTAAAATTATTACCTGTACAGCAGCTCCAGGGCCACGGTATCTCCGTAGTCATGAGATATCAAATTGAGACGCTGATTGTTCAGACCCAGGTGGGCCACCAGGGCCTCAACTATACTAGCCTGTTCAAAGATGGAGTACCTGTGGGGTCTCTGAGATTTCCCAGAAAAAGTGAGGATGAGACACATGTGAGGGGAGGAAACGGGAGTAGTGGATCCAGAAGTGGCAGGAAAAACCAGAGCCAGCCCAAGGCTTAAGCAAACTAAGCGGTTGCTTAGCCCCCCCACCCCAAACCCATCCTGGCCTATCCATAAATGTTGAAATTGAACATAGATTACAGATGTTAAAATTTATGAAAATGAGAATATTACTGTATTAGATATAAATTTTTGTTTCACTGTAGATTTCTGGAAAATACATTCAATTGCTTAGATTTTTGTGTGATAACTAGGCAAGTTTCTTTGTAACTAATTATTTTATTAGAATTGTTTCAATTAAAGTTGTATTTTTATCTATAAAAAATATAAACATTACTAAAATATTTAAATGAAATACATTTAAAGGAATACAAAATATATAATATACATTTTATTTTAGATTTTTTTTGTTACATTAATTTTTTTTTATTATGAAATTTAAAATTACTTTTTGATAATCATTGTTTAATTTTTGTGTTACCAATGTTACAATCTGATGCTTTAGGTTAACCTCTCTATTTTGTTAGAGCTTTGATAATATTAACAATTACCTCTGATTTATTTTTAAGATCAGCCAAACAAACTCTGCAGACTTTCCCAGATTAGACCAAATCTTAAATGAAACGCTTTTCGTTTGGGTAGTGGTCTTAGCAGAGAGGGGCCTAAATCTGTTTTAGGCCCCATAAGACTTTGGGCCGGCCCTGGAAATAAAAAAAATAAAAAATACATTACTACAGAAGGGAATAGAACATGCAGACTCACTGGTTTGTCACTAAAGCCAAATCCAAGAAAGTCCAGTGCAATGACTCGATGGAACCGCTGTGTGAGCGGATCCCAGATCTGCACAGGAGAACAAATGTTCTGTATCAATTTTCCATATCAAAATTCCTTATTTTTCCCCAGACTCATATTCCAGATTTATCTTTGCTTTTTAGGCAATGGATGGATGACATACTAACGGGTTAATAATAAGTGGACTGATTACATACAAAAAGAATGAATGGATGGTTATTATTCGGTTGGATGGAAAGACACTGAAACAACTGACAGGATAAAATTCTAGACTTTTCCAGTCTCCATGGCAACCCTGGTATTTATCCAGTAAATTATACCTTATTCCAGTCGTAGCTGGAGGTGGGGAAGCCGTGGAGCAGAAGGACCACATCTGAGCTTCCCAAAGCACCAAAGGAGTCTGGGGAGAATATAACGATGTGAAGACGGATATTGAAAATTAATTTCCCCCCTCCTGTGCTGCGTTGCTACCTCTGTAGAAAATCTTCTTTCCTCTGAAGTGGAAGAAATCCCCGGCGCTGTGCCACTTCTGCAGGGTGGCGGAGAGCTGAGGGGGCGGGATGTGCAGGTAGACGGCCACCAGTGGCACGCAGATCAGCCCCACATGGATCCACCACTCTCTCATGTTGAGCTCAGCGGTTAGGAGGTCTCATTCCTGCCCCTGGCACGCTTAGCCACACACGCAAAGAACAGACACAAGCCGGCTCGGCGTTACCGGATCACTTTAGCATTTCCTCCTAGCAGCTGAAATGAGTTATTGAAGACAGAGGACGACACTTACTGCAAAGTTCTTGCTTGTTATCAGCAGACCTTTAGCCTGTGTTTAGGACCCGCAGAGGACAGACACGAAGTTATACATAGTACACACAACTTAGAGGTATCACTCCGGTCACTTTTCAGCCAGAGGGAAAAAAAAACCTAAACCCTTTGGTTGGCTACGATGTAATACATTTACAAGACCTCACTCATCTTGTTAATAGAACATCTTTGAATGCTTGCACATAGTGAATGAGACGTTTACTGCCGTCTACCGGCCTGGATGTATAGTAGCACGACCGAAACCGTGGGAACGAGTTTATTTTTTAGTTTTTAGATTTACTTATTTTTAGTCTTACGTTTTTTATTGTTATTGTTATTTTAGATTTGTTCCCCCCCCCCCAAAAAAAAGAAACATAAAAAATAATATTTTTTTTTCAATAACTCCATATCGCCACTCATAGGATGTTCTTAAATATGCATCTCAAAAACATTAACAAATATATAGTTTCTGCAACAAATCGAGAAATAGATCCTGAATTATACAAGTGTAGTATATTGCACCTGTTTTATTTGATGTCTGCTCTAGACAGATATGAGATGCTACATTTAAAATAGCTTTTTTTATTTTATGTAATTATTTAAATATACTACATCTAGAAACAACTGTCCAGGGGATTTTTTAAAACTAATACTATGAAGCAGAGCTTGAGGTGTTCCTTACTTGATGCGACTCAATTACAGGAATTGTTGCACCTAGAGAAAAAAAACTTGTTACAATTTCTCATATGTTGACATTAGTTATTGTTCAATAGTTGAATTACAGCCTAATTAACAATTAAATGCTTTGAACCTTAGTACATGAAGGTAAGCCAACAATACTATTTTATACTGATAAAATGGCATTGTTGCATATGAACGGTGTTATATTGATTTTGTCTTTCACAATTTAAGGTAAAATGTATTTAGTGTTCAGCCATACTCTTATGAATTTATCTTTTCAAGGAACTGATGTAAAAACAGCAATTATTAAACTACTACTAAAAAAAGAACAATCTAGACATGTTCAGAATTGCAGACCAATCTCTACCCTTTCATTTATCAGCAAGATCATTAAAAAAGCTGTGTTTCAACAGTTAAATAGCTTCCTAACAATGACCAACTATTAGTTTCGGTGTTCATCACAGCACTGTGACCCTTTGTCAAAGTTTTCAGTGACATCTGCATAAATACAGACTGCGGTAGAACGTGTTATTGGAACGACTGAAGAGCTGGGTCGCACTCTTCCCCAGGGCTCCATTCTGGGGCGTCTTCTATTGAATATCTATACTCCCACTAGCCAAGATTATAAAAAAAACTAATAACATCAGTTACCATAACTATGCAGATGTCACCAGTTGTCTATGATCCCATCCAAACCCTAAGTAAATATATTGAGAAAATCATTAGAACCAGGAAAACATAGCACATCACCCCAGTTCTAAAGTCCTAACACTGTCTCCTTATAGCTCAGAGAACAGACTTCAAAATACTTTTACTAGTTTAAAAATCACTGAATGACTTAGTAATTATGTGGAGGACTTGTCACTATACCATTACAAAGCTGCTGAAACACCAAGCTGTTTTAAATAAAGGATAAAAACCCATCTGCTTAGAGCTGTATTTAAGTAATTAATAATAGCTGGAATGTTGTATGTTTTGAGAATGTGATATCTAATGTTGTGTTTATGCTTTTACTGTTGTTTAAATTGCCTTTACTTTTTTCCCTAATCACCCCAAGCACCTTGAATTGCTTTGTTGTTGAAAGTATGCTATACTAATAAAGTTGCCTTGTCTTTAAGGTCAGTAATTCAGTTCATTGGGTTTCGTTGGGCAGAAATTACATTTCTTGTGAAGTGTATTATGACAGCTCTAAAGTCTACTCTATTAGTTACTAGATAACTAAGCTTTCTTTTCCACTATTGTATCCATTACAGGGTTAAAAATAGTTTCTCCAAACCACCCCCCAGTCCCTTCAAAAAAGCGGTGACATAACTTCTAACTCTGGGATGCAGAGGATTCCCAATGTAAATCCTGCAGGAGAAGCCAAGAACAAAGAGACTATAGTAAACCACAAATTAAACTTTCTTTTAGAGTAGAATGTTAATCTTCTTTTGTGATAGCAGGTGAAACCTAGATATTCTTTAAAAAATGTGGTAAACTAGCAATAATCAATATATACAGTTTCAGTTATTGAAGAAAAAAAAACTATCAATCCTAAGATTCTCACATCTTTCTCTTTCGGGTTTTCCCTTCACAGCGAATCATCTGTCTCCATTTAGTCCTATCTTCTGCCCTCACATCGACTAACTTCATTGGTCTTCCTCTCTGCCTCCTGCCTGGTGGCTCCATCCTCAGCATCCCTCCATCAATATGATTGTCTCTCCTCTGAACATGTTCAAACCATCTCAGCTTGGCCTCCCTGACTTTATCCCCAATAAAATCCAACATGAGCTCACCGAGCATCACCGGGACGATGTATTTATGATCCTGATCCTATCCATTCTCCTCACTCCCAGAGAGAATCTCTACATCTTGAGTTCCTCATTTACGCACATGTATTCTGTCTTGCTACGGACTAATCTTCATTCCACCTCCACCCTGCTCTCAATGCAGATCACAATGTCATCTGCAAACATGATAGTCCATGGAGACTCTTGTCTAACCTCATCTGTCAGCCTCTCCATCACCAGAGCAAGCAAGGGACTCAGAACTGATCCTTGGAATCCCAACTCCCCTGGAACTCCTCCGTCACTTCTACTGCACACCTTACTGCTGTCTCACAGCTCTCATACATATCCTGCACCAGTAAAATAATCCTCTGCCACTCAAGACCGCCTCATACAAAACAACAGCTCTCCTTTTGGCACCCTATGATATGCGGACTCTAAATCTACAAAATGCAATGCAGCTCCCTCTTAACCTTTCTGTACCTCTTGATCAGCATCCTTAAAGCAAAGATTGGATCTGTAGTACCTTCTTGGCATGAAATCATACGATTGCTCACAAATGCTCACTTCTGCCCGAAGCCTAGTTTCCGCCACTTTTTCCCACAGCTTCTAAGATGTTGACATAAATTCAGATATTTGCATGTGGAGAAAAAAAATTTGTTTACCGAGATTATTTGTGACAAAAAATGCCAAAGGTAATCCAAGATTGAAGCGGTACATCTATGAGATACACATTTGTATTTTTTCCAACGAGTCAGTAGTACATCAGGTTGTTTTCCTGTATTTGATCTTTTCCTGGGTGCAGAGCTGAGGCTTCCATGTTGCAGCTTCTTCCTCTCAGTCTTAGGAGTGTACAGTCATGGCCAAACGTTTTGAGAATAAATAAATAAATATTGGAAATTGGAAAAGTTGCTGCTTAAGTTTTTATAATAGCAATCTGCATAAACTCCAGAATGTTATGAACAGTGATCAGATGAATTGCATAGTCCTATGCCAAGAAAATTCCACAGCATTTCATTGCTGTCATTAAAGGACCTGCTGAGATCATTTCAGTAATCGTCTTGTTCAGGTGAGAATGTTGACGAGCACAAGGCTGGAGATCATTATGTCAGACTGATTGGGTTAGAATGGCAGACTTGACATGTTAAAAAGGAGGGTGATGCTTGAAATCATTGTTCTTCCATTGTTAACCATGGTGACCTGCAAAGAAATGCGTGCAGCCATTATTGCATTGCATAAAAATGGATTCACAGGCAAGGATATTGTGGCTACTAAGATTGCACCTAAATCAACAATTTATAGGATTAACAAGAACTTCAAGGAAAGAGGTTAAATTCTTAAGAAGGCTTCAAGGCGTCCAAGAAAGTCCAGCAAGCGCCAGGATAATCTCCTAAAGAGTATTCAGCTGCGGGATCAGAGTGCCACCATTGCAGAGCTTGCTCAGGAATGGCAGCAGGCAGGTGTGAGCGCGTCTGCACGCACAGTGAGGCCAACACTTTTGGAAGATGGCCTGGTGTCAAGAAGGGCAGCAAAGAAGCCACTTCTCTCCCGAAAAAATAAAAAAAACCATCAGAGAGAGCTTTATGTTCTGCAGAAAGTATGGTGAATGGACTGCTTAGGATTGGGGCAAAGTCATATTCTCCAATAAAACCTCTTTCCGATTGTTTGGGGCCTCAGGAAAAAAGGCTTGTCTGGAGAACAAAAGGTGAGCACTACCATCAGTCCTGTGTCATGCCAACAGTAAAGCATCCTGAGACCATTCATGTGTGGGGTTGCTTCTCATCCTAGGGAGTGGGCTCACATACAATTTTGCCCAAAAACACAGCCATGACTAAAGAATGGTACCAAAACAACCTCCAATAGCAACTTCTTCCAACAATCCAACAACAGTTTGGTGAAGAACAATACATATTCCAGCACGATGGAGCACCCTGCCATAAGGCAAAAGTGATAACTAAGTGGCTCAGGTACCAAAACGTTGAAATTTTGGGTCCCTGGCCTGGAAACTCCCCAGATCTTAATCCTGTTGAGAACTGGTGGTCAATCCTAAAGAGGCGGGTGGACAAACGAAAACCCACTAATTCTGACAAACTCCAAGAAGTGATTATGAAAGAATGGGTTGGTATCAGTCAGGATTTGGCCCAGAACTTGATTGAGAGCATGCCCAGTGGAATTGCAGAGGTCCTGAAAAAGAAGGGCCAACACTGCAAATACTGACCCTTTGCATACATGTCATTTAATTGTTGATTGAAGTATTTGAAACGTATGAAATGCTTGTAATTATATTTCAGTACATCACAGAAACTGAAACAAAGATCTAAAAGCGGTTTAGCAGCAAACTGTGAAAACTAATATTTGTGTCATTCTTAAAACTTTTGGCCACGACTGTATTCCCAAACCCAGGTGTTGTTTTACCACTTACATTTGGAAGAAATACCTTTATGTAGTTTTCCCCTACAAACCTCTGACTTCTCAATATTTCTTTTAATATTTAGTAAAATTACAAACTTGAAAGTCTTTTCAATGGTAACCAGACACTTTAAATAGAAGACACAATGAGAGCACAAATCAGAAGTAGCCAAGAGGTCCAATAAATTTTGGAGCAGCTACAGATGGTAAAATCTGTTGGATAAACAATTAGTAGGGATAATTTTGGTAGTCCAAACTGACCTGAAACAGTAGAAGTTTAGATTGATTTAAAGTCAGACAAGAAAAGAAAGGTTGCATACTTTTTATACAGTAAAACAATAAAACCACCCACCTTTGCAATTATTACAGAAGGCATCCAAATAATATCAGGATACATAGAGAATGCGGAATCAGTAGAATTCACTTAGGAGCAGAACTCCTGAGCACAGGGACGACAGACCATACAGGCAAGCTTTCAATACCACAGCAAATAGGTATAAAATGGGTCTCAACACAGACTAAATAAAATAAAGTAGGGCCATAGTCCAGTGACAACTTTTATTGAAAACTATAAACACAGTACAGCATGTATAAAGTACCCTGTGCAGATAGATACCAGTGTATGCCTAGTATTTCTTCTTGAAAAATGCACATGTTCAATCTTTAGCGTTTCCAGTACATCAGGTTTCAAAACTATTTTACAAACAAACCAAATGCAGAAACATTTAATATGAGTGAAATGAGTCTTCTGGACAGGCTTAAGAAGAAAACACGAACAAAATTTATTTTAAATTTGAAAATGAGGATAATTTGAAATGATGACCAGGATCCATATTTATCAAGCATCCAAAGAGAGGAGATTTTTCCAGCCCCACCCAAAATGTTTGAAATGAAGTTTTTTTTTTTGGTCCTGCTTTTAGCTGTAGAAACAAGAGCGCTTTTCCTGAAGGTGGTGAATGATGAGATCAGGATCATCTAAATCACTGTTGTAGCCAAGGCACATTCATATTCAGTCTGTACGACCACCTCACTGAAAAACTGATTCAGTGGCTGAGCGCCTAAGTTGAACTAAAGTGATTACAAAACATCTTTTGAAGCCTTAAAATACACTTCTTCTGGATGATTTAACCGCTTCGCTGAAGGACGCAACTGCGACTACAAAGATCTAAACTTTATAGCTCTACAGATCTAAAAAGAGAACCTCTATGCGCTGAAAACGGACGCCGGAGGTTTGAGTTTGTGTACCTCCCAGCTTCCAGCTGGATTCTGAGTGAGATGCTTGTTAAGTATAGGCCCAGACGGTTTCTGAAGTCCCTTTTAAAATAATGAACCTTTTAAAAACACGTGGAAATTCTCAAACACACTCAAATGAACGAAGAGAACCCAGAACATTTTTGTGCAGATGAAAATTATTAAAGATATGGAAGAATATTTATAGCGATGTCAGTGGAGAGAGGCCGCTATCGTCTTCCTGTGAAAACACCTTATAACCCTTGGACCTCTTTTTCTATACAAGCCTTTATGTTCATCAGTTTGGCTAGAGGGTTCTATATCCACAAATATATAACAAAACTTGCAGACAAAAATAGTTAGGTTTCAATAGAAACACCCTTTTTTCCTGAAAATACAGCAGTATCTGAAATAATCCTCTTAATGTTTTTACTGTCCCCAGTTTTCTGAGTTATACATCAGGAAGCTCTTTTGCCTACAAACAGAAAAATAACTATCTACAAACTTTGTAAACAGACCTGTTTTTTTCCAAAAACATAAATAACTCAATATTAACAGCCAATAAAGCAGAAATAGTTTCTGAATGAGAAGGGCCAGAGAAATAAATATACAACACCCTCCTGATAAAAGAGAAGCTAAAAGTTCTTTCGAAATCTTACAAGCCGATCCTCGCGGCCAGAGGAGGACCTCACCTTCTTAATTCAAATGACAGCTATAATATTAGAGTAATAAAAACAGGTCACTTTCAATCTGAGTTTATAATCACTGCTTGCAACCCAGAAAAAAAAAAAAATGTTACCAAGGAGGTTGGGGTGAAGACCGAGTCCTTGTGTCGCAGCAGGGTATTAACAAGAACCAACAGAGAAGAAGAGAAATCTAAGAATCCACACCAAGCCGTACATTCCTCTGGATGTTTGCTGGGTCGTTGTTTTTTTTTTTTTCAGTCCAGCCCAAGCCAAGCTCACACAAGACTCCACTCTCTGTTTAGACCTTCGTCTCCCCTCTCCAAGTGTCCGGCCGTTTGAGTGGAGCCTCTTGGTGGTGGGTACAAAAACAGGTGCAGCAGCCGTGTGGAGTTGGGTTGGATCAAAGGGAGGTCTCCAGGCTGTGTAGCGGGCTCCCTGGGGCTGACGGGGTTCCTGATTTGGGGCCCTCGGGGAAGAGGTGGTTGCTGCTTTCTACAGCGTTATTGTTCTGGTTGGGGGAGGGGGAGACAGGGGTGCTGGGGGCCACGGTGGTGGTAGGTGAGGGAGAAGGCGAGGGCGGGGTAGGTGTGATGTTGCGCGGGCTAGCGGAGTTGCGCTTGGTGGGGGCGTCGTCCTCCGCGTCGGTGTCGTCGATGAGGGGGATGTGGGGCTCCGAGTCCTCTATCCGGAACTCGGGATGGGTCATGAAGTTGTGGATTGACGACCGCGATTCGGGCTTCTCCAGCCCCTCATAGAGGGAGATGGAGCTGCGGAATGCCTTCACCACTCGGATCTGGAGGAAGGGACAGGAGGCGGCACATCTTTAGTCACGCTGGGTCATGACACAAACTCCAGTTAACTCTGGGATCAACACCCTGGATTAAAACAAACTCCAGTTTTAATATCTCACTAATAAAGTGAGTTTTAAAAACAAATCTGTGAAAGAGGAGTATCTCAGACACGTGCATGTGAGATTTCATGTCGTCATACAAAAGATTGGCTGTTCTCACTAATGTTAGGGCAAAAAAAAAAACTTCTCATTGTTAGTTCATTTAAATTTAGATAAGATTCAATGAAAGCTTCATGTCTATTTGTTTTTCTAGTTTTCCATTGCACGGTACAATCGACAACTGGATTTTTAAAAATAGACATTCATCTTAGAATCAGATTTTCATCGGAAGCATCTTTTTTCCAAATCAACAAACAGACAACTCGAGGTTGACCGTAAAAGGGGCTTAACACATTTTAATTGTAAGAAAACTGCAATAGCATTGAGTAGTAATTGTACTTAAGGTAGTTTTGATAAGTAGGTAATAAAATACCATGCAGGGTAAAAGGGCATTAGTATCTGTTTATTAAAATGCAGCAATAACATTTTATGTTGCTAAATAAATTAAATGGACATTTTTGTATTATGGCAATACACTTGAGGCATCCTATAAAATATAACTTTAACCCTTGAAAATAAGCTTTTTCAAGAGAGAAAGGGCGTAATAGCAAGAATTTGCTCTACAGATTTATTTTCTAATTTTACTGTAGGATTATACTCAGAAATGAGGTTAAGGCTAAAAGGTTGTGTTTGATTTGAGAAAGAATGAAGTGGACTGTTCATCGTTGTTGGACATGCTTATTAAAGAGCTCAGAGTCAGACAGGAACAGAGCTATAGGACAGACAGAGACGAAGGTGGAGAGAAAGACAGAAGAGAGAAAAAACAAACAAAAAACAAACAAGTGGTGGTCAGTTGTAGCTTATGTTTGTGGAGGAAAAACAAAGAAGCTGCAGCAGCCAAGCATGTCTACAAGCTCGTGTACAAGTCCAAAAAAACAGCACAAATAGGAGAAAACTCACAAACGAGACCAGAGACTTTGAACCCATGCAGAGCGCGGCGCTACCTTTTGTTCAATGGTAGTAAACCTTTGAGTATAGCCCATGACACATTTCACAGTATCTAAGGAAGAATATGTGGGAAGTCAGTGGTGTTCAGAGATCATTTGTGGCCAAACTTTGCCATACTGGAACACATTACCAAACAAGTATTCACAAAGACACAAGAATATAGATGAAAAAGAGTTTAACAATAAAGATGCTGTTGTGATGATGGAGTCCACCCTGAAACCAGGAAAAAAAAACACGTTAATGTAGAGTGCAATGGTTTTAAACTAATATAAATTTATTTCCTCAAGCTGCTTTCATCATGTTTTCAAGATATTTAAAATCCACCAATGGTGAGAAGGTCTTTTTGGTCAGATCTGAAAGAGAAAAAGTCTCTAAAAATTAATGAGAGTAAAATCCTTTGGAAACAGCTCCATCAAACAGTGATCCAGTTTTAACATGAAGACGCAAAATGCTGAGTCTGCTGAAGTACAGTGCTGTGAAAAAAAAAGTATTATTAACAATGATTTCTTTTTGTTTTTTTTAGTTTTTTTGGAAAATAGAATCTTTGTAATCAAACAAATCTTAAGCAACAATAACCAGACCTTAAACAGGCCGTTCATACCCGACAGCGTGTAAAAGACTCACTCACAAGTCTTAGGTTTAAGGGGCAATTACTTTTCCAGAGTAGAATTAGATAATTTCTAAACGGCCGAATTTGCTAATTGATCTGAAATATTAAGGTTGGACATCTGTAGAGGGGTAAATACTTCTTCACAGCACTGAATTTGAGAGTTTCTATCCCAACAACAACCACCACCTTTGTCCTGGCAGCTTCATTCGACAGCGGGGCGCTTCAGGAAATTCATCCGAGCCCAATCTCTTCCACAGCATCACCACAGTTGGAAAGAAAGGGATTATTATTTAACCACTGACTGATGAGAAACCCACCGTAACTTGATCTGATTTCCAGAGTTTCCATGTCAAGGGGGTTCTCTTGCAGTTTAGCTCGTGATCATGGGCATATACTCAAAACATTTACCCAACCAGGGACTAGAGAGCTGCGACAAAGACCCATGAGTGCTAGAGAGGCACAGAGCAGACTGAGGCAGCCGCAGACAAACCTGCAGAATTCTGAATCAAAAACCGACAAATATCCAAAAGAAACAAACATACCCCCCTCCCCACAGGATAACATTAAAAGGTCTCCATTTCTCAGACTCAAGCAGAAGCAAAACAAAAAACAGAATGACACAGATAAAACACCTTGACGCTTAAAGCGACCTGGTTACAGAGGGACATTTATATACAGCAGAGTTATCAAAGCAGTATGGAAGATGTAGTTGGATGTCTTTTGTCGGATTAAACATAAGGGGACATTAGGGGGAAGCATGAGAGTGTTTAAAGTTGAACGTTAGGTGAGAAAAAGAGAGGAAGGGAAACATGTTAGAAGAAGGAAAAAAAATCAAGTCTCATGCACTAAAGGAGAACACGCACTCACACCCCACAGTGGTAGAAGCGGAGTTGGCAGCAGTGGCAGTAGTGGTAGTAGTAGAAAAGGCTACATGTGTAGGGCTAGAAACATTGGTTACATCGTGCTGTTGCTGGCTGGAGTTGGAGGCCTGCCGCCTTAGAGCCCCCTGAAAGGAAGTTCCACTCTGGAACGCACTCACAACATCCATCTGCAAAGAATCAGACAGCGTGACAGGAGAAAGCCCAGAGGGAAATAAAACAACACAGCCAGAGGAGAGAGAAAAGAGAAAAAAATAAAAATAAAGAAAAACGCAGAAGTAACCAGAGAATATATGTCACTTTGAAATTGGACTTGGATATAGGGAGACAAAAAAGAAAATGGGAGGAGGGAGGGACCAGGGTTGAGGACAATTTTCGGAGGAAACCCTACATCCAAAAATCTGACCTGAATTTCCCCCCCTTTTCTCTGCAGAACCCTTCCATCCTTCCAGCTATAGCCATTCCAATGTTCACTGCTCCATTATGCTTTCCATCCAAACTAATCACTACCTCCACAACAGTTGAGTTTGCAGCAGATGGACTCAGTTTCAGTCAGAAATAGGCAGAACAAATTTGCTTAAGCTCAAAAAGCAGGAAAAGAATTTAAAGGAAGGACTTTAACTTTCAGGGTAAGAGCCATTCTTTAAGAGAGAGAGAAGGAACAACAGAGATTTGGAGCTGGAAGAACAATACAGAGTTAAAGGGTTTATGGCTTTTGATTCCCAGGGTGTTGGGTGAGGTGTTGTGCGACAAGCGGCACAATTTGGTGGACCATTACCTGAGTTTGGATCCTATTGAGGCCTCTGAACCAGAGGATCTGCCCTCGGCGAAGCTCTCGCTCGGCGTGGTCGATCTCATCAACGTCCTCCAGTTCCTCCAATTCCTCATCTGGGATTTCGTCCTTCTGGGTGCCGTGGCCGGCCGTTTTTAGGAATTTTAAGCGGCTGGTGGGTATTGAGGAGATTACCTGGAAAAAGCAAGAGAATGCAGAAAGGAAAAAAAAAAGACAACTTGAGGGTTGGTTTTATGCTTGGATGCAGTGCTGTTGTACATGTGGAACATTCCGTAAAAACATTAGAAGCAAAAAAAGAATACTGCTGATGACAATGCACAAGGTCAAACATCACATGTAAAGTGGAAAAACACTCTTTCCAATGAAAGCTTGTGCATAATGCAAGTGAAAGGCACGCGTCTGCGTAGAGGAATAAATAATTAAAATGAAACATATCTGTAGCATGGAAAAAGCATCTTCAGCTGTTTCTGGACTCACTGTTTTGACTACATTTTTGTTGCTACTGGATTTTTACATAAAATAAAAAAATAAATACATTTTTGGTTATTATGTGACAACATTTTAAGTGATCAAAGGGTAAAACCTTTCCTTTTTTAAGAGTGCAGAGATGATGAATTCTTTGATAGATATTCTGCTGCCAAAAAATGGCTCTGAACCAGTAAATACAGCAGATGTGCCCAAATTTAGCCTCATCATGCAATGCAGGGATTTTCAATTAGACTCTCATAAAAAAAAAAAGCCTTAACACCACATTCATCATGCAGCAAGTTCAACACAAGGGGGCAGTGTAATAGCACATAACATCTTGAGAAAATGAAGTACAGCCCAGTTATAGCCCTACCTGTCCCCAGAGCAAGGAACCAAAGCCTAAGAAAGTGCACCACAGCCATTGGTCGATGGTCAGACCCACACAGCTGAAAGGCTTCCCTCCAAACTGCACTATAACTATCTAGAAGAGCAAAATAACACAGTTATTAGCAGGAACAGGTGGAGTTCTTGTATGGGACAAGACTACACAAGACTAGCTTACCTGAATGAGAAAGGTGCCGAAGACTATACTGCAAAAGATTAGGTTGTTAAAAATTCCGTCAAAGACGTTCCGTTCCCCGTGTATTTTGCGGGCGTTGATCTCATTAAACAGCTGCATCAAAACGAAGGTGTTGAAAACAATAGTGTAGTGTTCGGAGGGTGGGGCGTGGAGGGGAGCATATCTGCCGCTGTCTATGTCGAAGAACTTTTCCCCTGCACAGAAATAAAAATAAAAATACAACAGAGGGTGTTAAAAGACGCATTCGTTCCTCCCCAAGTATAGTTTCAACTTCAGGATGGATGAGCTTCTTACCAGCAAAAAGCAACGTGAAGATGACGATTAGCTGGAATACAGCCTGACCGAGAATGTTTTTCATCATGGTGCGGGATATAAGAGGCTTGTTGCGGCCGTACGGCTTCCTCAGTAGCAAGGATTCTGTTGGGGGCTCTGTGGCCAAAGCTAACGATGCGAACGTGTCCATAATCAGGTTTACCCATAACATCTGAACTGCTTTGAGTGGAGAGTCCTGGTAGCAAGAGAGGGAAGGACAAAAACAGGTGCTAATCGGTATATTTTAAAATATAGCTTTGAGGAGAAAAAGAGAGGAAGCAAGAAAAGTGCAAGCGGAGGGAAATAATGTTGTCAATTTCACAATAGCACAGTAAGTAGTAAGCATATTTTGTAACCACTTGAAGTTTCAGGGACAGGAAAAAAGTTTACCTGTGTGATGCAGGCTCCTGTGAATGCTACGATGACGGCAACAACGTTAACGGTGAGCTGAAACTGGAGGAACTTGGAGATGCTGTCATAGACGTTTCGTCCCCACATGACGGCTTTAACGATGCTGGAGAAGTTGTCATCGGTCAGAATGATGTCTGATGCTTCCTTCGCAACGTCTGTCCCAGCGATACCCTGGGGATAAAAAAAAAAAAAAAAAAAAAAAAAAAAAAAAAGGTGGGTGGAGGGGGATTCGTGTTTTCACATCTTTCCAACATGAAACCCTCCCTTATGCAGAATGTTTAGGCTAGAAATGAATGCTCACCATTGCAAAGCCGACATCGGCTTTCTTCAAGGCGGGGCCGTCATTTGTACCATCTCCCGTCACAGCGACTACCTGCCTCTGTTCTGCTATTGTGCTGTCAATAATTCCTAAAGTAGGAAAACGAGTTTTAAATGAAAACTTACATTTAAATAAAATCCAGTGTTACATTTAAAACCTTGCTACCTTTAACTAAGGTGTGTTTATCTGTGGGAGACGACCGAGCTAGGACTCTTAATTTGGGCCAGAGTTTGTCGATGCGCTCTTGCTCAATCTAAGAAGATGAAAAACAATGTTTGAATACAATCTAAGCAGTTCATGTTGAAATTTTGAATGTGTAATGATTCGTTGTAGCCCACCTCTCCCCTTTCGTTGCGTATTCTGCGGTTAAACTCCTTTCCCTCCAGGCACAGGAAGTCATCTCCCGGTTGCAGGATTCCACACTTGAGGGCGATGGCACGAGCTGTGTTGATGTTATCCCCCGTCACCATTCGTACCGTGATGCCAGCACGCTGGCACTTCCTGATGGCGTCCGGGACCTGAAGCGCACACACAAGGCAAAAATCGGACATTCAGCGGGGGTTTCAAAATTTGACGTCAGGAAAAATTAATGGCGAATCAATGGCTTGATCACAGGAATGTCATTTTTCTGTATGGTTCATAGCCACCATCGAAGCCCCTCTCTAACCATGCTGCAACATTCCCAAAAATACACAGAAATCTAATTCAGGTGAAAGTGCAGCATTTAAAGAGAAATTACGACATCGTCTTTCTCACATTACTCTTCCCATCTCATAAAAGGGGAAACAGCCTTTGATGGTAACCATTAACTGACCTCACTTCACTCAATTTGCCTTTCTTAGAGAGCCTGAGCAGCCAGCAGAGGAAACCCCACTGACCTGCCAGCATGCTCCTAACCAAGTCTTATCAGATGGTCAAGTTGCAAAGCATATCCCCCATCCTATCATCACCTTTCTAAGACTGTATTTAGGTTGGGGAGTTGGGATTTGGAAATATGGTAAGCATCTGAAATTGACAATTTACCACTGACACTTCCCTTTTAGAGAGGCCTGCTATGTAAGGGTGAAAAAACAAGATATTGCAAATCAAGTTTTCATAACCTTGAACTCTTTCAGATTTGAACTTTTATTAACTTAGTGCTTGACAGTGTAAAGGGAAATTATACAATGATCTCAAAACCTTTATTTAAAACAAGAACCCTCAAGCAGAGTCAGGTTGGCTTTGAATAGCAATTTACAAGTCCTTCAACAGAAACTCAGTTGGATTTGGCTCTATACTTTGACTAGGCCATTCCAACAATTTGCTTCAACCATTGTATTGGCTGTATATCTTATTAGTCTCTACTAGGGATGTCACAATCAGCATTTTAAGCCTCTGATCTTAATCTGATCTTATCCGTTCCGATTTCGAATCCCGATCCTACATTTTGCCTTTGGTATTTAAATATATAAAACAGAAATATATGTTTAAGCAAGTAGCCTAACTCAATTTAACTTTACCTTTATAGTAAATCCCACAAAATCTTATAGAGATTTCCAGAGATCAGCTTCAGTTTCATATTACAGACAAATGTTTGAAGTTGCAGTATTATTACTGGTGTTTTCACTATAAGATGAAAATATCCTATCCTCCTGAACTCAGCATAGATTTCCGATCCTATTTGAATGCAGCACAGCTGCAATTCGGTGTTTCATTTTTTCTACCCCGCAGCAGCTAAGAGAGAACTTTCATTTTTTTTTCTTTTTTTTTTCGGTTTATTGTTGCGTGTAAATGCCAGATGGTGAGTTTCTATGCTTTTTAAAATACTGTTAAGCACATTTGTTGAAGTTTACCCATATTAGAACTGTGTTTAATCTTCTATGCTGTGGTAATTAAGAGTCATTGTTTGCACCGCTACGGAGGTTAGAATTATTCATCAATCACAGTCAAACGTAACTAGGAGTACTTTCGTAAAAATCACCTAATATAGCTGACCTCCGATCACTGAAAAATGTAAAACGATCTGCCCGATCCGATATTGAGATCGGGACATTCCTAGTCTCTACTAGTTCTTTAAATATTCTCCTCCACCTACGCTATTGATTTCTGCAGCTCCTTCAGGGTAACAATGGGCCTCTCGATTATTTGGCTCTTTATTGATCGCTTTGCCTGGCTTGTCATTTAGGATGACAAAGTTTAGGTAGATTTGTACTGCACTTTGTTGCTTTAAGACAGAGGTGGAGATTGTGGCTTCAACACATCAACTCCATGCCATGTTTTCCTTCTGCTCAGAAACTAAACCAGGTGGATTCACCATGCTGATTGGAAGCACCTGGTTCAGTGGCGGAGCAGAACAAAAAACACGGCATGGAGTTGACTTGTTGAAGCAACAATTCCCGCCTTTGCTTCATGGCAAGAAAACACACTATGTGTGGCGAAGATGTAACAGAATGTGAAGTGTATAGAAATTACTGCAAAGTCCTTCAGTTTCAGTCACGACCATTCCTTTCAACACTTAACTTCAGTGCTTGGAATGCTTTCTCCAAATGTGCTCTCTAGAAATATTTAAACACTTTTGAAGAGGGATTGATGATTTATTGTTCCATTTGTAAAGCCAAGTTATGTAAACTTTCTATTTAAAGTGAGAGAAATCCACAATTTATGGCTTTCAATTTTATGCGTTAGCTGCACTAGAGCTGCACATGCAACTCGCTTGCCTGGACAGTTACCTCTGGTCTCACAGGATCTTCAATGCCCACCACGCAGATGCATGTCAACCCACTGAGAATATCATTTTCATTATCCCAGTCAGGTTCGCCATCGGAGGCAGGAAAATCGCGGTATGCGAGGCAGATGGTCCTCAGACCTTCGGAAGCCATAGGTTCGATGACTTTCTTCACCATGTCATCTCTGTCCCGAGGCCGGAAGACCTTTGGCTCGCCATTTGCCGTCAAGATTTTGTAGCACCTGAAAAATAAAAATAAGAGATAGGCATGAAAGAGAGTTGGAATGCAGAAGAGAATGGGACTAGATCAAAGTGAGAGGAAACGGAAAACAAAATTTCTGTAATGTGCTGCAGTAATTAGAGGGAACATTAAGCCTTCTGTGGGTTAAAAAGAAGCCTGCTTGATTAAGAGGCTTACAGAGCTGTTACCGGCTCATTTTCTCAGTGCTTAGTTTAAGACGCCACGTAAGGGGTTTGGGTGGGATACACTTGAACTTCTTAGCTGCTTAAGCTATTACACATAATTTCGTGCCAAGTCTGGCCAACAGGAACAGGTTTGAAAAGGTAGTGCTGAGAGAACCTTCACATCGATACAAAAATTGCTGGAAAATTTTGGAACGGGATAAAATGCAACGCCAAATCTAAAACAACATGGCCGAGCCCAGAGAGGAAAAAGCACGGCTTACTTTTTTAGGAGAATCTCTGAGGCTCCTTTGCTGAACATCCGAAAGCTGCCGTCCGCCATCTTCAACACGGTGCTCATAGATTTGCGGACAGAGTTGAAGGTGTACACTTTGTAGAGTTTCTCTTCAGGGATTTCATTGCGGATGGCGTGATAGTCTCGTTTCAAATCATTTGAGAAGCCAAGCAAGGCACACTCTGTTTTGTTGCCCACCTGACGAGGCAGACCCCCCTCTTTTTCTGGAGGCTGAGGGAAAATACATCACAGAGACACCAAATTCAGCTCCTAAATCCACTTTCTCACAGTATATATTTTACAACTACAGAACTTTTTTTTTTACATGCCTACCATGATATTAGTAGTGTAGGCGCAATTAACTGCTATGCCCAGAACCAGCATGTCTAAAGAGGAGGCGGGGATGTTTTCTGGTTCAGGGACCTTCTTGTGGTGCTTTTCAGCAATGAAGGCCTGGACCACGGTCATTCGGTTCATTGTCAGAGTTCCTGTCTTATCTGAGCAAATGGCTGTAGCGTTCCCCATTGTCTCGCAAGCATCCAAATGTCTCACAAGGTTGTTGTCCTTCATCATTTTCTGTAAGAAGATTTTTGGAAAAAAGGAAAATGTTATTAGCCATGCAAGACCTAAGAGTTTTAGCCCCTCTGTCAGGAAACGAAGGGGATAACAGCATGGGTTAAAGGTAACAGTTAGCCACATCTCAACAATCTGGTCTGCTTGCTTTAATTAGCATAGATATAAGCTGCCCAGCATTGTCAAAGGTCACTTGGCAGACTTTACCTTGACAGAGTATGCCAGGGAGATGGTTACAGCAAGCGGCAGGCCTTCTGGAACAGCCACCACCAGAACGGTCACACCAATGATAAAGAATTTTACAAAGAATTGGATGTAAATGGGCGTGCAGTCCTTGACCCAAGGCAGGTTCTGGACCCAGAATGTGTCTATGACAAACATCACCACCAGGATAATGACAGTGATGGCCGACATGAGCAGCCCTGGAGAGCAGAAGTGAAACGCCAAGATAAATCACATGCAGACATAAAGCATAATAAGAAATAGGTTAAATGTAAACATATATAATCTGGCAGCTTTAAACAATTTAAATAGATCAAAATATGAATCCGTTTTCCTCAATAAAAAACACAAAATGCCACCCCTGTAGCCCCCGGATAATCTGACCCTCCTCATAGAAAGCATATTTAGTACTAAGTCGTGTTTCTGAGGAATCAAGAAGCCTAAAGTGTGTGCAGAGCTCAAGTCAGGCGAATATTACAGCAACGTTAAGGACCTCTTCTTCTATGTGTTCAATGAGGCTCATTTGTCAGATTACAAGCATCCTTTGGAAATAACCATTGAGAGGGTATTAAATATACTTTCATTAAGCCAACATCACGTTTACTAAAATTGTTTTTGATCTGATTTAATATTCTAATCTAAGCAATTAAACTGTGCGCTTTAAATTCCAATATTGTTTGAACTATTCTTGAACAGCTGTGTATGTGACACATCCGAATGATCGTGACTTTTGTAAAAAAAAATAAAAAAATTCAGTGGGTGGTCCAGCAACTTTGTGTTTGACAGCTAGAGCACAGACACACACTTTGAGCATTGTTTACACCACAATCCATGTCAAAAACAAGGACCCCCCCCCTCACCTGCTTTTCCAATCTGCACCGCAAGCTTGGTTAATTTTCCTTGGAGAACAGACTTTTCTTTCTTTGGCAAGTTGGATTTTTTCTTCTCCTCTGCATCAGTTCCTTCATCGCAGTTGAGAGGCTGCATTTCCATAGCAGCGCCATCCTGTGCTTTTGCTGCAGCAAAGGACAAATCACACAGATTGAAACAGATCTGCGATGCCCTGAACTGTGCCTTCATAAACACACAGCAAGCAGCAGAATTTGGTATGTGTATAAACTGATGATGTTGACATCATTCAAATATCCCAAGTTTAATGAGAAATGAATGGACATTTTTCTTGGTCTTTTCTGACATTCGCTGAATTTATTTATGTTGTCTTTAATTCATGAATCAGGGGAACAAAACATTAAAATGTCACATGCTTATTGATTTTTGATTATTTGCAATAAAATAACAGAATTTACTAAATTTATGAAACTGCTTCCCTTTTATAATTCACAAGCAATCATTTTAAGAAACTGACTAAATACATGACAAATATGTCAAATTACAGAAATAGTAAATGTGATCATTAGCTCCTCTTTTAGTCATGAAACATAGGATTAATCACAATTACACTTAAAGTTCACAGTAATTAGCTGAAAGATTTGGAAAACATGAGAGATTTAAAGATCAGATTTAGTTGCTCGTGCAATAAAAATTTGTGTTTTAAGAACACACTAGCAATCATTTATTAATTTTATCACAAAAAATAAGCATAAAGGTACCAATATGATAATGTATGACCACAGTGAATTAAGATGATTGAAGCAATGGTAATGTCTAGACATAAATAAATAAACAACTAAAAACAGGCCTGGAAAAAGGCATTCATAGCCAAAAATAAAAAAAACATGTACAAAGACAGGATGTTTTCTCCTAAAAGTAATATTGGCAGAAGGTAAAGAACTAGTGTTGGTCTGCGGGTGAGGAGAAGCTTGCGGCTATTATGGGAGTCAATATGTTAAATCAAGAACTGTATTTGGCAAAGATGTTACAACTACATGCAGCAGATTAAAAATAAAACAATGGTCAAACCTTTCAGTTTAAAAATACATTTTTAAAGGATCAGACCCCATTTAGAAGTCTTTTACCACTGATCAAATTTTTTGTAGATGCATCAAGCACTCCTATGTGAAGCTCTTGTTAATGTATTATGCTGCAGTCAGTAACCTGGCACTGTTTTTGACTGTATGCATTAGAAACGCAGCAGTGCTGCAGCTGCTGTCCACTCTGGATTCCTCTGCACTTACACGGTCACTGTAATCTCAGTCTAAAGGATTACTGTTGATTCCTGGCAGGCAGAGGGAATCTGTGCACCGGGGACCAGTGCCAGGGCTGTGGTCACAGACTGAAGCCACACTGATCATAAAGTCTACGCAGGGCTAGAAGTCTATCTGAATTAGCAGTAAACGGCCTAGATATCATTGCCTTAAATCTACAACTGCATCGTAGAGCCACTATAGTTTGAGCCTAAAGAGTTTAGCTTTGGAGTGAAACGCACCTCAAATAATGGGAAGCTGAGGGACAATTGGAGAGCGAGACATGGGTGGGAAAGCAGATGTTCTGGCCTCAAAATTGTTGCATGGCTTTAATCTCTTCAGCACTAATCGCTATAACTGGATTCAATAGCACCTGCTGCTCAAAGCACAATGTGCCAGGGAAGGACGAGGGAAGGGAGGGAGGGCCAGACACTACACCGGACAGCCGAGAACAGCCCGTACTAAGTTTACCCTGACACAGTGTCCCACAGGAAAAAAAAAAAAAAGAAGCTTTTTTTATTTTTTATTTACTGCATAAACAGTTAACGCCAAATTTAACAGAACAGTTTTGTTGATATTAGACTTATGGGTCAGCATTTGTGGGCGTGAAACGTACCTTTCTTTCGATTTTCCACTGATCCATCCTGTTTCTTGTCTATCGGGCGAAAAACACAAAGACATCATAAACTAATCAATACTGTGGGACAACACTGTGTATTTTGGAGGGTTCTAACATATTGCATCCTGAAACCATTCACACTGAAGTGCAAGTGCAATGCCGTCTAAGGTGACAGACAAAAGCAGATTAGAATTTAAACTCCTGCATATTGGGCAGTCATCTAGTATTGTTGGGAGGGGGGGGAGACGCACCCTCAGATTTTGATCTGTTAATATGAATGCAGTAACTCAGACTTGAAAGTGATGACATGCATTTACTTGCTGTCCATTATTAATGATTGACACAAACAATAAAATGTCATTTTTTTAAGCAGAGAAGCACAGAGAATGGTCATGGGAATCAGACAATGTTCAGCTTTATCGGCCAGGAGCCATCTCAGAAATCCCACCCGTTTCCTGATCAGTGAACACACCATGCTAACAGCAACCAGGTCAGGCTGATGACAAAACTCTTTGGTGTGACAGTTTTGATGCAGTAATGAACATTTTTTAAATCTTGAATCATAATGATTGATCGTTGTTTAGGAAGACTAGTAAAACCCTATTTTACAGCGACTTTCACCTCACAAACATGGAGATCGGATAGGCAATAAAATTCTCTTCTGTCCAAACTTGCCTGCCTGTAAGACTGACTATAACCTGGGTTTATAGCAGAAAGGCAAAGCAGTCAAGAACGCCACTAACTTTTTCGTTGCTTTTTCTTCTCCTCTTTTTCCTTCTTCTTTTCCTCCTCATCTTCGTCCTCATCTTCGCCAACCCCAAGTAGAGTGAAGATAATTCCAGTTTGAGAGTTAACACCGACAGCGGTGACCACCATTTTCCCTGAGCCTTCCATTACATGAGTGCCTTTAAACAGGAAAAAAAGAAACAGTATCAGTAAAAGCATTAAAGGTAAAAAAAATTACACCTAATTTTACTCATGTTTGAGTAAACCTTTTATAGCCTCATCTTTTGATTTTGTTTTTCCTTTGTTCATTTACGTGCAAATATTAAACTAAAGTCTTATTCAGACAAGCGTTTATGAGATACATTAAGCTAATCAGAAAAAAAGAAATTGTGCCAATAAATACAAATAATGCAGATTTCTTTTTTAAATGTATAACCCCTTCAAAACTTTAATCAATAGTAATCTTAATCAAAATCCAATTTTCACTACTGATATAGAGAGCGAACTAAAAAGCTGCAACTCCATAGCAGCTCCAAATTCCTCTAACAATATTTTTTATGTATAGAAAAAAAATAAAACAAACACATATGGTGTGAGTCAGAGGAAGGATAAAAGATGTAAACCTTTAAACGATTTCTCTGTCTTTTCTTACTTTTGTTTAAAAGGTTACAACCTAAAATGCATTTGTAAAAACCTTGATATACACTCATACAGACGGTCAAATGGTGCTTAACCAGAGACAAAATCAAGCTGAAAGCTTTTATTGTCTTTCTGCAAGGAAAACTGAGCAAAGAGGTGACCAACCTTTACATTTGTGACATGAGTCACTAACAGCTTAGAAGCATTTACACGCAGCAGCAGGAAAGGAACGCCAATTTACTTTCTATTTTAACAAGTCTTTAAATGGGAGAGGCCTCATCACTGAAACATACACTGCCTGGTAATAAGGATTCGCACACTAGTATTTTTCTGACAATCTGAGCTCTAACTGTAAAGTAGTTTAGAATAAACAAAAACAGTTAATAGTTTTTTTTCTCCTGTTTTTCATTTTAGATGCAAAATGTAACTTGTTACCATATTAGTACAGTCATCATGAGGAGGATTAAAAAAAAAAAACAATATGATTCAGAACAGCAAGATGTAGGAATATTTTGCACAATACAGTCATGTTAGATTTAAATTACCTGATAACAGCATTGGATCTTTTTCTAGTGTTTTCTTTACATGGTCCGACTCTCCTGTGAGTGAGCTCTCATCGATTTTAAGATCGTTGCCTTGTATAAGGACTCCATCAGCAGGTAAGAGGTCACCTGAAACACACCAGGGATAATTGTTAAATCATCACTCGTTTTGCATTTACTTGAAATAATAATAGTAATAAAAAGAAATGGCTACCAGTATCCTCTTACCATATTTTACTTGTGCAACATCGCCTACCACAATCTCAGCGACAGGAATTTGGATAACTTGTCCTCCTCGGACGACAGTAAATTTTTGCTCCTGCTCAATGCGACTCTGGAGGCCCCTAAACTGCTTGTCTTTACTCCAGTCATTAAACGCTGTCACCAACACGACACAGATGACTGACAGAAGAATGGCGGCCCCCTCTATCCAGCCTGCCTCCGACTCATTTTCGTCCCCTACACCACCAGCAGCTTTTCCACAATCTGCAGAAAGACACTGTGGTCAAATCTTGGTGCAGAAAACTGCAAAACATGCATACAGTTACTAACACGGCACGTAAAATAAAGTTTGCCTCCCACAGATTGCCATTTTTGTTTTTTTGAAACTTGTATATTTCAGACAAAGGCATTTTTTTATGTAAGACAGATAGGCCAAGCAAATAAAAACAGCTGTTTCAAAATTCAGATTTTTTTTATTTTATTTTTTAAATGGCATCAACGGGAGATCTTGAAAGTGTAAAAAAAAAAATACCAATTTTGTCTGATGATGAAACTAGCTAGACGATCTGTAAAATTAAACAAAAGTAAAAGAAAGACTTTGGAAGAAGCAAATACATTTTCACTTTGCTGTATATCTGAAAAATAAAATGCTCAGAACAAAATGTTTAAATGCTGAATAGCAGTTCTTTTTTTAAATGTTTTTTTGTGGCCTTTATTGATAGAGGACAGAGATTGAAGGGGGAGAGAGGTGGGGGAGGACAGGTGGCAAAGGTCGCCTAGGACGGGACTCGAACCAGGCATGGCCACGTAGAGGACTGAAGCCTCTGTATACGGGGTGCCTGCTCTAACCACTTTGCCACATGACGCCCCAAGTTTTTTTTATTTTTTTATAATAAAGTCAGAATTATCACATAAGAAATTATATACATGTATTTAATTAAATGACATTTCACTTACGTTCTCTTTCGGCATCTGGTGGTCTATAAAAAGAAAGGCCTAGTGAAACTATGGCTGCCACTTCAAGAATAATTAATGTGACATCCTGTAGCGCCTCCCACACTAATTGTAAGAAAGTTTTGGGTTTTTTGGGTGGGATTAAGTTTTGTCCAAACACAGTTTTTCGCTTCTCAATGTCAGCTGGCTGCCCGCTAAGACCTGCAAGAGAAAGACAAACAAAAAGGGAAAAAAAATTTTTGTGAGCTTACTTTTTTTTTCTTGGGATTCATCAGAAAAAAAATCACAAATATGCAAGCATAGATTATCTGAAGTCAGCTGAATTCCACAACAGTCAAGATGGCAGCGAGAGTGTTACTAAAGTAAGAGTCATGTGTATTCAGAGTATTTGACGCAACATTTTGGAGGAGACAATGCCCTCCGACGGTGACCCACATTCAGCTGATCTGTCAAACATTTCAACCTCTTTCAGGCATTCCAGACAATGCGAGAGCTGAGGTCAGGTCTAACCCCACAAAGGCATTTTCTATTGAAATGACTGACTCAAAGCTGAATCAGATTTAGACTGGTGCCCACGAGGACTGCAGTCTCTCTGTCACATCGTCTGCTTGACTGAAGAACCATTCAGCCATGTATGCAGGGAACGTTGTGCAGAAAGTCATTCAAATGCCTCGACATTCAAAGCCCAATTACATAGTCAGAAGAGACTCCACACTTTTGATGATGCATGACAGTTTTTTTAGTCCTATTCATGCTGGCTGTGTGTGGGCGACTGATTATATGTACTACATGGAGGTCGCGTGTGTGTGTGTGTGTATAACAGAGGAGTTGGAGTCAAATCAGGATCATGAGAAGTGACTGAAACTGCAACCGACAGGCAGATGGGGGTAGGCTGAGGTTGAGGAGCTCGTCAAAAATACATTATTGAATGCTGGAACTAGAAAAGCAGCTCAGGATTCTTATGAAAGGCCAGAGGAATCCTGTATAAAGATGCAGCAGACTAGAGTTTGCATTTTTGTATCCAAATATGTAAAAAATGTAACCACACAAAGTACCACCAAGACAGGCCTCCTATCTTTTAACAGGACTGGCCGCATGCTTCTACAGTAGACAATCAGCTGACAAATGTGGCCAAGACAAAGAAACCTGCCCTAGCATCATTAGTGGCTAAAAGCTAAAAATCATTCAAACCACGTCTGTTAGGTTGAAAATAATCTGAAACGCACAATCTACTTCCTTCTTTTAAAATAAGTTTCAACCATGACGTAAAGGATCAAGCTTAAAGCAAAAACCTTCAGAAATGAGGTTTCAAAATAAAAGCATAAACTTTAATCAGAGGATTCACCTGCTGGCAGCAGTTTGATGGCTTTTCATGAAATATGTGCTTTAGGCAACAATTTGTTTTATTTTTAATATCGCATACCTTCATGCCATACAGCTCTTGATGAATAATAATAATAATAATAATATATTTTTTTTAAACCACTGGTAGTGTGCTGTGATAGCCACAAGGGGTGGTAATGCATTAAATAGTTTGAAAAGACGACAACTTAACTGCGAGGCTAGCTTATAGCGATAACCTGATGCTGCTACCGTAAAGTCTTAATAATACAATAGTTAAGAAAAAACAAGAACATATCCATTCAGCATGAAAAGATAAAAAATCTGTTTATTCTACACTTCAAGAAAACATCAAATCAGAATTGTCACTGCAGTATAAATGTGGCAATATTGCAATTATTGATAGACCTTTATAATTCAGTGTTTACCTTACAGAGGCGCAACCATGGCACTTCGCCAAAGCTGAAATTCCAGCGCCACAGTTATAAAATGTAAACCAGCCAACCTGAAGGCTACGTACTGTATTTTACTTTATTTTTTATTTTTCTGTATAGATGATCAGCTTAGGATTCCATCTATGAGTGGCCGTAGCAGTACCAATTTTTATCGATGTACCAAAAGCGATGTACCGAGAGCCCTATGTTATGACGTGTATAAATCGTTAGCCACTTGCAGCTTTCACTAGATCAAGATGTGACATGTATTTTTCCCCATCTTCATTTCTCAAATAAAAGTGCTGTAATATTTGTCATGAGCAAATTTCACTCACATTTAAGATCACATTTTTCTCAGTAACTAACAAGAAACTGAGGGTTTTATTTAGTAATTAATATTTAATTATGTAGCGCCATTACATGCAACTAGTTAATCTATAACCTGGTAAAAGCCCCCAATGTGCCCTATCGAAGGAAAGCATGCCAAGCAAGCAAATTAATGTACTGGACTTCAATCACTGTACTAAAGTGAGCTTCACATTTTTGATCCGAGTTTTGGAAAAAATGCGACCAGCAACGCAGATTTCTACTGTGATTCCTACACAGCTTGAAGTATGCATGGAAAATGTCACCTGCAACAAGTCAACGTACACATCCAGTGACTGCACATGTCTAACATCACAAAAGCTCCTGTGTTATCTATGAGGGCTTTATGAACCTAGACCCTCTTAGCTTCATATCAGCAAAAGCAAAGCCTGACAAACAAGCTACCTCAACAATCTCACAAGCAGCGAGGAGAAGGACCTGGATGAGATTTGTCACCAAGAGTTCGGTTCTCATTCTCCGCATGCTGTGTGTGGCCACTAAAGGCAACACTAGCTTGAATTTCACTTTCAGACCTGAAATGACATTAGCATGCCTCTGGCTCTTTTATTTCCAAATCTTGCTTATTAATCTGCTCACTTTAATCATGTCGCTAAAACAAAAATTAATCCTGCATTATTGGCTACATGTTTCATTTGAATATATAAGCAATTACTAACGCTGTTCTGAAGAAGGTGAGAGGAGCGATGACTCACCAGCATGAAAAAAAAAAAAGAAAAGAAAAAGAACAAAGCAGCAGAGTTTTATCCAGCTCAGCAGCATGTTGCTGCTCCCTGGTTGTCTCTCACCATCATCTTTAATTCTGTTTGCCTCTAATGAAAACATGCTGACAGCTAATATCTAGTTTAATTGTACACCCAGTTCCCCCCTTGTATTAGAGCTACAAATACAAGTGACAGGATGAGCAAGGTGGGTTTTTTCTCCATTGAATACACACACACCGAAAAAAAATAAAAAATAAAAAAATTGTCTGGCCTTGGACTTCATTTTAGTCATCTAGCTAAATAGCTGATCATTAACCACTTAAATCAGACATGGTCCCGCAGCTAACCCAAAAGAGGAAGGTGATTTTAGTCAAGTATGAGGAATTATTCAAAGCAAAATTTGTATCCAAATGCACCAATTTATTTGTCTATCAATTTTCAATGCTAAGTGTAACAGAGGCTCCCATGAACAAAACACCAATCCATCACAGAGCGACACAGATACACACAGGACAGACAAATATGTACACACTCACACATAAGGGCTATTTGGGACAGGCGATTAGCATCACATGCCTCATTTTGCTCATATGCGGTTCAATAAAAAGAAACAGCATTTTCAAAGGGGCATATCAGACAGTACATCATTTGTTAATTGAAGGGTTTAAAGCTATATCATCAAGCTTTTATCTGGTTCTAATCGACAAACTATCGATCCTAGGTTTGTGCACCTACACACTCCTATGGTATACAAGGACAACAGTATTGCAATGCTGCAAAAGGATTGGAGAAGGAACACTTTACGTTGCATTAATGCATGTGATTAGCATTCCTACTGTCTAGCTGTGAGATTTTCCAATAGCAATGCTTTGTGTTTAGTAGTAGGACTTCATTAAGTGCATCACATGTACATTATCCATTTACCAGTATGGAAGAACACGTTTTTTACTTAGTGAAAGACTTAAACCACCTTCTGACAATTTCTTTAAATTACAAATCTCCCATGTCAAAACAACACTTTCTTAATGCATCAAAGCCTGCAATTTTAACAGCAGTTTTCACAGAAAGCAAGTAGTAGGATAGAAGATGCAGGACCTAGAACAAAAAAAAAAAAAAAAACATTGTGAAACAGCCTCCTAACAAAGGACAAACAAGAGCAGCTTTCACTGGATACTGGAGAGCCTCTGTTCAGTAGAGAGGAAATTTAAAGCTTAATGTTTTCTTCTGTGTGTCCTCTATTCACAAAATAGATTGCATTTTCAGCACCAATGTTTGCAGCACTGTATAGGAGGATGAGGCAACCTGAAGTGAAACCAACTTCAATGGCGGAAGTGGTGGGTAATCCAGAGAAAGATAAGTCCAATAATCACAGAAACCTTTAAGAAGTTTGTTTAAGCAGAATGTAATACTGCATTTTCTTAGAAAGACTCAGTGGTGTCAAATTTTTTTTTAAGTCGCCTAAACTCAATAGATCTCAACATGTCATTAAAAAAGGTTATAAGCCCACAATATTAAAATATGATTAAAAGCAAAACTAAGTTCTGGAAAGCTGTCGCTATAAATGCATGCTGTTGAACCCCAAAAAATTATCCTAAAACTTGAACAATAAAAGTTAAAAAAGTAATATGTTGCACTTGCTATTAACATTTTCATTAGATTAAGTTGTAAATCTTGATAGCCAAGTCTTCAGAAACTACAATAACTGGAATCTACGTCATCCATTTACCGGTAATTGGTTGTTAAGATACACGTCTCATGGATTTTACCCATTCTAATGAAAATGTTTGGAGTCTCAGTAATGATGGATTGCATTTACACAGCACTTTAGGAGCCTCCAAGCACTTCACAAATCCATTATTTATTCACCCTCACATTCGCCCACTGGTAGAAGCAGGGATACTCCACCCCAAAGCAAAATCTAGTCCGTTGCCATCTTCCCCAAAGTTAAATAGGTGAGAAAAAGGATTTGTAATCAGTCCCTTCATTCTCCTGAGCTGGCAGTCTGTTTGCTTTAGCTCAGCATAATCAATGCAAATGAATGTTAACAGCTAGCATTTAATGTGCTAAAGTCATGAAAAATACTCAATAATTATCCTAAATATTCCTGATTACCCTTAATAAACATAGACTGCAAATAAAATAACACAAAGGAATTGCAAGAGCCGATTTAGACTTGGAATTACATTACAACGGAGCACTGCTTGAAACTACTGCTACAAGGCGCAAGGACATAACGTAGCGCCTGGTAATATCTGCATTTTGCGCCAGAATACTAAAAAGAAAAAAATGCAACATTCTACGAGGAATATGTTACTGTATCTGAAGAATACGAAAGCAGTCCAATTCATTTTTTGTAAACGAAATGTCCTGTCAGTAGCTATAAGTAATGTTCTATGTACCCTTTTTTCTTGGCTGTTGCTGGACTATCATGAATTAAACCTAGTTTATACTTCTCAGTCAGAAATTTTGCACCCAGACAAAGACTTCTTTTGTTTATAGTTCTCAGTTTCTGTTTTCAGTGCTGCAATGCAATTCCCCACATGGACAGCAGGGGGTGCTACCTTTTAATGATGGGTCTTCCTACAGTTGTAGTGTCATTTCTGGTTAACTAGTTCATTTTCTTCAGCTTGTGAATGTATACCACTCTCAAGGAGCAATGGACGACAGAAAGTATGTTTTGATTAAGCTGTAAAGCTTTTTACTACAAGCTCAAGAATACTCTAAAAAAGCATGTGAATACAGACAGCGATCTGTTCCGTTGTTTCTCTACACCTTGTGTTCAAAATCACCAAAATACCAAATTAGATCAATTGTCCTTTCAACATAAAGCATGTAGTGCCCAAACGCTGTATTGACTACTGATTACAGCGACTATAGAGCACTTTTCTGGTGAAATGATCTCTGGCTGTTGTTGAGCTGACCAATCACAGGCATACACTCTCCATTGGCAGAGACGCAGAGTGAGAAAATTGGGTTATACTCCGTTCGCCCTTGTGTAGGTGATGGAGAGCCCTTGCGTCAGATAATGACGTGTCAATCCATTTCAACGTAGATGGAGAAGCATAAACTACGCTTTGCTTTAACATCGCTATCTGGTTGACATTGTGACCTCCAGTTTATTGTATAAAATTTACAAAATGTATCAAATGACTAAAGCAAATCAACTTATCTTTTCCTGTGACATCGAATAATAGGGGCATCGATATAATTGTCTTTTGCGGGTGCTGCATCGGGTCCTTGTGCTTTGTAGAAACGGCTCACAGTGGTGCTTTGTTGTAATGTAGTCCCAAATCTAAATTGGCTCCTGGACAAGATCTGTGCTCTCCAAATTGTTTTCCATTTTCCTACTGGGGTGCCACTGGCAGACACAACACTAATGGTAAAGGTTTGCTTAAGCCTGCCGCAGACAAGAGCAATCTGCTGAGGCAGTTTGTTCAGCAGATAGCTCGCTGAGTTTTCTGAGACATTGGGGTAAAAAAAAAGAAGGAGGACCATCTTGTCTTCATGTCACAAAAATGAACAAAACAGAGAGATATGGATATGGAGGAAATTTTGCTACTCGTTTTGTTTTTGGAAAATAGGGGTATCCATCTCTCGTCTCTGTTTCATTCATTTTACTGACCTGAAGACAGGTGGCTGCCATCTTGGAATCCCGTGTACGGAGAACACGTTTTGATTGGTCACTTGAATAGTTGGCCTCAGCAGATAGCTGAGTGACAGAGTGCATATAGCAAGTTTTTTGTCTCGCGAGGCAAATAATATCAAACCTGTTTGATTCTCACCTCAATGCCTCATGTGTTGAGGTGAGATATCCAGGCTATATCCAACAGATCACTTACTTCAGCTGTTGGTGTTTTTTTTTCCAGAACTGGATACATTTCAAAGTAGAAATGTTTCTAAATGTGCTGTCCTTTTTGAGATGCTAAATGCTCCTGATGGGTTTTAGCCCATTAGAAAAAATAAAGATCTAGACACAATATTTTCTCTTGGCAACTTTAAACAAGCTACACTGGTTCTGTTTTACTGTATTGTCATGAACTGTATCATTTAACAAACTAAGTGAGTAAACCTGCAGAAGCAAACATTTAGCTTGCCTTTTTTGTAGATCTCTCTGAACATAGCATGTTCTGACCTTTGGATGACTTCACTTAGGCTTCCATACATGGGACAACAGGAGAAGTGTTGAAATTGTTTTCCACTTGTAGATATTCCTTCTCACTTTTGGGATGAAGTACTTTAAATGGTTTGGGAATGGTGTAATATTTCCCAAATCTATAAACAGAAGCATTGCTTCACCAAGGTCATTGCAGAGTTTGTTTTTACTTCAAACCGGTATTCCTTCAAAACTATGTAATCAAATGCAATACACTGACTAGAACTTCCCTTTTTAAAATATATTTTCCTCCATGACAATCATTCAAACATTTTATAATCACTTTAATTTCACACCGGACATAGACTGTTAATATATGACATCCACTCAAAGTCACAATTCCTACTTGTTGCATTTTGAATTCAGACTTGATCAGCTTTTTTAACCTGAACATCAGATGAGTAAACTGCTGTTTAGCAGTCTTTCAAATTAAATTGGTGTGGAGGGGGAATCTGGTTTAATTAATATTTGGAATATGAAACATTCTTTTTATGAAGCTCAGGTCACGAGGTAGAATTTTCTCAGACCGCTTCCACAAATACTCCCGAAAACAACTTACAAGGTGCACATGTTGAACTCTACATGAAAACATGATTTTGAATATCAAACATGTTAGTTCCCCTTTAAACTGTATTGGTATTTAAATACCCACTCATCTAACAATGGGTTGGAGAGACCAAACTGAAACACGACTCGTACAACAAGAACTTTCAGCACCTAGAGGAAGTAAACTAGTGAAGTAGGTTACTTACTTCAACCTCTTTCGTCAACCATGTGACGCTCCCGTCAACAGGGACACATTTTAGGAATACCTACCGAAAAATGTTAAAGTGGTACCATCTTAATTTGAAATATTGCTTTGATGTGAGGATATTTTAGTTTTGAACAATATTATTTGATAATTAAATAAGGGACAGTTACTGGTATAAATATAAAAAAATGTGTTAAAAATGTTTGTTCCCATCATGTCATTCCTGTAGTTTAAGGTAATCTAATGAGATGCAAAAGCCAGCCCTGGATGTTTTTTTGCCATTTGTCGCAGAGTAACACAGTACTGCCCCTCCACTACCCATTGCCACAGAGTGCTGATCAACTGCTACATTTCTTTGTTATCGACACAGAAATTTGTGTATGACAACATTTTATGTAGTCAAAACATGGCGAGCCATGCAACTAAAACATGACGCAGCATTTCTCAGAGCCCTTGTTAAGCTAATTGAGCCTAAATCAACTGTACAACAGTTTAATTAGTTGCATAAAGGTTTGTTTCCAAAAACCCAACTAATTTGCAAGCCATTATAAGCATGATATACTTGTTACTTTGTAAAGAGTCAAACTACAAAATGAATTGCTTGTTTATGCAATGTTTTTGCTCAACTAAAAATGTTTATAGAGTCTATAGATTTCATTACATCTATGGATGAATATATCTGCATCGACATCAGTATCAGGCGATGTTGATCATTAAATATATATGGTATCTGCCGATTACTCGAACTGAAATAAAGAAACCAATATTCATTTCTTTTTTGTTGCTGCCGAGTGTGTGTGTGTTTGGGGTAGGGATGGCCATGTGTTATTTGTTTGGCCGTGTGGCACTGCTGAATCGCAGGTTTGTGGGGTATTAGAATGAAACAGAAACTATGTATGCGGTGGGGTGGTAATTTTTTTTTCTTCCATGGTGTCCAAAGAACAAAGAAGTACTTATAGCATATATAATATGGTAAAAATATGTTATTTGCCATTTATAGGGTTTTAAATATCTGCACAAATGTTCATATCAATGCATCCCTAATTAAAAGTGTAATAATTTCCCATTATCCTAGCAGAGGTGAGGTTTATTGCATATTTCCTGTTTTGAGTAAAATCAATTATGCAATGTTTTGTAGAAATGCTGTAAGACAATGGTATCTTTGCTCAAGGTACTCAAAGACTTCACAATCTCATACCAACCAACGTTTTGTGAGATCACTTTCTTAGAGCGCAAGTCTGTTAATTACTAATTTAAGTGCAATTAAAGGGAAATTGATTTTAGCTGAATATGACCATTTTGTGTGACATCCAGCTTTTTGGGGAAAATTAATTACATAATAAGTACCACTTAAAGCCCTGGTCTTTAAAATGTCAAAAATTACAGTTCTATTTCAAAAATTAACAGAACCCCAGCAGCTCGATAATACCCTGGATAAAAAAATAAAAAAAGAGAAAAAATAGCGCTTGGAAATGTTGAGGATTAGCCAAGGATTGGCTTAAGAGCTTTGAGAGATGACTGACCAACTAATTAGAAATCCCTTTTCAATTGTCAAGCCTTTATAATCTTACATGATCCCTTAATTTCCCATGCATGTGATGAATGAATGGACTGAAAGCGAGTTAAACTGGAACTAAATAACTGGCCTTAAATCAGACTTGGATGTAGCTACCAGCTGAATTAAGTCAAATTATTTTACAAAGATTAAACCTTAGTTCAAATTTCTCTAAACCTTTTTTTTTTTTACATTTCTGAAGATTTACGAATAAAATTGAGGATGCATACATTGATGTAGACAGTCCTAAAAATTGGTATATGTAGGGTTTTTCCTGGCTCAAATTGAGGCAGAGGTGGTACCATCCTGACCATGCATGAATTCTGTGCATTCAACTGACTTTTTTTTTTAAAGGCAACACATTTTTTTAGTTAAGTGTTCTAATAAGAATATGACAATTATGTTAAAGCGTTCTTTTATTAAAACAATATACATACAAAAATAAGGACCCAACTTTTAACTGACAGTGCATTAAGTTGTAGGGATTTATCCACACATCTGGCAGCCAGACATTAACTATTATTAACTAATTATTTAATTATTAACTATTCATAGCCTATTACTAATCTGTTCCACGTTTCATCACAATAAGCACTGAAGGTATAAATAGGTGTTGAAAAATGCATCTTTATTCAATTAATAACAGTTCAAAGCCAAAGGATTACGTGTTTTGTTTCTCAAATGGCAGACATTAAAAATCCACATAGCACAAGAATGGCAAATTTTTATGTATCCGCCCTGGAAGAATATGCGCAACAATAAAATGTGTTACAGTCGCAACCTTTTCTGTTTTTGCCCGTTCTGTGCAGAGAAACTTCAACTTATTTACAGATCAGTCCTGCAAGAGAACAGATACCTGCGGTACCCTGTTTCAGGTGGACAAAATCAAATCTCTCTCTGGGAGCGCTGCATGCTGAGATTGTGAGAATAATCGACATCCCGTGCAAAGTTGGAAAGATTTTCAGACATGCTCTCTGCATAAAACGGAAAGTGAGAGTCAACCAAAAATATTATATTAATATTTTTCATCCATCCACAGTGAAAGAAAAATAAATAAAAAAACTTCCTCCAGACCCTTGACATTTAGATTATGGTTTTTCCCATCTTTAAACGGTACCTGCAACATTGCAGAATGTTTTTGGAGCAGAAAGGAGTCTGTAAAAATTGAAAGTAGCATCTGCGCAAAAAGAAAACATGACAGTGTGTGTGGTAGTAGAGAGGAGTATTTACTGTTGAAATACACATATTTGTCTATCTACTCTTCACATTTAATAAATACATTTTCTCTTTCTGTTAGGGTTAGGGGTTAGACAGGAGGAAAGCTCTTTACATGATCTCTTAGATCCAAAAATATGATCGCGTTTTTAATCTGCAGTACTTTATTGCCTTTAGTTTCGCCAATGACTGGATCGCTCGAGGCTCGTGCAAAAAGTAAGTCAGACGCCGAAACGATCACTTCATGGCGCTCTGAGGCTGTTATGAACCAAGCTTCAGGTTTGGTGGAGACAAACATGTCATTAAAAGTGTCCTATCCTCCGTTCTGACCATGATTCTGACCCTCACCATTCCCGGCCTGCAATTTTCAGATTTTGTCACAACCATGATTACCTTTAAACTGCTCATTACGATAATTTGTCTAAGCCGTTTCACATAGATTCCTGACTATCCTCGATGGGTTGCTTTTTTTAAAGTAGTGGGTGATTTTCCCCGTTCTTATCTGTAATGCTAGAATCCATAAACGTTACTCTGAGACGGAGGCTGTTTTAAAAAAATGAACATGACACTCTTGGATGCAACAAACAAAACATTTATCTGGTTGAAGAGCCGGGGGGAAATCAGGACACCGATAGCACCCACTAGCGGGAAAACCCAATTTTTACACTATGGAAAACTATTTTATCTTCTTTTTCTGCACTTCTCCTGGCACACCGCTGCTGATACAGTACCCCCATAGTGGCGCAATGCTACAACTGCAGTTACAATAACATCCATATAGCTGGCGGCTGAGCGATATCAGGCTGGGGCGGCAAGCAAATTAACTGGAGGCGGCCGCCACACAAATTTGAATGCAGGAAAAATCCTGGGTATATGTATTAATGTTGAATTAATGTACAACTAAAAGTGAACTACACTGATACGATTCAAGTCTTTAATTCAATTTGTTTCAATGAATGACTATGGTAAGCGCTGAGCTATAACCTGGCATCAGCCAGATCTATGTGTAGCCCCATCCCGTGTCGAGTCTACAAATTTAGATCTGGAATCTTTGCAGCAGAAAGAGGGAGGGCCATCTGGTAGAATATTTTGAGCTGATTGGAGAATGCACAAGGTAGCGCCAGGCTGGCACTGGCTACCATGATTTGTCTTTAGCCAATCACAGTAACAGCTCATATGATGTATACCATGTGCGCCTGCCAAATCCAGTGTGCAAGTGCTTCCCTTTGCTCATTTTTTTTAAACGAAGAAACAGTATCCAGTTCCTCTACAACAGATTCAATAGCCGCTTCTACACGAGCGACGTCAATCGGCACGGCCATGTTTGTTTCACTTAGCTGGGCACTTGATACTATCGCGACAACTGAACTCCTGCCCCAAAGCACAACACTGACAAACGATTGGTCGGCAAAATATGGTTCGGAGGTCAGACGGTTTTGATTTGAGCAGTACAAGATGGATTCTCCAGAGTTTGAAATCTCGCTAGAATCCATCTTGCAGAACAAGGTTAAATGAGCCAATGACAACCCAACATTTATTTTTCTGAGAAAATGTCAATATTACATCACACTGACATGCTGTGTAATGGCCTACACATTAATGGATGAGACTGCTGACTTAACACTTGTCCAGGAGAGACTGTGGACACTTTCAGATAATTTTTTACACGTCGACATGGACCACAGATGCAACCCTGAATTGGGGGTTAAAACTGACCCACCAACATCACATCCCTGGTTCACCTTGGGGGGCAGTACTACACCTGTTAGCACTCTGAGCTGTGAGGAGTCATGATGAGGAATTATACAAAGACGCATGTGGTGCAAAGTACAGACAGCAGTAGGAGCTGTTTAGTCTGAGATGGCCCACAAACGGAAGACATAATATGATCTGAGAAAAACGCTAAACAGCACTATCTGATGCAGAGAATTTGACAAGAATGGTAATCTGCTCTGCTTGGTTACGAGGCACTGAATGCATTTGGACAGTGTGTATAAGAAATGTGATGTAGAACTTGGCCCAAGGGGAACTCCCCTCAGGGAAACCCCTGTGGGTTACAGCTGAGTGGAAAGCCACACCCTTTTCACTTTGTAATCACAGAAAGAGATGCAAGTACACAGGGCCCGTGATCTCGGAAGGTCCACATGCATTATGCGAAAGGAAAAAGTGACCTGTAATGGGTGGGCGTGTGGTGGTCGTCAGGGTTACAGTGGGACTGTTTATTTCGATGAGGTGATTGAGGGCCCCCAACAAGGCTGGTAAGTCACAATAGTAGTTGATAAAGAAGCTGGCAGTTCACAGACTTCCGTATCCAAACATAGAATGTGAAAGGAAAGTGTGGTGGAAAAGAGTGCACAAGCTGCAGCCTTAAAAGGGTAGTGATGAAAAAGTCATTCAACAACTTGGGGAGCGATCACCAGGCATGGACTGTGACTGGAGTAAGTGTTTCAAGAGCCGGAACACAGACAAGCACAGGACATGGGCTACGGCTGCTGCATTCCTTGGGTTAGCTGCGCCTGAACTAGAGACGACATGAGAGCCACCTTAACTTACAATTAGTGTAAACTTTACCAATCTGGTCCAAAGTTCTTTTCAGATAAAAGTAAATGTTGGATTTCATTTAAATATAAAGATCTGGAAAACAAGCCGAGAGGCAAAAAAACTCACAGTTCAACACGTCAGAACTCCGTGCTTTGCCTCTGTTTACAAGCTTTACGGAGAAGATATCATTTTCCAGTAGGACATGGCAGTTGTCCATAATGCAGACATGAAAATTGGTCAGGGTTAAGGGGTTAGAAGGATACAAGCCTTGTAAGGGGGTCTGGGGGCATGCACCCTCAGAAAGAAATTTGGGACATTTTAATATTTAATAAGCATCGATGTTGTGCACTTTGAATAAATAAATAAAAATAGAGAGACAATAGTATCTATACTTGGTGAAATGGCAAAACAGTGAATTGAAGTCACATTTTCAGCTTGTACAGTTTTGCATACATACCAACACACAACCCTAGTCTCTGAACTGAGAATTAAAATGAAAGTATGTTTCATTTTGGAATTATGTCACAGTATATCCACATGCATGTCTTCAGATTACATAGCATGTGCACTTATTGTTGCATTAATTGTGTAAAGCAGAAATTGAAATACTGCAGTAAAACTTCTGCATAATGGTTATCACTTCAAGCCTGGACTACTGTAATTCCTAATGACGAAGTCCACAAAATACAATTAAAAGCCTTCAGTTTATCCAAAATGCTGTAGTAGGAGTTCTGTTAAATATTAAAAAGAGAGACACATTTCTCCTGATTTACCTTCTCTCCATTGGCTCCCTGTTAAATCCAGAATTAGGCCTGGGCAAAAATCGATTAATTGAATTAATTCAAACGTTTTGTTGTGTGCAATTCAACCAAATAAGTAAATCGAGTCTGTGTGTGATGGCGCATTTTTGGCACCCTGGAGTTTCTGTAGAGTTAGTTTCACATAACAGTATGGCAAGCAACAATAACATAGCACACATAAAACAGCTACAGCAAGCGACAACATGGCTACTGGTGAGAGTGGGAAGTTTGTTCCCAAGAAAGGAATAAAATAATCTGTTTGGAACTAGTATAGGGTTGCTGCGACAGACATCGCAGTTAAAAGCAGCAGCACCACAAACTTATTCCAACACCTGAATCAGAGGCATCCAGATGATTGTGAAAAATGGCAGTGTCTCCATGACGAACAAAACTGCAGTAATCAGACAGGAGGTTTACTGGTAGTTTCTAGGATTTTTAAAGTAGCAGGGGGATACATCTTTTAGTTATTAGGCTTCTCCCCTATGGAACCAGCTCCCAGCTTTAGTTTGTGAGGCAGACACTCCATTTTTAAAACTAGGCTTAAAACCTTCCTTTCTGATATAGCTTATTGTAAGAATGGCTTAGGTTATCCTGAGTTATTTTTGTAGTTATGCTGCTATAGGCTTACACTGTTGGAGGACAGACTGACCACTTTTCTTCACTCTACTTTTCTCTTCTACTACTCTCCGGACGTATTTTCTGCTTTTATTGTGATTGTTAACCTGGTTTACTCAGTGTTTTTCTCTCCATAGAAGCTCCACCTGATCTGGTATCCTGCTCTGTTGTGAATTAGCACTATATGAATAAACTGAATTGAAAGTGCTGGCGGTGATTAAAGATCAGTCACTGGCAGCATCTGGATGGGGGGTGGGGGTGATATAGATTACCTAAAGCAGTCCTCTTAGTCCTGAAATGGGCCCGGTGGACCCGCTGGAACCGTGCATCCCGCCCCCCCTGCAACACATTCTGGGTGTGGCATACCATCTCATTCTTTGCCTCCACCTTCCTTTTGCTGCATAGATGATGTGTCAGTCACAGCTCTCCCATTTATTTGTGTTGAGCCAGTCATCATCATCATGGCCACGTAACTTCTAAAAATTCCTCCAATCCAGAGGTTTCCAGTGGCGTGAGCTTTGAGGAGTGCCAGCGCATCCATTGTGCAGCGTGATGCATTGCATTTGTTGGTGCATTAATGCAATATAATCTGAAGACATAAATATGAACATCCTGAAGACTTCTGAAATGAAACATTTTCTTTGAAATTTTCATATTTATTCTTAGTTAATAGACAGGGGTGGGGGTCTACAATTCACAATTCTGCCATCACACTGGCTGCGCCGTCAGTGTCCTCAATGTCCAAAATGTTCATAAGCAAGGTCCTTAGTATGCTTAAGTTGCTCTTATTTTTACAGGTGTGACTAACGCAGTATTCAGACCCCTTTTAGATCTGCTCATTTCGATTTTATTATGACTGCAGCACAGATAGTGTTCACTTAGAAGAGCTTTGTTCCACTCATATTCTGAAAGCCCCATCCTGCATCTGAACTAAAGGAAAACTGTAGACATGAAACAGATTTTAGTCCAAAATAACTCAGTGGGGTGTGGAAAGAAATTGAAACGCCAGCTTCAGTCAAGTCATATAAAAACTTCTCTCCCAAAGACTTGCTGCTCCCTGCTTCCTTTCGTCCACAAACCTCCCCCAACTAACATTGGCTCTACACAAATCATGTAGGTCACCTATTTTGGATTCAAAGTGGCAAATTTCCCTGAGAGAAAGGATTTTCATGTCTGATAATGCCAAAAGTACCAGTATGTGCTTTAATGGCAATGGGGTCAGTGTGCTGACTGACCCTCACCTAACCTAAACCTCATAGATAATCTGCGGAGTGTTTTCAAGAGGAAGATGAGATGGCAAATGAGATGAAGACCGCTATTAAAGCACCATGGTCTATCATTCCTCCTCAGCAGAGCTCCAGGCTGACCGCCTTCATGTCCCCTCACACTGATGTAAAAAACAAAACAAAGAGCCCTTATCAAGTATTAATTGCATACTGTACAGCAGTTAAATGCACTTTAGTGGATTAAAGCTAGGGATGCACTGATCCGACTTTTTCAATCCCAATACCGATGGCTGGATTTTGTGTATCTGTCGATACCCGATACCGATCCGATACTCTTTGTGACAGTGTGCCTTTCTTGAAGAGACTAAAGGCACCAGACTTTACACACTAAACATAACTGAGACAAAATAACCGATGTAAAATATAAAATTACCACAAAAATGAAATTTCAAGTGAAAAATTTTTTTTTTTTTTTTGGTGTGAATTTGTTGCAGATTTTCCCCATTTTGAGTATCGATTCATGGTATCGGTTAAGGTTAAGCGATACCAGCACATTAGGCAGTATCGGGGCCGATTCCCGATACCAGTATTGGTGCATCCCTAATTAAAGCCCCTTTTCTTTTATTGCTTTAATTTACTTTCTCAGAACCTCTCGTTTTTTTATAGTTAACTGTAGTCAAAATTGACAAAACTCTTCAATCTTCCTATGTTCAAAAAAATCCTAGTTTTTTTTTATCTAATTAGTAAAGAGAATAACATTTAAGACATTTTCATTTATTAGGATATACCTGTACACACAGAGGGGAGCAGATATGGACAAATCCAATTACAAATCAAGCAATGACACTTATGTTAGTAATATGACAGCACTAAATGTTCAGCAACATGCATGTTTAGACAACTCACACTAAGCACTAAATTCCTTCGCCAGCTTTTTTTCCCCCCTTCTTCACACAGCTCAGAGACTTCCAGGCTGATAAAAATGCTGAAACGTAAACAGGGCACGCCACTTCCACCATCAATAAATGAAAGGTCAAGATCCACAACGTAAGCTAATGACTGTAGGTAGAATGAGAAATGTTTTCCGCTGCAATAAAGCGCTGTATTTATCACATTACTGTACGTTTGAAGGAGGCCAGGAAGATTTTTCTCTGCTTAGAGGCGCTGCATACGGCCGACTGTTGCCGTTACCGTGAATATGTGGTGCCGTTTTAATCTGGGATCAAACTGAAAATCCCCTCCCATAAGAGTTCAGTCAAGGTCATACTGACGATTAAGCAGGCCGTCTACGGAGAAACAAATTCAGACAGAGGTAGGAGGGGGGGGAGAGACAGAGAAAAAGGTGACAAACGAACCCCAGCGGGATTCTTCTGCAAGCTGAGTATTTTTAGAAACAGTATAAACTATTTTATGGTGCAGTAAAATGAATAAAAACATAACAGGTAGAAAGCTGCACTGCTTTGTTTCGTCGCACGTGGGAGTGTGACCTGCCTGAAGACTGGTGCTGTGCCCAGGGAAACAGCTGGTCAGTCTGAAGCCTGCGCATAGAAGCATGCACACATAGACTGAGAGGTGAAAGGAGAGAGAAGCAGGGTGTGAGGGACGCAACCATGGGCCTTGAATAGACCAGGACAGGCCCAGGTCAGAGCCAGCCTGCCTGGACAACTGTCTGGCATATGAGTGCTTCCAAGGAACTCAGGTCAAGGTATGTATAATACAGCCATAAATTGCCTTCAAAATACTTTTACGCCACATCATCGCCACCTGAATAGATCTCACTGCTGTTGCTTTAATAGGGAAAAAGGAATACGTTACCATCTGTAGCTGATGTTTTTAAACGGTTGCAGAGTGCTTGAGCATCTCCGTAAGATTCGCCAATTTTGCTTATCGCCTCGGCACCTCTCAGCTCCATTAAGGAGCGCAGTTCTTTGAGTGTGCAGCCAAAGTCCCCATCATGGTTGGCCTCCACCAGGGAGTTCTTCACCCCACTGTACGAGTTGTTTGCCATTGCCTTGCTTCCTGCTGCTATCTCAGTCTCTGGCAAAGCGCTGCTTGCTTTGACCCGACAGTGGGGCTAAAACGGAGAAGTGTTGTCTCTTAAAAAATTAAAAAAATAAAAACTTTAATCCTCAAGAGTGCAAATAGACTGGGTCCCATAAACAGCTGACAGGCCCTTCACAGGCAGCTGGAGTCACATGTCAGGTGGTGGTGTGGGGATATTACAAAACAAGCCATTATATCCCTTGGAGAGCTGAGTTCCTAATCGTTCATGGTGACTGAAGAACGCCCGCAGAGCCGGAGATCACCTTGCACACCGATCTGAAAAAGGAGAGCAAACTGTGAGATAGGAAGCAACAAAGACAGATGGGGGTTTAAATTGTTCGTAGAGTCAGCAAACATGATGAAGAGTTCAGTTTAAATATAACGTATGGCTGATTTGAGTACCCTGAAGTGTTCCCCAACCATACACACACATATGAACTAGAAATCTTTTTAGTTTTTGTGTTCACAAATATTTTTATGGTTTCCTAAATAAAGCCCACTAGAAACCGTTTTCTCCAAAGATCTAAATGCAGATGTCAGCTTGTCTTCTTTTCTTCAGGTAGACGAGCTTTAGCCTCTAGTTAATTAGTGGCTTCAAATTCACCTGTATGTTGTGTTTCTGGAATGTGTTCATTCCTCAATTCCTTTCACAATCTATGACACAGACTCAAGGAACGCTGGAATGTTTTCAGAGAAAAAACAAAAAAACAGAAAGGCAACCCTAACTAAAGCACATAGGATTACCATGGTGTGGAAAACTGGGAAATCTACAACATGTCAACACTGTGTTTGATGCTATGGTAATAACTTTGTTTTGAAGAGACTGGAATAATAATCACGGAAACAGGAACTGCGACAGGCTGGCTCAGATAATATATTCAAGTTCAGCTTCCTTTATCTATACATGTAGAAAGATTTGTTCTGCAGTAAAACACCACTTACAGCTCCAAAACAATCATTTTACCACAGAGAAAAAAAAAAAAAAAAAGAAAAAAAAATTAATCCTATAGAAAATATAAGACACAATAAAAACACAATCAGCACACTTTAAATAAATATCACACCTACTTATTATAGTATACAAAAACTACATCTTAAATATAATCGTGAAATAGTCATACAATTTTGGAGTAGAGCCTCTTTATGGAGGAAGACGCTAGGAAAAAATAATAATTTTCAAAATGGATCGAGTGATCCACTGTACCTGGATAATGCACAAAGGAGAGGTTCAGCTTGGCCCATATATGAATGATCTATTTCATTTAAAGAACTTCTTTCATAATCTCATGATCAAACCAGGAAACTAAAGCAAAAAGGCTTTTAAAGTAAGTGAGAAACGTGGTTCGTATGGTTCTATCAGCTAATGCACACACTGAGGAGCATTTTTTCTATACAGCCACACAATCTGTCGTACTTTTTCCACACAGAGGTTATACACCACTAATAGAACGGGTCTTTTTTATGTTTAAGAGTTTGCTTGCAAAATACTAAAACCTATTATGGGGTTTTGAAAGTTTCTGTGGAAACACCAATACTTCTGCCGGCCTCCCTCAGGCAATACTGTCAGGAGACCCAGTAATAATTTCCACTGTTTTGCTGATCATTCCCAGTTATATTTGTCTGCAAACCCAAAATAAATAAAAAAACAAGCATGAAATTTCATCGAACAAATTGTAAAGAATATGTTCCTTTTATGTTGGATAAACTCTCTAACTCGTATATAAAGTAGTTCTTTATAAGCATCTTTGTTCATATATGATGAATGTTTAAAATCAGGAAGTCTTCTCTAAAAGGATGCAGAAAATATCAGTCTTTTACGAAAAATAAAATGTGGCTACGTAAACTGTATATAGATAATTATTTTAAATCAAAAGGCTTTAAAATCCTTTTTCCAAGATCAGCTCATAGTCCACATGTTTCTTGGTAACTTAAATGCAGTGTTGGGCAAGTTACACACACACACACAAAAAAGATTGTTATATATTCTGTATTAGTAGTTACAGCCTTAAAAATTTAAAATGTTTGGATTATATATTACGGTCTCAAAAATGTAACTGAATTACATTACTTAAAGCTACTTTTGGCAAAATATCTTAAATATGTAAAACATTTTAAATACTGTAACTTATCAATTTACATTTTACATAAGTGTGACATCACATTTTTAACATTATTTTATTAAACATCAAATCTCTAGTGCCTTTACGTACCTTCTATGCCATAATTTTTGTTAAATCGCATTAAAGAAGATGCTGAAAGCGCTCGGCACAAAGAGGATTGAAAAAGATGAGACTCCTGAGACTGAACAGTCGTTCAACAGGTGGTTAGGGAAATAGTGGCAATAATAACACTGTAAATGTACATTTTCCTCTGTCATCCTGATTATCTGATGGTTTGGTTTTGAGCAACAGGAAGTTCACCGTGGATCTTCTACGATATCCGACTGGATGTGGACCACTGCATCAACTGGGAAAAAAACTATTTTAAATGTGTGTGTAACTTGAGTAAGTGAAATTGTAACGGTAATATATTGCTCGATATTTTATAAGTAATGTGTTACAATTCTCCGTTACTGAAAAAAGTAATATATTCCCGTAACTCGTTACTTTTGTAATGCGTTACTCCCAACACTGCTTAAATGTTTCCACAATTCACTATAAGTCTTATGTTCTTGGTCTACTTTTGTCTGCTACTGTCTACACACCTCGAATGGGAGGGTGATTTACAAAAAAACGAAACGCAAAATTAATGAACTTCCTGAATTGATGTTAACTGTCAAATACTGTCAATACGGTTTTTGCCAGTTATTAATGGCTCAGATTATTCTGACCAGCCATACAGATGGAAAGGTTTGCACTTGACTATGTGGTACAAATAAAAACTTAAGAGGGTCCGACGGTTCAAGTTAAAAGCTTTTAATGCCGGTTTGTTTTTGGAAATCATAATCCAAACTTCAGGCTAAAAAGACAACAGACCATCTGGTTTAATATGAAAGGTCAAGGTGTGTGACGGCTACTAGTTTTAATTTATGCACATATTCTTGGTCATCTGTGCATCTTTGAAGAAATCCAAAGCTGCATGTTCCATGCAGGTTCAGGAGCAACAGTTGCTACCATCCAGATGGCGTTTATTGTTTTAGAGAAGGCCTTGCCTATTTCATGAAGACAATGCTGAGCCACGCTGGGCTGAATGCTAAACTGGCCCGCCTGTCTGTGTAGAGTTGTTATCTATTCAAAATTCTACAGCGCTGTGAAAGGGAAAAATAGCAACAAAGGAGGCCCCAAACTGTCCAGCACCTCAAATCCTTTAGTAAGCAGGAATCACAAGCCATTTGCTTTTAGAGAAACAGCAGAAATCCTCACTTTGGGGAAACCTTGGAGTGCTTGTAAAACCAGTGCCAATATAACAACTCATTCTGTATTTCCGTACCTGGCAAAACAAGTTAATAACATTTTCAATTTAGTCAGCTAACACAACTAATATGATTTTCAAAACATTTTTAAGTACATAGTGTCCCAGCAAGTAATTTGTTCCCTTCTCAGATTAAGATTGGACTCTTTTACAATTTGTCTGTTAAAATAATTATCAGCAAAAGTCAAAACAGGCGATCCAATATTTTTCTCAGTGAACTTAGGTGCCATACTCTCTCCAGTTTAACGAAACAGAGATACATGATGCATGTATATGTGGACATAAATATTTATCTGTAAATTTAAAATGTAAAATACATTCACAGTTTCTGCATTTCACAGTAAATCAAGGCAATATTTTTTAACGTTTGTGTGAAAGGAAGAGAAACCTGAGGCTCGAAGACGAAACCACAGGACAGCTGACATCATGCAAAGTAAATGACAAACCAATTTTTCTGTTCAACCACAATTAAATGACACATTCCCAACATTTTTTGGTGTTATATTGCCTAATGGATTTCTGTCTCCAATAAATCAAAGTACATGTCTATAGTAGGGCTTGACAAAATGGCCTCAAATCTATATTTGGATATTATCTAAAGCATATGCGGTGAAGACATCTATTGGGATATATTCTTTTCTTTTCTTTATATTTGTCAAAATGACTGTTTATGATACATGTTCCAGATACATTGCAGCAGAACAAAAAAAGTTTAGAATACTATTTAAAGAACATGTATTATGCAAAATGCATAAAAAAAAATCTTCAAATCTTCAAAATGCACAATCATGGCAGGCCGGTATAATCCAAATCTCTACCTTGGGCTAAATTTATATAATTTCTACCTAATAATTTTCATATTGCCCACTTCTAGTCTATAGTATACCACACTATTAGCTCAGTTTATAATTCCAAGTCAATTGAAAGTGACAATCAAGCTTTTTGCTGGTAAACTTTTATTTGTTCACCATAATCCTAATATACAGCAGAAAGCTGTGAAGTTGAATATAAGTACAGTACTGTCAGGTTCCCTGATTTCAGGACAGGCAGTTTTTATTTGAAGGAGTTTATTCAGCTCCAAATTTTTATAACAGTTAAACAGCTTCTCTACTCTAGAGCCAACACCTATCCTTATCTCCAGGTATTTAATTCCGTTATTGCATAAATATTTTGAAAACTAGGATACTCCTTTGGGAAGCTAATCTAGATAACCCTCATTCCTTGTATGTAAAAAGAAGAAGCATAATTAGCCTATATAGGTCTTGTCAACAGAAATTCTGCCACAGATGTTAACATGCTTAATTTTTTTTATACCTCCAAAGCAGTAATAATGTTACTGAAAGTAAGGCATTTAAATACATCAAATTACATGTCACAGTGTGGGGTGTTTTTACTGGGACTGCAACAATGAATCGATAAAAATCGATAAAATTCATTCATAAAATGCGTTTGCAACGAATTTCGTCATCGATATATTGTGTTTTACGTCTTATGTGTTCGTCAATTACCAATTTTTTTTTTTTTTGCGCAACCTTTATATAACAGTCAATGCGAGCAACTCATCAATGATTATCTTTAATGCAAGCATGTCAGAGTAATCAACGAGGAAGGGGACTGCTCAGTGTCAGGTTAAATTGTGAAAAACTCTTACTTTTAAGTGAAGAATCATAGCAATCGGCAAGTTTAGTGCATTTCTACTCGCCCCGTGATCATTTTTAATACTACAGCAGTTGTCGTAGTGGACGTTTTACCGGACCTGAGATACCCTGACATACAATTCCCTGCTTGATTTTCCCTCGTCCTACTCCAGAGCATCGCTTAAAGCCGATAAAAGCCTGGAGGGGGATATAAATGGACACAATCGGGTTTGTTATCCAGATCCAGGAAAGTGGAGCAACAAGCAGCTAGGTTATGTCCGTGTGCTTTAATGTGTTTCAATATCTGACCTTTAATCAATCATTGCTTGAAATTTTTTTATGAATTACACCTTCCTCTGTTCCTCGCTGTAATCACAAGACATGTAAACAGCAGTATGCAGACTACTGGTCCTGGATGACTGAGAACGTAAAGCATCATCAATGTAAAGCAGCATGCAGACATCACGACGATGTCAGAATTCTGCAAAGTTTTACGTGATGCTTACTTGTTGCTATATGAGCACCATGACAGAAAAATCCATGCCAAAACAAAATATAGTAAGTACCTTAAGAATCTTAATAAAAGCTAAAGATCCATTTAGTTTATAGTTACGCCACGGATAACATTTCAGCATTCATAAGCCATTATCATTAAAACTGTGGACACATTTTGATTAAAATACTAAGGTAAAAGTTAACTTTAAATTATGTGTTTGGGTGAAGTTACCAGAAATGAAATCGTCACTACACAAGCAAAACTCCATTGAGAGACGGATTTTAATGCTCTGTTTTCTTCATCGCACTCAGAGCAGAAATCCGTCTTTCCCACTGAGCTGTCTTTAACCTGACCTCGGTAGTGTGTGCACCCAGGGGCACGACATGACTCAACCATTTTCACAAAGCTGGAAAATTGTTTTATAGCCGGATAGCTACTGTAGCTTCTTTATAGTGGTTTCCTCCCAGTATGACGTCATCTCCCGATGCTCTATTTAGCTACTCGTTTTGATGTTGATTTATGGGAAATTTGCCCTTAAAGAACTGAGGGTAAGTTAGGTATTAGGTTTTCATTCTTCATTATTTGAAATTTGAACAGCTGTAGGATATTTGAGTTGAGAGCATGTTGTGAACTGTTTTCTAATAATGTTCCATTGTTAAATAAAGAGAAAGAAGGAGAAAAAATAATTTAAATAGCACTTTTCAACATTTTTCCCGCTAATCCGATTAATCGAGTCCCCATCTGATTCATTGATGATTCAAATCATAGCTTGTTGCAGCCAAAGTTTTTATTCTTGTAACATATTTGAAAGAGGAAAAAAAAGGGAATAATTTAGATACGCCAGCTACATGTATAATTGAAATATCTGAATGCTAATAATTGTTACATTTAGATCAAAAAGGTCGAAAATTATAAGCCTGAGAACAACACTTCAACTGTGAAGTGCAAGAGTGGCAGACTCATGCTGTGTGGTTGAGTAAAGCTTGGGAACAAAAGGGACGTCCAAATAAAAAATGACTATTAGTACATTCCGAATTAGTTACAAAGCAGCTTAAGAACAACAGAGCCAAAGTTTGGAGTGACAAAACGTTTCTCAATCTCACGAAAAACAAACAACAAATGTAGGAAAAGCTGAAAAGGAGTGAGAGAGCAAGGTGGCCTACAAACCCAATTCATGGAACCAGTTTTACAAGGATGACGGGGCCAAAATTCCAGAGATGTATTCTGAGATGTTTGTGGAAAGAGAACTACGATGTTAAACCCAAGTTATACAATTTATAGGACAATGTTACCAAATATGTCAAGTTTATCATTCTAAACAAAAGTTCTAAAAAATTATATTAACATTTTTCTATGGTTTTCTGGGCTTTAGAAAATAAAAGGGAGATTTCACTCCCATTTAACGTCAGTGAGAGAGAAAAAACGATATGGTTGTTGCCTTTTTACACATTGCATAAATTAATCTGCTTTGAACAGTATTCAGACACTTCAAACTAAAAATTACAGTTATTATTCAGCTGTTAAAAATATGCTAATATTTGTAGTTTGTAAAAAAAATAGCTAAGGGGAAAAAGTGCTATATTTGGTTTCTTTCCCCAAGATGGGGGTTTAACTGCATTTATTTAGCCACCAGTAGGGACAGACTGCAAACATATTTGTAGTAGAGCTGCATAATATATCTAAGTTCAGAATCTGCTTATATGAAAAATTAGGTGGGATATTATACTTGAAGTGCTGAGCTTTCATGCTTTGCACAGAACAAAAAGATTTGGCCATTTGGATATATGCTAACAGCCCCTTCTATCTAAAAAAGATGCATCTTAACATTGTTAAAACATTTTTATATATTAATTTTCTAAATACAATTTTTTGCAGAATTTTTTTCATTCCCCCCCCAAAATATTAATGGCTGTATGGTTGGGGTGTAACCGTTTTAAAGTTTTGCCTTTTGAATAAGTTTTTTTAATATCAATTTTGACATAAAAAATCTGCCTTTCAAAAACACGCAGGCCTGTGTATCATCTCTAATAAACAGCTTCAACAAGGCTTTTATTTTAAGGTTCAATTCCTACTTAGGTATTTTGGAGAATCCAGTTTACACAGATACATGATGGCTGTATAACGTCTGTCACAAAGAGGTGCACACACACACACACAAACTGAATGAGATGAGTAAGTTACTAAGGGCGCTTTCACATGGTACGGGAGTCCGTACTCTGGTACGGTATTTGGTCAAAATCCACCTATTTCGTACCATGTGAACACGGACTGTACCGTGCCAGAATACGGCCAGAGAGACCTGCCTTGGAGGTAGTATCCGAGTCCAGGTACGAGCGGCCACGTATCATGTGAACACAACCCGTACTCTGGCCGTACTCAAGACAATAGACGCGCTCCATGCGGAAATGACGACACCGCCGGCCGATATTACAGAATCACCTCGCGACCATGCAAATACAAAACAACGCGATTCAAGCATCCCACAGCAACACAGCAGGTTACAAAACGGCGGGTTTACTACAACACTCACCCTGTAGATGGCTTCAGGTAGCAGCTGACCAGTAGAGCAGTTTGTTTACATTCTAGGCTGTCGCTCGTTTTATGACGTCGGTACTTCTCACTCCCTTGTTTGTTGGAGAACTAAGACTTATTTGTATGCCGCCACCTACTGTTTATTTGTAGTAAAAGACTGGATCGCAATACGGTCAGAGATCCGTGCCATGTGAACAGAAAAAATTTGCATTTTCTCTGGCCGTTTTCTGGTACGGCCACACATGTGAAAACGGCCTCAGCTGGGGGTGAAATCTGCTGTTGATTTTAGACAATTTTTTTGCATTTACATCTAGGCCTGGATAGGATCAGCCAGTGGCAGCTTTGAGCGCATGTGTGATTTATTAGCATTCTGGTCTCAGTGGGGTAAATATCTGCTCTGACTCCAGCTGGGTGGGCAGACACAGCAGCAGCACCGCGCAGACCAGCTGCCCGTTGTGAGTGCTCTGGAACCAGGGAGAGGCCCAACCACTGCTCTTCGATGAGAACCTTGACAAAGATAATTGCTTTATGTAAGAGTTTCCAAAAGACTCCAATAATACCATAAAACGTTGCAAGATTGATCACTAGTCCCTTATTTGAAAAAAAGTTGTTAAAGGTGTCTAAAAAATTGCTAAACGTCAAAGTCTCTACGTTTGCAACATCGTTTACCTTCTAGTTTGACTGTTTGGGGAGGAGTCACATGCTACTTACAATCGTGTGACTCCACCCCAACCACTCTGAACGGTAGTCCAATCAGCATGTTAAAGGAATACAAGTATCGCCAAAATAAAACATTGAACATACTGACTTGGCCAAAATGACCTTGGTTATAGTCTTAACTTTTGGTATCGATGCTTTTTTGATCATTGTCGTGCCCTAGATGAGATTACATAAAACAGATAGTGTTCTGTCAGAGCAAACTCCTTTGAGGAAATCCTAAATGAAGTTTGGCTGGACAGTCATGTTTCAGAAGCTATTGTACAATTTACATATTTCTTCATTCCCTGTTCTAATGTACGATATATGTTTTCCCTACTAGTTACAAGCGTGCATCTCTGCAGTTATCTCAGGAAATGTCCCATGTTTAAACCCATCAGGGCTACTTGCAGCCTGAGGAAGCTCTTTTGATCTGTCATAGACAGAGCCAAGTTTTACCAGATGCTACTGTCCAATGTTTAATAAGCCCCACACAGTGAAGGTAATTAATTCATGAGAACTAACTAGAGAACAGTTGTTTTCATAATACTCAGCTAAATGAATGTCAATGTACAGTAACCAGGGCTGCAACAAACAATTTGATACTCAACTAGAGATGCACCAATCCACTTTTTTTTTTTATTCCGATAACGATACAGATATCTCAGGCTACGTCCACACTAAGCCGATAAGGTTATACGGGGAGTTAGACGCCTAATGTTATCCACTCAACACGAGCATTTACGCTCTGTTTAAGGTCCCATGATTGCGCAATCCCATACCGACCTGTGCAAATACTGGGCATGCACGAAAAGACGCACGAAAAACGCGTATAATTACGTGACGCCAGCACCTACATAATATACAAGAAGCTCTACAGCACAGAACATATCTGCTTGTCCCGTTAACCGAAGAGAACAATAGCTGCTCAGAAGAAGAGAGAGTTTTTGGTGTGGACAGACGACGAGATCGATTTATTACTCTTCGCTGTCGTCTTTGTCTGTAGTGACGTATTGTTATTGACGCAGCATTCATTGACGCCACTTCCTTTCATTATCCGGGGAAACTGTCCACACTAGCTCGTTTAGCCGTTGAATTAAGATTTACACGGCTCTCTTACCTGGCTAATAGTTATCCGGTCACCGACCTTAAACGACGCCGGGTTAGTGTGGATGATAGGGGGGTGTGGACTAAATAATTATACGTTTAAGGCATTAGCTGGCTTAGTGTGGACGTGGCCTAAGGCTCATAATCTGGCGATGCCGATCCGATACCGTTCCAAACAGCGCTGAATTAAATAAACCATACGCAGTGAGGAAAACACAACAGGAATGCAACAATGCCGATACAATATTGGTACTTGAATCTGGTTACTTGCCAATACTGAATACCAATGCTGATACTTCTACAACACATGAAAGGCAATGAATTGATTTTAGGCAATGAATTGGTTTTATTTTGTTCTCTGCGTGTTACAACAAAAGATGATGAATAAAATAAAATAAATCAAATGATAAAAAATGACAGTAAAAGTAAAATTTCAAGAGAAATTTCTAAATTTTAAGTATCGGTTCAACAGATACAGTACATAAAAATATATTGGGCGCAATACTCGATACCAGTATCGGTGCATCCCTATAATCGACTAATCGCTAATTATTTTGTCGATTAGTTGACTAATCGGATCAATTGTAAGATGCATGTTAATGCAGGAGTAAGCAGCTGGTCTAATATATGTGTGTTACCTTGAAGTGTTAAGTAGTATCTAAAACAGTGATTTCTAAGGTCATAGCTCATTTAACATTTATGAACTATATAAAAGAAGTAAAACAGTAATACACCAGACACATGATGTGTGCTAAAGCTAATGAAATTACCATCACAACTTTTAATGTTTTAGCTCTCAAGTAATACAACAGCCTCTTCAGTCAGGAGCTTCATCAAAACTACTGAATGATCTTTAAAGAAAGATCCTTCCTGCCCACAGCCATTTAACGTCTAAAGTCAGAGTAAATATTACAGTCTCACAAAATAAGTATTTTAATGCAATAATAAGAATAAGAAGCAGTATTTTTGTCATGACACCTTTGCCTTGATGTCTGACAGCAGCTGCTGTGCTGTCTGTTCTGTCTATTAACAGATCAGAACCTGCCTCTAAGCAGCAGTTCGGGCCGTGGAGGACATCATGTGAGAGAATTTAGACATTTTCATCAATCTATGAATATTCCTGGATTCCTAGGAAAGAAGGTAAAGTAAGCCCACATGGAAAAGAGAAAACTGTTCTACTGTTGATGCTAATGTTAGCAACTAACAAGCTAACTAGCTCACCGAGGCTTCTGTCCCTTTTTGTCGTCAGCCACAGCGAGCTTTCCTTTAAGAAGCTCCAATAACACTGTTTGTTGTACTGCCGCAGAAAACCGAGTCTTTCATTCTCAGATAGAGCAGATATAGGGACAGCGATCGTTTTAAGATAATAAAAAAAAAAAAAGCTTAAAAAAATAAATGATAACGTCTATTACTAAATTCTTTGTCGACAATTTTACTCGTCAACATCATTGCGTGAATCGTGGCAGCCCTAACAGTAACTAGAGACTTTGGCAAAGACCTCACTGAACATTTCTAAAATGGTCCAAAGATAAAATATGAAAAAGACTGTAATTATTTCATACTTTTTAAACGCTGTTCTTCCAAAGGTATGGACAGAAATACAAAGTCAACCACTTGATCCAGGAAGGCCTCAATGAAGTCAGAATGAAATGAAGCTTTCTCTGAAAATTATTTCTTTGATTCTGATGAGCTGCAGAACTGAATTTATTCAACTAAAGATCAAAATATGCACACAAAAAAATGCCTTTTAGCCATATTTTTCCTGAACAGAGGTTTAAAATCCAATTGCACAAATGAAAAAATAAAAATACAAATATGATGTTTTTTCGTGCCGAATTTGAAGAGCAAAATAAAACAATGTTGAATTTATTGTAGGAATGATCTGATGGCCACCAGAGATTGAGGGTCACCTTTTCTTTCAGTCTTTCTAAAACGTGATCAGCAGATCAAATACTTTCTATTCATTAAATGCATCAGAACCAAGAACTCCAACTTTTCAGTTTAATAGGAGACATATAGAGATGATTAAAAGGGGCTTAATCTTGTAATTCATTCACTTTCTGTTGGATTCAATATACAAGATCACTCAAAGCACACTTTTTTTCTTTGATGTCTTAGTCTTTAAGGACAAATTACAAAAGCCTCATCAGTAGAATTCTTATTCTTGCTTAAAATAAAAATCAATAGTTTAATTTTATTCACAAGTGTTAATATATAGAACATTTAGTTATTTACTAGAAAAACCTAAAAATTACAAACCATTAGAAAAATATTTTCTAGGATAGGTTTATAGTATGATGCCAATTTGTTTCGTGCTTCTAAGCATATATTCTATTTTAATAAAACTAAAAAGAGGCAGAACATAACGCTGTTTGTTGAGATGTTTACAGACAGAAAAAGTAGAAATTTGCCATTTTGATGCATTTAATCAATAGGGAATAAAACACTAATATTATTCGGTGTTAAATCACATTACATACAAAACGAAAAAATAAATAAAATAATAATAGTGATTTTAACATAAGGTGCTCGAGTGAATACCAGCAGAACGTTCTTTAAAACAATTAATTTAGCATGGGCAAATGGACCATACATCACTAACAGTTTAGCTACTGAAATCCACAGATTTTATGGAAACAGACGTGAACTCCCCGTAACTTGGCAACACTGTCGGAAATCCTTTGAAGTCCTTCAACACTGCACTGGCAGCGAGACAACTACTTTTCATATGTAGTTCACACAACCCTGCTTAAAACAGAATATAAATAAACTCTTGCAGATAGGGGTGTTACAAAACGAGGCCATTACTCGTGCCCTTACGAGTGCACACTGTTGTGTAGGTAGTGAACAAGCAGGTGACTAACGCATAACATTAAAGATGTCAAGAAATACGCTAATTCAACAGCAGACTAAAATTCTCTGTCTTGTAGATTCCACTTACATCTGATAACTCATCTATGAGACTTAGATTGCCAACATGTGTGCCAAAATTAGCTTAGTAGAACCATGATGCAATGTGTCCAGTTGGGCAAACGGCATTAGCAGTCAAAGAGAAGACGCATCTGAAACTCAATTGGACCACGCTTAACGAATCCCTTCGAATGACAAGACAATGCAGCTTTTATACAATGTTGATGGTGAAAGGATTCAGCTAAACAGATTCAAGTAACAGCACTTAACTGGTAGGGAACATTTTATAAAATAAAAGCCAGTAGACTAAAAATTTGTTGTTGGTAACACAAGAGATGTAGAGAACTGAAAAAGCGTTTAGAACAGCTAGAGAAATAACCCTCTCTTTTGCGAGTTATTGCAGGTTTCAATTCCCATAAAATAATCAAAACACCAAATTAAAATGCTGCACCTTCACTCATGTCATCCAGTGTTTGCACCCGTACAGATTTACTGTTTTTGCTTTTGTTTTTTGTCAGATTCAGGTGTTTCAGACCATTAAGCAAATTCCACTATTGGATTAACATGATCCAAGTAAATACAAAAAATAATTTTCAAATCATGATTTCATTCATTAAGACGGTTCAACAAAGCTGGATGTCTTTTCCAGTTGCAGATTGCTGGCGTGCCAAAGCCTCAGAAATGCCTCATCATGGCTTTTAGACTGAGATGTTTTTGACTTTGTTTTTCTTACAGTTTTAAAAATGTCTACAGATAATCATTTTAAGATCTTAAAGCGAGTATTTAAGGTTTGTTTGGTCAGTTTCCAGCCAACTAGATTCAGCTTTTGTTCCCTCCTGCTAGTGGAGCCCCCTATGTAGACCAACCAATCAAGCTCCAGGTGAAAGAGAGTTATCTTGGTGCTCATTAAGCACCGACTGGTACCAGTTTGACCTCATACTGTAGTGTTAAACAGGTGGCGTTTAAAAACGTAACATTTTCTGTCATTCTATTTCATGGCTTTAAATGCCTCATGGGAAGAAATGCAGGAGGAGAAGCATGGAATAGAAGCAGCACTGCACGTGACCCAATTGTTACTGCAGACCGGTCAACTGGCTTAAGAGAAAGCTGCCACTTTTACCTTGCTTCCAGGAAAGACAAGTGTGGTCATTCAGGAGCATTTCCAGCAGCAAAAACACTAAGAGTCAAGGTGTGTAAACTAAAGGATCCCCACATAACAGGATTACTAATTTAATAGGAGTTTACAGCATAAAATGGCTTCTACATATTAAGTAGTAAAACTACAGAAATATGACCGTAATAGTTGATATTTGGTTTGAGCAGCGATAGAAATAATTGTTCATTTTCTGTTTTAAAATAAACACTTTTCCATCATGGCATTCAAGTTTTATATTTTAGACTAAATTAGTGAAAGCTGTCCCTAATACACTTAAAAAATATATTTTTTTCTTGAAGAAATGTATCTCAAACATAACTCTTGCTCTCATGTGGCTAGTGTAGCGCTTTGTGGTCTTTAAAGGCCATATCCAGAACCTGGTTTTTAACTCTAGACCTATTCATCAGTTCTTAAGGCGGTCTGTCTATTTACGTCATAATTTGTCAAATGCACTTTTCTTTTGTGGTTACACACCGAAGCACATTTATTCAGCATAATAGTGTGTATTGTGTTTTTAAAAAAAATCCTTTATACATACACTAGATTCAGTGTTTTTATATGCACCACTGTTCTGGAAGAAGAGAGAAAAAAAAAATACAAATGTTAAAATAGATTTTGGATTTCAATGTAGCACAGGTTATTCTCAAATTCCAATAAAACAGTGGAGATCTCAGATCTTCATGTAAAACTAAATGCAATCTTAATTGTCTTATTGACCTCTGCATGATTTCTCGGATGTCTGACTGTTTAGGAACCAGGGGAGTAAAACACGCGTCCAGCAGCCAACTGTAATGTTTCTCTTTCTTACTTTAACAATTACACTTTAAGAGCATCAACTATGCCAAGATGAAGAAGTGCCAACATTGGCTTTGCTGCTTCAGTGTAGGGTTGCAGTCAGAGCGGGTCACATGTCACAACAGTGGAAAATCATTGTGATTGGATCTCCAAGCCAACAGCTGGCATGGTATGGTTGAATGACAGTAGCTGTAGTTAGCCCTTTCCACTCTACAGCAGCAACGACTCCTGCCTCTTTGTGATGATTTGACCTGAGGAGTGAAGACGTGTAACTCCCCGGCGTTATCTCACATCAGATGTTAACTAAAACCTCCACCCAGAGGCGGTGCAAGACGGAGCCGGTAGATAGGATGGCAGTGGTCTTCGTATATCCACACTAAGGAAACCCTCTGGCACTTTGAGCGCCTCCACGTGCCAACAACTCGACGCGAGTCGAGGACAGCAATTCTAGGGATCCCTCAGCAGAGGAGCTGCCTAATGCGAGATGTGGTATTTTTAGCTTCGCCCAGACCGTCCCCTCCCCCCCACAGCCAGTCGTAGCTGAACTGGGTCACACCATGGAAATGTGGAAGGTACAGGCAGAGACACCCGGTCCTTCTTGCGCCGCCCCGCTCGCAGCCAGGAGTGCTACTTCACCCCACAAGGCTGGAGCTTCTACACAGCTCTGAGAAGCTGTCAGGCATCCAGTTGATGAGAACGCACAGTCAGAGGCGTCATCAGCAACACGTTCTCTTTATCCTAACATGTAATAGGCAAATGTTCCCTAAAGAGACTGAAAAATCTATTTTTTCTAACTACTTAGCCTGAATCTGACTAAAATATATCCTAAACTGGCAGAACAAGGTCACTAAAATATCTTGTAAATGATCAGTATGTTTAAGAAGAGTGTGTTAAAAACTCAAAAGGAAATAGGAGGAGAGCCTGTCGAAGTTTTTTTACTTATTTGCTAAAAAGGCCATTTACTTTACAAAGAAGCAAAGAGGAGCATCAGAAATGTGCATATCACGCTCACAGCCATTGTTTTCATTCCTTTCATGAACCCAAGGCTCCAAGCTTCTCAACCCTGAAATTAAATTATTTATATCATTCCAACACTCCCGGTCAAAAACGAATAAAAGCGGCTACTGTCAGAGAGTGTAGACGAACAATAAGACATCTAGAACAAGGTTACTGCCCCAAAATATTTCTAAAATCGAATTCTTTAGATGCAGCAACAGATGACACGTTTGGAAAAGAACGTTGCAAATGCGACGCACGGCGACGATTTATGGGATGCTTTACTGCATCCGTCTTTTTGCGACACTGGCGTCGCTGTTGTTGGACATGTCCAGTCACAAGAGGAAAACGACCATCCTGTCACCCACACCTCAGAAACTGTTTTGTAGAACTTCAGAGATTCTCAAGGTCACCGGACTGAAAGTCTCTCCAATAAAATGACTGATCTGACTTTCCTTTTGCCGTTTTAAATCGACAATCCAGCTATTTTTGCTTGTTTGAAACATTAGTTTTGGGCAAATGTCCTAAAAACCCAACACTAGTGATCAAAAATAACAGCAAGTAGCACTAAATACTATGACATAACTGATACTGATTTCATGCCAGTACATTACAAATAATAAATTCCTTTTCAAGTGGACAACCCCTCGACTCCACACTAAGGATTTAATACATCCACCTGCACTCAGCGTCTCATTGAGTGGAGCTAATCCGACGCTGTGATGGCCGCTCCACCTGACCGCTCCGCGGAATACGTTTTCCAGACCCTTGTGCATGATCTGGCACAGTAACGATATGAATATTTGAGAACGGCTCATGAGTCCGGCCCTTAAGGGTTTTAATCATTTCATAAGGGCTTGAATTCTGTTAGATGTCTTCGCTACTTTGAGGATTTTGTAAAACAGGTTATTTTCCTCAACAGCAACACAGACCAACATTTTAGATATGCAGAACAAATTACCTTAAAAAAAATAAACACTTTAAAATGTTAACATATCTTTAAATCAATCTTTGCTGCTTAATTTTTTTTCTTCTCCAATATAGACCTATTATTCCAAAAACCAAGCCACTGCGGACGTACCAATTATAGCCCACAACCATAGATTAAGATTTGAATGAATGAGTAGTAAAGGGTAATAACTCGAAAGACATGTAACATAATCCAGCTGCTTGGAATAACCTTGGCCCCACACTCTCCAGCGATAGATAAGCTAAACTCCCAACTGGAGGACATGAGATCATAAATACATTCCATGTCATGGTACAAAAACACTATGTTTAGTTTCCAGTGCTAGTTTACATGACTCAGTGTCCCGTAATTTCTAAAATGATCAAGTTTTTCAAACAATACCCTTTAGTCAGCACTAACAGTTTGGGTGTTGTTTTTTTTGTGTGTGGATGTTTTAATGGCGTAAATTTGAGAAGTGACAGTAAAAACACAAGCTCAGCGATTTTCCAACTCATCATGAGTAATTCTCCCCAACATTGGTGGAAAAATGAGAAGGGACTGACCGAAAGAAAACCTCCAAAGCTGTATTACATTCGAGACATCTGTACAAGGGTAATCGCCATTTTGCACCTTTGTGGTCGTTTCATGCTAAACTTTTTTTTTTTTCTTGTCAATTTATACTTGCGATTAGGGTGAGTTTCTATATTCTCATCCTAAAGTAAGGAATGTGGTTTATGAATGGAATACAACAGGTCACAATTTATTATATCTCAGCATCATCAACTGCCCCCAAAAAAGAAAAAAATATATAGAAATAAGTGGCAATAGAAAGAGTTCAACAGAAGTTCTTCAGTGCAACATGGTGTATTAGTCGGAACCAAATGGAGGTACAAAGAAACAAAAGGGAAATTTGAACTGAGGAAGGAGTTAATGGATTCAACTGAATCACATAACCGTCATCATATCAATTAACTGTTACAAGGTTTTAAAAAGATAGCAGTTCTCAAACTAAACTATATCTGGTGTAGGGATTCCTATGATGTAAAGCTCCTTTAATCCGAGGACTGAAAACATGATGTTCAGACATTACTCCAACTGTATGGGACCCCACTGTTGCCACGCACTGCCTGTCAGCTGGCTGAACAGAAGGTTGACACAATAAGAATAATTTTTTTTTTAATTAAATTAAAAAAAAGGGTCAACTTTGGCTTTTTAAATCTATATCCATTTGGGGGGGAAAGGAGAGTCAAGGCAGCTTTCCATCATCTTATTAAGATAATGAAATATTGAAGTTACGGACAGCTGAACTAACATACCTGCAACTTCTATATGATTATGAACTAGCAAAACAAACTGTATCATCCTGCCTATAATAACCACACAATCTAAACACTAAGTCTAAATAAAGTAAACTACATCTTAAATTACTCTTTTTTTAACACTGTATGAATAATTGTAGTCTTTTTTGTTTTAATAAAGCATTCAGCTTATGCTACACGTTTGCTGTTTTGAATTTCTTTTTTTAAATACACCGTAACTGCAGCATTTATCCCCAAGGTTATCACTCTCAAAAACTCTTACCAGACACAACATCACGACTGCTATACTCCTTTTAAAGCAACCGTTCGGTAAATCCCATTGAACTCACTTTAGTGAGATGAATAATTTCCAAAACAAAACATCCACATTGGCAGTAATCATCAGGTTCCCGAACCTCGATCCTGGCACAGAAATAACGCACAGAAAAAAAAAATAACACACAAAAAACACTCCTCACCTCCTGAGCCACACAAGGTCAAAGGATGTTCTCTGTGCAAAACAAATTAAAGAAAGCAGCAGCAAATGGGCCGATTGCCCTCTTTTTCCTCTGTCAGGCTGAGCTGAGTTTTCCATTCTAAGTCACAGCAAAGAGATAGTACTGCAACAACTAAGACAAATTATCAATTTGGCATCAGGCTGAGGTCAAAGGGCTCAAACAGAGGAACTGACTGAGCCAAGGAAATCAAAAATTGAATTTCTATATGGTGGCAAAGGCACTCAAAGAAACAAACACCCAGCCAGAACAATGCAGAGTGTAATTCAGACCTTCCTGTTCTAAACTGGCACTAAATCAAATTAGTTTATCATTCCTATACTATAAACTCAAGCAAGACATGCGGGCATGGCGGTCATTAAGATTATGCAACGAGTCCACAGATAACAACTGCAAACTAGAATGAATGGAAGAGACCGGATAATTGAATCACAGGCTAAAATTTTGCGAATAAAAAAACAAAACTAAATGCATTTTACGGTGATTAGAAGAAAAAAAAAAGGCTTGCTCCACTGGAAGCACAGGGGGACACCGCAGGCGCTGAAGCAAGCCCGGGTGCTTTTTAATTGGATAAGGAGTGATCCCTTCAACTGCACACCAAAAGGTGCCCGGTGCCTGCAGTCCATTTCAAATTTCGACAGATAATCTTTATGATACCACTGTTTCAATTAAGGTACAGAAGTGTTAAAAGGTGGCTTTATCACCGTTCCTATTTTATTTTATTTTTCGACCGGCTGACCGTAACACAACCGTTAAATAACGGTTAACATTTAAAGGATTTAACAGACAGCGACGGGCAGTTCGAAACCGAATCAATACGGTGGGGTCGGTGAAAATAATACGAAACAATATTAATTGTTCCACCGTAAAAACAAGTTTATGCGGCCGCAGTGTGGTGAAAGACTGCTGCTCTGCACGCGGAATTCATAGTACACCGTCCTCCTATTTAACAGCAAGACAACAACGGCAAAACGCTACCTATTTAGCATAAATTCTCGACAGGTATCGCCGTTAAACACGTAAAATTACGTTACGCCGACTAACGTAGTGTTAAACTGTTCAGCCTCTACAATTTCAATACATTTCACAGATATTCTTAAGATGAAATCGCGGCCAAGCGAGAATACGGTAAGCGAACAGTTAAAGCCAGTAAGTCGAACCTCCGTCATTTTGCTCTCCAAACAACGTAAAATAAAATAAAAAACAACCGGCCATTTCTGGCTGTCGTTCGCTCTGTTAGCCGACTAGCTCCCATGCCTTAGCCCATACTGCTTGTAATGAGGGAAATGGACAAAAAAATGTGCTTCTTATTGATTGACAAGTCCAAAAACTTAAACTGGAGCCGAACAGGAGTCATATTAAATTTAGCACAAGCAAATAGAAGATGACAGCATCCTCGTATATTACCACTAGCCACCTGGGGTTGGCAAATGAAACGCCCAATGTCAGTATCAAACCACGATATAACGATAGCTAACGGTGTTAGCCTTGGTACAGTAGGCATTTACCCTTTCAGACGTTGGCCCTCGCTGTTCACTGCAACACCCAAAATGAAGATTCCTTATTTTAAGCTCCTGGTTTTGAAAGATGCGTCCGACCACCTGGAAGCATCTCCTAGCATGTGACCATTCTGTCACCCAGGTAAGATAATAGACCCGAAAAATATACTTACTCCCGTTCTCTGGAGTGCAACGCCGTCTCTCTTCACTCCCCCTCAGTCTCATCAAAGACTAGACTCTCTGCCCTGATCTGAGGTAAGGGCCCGCCCACTGCGCTGTCACAGCCTCAATCAAAGACGATTGGATGAATGGGTCAAGAGAATTCCCCTCGGAGTAAAAAGGTCCAGTAGGCTAATAACAAGGGATCGCGTTAAAATTGAGGAAGATGGGAACGAAGTGAGCATTCTTATCTATTACTAGATAAAAACGGTTCAAATGTACATTATCAAAATCAGGATATTAAAGAAAAAAAAAGGCAAGACAAGTTTTTATCAACTAAACAGAGCAAAATTGGAGCAGAAGTCGCTTTACCACACTTTCTTAAAATAGTTATTTTACAAATATATATATATATATATATATATATATATATATATATATATATATAATCTTCAATATATATATAAAATCAATTAAAATATTTAACTTTAGATCAAGTATTACATCTAATATTTCATTTAAGTATTAAATGAAATATGGACAGTGCAGGTCCATCCACTAAAAACAGTTTTGATCTCAATCATTAGGGTAGGGTAAAATGTATTTGTTCATAGAGATTATTGCATATATATATGCAATAATCTCTATGAACAAATACATTTTACCCTACCCTAATGATTCCTTTTCACATTTTTTACATTTTCATGTTTTTGAAGGTTATTAATACCCTAATTTGAAACCTTTCAGCCCAGTTTAAATATTTATTCTGTTCTATTTGATTTACAATGTATTTGAGAACAGTGGAGAATTAAACTAAAGCCTACCTACATTGAAACAAAGGCGGAAGTACACTGCTGAGAAACATCTTGCTTTGCAACCTTCCTTTCTGTCACAACACCGCCAGGGACATGTGATGCACGTCAAAAGGAGGATGGGTACGGGACACTGGTGTGGATTCCCATTGGCCGAACCGGCATATCAGTCGCCTATGGAAACGGTTACGTCATGATCCCCTCGTATTCCCTCTTCGCTCCCGTGTCGCGTTATAATAACAGGATTATTGAGCAGTTCCCTCCATCATTTAAAGCAGCCAGTGGAAAGCACACACAGAAGGATCACTGTGCTGTCTCTGCAGTCCTGCTTGTCTACAACACAAGGCTCTTTCCTCAATGCTTAATCAAACCTGACGTCACTGTTTCCATGATGTCGCGCGGGTTTTTTTTCCTGCTCCCTATTGAATGCTCGTATTATTCACGATTCCCTTGCACTGATGAGTAGCTTTTTCGAAAAACACGCGCCTGACTTGGTGCCTGCAACACAAAGAGCAACGCCAAGTAACCATGTGAGCTGAAGTCAATCTCTTTAGCTACTAGTCTAATACAAACTGAACAGCACGAGCAATCCTACACCGAGGAAGCATTGCAGGTGCACCTCTATAAATTAAGATATGATCTAACAGTTTGTTTTATTTAAAAAATAAAACTCATGAGGACAAATATCATTTATATCTGTTAATGTAAGGCTTAAAATAATCATTTTCCAGAAAATTTCAGCATTTCATAACACCAATAATAAAAAAACGTTAATACAGAAATGTGGGGCCACTGAAACACATGTTCATGTTCTGTGTAGTAAATGCATTCAAAGGCTCCTTCTGCTTGAACCACTTTATCCATGCAGCCTGCAATGAAGGTGATCTGCCTGCAGCTCCACTGAACAATGGTCACTTCAAGTCTGGACTTCAATTCTTGGCCCTGGCATCTCTCGTCTTTCTCTTTCGCTATTCCAGAGATTCTCTATGGGGTTTCGGTTAGGCAAGTTTACTGGCCAGTCACGCACAATGATACCATGGTCATTATGGAAGGTATTGGTACTTTCGATAGAGTTGATCAAGTTTTATTGGAAAATTAGATGGATATCTCAATAAAACCTGCAGGCAGAGGGTAGTGTGCTGTTCTATTTCCAGGTAGGAGGCTGTGTCTACTTTGGACATGAGGAAACCTAGAAAACCAACAGCAAGAAATTACCCTTGACCTCAAGCAGTTTGGGTTCTGTGCCGGTCCACTCTTCTCTCAAACTGCTACTCAAAGGAAAGTTCTTTAGACCACGTAGCAACAGTGCGGTTCTTTGTCTCCATCGCACAGAGAGATGCTTCAACATTGTTTACTCCGGTAGAGTAGTGCCTCAATACAACAAATGCTAAAGTGGTGTTCCATTTTCTGGATACATCTGTGTTATATAATCTTGAATGACTTACTCCATCATCTTTGATGCAGCCATCCTTCCTGTTGGTGCACCTTTTTCTACTACACGTTTTCCTTCCACTTAACTTCCCATTAAAATGCCTGAACCATCAGTATTTTTAAGTAAAGGCATTTTATGGATTAGCCTGCAGGGAACGAATGACTTCAGCATATGGTGGAAAAACTATCAGAGATCATCCCCATTATGTGGAGCCCATTAAATCGTATTTGAAATTATATTTGTCTTATATAATATTTAGTTCATTTAAGAAAAGAACAATGGTATTCCATTTGCAATGTAATACACAATCATAAAAGATAGCTGAAGTAAATGTTTGGGGGAAAAATACTTTTTATAATGAATCTATATTTAAGTTTCATTTACTAAAGGGAAATCTAAAATAAACTAACTTTCTGATGCTAATCTTATTTGTTTAGATTCCTTTAATTGCGGGTGTATTTTTAAGAACTTTAACGAGAGCTAAAACATCAGTTGAAAAAAAAGGATGTGTCAAAAACGTGCAAAAGAAAAATCTTCTCTGTCAATAATCCACTAAAATATCAAGTTTGAGAAATCCTCTTTGGGTGAATGACCCAATCTTAAGTTTTCTTAACTAGATTTAAGATTCCATGTAAGAAAATAAACTTTAGATAAGGTCAAACTGCAGGGTAATGTACTTGCTGTTTTGACATAATGGCATTTATCATTAACGCAACAGCCCCTAGTGTACAGAACCATGTATGTTTTTAGATTTGTAAACATCTGAAAGGTCAACAAGTTTGTGCTTGTGTACAACTTGACGCTGGAAAATTTCCGTTCGGAATTACTGTGTCAGATAGATGTCAAAGGGGAACCGAAGCAGAACAGGAGAAAATATATATTTTTTTTCCACTAGAGAGTCTTGCACAATAAATGCGTGATTTTACATCTATTGCTTAGTGAAAAGCAAAATGAGGAACAAGAATTTAAGATGCGTTGATAAGCAAAAAACTATATGATAAACTTTTGAACAAACTGTGAAATGCTGCAGTCAGTCACGCCTGAGCGTGTTAAGCCCCCGCCCCTGCGTGCCTTTTGAACAGTCAATTTCCTGCTCTGAAACTTAAACAAAAGTCTATCTCTGGTGATGATTTGCTTTACACAAACAGCAGTGATGTAAGCCTCATCTGATCTGCAGGGCTGTGTTTGCAAAGCTTTAAAAATGGTGGCAAAAAAAGTCAAAGCAAAAGTCTATTTTTATGTTGCTTACTTTTTTTAAATATAGTTCTCCGTCAGTGGTTTAGATGGCTTCTTGGGTGCCAGTCTGTACAGTTTTAAGTCAGCTAACTCTGAGCAGATGTCTCTTCCTAAAGTGTGGGACCAGCTCGTTTTCTGTCTTTTAGCCTAAGTCCATCAGTTCCTGCATCATCCCTCCCTCTATCACTTGTTTAAATACTGCAGAGCTCATGGAAATAACCAACAGCAAGAAGTCAGATACAGACTTAAGCAAGGTATTTTTATTTGTTTGCAGGAGACCAGCAGCTTTCCAATCACAAGAAAGATGATAATATATGGAAATTTATACGCAGACAGAAACATAATCACCTAAAAATCCCAGATTAACAAAATTAACTTGTGATCTTCAGATTTAGCTAAACTAGCAGTGACCTGTTTCCAGTAGCCTACTTGTGAAACTTAAGAAAATAAGCTGCTGACAACTATGAGTCTGATCTCTTAACCTCACAACTGACCACAAAGTCAAGGAGTGCAGGAGTAAAATAAAAAAAAAGAAAACAAAAAAGAAAAAGGAAAAAGCAATGATTCGAATGTGATTTTTGGGAGGCCATTAACATTTTAAATGTCAGGATTGCTTCGTATGCAGAAGTTGTTTATTTTCCATGACAGATTTGTTATTGTCAGGGTCCATTGTTTTTGGTTTCCGTTTTAAAAACAGAGACACTTGGTCGGATTTGGCTTTGAGTGTGTGTACTGCCTGCTTGTTCAGTCTACCCCCCCCCCACCCCCCGCCCCAAGGTGCTTAATCTGTTTCACAGTAGTTTGCAATGTGTATAAAGGTTACAAACTTTGATGCAGGGGTAGTAATGAGCCACAGCAAAAAAAAAGAAGTTTTTTTTAACCCCAAAAATGAGCTTTGCTTGCTCATAAATATTTGTAGTTTTATTTCTTAAAATGTACATAATTCACATAAAACATTCTTCTGGGTTTCAGATTAATTAGAAATAAACACATTTACTAAAAGAGTCAAAGCAACAGAGAATTTTAAAAACCTTCAAAAAACCTTCAAATCTTCCTCGTTCTTGTGATTTAAGGGACAATTATCTAAAACACTTGAACAGCCATGTTGTCTTTAAATTGGTCAAGACTGACCCCCCAGCGGTTTTCTTGAACCTTGCAATTGACTGAGGTTCTCTGTGGAAATTTGCCAGATGCTCCAGAAGCATCTCGTGAACTACAGTAAATGTCAAGTGTCACCAGCCTTGGTGCATGCAAATGTATTGTTCATGCAGTCTGAGTAAGCATTCATGATGAAGCACGCCAAAACTTCACCCCAGAAGGGGGGGTGTTGCCTTCAGGGTAACTCACAGACACGCTTTAAGCAAACACTCTTACATTTTGTTGATAAAGAGCTCATGGTTTCTTAGATGATGGTAGAGGAGCTAAAAAGTTTAGAACATTTTTGTAGGCAACAAGAATGCTTTTGTATTGAGTATGTGTTTCTTTTTTTGCTCTCAACATAGAAGTTTAATTACTGGGGTAGAGCTCTACACACCATGAGACGAGGTAGCTTGACAAATAATTGCAGGTTCAGTTGGAAAGTGTCTCGCAACTGACACAGCATGAATGTGTCTGCTATTCTAACCAAGAATGACTTTGCTGCAGCATCCTACTTGCATCTTAGCTTTGAAACGATGAAGATATTTGCACAAAGCACAATGGAAAAGTTCAAAAGAATGGAAAAAACGAAGCCTAAAAATCTGTAATTTCCAAATGATTAAACATAAATTCCACCTACTATTGGAAGTGTCCATGAAGCATTTAGAGATCATGCACTTTCTTAGCTGAGGCAAGTGAAAAAGGTGAACAAGAAGATGCCTTATTATTTGGCTTACATAACATGGTTCCTATCAGTGAAGATGTGCTGTATGAACATTTCTTCCTTTTGTCAGCCAATCTTTCTTCACCACTTTGTTTCTTGAACGGACATTAGATTTTCCACTGGCTCAGCACACTGGAACAGAGTTTGACGTGGAGGTTGCGAGAGGGGCAGCTTCCTCCTTTGAAAGGGAAAAGTAAAAAATAGTATCCCATACGTTCAAGAAACACTACTGATTGAAAAAGATTTGAGAATAAAAAGATTTTTATTCATTCATTGTCTTGAAAAAGTTTTCTTACCTGCTAAGTTTGAGTTGACTCAACTGAAATCAAGTACGTCTCTCCAAGCTCTGCACATTCAGTGAACATCAGTTTTCAACTTTAGATCTATGCACATATTCTTCTTAGGAATTGAGTCCCTAGCTGTCTCGGCTGTACACTTTTGCAGTGTGAGAGTGTGTGTTTTTTTTTTTTTTCAAGGTTTGCCCTGTTTTTAAACTCCACTCATCTTCTACTAAACCCTAATCAGCTTCCTCCCCATGACATAATGCTGCGACCCCCTTGTTTTACAGTGGAGATGTGGAACTCAGGGTGATATGCAGATTTAGTTGATTGCTTTGTTTTGAATGTTGGTAAAAAAAAAATTGCTTTTGGCCTCATGTGACCTTGGGTTTCATTACCTTCTTCACTTGTGGCAAACTACAAATGGGACTTATTGTGTCTTTCTTTTAACACCGACTTTCCTATTGTCAAGGTTCCATAAAGGCTATTTTTGTGGAGTGTCAGATTCATAGTGATTCTGTTGACAGATTAATCTATTATCTGTTGATGACTACACTTCCTCCAGAGTTCCTATGAACCAAACCTGACTTTGCTTTGAACAAAACCACAACTAATAGTTCTAAGCCCGTGTCATCAGACAATGCCTTTTGGGCATTCATAGTGGTCAGCCCATGGCGGCAATGTGGCACAGTCAGGGTGTTTTTCACAAAAGATTACACCATGGCAGGATAAAAAGGGGTGTAGAGTTGGCGAACTGGCTGACATGTAGGGTTTTGTATAAACTGTGAGATGTAAGAGTATGTAGTAAGAAGACAAAATAGCTTGGAAATAACTTGATTGAAGCTCCGCTCCTCAAATTGTTTTGCGAGCTGGTCCAAAAGATGTCCGTCCTTCACAGTCGCCATGGATAGTCTGGTGATCTGCTCTTCAGCTTTAAAAGCCAGAAGCTCTCAGACCTTATACATCACTTCAGTTTGAATTAACCCAACCATTTCTACTTGCATTTAAATATTGCTGCCAGCCGGGGCTCAGCGCACACTCCACACATCATCATGACATCACCCTCTGTTGCGCCAAGGCTTGATTCTTCATACACAAGTCCAGTGTAGCCGCAATATTTGGTAATATTTCTATCAGGCTTGCCGGCACAAATACCAGAGCCACCGTGATGTAAAGCATTTGATGCAGACCTTAATGAAATGATTAAATTACATTTTAATTATGCCATCAGCTCCTGCAGAAGCCAAGTGATGAGCCATTCAATAGATTCAAGTTTGTATTCAAGAGTGTCTCTAAAAGTTGAAGACCACTGACCTAAACCCCTACATTGTAGCTCTGAATGTATGCTTAGGGTTGTTGTAATTTCAAGGTCTTTTATGGCCTCTAACATTCTTCTTCCAAGACTTTCCTAGATTTAGCTCAATCAATCTTGCCATCAACTCTGATAATTTTCCCTTTCAATGTTAAAGAACAGTATACCCAGAGCACGGTGTTTCAAACACCTGACCCATGGCTCTTTGCATCTCCTCCAGAGGTAGCAGCCTCTTGGCCACTTGTATTAGCAATGTTCTCCCTGTCTTCCTTGTCAGCTTAGTTCAGCGGTTAGCAGAATTTGCTGCTAAAACCAGCAATTTCATCAACGTTAAAGTGTTTTTCAACAATTTTTTGCCAGAGGTATTAATAACTACCTTGGTTTAGATAGACAACCATTTCTGGCAGTTGTTTATGCGTTTCATTTTCAGAAGATGGATTCAAATCTTTGAAGATTTTAAAGCCAAACTATTTCTTAAGCTCGTCAAAAATATATAATCCTAGCCTGTTGTGTGTCGCTTGTTCATTGATCTTATGTGTTCTTATTTAGAGATACAATGAGACTGAAAACGACTGCATACTTTGGGAAATTGTTAATAAAGCTTATGCCATTCGGAATTTTGCTTCCACTTCACAAATGCGGGCTACTATGTATTGAATCATCTCATAAAATACTAATACAACATCAAGGTTTCTGGTTGTATGTTGACAAATTGCAAATAGATTTTAAACCATATGAACAGCTTCGACCAGTACTGCACCACGAGTTCCTTAGTTTGCATGTGACATCATATTGCTGACATTACCCTTAAAAGACTTAATCCTAAACTGCTCAGTCACATTCAACCATAGCAGTGGCTATATCAGTCAGACAAAGTTTATATTAAGGATGGGTCATGAGCATTTTAATAATAAAGCCTCTTTATCCAACATGTCATTAGTCTGCCACAATCACTGTAATCACATTTTTCCTTCAGTCCAAACATTGGTTTATGTCTGCTGAAGAAGACCCCAATTATATGATTACCATTCACACCATGCTGACTGGCAAAACAACCAGATACACAGACACATGAATTATACGTATGATGCATGTAGAATGAGGTCTCAAGAAAATCTCTCAGAATCAGCTTTACAAAGACTCTTTGTATAAATAAAAGCCAAGAGAGAGGTGTCGGAAACTGGAGACGTGGGGGGTGATGAAGGGTCCCTCCTGATTGAACTGCTCACCCCTTGGTTTGTGCATGTTTGTGTTTCCTACCAGCCCTGGAATTTACTGCTCAGCACTGGCAGGGACAGCCATGGAGAGGTGAATGGCCTTCAAGGATAAAGACCATATTTGTTGGGAAAGTAGTTTTGGAGGGAAACTAAGACGGAGGAGGAGAAGCAGGAATAGAAAGATCAAGTGCAAGCACAAGGAGTTATTGTGAAAAAAGGCAAATATTCAGCAAATAAGCATGACCTGGATATAGAGACGATAAAACAAAAGCTCTGTGCACAGTGTGCGCGTGCAGACGAGGAGACAGTGGTCTCTCTCTACCCTGAGCCAGCAGCAGCAAGATTATCTGGCCAAGTTTCCACTTGCAAACAATAATTCACCACAAGCGCCCATTGAGGTCAGACTTTGCAAGGGCGGCGACCGACCCAGAGCAATATAAGGTTGTGTGAGTTGAAGAGCCTGTATATGGTTATAGGATTCCATCGGCACGAAAATTTACGTGTGTCCAAACCACCCGTAGAAGGGTGTTTTGTGGGCTTCTCTCTCTTTATCCTCTGGCACATTTTTTTCCTCGCTTTGTTTTCATCAGTATCTCTTGTATTTACATTCACCCTGGCTGCTGGTGAGGCTGGAAAGAGTATTTCAGTCTGGGATACAGTGAAAATGTGACATGTCATAAAATGCAGAGCACATAAATAGTCTTGATTCAGTTAGCACCAAGGCAGCAAACCACCTGAGATTCCATATTTAGGCACAGCACAGCGTTAGTGGAAAACGCTGCCTTAGAAACCAGTTACAATAAAAAAAAAGGTAGATAGGCAAGACAAAACACCTGCTGTAGTTAAATCCTCAAACTAGTTGTCATAAGTTATGCACACAATAGGAAAAGTTAATACCTCAAGGTTTTTATAAGACTACAGCATTTATGGAAACATCTGATCTGTTAGTGGCTAGTTAGCTTCCTGTCAGTTAGTCAGCTTTGGGTAATTTAGAGGCAACAGGCAGTAATTAAGAATCACTTTCACTGTGCTTAGTTGTTCAGTAAGGCGTAGAGCCCATCAGCCCCATTAATTTGCATTTTCCTTCCCCCTAAGTCTGCCTAACGGTTGCACTGGGGACAAGGCAAAACAATTAATGGCAGCTTGATTACAGAGCTACATCAGATTTTTTACTTAACCCATAGAATGTGCAGAGAAGAGAGCATTAAAAGTACTTCCATCCTTAAGCCAACACACTTTTGGAGCAGCTGAAACAGAGTGGCATGGACTGGGCACAGATGGGGCACGGAGGAGGAGATCCAGTGGGAACTTGGTGCCCTTTACACCCCATTTCTTCTTTCACATCGGGGCTTTCCCCTGGGAAAGAAAAAAAAAAGGTTTGGTGAGGCAGGGTTATGGACTAGGACCTAAGGCCAATGATGCAAAGGAACCCCAGTGCATGTGTGAGGAAAAACTTGAGATGTAAGGTGATGTTATGTCTCCAAAACAATAAAATTATGGTTTTATGAAATACATAAAAAAGGGAGTAGGCTTATTTAAAAAAGTGTATAAAGCAAAATGAGAAATTTCTTGACATGTACTGAAGATGTTTTTCACCAAGCCGAAAACTTAACTGGATTGTTTGGACATTAATGAATTAAATAATTTCATAAGTTGAAACGTGATAAAGGGATTATTAATCGGTTGTCTGTGCATGTAACACAGTTAATGCCCGTCGTTGCTATGGATGTTTTCCTGAAACACTACTCCTGGAGAGTAGGATTCAAGGTTTCATCAATAAAAGCAAGGTGTGCAGGTGCTGAAGTAGCAAAGCAACCCCAGCCCATCATACTTCCACAACCAGGTCTGACTTTTGCCATGACGTCCTCTTAAAATGGTGTGCTATGTGAGAGTTAAGTGTTGTTGAATTATAACCACTAACATAAACTTAATTAGGTAATCTTTTGGATGGGTAATCAATTCTCTTGGAATAATTTTGATAGGCCAACCTCGGCTGGGAAGGTTTACCGCTGCTCCATTTTTTTTCCATGTTTCTTTAAAACAGCAGTGACTTTTTTATTTTGATCAGTTTATGACACCTTGCTTTTTGACATCATTTAGGCTACTTGTTGTCAGCCAGGTTTTTAAATAAGCAGTTTTTGATTCTTCAGTTCTGGAGGTCATCAGGCCGGTGGGTTCCTGGTACAACCAAATGAAATAATTCTGTTTGAAGCGGCTGTAGCTCAGTGGTAGAGTTGTCATGCTGCAACCCAGAAATCACAGTTTCGATTCCTGCTGCTACATGCCGTCGTGTCCTTGGGCAAGGCACTTCACCTACCTAGCCTACTGGTACTGGCCAGATCAAATGGCAGCCTAGCTGTGGCTACAATCATAGCTCGCTTCCACCAATGTGTGAGGGTTTTGAAAAGTGCTATATAAATGCAATCCTTTATTAGTCAGTCAGTGCATGATTTAACAGCGTGGCAATCATATTTTGATCCAGATTGATTGTCTAAGACAAGGTCTACAAAGAATTATAAAAAATATATTGATATTCTTTAAGAAATCTGTATGCAGTGAATCTATGTAAAAGAAGCTGAAGAACTGAAAAAAATCTTATGGAAGTTCAAAGAATAAATCTGGTTCACAAGAATCAACTACAAATGACATGTTTCTCCAGTAGATGTGAAAATGGGTGTAAAATAATACCCCTGCTTTATTTCCACTGTGCTAAACCCTGTGATTATTACCATGTTACAGCTTCATTGACGTTACCACTGGCATACCCCTTACCCATATTTAGGGAGACTGATAGAGGTAGATCCAGCCCTGATCCTGCTAGAGCAGATGGATATGTCAGATATGCCCGCTTGGGCTTATGGAGATGCTTAGTGGTAAATATAATGACCTGTGTGGGTTCTTATGTAAATGTGTATATGCATACATGTGTTTGCCTACCATTCTATCATTCGCCACTGTTCCAATTACCCTGGATCTACCTAGGGAAAGATCACTTTGCTACAACAAAAAGCCATTCTAATGACAAACTCAGTAATAACTTGTGTTTTTAATTCCAGATTTTTATTAGTGTAAGGGAACTTTAAATTTTTTTTTAACAAGAACAAAAAAAACAGCTTAGGTGTTTAGATTTGTAGGTTAAAATCACAAAGGGAATATCCATTTTACTGTTTTTTTACAAAAAATGTAGAAAAAGCCAATCGGATTCACGTATCTCTAGGAGTGTTATCAGCTACGTGAATAATAACACAGCGACTGCTTCAGCTTTGTGGTTTGGGCAAGGATTGCTGCACACCAACTACAGAGAAAAAAAAAAAAAAACTCTGACTCTGGTTCACTGCAATTCAGGAAACGCTTTAGGTCTCGTCAAGCTTAAAGGAAACACAGTGTGTGCTGGAAATAAATCAGTAAACTCCCAGGCAGCTTCAGAAAGAATGCATTAGGTTTTATCTTCTTGTATTTGTTGCCCAGTTTGTTTTTCTCACCAGGTGCTGTTTTTTTTTTAAACCTGGGTTTATTGTGACCTTTTCAAGGCATGTTAATGCTTGGTTACTTCTACATTTCTAAATATCTTTAACACATAATTAGCTCATTTTCATTAAATGTTTCCATTGCTCTATTCTCTTTTTTTAAAGCATGTGTTGTTTTTTTAACCGAATTTTAAAACTTTAAAGTGGATATTTGCTTGGGATCAACAAAACCAGAAAATCTGAAAAAAGGTATAAAAAAAATATCACATTTTTCCCCGCTATTGTTTTTCAATTTGAAATTTCAAAATGAACTTTTCTAAAACAAGACAAGCCTTTTGCATCATGCCCACTAAACAGGAAAATACAAACTTATACGGATTTTGTCATAACACATCTGTAGATGGTAACCAAGGAGCAAACTCCACTGGCCAAAGCTTCAGACAACATTTCTCCTGACTACCTCTGGCTCACAACTATATAAACCACCATGTAAAGCTTTACTTTCATTTAAGCTAAAAATCAAGCCTGAGAATTTCCTATCATTGCTTTCGTCTCAGGTAGACTTTATATTATACAATGATGCTGGAGTTCAGTGTTACCAATTGCTCTTAAGCGATGATCTGGTGCATTTTTGGCTATCATGTGCTTCATTTTTTCCCCTTCACGCTTCATTTTATTTGATTTAATTCTCGATTTCAGCCATGGGAATGAATGTAACTATTGTAAGCTTCAAGCCTGAACACAGATAAAAGGAAAAATTGTAAAAGTGATGATATATGCCCTTTACGTTGGCTGGCCAGTTGTTAATGGAAGATTTGATTTAGTGTGTCATGTGAAGGACACAGCAGGAGTGTACCACGGTTATGCCTCTTAAAAAACATCCATCACTAGTGTGATATGTCAGTATCTTGGAGAAAAGATGGCATATTTGTTAAAGTTATTTAGTTGGACTACTTGTTTGGACCTACAGAAGGGCGTAGCTTTGTTAGTGCCCTTGAATTTGGCCACATTTGAAACGTTTTTGGAACCTCATGTGATTCATAAGTTGCACAGTGACACATGTTATGATCTAGTGCTTGTATGCAGCTCCTCAGCCGTACTGTTAAACTCTCCATCATGCTTCCATCTCTGTATTCATAAAATTAGCTGGGCCTAGTCTATCCATTAGCCTTGACTATGTAAAAATTCCACTCAGATCTCCAATATGTGAGAAACCATAGAAACAGACTGGCCTTTGTTTCTTGTACTCGGGAAAGTGTCCTGTGAGCTGAACTGAGTAATACTGCTGTGGCAGATGACTGGCCCACTCACACACATTCAGTGTTGGAGGGAAAAAAATGGGTGAAGAATAACATTCATAAAAGGTGTGACATTTTGGAGGATGAGGATGATTTTTTTTTTCCATCCAATTTTCTTTTTGAAAAAAATGCTTCCTCAGATAGAGAACTGACCAGAAGCGATTATGCAGAAATGAAAACTTCCATAACTTCCATGTTTTGCTATCAGCACAGGAAATAGCAGTTAATACATCTCTGTACTTGACTAAAATTTCTTATCATTATTATATTGTAACAATAATATCTTGACAGTTAAAACTATCGGAGCTAATTTTATGTTAGGATTCTCTCTGAGAATCAAAAAGAGAGAAGCATTCAACTTGCATCACACTACATTCATAATCCTAAAACTCAAAAAGCATGGAGCAACTACTCAAAGCAAATAATAAATATGTCAAGCCATATATAAAATAGTAGTAACGTATATAGTAACAGTAATATATATATATATATATATATATATATATATATAATATTTACTTTATACTTGCAGAGTAGCTGTAGTAGCTGCTCCACTTAATTCAGGGTGAATCCAAGGCTTTCCAAAAGTAGTGGGAATCTACACCAGGCACTAACATCTTAGTCTGGACAAGTCCAAATAATGGCCTAAAGTGTTAGGAGTCCGGGATGTTCATTTGCCTTTTTCTCCCATGTTCTTGATATTTCCATCAGAGGTCATGGCTGAGGTGAGGACCCATCTATCCAACCAGGTCAGAGTAACCTCGTTATACCTGCTCAGGTGCAACTCAGTGAGTCTCATAGCAGACTGAGGATTTAAGAAGTTGGCTGTCAGACCGTCGGCGCCTGGGTATCAAGCCATTTTTAAGTTCTCTCTGTGGTTTCCTACGCTCCTAGTGTGCAAATTCTCCTGAGTCAAAGCTGTTCATTTTCTAAAGTGATAAACCAGTTTAATTCTCTGTGCTCCTCTCAAGGTTTCCCACTCTGCAACTTCCTCGTGATCAGTTCTCCAGCTTCGTTGTTCATCTTTCACATCTCCTGGTATTCAGCAGAAGGCTCCCGCAGATCTCCTGGAGTCCTAGCTCTCCCTCCCTGGCGTTCCATCTCCAATCTACTGATTAAGCCTTACCTAAGTAGAGTTTAACCCACTCCAAGCTCTGGTCTCACCTCTGGACTTCTCTTCCTGTAGTACATCTCCATTTCCCTGTGCAGTATTTCCATTTCCTGCGATCATTATTACAAGATCTTTGTTTTCAATGAAATCTTTATATTTTCAACTGCCATCCATAGTGATGTTCTGCATGGGGTTCAAGAAGCTTTATTCAAACCTAACAAGAAATATTAATCAGATGCATAAACTACCTCAACTGACAGCTTTTGGTGCAGAGGAACAGTGGCTCAGCTCCAACACCCCCCCCCCCAGCATTTCTATGGAAGGTGAGAGGTGAGGAAACAGATTGACTGCTTAATTGAGCATCACTGTTTGTCTCAGCTCTTTCCTCAAACCACTACAGACCAGAGCAACAACTGCAGACAAAACTCTAGTCCATCTGTCCATCTCTGGCCCCACCATACCGTATAGAGGAACAACGTTCCCTAAACGTCCTCATTTCCGAAGGAGGTGACTCTCACTCAGGCCACTTTACGATCAGCTGCGAGCCGCTCAAGTGCACACTGAAAGTCAAGGTTGGAAGAAGCCAAAAGAAAAATATTTGCAAAAAGCAAAGACCCCCAAGGTTCCCAAACTGGACATGTCTCACCATGACAATGTCTTCAGATAACTTCGTAGACAACACAAACACATGGAGTCAAACCCCCATTAGGAACAAGCTTGATTTTGTGGCATGGATTTAAAATATTCTTCTCGCTTTAAGTATTTAAGGACCAGAGCGCCATTTACAGCAATAAATATATGAATAAAGATGTGGTCCACTGTCCCATACAGTAGAGATTAAAATGCAAATAAGGGGTAAAAGAACAAATAAGAGATTATGTAAAAATATTCCAAATGTTAGATCTGGGAACATTTATGGGTATCTTGTATGAAAATGAATAACGAACTTGAACTAGTAAATGTCAAGAGACATCAATTTTAAGTGGTTTACTAAACATAAAGCATTCCATTTAAATAAATGAGAACCGTACACACAAATAGTTAATGTGAGATGTGGCATAGGATAGCAGATTTGGAAAGACAAGTCAGACACACCAGATTTGGATTAAATGTTTGCAGCAATGGTCAAATATATATAAGTTTTTAATATCTTTATGTAAACTTCAGTCACAAATTTGTATCTAATGAAACTTATCTTTAGAATGACCAGGCAAAGCTTTTTTATTTTTATTTTTTAAGTAAACTGCTACCATAACCCAGCTAGGATGCTATCCTACTTTCCAGCCCCAACAGCCCAGTTCGAAAAGACCCAGAAGAGTCACACTATCCATGAGAGCAGAGTCCAAGTAAGTAATGGCAACTGTGAGCTAATGGTGGAGCTTTACCCACACCCTTAAATAAAAAGCAAAGATTTTGCAGAGCTGTCCAAAAGAGCCAGAACTTGGATGAGATATTTAGCATTAATATTTCAGGCACTTGTCCAACAAGGTTTCACTTTGTAACTTATAAGATTCCAGTCAGGAACACCTTGTCAGGAGAAATGCTTTTGCACACTGACTGCAGTTGGAGAAAGAAAACATGCCAAAGAAAAATTATAGGACATCACTGCAAAGGCAGCTATTGTGTCAGCTTGACTTCACATAAATCCTCCAGGAATTGAAAATCATAGCTGGGCAGACCTCAAATACCATCTCAAATCCTTGGTTAAATGAAAACTGCTTTTAAAAAGTATCTGCCCCTGAAAAGACTTCTTCTGATTTAGCCTTTTTTGTCAAACTTACCATTAATGTTTCGACTCAAATAAATATAAACAATATAGACATACAGCAGATGAATTTAATAACAATAATAACAATAATAATAATAATAATAATAATTTGATGTTAATTTTATTTAATTAATAATATTTTTGGAAAGTTGAATTTGGTTTCACTCACCACACCCAGTTCTGACTACTGACTGACTTGTAGATTTGAGAAATCACTTTAAGTAGAACATGTCAGACAAAATGACAGGCTAAAAAGAAAGCAGCGCGTTATGCATTGGTATGTACATTTTCAGGACATATAAGAGGCAAAAGCATTGACATCCATCAGCATGGGAAGATTTTAAAGCCATATTTTTGCACCTTCAGTCAGCCTTTCACAAATGAAGGAAAAAATAGAAAGTATGTGAACATTCCAAAAAGCGTCAGGGACACCAAAATTACTCCAAGACCACATTAATTCAGTGACAAAATATTTGCAAGGTGATAATCACTGCTGACCTAGATAAAATATAATTCTGTGGACTGGAGAAACACACATGGAACTTTTTGGTGTGTCTCTAGGTACATCTGGTAGAAAACTAACAGGGTTTCAGAAAATAACATTGTACTGCCAGTCAAACATGGTGGTAGTATCATGCTTTAAGAACGCTTTACAGCTTCAGGCCCTTGATGACTTGCAGTAAGTAACCTTTGCTTGATATGAATATTTTTTAGTGATCTGAGACATTTAAGAGACGGAAAAAAAAAAGAAAAAAAAATGGGGACAGCAAATAATTTTTCACAGAACAATGACTGAATAAACTCATAAAATCATGATAAAGATGTCAAGATTTCACTGTTGTATCGGAGGACATTGTTTTGCTGCTAACCCTAACAGTTCATATCGTTCACTTCAGGGCTGAATAAGCAAACATAAGCTCAGGACACTGATGCATTTCAGGCTGTAGCAAAACATGGGTTCCTTCCAGTTTATTTCCCAATGTCAAACATATGCTTCTTGCCTGTCAAACGCAGGGGAGTAGTGACTAAATACATTCCCCAGAGCAGCAGCAGCAGCATAGAGGATATCCTTGCTATAAATGGTAAAAAAAAAAAGGAGCTGCAAGTCATCATTGGTGTTATTATCAGGAGCACCGTGCTTGAAATGCTGCAAGCAGGCTTTGCGCCAGTTTTAGTAGATGCTGATTGCTATCCTTAAGGACAGGCTATTTGCTTAAGGTATAAACTGTGCTGATGTGGAATGGAAATTATTAACTGAAAGGAACACCAAGCTTGATAAAACAGATGTGAGGTCTACATAACATTCAAATATTTTTAAATCTTATCTACCTCCTGCTGAATCACTGTTCAGCATTATTTCATTCCTTGTTTTTCTTTCCCTTGTCTGTTCAGTCTCACGAACCTGATCTTTCCTCTATCTCTGCGAGACTTTGTCCCTGTTCTCCCTTTATGTAGGTCACAGCACAGAGAGATGGCAGAAAAGTTCCTGCATGGTGGAGGATTCTGGCAGGATGGCAGAAGTGGTGGTTGTGGCATTAGCAGCAAAGGCGGGGAAGGGAGGTATTGGTAGCATTGGTTCCAAAACGATGAGGCATTGTACCTGCTAATTCATAATGGATGAGGGCCAGCAATAATAAATGAAGCCGGTGAGTAACCTGAGGATGCAGCGAGACATGGAGACTTGCTCCGGTTTTAGCCGCCTTTTCCTCCTCCTTCTGTTGTCAGCCAGCAATCCTTTCTCAGAAAACCTGGAACACGATGCTCATCCAAACATGACAGCGTAATGCTAAAACGAAGACAGAGCTACTCCAATCAATGTAGTTACTCAAAGGATACATTTACAAGTTAGCTCAAAGGTCCCAGTTTTTATATTCCAGTGTCTAAATATCAGCAGCAAATAAAAAAAAACTGTCATTAAATTAAAGGAATGGCAATTTCCCACAACTTAACAGTTAAGAAAAGTAGTTTATAAAACTTGCGTTGAGATGTTGAACATTTCACAAAAAGCTTAGATTGCTGAAGTTACAAATGTGAAGTCAGCTGGTGACTGGATTCAGACAATTTGGAACTTGATCAGCATTAGCCACTGACTGGCCTGTTGGAACGGAAAAAAAAATCTTTTGTGTGGATACTGTTTCTGGGGACTCAAATGTGGCTGTTTTTACTGAGGTGTGAGAAAAAAATCTAGTCAGATATGGTGTTACGAAAAATGGCAAAAAACTGTAAATCATGGAAAGTTGCTAAATCATATCATCACTTGATTTGCAAAATTAACTTGTTTCATACTGCAGAATTATAGGTCCGTGTTTATTTTTGAAATTTTGAGCAATTTAAGAACCTACTGTACATTAACAACAAAGCCAGTAGTGGTATTACGCATGAGTGTCTCGATGTGGAGATATACAAATTTTCTGCTCAGGATGTAGCTGGGAGGGACTGCTGTGAGAGGACTGGGTCCCATGTGAGTCTTTTGCAGTCCCAGGGGCCTGTTCATAGAAATAGTAAAAAAACAACAACAACAGCCTTGTATTTAAGTCATTAACAGTCTCCAGAAACAGGCAACATTTCAAGAGTTGGTAAAAAGCAATTCATACTTGCTAAACATAGAGTTGTTAAGTTGGCAGTACAGGTCAGCGGAAGCAAAGAGATGTACAGTAAGAAGATATTTACAAGGAAACCGTACCAAGTGCAGATAACCCTGGCAGCAATAAACAGCATGTGGTATCAAGTTTTGAAACATAAAATTTCTTAAGAAAGAATGCTAGTTTTTTTTTAATGTTTTAGTGATGCTAGCTGTTCTAACAGCACTAATAACACAATACAATGCTAACAAGCATGAACTCTTAAGAAAAATGTATTTTAAATAGTACATTTCTATTTTACAGCAGCTGCTTTTATGAAGATTCACTTGAAATTTTTTGGGGGGATTCCGCAATATCACATTATATTGTAGTTAAACAGGAATCAGCCAAAACTCACCATTAGCACGTCAAAGCTTTACAAAAAGAAAACAAACAAAGTAAGCAATATGGGAAAAAGTCAGAGTCTTCTCAGCATAATTTTTCACTGCAATCAAACTAGTCATTTCACATATTTTTTGGGGGATGAATCAGTCTGTAACAACTTACAATAAGATCTTTTAGACAGCTGCCCACATGAAAAAAAGCCCTGTACGCAAACAGCTGCTGTTCCCCACACCAGCCATGCAGCTTGCTGCAGTCTGAGGAAAGCCAACCTACATGACGTTTTCCTTCTTACAGTAGCAATCAATGACCAGCACTTTTGACAGGCGACACAGCAGTCTACTGAGTAGAGGGTAACAGATGGGAAACAGGAAAGGGCTTTGTGTGTGTGTGTGTGTGCATGTGTAAATTCATGCAAATGTTAGTGTAACATCAAGGCGAGGAGAGAACTAGTGAGGCTCATCCTCAGTTACACGTACAGTGGTATGCTTAGTCACTCACCTGATGGACTGTGGGGGAGAGTATCTGTGTGTCTGCAGGCGTTCACGAGTCAGAAGTGTTTCAGAAGGTGACTGACTCACAGCTTTACTGAGGGTGGGCTTCCAAATGACAGATTGCGCCGTTAGCCAAGCCCTTGTCTGTTTCGTGTGTATTCCCCAGCTCTGGAGCGGATGACCTCCATTTGTTTAATTAAATCACTCTCACCTCTAAGTAGCAACCAATTGATTTTTGAGGGAGCACAAAAGCTAAGTTATTGGTGAGTGGGCAAGAGCTGCTGAAGCTTTAGGTGGGAGTGTGAAAAACATATGTTGGGTGATTAGGGTTTATGGCACTGGTGGTTCTTGCACAGCACAGAACTTAGAGAAGCAAAAGAAGACACATGAATTTCAACTGCCTGACTGTATTTATGGCTGTGAAATCTTGCTTAGATGAATCAGTAACAAGTTGCATAAAGATTGCTCCATCCCCAGAATAATAATAAGAGGATGATGCATAACAAGCTGCTGGTTTATCTAAGAAATTTGTCACATCCAGCGTAAATTGTCTGTGAGTAATGCAACCATTACAGAATAACTGGATTTATAATAAAGCATGTCAACTGCTGTTTTTATTTTACTTTTGAAAGGATGTTGATAGTCAAAGGGTGACTCCTTGAATCTAGTTGTAAAATTAGTTAATCTGTGTTAATCTAAGAAATAAAGAAAAGTGTTTTCCCTCTTTATTTGCAGTAGTTAAGGTATGATTACACTCCAGCATCATTAAGGTTGGTTTGTAAAATACTCTCCCACAGTTTTTTTTAGATGCACAAATGATTCAGATGCTTGCTTCCAATGGACATCATTTAAAAATAATAATTTGCCTGTGACAAAGCTCTATCCATTTTCAACTCCAAACCGTCCAGTCTCCGCTTTCTTGATACAGAATACAAACAACAGTCCTTTGTAAACTCCTGTCTTACCCCTGCAAATAATAGTTGTTTTTTTTATGTGTAAAGGTTTGCCAAAATGCCCGGATAGCACTAGCATTTCCCCCAATTGTGTTGCCATAACTCACTGGCAATGTAGCTTGTAACATGTTGCATTAGGCTTCCTGTAAATTGTGAGCCTAACTTTCAGAAAAAGTTAGACGATACTAACATTGTTTTGAACATCAGAACGTTCACTGATTGGCGTTTTAGCTGCTTTTTTTGTTGAAAACAGGCGTAAAAACTTCAATAACAATATAACATGGAGAAAGACCCAAACACTGGCAGTAGAAAGGCAGAATCATAAAATAAGTGATAGTTTAATAAATTAGCTATTAGTTTTTAATAAGTTTACATGATGAAAAACAAACGCAGCAACGGAATTTCAACAATAAACACAAGTCAAAACAAAATACATAAGTGTAATCAGGAGCTCAAGAGCAAGATGGGTAATAACAGAAGAACCCATCAAGAGAGAGAATGAAAGAGGGCATTTATAGTCATAGACTTGATAAGTGGAACCATAAACAGGTAAGTCCAATTAACTAAATTTGGGAGAGCATTACCAGAAGAGAGTGGATATTTGTGTTTAGGAGATTTTAACACTCTTAAACACAAGAACACAAGGATAAACAATAATTTAATAGAGCATGACTAAATATGTCAGGGATGAAAAATAAAAGGCCATAAGCAACAAGGTGATTAATTAAAAGGTGTTACATTTAGCATTGTTATCATTCATCTTCTGGCACTATGTCATTGGCTCAATGCAATCAACAAAGAGGTAACTTATTACCAGCTGGCATAATCAACTGAAGTTGACAATATTATATTGAGATTCAAATTGATTGTATGAAAGCATTTCTTAAATTTTGGCTATGTGATTGAATTTAATTGACATCAGTTTAACTTGGATTTTATTTAACTGAATGTGGATTGCATCAGGGTCGACCAACTCCAGTCCTCATAAGCTGGCATCCGGCATATTGTATGTGTCCCTGCTCCAACATCAGCGTTGGCAATGACTGCTGAGGTTCTGCAGCGTGCTAATAAAGGGAAACATCTAAAACAAGCATGACATCAGCTCTTTAGTACTGAATCTGACATCCCCCGATTGGACCCTTTTGTCTTGTTAAAAGCCTCGAGATGACATTTCTAAGTAACTGGTGAACTGAATGGAACTGTATTGAAAACTTCATACTTTGCCTTTTTTTTTTCCCAGCAGCCAACCCTGATGTGTGGGCACAAATCTGCCTGTAAATTGATTATGCTCTGGCAGCAATACCATGTGAACCATGAGTCAGCTTGAGAGAAAAAGGTGTGGATACAGAGCAAGTGTGCCTGTCAGGAAAAATGAGAGCAAATGGGGTGGAACAAGCATATAATCATTTCTCAGTAGATAAAAAGCAAACTGTAACAATAGGGCAGGCTTTCATTGATGGCTGAGATTTTCAGCAGTCGAAAGCTGTGGAGGAGGACTGTGACATCTCAGACATGAAGCTGACACTTATCTAAACTAAGAAGAAGAAAATAAATCTTGACAAAAATGCAAGATAGCTTGGATAGTGTGCAGCAAATGTAATATTACCTAACACACATAGGAAAATAATAGACTGATTTGCATCTCTTACAGCTTTTTCCTTCACCCCATAAGATCATAAGTAAAAATAAATAATCTTGAGTCATAAGTAAGTATTGCTACTGTTTCTTAGGCAGTAGCTATACTTAAACATGCCAACTTCTCACTTTGAGCTCTTAAACATGCATGAACACTTTTTTGTGACGCTAAATAGAAGAATAAACACACCTCCTAATATGTCGACAGTTCCACTTTTTTCAATACAAATCTCTTTTCCCTTGAAATCACGTGCAATTTCTGCCATGGCAGTACAGTGGTCTAGAAGTAAAATAACCAAGATAAAACTGTGCATTTAAAACTTTGTATACTTTTCGATGCCCATTTTAATTGTTCACACACCAAATATCCCTTAAAATAGGCATCTACTGGCTTTTTTAGAGGTGGTCTCAGGTATTCAGAGATTTTAACCATTTGCAGGCGGCTATGGTCCCTAACCTGTAATTACACAAAATCGTAACCCTTCACTGCAATTTGAAATGCTCTGATCGCACATTTGCGTTTGTGAATCCAATTTAAAATTCAAGAATAACAAATTTTCCCTTGTGAAAAACCTAATACATGTCTTCTGCTTTGTGAAACAACTCGACAGTATGAAGGAAATTTTGTATTTTATAATTGCACGTTTTTGCATATTATTTTCCTTTTCCCCCTCATCAACTCTTTTTAATATTCTGAAAATTTGACTAAAAGCATTTGACAAATGGGAATATTATTATCTGCATGCTTCACAAATGATGAAAATAGATAAATAACAAACCAAGTACTTATAGTTGCAGTGTTAAAATGCAATTTTGATACAAAACCACTGCATATCAAGTTGGTTTGTTAATCATAAAGACATTTATAATCTTGTTGGACACAATCTAGTTGGACAAACGATTCATGAGAAACCAATCTATAGCAGGTATAACCTTTATTTTGCCCTGGACAATGAAATATTTTGGTGAAACAGATGTTTGACATCTCCACCCTGATTACACAGCAAGATGAAAAATTCCCCTGTCAGTTGAACTGAACGTATCAAAGGCAATGACCCTCTGATTAACAACTGACTGTGATTGATGAGTAGCTGCAGATAAAACCAACCCCCCACCAATAGCATATTCCTCCTCAGACAAGAATTGTAGAATCAAACAATAGAATTTTTTTTTAAATCATACTTCCAATCTCTGATTAGATGTATTCTTCCTAAAAAGCAATAACTCCAAAGCTGTTAATCAAAATCCTATCAGTTCGAACTTCCAAGTCAATAGAAAAGCTCATGTTTCCTTCAACGACAGGAAAATGTAACACCTTAAAGCTCAGCTGCACCCAGTTCATTCATCCGCCCCCATCAAAGTGCACCTGACACAGAAGCAGTGGATTAAAATAAATATTTCAAATACAAAAGTGAGACTGCTGGAGCAAAAAGGAAATTATAGATTTAAATGGTTGCCTGCGTGTTAACAAGCTGGGATAGGAGACACGGCAGAACAAATAATTCATATGTCAGTGTGAAACGTTTCATCTGATCAGTGCAATTTTTCACATTCCCAAGACTGAAAGTTTTGTCAAATGAAGGAAGCAGCTTGCCTGTGAAATCTAGTTAGTAAAACTAACACATCCTCTGTACTCAGAAAGACCCAAAAATCCATGACAGCACTCTGGTGAACAGAAAAGTTTCCCCCGCCAAGCGCGAAGCACTGCACTGCCTGAGCTGAACACCAACAGACATTAGGGGGAAGGTTTTTATTGTTTGCAAATCCTCCAGTTAATTTTCATATCTAATGTCCTGATGTGCCGTGGCTGCATCTAGTAATCCACAGTGATGTGATTGGTGAATATCTCAATATAGTGACCTATTTTCGAGCAAGTTAACTTGCATTCCAGAGAAGCTTAACCCGTATAAACCCAGAACTCAAATGCCACTTGTGCTGTAAAAATATAACTCAAAATGCAGTTCTGGTGCACGTGACTAAACGGACATGGAGTAAACATCAATAATGTTCGGGGTGGACTTTAAAGTGTATATTTGTTTCCGTATAGTGAGGTGGTGAAGGACAAATACAGCATACCGCATTCACAGAAGAGAGTAAATGGTGCTTTTATTATATGCGTTGTCACCATGGGAACACAACAGGAAGCGGCGCACCTGTAGAGATGATGTGACCCCTGTGATAGAATCAAAGGTAGCATCACTCACTGACAGCCTGACAACTCCGTCTCAGTCTGCTTGCCACACACATACAAGTGTGCGTCATTAATTTTCGAGGATATCAATCTGACAAGGAGAACCTCGGCAAAATGTACAAGCTGAATCCTCATCTTACAATTTATCTTTACTTTAAGAATTATTGTGACCAACAAACCCTGGTCCAAGACATGACACCATACAGTAATGCCCTTTTTAAAGCCCATTAAGACATTTTTATCATATACAGAACTTTAAAGACTCTCAATTTGGCTGGATCACACAGCATTTTAGTGGGTAACTAAAGCGCTATCCCACATTCTATGGTCCACACTGACTTTTTCATGCAATTTTGCTTTCGATGCACTGAGTTGTCATTTTTAATATTGTATTTCTCGGTCCAGTGTAAAAGAGGTCTTACATGTGATGGTGATTTAAATGAACCAAACGAAAGATCTTCCTAAATCAGTGGTATTCTAAAGAAATGAGGAACAAACAGGATTATGTGTTGTTCTTTCGGATTCAGGATAACCCTGGAAAGCAACAGGAGTGTGTTAAGAGTCCTCATTGGGACACGAACGTAACAGGATAGTGAGGGAGGCCTGCATACCCTTGAGCACAAAAAACTTTATAAATAACCAAGAGACACATGCTGGCTGCTCATTAACATTATCATTCCAACACACAAGTAAAAATACACGCAAATACAGAGGGCATTTGAGATATTAATAACTACCAGAGTAAAATGCTTTTTGGTTTAAAGATAAAAATATTTTAATGCATTAGAGTTTATATAGTTTTGGATTGTGATGTCAGAGCATAATATAATCCCAAGTATTGTAAGAATGATTAGAGCAAAAACAAAATGGCAACATTTTCTTAGTATTTGCAATAGTTACAATTCCCAACCTGGAGACAACAATTTCTTTCTGGTGTTTAAAATTTCACATCAGTTTGAAGACAATTTTTGTTTGAAATTCTTTAACTAATAAGTTAATTTAAAAAATAATCTAAAATTGAACAGAGACTTCACCTATGAAAAACATAAGACCATCAGTGCTAACAAAAAAAACCAAACACCTAATACAATATAAGAAAGAACAATTTTAAAAATCCTATATTAGAATAAATTAAGTACATTAAGTGTTCTTAAACAGTAGCATATAGGCCAAAATGATCAACTTTGGACTCAATTTACCAAAGCGGCTTGAGTCAGTCAATTAAATGTTATTCATAGATACGTTTTTTTAGAGCTAGTTAGAGAAAAAAGTGTTTTACACAGGTAAAAAAAGGACACAGGAAAACAACCAAACAGATTAAAAATGATCAAATTAACAGACAGAAAACTCAATGACAATAATGATAAGACAAAGTAAGAATTAAAAGAGTAGGGGGGGGGATCTGTAATGGTGGATGGGACCTGTTGAAACTGTGGAAATGCAATCATGGAGATTTGGAAGGAAACATTGAGAAATAAATGAAATGCATACCTTATATGTTTGTTGTGTTCCCGGCATGGAGAGTTAATATTGGAAATGGGAATTTATTACTAGCTTTAAATCATTCAGAGGTGAACGTTATGTTTTAATTAGGAGAATATTTACTGGATTATTTTTTTACTGGTATCACAGTAAAAGAGGCTAAAATTAAATGCTCGCCAAACTTTAAAGATTTAGAAATAAGTTGGAACTTTGTTAAATCTTTCCTCCATTCCAGTAGCATTTATCAAGCAAAAAAAGTAAGGTTGTGGTTATAACATTGCAAAATGAGAAAAAGCTTAATTGTCATAAATACATTTGTAAGCCCATGTGTCTACTATAGATTTGAGTTTATTCTGAGTTCAACCCATTTGATAACATCACAACTGCGGAGAGCTGCTATCTAGAACAACCATCCTGCTGTTTCCAAGGTAATGAACAGGGCGCCTCTTATTCCATGTCAAGTATATCACAAATGGAACAGTGGTTTCAGTAGTTTTGGTTATGCGAATATATGAAAATATCTGCAGTTAATGGGCAGATCATGTTAAACAAGCCTGAAAAGTGTCTTAAATTCTCCCTTGCACTGCAAAAGGGCCAAACAAACATTTAGGTGAAACTGTTTAATTTGGAAATCAACAGGCGGCAACACATTCATAAAGCTTTGACGTAGGAAGGAAAAACAGACACACACTCACACATAAATGCTGGTATATTCTGGCTACTGAAATAGACAGCACGAATGGTGTGTAATACATTTTTAAGACTACACTCATCTTCCATCTGAGAATGGCTGCAAGTTGCTGATACAGGAATTCTGGGGACATTTTATAAGCTGCTGTGCTGACAGTGTGCATTTTCCACTCAAAAACATTTTAACCAGGTCCCACATTAGCGAGAAGCCGCCCATAAGTATAACTTGTGTGCATGTGTGTACACAGATCTGGTAGGTTCTGCAAGGATAAACAGTAATGAGAACCAGGCCCCCTTGGTTTGGATAATGACTGCCAAGATATTGTCGTTCCCATTATACACTTGCCTTGGAATCTTTATGACTGATTTTATTAGAGTGAACAAGCAAGAGAAATTACTTTTTAAACGTTTATATATCTAGAGGCTTTTTTTTAAGCTGCTTGAGAGGTTGGTAATAAATGATTAACAGACTGTTTTAATGGAAATGAAATAAAATTGTTAAATCTTGTCAAATGTCAGACATTGAACGACAAAATAAGATTTTTAAAGTGCTTTTGAAATAAATATAAAGGATTTCCAGCTGAATGATGTAGGGGAAGGTCATGCTGTAGGATAGCTCCCGTATTATTTCAATGTTTGCCCAGTTTTCATAGTTATTTTGTTAAAGAAGCTACTTCTCCTATTTTCTAAAAGTTGGCTGATTATCCACAAACGTATCCTCCTACACTGGAAGTCCCCAAAACCTTCAGCTAAACAATCTTGGCAGACTGATCTGATGCCATTTCTTAAATATATATATATATATATATATATATATAAAAGTTTTCACTCCAAGGGTCAACTGAGAAATGTTATAATACATGTCAGCCTCTTATTTCATATTTTGATTATGTAACTACAAGTCCCATGAGTAAATAACTTTTTTCTCTCACATTAATTGTTATTAAAAATATAACTTTCATTTTTAATTACAGCCAAATTAGTATTTTCTGCAAGAATGAGAAAAACTTTAACTGAATGGCAGTGTGCAGCAACAAGTGGGGGTGGGGCACTCTGACACCAGCAGTGGCATTCAACTAAAATAAAACATATTTTGAAATGGTATTAGAAACCTAATTTTAAAACTCCAAGAATCAGAATTAGAATAGGCCTGGTTTTTGCACAAAAACTAAACCAAAGGTCTGAGCCAATAATATAATAAAATGTTCTAAAGCTTTAAAAAACAATAAAAAAAACATCAAGATAAGCCCAAAATTTGAATTAATAAAACAACTCAAATGTTTTTTTCAGTCTTTTCTTTATGTTTGTCAGATTTTTCTGATGTCCCTCATGTGTCCTTAGTTTTGATAAAAAAGGTGTGTATAAAATCAAACTAATCAAACTTTATGTATAAAACGCTTTTCATACAATATAGCATCTTAAAGTGCTTTACAGATTACAATGACCCCACATAGGAAACACTGGAAGAAAGATTAACGTAATAGGTTATAATATCAAAATAGTAAATAGTAACAGTAAAATAGTAAATAGTAAATAGTAAAAAAAATGCATTGCTTTTTATTTTCCACTCAAAACATTCCCAAGATAAAGGCCAATTCTAATGTTTGCGTCTGTGCCATATAGAGATATTTGAACCAGCACTATGTAAGTGTTTGAGATTGAAGAGAGATGACTGTTACGTATTAATATACAATAAAAATAAACATTTCCTATGTCAAAAAAAAGCATTATTGTTTTGGGACGGTCCCTAAAGATGAATGATTATGTAAAACTGAAATAAAACCCAAAAGTCTTTCAGGAGAAGAAATATTAACAATAACACAGGTGCCTGTATGTGATACAACTTTGTGGTTGCATTTTATTGCCTATTAGCTGAACTGTTTGCAATAAACTAATATAAAGTAGTACATAAATGTGAAGTACAAGAATTCATGGTTTTGAAAATCTTCAAACGGGAATTTAATATACATTATAACTTTTAATTCATATGTTTTGCAGGCAGACCAAAGATAATTCTTGATTTCATCTGACCAGAACACCATGCTTGCAGACCTGTGGCTAAACTACTCACTTTAGTCACCTAAAATCCCCAAATATATATTGAATTTTGATGCAATGAAAGAAAATGTTTAAGGGATCTAATCTTCCAAGGCATTGTATCAGATATAGCAGGCTTTATTGGATCAAAAAGAGAGATCTCCAGTAAAAATATCCTGTTCTCTACTAGTATGTGTTTATTAAATGTAACTTTGAATAGCATTTTTTTTCCTTACAGATATTGAGAGTCAAGAGGATTTATGTGTAGTTACCGAGAATAGTTATAGACCATCACTACTTTTGATTTAAAACATTTTTTTGTCCTCGCAGATAAAGGTCCCCTGTTATGTGCACATATGCATACATGAACACACAAAGCAGTCTTTCAAAAATAGTCACATGAAACCTCTTTGTTTTGAAAGTTTACACTTATATTCAGCTCTGCAGAAGTGTTGTACTAAAGGTGGTTGTTTCGTGAGTGTCGGAAAAAACAACACGGCATTTCGGCAAGTTTCTCTCTGCGCTGTGGATATAAATGATGTGAGCAGGCCAGCTCTGCTTCTGCATACATCCTCTATAAACGATATGAAAATGAGAATGTGATGAGTGGACTGCAAACACTCAGACAGCAGGTAGGAAAGAGAAACACGTCCAAGGTTAGGCGGCAAACGGACATCGTGAGATTGATGAGCTTCCAGCAAACAGATGTCCTTCAGTGACAGAAACACCATCAATCATTTATCATCACGGAAAGAAGATAGATACTGTTTTGTTGAGTCAATCGTCAAAACACAGAGTTCTGTGAGAAACTGTTTTTTTAATGGTTAGTCCATATGTGGAGTTTAATGTTCTCCTGCATAGAGGTATTTTTAAAATTTTGTTAATCTGGTAACAAAATGCATTCCTTAGTTTCAGTGCTGTAAATGCATTTGCCCCTTTAAAAGATTTGTTGCTTCTTTGTCACACTTAAACGTTTCAGACAAACAAAGATAACCTGAGAAAAAACAAGTTCATACTTGATGATGTGAAATCTCTGAGCAGGAGAAGGCTAAATCTAATAGGGACAGTTACTTTTTACAATACTGCCGTGCTGCAAGAAGATTGTCAGTATGCAGTGTTGTATCATGTTCAGAGAACTATGAAAACTCAAACCTGTTTTCTGTGCAAAACAAAACAAAAAAGATATGAAGATGGAAGAGAGGTGACGGAAGAGAATTTTTGATTTGATTTGGGTAGCAGATCTGTGAAGATGCAGCCCGTGGCATTGTCCTGTGGACCTCCCACACAGCCAGAAGCCAACTAGCTGTGTGGGAGTGAGACAGACTGATTGAAATTCGTCTCAAAGCGTCACTCTGGCCCCGCTGACATGCAAAGGATTGACTTCGTCAGGTTACTTTATCATGGGGGAAAAAGAACAGGCTTTGTGTGCTTTTTTGTGAGCTGTTGCGCGTTATCTCCATGCCTGACTGGTGCATCTGCCTTCATGAGTTATATAAAGAGACAATTTGTATGGCTGGTAGGAACAGGAGGTTTGTACATATATAGCAGAAACAAAAACTCTCTTTTTTGCTTAATAGCAGAAGTATAGTGAGTTTGGAGAGACATTTTTTTTTTGCACATTATGTCGATGAGATGAAATTTTTTTTGCCTGATTGACAAGGTGGTGATTCACTTACTCACAGGAAGAATGTGGCAACTGCAGTGTAGTCAGAAACTCTTTGCAATGGAAGTAGAAGATAAGTTGGATCAAATTAGTTAAAGTAAGGAGGACAAGAGTGTTGAAATTGCTCTTTTTCAGCTCCCCTCATTGTTGGGGTAATTTTGTGGTTCACCAACATAAAAAAACCACACAAGTATAGCTAGATACATACACACATATTTGAGATAAATCAAACATCATTTGGAAGGGATTTCCAGTCAATGATAATAACAAATAGTTGCCAAATTGCAATGGCATTGTTTTAAAAAAATGCATTCCTATGCAGAGTCATTGGCACAAAATCAGCTAAATTGTTTTTGTAATTGTTTTTATTAAAATGCATATTAAAGACTTGACGAAAATCCTTGAAATTTCCCTCAAAATACCTCAAACTGGCCAAAACTGTGGGTCAGTTATATAAGCACAACCAAAGTTTGTTGGGGTTTTTTTTCCCAGAGGGAAAATAAGTGGTGCTGTAACTCATCCTATTTAATTAATTCTTTAAGCAGTTTTTGTAGATTATGATGGCTGTAGGCAGGAGGGATTTCCTGTGGTGGTCTGTGTTACAGCGAAACTGAAGAAGCCTCTGACTGAAGACATTCTGTTGTTGTAAACTTTAGGAGTTTCTGACAAAGCAAATCAGGCCAAATTGTGTTAAACCCTCTGGAGAAATCAAAGAACAGGATTCTCACAGTGCTGCCTGCTTTATCCAGATGACATTGGGTTGGTTGAACCAGTTTGACGATTATCTTTAACTCACTTTGCTTCACAAAATAGCTTTTCTGCCTGATTTACGACACCAAATAGTGCAGCTGATGCATTTCAGAAGCAACCCAAAATACGCGCTGTATTTTATGTCTGCCACAGAAGTCAGAGAGATCTCAACTACAGCTTCAAGTCGCGCCATAACAACCAATCAGCTGAGGGGTGTCAGTGATGCTGTGACTGAGTGAATGGAGTCACAGCATCAGCAGGACATGTAAACTGATAAACACCATGGCTAATCACCCCGACCTACATGACACCAGCGGTTTTCTATACAGAGACAGGAATAAAAAAATAAACTTTATAAAGAGGTTAAAATATTTAGACAGGTTTGTGGGTGGCTTTTAAAAGACCCGTTGTGGCTGCAAAACAGCTTCCTCACCCAGACACGGTAATGTCTCCACCAAAGCACATCCTGCGCCGCTCACGTATAAACTTCTACTAACAGATAGATGGACACCCGCTCAGCTTGGTAGTTGATGTGCCGGCGGGGCAAAGCTTGAACCATCGTGGCACAAGCTGGGCGAGGAGCCGGGCTGTTTACTGATCCCTCCGCCGCTACTTGACTGGGTGTACCCTTGCAGCAGTGGTCCCGATATTTAACTTGGTGAGCTCATAGAACAGAGTCCAGTGGGAGCTCCCGGAGGGTCGGGGGAGGGAGGGAGGGAGGGAGGGAGGAGGAAGAGGGCACCGGTTCTTTCCACAATTCCAGTTCACGCGGGTGAAAATGGCGTATTTTAAAGTGCGGCCAGTTCGCCTTTGACACGCTTCAAGGTGCGAATGTGCAAGCGACCCGCTGGGGTTGGGGTGTCACGCTTTTTGGTCGCATCTATCGCATTCGGTGTGGAAGCACCGTAAGGTTGAAGATGTGCTGTAGATTCACACTGAGCTGCTCTGCACACTGTTATGGGAAAATCATTTCAAGATTAGTTCTATTTAGTAATTAGTAATTATTAGTAAAGGCTACTGCCCAGCTGTCATTGGGCAAAAGGCGGGATACAACCTGGAAAGGTCACCAGTCCATTGCAAGGCAACACAGAGACAAACAGGGCAAAGAACCATGCACACACACATTCACACCTAAGGGAAGTTTAGAGAGACCATTTAACCTTACAGTCATGTTTTTGGGAGGAAGCCATAGTACCCAGAGGGAACCAACATATCCACAGGGAGAAGATGCAAAATCCATGCAGAAAGACTCTAGGTTAGGATTTGAACACAGGAATCTTCTTGCTGCAAGGCTACAATGCTGCCAACTGCACTACTGTGCAGCCCAATGTAACAGACAATCCAAGTTTAAAAAGGTGATTTACTGCCAATATAATCAAATTAATATCTCCTGTCCCTATTTGGTTTTAGTGATTACATGAAAAGCAGATTTTTTTATGTTCACTCTGTTCCTCTGTCTCACCAACTGGGATTAATCTTTTTTCAATCATCCAATTTATTTTCTCTCAAACACAGAACATAAACACCTTTTATTGGGCCTGGGGAGTTCATAGAGGGCTGCTAATAAAAGTATGGTTTATATTAGAGCTCTGTGAGTAAGACGTTGAAGAAATAGGGGGCCTGGCTGATTCCATCGCAGGATGTGCTTCCTCTCTGTGGGTTTTCTGCTTCCTGTTGTGTTGCCATGACGCTGAATACAAAAGAGGACAAGCTACTCGTCTTCAGGAAGCCATAAATAATTGATTGGCAAGTGACTTAATCAGCCCCGAAGCCGGCTGGCAATTCCACAGCTAATTCCACAGCTGGCTATAAATAACTCATTACACTAATTATGGTATGTGAGCACACAGCCTGCAAGCACAAACACAGTCAAGCGTGACTACTGTGGGCTGAAACGTGGAGTCCGTATGGCAGCGTTCAAGTCATAAAACTCCATTAGCAGGCACTGCTTCCCTCTTTCAGATAAAGGAGAAATGTTTTTTTAACTCTACCTGGAAATGTTTTGCAGCCATCCTCCCTGTGATCCTGGACAAGGGAATCCTGGCAGATTATGTTCACTAAAGATAAACTGTTCTGATCCCTTTATGCTCATCAAGGACAGTCAATGTGATTCCCTGCGACATGGGTCTATCAGAAATCCCCAACTATGACAGGCATCTCCTGCTGCGACTTTGACACATCTCAATACCACTTGTGCTGTGATGGAGCCTTTCTTCTACAAAGCCAGTGGTGACAAGACAATTCTGATAATGGTGAAGTAGAAGAGAAGCACTTAAGAGACCTGGGAGAGGACTTTCTCCTCTGGGCAGAGGAGTAATGACCTTACTGTCTCTGTCCATGTGAATAGCATTCCAGTGTCCATCTACTTCAATCACCTCCAGACCTCAAGCTGATGACAGGAAGCTACTATAATGAAGGAAAGAGTCAGATTCGGAATTGTTGAGGCTGTATTTCAGCTATATTTTTTTAAATTTTTCATAAAAATTTTTAATTCAGCATGCTTATTTTGAAAGATGCCATGCCCCATCGTAATGAAACACCAAAATTATGTTTCAAGGAAATTTAGAATGTTGCATAATGCGAGTAAAAACTGATTTTTTTTTTAACACCGAAATGTTGCTGTCACTGTGAAGGTCACTGAGACCCATCACAAAGAGGAAAAGCCACAAAAGGTCATTTCTGAAAAAGCAGAATCTTAAGAGTGCTCTCAGAAGGCATATTAAGTGGAAGGAAACTGTGTGGCAGAAAGTGGTCCAAACGGAAAAGTATTACGAAGGGCCTTGAGAGGACTTTGAAGCAGGTTACGGGCAGGTTCACAAGGCGTGGGCTCTGATTGAAATCAGTGCTTCGACAGTCATCACGTACAAATGTATCCACGTTATGAGCTAAAACTGCAACACACCATATGTTAAGGCACAGCTGAAAAAATAAATAAAATATCTTGCCTGGGTTAAAGAGAAAGGAAAAGTTGGGTGGACGGAAAGAGTGTATTCGGAAAAGGAAGCTTTCAGAACCTGGAGGAACAGTGAGGATGCACAGAATCTCCGATTAGGAAAATCATATATTTTACCTGCACAAGACACTTGTCCACACAGCCACAAGTATCTATGGAGAATTTGAAGAGAAAGATGAGACACCAAATGTAAACATTTACATGAGCTGAAGGCCATTCCTAAAGAAAGTTGGACTTCCTGAACATCTCAGCAATGTCACAGGCATTCCATGCTGATTTGATACAGAAAGCTTGGCAAAACAAGCTTTGGCCAAACACTGGATACAAAAACTGAGCAATGTGTACATATTATTCAATAGGCTGACCTGTTTGTGTTAAAAATGTTACCTCCTACACATCTTTTTATGCTTCAATACACCCAGAAACCTCTGCCAAAAAAGAAATTACCTTTTGTGGCTCATCCTCTTTTTGGAGGGTGGCTATGACTCCCATAAAATGACATTTGTGTTTTAAAAATCACTTAATTGGTGTTAAGTGCTTTATGTTTAATTATATGACACTTAACATCAATTAAATGATTTTTATAATTTGGACATAAATATGGACAAAGAAGAGTCAGAGTGCAAAATATGTTGAAGTTTGTCTTTTAATTAGAACTGAAATAAAGGAACATTTCAATTACACTTTAATTTACCAAAATGTTCCTGGTTTATCTTGTTGAAAACTAATAAAGATGACCAGGACTTAAAATGCATAACAGCCAAGTCTAATAGATGGCTGAAGTCAGAAAGTGATCAAATAAACAGGCAACCTTTGAGTACAGTTGGTTCCTGAGGGGAAAGCTGTTCTTCTTGGGAAGAGATTGTGTGTCTATTATAATCTCCTGCTAGAAATGCAGTGTTCTTTCACTGGATAATGAATAAGCCTCCTCTCCTCCATTCATCCTTCCCTTTCTGTCCACTCAGAGCACCAAAATTGGTACAATTTCAAGGTCTTGAGGCAGTAACTCACGTCTCCTCAAAACAAGGAAAGAACATTGTGTGCTATGTGGCTTAATAGTCTCATGGGAAATGTTATAGGCTTGTATTCAGCAATGACACACCAACTGATACTTAGATCTAAAATAGGTAACAAGCGCATATGCAACTGGTTTACTTTATATGCTACTTCATTTACTGCAAGTGCTTGGTTTTTGAGGAGCTGTTCCAAGGTTGTTCAGGCAAATTCAAATACATTTCTGCAAAACACGTTCTATAAATTTGTTCCCTACCTGAAAAACCAAAAAAGGCTATAAATCTTTAACTGTTTACAGTGATCATTCCCATATAAAGCATGGGCTGGTTTCTGGTAGTAGAATATAACAAAGTTGTAGCAAACTGATCATTTTCGATCATTCACATCTTACAGTTTTAAATGTGCTAATAAAATGCAAGTAGAAGTATTTCAGTAACTTGAGTTTTCCCTAACTGCATTCAAATAGTACTGCCCCTCCCCCACTCCTGCTGTGAATATGAGGGTATCATCTGTAGAATAAGCATGTTTACTTCCAAAACTGTTACTTCAATGGGTTTTAATCTATATTCTACCTCTGTTAACTATTCCTTTAGGACATACAGATGACAGTCACAACATTGTGTATCACAGTTTGGATTCCAAAAAGTGAATGTGAGAAATCAATGAAAACATTACTTCTGTTTTTCCACCTACTAGGCATATTAAAAACTCTTTCGAATGTATGAATACATTTAAGCCCTTTTTATTTTATTTTTTTTACCTTCTCATTAAAGTGGGCATATCATGCTTTTAAATTTTTCCATGTACTGTACATCTAAATCATTCAGTTATGGTCCATATAGAGTGGAACTGTAATTCTTAGGTCTAAATTCCTTATTATTGTAACTCTACAGGCTCCTCTTCCATCTGTTCTTAGTAGTCAAGATAAGTCGTTTTGGTGCGGTCTCTTTCAATCCAGTTGAGCATACTCCACCCCGCTCCAGGTCACAGAACCTTCCAATCCCCTCCGGTCAGCCATTTTTATAGTTTGATAGAGATATGACAATCTAATGGTGTATAAACTTTATATTTATAGTTTAATAGCCTGAAACCTAATTTAAAAATGCAGCAGTGTGCTTTTTTAGCAAAGCATCTGAAGCACCATCATTAACATAACAATGCTATGTAACTTGATAAAAATATGCAGAAAAAAAGATTCTAGTAAAGAATGACAATCTGGTGTTTCAGCAAGTATGAAAAACCCCAAAGAAAATTTTTAGCAATTCTACAGCATATGCTGTAGTCCTTTTAATATTACACAAACTACATGCATGATACCTCAAATTATATAAATGCCTCTATCATAAGATGAATACTTAGAATAGAATAGAATAGAATAATTCTTCAATTGTCCCACAGGGGAAATTTGGTTGTAACATCAGCAAAAACAGAAAAGAACACAGGACATGGATGGATGGATGGATTGATGGATAAAAAGATGAACGGATGGTTAGATGGATGAGCAGATGAGTGGATGAACAAAAGGTTGGTTGAACGAAAGGATGGATACAAAGATGAACAGATGGATTGACCGGTGAACAGATGGATGGATAAAAAGATGAATGGATGGTTGATGTATGACCAAAAGGATGGATGAACGGATGGATAGATGGATGAATAAAAGGATGGATAAACAGATGGATGGATGAACAAAAGGATGGATGGATGAAAAGATGAACAGATGGATGGATTGATGGATGAACAAAAGGATGGATTAACAAAAAAATGGATAAATGAAAGGGTAGATGGATAAAAAGATGAACGGATGGATGGATGGATGGATGGGTGAACAGATGGATGGATAAAAAGATGAACAGCTGGTTGGATTGTTGGATGTATGAACAAAAGGATGGATGAACGGATGGATGGATGGATGAACGAAAGAATGGATGGATAAAAAGATGAACAGATGGATGGATGGATACAAAGATAAACAGATGGATGGTTAAAAGATGAACAGATGGTTGGATGTATGAACAAAAGGATGGATGAACGGATGAACTAAAGGATGGATGGATGAATAGATGGATGGATGAACAAAACGACGGATGAATGAAAGGATGGATCAATTAATAGATGAATAGATGGATGGATGAAAAAAAGTTGAACAAAAGGATGGATGTATGAACAAAAGGATGGATGAACAGATATATGGATGGATGAACAATATGTAAAGATGGATGGATGGACGAACAATAGGTATACACACACACACACACACACACACTTGATTATACGATGCTTCCGATGCTTTCATGTCTGGTTGTCTGAATATTACAGATAATTGATTCAGGTTATCTTAATGCATTGTCTGTTGTGTGTTTGAACATGGACTTCATTATATTCATTCATAGTTTTATGGGCAGTTAAGTACACACACACAGACACTTTACACAATTTGAAGGCACTGTGAAGTCAGTCGGGTGAGAAGCGACGAGGGGACTCGGCTGTACACAGCTGGCCTCTTGTGACTTGAGCGAGAGGTAGCAGAAGAAAATCAGGCACGATGCAAAGCTGCAGACATGGCTGGCACCAAACAGAGTGCATACTTAGATCCTGTAAAGTGAAACTGTTTAAATGAGTCAGAGTGAAAGCATCCCAAATAAAAGATGGATGGCATTACTGGTTCAGGAAGTCAAGTTCTTTTGCAGCCCCCTGGCATTATAAAGCAAAGTGCTTGTATATATAAATAGAAAAATGAAAAAAAAAAAAAAAAAAAAACAAGCCTGAAGACTCCGTAGGCTTATAAAATATTTTCTATAAGTGTATTAGGCATGGACTGGTTCCCAGTATGAGCGTATATGGTTTTTAAAAGTAACAGTTTCAAAGCAATCAAAATGTTCAATAACAACCCTTCTAGGCTTTAAACCAGGGTCACCAATTACAAGTTTGGAGAGCTAACGTCCTGGAGATTTAGATCTATATCAAACTGAACCCACTTAAATCAAATCAACGGCTGGTTGATTTGAAATACCTGTACAGGTATTTCAATCATTTGATTAAGCATTAGAGCAGGGATATATCGAAAAGTTGAAGGGGCAGTAGCTCTCGAGGATTGAAGTCAAAATTCCCATTTTGAGATGGTAATCAAAGTATCTGCTCAGTGGAGCACCAGCATTTTTAATTGTCTTGGCCATCCCCCCAGCTGGTACTGCACACTACTGGCCAGCTGAGAGACAAAATGCTCCTACACTTTCCCACATGCCAAAGAAACAAATTCCTCATTTATGAAGGCACAACTTATAACCACTGACCCCATTTGATAAGGGCTTTTAAATTTGGTTTAGCTTTCCATTTAAGTTAGTTGACTCCTATTAAACATCACAGATTACAACCCCTGAGTCAAGTTATCACCACCATTAGCCTCTGCTTCGCTGTGGAGGGTTTGCAGTCTTGTTCGACCAGAAGGAGACCCCTGAGACAACGCAGAACTCACTGGGGGATGTATATATGCCTAGAGAACCCCCAAAACGAGCTGGAGGATGTCCCTGGGGTATCATCTTGGACCTATTACCTCCATGACCTTGCACAAGAAGATGATGGAAACCATTTTTTTGAAATACACAAGCAACAGAATAAAGAAAATCTGTTTTAAATCACTGCTTTGAGCAAGTCGGTAACAAAGAGCAGGGACAATTTTGCCCTAAAGAAATTAGAATCACATGAACAAATCTACAAAGATGCAAAGGGTTGAAGGCCTGAAATGACCGACATCAGGACAATGCTGCAATCTGAAGATCACCTAAAATCTGGGGAAAACATATCAGTAAAACAAAAACAAAAAATACTTTTGCTTTGTCATTAAATATTGAAACAAATTGTAAGATATCACAGAAACAACATTGACATTTTTAAAAGTATTGTTTGTTAGGTTTTGTCACAAAACCAGTCGTCTACATCAAGTTTACAACCAGGGACACAAATCAAACTCCTTCTAGAATGATAAGACTTCAAGAATGTAGCTTTAAATGGTAAATATAGCATCCTGTAAGTCGATGCACCACTTGTGCAGCATGCTTGACCTAAAGTAAAACATTTAATAAATACTGTTAAGGTTTCAAATTCAACCAGTGACTCAATGCTTTATCACTTTCAATATCTTACATACAGGTTTGTCATACTTTATTCAGATGTTTAAGGAGAAGGTTTGACAAACCATTAAAGTAGGAGTTTAAGATCACGGTTTCAAGGCTGGCTTCAAAGGAACTACTGACAGAAACGTCACCACATAAACCACTGTACATGTCGTCACATGCGCACTCTCAACAAAAAAATCAATGAGCACTGTACATCAGCCACTACAACCACATGTAGGTGAAACCATGAATTATAGAGGAATCTCCTTTCACATACATACATGTGCCTAAATACTAAAGATAGAAACACATCCACCCCTTATATATGAGGTTTAGAATTGTAGATTCTTCCTTTATTTGGGGGATAAAAGAAAATATTAGAGCAGACGAACTGGAAATTCTGCTTTCAGATTTGTGATTAATGGTAGTTGCATTCTTTTACATTACACTATGCTTTCAGAGAAAAACATTTCCAAATACTCTGAGGTATCCTATTACTTGGTCACAAATGTTTAATAACCTGTTTTCATGTTCCACTTTGCTGCTGGGTTACAGTTTGGAAAGTTTTTAAAATCCGTTTTTAATTTTTTTTTTTTTTATTGTGTTCTACATGTAGAAGCTGTGAAAGCCAGAAATCCTTGTATAATATGCACCATTTCAAATATTTAGACACATGTACCCAATCATCACCTGACAGTGAGTACATTTACATGCACATCTAAATCAAGCTTTTTGGTTTAATCGGACGGGCTTGCCCCTATTGAGAGCCGAGTCCCAGTTTACATGTCACTCAGAAAATTTAATTATTCAATGAAGTACATTTGACTCTGCGATGATAGCTTGTGACGTGCACCTCTACATGTTAGCCGTAAACCGCTTACCCTGGAGCAGCACACAGGCAGTAAACAAAGGCTGGCAAGTGTGAAGCAGACGGAGTCAAAGCAGGATATGCACATTCACAATTCAGCGTCTCTTCATCGGTCCAAAAATGCACTGATTGGCCGCTTACGTTCGTCTTAGCTGCATTATTCTTTCTGTGTTCTTTTTGATTCGCACTTCAGCGTCGAGAACGGGCGGGGTGTGGGGTTGGTTGAAGAGAAGTCCGATTCCCAATCGCATTATATGGGTAGAACAGTCTGACTAAGGTAATAATTCCATTTTCTCTTGCTGCATGTAAATTAACTGTGTGCTTGGACACAGATCTGGTGAGATGAGACCCCCCCCCCCCCAAACAAAAATAAATGGTGCCATAGATAGGGTGTGGTGGTTGGGAGACCAAAGGAAAGCAAGAGATTTTCAGTCTAGAGTCTTAGTGCAGTGTTTACCTGTAAGGCTGTAATATTCCATTTTATACAACAGTTAGTTCTAACCAACTAATTTGATTTGGACAAGAGACATTCCACGAGTGATGATATCAGAGTATAACATAAGCCCGCTGTGCAAGTGTTCTAATGTTTGTGTTTGAAATGTTTGTGTGTAGGAAATATTTGCCTCGTCTCCCTTACAGTTGGAAGCCTGTGAATATTCTCATTCATCCAGGTCATGGTTATTTCAAGGAAATTTCAATCGAACGCAACTGGACTTGGTAATTTGTCTTGGAAGACGTTTCACCTCTTATCCAAGAGGCTTCATCAGTTCATGCTCGCCGCTGACCAGGCTGGGACTGGTCCAACTAACTGGTGAGGAGACTCAGCTATTTAACCTCTTGGAGGGCTTTTACAAGACTGATTTTGTCATTGGATCCTATGTGCTCCATGTCTTAACGACGGTCGTTGGCGTGTCGCCTATTGGTGGAGGTTAGGTTTCGGCTTCATTAATGCCCTATTGTGTTATGACGACAGTCGTTGGAGTTACAGTTGTTTTTCTTATTAGAGGCTAAGTTGTTGAGTCTCCTGGGGAGGGATGAAAGGGCAGCATTGTAAATTGGAGATAGGTGTTCTCTCAGGCCTCCTCCTCTGTTAAGCGATGGTTTCTCTACTTTTACATAGATAAATATCTAATATCTGTCTAATATCTGGAAATTGCTGTCCTCAAAGCAGTGGGCTTTATCTTTGAGATGCAAATGAACAGCAGAGTCAATGCCTGAAGAGTTAGCTCTCCTGTGTTGGGCTTACAGTTGGAACTATTTGTGTTGGCAGAGCTAGATAAATGATTAAATAAAACATCATAATCTTTTGTGTGTTATTATTGTTAAACCATAATATGCGCTTGTAGAACTATTTTATAAAAGCTATAAATCATCCTTGAGGTTGTGCTATTGTGCGGAATATCAGACCTAGTGTGATTCTCTGCGGCGGTCGGCCTTCGGTCTTGTGCCTACGACCAAATCACACTAGCGCTGATATTCAGCACAACAGCACTCCCTACAATGTGATACTGCTTAAATGTCAGGTTGTTTGTTCTCCCTTTGATTTACATGATGAATATCCTTTCACAGCAGGTCTGGCAGGTGTTGACACAGGACGACAAAAAAAATAAATCCAAAACTTTTATTGAAATAAATAGGGCTGGCTAAAATTACATTTTTGGAGTCCCCTGGCCTCATGTTGACTATTTGTCAGTATAAGCTCTACCAATTTTCCCTAAAAGGATGGTCAAATAATCAAAGGACATTACCAATGGCTTGTTTTTGACTTCAGAAAGGTTGTAGAGGGTGTAACTTGTTCAGGATCATTTGCCCAAATATAACAGGCCTGTATGTATTTCAACTACTCTTTGTACATTTTGTCCTCATGTGAAAATCCACGATAGATTCAGACTTGTAAACCCAATTCTTGTTTGAAAAAGTATTTAAGGTATACAGTCAGGTCCATAAATATTGGGACATCGACACAATGCTAACATTTTTGGCTCTATACACCACCACAATGGATATCAAATGAAACGAACAAGATGTGTTTTAACTGCAGACTGTCAGCTTTTATTTGAAGGTATTTACCTCCAAATCAGTTGAACTGTGTAGGAATTACAACAGTTTTCACATGTGCCTCCCACTTGTTAAGGGACCAAAAGTAATGGGACAGAATAAGAACCATAAATCAAACTTATACATTTCAATACTTGGTTGCAAATCCTTTGCAGTCAAGTCTGGAACACATAGACATCACCAGACGTTGGGTTTCATCCCTGGTGATGCTCTACCAGGTCTCTACTGCAACAGTCTTTAGTTCCTGGTTGTTCCTGGGGCATTTTCCCTTCAGTTTTGTCTTCAGCAAGTGAAATGCATGCTCAATCGGATTCAGGTCAGGTGATTGACTTAGCCATTGCAAAACAGTCCACTTCTTTCCCTTCAAACACTCTTTGGTTGCTTTTGTAGTAAGCTTTGGTATCATTGTCCATCTGCACTGTGACGCGCCGTCCAATGAGTTCTGAGGCATTTGGCTGAATATGAGCAGATAAAATTGCCCGAAACACTTCAGAATTCATCTTGCTGCTTTTGTCAGCAGTCACATCATCAATTTATACAAGAGAACCAGTTCCACTGGCAGCCATACATGCCCACGCCATGACACTTCCAACACCATGCTTCACTGATGAGGTGGTATGCTTAGGATCATGAGCAGTTATTTCCGTCTCCATACTCTTCTCTTCCCATCACTCTGGTACAAGTTGATCTTAGTCTCATCTGTCCATAGGATGTTGTTCCAGAACTGTGAAGGCTTTTTTTGATGTTTGGCAAACTCTAATCTGGCCTTCCTGTTTTTGGGGCTCACCAGTGGTTTACATCTTGTGGTGAATCCTCTGTATTCACACTGGTGGAGTCTTCTCTTGATTGTTGACTTTGACACAGATACACCTACCTCCTGGAGAGTGTTCTTGATCTGGCCAACTGTTGTGAAGGGTGTTTTCTTCACCAGGGAAAGGATTCTTCGGTCATCCACCACAGTTATTTTCAGTGGTCTTCCGGGTCTTTTGGTGTTGCTGAGCTCACCGGTGCGTTCCTTCTTTTTGAGAATGTTCCATACTGTTGTTTTGGCCACGCCTAATGTTTTTCTATCTCTCTGATAGGTTTCTTTTGTTTTTTCAGCCTAATGATGACTTGCTTCACTGATAGTGACAGCTCTTTGGATCTCGTCTTGACAGTTGACAGCAACAGATTCCAAATGCAAATAGCACACTTGAAATCAACTCTGGACCTTTTATCTGCTCATTGTAATTGGGATAATGAGGGAATAACACACGCCTGGCCATGGAACAGCTGAGAAGCCAATTGTCCCATTACTTTTGGTCCCTTAACAAGTGGGAGGCACATATGCAAACTGTGGTAAATCCTACACCGTTCACCTGATTTGGATGTAAATACCCTCAAATAAAAGCTGACAGTCTGCAGTTAAAGCACATCTTGTTCGTTTCATTTGATATCCATTGTGGTATCTCTATTTGTACACTGTTCTGTTAATAAACAAGTATAATGTGTGATCCATACAGTAGAAATAAATATGCAATTATGCTCAATAACCTCTTAAGACAAAACATGCATTGATAGAAGCTGTAAATACACTTTCTGAATGGCTTGACGTGCATCTGAAAACTCATCATCTCAGCTGGAATGCTTTAGACCTCTCAGACTGTAAACCCATTTCGTGTCTGTTTTTTTCCCTTCCTCTCTTAGCCATTTGATGTTTATCAAAAGTACAAAAGAGCTTGAGGTTAAAGAAGCTTAAGTAAACAGCAAAAACGGGAGGGGGACATGAGGTGAAGATTTTTTTCTTTTCCAAAGGTTACCACCAAATATGGTCATGGAGCTGTAAATAGGTCTTTTCCAGCTCTTTGTAGACATTGTGCCATCAGGAGTTTGGGTAGAAGTAAATGTTTCCAGTCCAAGGGAGTGTTATTTTAGTCATTGGTATATTGCTGCCAGAGAGAGTGGGGTCCAAATTGTGGCTCTCGATATGAGGCTGACCCGAACTCCATCTGGCACTACTGTGCCCTTTCCAGGTTGCACGGCAACAGATATAAGAGCAATTCAAAGTAGGTAAGAATTGTGGGAAAAGGAAGGTTTCATTATCAACAGATATCTGGCTATCAAGGTGATACATACCAATGGCAAGGGCTGCACGATGCCCTCGACTTGCAATCAAACGTGCATTAGTGCTCCTGGCCTCTCTCCACAGTAACTGCTTTCCTGCAGGGCTCATGATATTCTATGTGTGCATATGTGAGTTTGCATGACGTAACATAAGCCCAGATTCAGCACAGCTGGGCTTCTCAGTACTGCAGATTACAATACGTCACTGCTTTTGCTCTCAGCCCTCCCCCCCTGACCATTGCAGGCTCCAATACACTCAAGCATCTACTGTCAACACATGCATGCAGACCCAAACTAACTCCAATGATGTCAGTAAATTTGCTCCCTCCCCGTTCCATCTGCCTCTCCATCTCTCCCTCACTATCACGCATACAAATTTGTATATTCTCTGTCCTGCCAGTGTGGACTTGACATTTTTTTTTTCCGGTTTTTATTTCATCTCACAGCGTGCATCCATATTTTTTTTTATGCTTGCCAGATGGGATTTATTAAACACATACTGAAAAGGAAAACTACTTAGAATCCAACCAAATAATTTATTTTAGGGAAAAGCAGACAATCAAAAAGCTTTTCTTGATTTAGTCTGTGAACCCAACACATTAACTCTGTGGAATTTTCCAAAATAAATTTAGGATAAACTGACTTTTTCCATCAACACAGATTATTCAGCCATTTTTGTACAGATGCTTACAAAAATGAATCAAAAATGACTTCAGAGCTGAAACTTTGATATGTCTGTTTGATTGTCTTCAACGTTTAATTTTGTTTTTTGGAAGACTTTCACATATATTTGTGTGACAACTGGTGCATTCCTTTAAGGTGGCCATGTGTTATGTACCGATGTGCAGAAATTGGACATTTGTGTGTAGTGTCACTCCCCCTGAATGCCACACAAAACGCCCCTCAGGCAAAGTGAGTTTCCCACAAGACAAAGCTTCATTTCTTAAAAACATGTAGAAGTGAATTATTCTAAATGAGCTACCATGCTGTTCTTTTTGTTTTTTCATTGTTGGCACTGTAGCGGCCTTCTACATTTAACCTGTTGTTAAAGGGCACATACAGTCAAGAAGAGGACAAGGAATAACATAGTAGAAGTAGTGGGAAAAATAAAGTTAAAGAAAAAGATGTGACAAATCACAGAAAAGAGGGACAATCAGAAATCTTTAGAAGCACAAAAGCAGAGGGATGATACTGGAGGGAGAGGCTTTTAATAGGTTCAATCTTGCTCTGTGTGTATCTGTTGTCGCATATGTGACAGGAACAGAGGATATTAGTCTGAAAACTGCATTCAAACATGGTAAGGAGAACAGTGCATGAACGCAAACACACACATACGCACACACACAAACACACACACACTCGTACACAGATAAATCCTGCAGCATGAGACACACCAGGATTACTCTCCCTCTTTTACAGACAGAGCACAGATTATAGTTCAGGCACAGCAGAGCACAGTTTGTAAGGCATCATGAGATACATGAGGATTCAATCGTAATGTTATTTTTCTGACAATAGGACAAAATGAAAATCTGAATGAAACAAACTGTCCTGTAAATGGGAAAAAACATTTCGACCATAAGGCTCTTACTCTAAATATATTTTCTAAAACATTTAGGATCCAAGCAAAAACCAAAACAAGGATCTAACAGTGCAGATTTAATTTTCTCTTCCAAAGCCAAACCCACTGAACAGAGAACATTTCATCATGCATTGATTGCACGGTTTAATCCTGATCACTCTTCATGACAGATTACAATACGATTGCTGCATTAAAAACAATAACACCCCCCCCCCCAAAAAAAAAAAAAAAAAAAAAAAAATATATATATATATATATATATATATATATGCCCAAGTGTGTATATGTGTATTTATAAGCATTCTTCTTACCAGCTGGAAAACATGTCGAACTTTCCAGTTGTTGTGGTGCTAATTGGTAAAAGCAGCAGAAGCCAATGCTGTCAGATCTCTGCATTTCACGTGTTCAAACAGTAAGGGAACATGTTCACAAATAGGCAGTGGCGGCTGGCCAATAGAGGGCGCAAGGGCGAAGCCCCACCACTTACCACATGCCATAATACGTTGAATAAAATGTGAAAAAAAAATACATTTTTAACCTAAACCTATTTCAAAATATATTTGTTTTCTTTCAGATGTGCAAGATAAATATTCTATAGTTTCTTGTGAGTTGAGTATTATGCTTATAAGCATCGTCTGATTGAGAACGTAGCCCATAGACTCTCGTTAAAAGTTGTACACACGCAATAGCTCCTCTTCAGTACAAGAGAAAGGACGATTTGGGGCGCAGCTCTGCTTCACCAGAAGGGGCGAAGTTTACATATTGCCCCCCTCCCGCCGTGGGGCTAACATCAAGCCAACGTCACAGACATCTGTCATACAGTGCAGATAGACATATCAAACCTGTGAGAGTTGAAGATGAACTAAAAGAGATGCAAAATGGAGAAAGAGAAAAATAATGATTAAGTTTTATCACTTAAAACTATGCTATTTGAGAACGTACCAGGAGAAGCTTGAGGTAAAATTCCTCGGAACTGATCAATCAGCTTTAAAACGAGTATAAAACTAAAAAATTAATGTTGATGATTTTTGCATGTTGGCTCCCCGTATAGCTTCAGTACATTTCATAGTGAGTTAGCGATTCGTTAAAATGTGCATTATTCAGTTAAAGTGATGTTTTCAGACTTAAATTATTGCTAATTCATTGGCAGAAGCAGCTTTGTACATCTTCACAGTAAGAGCACTCATTCCTAATCTTAACTGCAGAGTTTTATCTGCCGAGTGTTCACTTATTGGAAAATGGTAAATTGTGACATTTGATTTCTAAGTCTAGATTACATTTGATTCATGTGATGTTTAACACAGCTGCTGATATCAAAATGTTAAGTTTATTTGTATATTTTAGTTATTTCTACCCTAGTTGTTTCTGTTATTACTTTTCATAGGAGACCAGGGATGAATTTATCTCCCTCCTGAAATTTGTTGTTTTTTTGTCCAATTTAGGAATGTTAATTTGTCCTGATTAATTCAAAGCTACCCTGTGATTAATCAGATGAACATTTTTAATTGACAGCCCTAATATTTAGCCATCGTAGTCATAGCCCCCCCCCACGGAGAAAATTCCGCCAGACGCCACTGCAAATAGGTGCTTCAAATGAGATTCAAACGTTCATAGATGCTAGTGTATAGTTTCAATAACTTCCATTATGTTTTCTATGCATGGCAGCCATTTTGGATACTGAACTCGAGACTCCTTTTCAACCTAAAATTAAATTGAAATTAAATTGAGTTTATTTATATAGAACCAATTCACAACAGATGTCATCTCAACGCACTTTACAAGAAAAGCATGAAACTAGCATCAATCAACTTGTGGATTGTTTTTTTCAAAACAAAGTATATTTTAAAATGATATTTTTCTGACTCAAAATTAGCTTTTGGAGACAAAGATCCTTAAAAAAGAACCAACATTTCCATGTATGGATGATGATGATGTGTCGAAAACACCAGAGTTTGTTTTTCAAACAAACAAAATATTGTTTGGCCACCTAGACCACATTTTGACAATTAGACATGGGACATATTTGTAGCTTTCTTTTACCAAGGCTGTTTTATTCAGGGCCATTGTTGTAAAGAAGTTAACTCTTCCCCCTACAATAGGACAGATTGACAGATTCCTTTTTTTGAACCACACACAGCCAAGTTTTTTTTATTTGGCTCAGAAAAAAACTAAAAAACTAAAAGGAAACATTAATATTGTAAAAGGAGGATATATTGATTTTGAAGTGAACAGATATGTCTATCAATATTGTAGATTTTTTCTGTGCACTAATACAAAGCTAATGTCTTTTTATCAGTATCATTGATACAAATACTACAGTGTCAGAGACCATCCCTTGGCAACATGTGTAGCTCTGTCTGGCAGCCTCTCAAATAAAAATAAAAGGTACAATTCACAATCATAGGTACCATATTATGCATGGCAAAGCTAGAAAAAAAAAACTACAGGCAAACTAATTGGAAAGGAATATGTTAGTAAATAGGAGCTACCACTGAGAAAAGGAAATGTAGTTCGACAAGAAGAATATACAGGAAAGGGTTAATTAGCTCTGCTCTTCTGTAATCTGAAGAGGTAATCATCACAACTGATTTACATTAATTTAATCTGTACTGCTTTAGAGGAGTTAAACTCCAATCTGATCTGGGGAAATTAAATCAAAGAGAGGGTCAAGCTTTCTGAAATTCTTGAAAACTGATCAGGATAAATTAAATAAGGGATTTTGATAAATAAAAATCATAGCACAGCTAAGATATTATTTTTATCAATTGGTTGTATGACTATCTTTATCTATTTTACCCTGAAATGTTTAGAAAAATAAATATTTTTTCAGAAAAAAATGGGATTTTTTACATACAGGGAGCCAGAAAAATATAATTTTACTTTTCTAATGCTGTAGTCACACATATTAAACAGTTGGCTGTACAACCTACTGTATCTGAGAAACTGAATGCAAATTTGGATGCATGCCTTACAGTACCTTTTAATAAAAGGTTTATCAGCCCCTAAGACCATGTCACTGATTTATAACATTAAATGGACCTATTACGTCAAATGTGTTAAATAGATTTATAGAGAAGAGAGGGTTAGTCCGCTGATGTTTTACGGCACATTAAAGAGTGAAAAAGTGTAACATAAAACTCTTGTTTAGACAACCTAATCCTAGTAATTCAAACATGTAATCTTTGCAAGGTGTTCCACATCTTCCTGATCGGTGCATCCGTCTAGATTTTTCCTTAATATCCAAGTTTAATACAATAAATCCTCTTCAGTCTTCTGCTTCCCATCTTATTCAGAACACCCCCTGACATGAATGTAAACAGTCTTAAAAAAAGAAAAACCTTAGCAAAAAAATGAAATAAGCAACTCTGCAGAAGCTCCTGTCAGCCAATGTATTATTCAGAAAACTGAAAAAAGGAACAAAAAGCTGATTGCATTTAACCATTTTGAAAAAAAATTATAGAAAGATTGAACGTAAAAACTGCTCTTTAATAAAATGGATCCATTGCAAGACATGCATAAAATACCTATCATTTTATTCCTAAATATGACAAAAAGCCTCTAATTGAAACAATTTTTTGTAATTTTGTGAGCCCTTTTCTCAAAACCAGAACTTCTAGCTGTTAGGAGGAAGAATTCACATATACAGTGGGGAGAACAAGTATTTGATACATTGCTGATTTTTGAAGTTTTCCCACTTACAAAGCATGTAGAGGTCTGTAATTTGTATCAAAGGTACTCTTCAACAGTGAGGGACAGAATGTGAAACAAAAATGCAGAAAAATCACACTGGATGATATTTAAATAATCAATTTCCATTTTATTGCATGACAAGTATTTGATTGCCTATCAACCAGTAGGAATTTAGGCTCCCACAGACCTATTAGTTCTTCTTCAAGAAGCCTTCCTGTTTTCCGCTTATTACCTGTATTAAATGCACCTGTTTGAACTCGTTACATGTATAAAAAGACTTCTGTCCACACACTCAAAAAACTCCAACCTCTCCACAATGTCCAAGACCAAAGAGCTGTGTAAGGACATTAGGGATAAAATTGTAGACCTGCACAAAGCTGGGATGGGCTACAGGACAATAGGCAAGCAGCTTGGTGAGAAGGCAACAACTGGTGGTGCAATAATTATAAAATGGAAGAAGTTCAAGACGATGGTCAATCTCCCTCGGTCTGGAGAACCATGCAAGATCTCACGTCGTGGGGCAACAATGATCATGAGGACAGTGATGGATGAGCCCAGAACTACATGGCAGGACCTGGTCAATGACCTGAATAGCGCTGGGACCACAGTCTCAAAGAAAACCATCAATAACACACTCCACCGTAATGGATTAAAATCCTGCAGTGCACCCAAGGTCCCCCTGCTCAAGCCAGCGCATGTCATGGCCTGTCTGATGTTTAACAATGACCATCTGGATGATCCAGAGGATGAATGGGAGAAGCTCATGTGTTCTGATGAGACAAAAGTGGAGCTTTTTGGTCTAAACGCCACACGCTGTGTTTGGAGGAAGAAAAAAGATGAGTACAACCCCAAGAACACCATCAAAACTATGAAGCATTCTTTTGGGAAGCTTTTCTGCAAAGGGGATGGGACGACTGCACGGTATTGAGGGGAGGATGGATGGAGCCATGTATCATGAGATTTTGGCCAACAATCTCCTTCCCTCAGTAAGAGCATTGAAGATGGGTTGTGGCTGGGTATTCCAGCATGACAACAACCCAAAACACAGAGCCAGGGCAACTAAGGAGTGGTTCCGTAGTAAGCTGCTCAAGGTCCCGGAGTGGCCTAGCCAATCTCCAAACCTGAATCCAACAAAAAATCTTTGGAGAGAGCTGAAAGTCTGTGTTGCCCAGCGAGAGGCCTGAAACCTGAACGCTCAGGAGAAGATCTGAATGGAGGAGTGGGCCAAAATCCCTGCTTCAGTGTGTGAAGCAGGGATCTCGGATCTCTGTAACTGCAAAAAAGGTTTCTGTACCAAATATTGAGTTTCTGTCTGTCTTATGTATCAAATACTTATGTCATGCAAAAAAAAGGAAATTCATAATTTAAAAATCATCCACTATAATTTTCCAAATTTTTGTTTTAGATTATGTCCCTCATTGTTGAAAAGTACCTTTGATACAGATTACAGACCTCTACATACTTTATAAGTGGGAAAACTTCAAAAATCAGCAGTGTATCAAATACTTGTTTTCCCCATTGTATATTAGTGATTTTTTATTCTTAACACACACATATATATATATATATATATATATATATATATATATATATATATATTTTTTTTTTTTTATCCAGGAATTGTGTTCAGCACTTTATCCTAAATCCTTAAGGACACAGAGAAGATGATGTCTAAACAAGGAGCCTGGGCCTGAGTGACAGTGTAGACATTTACATCATTACCTATCCTGGTGCCACTGTGCATCATGGATCACATGTTAACGCGTTGCAGCGAAGCAGTTACTCTACTGTCATGCCCTGATGCCGGCCAGCAGCTAAACTCCAACTGCTGAGTGAGGAGAATGCCAGGGTCCAGTAAGCCCTCAGGGTAATTAGGAGGAAGTCCAGATCAACCAGAAACAGACAGGGTATTTGTGTGCAACACACTGTTGGAGTTCAGGAGCTCATTATCAGGAGCAGCCTTTGAGCAAAGCAGTTGACATGTGGTTAAAAAATAACTCTTACATACATTTTAATTCTGCCCTCACTGGAGGGTTTTTAAGCCCTATCAGCCTGTTTAAGAACATGTCATAGCGAGTCCAGAGTTTGACTTGACCACTATGACTCCCCCAACTGATCCAAGTGTTATGTTGACCTGAAAAAGGCCTTTCGAACACATGCCTAGCGGAATCCTGTGGAGAGTACTTTGACAGTATGAAGTACCAGGCCTCTCAATTTATGTCATTAGGTTGCTGTATGACCGGTGTTCTCATTGGTCTGCATTGTCAGCAGTAACTTGGACTTGTTATCGGTGAGAATTGGAATTAGCAAAGATTGCCCTTTCTCATCAATTGTGTTCATAACCTTTATGGATGTGTTGAGGGGATCCATTCTGGTTGCATCACAAACGGGTCTCTTAGCTGTCTTTCCCTTAATCCTTAACTCTCTCCACAGATTCTGTATCAAATTCAAGTCAGGAATCTGGCTAGGCCACTTGGAAATGTTACTCTGTTGTATATTCGAATCCCATGTGAAAACGCCCTTTTTACCATCCATAGTATCAAACAACACATTATGCAAACAGATTAACCAAATTAAGCTGAACGCAACTGTAAAATCAACCATTCCCATGATGATCATTGCTTAACCTTTAAAATCAATCAAACCCACTCTCAACAAAATCCACTGATGCCTGTGCAGCAGGTACTTTTTTTGGAGCTTTACAGAGCTTTAATGGGAACTAAAAATGAGCTATTAAAAGCTTATCAACATGGTGTAGGAGCACAAAAAGGTTATTTAGTGCTTAGGCTTGACCCATCACCCACCCCCCACAAAATTTAAAGTTCAAATGACTCATAACTGGTCCCTTCACTGAACCCAATCTCAGTGAAAGATGGCTCACCAACAGCACGAGGACAGAGATATTCAACAAGGCCAAGGATCTGCAGTCCGAATAATGAACTGACACACTCAGTCATGAAATTCCTTTCCGTTTCAGGAATTTTTATTAGGGGGAAATATTCATTTTCTATGTAGTCTGTGCAAAAACAATGCAAAAAACACAGACACTAGCAAAAATGTAAGCTATATTTTGCAAGTTTCACAACACTGTTAAAAAAGGCAAGATAAGCTAAACTGATAAACTGAACCTACAGTCTTATCTGAGAGAAAACATGCTTTACCTTTAGCCACAGCCATTGAACTGACACCTTTGCCCTGTCATGTGCTTGAAAAAACAAAGACTCAGCAAGTTGCCGGTCGTATAACGCTTAGTTCCCAATTTAACTGAATGAAAATGTAATTGCTCAACTCATCAAGGAAATGTCTGTTTATAGAGAAGGAACGTAACTACCTGACAAGAAGTATATATAATGAAAAATAATAAGTAGAGATTGGAGAGATCAAGCGTGGGTGTTTTTGGCCAAAGTTCAAAAGAGAATTACTTTGTCAGTCAAAAGCGATAAGAAGCAGACTGATAAAGACACAAATAGGAAGCCTGTAAACTACTGCTGTATTTAGAACTCTGCATGCTTTGCTAGTGGGTATGTATGATGTCATCACTCATGTCTGACGGCTGCATTACAAACAACTGCACAGTAGGACAGCTGACAATCATTGTCTACAACAGATTGAGCAAATGATAATCCCTATTTGTAACATCTGTTAAAGGAAGGTAAATACACCAAATTAATTGCTGCAGTTCATAAATTCAAGTCCCCGAAGACAGTTCCTCAACATGTCTCTAAGCACTGCTCCAGCCCCTTTACAGAGGAAGCTCATTTCACAAACTTGTAATCAAAATAGGGCTGGACGATATAGAAAAAGAGCATATAGATAAAGAGAATAGTCATATTGATCAATATCAATTATCAATAATTTTCACAAAATGTTGAAAAAGTATTTTAAGTGTATCCCTGGTCATTTTGTTATTCTTCAATGAACTAATTTTAACTAAAAATTAAATTAAGTCATTTTTTAAAACACTTTGTTTTATCATAACTAAGTTTGTAAAACAGAAACAAATCAAGAGACCTGCGTAACATCAGTGAATATAAAGAAAAGTGTTGTTAATCATTATATTATATATGTTTTAATTATGTTAGTGATTTAAATAAAATGCTTATCTTGATTTTTTAAAATCTTTTAAGCATTTGATGATACTTTATTGTCTTAATAGCTAAAACATTAGGTTTCAATAAACCTTTGGTGTCAATAAAGCTTATTCAAATGCAGTTCAGCTCCTAAAGCTAAAGCTAACACTAACCAGCTAGTCACCTATACCAGAGTGTAGACAAAGGCCACAACACTGGAGCCCAGTCCAGTCACTGAGAGTTGAAGCCGGCAGGTCTATAAGTGTTTTTCGCTTCTCAGGAAAGGGGAGCATTTTAAAAGCCACATGTGTTGTTAGCAGCGTGACCCCGGTAAGTTTACCGTGTCTCTCCGTAACAGTGATTCACAGCGAGCCAGGAGAGGGGAGTGCTGCTTAAGACTACTAAAAGTAGTATATCATTTGGTTTATTATTGCTCCGTTTAGTGTTTTAGTACATCCAGGATCGGTTCAAAACTGGATGTGACATTTACCTGAGCTACTGACACATTTATTCGGAACAACTTCCTCCTTGCTCCCTTGCTGTGAGATCCGACCGAGGTGAACTTGGTTTTACGGCGAAGGTTCGCTTAGGGACCATCAACAAATTCTGTTGTAGCTCAAGTCATTTGCTCTGTTTTTTGGTTTGAAAGGTGAGAGGGATGGGTGAGAGAGCTGCATGGGTTAGTGATTCGTTTGGAGTAGGTAGTGACTGTCAAATCAAGCTACCTGATTGGCTATAATGAAAAAATGAGGAACGTTGTTCTTTTTAATTGAACTTTTTGAATGCCCCCTTTTTTTTCTATTGCACCACACGTCTATCGATCAATAGATATTGCCATCGAATTATTGTCCAGCCCTAAATCAAAGGCTTGTTCTGTTATGATCCACATGATGCAGTCATCATAGTTGAGGTCAGAATCTAGATATACATGTAAATCGAGAGCTTTGCATCTGGTTCATCTCCTTCGTCACAATAAGAAAAGGGCGCATTAACATAGACAAGGTTCCAAGCCATCGTTATGTCCCCCACTTCATCTTCCCAATACTTATGAACAAGACACCCAGATACTTTAGCTCCTCAGCATGAGACAGAGAATTTACTTTTACCTGGATGACGCAATCCTCTTTCATTCCATTGAGAATAACTGGAGCCACCTCTCACATTGGCCACCTCAAACTTAGCTGCAAACCAAATCAGTGCAGTGCAACATGACTTGATGATATGAATAGGCCTTTCACAAAAAAACCGAAAACAATTTATCACTTAATTGTGTAATAAATTAAAATGAGCTCAATTTTTCTGAGCCAAAATAATTCCCATTTGCAGGCTTGTTTGTTTTCCTTGCAAGTCTCCTTTCCACCAAAGAGACTGGATGAAAGAAAGGTATATATGTATCTGTAGTGGCAAAGTGTTTTTGTTTTTAGTTTGAAGTCTTTGTATATAAAACTCCTTTATTCACATTTTTCCTGTTTTTCTTGTCAGAACAAAATGATTGTTTTGTTTATTTATATTTGATAAAAAATATATCTTTCATCTATGGCAGTAAATATTTAGAAATTAAGGTTTATTGATTGCTCAGAGGGTGTACATGCATTAATCATTATATTAGTTGAAAATGATCTCAAATTGACAATATTATCATTTATTGCAATAGTTTCTGAGACAATTTGTTGTCCAGAATTTTTCTTTATGTGACTGGTAGATATAAAAATATACCTATAGATATATACATGATCACATTAAATGCACAAAGCAAAATCTGACCCTAAAGTTGACATACTAGACACCGTTCTATCCAGCCTGTAGGAAAAGTCCAACAGATACTGGTAATGGTTTTAACTTTGTACCAACAATGGCCTGCATTTGTATAGTGCTTTTTAAATCAGAGAACCACAAAGAGCTTTACAATACATTCAGTCATTCACCCATTCATGCACTTATGGCATTAGATTAGGCTACTATATTGTAGCCATAGCTGCCCACTAACAGAGGCGAGGCTGCCAGATGCAGGTGGCAACAGGTCCTCTGACCATCAACAATTTGACAAATGTGACTCAAAGCAGCAACCCCCCAATTATGGGACAAATTCCTGCCACCTGAGTCATGGTTGATGGTTAATGGAATGTCATCCTGTGCTTTTGTGAAACAAGGACTTGACAGCATTTAAATCATCGCCATCAACCAAAACTCCTACAGAAGTCTCCACAAAATGCCTCAGTAGCCATTGATCGAAGGACTTGCAGATCCCTCCTAACTGTATTTCTTGAAAATAAGCTTTGCTGCTTTTGCTCTTCGGTTCATGGTCTGGCCCTGACTTTTCCTTTATGCTGTGTTTTTAATGCCACCTTTTGGCCTTGGCTATTGTTGTTCTTGCTTGGAACCAGAGTCAATAGGGTCAAAAATTCCTGAATGCATGTGTATGTTCACAAAGATACGTAGAGGGCGGATACAAAATTATGAATGTTATGTCATATGGGCAGCAGAGCTTGCTAGAAGATATTAATTAAACCTAGGCTTTTCCAAATCTACAAAAGACATGTGAACAACCTAACTTCCAAGCATATATCATGACCTCCAGAAGGGTAACGATCTGCCTTCACTGTTCCATGGTCAGATTAAAAACAATCCTACCCTTCCTAAATTCAAGATATGACAATTAATCGTTACCACCTTACCTCTTCATGAGACTATCCTACAGCAACAGAGTATCTTCAGTTGGAGGCTTCTTCAGTTTCACTGCAACACAGACTGCTACAGGAAATCCTTTCTCCCCACAGCCATCATGGTCTACAATATCTCCTTGAAAAATTAATTAGCAATGAGCTACAACACCACTTAATTTCCCTCTGGGATCGATAAAGTATTTTTGAATTTGTATTGAATTGCCCTGGTGATTAATAATTATGGTTCACTTAGCATTTGCTGTTAAATAGTCAACTCTGTCAGTTGTCAGCTTTAGGATTGGATTAAAAGATGCATCATTACTTTGTACAGCACAAAATCCGTTGTGAAAAACTGTAAGGAGTCCACATATTCTTTAGGATATATTTAGTGACCATTAGCTTTAAATGTATGATGATGTTTGATCATGATACTTAATGCAATGACTTGCAATGGGAAATGTGGACAATTTTGCTACAAAGGGGTAGCCTACATATAGAAGTGGCATTACACAAAGTGTAATAGCATTACACAAATAGAGTCCAAAGTGTCCAGCATGCATCTTCTCCCTTATGGTGGAGGAACTGACAGAGTATATATGTTCTAAAGGTAAGAACTCAGCAAATAACCAGTAACACTCTCAATGGCATCCTTTCTACTAGACACCCTAAAACTTGGTTATGAAAACAGATTCTTTTGCCAGCTACAGCTTAGACAGGATTGCAGGCAGACCTTGAAATCAATCATCACGGTACAGCAAAGATGGGAAGTTAATTCCACTGGAGGCACAAGTGGTAAAGCCTGCTGACAGATTCATAAGAGGCTTCAAATCGTTTTCATAAAGTTTGTGACCTCGGATCTTGGATTTTGATGGTCCAAGTACAATTTTAGAGCTCCTTTAAAAGGCAGCATTGTGAAAAAATCTAAACAACCCCTACTTTCCTTGTCTATTGTTGAAGGATGTAAAAGGAAAAAGCCACTTCTTCGGATGGACATCTACGTGGTTTATTATTATCACTCTGCAAGGTCCCTTCAGATTTAATTTGCTATTGTCACAATCTCCCTGCTGAGCTTCCATTTTTTTCATCTCCTCTCATATGCTGTCAAAAGACCTATATAAGGCTGACACGGCTTCATCTGTGCCTTAAAGCATTCACAAACTTGCATGCTGAATTATCAACGGGGACATTAAACCCTGTGGATTAAGTATACAGAAATAGCTTTAGAGAAATTCCTTACATTTATTCCAACATGCACAGGAAAGATATCCAAAGAGAGGACAAGTACTCCTTGTCTCAATTTTGCCACATAACTGTTAAAATAACAATTTATCTTTTGGGTTATAACTGGATTCCCAAGACGTTACTGCTGCACATATTCAATTCAATTTATTTATACAGTTCAGATTCAAAACAAATGTCATCTCAAGGCACTTTACAAGCAAAGTCATTTAAATGCAATCATACAAACATTCCAATAAGTTATTTTTTTCTCTGTTTAAGGAATCCCACCAGATTGCCTCGAGTCCCTGACTCGAAGTTGTGCCCCGTATGCAATCCTCTCAGCAATCTCTCATACTAAACAAGCATGTCGCGGGAGTGGAAATTAAAAACTTCCTTTAACAGGGAGAAACCTCCGGCAGAACCTTGCTCAGTACGAGTGGCAATCTGCCACAACTGTCCGGGGGTTTAAGACGACAGAGCAGATACTCAGAAAGAACAAAAGGAACTGATTGAAGAGTAATTTCTATATTAAAGAATGTAAAAAGTTGATAACAAGACATGGAAGATGTTAAGTTACTAGGAGCATCATCCAAGTTGATGACCACCATCCAACAGCCAAGCAGGATACCATATTAGGTGTGGCCCCCATGGAGAGAAAAACACTGAGAAAAAACAAGGTTATCTCCCGAAATAACAAAATAATAATAAAAATACAACTAGAGAGTAGAAGAAGGGAAAAGTAGACAAGTGAACAAAAAGGGGTCTGTCCTCGAACAGTCTAAGTCTATGGAAGTATAACTACAAAAATAGCTCAGGATAACCTAAACCATTCTATTTATAAGCTTTCTCAAAAAGGGAGTTTTAAGGTGGATCTAAAAAAATAGACAGAGTATTATGTCTATTTTGCAGTAACAGAGCTGGTTCCACAGGAGAGGAGCCTGATAACTAAAAGATCTATCTCCCGTTCTACTTTTAGAAATCCTAGAAACCACAAGTGAAACTGCAGTCGTACAGCGAAATCCTCTCTTAGAAATATGTGCAATAATCAGATCTTTGATGTTTGATTGGGCTTGATTATTAAGGTGCTTCTATAAGTGTGTCCCATGGAAGCCGAAAACTTTTAGTTGCATTTTGTGGACTTCCTGAATTACAGTAGTTGAGCCTTGAAGTAATAAATGAATGGACTAGTTTCTCAGAATCACTCCTGGATAGGATATTTCTAATTTTAGCAATATTCCTGAGGTTAAATAAGGAAATTCTAGAAGCCTGTTTAATACGAGATATAAATTTCATGTCTTGGTCACGGTTCTTCATAATCCAACTGCTGTAACTAGGACAGTGTTTTTCAGTTTTCACAGACCAAGTGGTGTACACTTACATGCTGAGGCTCCTTGGAATCTCCTGAAGTTTGTCCTTTACCAATTCTTCAACATGAGGAACGTCCCCACCATGGGTATTTTATCATTTAGAGGTCAAATTGTACAATTACAAATAGTTACTTTTTATAACAGTGTCAGATTAATGAGATCTTGATATGAAAAAATACAGCCTTTTAGTATCAGGACGAACATCATATTAGTAAAATGTCAAATCAAGCCTAAATTATTCTACTCTGCAAAGATTCTTCACAAGACTATTTGGGTCAGTCAGCCATATAGGATTGCCATAGAAGAGGGTCAGAATGATGGATTGAGAACTTCGCTTTTTGGCTCCGCTTATTCTTCTCTGCAGCAGACAAGAGAAATTACCACATTAGTGCAAACAAATCCCTAATCCATCTAACTATATACTGTTCAATCTTACCATCCCTCCTAAATAAGACTTTTGGATACTTTTCCTCCTGAGTCAGAGACTGACCTTTGACCTGGAGGGAGTGGTGCACCTTTTTCCAGTTGAGAGCCATGACATCAGACTTGGAGAGGCCAGAATTCACCCCAGTTGTTTCATACACAGCTTTTAACTGTTCAAGTGCACACTGAAGGTCATGGAAAGAAGATGACCACATCATCTGCATAAGTAAAGTTTTGCACAATCCTAAAACTAAATAAAAAACTATATAGGCTACATAAATGAGGCCAAAGCATTGACTTTGACATTGAATGCTCAAGTTTGAAGTATATACAAACTGCATCTGAACGATCAAACTAGGACACGTTAATACTATATGTACAATCGCTAAAACCTACACCTTTACGTCTGTTGTTTCAGGTTAGATGAAAAGAGAGCACTTTGTGATAATGAGCTGCTCCACTTTCATGACAAATGGAAAATGCACAGCATGCAATGCCCAGCGACTCCCTTTCCGTCCACTTCACCAAGTTTGCCCGACTTATCAACCCATCAGCACCGCCGCTGCGCAGGCACTGCGTTCGTATCAGATGATGACAGAGGTGTCAACAAGAGGAGGAGCCGCTCGGAGTTGAGGCAGTGGAAAAACCGCCTCACTCTCTTCATCAATATTGCAGCCTCACCTGGTGAAAACTAACACCCGCTAACATATTCCATCATGTCATTGGAAGAGAGGATCAGATGCCTTGGCTTGACACACCAACATTGTTACACAAACAAATTATGACGCAAAACTTGCTTCATTATTCATGACCTTTTTATAAAATAAAAAAGGAACAGGAAGACGTCAAAGGTGTTGGAAATCTAATAATGTTCTGTAGAGCACTTCAACATGCAGGACATTGTTGTACTTGGCTAAAAAGGTGAGAAGGTGCAGAAGAATGAAAAAAAAGCACATTTATTGGCCAGGATAGTCAGATCCCATGGTGTATCTCTAATTGGTATGGCATGTTTTTATTGCCATAAAGGAAAAGATATAAAGTGGATCAAATAAGAGGTGTAATACTGTTGGACCTGGCCTAAGTGGATTGGGATTTAGGTGATATTACTACCAATTTACAGTTTGTCTGACTTCAATTGTTGGAAAAACAAAAAACTTTTTTGTTTCAAACAAACAGTGCATCAGTTTTCGATATAACAAATTTATTTTGTTTCCACTGAACATCCAGAGCAAAATGGATTTTAGAAGATTATGTTGCAAAGAAAAATGTAATTCTCTCCTGGCCATTTCAATTTGTAAAACGAGAAAAAATGACAAAAAAAGCACAAAGAAAAGGCCTTCAGTATTATGGTAGATGCAGCATTTATGCATCTGAGAATTTCAAACATGAATCACACATCTTACCAGCCTGCAAACTGTTCAGTTTTCATTACTTATTACTTAAAAAAAAAGACTGGTTTAGACTCTGAACAACAAGTATGCTTATTGTGCAGCTCAGTCAAATTGTGACCAACTTCAAGAAAGCTTAAAGGGAACTACAAAAAATCTATACTGAAGCCACTCTGCTGACCTCTGGTCACTGCTGTCTATCTTATTGGTCGGCAGCGTCATCATAGCAGTCTGAATGCATGGGATCGCGTGCATCTGTGCGTTTGTGGGTGTGTAATACGGCCTGGCTGAGGTCGGCGTTGGTGCACAGTTAATCTCAACTCTCTTTCCAGGCCACGCCAAAGACTTTAACACATCACTTTGCTATCTATTATTCACATGTGGTCAGTCTTCAAAATGTGTGTGAGGTCCTATGTGCATGTTAAGGTTGTGCATATAAAATAAAGTACTTTAATAGAACAATGGAGCTCAGAATTTCTTCTTTTTTTTCTGGCAGACACAATATCAACCCTATTGCATAATCCCTGACTTTCAACCACATAAAAAAATAAATAAAAACAAAACTTGCACACACAGGCACACTCTGCTCCTGCCTCCAGTTGCACAACCTCAGAGTTTTAGGGATAGAATGGGCTGGTTTCATAAGCAGTCTGCTGCCCACTTGCAGCTGTGCTGTCAGATGAGGTCATTACTTTGAGTGCAACACCGCCGCAGACTCCGAATAATGCTGGAGACAATGGTAAAAAAATAATCCAGCAGGTGTGAATAAGACTGACAGCCTGGGGAGACCTGAGGGCTGTGATGACCTTGTCCTTTAGTGCTGTTTCTGCACTGAGTCGTGTTACCTTGCTGGCGGTGCCGAAATGTCCCGATGTAAACGGTGAACAGGGTAGCCGAATGATGCTCGTGTTGCAGCAGTGTGAGTTTGGGATGGCATTACTATCAGCTCCGTGCCAGGGAGGGGTGAATAGCCCTTTTGCTATCTCTAGAGCACAGCTTGTTTGTCCTAATGAGCCAAACTCTGACTCCACTCATCCCAACTGCAAAGAGGATCATTTTCCATTTGGACTGATGCAAAGCAAGAAACAAAATTAAAGAAAAATCTATCCCATGATAAAGCCCAGTAAAAATGATTGTAACATGTTATGTTATGCCCTACACAATAATAGAGATGTGTGTTATAGATTGTTAGAAAAGGTTAATAATTTTGCAGTTTTTTCCACTGTCTGTAGGACCATATTTTGGATGCTACAGCCAATGATTTATTTGTAGGATGTTTTATCAATTTCAAAATCAGCATGGGAAGTTTTGAAGCATTACACACTTTTCTTTGTTGACAAGCTTTATTGAGATCTTGATTTAATTTTACAGCAAGACACCTTTCCACACTAGCAAAAGTACCAGTATGGTCTTCCACTGTGAGAGAGATGCTTAGATACAGCAAGATGTATGGATGCTGAAGTAGCTGTGTTGCTGCTGGATTGGTAAGTGATAAGTGTTTGCTGCAGGGTTGTATGGACATGATGATGTGATACAGTGCCGGGGAAACAGTTTGACTGTTCTTTGTCTGACACGCTGTTAGTTTGATGTTTTGGCTGGTGAGCTTGTAAAACCGTCAGGGCAGTTCAGAAGCGCTTTATAGAAATGTGTTTTTACGACAGCGACGTTACACCGCGAGCCTTGAGAGGGCGTTAGAGGGCAAATGTCCTCAAAGTTACGGAGTGTGTCTTTAAGGCTGTTATAAGGCTTTCCTGGCAGCTTAGCCCCCATCGCACGCACTAATTCATGCAAAAGCAGCCCCAAATACTGTATAATATATGCACAGAAAAATACATTTCTGTAATGTTTTTTTTGATTAGTCTTATGTAAAAATAGAATTTAGCTGTAAATCATAATTATCAAAATCAGCCATGTCTAACGAATCAAAACAAGTTTTCTTTTTTATTGAGTTATGGCATTAAATTATGTTTATGATGATATGCTAGTCCATTGAGATGGATGTGTATATTTGGACATCTCTTCCACAAACCATTTTCTACTCTTTCCAAGAAAGTTAAGATGTGATTTGATTTCAGTATTGAACTTGCCTCTGAGGAAGCTGTGTGCTACTACTGCAGGAAAGCAGAACACTCAAAATCATTTCATCCAATACCCAAAGCTTCTTTAAATCCTTCCAAACATGAATCTCTGACCAATAATGTGATGGAAGTAAAACACCACTCCACCCAATAGTCAGGCACCTCAGTTATTTACCCAAATCTCTGAAATCCCTTTGCAAATGTTTATTTAGCCAATGTGTGGGCAGTAGCCCCAGTGCTCAAGGACAAATGTCTGCCTGCAGCTTTGTGGCTATGTTGCACTGCATAAGGCTGCACCATGGCATGCATGACCATTACATCATGACTACTTCCTCTTGGGTTAGTAACACAAACCTCCTGTCAACATCTCAGGAGCCTCGCTGTGCTGATCTGATCATGACTTTTGCTACAAGACTATTTGTTTCTGGCACCATGCTCCGACTGTATTTTAATCCTTATCTGCAGCATGATATGCTGAAAACAAGCTGCAGTGTAAGATGGGCAAGCATTCCCATGCCTCACTGCCTCTGCTTATTGTGTTGCCATGTCAAAGAGTTCAGGATTCTTGTTCTCTTTTTATGTCATACCTCCATCTGAGAGCTCCCCTGCCACCCCCTACACTCAGCGTGCCACCAAAGCCGCTTTGAGCTCTTTGCTCTGACATCAACATAGTCAGCATCAGTAAGCATGGACTCATTACATGAGCAACCAACAGAGATAACGGAAATAAGAGCATTTTAGTCCAGCTTTAGTACAGGGGACAGTCTTGAAATCCACAGCAGGATAAAACAATATAATTTCTCTTTGTTTTTGTCAAAACCTTTAGTTGCAAGTTCCCTCTGTGGAAGGCTGGTGATATTAAACTAAACTCACAAACAGGGCACAGAAGAAACCCTTCACAAAAATCTCTGCATCAGAAGAAGAAAAGTGCCCCTCTCTCTATGGCTCAAAGTCCATCTTTTTGTTCTGAATCTTTGCAGCTGATAGCTCATGACCTCTGGATCTATACTAAATAAAAGCTGAAATGAAATATGGATTACAATGATAGGCATGTCTCATAACATTATGTGAAGTGTCAACAATTTTTTAAATAAAAGAATTTACAGAAAAGAAGCATACATCAAGGTGCTGTAGCAGAATGAAGAGGTGATAATGATGATAAAAAGAACCTAAAGCTGATGTGTGAAAACAACAATAGCTGGGCTTATACTATACTTATATTTTTTTTATTTGCAAATATACTGTTTAAGCACCCAAAAACCTAAAACGGATTGAATTATACAACATGTATCATCTTTTCCAGTAAAAAAATATATTTTTTGAAAATGCACTGCTCAAATACAAAAGGAGCCTTTGGAAGAAGATTTGATAAACTGAATTACCATTACCATATATGGATGATGCCAAGGCACATGCATAGCAGTACTGCTTTATTTACAAAAAGTGTATGTTTCCTGTAAAGAAAATATCAGAAAATACCTTTCTAATGAGATTATGTTGAATTGGTTTTTGACCAGTTATCAACACACAAAAAGGATTGAGTGAGCTCTTTTACTTTCCTGCCTCTGTGCAGGAAAACAGGGTGAAATTTTAGACCAGCAATGGTTTTTAAAGTTTATGTTAAGTAAAAATTGAGACTGTCAGCTGCTTCAATTCACTGCTGTTACTGTGTGTTTAACACAACCACTGTGGAGTTATAAAGCATTGTGATGACAATTGTTAAGAGTTATCCCGCTTAACTTCAATAATCACTTCATTGTTGGTGGTCTTTGCACTTGCTTTCTTACTTTTATGCTTTGTATATAATTTTAAATTTGATCAGAAGTAGCAAGACCCAAAAGCCTGAACACACCTGAAAAGGATGTACAAATGAGATAATCCCTTTAAGCTTGAGGTACAAATGAGTATGAAATTGTTAACGGACAAATATTCGGATGTTCTGAGTCCTAATAAAATGGTTTCACATTGTGTCATAAATAGAAAGCAACACTGGAACTCAGCACAGGCTTAATTAGCATTTCGCAATCTCTTCTGAAAGCTGGTTTCGACTGCTTTACTCATGTGGTTGCTCAACCAGTCAGTCAAGATAAGTGGTTTTGTGGTTCATAGATCAAGTAAGATTTCTTAAACAGTGACAATAACTTGTTTGAAAAAGAAAAAAATGTCAATCTATTGTGTAAACCCATTACAGAGGATTTTATTTTGACTAATTAAAATAATTATTTGTAAAACTGGGTTGACAATACAAGTCAGAATGTACGTGAGAGACAGGCAGTGCTTTAATTGGGGAAACAATGGATCTACTCTTCACTTCAGACAATGGTGTTTGTGCTTCTCTTTGGGCTTCTGAGCTGTATCTGACACCATCGAGCACAGGTTCTTATTTCAGAGACTGGAACCTCTATTCAGGACCAAGGTCCCTGCTTTCCAGTTGTTGAAATATTATTTGGAACTGACAGGCTCTGATTTGTTCCTATTAAGGTTATATGTAACTCTCCTTGACCAAACTCAAAACTGTTATTCTACAAGGTTCCAATCTCTACCTTTTATTCTTCTTTTACAATCTCCAGTTGAATTGTATTTTCAGTTGTGACAAACTTAATTTTTCACCACTATGCTGACACCAGCTATATTCAGAGAGGACAAAGAATTCTGGGTGATTAATTTTTTTGCGCTTAAACTTTGAGAGAACAATCTTCCATCTACATCATGAGCAATATATCAACGTTTAGAACCTGAGATTTAGAGAAACAGTTCTTTGGCGTTGGTCCTTGGTCCTTTATCAACAGTTCTTGTTTTAAGTGTGGAGGTTTCATCTGTGTAGTGATTGTGAATTATCATAACTTCCACAAAGGACGAACTCGAGGACACAGTGGAGGCACCCGTCTCATCTCTTAGCTCTGTATTTTTTGACAGCTATATTTTTTCAGGTTTGCTTCACCTGCAATTCATCACATCGTGATGAGGATAAAGGGAGCTGGAGGTCAGTAATTCTTTGACTGGGTGTTTGCCTTTGTGGAAACATTTCTCTGTAATTCCTCCAGTATTTTCCTAAGTTATTTCCTGACCCCCACCATTTCTTTTTCCTCCTCTTTCAGGTACTCCAGATCCCTCGTCTTCAGTCTAAAACCTTAAAAGGATAACCTGATTACCTGCACTTCCTCGTGCTGTAAACCAATCCACTCACCTTGATCTCCACCCATACTCGCCTATCTCCGTCGAACTCCTGGACTCACTCTTGACGATCATCATCAGCATGCCTCCTATCCACCCTCCATACACCTTCCTGTAAGAACTCATTCTCAGATCATTTTTAATCATTATCACTGTCCGGCTCACCTTTCAGCTCACCTGCAACTTCCGGTTTGACAACCACACTGGTCATCCTTCAACTCCACTCTCTCTTCCCTGGCATCTCCACCTCATCATCTCTATGAGTATTTATCATTACAAAACCTCCAGATCTATTTGTCTTTACTCTTCATCTGCTCATTTTAGCACTATATGTCCCTAGCAACTCCCAGTTCCACAATCATCATCATTTCCATAAACTTTTAAAAATCTTTATGGTCTTCTGAGAGTTTCATGCAATGTGACCAAACAGATATCTAAACCATGACAGTTCCAGGTTTTCTCTGTTTGCAGATACTGACTGACTTTGGTTCACTGAAGTTCCGAACACTTAGGAATGGTTTTAAAGCCCTTTTCAGACTCAGATGTCACCTACGTAGTTTCTCATCTTTAAGTTTCATCAGACTGAAGCACGATATGTTTTTTGTTTTTTTTGACATCATATAGAATACTTTATGTTGTCAGACGGCTTCTTTTTTAGTGATTTCTCAACCATATAGGTCTGGTATAATAATAAGTCCTTGGTGAAGCCACTCAAGCTGAGGCAGTAAAAAATGTGGTTGATAAAAAATACAAACATGACAACAGAAAAAATGAATAAAATGCAAATAGTTGTGTTTTTATGGTGCTAAGTCTAAATGTAGTCTTGGAAGTCATCCAGTCTTAAACTGATAATGTTAACACTGTGCCATAGTGACCTTCTAAACCACTGTACATGTTCACTGATGTGATGCAACATAGAGACTCCTTGACCCCATTAATGGGGTCAGAATTTCCCTCCGGCTCACCTAGGCCTCTTGTGCCAACTGTGATAACATGTATCTTTATTTTGTCCACTTTAAAATGCCAGTTGAACTTATCAGGACATGAGAGTTTGACAAAATAACGATACAATGATAAAACATGAACATGATAAAAATGTTACTTTGCTTTCCTGCAGGGGTATGTAATTCTTCATGTACATAGCTATAAACTCACCCCTTACAAGATAGGGAGGCTTCACTCCTACTCTCAGCCTTGACCACAAGACACACTGTAGGAACAGATAAACAATATATTTCCTCTGGACAGACACACTCTGACAGCATAACAGTGAACTAAATCATGAATATCTGGGTGGCTTTAGCAACACAGTTGATAATCCTAATTAGGCTCATTTCTTCACATGGTTTCCTAAAAAGGGTGTGTGCTAGAAAACCACAACACATGGAAACTATTTCAGTTACAAGGAGCTACAAGTTTTAAATAAGAAAAGCTGCAACAAACAAGAAAATGAATACATAGACAAATGCAAAAAGCTATTCTGGATAGAGTCTTTGCTCAGACAGGTGCTGATGTTTAGGATTCAGTGTCTAATGTGGTGGAAAAATACCCATAAAATTATCTTAGGTTGCCACTTGGAGGATTTTTAGACACTGAATTCCCCCTTCTCCAGTTGTCGGGATTACTTGTTAACTGACTTTCCAGCTCCAGCATGACATAATATTGTATTAACAGATCACGTAGATAGATGATTCACATTCCTACAAGGACACCCTTGGCATGATCTCACTACAAGCTGGGAAGCCCCACTGGAAGCCCCTAAACGTCCCTAGAACTCCCCCCTACCTCCTGACAGCTTTGCCTCGTCCCTCATTGCAGCCCATTAAGCTGGCAGTTAAAAATAAACCTCCAACACGCCACATTTGTCCTGATGACATATGTCACCATGGTAACTCCAGATGACGAGTTGTTGAAGGGTCTAAGGTTGGGTTTTAAAAGAATCATGTGACCTCGGGGAGATCAAGGGCTGCGGTAGAAGAGAGGGCCACTCAGTCAGTAAGCGGAGCAGCTGCAGGAGTAACAAGAAGAAATCCCCTCAGAGAGACAGAACAAGGGTACGCCTGCTGTTACTTTCTCTCCTCTCCTATATGACCCAGTCAAAAAATACAAGCAAGTGCCCTTTGCCATGGAGCTGAGTCATTATTCCATTTAGCCAACAGTGGTTTTCCAGTTGGACATTTCAAATTACATATAATCCTAAATAGAGGTCATTCCCTTCTACTTGCTAAATTTTTTCTTCGACAGATTAATCTCATAAAGGAAATGATGACTTAAATCACCTCCACAAGCGGGTTTGTCTCATACCATCAATAAGAAATTAACAGAAACTTATGGTGTAGTCTCTTTTATCTAGTTTGGGGTAGGCAGATGCATACATTGCATACAAATATTTACTAAGGATTGTTGTCAACTTGTTATTTCTGACAACTTTACTGTCGAAGAAGTTTCCAGTGATTCCAACTTCCTGGATATATCTGGGTGTGGGTGCGTGTGTGTGTGTGGGGGGGTATTAGTGCAAGTGCGCAGTGTTACAGTCGCCAGGAGAGTTCAGATTGCTACAACAAATACTATATATAGTTACAGTGCTTTCTACAATTCTTATTCTGTCACAAGTACAGTCTTAAATTTATTGAATTTAATCAGATTTTTTTTTTTTATGTGTCTTGTCTGGCAGTGTTGTAGTCAGAAATGGTATCTGAGTACCAAGTATAAACCCAACAGATTTACTTTCTCAAGCAGAGCATTACAACCACCGGACCACGAAGACGGAAATCCTTCCCCGCATGAGTGGTATCATGATGTAGCAGATGGACAGAGGCGTCTGGGGAAGGGGAGGAAATGACTGGGGGACAGAATGCCTTCGCACGGAGCCAGCTCCCCCGCTGACTCCAATAGGCACACCTGTTGCCATGATCCACCAGGGAGGGAGGCCATGGCATATCCAATCCTGGAACCACAGCCGCATCACCACCAAGCCCAGTGGATCCCAAGGCCATTCCCCTGTCTCCATCCCAGAGGGAGACTAAGAACCCACCAGTCATTTGGACAACTATCAAAACACAAGATACTAGACACCCAACTTGAGTTCGTCTCCCCCCACCCCCCATCTGATTAATGAATGTAATCAGATTTTTGAATGCATAAACATGTGGATGTTTAAGTAGTTGCAGTAAAAGGAACTTTTTTGTAAATAAAAATCTAATAAGTGTAATGAGTTGTTTTATTGTCAGTATAAAAAAAGAACATTAGCAAATAACATCTCAAGAAACAAGGAACACACCAGTTATGTCATAGACCAAATTGTGGAAAGGTTTAAAGTAGGATTTGGTTATAAAACAACACACCAAGCTCTGGTGATCTCATGTAGCTCTGTTCAATCAATGAAAATGCTAAGAAAATGTCACGTTTCCAGCCTGACCAGGAAACAGCCAGCAACCTAAACAGACAGGTCTGAAAAGGAAAGTATTAATAAGAGAAGCAGCTAAAATACCCAAGGTAATTCTGAAAGGAGCTGCAGAGATCCATTGCTCAGATCAGAGAACCTGATGTCAGGGCAACTATGCATTTTACACTCTGCAAATTCTTTTTTTTTATGGAAGAGAATCAACAAGAAAGCCAGTATTGAAATAAAGCCAGATGTTGTCGTATTTGCAGTTTGCCAAAAATCATGTAGAGGCAGTTTTTGCTTGAATTGTGCCTTAGAAGATCCGATCATTTTGTTTCCTACTGTTGGGTTTGCTTATAATATATTGAATGGAGTCAGTCTCCCAGCATCCCTTGTGCTGGGTCGGTGGCCCCAACAGTTTCCTATTGGGCAGGGATGACGCAGCCTAAGCCAATATAAGGGCCAGCTGAAGTGCCCGCCGCTCTTTTCCATTCACCTGTTGGCTGAAATGAAGGAAAAATTCAAATATCCGCTAGCGACTCAGCTGGTCCGAAGGAATCCCTCTAAAACTGCCCCTTTTCTTTTTCTGCACACCGTCCGGTCCAAGCCGAGAAGCTGTCTGTGACCTGGTGTTTCATCCAAAGAGCGTGTTTCGAGCAGCTGCAGAGCTAAATGTTCCATAAACTCTGTCCTCTCTCTTTTTGTGCACAGTGAGGTGGACACATTAACCTACCCAGGAGTTTTTCTTCACTTCCCTCATCGCCTGATCGTGGCCTGAAGAACTCATTAAAATTAGGAACGCTCCAATTTCTTATTTCCTGGGTGGAGCAAGTTTTGCATATAGATATGTGTTTTCTGCTCATACTGGTTATTGGTATAGTTACTCCTTTTTCTTTTATTTGTGAACAGAAGCAGTGTGTTGTTTTGTTTTGTGTTTGTGATTGTTTGATTTCCATGAGCTTGGGTTTGTAGCATGTTCGCTAAGGAAAGAGGAGAAAAGTGATGGCCAATATCGTTGATAATTGCTACTTAAGACCATGTTGCTCTTTGTGTCTTTCCTGGGTTGATCGCACGCATTGATTAAGGTTTCACCTTGTGATAAGCAGCACACTCCTGTCACTCTTCCCCATTTCCCCACGCACACACATGAAGGTGGCCCTCCCTGTGACGTCAGTTTGCTTTGATCTCGTCTTTCGAATCCCATTTTTCCTCTTCCTGATAGAATAGATCCATCCACTGAGAATGGTAGCATAGTTCTCTTTACCCGGGCTTTCCACTGGACGTGTCAGCAGCATGTTACAGGAGCAGCACGTTTTACTCGCATATTCTGCTGTTTGGCCGTTTCCACGGGGGGGGCGTCAGCAGCACGTAGCAGCAGGGAAGCAGCTGTCACCGAGAGAGCCCGAAATCATGTGAGCTCAGCAAAATCACGCGTGGTTTCGTCAGTAAACGCAAAAACAAGCAGGAAAAAAGACTACAACATGGCTCCAAAAGGTCTGTGTTTTATGTTCTGTCCGTTTTACATTCACCTATAAGTTTATGTTATCTCAGGGAATATACAAAATCCCTCGAAGTGCAAAAAAAATAATGTTAGTGGCGATCCAAGGTAATGTAGATCCTCCCGCGACCTACTGACTTCTCATGGGGCCGCACAGGTAGTAAAGTAAAGCTACCGGAAAGAAGCACCTTTGTTTTATTTTGAACATTTCCGGATGCCGAGCCGCCTGACTTCCTGTCTTCCCCTATCCAAAATGTCGAAATTTAGCGTGTAGAAAATAGGACTGCGGCGTATATTTAGAAAAGTGCTGCGACATGCCGCTCCTGTGACAGGGCAAACTTGTGCTGCTTCCGCCTTTATTAGTGACTTCTTGTGATGAGGGTTAAGCAATCTTTAATAAATTCCTTTAGTCTAAAATTTCTGTGCTTCGTTTGAAGTGAATTGATTCAGTACAACGGTAAAAGAAATAATCTTTTAGATAAAGCCTGATAGTCTGGTATTAATAATATCGCTTCTTATATAGACTAAGGAGTCGGTTCCCTGTTTTGCTCATTTTGTCATTGACAATTCAAGAGTTGTTAATAATTATCCCACAATTAGTTTATTGGTATAATTTTTCCCTGTTATTATTATTAACCAGATGACTCTAGCTTCCTCTATCCAACACCACTCCAACCACTTTCGTCCCTATGACTAATCATGCAAAAAAAGCAAAAAAACTTTAGTGCACAGTGGAACTTTTCTTGCAAATGCTTGTGCTCCCCTGAAGTCTCTTCCATTCCCATTTCAAAATCAATCTCTTGAGTGGAAATAACATGTGGAGAAAGGTTTTTGGTCTCTTCAGACTTCCAGAACCTTCAGGCCAGTGTTCAAATAAAATGAGTGGAGTAAAATACATATTACCCTGTGCACAATCTCTTTGTTGAAACACAGGGATAACAGCTAAATGCTGGTCAAAGTTGATGGGAAGATTATTGGAGAGGGTGAAGTAAAGACTCCAGAAACACTTGAAATACTAAGGAAACCACATCATTTGCAGACCAACACGGTTCAGCTTGTGAGGTTCACTGAGGTTCATTCCAAGAATACAGCTAAATTCAGGCAAATCAGTCACAGCATTTGCGTAGCTTTTTGCCAAGGCTTAAAGATTGATGTTCATTATGTTGTTATTGATGTTCCTGATATTGCTTTCTATCCAGTTTATCTGACCGTCAAATATTTTGAAAAAAACAAACAAAAAACAAAAACAAAAACAATGGCTAAAGATGTCAATCTCCAGACCTGCAAAGCTGGAAGGGAGACATAGTCCAAACGACTTGCACCTGTAATGCAACATAAAGATGTTAAATAAGATGGTGGAATTATTATGTGTCCTGCTCTTAATGTTTTACTGGTAGAAAAATTCTCAATTTTCGCCCTTCGCCAACGATCACTGACACAGACTGTGACAAGGAATAAATCAGAGAAACCTCACAGACTGAGGAATCAAAACATTATTTTGTGTTGTTCTATAGAATAAAATTTAAAAATTGGGTAGGTTTATGTAACAAAATGTGAAAATGTTTAAATAGAATCAATAATTTTGAAAAGCTTTAGTTGTTTTCAGTTCATTTAATTTTTTTCAAGTAAAGTCAAGTTTGGCAGAAAAACTATATATGCTTGGGTCTGGGTTTGTTAATCCTGAAGAATAAAATTAATATAAAAAAGATAAAGCCATAGGCTCCATAATGTTTTCTGCTATATGCACTGCCCTATATGTCATTTCAAGATTCTACAAGAGATGCAAGATAAGCTTTACAGGATGGGGACTTGTTATGAATCATTTATTTAAAATGACTGTGGAGTTTCAGTTAGATTGAGTAATGGACTGCTCTCTGATTGTGACACAGAAATGTTAGGTCTTTACTTAAAACTCAGCATTCCTAACTGCTTGGAAATAGACTTTCTCGTCACTGAAAATAGTCTCATAATCAACAACCCCGTCTTTGACAAATAGATGGGGCCATAATTTCAATTTAAACCCTTCCATTAACTGTCAGGGCAATAACTGTTTTCTGCACTGGCTTCATACAATCCTATCTCATTACTGACTGTGGAAAAGTGCTTTCATCAGGCACTAAACAATTCACAGGAGCTTCAGCAAATAAAAGGGCAGCCATTTTTACCCTGGACAATGGTGGGGTACCATCATAAAAATGCTGGTTTATTTGCCACTCTAGTTTAAAATACAGAATATTATATTGCCACTACATGCTAAAAGGAACCAGATTATATTTATTATTTGAACAAAATGTCCTCCTTATTCCCTTAATTTGATCAGTTCTTCAGCCTATCCCCTCCAGTCTTTGCTTTTCATTCTCCTAGACGCTTAACTACTGTCCTACGTGTTCTAAGTCATGAAAGAGGTAGAGAAAACCTTTAACTGGGACATACAGATTACTGAATTGTTCATTAAAGCCTAATGAACATTAAGGAGGAATAACAGACAATAAGGCAGCTTCAACTACTGGGGGTTGGTGGGGTGGTGGGGTGGGGTTGGGGGTGTCATAGGTCTTTCAACACTATTAAACATAAAGCTTAGCAGGCAGTTTCATTTTCTTCTGATTTTCTGAGTATTTTGTTGCACTGATGCAGATTTATATGCAAATCTAGGAAACAAATCATACATAAACTGGATCACATAAAAGCTCAAAATATTAGAGATCCTATTACTCTTTTAATTCTAACTCATTCTTTGATCATTTCTGTGGTCCATTTGATTTCTATTTATTGTGATCCTCTTTATTCTTTATTCTACTTTCTTGCAGTTGTATGTTTTTTGGCCTAACTACTTCTGCATACTCTGCTATTTTAGCCATTCAACTTTTCAACTCTTCTGCTTCTTCTGCACTTTCCAGCTATGACTTATGTTATTCATAACAATTATACTTTCTATAATATTTAAATTTTTCTGCAATTTTTGCTTCTATTGAAATGAATGCAAAATCTAAAAATGTTCACCTTTTTTGTAAAACTAACTACTTCCACAGACTTCCATAAAAGAAACACCATTAAAATCTTAAAACGTGATGTATGTCTCGGCTTCTTCATTAATATTACTGTTTTCACACAATCCTTCCTTCAAGTTTGTGATTGCAAAATGATCAGATTTCAGAAAATACATGCGTTCCTATGGTTGCTAGGCAATTAAGCTAGAGTGGCACACTCATTTCTGTAGTTCCGCAAACAACTTCTGCTCAATTGCTCATTTATCACTCTTTCTGCACATGGGTATGGGTTTCTGGGTTTAGGAAATGTTACCAAAATTAATGTGATAGTTACAGATTTTTTGGCAAATTGACCAAAAGCAAAAAAGTGGTGAATAGGAAACTGCATTAGGACTGAGCAAAAATTTAGAGCATGACAGTTTGATTTTGACCTGTATTCATAAAGTCATATCTCAGAAACGATGCGACATAGAAACATGAGCCTTGTCATAGTTTGACTTCCTGACGATCATATTCCAACAACTTTTGTGATACTTGTTACTATTTCTCTATAAGTTTTACTTGTTTGATTGTAACAAATCTGCTCTATGCTGAAATGGCTCACATTCAGAAATACCAATATCATCCTCATTTTTACAAAATCACTGCTCCTTGACAAATTGAGGTATAGACATGAAACAAAGTATTATTTTTCACTGAAAGCCTGCTGATACTTCCGATAAAAACCGTCCATTGATGATGTCCATAGGCCTTAAGGTTCTCAAGATATTAAGAGTTGTTCGGAAGCTGCATTACCTGTTAAAACTGCTGAAAAGTTAAGATGGAATACTGTTGCGCTTTGGTCTCCCTGTGTGCTGCAGTGACAGCTAGTCTGTGATTCGTCGAAAAATTACAGGCCTTTTATGGAGTGGAGGGAGCTCTGGAGGAAGCTATAGTTGGAGCTCCGTCTTTTGGAAGATAAGAGAATCACAATATATTGTGTCGGGGTGCCCAAACTTGGTCCTCAGGGGCCGCAATCCATCATGGCCGTTTCTCAATACCCAAGTATGCAAATACGCTTGTGTACATGACGAGTACGTACTTGGCAAGTACAGTTGAAAGTCTGTTCGTCAAGGATGCAGTATGGTAGTTCCCCAATTGGAACAGAGCTCACTTAGCTGATGTCGCTGCTCAACTTCTAGATTTTTTAAAAAATGGTCCTGTTTTCCTGAGAATGGGATTATTTACACATTTATAATCAATGGTAAAATATGTAAAACCTTTGTGACACATGTAAGATATTCAAAATTAGGTGATTGATACAAAATGGAAAACCTGTAAAATAATGGGCTTAAGTTTTCATTACTGATTATGAAAGGCTCTACTATTAAATTGTGGCTTAAAACCTAATATTACTTTTACAGGGTTCTTAATGAAACATGATTGTTTACAAAACATGAAAACCCATGCTTCCTTCATAAGACTATTTGCTTTTAAATTATTACTTGCTTCAACTAACCAGTTTTAGAGGTATACAGTTAAAGGTTGAATATGGAACGTTTTTCTTAAAAGCTATTTATTTAAAAAAAGTAATACCTCCAAGGGGCGTTATGATGTGTGCAGAATGAAAGTACACAATTTCTTTTAAAAGTTATATTTTAACAAAATATACAATAAAATATTTTTTGTTTACGGGAACGAAATTGTGTTTATAGTTATGTATTCCGGCTAGGGTGGCCATTTCCATAACACCAAAAAGGAGTAAAACTCAACAAAGCTCGGATACAAAAAGCTCGGATAAAAAAAACCAGAAAATATCAAAATTATCACATAGTATAACTTTGTTGTACTCACCAAAGATGTGAAGGTCTACTTTTTGTATTTCTGGCCTTTCCTGGCTGCTTCCAAGAGTTTTTTGTTTGAGATAAATTTTCTGTACACGTCTGTGCACTCCAATGTGAAGTTGACACAAATTTGGAGTTCTGCCTTGACACTTTCCACATCGAGACGATTTCCCTCATTTCTCCAGGCTGTGGTCATCATTGAAAAGACACGTTCTGTATGTGCATTGCTGCATGGAATGAAGAAGATGTAGGCGCTGACTTTCCTCAGGTTCACCAGTGGAACATCTGCTTTGGAAAACAGCTTCAGATACCGCTCCTCACTGTGGCAACCTTCCATTTCTGGGGAGCTGAGAACAGCTTCCACCATGCTGTATTCCTCATAGAGTCCATCCATATCAATGTTTTTCAGTTTGCAGGCCTGGACTGCATCACTGTACTCTTCAAAAGACGGAGCAGTTGTAAGGCTGAGCTTTGACATTTTGCCGTGAAAGTTGTTCTCAGAGAAGTCATACCTTTCCCTGACATATTTCTTTGCTCTTTCATAGAATTAAATAAAATCAGCCTCACATTTATTTTCCAAATCAGGAGTTAGCTGTTTAAGTTTGCTGTTTACAGCAAAGCCAAAAAAATGGTCCTTCAGCCTCCTCTCCAGTTTCCTTTTAAGTTCACTCATCACTTTAAAAACAGAAGTTATGCTGAATGATTTGGCCTCAAGTGCCTGAGGAAGAGGAAGTACATCTCAGACACTTCAGTGCTGTCATCTGCAAAGCACTTCCATAAAATCTTAGGACATTCTTCATCACCCAGGCTCTGAAAATAGCTGGTCAGGGGCTTCCAGCACTTCAGCATTCGGTCGATGGACGGCAGCAGAGACAGCCACCTTGTGATGACGTGCCGCAGCAGGTTGCACTCATCCACCTCCACGAACTCACAAAACTCCCTCAGCTGCGCTGTTCTACTGGCTGAGATGCTAAAATGGCTATACACTTTTAACACAACATTTTCAATGTCCAGATCCAAGTTAGCAGCTGCATATCTTGTGGCATTGTGCAGAATGTGTGCTAAACAGTTTGCAGCAAGCACGTCATTTTGAGCAAGTTTTAGCTTCTGATAAACACTGTTGTGTTTTCCATAGTTAACGCTGGCGCTGTCCGCTGTATAAGCTGACATTTTTTGCAAATCCAGACCAGACAACTCAAGTTTTGCCAGCAGCATTTTTGTTATAGCTTCCGATGTCTCGTTGCTGTCACTGTAAAAATCAGCAGCGCATGCTGTACGCCTTTCACAAAGTGAAAATATCTTAAGACAATAGGGAAACACTTGGTCGTACCTTTGTTTGAGGCATCAGTCGCCAGTGAATAGTGCAGTTCGTTTTCTTTTATGTAATCCACATGCGCTTGGATGGAGTAGGGTGTTAGGACATTTTCACATAAAGCTTTAGCTTTAGTTTTCCCACAGGTTACTCCTTTAGCTATTGTTGAGTCGTTGTAGATCTCCCGGTCAACTTTTATTCCACAGTCTACACTCCTGTATGACTGGTGATGCTTGACGGCGTGATAAACTTTACAAAGTTCTGCTGCAGATATTTTGTCATCCTGGGGAGATGTGGCTTCACGGAAAAAGGAAAAAAGTGAAGAGGTGCCCGCGCTTTGATTGTTGCTCTTGTGCTTGTCTGTGCTAGCATGTCGATCAAGGGCACCTTTACCTTTGCTGCTTACGTCCACATCAAAACGACACAGCGTACAATATGCACGGCAGTCATCCTTCCTACTTTTGGAGATTAATCCATATTCCTTTGTCCATTCAGGATTTTTGTTTTAGGCATTTTTGCGGACTGCAGGTGGACAGTGTGGCTTCATGTTGTCTGGCTGACCTGACATCAACGACGTCCACATGGCTAATTTGATTATGTTCAGCACTGTTAACCAATCACATGTCCTATATTTATTTTATGCCAATTTCATCCAATAAACTGCCACAAATACCTCTTAAGGGGAAGCGTAATTGCATGTAGTGTTTTTTATTTTTTTTATTTGTTGTTTTAGTTATTTTTGTTCAGGCACATTTACTTTTTCATTAGAGACCATATGAGATGGGATGAAAAAAAGATTATGTCAAAAGGAGGACAAATGTGTGTCCGGCTTAAGGCTGTGCCGGAAGACGGACAGACCTTTTAAAAACCGGACTGTCCGTCTTAATCCAGACAAATGGCCACCCTAATTCCGGCGAATGTCGGGCAACATTGAGGGTTGCGAAACACTTTTGTAAACAACCGCCCAGAGCAGACAAGCTGCTGTGTCTGAGCCCCATAGATTTTGTTATCCTTCTTAGAAGAGGAGAAACCTTACAAGATCTAACACCAGAGTTACTTTAGGTGAAGCCTACAACAGATGAACACAAATTAGAAACTTTCACGGCATCAAAACGCATGTAGAAATGGCAAGGTTTCCCATTGATAGGTAAGATGCTAACGGCTAAGATGCTAATGGCTAATGTTAGCTGTTGGTTCAACTGCTTTGCAATACTTGTGTTCATTTTCATCTTATGTCAGTATTTAGGCTGATTTTGACATAGGGTAACATCTAAAGTTAACATGGTGAATGGATAATGTTGATGTTAAATGTCATGTTAGTGTTTGCCAACATGTGGCCACTAGCATTTCGGCTAACATTAGCTTTTCACCGTTGTATAACAAACATTTCCTTTTAGGCCCATTTTTAATATTATTAATGGATTGGATTATTGTCATCCAATATGTTTGCGATCACCAACATGCAACCACTAGGGTTCTAGCTACATTTGGACACACTCATTTTAATTGACGCAGCATGCATTTTAGCTAATCTTGAGTGTTTTGCTGTTAGGTAGGGTTGGCAGGCTGTTTTTCTTTTTTTCTGCTATTTCTGCTAATCCTGCTAATTACACTTCAGCAAGTCTTTTGCATTTCACTTCAAATACTTCCACTTTCTTTGCAAATATATTACGTTTACAGCATTCACACTGCAGTTTTGCCGGAAATGCAACTTTTTTGTACTTAAAATTGAGAGTGCATACAAACATAGCTGTGCCTCATATTTATTCAAGTGGTCACCAGGTACTGAAAAGAATCTATCCACTTCGGATTTGAAAAGAATAAATTTGGGTTTAGATGGTTCTGGAAAACAGAAGAAACTTCCCAAAAGGCAATTTCGCTTTGCAATTTACAGGCACTGCAGCTTAAGTGAAAGCTGGGTAGGTGAAGCCTTGCTGTTGTCAGTGACACAACCAATTATCCCGCTCAGCTATGAGACCAGATTGCATGGGCCTGCCGAAAAACGGGATGTGCCCAGGCTTCTGAACAAAGGCTCTGCTTCATTAAATTTTAATGCAATGCAGGTTATCTTCAATCCCACATTCCAAAAAACCTGTTTCTATACACAAATTCTTGCTTTGACTATGACAGTGTCCACAATATACATACCAATGTGTAGCCCTTTTCAAAACTCCATTTGTAAATATTTTCCCATAAATTCCCAGAACAAAGAAGTCAATAGCCTGGGAGTAAGGGAAATGATTACCATCCCACAAGTCTATTAGGTCAACAAATCAAAAAACCATATTGCATCTATATTAAGTTTTAGGAAATCCCTAAATCTTTTCTTCACATACAATGCACATTCTCAAGTATCAAAAACTGTACCGTTTGTAATAACTCAAATATTTAGTCAAATGTTCAGGCAAATATATTTAGGTACCTATCTAATTCCTTAGTCATATTCAGATTTATATCTTAAAAATAAATTCAATGTTGGATTATAACCATACTTATGTAGAACCCCACCAGGTATTAAATAGTAATATTTGATGCAATTTCACTGTACCCAGTATAAGACTCACAAACAACTGCTTGCATGGAATATTTATAGACACCAATATATACACCAAGGCTGATGGATTAGACTCTGGTTAAAAATAATGTAATATATCTAACTGTGTACTGTATATTATGGCAGTTTCTAAGATAGACCTTAATGACTGAGATGCTGAAGCCCGAAAAGACTGGGGTGGTTCTTAAGATGATGGAAGAGATAGAGGGAAACAAAGGTGGATTAATCCCGAAAGATAAATATGAAAAATGCCCAAATTTGGTCTGAGAAGATCTGAAATTTGATGATTTAAACCAACAGAATGAAACCTCTCCTACAGATGACCAATGGAGAATGGGCATTGTGAAGCCGCACTTCAAAACACAGCACAGCAACCACTCTTGCAGGTCACCAGTAATTTCTCTAATGATTTGTCATTTCAAATCAATTGTTTAATTGATCAGACAACAGCTTAAAATGCCATGACCTTGGAGAAATTTCAAGCTTTTGGCATCTTTACTTGAAGGATGTACATTATGTGTAGTATAGCATAGGATTAAGATGTCATTAAGATGTAATTTTGATGTAATTATTGTGACATTTGCAAGGCACTTGGATATTGTACATAAATATGAAGTATGTGGGTTATAAATAACGTCCGAGTTGTGAAATTCATTCCACTGACTGACACATTCAGAAAATATATGGCAGTCTGGCTTGTTTGGAAATTTAAATTATGTTAGTAATAGCATGCAATGTGGCCATGCATAATTTACCTAACTGCAAATTAGATCTGTTATAGTATAATTGGGTATAAAGAAAGGACCAGATGCAACAAACTGCATTCAGATTTTACATAATAAACCTTGACATAAAAAAAAATACCATCCATCTCTCAATCCATCTATGTATAGCAAATCTTAAAGAGTGTCTTTTTACGTGGACATCAAAGTTCTTGGGAATCAGGACCGTGACCTTTTGGGATGGCATGATGCCATGTCCATGGGCTTCAAATGAAAAGGTTAACATGATATTAGTGAGAAGGTTTCACCATGTTTTGAACTTGTTGAAAGATGATGACATTGTGGAAATTCTTTCCTAAGGCACATTAAAGTAGGACCCTTTTGATACATTGGTGTCACATTACTTATGTTACTGAAAAGCTCATTGACTCAATTGAGGTACAATAAAGCAGAGTGCTGTGAAAACATATTAGCCTCAAAGAGATGCTTTATGTTTTAACATTTTTGACACTTAAATGCTTCAGATTAAACTACTTTTTAATGTCAAATAAAAATAACCTTAGTGAGTAGATGCCCTTCATGAATTCACTTACCATTTGAAAAAAAGGTATCCAAACTACATTTCCCCACATGAAATCATCACTTGACTTTAACCACAAATCGAGTCCTGTTTTTCTTGCCACATGCGGCAGACCTGCAGAATCACAAAGTTTACTAGCCATAGTTAGAATCATTCTGACAATATGAAATGGTCAAAAATTCTCAAATGTCAACATATAAAATCCAATCTAAAATGTAAAATAACAAATAGCAAGTAATTTTTATTTGAGCGAGGGCATGTCATTTATATTCACAAGGCTCTACGCCACTGTACGCCCCTGAGCTCCATCAAAGAGTCCGTCAGTGTCCATGCCATTCTCCCAGGTTCTGTTGACGGTTCCATCAGCATCCCTTCCACTGTCCAGGGTTCTTCTATGGGCTTCAGTGGCCCCAGGGCTGCCCTGTTAGGATCCTTGAGTGTTTGGGTTTTATGTTTAGATCAATTCCTTGTTGTTCAATTATGCTAAGTTTTCCTAAATGATTGGTCTGTTCTAGATCAATGATCAGAATGTTTGTTTTTGTACTCCAGAAGGAGCCGCAGACGGACCACTGCGATGCTGTGTCTGCTTGTGTACATGATTGAGCCATTTTCCTCTATAGATTATTTGGGGTAGATACTTGGAAATGTCCTGATGAAGTCGCTCAGTGTGGCTGTGGTTCATGTCGGGCTGATAAGTTGTAAATGGAAGGAAAGAAGCAGACGTCAAACAACCGACTTTGTACAAACAAGAGTTACTCACGAAGCAGTTTCTGACAACAGCAAACATAAACAAATATAAAGTCCTAATTCTATGTAGATCTCTTATTTCTACTGCACTGATCAGTATCACTTGCTGCTGTAACTGATATATGGTTGATTTTTTTGTGGATTCCCTAAAGGGTCAATTGTATATGGAGACACAGTTAGAAAAAAGATGTAGTTAAAGTAAAACTGGCATGAAATTCCCCGCAACGTTTGGGCCCTGTTTAGCCACACTCTAAGTACCTTAATACTATATCAATATATTGCCATAATACAGCCTTGTTGTAGAATTGCAGGTGTGATGAGGTGGCCCTTCTGTGAGCATTAGCACAGAACGACCGGGTTTCGGAAGGTGGGGCCTAGGCTATGTGCTTCTGTGGTCAATGAGTCTAACGATATTTCAAATGTTCAACTATAATATATAATCTTTTTTCCCCAAAATAAAAGCATACTAGCACCAAAGCTACATAAACAAACTGGGGTATTAGCTGTGAAGCTAATTCGGAATGTTAGCTATGGAGCTAATTGAAAAGTGAAAAACTCAAACAATGCCACAATGTCTACTAACAGCTGAGGGACATTGAGGAAATATGCTTACTTGTACAGGGATATTTACTGGTTCACTGAGAGTTGGTATTAATCCTGGTAGAAGTTTGAGATGATCTGCGAATCCACTGCTGTATTGTCGCAAGTTGGAAAAACAGTTGTCCTAGAAATGTTTGTCACAAACTACCACACGCTTCTCTTTTGTACATCCAGGTACAGTGCAGTTTGGATGCGGTCTGGACTCCATGCTGTTGGTTTATTGTTTGCCTGTTACCGTAGCTCTCCGCACCACAGAGGGAGGGACTTGCAGGGTATAGTTCGGGGAAGGGGGTAATTGGCTGGAACTCAACACGTAATATGCCGAAACGTGTCGTCATATGCCAAACTGCCAAACAGCCAGTTTCTGAGTGCTAATTTCACTATTTAGGCAGACATACCCCTGAACAAAGGAAATACTAATCAGTCATTTGTATCCCCTTACGGGCCATAGGCAGGCTGTGGGAACTAAAAGATACGATCAAAAACCTCAAAAAATGCAAATTGCATAACAGGTCCACTTTAAATCAAACTGACGCTCCAATAGTAGAAACAGGCCAACTGTAGACGTTACTGGCGTAGAAAGTAAGCTGCAAGTTAAATTATTACTACTTGCTAGTATACTCAATTCTTCTGTAAACTATTTGGATATTGTTTACTGGCTGCTACCAGATGTCAGTTGGTGACTTATACTTTGAAAGAGAACCCGTACAACCTCGAAGGCCTCGCCTCAGCACCAGAACATTTGAGCTATTTAAGGGGAAAAATCCTAAACCCACTGGAGGTAAATAAACTTTCAAGCTCCCCGGTTGAGATTCAACACCATCCTATCTTTGCTCGTGATTAACATTATCTATGCAAGTCAATGATATGAATCATAGCTTTAGAAATAGTACAAGCATTTGTCAAATCACTCAAAAAGCATTTAATAACTTACCGATTGAAGAGAGAAATTCCAAAACCAGAACAGCCATCTCAAACAATAACGTATGTTTACATCCACAACCGTCCAGTTAATGTCCTCCATCTAAATAGTCCACAACAAGTCCTATGGTCACAAGATCCTCTGCTGCTCAAGTCCTTCATAATTACCTTTCTTTTCTAGATTTCTCACTAACTTTCATTAGAACTACTGTTAGTATGCAAGTTAGCCACACAGTGTGCTTCTTCTCTTTCTTGTTCTTTGTTTATAAACAGCCTGCAAACAACAAATTGGTGCACTGCCGCCACCAACTGGTACGGAGTGTGTACAGCCCGTTGTGCTTGGCCTGATTACATCAGCTTTCCAGGGCGGGCACAGCTGTGTCTGTGAGTGGGCACTGCCCCCCATAGCCTGCCTATGGGGCCCGGACTGAGGAGAGTTGGACCGATCTCTACAAAACAGAAAGCCGTGTTTGTGCTAAAGTAGAGGTCAGATCTAGTCAAACGGAAACACAGCATAATTCGTATCAGCTGTGGGTGATTGCCAAGGAGAACGGCAAAATCCTCAACGCAACTTTAAAGCTGGGTAAGTACTCAGTGATCATCGTCCCTATTTATTCATATTTAATTATGGAAATGTAGTCACTGTTGTACAAGTTAAGTTGTCCTGTGACTTGAGTAATTCAGTGGCGTCTCATCTCTGGTGAAAAACTGAATATCAACGCTTACACAATCCAATTTTTTAAATCCAGTCTTGGAGAAACATCTAGTCATGTACCAGCTTTAATGATTAAAAGTGGAAGCAGCTGTCAGGTTCGAGCTTACACCTGCTGCATAGTCAGGGTGCTGATCGTGGTTTGGGACATCTGAATCAGATCGCGAAAACAATATAATGCAGAGGATTTAAAAATATGCTAACTGTTTTTTACATAAACATCTAAAAAACAAATACAGTACATGGTCACAAGAACTTAAATCAAGAACAGAATCAGCCTCACAAACTGTCAGTTGCTGCAGAATCCAGGCTTCCTTTTGACCATCCAGATTTAATCTCCTGCTCCCCTGCAATCTCTTAAAAAAAATAGTGGACCACACAAATTCTTCTCCAAACTTGCAAAACAATCAAATTATAGGTGAAATACGCTGTTTACTGCTACCCAGTACCATGATGCCTTGCGGGAGAAAACGTAAACAATGACATCACAAAAAATCCTTCTATAGTTTCAAAAACAGATTCTGTAAATAATAATTGAAACCACAATAATTAAAATGTCTCTCACAAAAGGGATTAAAATGATTAATAACATATGCCAGTCCCACTGGTGACACTGGTGACACTGCCAGAGAAACAGAGTGTGGCAGGGCGTACAACGAGGGCCCCGGCAAGATTTGATCTCGTGACTCCCAGGTGAGAGTCATGCATGCTAACTATGCAGCCAAGCAGCCAGGGAACATTATCAATCTGAGCCAGTTAAAGGATCTCCACACTGTGAACATTTAGCATGCACAGTCAACCCGGTGCCAAACATGACAAACCTAGCTTCAACTGAGAGCTTTACTCAAAAGCTTATGGTGGGTGCGATTCTCCGGATCCATTTTTGGCTGCTGGTAATAGAGCAGGGACAGTAAATCACAGTATCACAGAGTTGCACACGTGTGTTAAATATAGGAATGGGGCCGCAAAGTCATCCACTCCAAATAAATGCCAGACAGTGCATATTCACAAAGACAAGTGAAACTTGTGAGATTTCTCCACTCAAGGACCAGGTTTCATACACCATCTTTAAGGTGTCCTGAAACGCCAACTCCTGGTGGATGAGACACTTGCTTGATAGTGTACTCATTCTCACACAAGCAAACAAGCACATTTCCTGGACTGAGATCATTACCGGTTGGAGAAAGTACATCAGCAGCTTTTTGGCATCCATCTCTGATTGGATGGTCATGCACCAGCCTATGGGGACATTCAGGGCTGTGAACATGAGCCAGCTGCTAAAAGACTGAGTCACAACAAGCAAACTCCTCAATACACACTAGTGCAGGTGTTGGGGTCTTATACATGGCATAAATATTTATCAAATGGCTTAGAAATATGACACGTTTCAAATGGGCCAATGGCAGAGCCGTGCACACTTCTCTTCTCCCTCCCCAGCTGAGCACTGGAAGAATCTTTTGCGCTGGTTGGTCAGAAGTGCTAATCCATCATCAAACTCACTGCAGTTCCCTGTGGCGTGAATGGAGACTGCACCGATGGGAGGGACGAAAGGTGCCAACCCGGTGGGTTTAAATCTCAAGAATTGCCATCCCCTCTCTCTCTTCCAAACTCGCCCTGGTGGGTGTCGCCAGTTCTTCGAACTGTAAGGAGAGACCCTTTTTCCTAACACGTGTTCTGGATTTTGTCCTTGCTCCCTGCAACCAAGTTTTCCCAATGGTTTGGCTGGCCCCACAACTATCCCTTTTTGATCCGCTGAATTCCCCGATCCGCTGAATTCCCCGATCCGCTGAATTCAATTTATCCAATCTGGGTGGAACGAATTAAAAAGTTTTCTTTATAATTATATGCATGCATAATGATTGATGTGAAGAGCTGCCTCCCTCGAGCGCTCTGACTACTCTGTGCTGTGTTTTGCTTACGGGTAAATTTGTGAGTTTTTGTATCTCGATTGTGGGTTTCCTGTATGTTTTGTCTTTTATTAGTGAGCAGAATTGTTAGTCTGTAGAAGTTGTGTTTTTAGAATAAATTGGTTAAATTGAATCAAATCCCTGGTTTCTTTTATTCTCAGTGTGTGTGTGAATTACTGCAAGAATTCACTTCCTTCAGATAGGATCTTTCTGGTGTAATCCCTAATAATTAATCATTATGAGTGAGATTATTGGTTGATAATTCCCTTTTGATTATATATATTATCTTTATTCTAGCCCAGAGGCTAGATGGTGCCCCGATTAAATGATTTAAAGGATAATTAACTACTAATCTACAATTATTAGTTAATATTCTCAGCATCACCAGATAGATCATAACAATTATCAATTAATTAATTACTTTTAATTGATAATTCCCCAACACAGGGTTATGCAGATACCTTTGGAAGGGCAGGTGCTAAAGGTTAAAAAATGAGTAAGATTTAAAAAAAATCTTACAACAAGATAAGGTATAGTCTACCATGCTGAATAACAAACTAATAGGAAATCACAATGCAATATATCATTATCAGATAGGACCATGCAAAGTAAAAGTAGCCTATTTTTTAATCTGATGGGGTACTTTGGTGCTGTTGAGATGCTGTTGCTGGGCTGTGTTGATCTCAAAACAGACACTGAAAAGACCATAGAAGAGATGGTAGCAGATTTAACTACATTTTTATGAAGTAAATTATGGAACCCTGATGCCTGACAGCAACTCAGCTGCAGACATCTTTAAAGATAAAAACAACTCAGATGAGCTAACTCCACTTTTCTATAGTGTTAGCACCTCTGAGATATTTAGGTTTCTAGGGTAGATATTTATATTCTTGGTATCTTCAGCAAACAGGCATCAAGTAAAAACATTAATAATTTAAATCTTTTTCATTTTCTAGTTCCAGGTCTAGTTTGAAACAAAGAAAAAAAGTTGAAAGCCCCCCCACCTGCTATAGGTTCAAGTCATTGTAAAATGACAGGTAGTTGCATGATGCACACACAGCATGCTCATTTTGCTTCTCAGTTGTCACACGTTAAAAATATAGTACTCTAGTGTATTATAGTGCGTACCCTACTTACTGTAGAAGCTAAGGACTTGGAAGCAGAGGCAAGGATGAGCATTGATTGATGGTCATGATGTAACTGATGGCAGCCAGATATTTTTTTATCTAAATTGTCACTAATAGGTCAACTGCTGATGGGCACAGGCAGGCCCCCACTTATACACAAGCTGCAACACAAAAAACCCCCAAAAAAAGTAGGGCTGATTACTGATTGTGTTTTGTGCCTTGTTCAGCACTTTGGGTAGCTTATGCTGCTGTAAATGTGCTACAAATTAATAAAACTGACCTCGACCTAGGGCATTATAGAGCAGAGTGGCAGGTGCTCTAGTCCTTTCCACCTCCTCTGCATGTGCCTGTACCATTGACAGTTGAAAAAAAAAACTTTTCATGGAAACAAATAAATTTCACACAAAAAACCCTTTGCCTAATAGGTATCCTTTAAGGTAAAAATGGGGAAAATACGGATACCCATTATCAGCGGATATTGTACTGCAGAGCAAGCACCTTTTAATACTTTTTACTTAGGTATTTTATTGTAGAAAAGGAGAAATACAATAGAGTTGTTTGCCATGTTTTGCAAATATTTTGAGCTTTGAAAGCATTTTTGTAAAGGTTAACATTCATAGTTCAGTGCAACAGATGAGCTACTGTAGCTATAGACGGTGCGGATTCTGATAGAGAAATGTCAGAAGACACAGTGCATCTCACCTCGTTTAATAATGGAGCAGAAGATATGACCAGTAAGGGCACCCATGCAGGCACAAACAAGCACCAACAATGTGAACCTCGGCATAAAAACTGCATCATGAGACAATGGAATAAGGTGGTTTACTTCATTTATCAGATTTTCCTCACATATTGTGGATGGGTAGGTGCCTGTGAGTCATTATGTCATTCATATCTATTAATTTGACACCTACCGAATACCTAACAATTACTGTAGACTGCATATCATGATCTGCCATGAAGAGAAAAAAAAAGGTTCAGACATGATTTGAGAAGCTCAAAGAAAATTTAAGTTTTTTACTTTCCCTTTAACATTCCCTAGATTTCAACACCATTGAGCATTTGTGACATATTTTGAATATAATCCTCCCTACGGAGGACCTACCTCACAATTTATAGGAGTTTAAGGATTATCTGCAACCATATAGGTGCTTAACACCACAGCACACTTTCAGGGGTCTAGTGGTGCCCATGCCATGATGGTTTAGGGCTGTTCCTACAGGAAAAATTGACTACTAGGCAGGTGGTCATAATTTCATGTGTGATGTAATCATAAATACATATTCTTAAACGGTGGTGCATATAATAGTAGAGGCCAACCAATATTTTTTTTTTTTAAGGGCGATAAAAAAAAAAAATAATTGGTCGTTGATGTCCATTATCTGAAAACCGATTATTAACGCCGATATCGTGGGCGATATACATATACTTTTTAGCAGCATATCGATCATGAAACAATTAAACACTCACTGTGTGCAATATATTAAAAAGTCAATAAAATTATTTAAATATGTATTGAAGTCAAGTAGTCAAGTAGTGGCTGCAGCTGGCCACACAGGTGCCTAATCTCTTTTCTTCTTAATACCGGCCTTTTTTTATTTCAAAAATGTAAAATATCAGCCCGATTTATCGGCCGGTCGATATATCTACCTTATCTGTAGTCACTACTCTCTTTATCAATGACGACATGTTTAGCCGCATGCTGTCATTTCATCAATGGTTGTCTGAGGGGTGTCCAGCAAACAACGTGAGCTACAATGATAAATTGGAAACTTTTTTGGGGAAAAACTGGTCCGATCCGGAGAGACGGCATCTCTTATTTCTAGGAATCTGGACAGAGTTATTAGTCCTTCAAAACACTTACAAACCAGGGTCCAGACCAGGAAGCAGAGTAGTAGTTTAACCCATCTCTCTGCAGCTTCTGTACCGTCACCCACTCAATACCCTATTGAGACAGTGTTGTGCCCATGGCCAAAATCAAATAGACTAAAGTTAACCTGACAAAAGCAAACTATGAGAATCTCATTAAAATAAATACAACTCGGACCAAACAAGGAAATAGGGCAATTAGATGTGGTTTACTAAACATAAGATCCCTCTCCTCATTATTAGTAAATGACTAGATATGTGATAATAAAATTGATCTATTTTGCCTATCAGAAACCTGGTTGCAGCAGGAGGATTTTGTAATTATAAATGAGTCAACTCCTTACAATTATCAAAATGGTCACATTCCTAGAAGTAATGGGCGAGGAGGAGGCGTTACAACCATCTTTCATTCAGATTTGCAAATTTGCCCTGGAACAATTATTAACTACAGCTCTTTTGAACATCGAATCCTTAGTTTTCCTCATCCAAGCTGCAAAACATTAAAACCCTTTTTGTTTGTGGTTTTGTATCGTCCACCAGGCCCTTACTCTCAATACTTGGACCAGACCTCAGATTTTTTCATCTGATTTAGCTTTAAACACTGATCAAGTAATTTTAATAGGGGATTTCAATATTCACATGGACAATGAAAGTGATAGCCTAAATGCAGCCCTTAATATTATTGGAGTCCGCATGATCTGGGCACAACCTCATGTCGATGACTCATCGAAATCTGCTGGGATTCCTTACAAAGAAAACTTAACTGATTGGAATGTTTGTATAATTGTATTTAAATGACTTTTTTTGTAAAGTGTCTTGAGATGACATTTGTTGTGAATTGGTGCTTTATAAATAAAAGTAGAAACACAGTAAGATAAGATTAGATACAACAACTATGCAGATGACACTCAGCTGTACATTACAATGTCACCAGGTGAATTTGATCCTATACAGACCCTAAATGAATGCATTGGAAAAAAAAAATCAGCAGATGGATGTCCCATAACTTTCTCCAGCAAAACTAAAGTACTTATTTTTGGACCAAAAGAAGAAAGAGCAAGAGTCAGCACACTGCTTCAGTTAATCCAGATAGAAACTGCAGATCAGGCCTGTGATCTAGGTGCAATATTCGATCCAGCCCTGAACCTCCAGGGTCACATAAAGGCAATAACAAGGTCAGTCTTCTATCACCTTAAGAACATTTTAGGATTAAAGGACTGCCACAAAAGGACCTTGAAAAACTCATCTATGTGTTCATCTTTAGTTGTCTCAATTACTGCAAAAAGTCGGACAGCTGCAGCTGATCCAGAACGCTGCTGCTCACATCCTCACTAGAACCAGGAAAGTAGAGCACATCTCCCCACTTTTAAAGTACATACACGGGCTCCCTGTAGCTCAGAGAATATACTTTGAAATATTCCTACTAGTTTATAAATATGTTGAAGACCCGTCCTTATGCCGACCCCATAGACCACACAGGCCCTCGAATTCTAATTTAGTAATAATCCCTAGAATCAGAAACAAACAGAGAAGCAGCAAAACTTAAAACGTATCTGTTTAAAGCTGCCTTGAGTAAACTACAATAATTGCTCTCCGATGTTTTCTTTTATTGATTTGCGTGTTTTATGCTTAATTGTTGTTTTTAATTTTCGTACTTATAACGCTGTTTTTTGTCTTATTCCTAATTGCTGATTTTTCTTTATGCCTTTACCTTATGTTTGGTTTCTTTACCGCCAAATCATGTAAAGCACCTTGAATTACCTTGTATTGAAAGTGTGCTATACAAATTAAGTTGCCTTGCCCTAATATCAAACAAACAAACAAGCAAAAAAAAAAACATAAAACAACAATAAACCTCATGAGTTCATTAAGTATATGGACAGTGCTATACCCGCTCTTTCTTTTCTTTCCCACATTTATTGTTCACTTGACTGTTTGTTTGTTTTTACCATAAAAAAGACAGAGACTTCTCTGTGTGTATTCCACAAAGAGACCAACATTTAAATTACAACAGGAAGTCTGCTGGTTATGCACTTTGTTAATTAGAGCAAAAAAGTTTAAATATCAAATTGCATTGAAGGACCATTACAGTCTGTTATATGGTAGGTCATTTTGAGGCAAGTCCTAAATGAGATCATCTCAAAGAGCTTTGTGATCTCCACTGAACTTCCTAATTAGGTTGTAATGAGAAAAACTGTTGAGCCACAAACGTACACATTCAGTGTTGAAACACAGATAGATTTGCAGGAAGGTACATTCATGTCTCCCAGACATTTCCTTTTCTCCATCCAAGCAAACAAGCCCGTTCGAGCTGCAATTGTGGGAAGGAAAGCATGTATTTATATCCAGGCGAGGATCAACAGCAGAACAAGTAGTTGTGTGGCACGAGAAGCGGTTATATTTAACGTGCTGTGATGTCAACACGTGACTGACAGTTGCCATGGTTTCTCCTCCGAAACAGGGCAGCCACTTTCTTATCAGTCCAACACATAAGCAGAGGGGCGGTGAAGTAAGGAGACCAGACAGATAGACTGACAGCCACCCAGATTGAATGGCCAAGAGTATATCAAATAAAGATAGTTCTCTGAAGCTTTTTAAAAGACAACACAAATAACATTTCAATATAATAAACAAGCAATGTAGGACTTGGCTTTTTTTTGTAAACACACAAGGCCATTCATTGACTTTGTACTCACTACCCATAGATGTTCTCTTTGTTTTATTGTCAAGCCTGAACTCCATACTTTTTATTCTTTTAGGGAGAAATGCTTTGCAAAAAACTTTGTGCGGCTTTCTTTTACTCTACTTAACACAATTTTTGTCCCTCCCACTTCCCTCTCACTCCTCCTTTCTCTGTCTTTTGAGTTCATCTGTGTTGCTATCCACGTTCTGATAAAAGGTTAAAGAGGCTTACTGGCAGCACCTTCAGTCTCCAGCTTGCCCTCAAAACTCGGCATCAACAGTGATAATCCCTTGCCACATTGCAGCAATGTGGACTGCAGAGTCTGGGTCACGCGGAGCATCAAGCTCTATATTTCAATGTTAATAAAGGAAATAAAAAGTCAATCAAACAAAGTATGTTTTTCCAGACAAATACTGACTCTTGGAGGTAAGTGACATTCACTTGTTTGTGAAACTGTAGAATTGCCAGTCACTAGTGAACAAAGACTTCACGACTGCATATGCCAGCCACCTGTCATTTGACATCCTGGCTCTCCTTGAGACCTGGATCACGCCCAGTAATGGTGTTACCAACCACACATTCTCCCATAGATTTCTCACAAAGCAAATTTCTTTATCCTGTTGGCTGTGATAGAAATCTTAAAAAAGTCAGAGTGAGAGCAAACTTATCACTACTTATCTTGCTTAACTTATTAATGATGATGTGTGACACCAACTCCCATGGTCATTGTAGTCACCAGGAGAGCACATCCCTGGTTTGAATTGTATTTCACTGTTTGGAGTGTGCTAAAACTTGCCTCTTGCCCCCACCCAAGGCTCAGTACATTGATCTCTTCTCCTTGCCAGATACACCATTTCACAAGGCCAGATCATCCGATCACATGGTTTCTCATACTGATGAACGTACAGTCTCAGCATGAATACAGTTAGTCTCTATGACATTTTGGCATGGATGGAAGCCGGTCACCTCCAACTGCAACTGAGCTGCCTGTCTTTCCAACCAGACCAACCATACAGCTTAATAACTACATCAAAACTGAATTCCCATCCCTTGCTCCATCAAAGAAAGCTAAAAACTGGGACTATTACTGTGTAACCAAATTAAACTTGTGATTGGAGTTGACTGTTCTGTCCTTTTTTAGATGCCAAATTGGACTGAGATCTAGGGAATTTGGAGGCCAATTTGACATCTCAAGTTTATCTTAATCAGTAGTCCTCAAAGGCTATTTGCAGCCTCTGACTGTTGTTAGAAATAACACAAATTTCTGAGCCTGCTTGCTTTTCCACTGACATGGAGCCCAGTTGGGGCTGCATCTCAACATCATCTAAAGCAGTGTTTCCCAACCTTTTTTGACCGGTGTTCTTCCAGAGCTATTTTCTCATTTCTCATTCCCTTAGTCAAATGTGTTAATGATTCTCCACAAATAGAATGTAGAACTGATTATAAAATTAAAATTATGTTATTAAATCTCGCTAACTCAAACATTTATTATCTTTATTAAGTGTTTTATTCTTTTCACGTCAAACTTTCACTTCAAACTTTTCACTTCAAATTAAATATGGCAACATGTGGATACCGTACTGTATGTTGCCATGAAAGTGAATAAGCAATCTGAAAATAAAGACGAAATATATTTTAAAAAGTAAACAAACCTCCCTTTTTTTAATTACAAAAACAATAACTCTTTTGAATAAGTCACCTTTAAACAGACGTTTAAACCAAATTATGTTCACCTGATTCTTCTTTTACCATGGCACAGCGAATGTTATCGAATGCCTGATACCCATCATCTGGGAAATTGGGAAATGAAGTTTTAAATGTTTCCACATATCCCTGTAATGTGCTCATGTTAATCACTGGTCTAAAGGGTGTATATTATATATATTAATTGAATGTCAAATATTTAAAAATGTAATCTAATTAATCACAGGGTAGCTGAGAATTAATCATGATTAATTAACATTCATAAATATGAGTAAAAACAAAAAACCTACAATTTACGGTGTAGAAGGACAACTCTTTATTTTTTTATTTTTTTAACGTGTCCTGTCTAGCAGTATGCTACTCAGAATTGGTGTCTGAGTACCAAGTACAAGCCCAACAGTTTTACTTTCCCAAGCAGAGTATTACAGCTTCGCTGTAGTACGCCACTTGATGTATATGTATGAAAAATCTTTATTAGTGATTACTGTGGGTTCAATTTCCTGACGTCATGGACATTAAACTGAGACAAGAAGGGAGAAAGGAAGAAGGTGAAGAAAAGAAACCGGACCAACAGAGGGGCGAACCGACGACACAAGACAAGGGAGGCAAATAAAGAAAACAAGAAAACATCGCAGTCCTCCACCTCTGCCGGATGGCAGAGAAACAGTAATACAAAACAAAAACAACAAACTGTACAGAACCAAACCAATAGTTCGGATCTGGTAGAATAAACAAAGAATTATACATTCACTACACACAAGCATTGATTAATGAACATAATACAAATGTTTCTGGTAAGCTCCTGTTAACATGTGAACAACTAACTAATGATGATAACCTCAGCTTAAGATATGTCCGTCCTCACCTATGTCCCCACACCTATGTGTGTGCGAGCATGCAGGTCTGAATAAGGTTTCCCCATGCAAGTGATTGATAGCTGGTGTAAGGAACCGTCAATCCGTCCTACAGGAATCGGCACAGACATGGAGGAGGCAAGAGTTGTATGCATCCAGGGTCCCACAGAGTACAGAGGCCACAGGCGGATCAGCGCAGGGTCGATCACCCACCAAGAGAGGAACAGATGGAAGTCCCAGGGGAACACCCACCAGCCGCGATGCTGGGGCCCGAGAGATCGCAGTGACGAGCCCACGGGCTCCGCCGGTAATCGGCTACGCCAGGGCGGGCCCGGACCAGGAACCGGAGGCCACGGGGACCAGGGGCACTCCGCCCCCCAGCGGGGCCCCAACCAGGGACCAGCCGATAAGGGCCCCCCGCCGCCGCCGCAGGCAAGGAGGACCCGCAGCCAACCGACGGATAACACACGCCGCCGCCACCCCGGACCAGTACCCACCGCCAACAACCCGGCCCGCCTCCACACATCCACACGCCAGGGAGCCACAGCAAGAGCCACAGCAGATGTACGCCCTCCCCAGGCCGCGCCCAGCCGGCACCTGGACATCCAGATCTTCCAGCTCCAGGGTCCAGATCCCGCCCCACGTGGGGCGCCAAGATCAGGGGCCCAGCCAATGCCGGACAGCCCCAGCAGGCGAACAGACCAGCCAGCTGAAGTCCTGGAACCGGCAGGAGGACTGGGCGCCAGGCACGGTCCCCACCGATCCACCGGACGGCACCAACCTATTCTACAACCCCGGCACCCCCATAAGAGGTGCCCCAGTCAATACAAGGAGGACATCAGCCCGAAACAGCGGCCGCCCGACACACCGGACCACCCAGGACCCGCCGGACATGCACCAGGACCGAGCCAGGCCGCAACCGGGACCCCCAGCCACATGCATCGAGAGTCATCATCAACCAGCAGGCAGGAGCAACCATCACCGAAGGGGAGTGACGGGGAGGGAAGAAGATGCATCAGGCCAGAGAGCAGCCAAACACCCAACCTGACAGGTAGACATAGACAGACAGAGACACTCATACGTACCCTCCCTCTCATGTGTACACATTCTTACAAATACAGGACATACGAAAAAAAGGACGCTATACCCTCATTCATACCCCCCATACGTACACTATACTCCGTACTCCCAGGCCCAGGGACAGACGCCCCAGTAGAGAACCCTGCCCCTGCACCCAGGAGACAGACCCCTTTGCCCACCAGGACGGGGACAAGTAGACCGCCAAGGCCCCCACACCGGCAAGAGCAGCCCACCAGCCCAGGACCCCGACCAGACGGCGTGATGTTCTATCCGGGCTCCCACCCCTGATGGTCCAACGAACAGGGGTGTGGAAAGACCCCCCAGCCTCTCTCCCCCAGCTTAATGTGGTGTTGTTGCGTATTGTTCTAATGTGCACTTAAAACAGAGGGGGGGGACATGGGAATACTGCCGGGTACCCCCATCTCCCCCCCCGGGCCCTCAGTGTCTAGATGCGTTTACCCAGTGGGTGCCAGCACCACAGGCGAGGCCCCCCCGTTGAGGGGGCCTCGCCCTTGGCGCCACACCGCCAGGTCCCTACATCCCTGCGTTCCCTGTAAATGTTGCAAGTGTAGTGTCTAAATTGCTCAATAAAATCGGGACCCAGGCCGCCACCGGGTAGCGAAGACGGAAGCTCCATCCCGCACCCCAGTGACGTGCCCACGTCCCAAGGCCTTGTGAATGGTAGAATGAAGGAGCAGGTGGACAGAGGCATGGGGATGGGGAGAAAATAACTGGGGTGACCATTGCCAAACCCAGGGAGCCAGCTCCCCTGCTGACTCCAATAGGCACCCCCGTTCGGCCCGGTCCACCAGGGGTGGGAGGCCCCAGCACGTCCAGTCGGGGCCCACGGCAGCGGTACCGCCGAGCCCCATGGGGGCCCCGGCAATTCACCAGCCCCCATGCCAGGGGCATACCTAAATCCTCCCTAACATTCACACTGCTAACAAAACACATGCCACTAGACACCCAGGTTGAGTGTAGCCCCCCCTCACCCTCAACGCCCTCCCCCCTCCCGTCCCAAGCGCACCCCATTAAAAAGAGCGCCTGTGCTAGATGGTAAAAAGCCTCCCCGCCAATAAGAGACGCCCCAGGCACCACAGCGTCGAGGTCACCACGGGCCGCTGGCCGGACCCCGGACGCTCCACCGGACTAACGGGTACCCCGGACATGCCGCGCCGGGCCCATGAGCAGACCGAAGTCCCGGGCGGCCAATCCCCAGGCCGACATCCTCCAGCCTTGCTACTACCGCCCGATGGCCGGGTGGCAACAGAACCCAGCGCGTCCACCCACCAGCCCACACCCCACCAACTGGTCAGTCACCGTGGAGGCCGACCAACACCGGCAAGAGCCCCCCACCCCAGCACCCCCGCGAGGGCTAAGACCAAGACCCAGGAGCCATGTCCAGTGTCAATATAGCCGATCGGGCCCGGAGACTCTTGATGCAGCTGCTCTTTTATTTAATGAAATAACAGAGAGATCATTGGAATTTTTTGTTTGAACTCCACAATCACATTCACATATGGCCCTTTTAACCTGTTTATCTTTTAGCCAAGCCAGTTGCTAAGGCAAATCTACTGATTAACATTTTTTGTTTGTAAAGCTGAATGTTTCTTATTAATATTGGACAACCCTGATCATCCTCTTTATGGGACTATCCTACAACAAGGGTGTTTTCAGTCAAGGGCTTTCACAGTTTTGCTGCATAACAGACTGCTACTGTTGTGGAGGAAACAAGCAGTCTATCGAGGTACTGATTCAGGGTGAGATCACTCCTTTCCCCCTGGGAGTATCTGCCAGAGCTCCACTTCAGGCCATTCATAGTATGAGAAGATATGGTGGAGAAAATGCTGTTATGTTTATTTTGTGCTTTATTATTTCCACACAATTGCTGATAAAGGTTTGGATGGTATACATGTGAGTAGGGAGATTAATGTGTGTGTGGTCTCCTTTAAAAAATAAATACAACTAAGGTAGAGCTAAACAAAATGTATGAAGAAACGTAACTAATGCTGATGAGTTAGTTTTAAATTAAGTACGAAAACATTACTTTAACTGAATAATTTTGCATTTTAACGTAGTGGTAACTCACTACGAATTGGGACATCCAAAGCAGATAATAGGAAAATTCCCACTGACAGCTTGTGATCTTAAAGGGACATTGTGTAGTTTTCTTACCATAGGGGGCAGTACATACCTAAATCATTGCAAGCGAGCAGTATTTTTGTGTTCAATTGCTGAGGGATGGCCATACAGGCCAGAATCACAAACTCTCTACTCCAACGAAGCGGATAGCTGGTCTCCAGAGAAATACATTCAGCAAAATGAGAAGCACATCAGACTCTCTTTCATCACAGGCAGTGAGTGAAGAGGTAAATGTGTAAAACATATTTTTAAAAGGCCAAAGTTTTCAACATGTTGTAGATTAGTGATATTATTCAGATAATTTTGTAAATGAATAAGCTGTAATGTTGGACGGAATGACCTCAATGGAAAAAATGACACATTTCAGTGTAGTTTCACCGTGATTGACGCTAGTTTAAAAAAAAAAATATAAATTATGGTAAAGGTTATTACCTTTCCAGCAGAAAGCATGCGACCTCAGCATGTGTCCTTCAGTCATTTCCATTAAGAGAATGCCAATGTTTACTCTAGTTTTCTGGCGGTGTTGTTCATCTTTGTGGGCTTGTGCCTCTGACCCCGCGCCATGGGCCTAGTCTGTGTCTTACAAAGACTCGGACACAACAGCTAAATGCTTACCTCTATCCGAGCTGGTACCGGCAGTCTCTGAGGCCGCCTCTCCCAGAGCGGGTACAGCAACCTAGGTTGGGTGCATCTCGGATTGGGTTGGTCGGTCGGTCAGGGTTGGAGAAAGTTTTTTGTTTGGTGGGTTTTTTAGGTCTGTTCATTGAGGTCTTCATTTCTGAGGATGAGCGGAAAAGGGATGTAACTGTGTATTCAAAAATCAGTAAATGCGTTTTGTCCACATCGGCTCCACATAGAAGGAAACACAGCATCCAATATGTCGACCCCAATACAGTAGGAGCCTCGCCCATGTATTTTATACCTGCTTTCATGGTTATGAGTTACAAAGCAGCCAATACTTTTGAATGAATGGGCATTATTTTATTCATTTTCAACAATATTTTGACGGATATTTCCAAAGATTAATGCTTAAAACTAAACACTGTCTCTTTAATCATATCAACTCAAAGCCAATATGTTAATAAGAATATACTCACATGTCGTTTATGTACACACACACATATATATATATATATATATATATATATATATATATATATATATATGTGTGTGTGTATGTGTGTGTTTATGGGATGTTTATGTGTATGAGTTTGTATCTAATATATATATACATATGTGTGTGTGTATTAAACAAGGGTCCCGTTAACCAAATATTTTCCATATTTCACAGTTTTCTCTTTTTATACGGTAATAGAAAAATTTGAAGGTTGTCGGCCATTTTGAGCTTTAGATTGGTATGCAAGAAACCAGTCCTTTCTTAGCACCAGTCTGGCACCGGTTTGGGACCGAAATGGGTGCTTATGTAGTGGTAAACCAAAGAACCAGTTTTAAGTCAAACTCTTGCACCAAACCAACTGGTGGAACCAGCTCAGTGGAAGAGGCTCTAGTGCATGTGTGGTTCCGTTCTGGTACTCTGACTTCCTCCCACAGTCCAAAAACACGAATGTTGGGATAATTGGTCTAAATTACCCTTAGGCATCAGTGAGGGTGTGAATGGTTGATTGTCCTGTGTGTCTCTATTTTGCCCTGTGATGAACTGATGACATGTCCAGGGTGAACCCTGTCTCAAGCCCTACGACCTCTGGAAATAGCCACAATTATTCAAAATGTGATCATGTGAAAAAAAAAAGAGTCTGATAAAAACAAAAAACAACAAAGAACATAATTCATTTTTTTTGCTTGTTTATGGAAATGAAACTGTAAATGATATATCCATTAAAATCCTTAATAAGGAAAAAAAAATTTAACTTCAGGAAAAACCATGTAACCTTGAATCCAATACTTTCTCAATCTCAAATATCATAGAAATACAAGTTTTGTAGAGTAAAAATAATAGCGTACAATACATTCACAACAAAACACCATATCATTGTTTAGGTACCGATTCGGATTACACTGAAAAATCTGTATATATTTAAGACTGATGCAACCTTGATGCAAACCAATACCAAACAGAATTTTTTATGTTTAGAACTGAAGCTGCACAGTATAGACCCAAAATTGTCATCTGAACTTGTCTAAGAATACAATTATGAAAAAAAAAATATTGAGTGCAATTTCTTGGGGGCCAATGTTTCAAGAGTATTTTTTTGGTCTATATACAATATCAGCAATACATTTGGCCAGGTGGCTAGACTATCACTCCCCTAGATGTCAACACTTCATACAGCTTTTAGTAAAAGACTGGTGATTGACAAAGCTAACAATGTGTTGCGGACATCTTCGTGATAGAAAAAGAGAAGTAAATAAATTATTGCTTATTAAACACTTATTTTACTGCAATATTCAGTTTTTAAGTGTTTGCTTACAATCATCTTGAGGCTACAGTCGTCGCTGTTGGATGCAAACTTTTTAGCACTCGTTTCATTCAATTCTATTATGCTTTGATACAGCTCTAGGAATATTCAGCTTCTTTAGCAGTGACATTTTAAGGTTCTCCCTTCTTGTGATGTTATTCTGAAAAACTCTCCTGTTAGCAGTCTTCCTTATGATTGAGTATGGTAGTCTATAGCATAACATTAAATAAATAAAAAACTAATTTTATTGACTGTTAGCCTTAATCACTAAATTAAACCTTATTAGAATTATGAACATTTTATGAAAAAGATTAACGATATAACTGTTTAAAGTTAAATATAAAATATGAGTTCCATTTTGTAGTCTGATAACAGAAATTCAACCCTTAAATTATATTCTAATTTACTGAGACGCACTAGTCCTGCATTATCATTGGTAAGTTCCGTCTTTGGTCTTAACCTGCACACAGGAGGCGCTAAAGAAATTAAAGCCTTGTACGTAGTATCCAAAGAAAATGTCAGTTTTATTTTTTTACCAAGCTGTGAAAGAAGGCCAAAATCTGACCTCAAATGAAACATAAAAATATGGTGGGTAAATAAGAGCAGATTAAACAGCCTGAAAAAAGAAAGAAAAATAAGACAAAAAAATTTGGAGCATTGCGAGTGAAAGGAAGTTGGAGAGCTGCCGCAGTGAGTGATTCATATCTATTTTCCACCAGCAGGCAAATGAATAACAGTCAAAAGAAGAGAAAAAAAATTAATCTCAAAATAGTTTCCCTCCTATTATGCATGCATGTGCTGCTTTTTCTTGCTGCGAGACAAAGGGCACACATCAAGGGCATTTTTATTACAAGGCACGTGAGCCCCATGTGCTTTCGCACTAAAATAGATTCCAAGTCTTCTCCGCTGGAGCTTTGCATCATCAAAGTAAATCTTTTCCACATAAATGCTGAGCCATAAATAAAATGCTTTGCTCAGTGGAGAGATGGAATAGAGTGAGAGAATTGTGAATGGAAAGGATTGAGTGACAGCACACAGAAAAGTTCTATTTAGGGAAGTTCATGAATAAGCCAATTATGCACTCACAGGAATGATTTTGTTATCCAGTGACCTTTGGACTGTGGATGCACACAGAGAAGGGTGCAAAGAAGAACAGCAAACTGATCATTGCTCCTTTAAAAATAAAACATCTCTAACTGATATTGAGGGAGTGTTATGATGCAATGATGGAGAACAGGTAATCGAGTGTGACACAAATGTAATTAATATAACAGTCTAATTAAAATAGGCTCTTATGTGGAGGTGAGAAACAATCATTTAGGTGTGTGAAAAGCAGTGGAAGTTTATGGTGTTCACGCTCTTTGTTACAGCAGACTAAATATGTAAAATGAAGAATATTTTAATTGGCGGTGCCTAATTAAAATGATGAGTCTGACATTTGCAGACTTGAGAGAAGGGTGTGGTGTGTGAGTTGACTAATGGAAATGTAATTATTTCGTGTAGTGTAGAGGAGAAAAATAAGTAAAACTGTAGGAATTAGATAATGGTGTTTGTGCTGGTATCGTTTAATAACACTTCAGTGTAAAAAAAATGCCACTTTCCCACCCTAAATGTGGCACAGTGAAGAATAAAATTTGTATATATACAGTATTTAGTGCTGTGTTGAAAAAAAAAAGTATTCTGAATCATTTCACAACTCCAAAAATCACTTTCATTGTTATACATGGTTTGAAATTGGAAGGTAAATTCCAGACATCCATTTTGACGTTTGTGTCTGAAAGGGTTAAAACATTTCCCTTGGTGAAAAGTTACTCACCCTGTGTCATCACTGAGATACAGCCAATGAATTCAAGCTCCTCCAAAAAGCAGGGAGACGGTTCATTTATTCAATGTATTTATTTACTTATTCAATGTATTTATTTATCAATGTCTCACCAAGACTGGCAGATTTATCAAGGCTGAACTACATCCCAGTTTTTAGAAAAGTGGAAGATGATCTGGCCAGATTGAAATCCCTACCTATATTAGTTATGGAAAGAGTGGCTATAATAAAATTGATGGCCTAGAATCAATTAATTATTCTCAATCCCAAGCAAATCATCACCTGATTGGTTTAGATCTCTGCACTCTTCTGTCTCTAAATTTTTTGGAAAGATAAACCCCCATGTATCAGCTTAGGTCTAGACCTACCAAACTTTCATTATTATTTCCTAGCTCTAAACACTAATGAGATTTATAAAAGTAAGATAGTGTTTTGAACAGGGGTATAATTAGGGATGTACTCTGATAATCCCTGAATCTTAATTTTACTTTTGAGGGGTGACATTTTTTTTTTTTTAGACAAAAAGTACTGTGACAGAATGACAGCAGCCATCGGTGTGAGTAAACAGGTGATGATGAAGGTTTGTGAATTTATCCATTGCATGTTATGTAGCCATGACATGAAATATGATGCTCTTCAAATACATTTTGTTATTACATTAAAAGTAATTTTCCTGTTTTGCATGTATATAGTTAATTAAATCAATGAATGAGAAAATTGAAAATTACTCATTAAACTTAAGCAGAATACAAAGACAAACAAGGTGAAATCAGGGTAAAGAAAAATAGATCATAAAAGACAAGAGAGGATAAAAGGCTTTTTTAATTAATTAGAGGTGAGAAGTAGCTAGTTGAATTTACTTTTGACTTAATATTATTTCAAGCTATCACTACTCTTGAATAATGTCTGTGGATCCTCTGCCTCCTTGTGGGTAATTTCACAGAGTGAAGAACAAACACGTTTTAACCAAAAATGCACCAGATGCAAAGACAAAACTACAGTTTAGAATAAAGTTACACCTCTTGTTTGTAAACAAGCTTTATTGTTCTCATTGTTTGTTGTTGGGTTTTTTTTTATCTCCTAAACCTGATGAGCCGTTTGGAAATCAAGATGCAGTAAGCCCTATATTGTCACTGGAAATATTACATGTTCAAGCATGTATATAGACATATTAGTTTCTTTAATTTTAAATTTAAAAACCTTCTTTGAAAAAGGGTTTTGTTTTAACCTCAGTTTATTACTTTTATTTTTTCATATTTTTTTTCACTTTAGCTTTTAAAATACCAGAATGTACACATAAAATGATGTTTCCACATCTGAATACATAATTTTTTATTTAGTACTTAAGTAGCTGATTTGCAAAATACTTTCTTACTCTTAATACTGAGTCATTTCCGAGGATGGTTTTTTCTTTTACTTATGTAAAAATATATTGAACTAGAGCTACTCTTGAGTAGAGTTTCTGAATACTCCACCCACCTCTGATATTTTGTAATCAAACGTAGCCCTCTAGTTTCATATTTTCTGGTTTTAGTGGATGTGAGGTGTATTCCGTAGATATGTGAACTGAGACGACTTCAATCAGCAGCTGACTGTAGGTTATTTTTATTGTTGATAGTGTTTTTACTTCATTCAAGCACATTAAAATCTATGAGTAATCCATTGCTTTTTGTTGGCATTACCTAGGTCAGAATTTGAAAGTTGAGATGCTGTATCATCACAAATATTTACCAATTGTTTTGCAAATACTAAAAAGTCCCATCACTCATCTCTGTTAGGCTTTTTTCAATCCTATATCCCCACAAAGTTTTGCAGAATGTCTAGGTGATACCAGAGACTTCTTGCTTTTATTGAAATAAGGGCACAGTATGAAAATAGCACCTTTTGTTTTAAGCAGCAAGTTGAAAGTTTCAATGCAGATGTGTGTGGTTCTGGTTTGAAGAGTTGAAATATTTCAGATTTGGAACGAGTTTCAACAAAATGCTATTCAGAGGAGGTAAAATGAGAATACCAACTATGTAAAACACCCTGAGGAGCCTAATTCTAATCAAATGAGCATGCAAAATGTTTTCATGGCTGCTCTTCTCCTGTTGCTTCCTGATAGTATGACACCCTGGGTGGTAAGCCACAGTCAGCAATACCAAATAAAGTCACAAGCTACTGTAGTTTAATTTAGTATTTTGTCAATTTTCATGCATAAAAAATCTTTGTAAATCTGCTATTCAATGTAATAACTTGATTTATTAAACGTAAAAAAACGATTCTTTAAATTCTTTTTATTTTCCTTGATCATGTAAAATTAATAAGATCAGATGGAATACTTTCCTTAAAGTGTCACTTGTCCAATTTGGGTTTTTAGGTTGGCATCCTCCCTCTGTTTTATTTCCAATTATTTATAATTAGGCTCATGTGGCCAAATAAACCTGTGCAAAAAAACAAAACAAAAGACATATAAAGTCGCTCCTGTATAAATGTATGGTTTAATTTGAATGTAATTTTTATCAATGATTGTTTAGGCTTCTGTCACTGGTGTGGTTCAAATCTCCACATACATCATCAACCAGTCACCAATATAGTCAAACTCCTACTGTTGTTTTTACAGTGAATATAAACTCCAAGGGCTCTGCCAGCCCTGAACACAGTAGGGCATTATATTATGCAGCTCTACTACTTGCTGCCTAACACTATACCTTGAAGTACATGCTGTACTTTCTACTGCATGAACTCTTATTGCACAACTGGAGCAACTGAACCGGATGAAAGTCTACAGAGTCTTTCTTAGATCCCCATGTTGCTCTGTTTCACCTTTGTTAAGGGTTCCTGGTAATCAGTAGGGGGTGATGAGACAGAAGGAATTACTGCTGAGCATAGTGTCAGATTGTACTTTCAGGATGACGTACATGCATGGCTTCAGAGCGGTGACAGAACTGCAGGGGAGACAGGTGTCCTGTGTAGCTGCAGGGGTGACCTGTCTCCAGCCTCTCCCTGCTCACCTTCTTCCCGTATGTGACAAATGTGATAGAAGGTGCCCATCTGATTTGCATGCTGTGGTATAAATATGGAATATGCAAATAAAGCCACATGAGCTCACATTAAAAATCATATCTACGCATGCTCCACATTTGACTTACACGTATAGTCTGATGTTGACACAGCGAGCACACACAGAAGAAATTTACTGAACCATAATTATGCTTGTAGGATTTTGTTTACATAACTTTTGCATTAATATATTTATCTTGCAAACAATCAAATGGGTTTAACGTTTGGTCACTAGAAGTTAAATACTAAAGACTTTTACAGAAAAAAATGAGGATTGCTGTGGAATTCCAGAACAAATCTAAAGCAATCACATAAATTAGCCCCATATCTGGTTAAAACAATGCTGCACACCAAGTGATAGTGAGCCAAACAAAAACATAAAGTAGGAAGTGCATATGAATGAGACAACAGTTGGATGTAGTGCTGTGTTTACATTTTTTTTAAAGAAAAAAAGATTTGGACCCCATTTTTATAGAAATTTAATCGATTCACAAGTTAAAAATATCTATTTTATTTTTTTAGAATAGTTTGCCCTTTTTAAAGCTAAAATAGGAATGAAAAGTCCAGACGACAATTTAAAGTATTGTGTCTGAAAGGGTTAGTACAGTTTTTACTCACCCAGTGTTAAGTTATTGAATTACTGGCACATAATTAAGATAACAGCTAAAAAAAAAAAAAGTAATAGCACTCAACCATATCGACTGGATCAGATTGAACTGGATCGGATCAAATCATTATAATCAATGCTAATTCTTGGGAACCTGAATCGCATCAATTCTTGATATTTGAATTGATATCATGCCCTAGGTGGATACAATTTGCAGCAAATTGAGTGAGATTTGATGTGCATCAAGTCAACAACCAAGCATGCATCACATGAGCTTAAGCTTCCCTAATTCCAGAAAATAGATGAATTTGGAAAGCTTTCAACCAGGTACTTCAATAAGTAGCCATTGATACAGGCTGGAACTGGGGCTAATCAGTCAGGTTTCACAGCAAGTGGCCTTTTTACTAACCAGGTAAGCTTAGCATCTGGTCATAATTCAAAAGTAGCCTGTAGTGTCTGGTTCTACAGTTCAAGCCTAGTTTATACTTTTTCGGAAGCAGAGGTGTCGAGACACTTAGCACATTTATCCGTTGATGCAAGGGCTATCTGTCCCTCAAGCAAGGGTGCACACACTACAATCCTAATTTTTAACTGTCCATCGGACGCAAGGTAGGGCGGGCGTAAGTCTGTGACTGGTCATCCCATTTCAGCCCCCGATCGTCTCTCCAGAACAGTGCTCTATAGCCGATGTAATTATTAGTCAATTTAGCTTTTGGGCACTAGATGCTTAATATAGCAAGGCCAGTTTATCTAATATGGTCTTGGGGATTTTGAACCCCAGGAGGTGTAGAGACAAACAAAACGGGCTGCTGTGTTTGCTTATATACATTTTTAGAGTATTCAATGAGCTGCCTTCTAGCAAAAAGCTTTCTTAAAAAACACCACTAATTTAAAGCTCAAACCAAACTCACCCTTTGTCGTTCATCGCTTCTTGAGTGGAAATGTGTTTTGAGCTGAAGAAACTCTCTGCAATGGTAGGCAGATCCGCCAGAAAAAGTCTACACCCCTTGCTGTGCTGGTGGGGAATTGCTTTGCAACAGCGAAATACCAATGGTGAATTATCAAAAGGAAAATGTCTTCTTGTATTTGTGTGCGTGCAAATTTGATGATGCAGAAGTATAAACTATTCTTTAGATTGAAAAGTGTTGATCTTTGAACTAATGCAGCACTTTTCACAGTAGCTAAAAATAGACTGAGGCAATGTTGCGATGCATTCCGAGAGGTAGCCATAGAGAAGCATACATATTGCATTGCAATGCCTATGGGTCTGAGTTGCTCGGATTGTCACAAAGTTGTAATTTTCTCTCTTAAAGATGTTCAAATGGGAAGGAAATAAGTACTACTGTATGATGTTGTGCATGTTGGACTCGAAAAACCCAGTTTGGTTTTGGAGAAATTTAAGAGAAATAAATCATTAAATAACGATAAAAGAAAAGGGGTCGCGTCGACCAAATATCTTCTGTGTTTGGTCGGTGATGGAAAAATCTAAAGGCCATCATTTCTACATATTAGAACACCTCTGGCCACTTGTTGTAAATGCAGAGGTTTTCAACTTTACACACATAGTACAGGTAACTGAATCACTTAAAGAAAAGATTCCCATGAGAGCATCTGAGCATCTGGCTAACCAGGGGCTGACTGCGGGTTGAACAGTTACAGGCATTGTGCAGCTAAATTGTGCTGTCAATTGTAAAGTAGGCCATTGAAGCACCCTGCCAAAGGTAATCAAAATAAATGCAGTTTTGCAAAGTGGCAGACATCTGGATAACCAGAAGAATTCAATTTATAGCGGTGTATTGTAACAAAGCAGTTCATTGGAACCTTCACTGGTTAAAGATTGTAGGATATACTTTTTAATGGATGATAATAGATTGATAAACTGAGCATACTTGTTCGAATCAGAAGGTATATCTACAGATGTAAATCTGTCTTCTAAAGATTTGTATCACTCCCTGTAAATTCGGAATAATGGGACATCAGTCGGTGCGTTTACATGCAGCAAGAGAAAGTCAAATTATTACCTTAGTCCGACTGAAATTAGACTTCTGAAATGCATGAGAACCTTAGTCCGAATTGAATCGAACTAAACTGTAGTTTCCCAGATTGGACTATTCTACCCAGATAATGCGATTGGGAATCGCAACCAATCCTGTCCCTGCCCATACTAGCGCACCCCCTCACGAAGTGATGATATGCGGGAGTGCATATCCAAAAAAATAACACAGTATTAGTATAAGAAGAATATGGAGGCTAAGTCAAATGTGAGGGGCTGATCAGTGCATTTTTGGACTGACGAAAAGATGGTGCATTGTGATTGAGCATATCTTGTTTTTACTACGTCTGCTTCACTCCCGCCAACCTCTGCTACGGCCTGTGTGCTGCTGGAGGTTAACCAGTATAAGGCTAACATGAAGGGCCGCATGTCGCCATCAATCGAAAGTACTTCAATTTAATAATTCGAATTTCTGTCTGACATGTAAACTGGGACTTGACTCTTAACAGTGGACAAACCCTTAGTCTGACTACTCCAAAAAGCTCGATTTAGATGGGCATATAAACATATTGACTCCTTCATAAAATTTTCACTGTCCATTTCTCCCACTTTAACTTTATTCCATCTAATTAATATTTTCTCTCAAATGTATCTAATTTTTTCTTTTACGTTAAAGCAGGTACTTTTATTTGTTTACTTCAGGGGCTTCCTACAAGTCAACAGACTTTCTTTGACATGGACTAAATGCTGGCCAGATCAGAGGCCCCAAAAAAGGTCTCTTTTTCAAATCCCATCAACTTGTGCTGGTCTGCTGCTTACCTCCCCCTGAAAACAATATACTTGTTGCGGCATGCTACCACTCACCTTTGTGACCTTTGACTGCAGGTCTTACCAGTGAACTATGAAAGAGAGGCTTTGAACCTTGGTCAGTCTCACTCTATGACCCATCCAATTTCTTACCCCAAAATTACACTAGAAGCTTCAGTGGCACATTTTGGCAGCGGCGCGGTCTCCGTAGCAGATATAATATTATAGTCTATTGTTTTATGGTTTACACAGTTTGTGGCAAGCATCACTCTGCTCCGCTAAAGATAAGATTGGGAACTATTTTTGACGCGACACGCTTCCAAAACACATCAAAGTCCAACAGTTAACACAGGGCTGAACTGGAAAGCACCCAGGGTATCAGTGTAAAGCATCTGGTAAATTTCAAAATAAAAGACATGTAGATTTGCAATAACTTAACTATGTAAACATTCTGTAGTTACTAACAGCCAATCATATTTTGTCATATTTTGAATAAATCCCTGGTGTTTTTTCAGCATAGACAAAGAGGCTTTAATCCTGGCAGAGGAGAAATCTATTGATGGTGTAGGACGTGCGCATCTGTGCATTGCATTAAAGCAATAGCCTAGGAGTTAATCAGTCACCTAATAATAATCCGCTTCTAAATGTAAGAATAAGGCTTAAATGATGGCTTGAAAGTGTTTGCAATGGACTGAGTCTTTATATAAACAATACCCTCTGCAAGGAATGCTGAACCAGCCACGTAGGAAACAAACCATGAATGTAGCCTATAGTGGAACAGAGTACTTGAACAACCAGTCAGTTTAAACCATGATTATAGTGAAATTGTGCTGGGAGCACAAGTGGATGTTAAATCTGATCTAGTAAGAAATTTTGAATGAGGATTTGAAAGCGGTTGAGACAACATGGTTAATCACTATTGTTGGGGAAATGTCACCGGTTGACACCTGATTAGATTGTGTGTCAAAAAACAACAACAAAAAAACTTGTCACATAAAAATAGCTTTGTTTTAAGTATGCAACAATGTTAGCTATCAGTGAAAATCTTTGTGCCGATATAGTAAAAATAAGTCGTTTGAGCTTTTGAACTACTGAAATTAAACATGGGCTTACAAAAAATAGTTACAGGGACATTAAGAAGCTTTAACAATGTTGCATTGTAGCTTTCCAGCTCCCTTTGGTGAAGGGTATTTGGGGTAGGGGGCCGGTCTCTTGCAGTCTCTGCCTTCATTTCCGCAGACTGAACTGCAGCCGTTCCCGCATCTGAAACGCCTATGGTGGGCATTAACACACCACGGAGGTTGCAACAAAACAGCGCTGCTGCCATAATGGCGTAAATTGGGGGTGAGCGCAATGAGATAATTCCTCAAACAAAACAGCTCCTAGGATGAAAATTATTAAAATTCCTGGTTACCAAGATTTAGCTGTAAGCAACTGTATTGTATCGGACTACACTTGTGTGCAGGCATATATTTGTATATTGGTGTGTGTGACTGGGATGGGGCATGCATCATCCTTGAAGGGGCAGTCTGATGTGATTGTAATCCAATGTGAAAGCCACATTAAGGGTCGAACCTCCCACAACCTTTGCAAACTTGCATTTGCATCACAAGGGACCAACATAACTGCACACAGGCATACAGGGTATGGATGAACAAACTTACAAATGCATTCAGGCATGCAGTCCCCTCTGCCTTCTTCTGCTGCATTTTTGAGGCAGCTCCATTTAATAAATTTTGTTCAGAATGCTTCAGGATTATGTAGTCATGCTTCCAGAGCAACAATATACCATTCATGTGGTTGCACATTTCCCAATTTTACCCTCAAGGAAAAAAAACTCAATTTAATTTACTTACAATGTATAGTCCCAAGATGGGACGGAATGGGGCCTTATTTCCGCCCTTTCCACATGGGGTAAGATCAGCCGAACTGTTTGTGACACTGCAATTAAGATATTTTTCATCGAAAGGGTATGCATTATTCAAAATACAATGAGTCAAAGCAACAAATGACAAAAACAATTTGGAACAAAAAAAATCAGAATCAACTAACTTTTGTACTTTCTGAACTGTTGGTTTCATCTGTCTGGCTACTGTCCATTGCCTTTCACAGATTTGGTCGCAGGCAACAGTTTTTGTAGGGAAACTCAGGTCTTTATTTCATCACGTACACACTAGCTTGTTCTGGGAAATACCACATGAGTTCCCAGAAAAAGGATACAGATGGTGGAAAACCACATCAATGCAAACTTCAGGTTAGGTGCAAAGTTCCATGAGTACCTCAGTAACACAGTGAGGACAAAGATTTGGCTTTCTGTTATGCAGCATGCACAAAAAAAATAAAAACAAAATCACAAAACATAAAGCACCTTTGCCAAAGTGCAGTTGTATAATTTTGCCGGCTTCCATCAAGCTCAACATTGCTGACGTGCACTGTCATTGTACAAAATGGCAAGTAAATATCAATACGTGCAATATTACAACCAAAAATGAATGTTTTCATCCAATTTTTGGCAGGACATTTTATTCCAAGTGCATTTTTAGTGGCTGAGAGCTACAGTTCACAAAGAGCTGTGGGGACAGTGGGACGGAAAAACAAAAAACAGCGGTGAACATTTGTCGTCAACTATAGCTGATAACACTGCAAAATTAAACTGCAGCATCTCAAGTTTTTTTCTTACATTGTACAACCCTAGGCAACATATTAAAGACCTGAAGTATCCTTTCTTAAATTGTTTAGTCAATCGCAAAATACATTTCATTTTACTTTAAATATTAAACCACCTCATACTTGTACCATGGATCGCTGCTTCACCTATTCTATTAGTAACACGTTTACATGGACACTACCTAGTTTAAGACATGATCTAGAATTAAATATCTTACAGATAAAAAAAAAATATTGTGAATCTTTCATAGATCTAGCTTTTTTTTGGTTTGTGTGTGTGTGTGGGGGGGGGGGTTACTATGTAAATTTTAACTTGCTTAAACATGAGTATGTTCTTTAAAAAAAGAAAAAAGGTGAAATCTGTTTTTTCCTTTCTCACATCTTATTTCTCCATCGCTCCCACTGCTCTGCTCTCAGCTGTATCCCACCTCTACACTTATAATGGTGAGGAAGATGCAGACGCTGGGTGGGAGGTGGATGAGAGAACTGAGCGCAGTCGGAATCGATTTTTATCATCTTCTCCTGCGGTCCCACCGACAGGGCCCTCATCTCCAAACTGCTTCCAATCTCCTCTACAGATCCATCCGCCCATGATACTGGCTCCTTTTAAAATGTAATCTGTTATGGATTACTGAGATTTAACCCGGCAATATAATCCTTTTTGTTGATCTAACATAATCTGATTTTTCTCAATTACTTTGTCTCCAAAGTACAAACCTAAAAGAACAATGTATCAGTTACTAATTTTTACCGGAATGTAATGGGAACCATTTAAAATATATGCAAGGTGGTTACCATCTTTGAATCAGATCCACTTTTATGACCCAAATTATCTGTGTACATGAATGTAATGTATTAAAGTTTTCCTATATAAAACAGTGTAGGCTACTCTGCTGAAATCCTAGTACATATTACTGGTAAGTTTATTTTAATTCACCTTGACAACACTCATAACAGCCCCCCCACTGTTTCAATACTTCAGTGACGTTTTTTATCATCTCTTCTGCACACCAGGAGTTGTCTTGAATTGGTTCCCCACCACGTCTCCTTCCTGTAAACCCAATGATCTAAAACACCGCTTTTCATCTTGCTGGGTTTTAGCTATATCACAGGAAGATGGAACGCTTCTGATCTGGCACATCAGACTCAACTTATTGTGTTCTGGTATATCAAACCAGTTCAACATTATGTTGAGCTTGCGGGGAGCAATACAGGTCTTTTTACCGATTCTGACCTTTTCTTGTGTATGAAAAAATATCTTTGTAAAAAAACAAAAACATTTGTAAACAATTAGAAATATTTAACAAAACTAGGGATGTCCTGATTCCTTGGATTGATGAGATGTCCCAGAATAAAATAAACTCTGGTTAGCAGTTTTTGTGCTATGTGTCATTAAGTATCTTAGGCCTAGTTCATACGGCAGGATTTTAAAGTGTTTCAGACCAAACACATGGCTATACATTTTTTTTTTGTTTTAAATCACAAATATTCCTGTTTTGGTCCTACAGTGTGTGGTGTGCGGCCACAAGAGACCACACAACCCGATTCAAACATTTCAAGCTCAGAAAGGAATTCTCATAAATCCTCATGACATAAAAGTCATTTTGACTAAAGTCAAAATTGCAAAGATTTTACTGGAAAGCGTTACACACTTTGTTCTGACTGATCTCTGTTTCTATGCATTTGTGAATTGCAGTCAAGTGAGCGACACTTAATGACGAATAGACTCTTCCATAGGCTACACCGCACATTTAACAAGTGCCGTGTTCGTTTGTCCTAGCAATACGTCACAGACACTGAGGTATCGGGTCAAGACTATCCAATGTGTCCAATATCCCTGATTTGTGATTGGAGCACTTTCAACGTATTTTCCCAGCAAACCAGAGCACTTTGAACACCCCACACACTGCGGCGGCACCAGGGAGGGTCTTGGGGGGTCTCAAAACCCTCCCAAAAAAAGCCTTGACCCCCGATTTGACCCCCTATCCATGGGCGAAACGGCCGCGGGGTACGCGTGGAACATGTCCCCTGCACTTTCCATGTCAGTGCCCTCTGTCCTCCTCACTTTTTTCAGCTGTTACTTCCGTTTAATGTGCGGTAATATATTTTTACAAGCTGTCTTTAAACACGCCTTAAGTGCACACGCATGCAGGCATCGATCACAGACAGGTGCAGCAAAGCAGCTTGTTAAGCAAACTAACCAGACACAGCAAAAGGCTACAAACTCTGCAGAGATTTTTACAAACAAGCTGCAGTTCACGTTTTGCTGATGGATGCAGGTAATCTTAGCTAAATGAAAGCAAGTTAACACATGCAACTGATTCGTTTTAAGCTAGTTAACAATACTAGTGTTAGTAATTTTATTTAACTCGCTAGTTAATGCTTGGAGTAAACCCAGTCCTCTTTCATTTCTGTGTAGATTTTATGCTCACTATTTCTGTCCACATTTTTGAGAGAAATCGTTATTGCCCTTGTTAATAGAAAGATCAGATTCGGAGAGGAGACAAGAGGCCAGGAGCTGCAGTGGGGAGGATTATGCAGGCTCTTCAGGTAAGGTGAGAAAGAGATCAGTTGCTGATAGAAACCAGACAGGTATCAGGACAAAGTTAAAACTGACATTCAGAATTATTCTCAGTCATACTCCAAAATATGTTTTTGTCTGTATTTAGCTAGATAAAGAAGGATTAAAGCAGAGGTGAAACTTAAAAAATTTGAATATTGTGCAAAAGTTAATTAATTTAACTAAATCAATATAAAAGATGAAACTAATATATTATGTAGACTCATTAGTAGCAAAGTGAGATATATCAAGCCAGTATTGGTTATAATTTTGATGATTATGGCTTATCGAGTATGGAAATCTTAAATTCAAAATCTCATAAAATTGGAAAATTACATGAAATCAATAGAACAAGGACTTTAAATGGAGACATTTTTCTAACCTTGAACAGTCTAATCAAGCATACGTACTCAGTATGTAGTTCGTTTGGGCCTCTTTTGCATCACTTCCTGCCTCAGTGAGGCGTAGCATGGATGCTATCAGCTTGTGGCTCTGCTGGGGTGCTATGGAAGACCAGGAACGATGGTGTTAACTGAAATTGGCTGATTAGAGCATGACACATTAAACCTAAAATATTGAACATTTTCATAATATTCAAATTTTCTGAGATTTTGAATTTGAGGTTTTCATAAGCTGTAAGACATAATCATAAATATAACAAATAAAGCCTTGAAATATCTGCATGAGGCTTTATCATCTTTTAGTTTCACTTTAAGTTGAATTATTGAAAAAAAGGAACTTTTGCAAGATATTCACATTTTCACCAAAGTTTCACATGCAAATCAGTTTGGCAGCCGATACAAAACCTTTATTCTGAAGAGTTTGTCTGGCATGATTTATTTATTTTTTTTCTTCGATTTGCTGAAGCCAGTGCGTAAACTTGAAGCGTCTTTCTTTAATCTGTAGTTAAATCTTTCCAGATTTACCTTAAAAGTCAGTTGTATTGTATCTGTATTGTATCGTTTCCGATACAATACAGATATTTGAGTTTCATAATCTGCCGATAACAATCCGATACTGATCCAAAGGGTACTGAATTACATAAACTATGTGCCGTGAGGAAAAGGCAGGTGGGATGCAACAATACCACCTTTTTCAAACCGATATGATACCAATACTTGGATCTGAGTGCTTGCCAATACCAAGTCCCAATGCCAATACTTGAACCACACAAAAATGCAATAAATTGGAAGACAAATTTTATTTTCCTTTCTGCTCGTTAGAAAAAATGATGGTGAATTAGAAAAACTTATATCTGTTAATAAAAATAATGACAGGAAAGGTAAAATTCCAAGTAAAAAATACTTTTTTGTGAAATTATTGCAGTTTTCACATTTTAAATATCGGTTCATGGTATCAGTTAACTTTAACCAATACGGTACAGGAGACAAGAACAGTGTCAGCACCGATACCCAATGCCAGTGCATCCCTGGTTGAAACTGACATTAATATTAGTCAGGGGGAGCTTGTCACTATTAACTGTATGAACCATTATTAATATTTCTTATAACGAAGCCACTTATTATGCATCGATTTAAAGTTTTCTTTTGTCATTGAGGAAAGGTGCATTTGTATGTAAAAGGATGATCAATCACACACCCCGTTTGAATTGACCAAGACCCCCCATTGCCCCCGCAATCAAAACTGTCTGGAGCCGCCACTGCCCACACATGGCAGAATATTTGTTAGGATTATCTTAAGAGACATCCTGATAATCAGTGTGTGACGGAAGATGAAAATCAGGGTACATTTTGCATACAATTTTTTGCCATGTGTACCAGCTACCTATCTTTGCTCAGATAGTTGCCTATGTGAGGGATAGCGTCGCAGAGAACAGCTGGATCACCAGTAATTCAATTCTATGATGTTCAAAGCAAAGCACAGTTTTTGTTAAGCTGGACAAAATACTTTTCTGTGAGGTTGTCCATGCATTGAAACACTTTAGTGGTTATAGTGTTGTTACGCATAGGCAGCCTTACAGAATTTTTTCTTTTTTTTCCCAGCTATCAAGAAATCCATTTGGCTCCCTGAATGTTGTCAGGGAGCCAAATGTTATATGGCTCGTGCGTTATTGTTTCATAAGTCTCTCTGAAATATCTCCTCAATAGTAGGATTATTGTAGGAATATGCATCCCTACAAAAATAGGATTATTGTAGGAATATGCATCCCTAGAACTAACTAGGGGAGGAATTTTGACCTTACAGAAAAAAAAAATAGAAAATGCTGCACAGCACAGCTGTCCTGTTACCGTTTGAGCCTCACTATGGCCCCCAGACTGTAACACATATGGGCAACAGATATAATGAGATGACCAAATAAACTAAATTACCTTTGCCATGTTGGCTAATTCATTGATTGAGTGATAATTGTAATATATGCAAATATAATCAATATTACCAATTTGATAGAATTTCTTACGATTGCCTCCTGAAAACTGATATGACAGAGAAACACAGTTCAGCTAAAGAAATAAACAGTTGGGTGTAAAGCTTTTTTGAAATGTTTGATTGATTAACACAATGAACAAGAAGGGAATAATGAACATAAGTTTTTACCTGCACTGCAGAAAATCCGTGTGCATGCTTGCAGAAACGGAAAACAAACACGATCAGAGATCAGTCTTACATAAAACTAAAACAACCTTGAAAATAAGATGGAGAAAATAATTGAGCGGAGCTGTGATCAATTTTGAGGGCGGCTGTATTAGATGTTGCTGCAGCAAATGAGGATTTCCTGCTATGATGCATTTTCTGACCTGACAAATTGATTTATGAGTTTTAGGAGATATTTACATTACAAGTATGTCCTTGGCACAACACAGAAAAGTCCACAAACAAGATAAGCAAAAAAAAGAATCAATACAGGGAAGTAGAAATGTCAGTGAGAGGAATATAAAACCATAAATGCAGAGAATTTACGCTATATACAATATTTTTGACCGTAATTGTGCAGTAATGCATGTTTTGTGGGAGTGTTTCTGCATTATTAAAATATTTTGTCGGTTGGTAAATGGCCTCTATTTGTATAGCATTATATTTAGTCCCTACAGACCCCAAAGCGCTTTACACTACATTCAGTCATTCACCCATTCTCCCACACATTCAAACACTGGAATGTGAATTTTTAATACATAGATAGCTGAAAAAGTCACGTTTCAATTTCATTTGTTATAGTTGGAGTTTTCCGATCTTAACTAAATCAACTAGCAATATCGCTTAAGTTTTTTCAAAAAGCTGCGATAAAATATTAGCTCGCCAACTCTTATTCCACTCAGATTTTTTACAACTATTTGAAGGGAAGTAAGAACAGCTATTTTTAATGTTATGTTTGTCATTGTTAAGGCACCTCTGACAGAGTCAAGTTTTGGAAGTCTTGGGAATTCTATTGTTAACCAGTGTGATGGAGGGGCCATCAGGAGCTCAGCCCGTCTTATAACTTTTTAAACTTAAATGAGCATGCGGCCAGGATAGCTACTAGAACACACCCTTTTCTAACAGAAAAGCCTGATTTGGTTTTTTTTCAGTAATACCTGAAATGATTCATTGTGGATGCACACACAAGGTTTCTGTTTTGTTTGCTGGAATTATAATTCTCCAGGTTATTTTCTGTGTTATTGAGTTGTTAACTGATTAAAGGGAAGTGTGGAAGATATTTAGATCTAAAGTAGTTCCTGGATTGAAAGTCATGTGATGATGTAGTGATGACATCATCAGGAGATATTGGTGGTATTTGTGATTTGTGGGTTAATTTATTTTCTTTTATTTTTTTAGTTTTTGCTATGGTTGTATTTATTTATTTTGATTATTGATATATAGAATTTATTTGGGTAATTTGTGATTTAAAAACATTTGTCTGGAGAGGGGAAAGTTATGTGGGGTTTTTAAGGGGCGGAGCCAGGAGCTTTAAAAGGAAGCTCTGTCCTATTGGGTGGGCTGTTGTTGTCAGAGTGAAGTCTGGCAAGTTCCAAACAAGGGGGATTGTCTCTGAGCTGCTCTAAAGGTACTGACGTTTTTTTTTTCATGCCTGTGAATGTCCTTTGTAAACCGACTGCAGTTTTTTTGTTTTTTTGTTGTCTTTTTGTTGGGATTCACCTGAAGATGAGCACAATAAAAGATCACCTAAAGCTGAACTTCGGCATTGGCGTTTCTTCTTTTTGCCAAGTCATGTAGGGCCCTGTCACACCAGAAATCTGCTAAATTATCAACAAGTCAAATGCAAAGAGTGTGCAACAATCACTCTAGTGTAGCAAATGCAATACTGATTACATGTTATTTTACTGCACATAAAAGCTACCAAATGTCTAAGCATATACATACCATCATTGCTCCTAATGAAGTATGGGACTATAAGCCTTCTGACAAATGTCTATTTTTTTTATTTTAAGATTTTTCTTTGCCAGTTATGACTCATTACAGTAGGTAGTTGCAGCAGATATCAAATCACAATCATTGCAATACTGATGTGTGGGATACTGCAATTGCAGTACGGAATGCTTGTATACAATATTTGAAAGGCTATGACACGTTTCTCTCCCTATCTCTCTCTCTCTTTCTCTCTCTCTCTCTCTCTCTCTTACACACACACGCACACACACACTTAATAATTATGTTAGTTACAAGTAAGAGGTGGTGAATATCTTCTGACGTTTTCTTAGATGCACTCAGATCTCAGGTTTCTTTATATTGCATTTGATTATTATATATTATCTGACAATTTTTTAAGAGATGTGTCAGTGTTAATTCTCATATTGAACCTCTTTGTAGATGGATCCATTGAGATTATCTTGTTCCTTATTTGCTGCAGTAAACAGTTCAGATTTTCTGAAATGTCATCTGCTTTGACAGAAAAAGCTTCCATGTTCTGCCCTGAATACTAAAAATAGACCTTAAAACCCTGCTCTGCTAAACCGGAAGACACTATATTTAACTCATAAGTCTGGTTAGCATGACAAATGAGAGACATGCATTCCATATTACATTATAAGGGCACTGTTAGGCTCCAATCTGAGCTAAAATTGGTCTCAAAATTCAATCAATACTTTGTAGAGCTGGACAGGTCATCAATATCTTTTCAATCAAACAATAGCAATGCTGTAAAGCTCTGCTGCAGTTTTCATCTTAGATGTTAGTTGAGACTTCATCATCCAATAGAATTTATCTGCATCATCACTGCTGACGCACTGTGTCTTCGTCTTTTTACCTACTGTAAATTAGTCAAAACACGTGAGAGGCACCCCACCCACGGATCATGAGATAAATTAAGTTTTTACAAGCATAAAATCATGTTTTTTTCATCATATGTAGGTCAGCTTATTCATAGTCAAATCCAGGGATCTGTCTGGGTTAAAAACACAAAGGAAAGTCACTACATGAAGCAGCTGAAGATAATTTTTACTCCATGCTGCAGAATCAATGCATATTCTTCCAAAAATATATATTTTATTTTTGCTTTGTGTTTGATTGATGTGAACCTAAGGAGCTTGCTAATGTTCGAAATGTGTCCTTATATTCCTTAACTTGTTTTTGTCACAGACAGGAGCTACTAGCATTCAGAAATACCATTAGAACAGGAAACCAAAAAAGACAAAGAACTCTCAGCCATTAATTTAACCCTGATAACTGGGGATATACAGGTTTCTCAAGCATCTATCAATCCATTCATTATTCCCCAGATTTGCACGTCTCCAAACCATAAAAACTCTAGCTTGATGCTCATGAAGTTCTGGTGTCCAAGCAATTCAGTTTTAGACAACTGTTTAAAAAGTTTATTGCTTAAGGTGTCTTCCCGTAACATGTTATTTTGAACAGTCCTTTTCTGATTGTATAGGTGCAGGGGCAATATAGAGATTTGAGTTTTCCCCTAATGGCCGGTCTTGTTCCAGGGCTGGTTGCTAGACTTTTTCTTTTTGTATTTCAAAAGTAGCGGCGATTGAGCCGGGACAACAGATTGTGTACTTATTGTATCCGGAGATTGCTGTAAATTATATATAAATATATACAAATTCCCTGTGCTCATATGTTTCCTCCATTCTTGAATTACTGAATCAGTCGTAGAAAAGTCTCTCTCTGTGGCTCTGCTCTACTCCACAGAGTTTTTAAATAACCTGGAATGTTTTTATGTTGTGACCAGAGGTGGGAAGAGTACCTCTCCAAACCAAGTTCCCGGGCCGAATTTCAACACCAGCCTACCCCTGTACAGATGTGAACTTTCACATCAACAGTAGCAAGATCCTGGGATAGCATAGAGTTTTTAGACTCATTTTAGCATCTTGTAGTCCGTTTTCAAGGTAAACCCTCTTTGATGACCAGACCTGTGTATGTTGCCAGCTGATTTGAATGTTCTTCACTCTAATGGCTGAAACCTTCTTTTGAGACCTCATAAAGCAGAGGAAAAAATAATATGACAGCCACTGATGGGTAGGTTTTCCCGCATTAAAGATGAGAGGTTTTTTCATAATAGATATACTTAAAATGCTAGAGAAAGAATGTTTAAAAAAATCCAGAAAATCACCTTGTATGATTTTTCAAGAATTTATTGTTATAATGCCATAGAAAATAATTATTTGATCAATAAAAAAGTTTAGCTCAATTCTTTATAATGTAATCTTGGTTGGCAATGCTGAAGGTCAATCATTTCCTGTAGGTCTTCAGCAGGTTTGAATCCACTGTAGCTGGTATTTTTACCCATTCTTCCATGCAGATTTTCTTGAGAGATGTGATGTTTTGGGGCCGTTACTGGGCAACAAAGACTTTCACTTACCTTTACAGATTCTCTATTGGACTGAGGTCTGGAGAAGAGCAAGGCCACACCAGCACCTTGAAATGCTTTTTACGCAACTCAGCTGCCTTCCTCCTCCAAACACAAAGTGACATGTATATATCATAGTGATATAGCTAGCATATTTGGGTGTTCTCTGATCTCAAGAAATTCTCACAATCCTCTAGTTCATCAAGATGGTCTCTGGCAAATTTTAGATGGGCCTGATTTTAATCCATGACAAGGTAATGTGTTTTTATAGTAACCTTTGATAAGGTGGTCCCAGCTGTGTTCGGCTCATTGGCCAGTCCCCTGTTTCCTGAAGATCATCTGTACCCCCTGAATTGAAATCTGGCATGGAGCCCAAGGTCAAGGGAGACTATAAGTGGTCTTTTATTTATTCCATCTTTTGATTATTGCTCATACAGTTGATATTCTCTCACCAAAGTGCTTGCCTATTGTATATTGGCTCATCCTAGTCTTGTGCAGGTGTACAATCCTGTCCACGGTGTTCTTGGACAGCTTTCTGCTCTTGGCCATGTTTGAGGTTGGAATCTGACTGAAGGTGGGAGAAGTGTATTTCAACAGATAATTAGTTAAATCAGGTGCCATTAATACAGGTAACAAGTGAAGGATAGAATAGATTTTTTCTCCGACTTTATGTAAACTAAAAATTCAAGTAAAATAAAACTCAAAACTCGAAATTTAGTTAATAGATTAAGCAGAAGATATTTGAGGGTAAAAAATATGTAAACACTAGTTACATAAAAGTAAACAATGTAGTTGTTATGTCTCATTTGAAATTAGATGAAACCTTGCAGTTGGATGTGCAGGTAAAAATAGTTGTTAGGATTTTCCATATGCACTTTTATGATTCATATCTAGAATATGGTTTTGTACTGCTTGTGATGAATAATAACTATCCCAGCTTTTCCAAGTCCGGCAGAGGGATGCGTGATTGTATTAAACAGACGAATCAAAATGCAGTCTGCAGCTTCTGAAGCAGAGTTATAAAAATGCCTTCATGTTCATATCAATCATTCCCCTGTTACTGAGGGATGTCGTGACAAAGGCCATAAGACCGTGGCCTTGTACAGACAGAGAGAGCAGGTGTTCCAAAGAGTACTCTCAGAGAAAGTCAGTCACTCTCACATTGTGTCCTTACACTGTTTTGTTGTACTGCTTTTGTTGGCAAAAAAATTCCAAAATTAAACTGTTTAGATGTGTGCTGCCTCTTTAAGTAATGTTAATTTAAGGCAAAGGGCATGATTCTGAAAAATTGTGTCCAAATTATTCTGGATAGGCAAAAAGCTGCTCAGCAAAAAAGGGCTCTAGAGTTATGAATGCCAAAAAAGGGAGGTTCTTGATGATTCTTATGACAAGTATACATAATTTGACATTCCTTTCTTATGAAACAGATTAACTCACATTTGTTCAAAGATAAATACTTGCTTTGCACTTTTTTTATCATCCATTGAGAACTGCCTGTCTCATTGGTTGAATGACATAACCTTTAATTTTAAAGGTGTATGGATAATTTTGGACTCAATTCTATTACTTTCTAGCCTATGCAAATTAAAATATATATATATTTTTTCATAAAAAACAAAACCGTTATCCTTAAGTGTTCTAAACTTAATGATTTTGGACCTCAAACATTTCAAGACCACTTGTGTAAAATATACCACAGAACTATATTTATCAATTTTCAAATGATTATAGGTTGCTTTTTTTCCAAACGTATTTGACAGTAGGTACAAATTTGCAAATGCTTGAAAAACAAAACTGAATGAAAGGATTAGAATTTTAGTTTTTCTAACAAGCGGATTTCTATTGAGTATTTTTTAACTTGACTGAGCTGACAAAAATGACCAACTACAGGGAAGCGAGTAAGATCACCTCAAAACATCCAGTGACAGATGCAGTGATGAGGAGAGCAAACCTTCAACGTGAAGAAACACCTACCATTAGAAACCAATTTATGCATACACACACAAACATTGGGGCGCAGGTGGTTCTTGGACTTGCTTACACACTTTCCATGTGCCATGTGTCTGGCTGTCTTCCCAGCCAACAGTATACAACACACAGAAAAAGAAAGCACACACTCATGCAGCCTGAAGGCAGGCTTAGAGCCCACACAAACCAATACGCAGACACGCATGCAAACTTTACACACAGTGACGCTATTATCCTCTGGCCTTGAATGTTAAAATAAGTGCAGGGAGGCGGGGCCTGTGCGTTGGGGATGCGTCCTTGTGTATCTGCAGCATGTGTCGACATTCGATACGCTTAAAACTGACACCACCCACAGTTGACCAGTGACAACAGGTTTTATCACAATACCCAGACCTTTGTAGCCTAACGTTATGAGCTGAAGACAAGGAAAAACAACTACTTGTAAATTCACCTTTTCATGCTTAACTACCACAGCATCTGTAAAATGATGCTAATACCTGTAAACTCAAGCATTTCAGTATTTTTTTATGCATTTAAAGAGTCAAAAAGTGGTACGCAAACTACCTTGCTTGCAAATAAATTATAACTAATATACTGTACATATTAGCATAATAGTAAAATTACCAGTTTAAAACCTCAATTAACATGTTTCTTCAACTTTACACTTTTAAAAGTTCTAAAATCTTGGAGGCTTGTACAGTTCTTCTATTCCATTAGGAAATTATTTTGCAGTGAAGTTTAAAAATGTAAATAAACAAAGTGAAATAATCATTTTTATCCGTCACTGTTTGCAATTTTACGTTTTAATTGTACCATTTCACCTTTTATTGTTTGTTGCTTTGGAACTTGCGTTTTCTGTCTTGTACGGCACTGTACAGAAGTCTGAGCTGCTTTAAATGTACTATGGAAACGAAGTTGGCCTTGACCTTCATGCAAGTCATAAAAAAATTAAATGAAAATTAGAATAAACTTTAGTGATATATCTCCATAATTCCTATTTTATTCTGGTTTCTGTCACCAATACCAAATTATTGATAAAATATCTGCTATTGTGAGAGTAATTGATGCAAGAAAAACAATTTTTTGGTTTATGACCAGTCTCTGGGTCAGGGACAAGGTCATGCCCCAAGTGGAGGAGTTTGGGTATCTCAGGGTCTTGTTCATGCTTCATGGTGAAGATGATGAAGGAAGCTGCACATTTCAGCTCCTCTCTCACTTAACTGGTTGAGTTATGGTCCTGCTGTCATTAATGTTCACAAGTTCTGGGTAGTGACAGAAAGAATGGAACAGTAGATAAACCCAGCTGAAATGGGTTTCCTCTGCAGGGTGGTTGGGCTCTCAAGATAGGGTAAGTAGCTTGGTCATCCAGGAAGGGCTGAGAATATGGCCTCTGCTCCTCGGCATTCAGCATGTTTATATCCACATCTAAATTGAGCTTTTTGGAGTAATCAGACAAAGGACTTTTCCCCTGTTGAGAGCAGAGTCACAGTTTACATGTCACTCAGTAAATCGAATTATTAAATGAAGTATGTTCGATCGCCAGATGACATATGGCGACATGCAACCCTACGTGTTAGCCTTATAAGCTGCGCTTCCATTACGAATGTGTGCAAAAACTTTGTGTTTCTTCGATACTTAGACAATATCGACAATTTTGCAATTGTAGTGTTGCAGTAGATTTATTCATTGCAAACATGGCTCTAGCGCTCCTTATCAGCCACAAGGAGCAGACGTAAACGGCTTGTAGAGGCATAGTAGCGACAAGCCCCTTTTACATGGGAGCTGTCTTGGTAAATGCTTGCATTTCTTTGTTATTATGAATCTAATATATTAGTTATGCATTTATCACGAACCAACTCTGTCTCTTCGTGAACCCAAACATGACACGCCATCTTTCTCCTCCTACAACTACTTTGTCTTTTTTGCTTGTAGTAATATTTAGTTGTTGCTCATGTGACTCATATGGTGCGAAAAAGGTGTTCACCATTGCTGTTTTGCTAAATAGATAAATTTCGATATGCTCGAACAAACCACCTAATCCAAATGCAAAAACTTTTTATATCGAAAAGGCAAGTTTTTTTTCCGAAATTGGCAACTTCTATTTTCGAAATTGCCATGTTTCCATTAGGCAAATTTATTTTTGCAGCTACAGTTTGCGCAGTTTCATGGGGAATAGAAACAGCTATAAATCTTAGCTTCTAGCTTCACTCAGGCGGTAAACAGAGGCTGGCGGGAGTGAAGCAGACCGAGTTAAAGCATGATATTCGAAGTCTACACATCGCCTCTTCGTAAGTCCAAACATGCACTGATTTGGCCGCTTACGTTTGTCTTGGATGCCATATGCCTCTTATAACGCGGGGCTGGTTGCAGAGAAGTCAGATTCCAATCGCATTATTTGGGTAGAATAGCCAAGCCTCTGAATCTGTAGTTTGGTTTGACTCAAATCAGACTAAGGTGTTTACATGCATTTTAAAAGTCTGATTTCAGTCGGACTAAGGTAATAATTCAACTTTCTCTTGCTGCATGTAAATGTACTGATATAAAAGCTTCAATTGAGGTGCCAACTAAGATAATGGAGATTTAGAAACTTCTCACTTGTAGAACATCAACACCTATGTGCTAGGCACTAGGAGTGCAGAAAGATTACCTTACCAGCAATGTGTTTCAAATTTGCTGCAGTCTGGAAATATTAAAACTTCCACAGTACAGAAGGCTTTGAGGATATTTTCATTCAGTGGGAAATGGATCCTTCTAGACAACTAATGAAGTAGATATGAAATTAAGAGGTCAATTTGACCTTAAACTAACCTTAAGACGTATTAGAAAAAGCATTATAAATTGTCATATTTGCTTTTATTTTAATTTCATAATCACAAGAAATCCAAACTCATCACATTACCTCTCCATTTTCAAGATTACATAAGGACATCTTTACTCTGTTCCTTTATAATGTCAGAAACTGTGGCTAAGAAAAAAAGGATCAAAGTGAATGTTGTGACACAATTAAACCTTTCTTTTTGTAACTGAGTGACTGTGACAAAAGGGTTTTCTTACCTGTGTGCTTGCTCCCAGGATGCAACATTTCTGCTGCATTGTTCTGTGATGAGGGTTGGGTGTCACCTAAGCTACAGCAGGAGCTGTAGCTAGCTAAAGATCTGACAAGCTGGTAATTAGTTTTCAGGTGCTCACTGTGGGTAGGAAGGGAGGGGTGTCTCCTTGTTGACAATACCCACTGTTGGACTGCCAGGCACTTTAGTTTCAGCTCTGCTCCCATCCTGTTGGCTCCTACGTCTCTCCATTGAGAAACTTTATCCTTCTGCTGCTTTGTGTACTCCGTTTCTCTGCCCTTCTTTAGACAGATCATAAGGTGCTATATAACTTTAGATGGGTTAAATATAGACGTGTTACACCAAATCTTTGGTCATATATCAGAATTAAAACTTCAGTGTCTTTCACATTTGTGAAAAAGTGCAGAAATTAGTACAATTTTCTCTCAAGATCTAACCTTTTTATTTTATTTTATTTTTATTACATATAGCTTGTTGATTTTAATAGCAATTTCCCCTCAATGAAGGCAATCAGCATTGGAAAACCGCATTTTACATTTCATTATGTTATCTTAAATATGCAATGTCATGAAAGAGATGTGGTATGTTAAGTCATTTCAATGTTCATGCATTTGTAAATACAGACAGAGCTCTGGAGATAAGATCTATTTAGGGAGCAAGAGTTAAACATGTCCCCATAAGTGCTTTACATGTAAACATGACCCTGAACTGGCGGTAGGTCCCCAACAGCACGTCCTGTGCCGCTCACATGTTCTACACGTTTACTAACCGCAGACAGATGGACAGCTGTTCAGCATTGTAGTCGTCGTCTTGGCGGGTGATGCTTGAACCTACACGTTACAACAGCTCCTCAAACTAGGCTTGCCAATACAGCGAGGGCGCCGTTTTTTGGTTTTTAATGGTTTATGCCCATGTGACTGGAGAATGTTGTGATGACGTTCAGTGGCGGATTTAGCAGTTTAGGGGCCCAAGGTGAACAAAGACATGGGGCCCTCTACAGCTGTTGTTTAGAACAGCAGCTCCCAAACTTGGGCTCGGGACTCCAAGTAGGGTCATGAACAGGTAAGTGTGGGGTCTTGAGATTCTCTTGAGAAAATGTCAATACCAGAAATGGCAATGAGCAGGCATTTCCATTTTTATAAATCAAATGAAAGATGAAAAACAGGACTTAAATTAATAAAAGCAACATATAGTGGTTGATATATGGGTTCTGAGTTACCTCAGAAAAAGTGCTTCCATCAGGAGTTGGGGGTCACAGACCTCTTAAATGATTATTTTGTGGGCCAGAGATAGAGGAACCACTAGTTTAGAACCTCTTTAAATTCTAAGTTGAAAAAAAGTCCTTTATGTAACTTCTTCACTGGTCCAGAATTTAGATGTTTGGAATGCATTTGAATTAGACACATATTTATTATAATATTATTATAATAATATTATTATTTTGAAAAATGCATTTTCCACATATATTATTTTCTGTAAAAGTATGTGCCAGGCAGCCATATATGTGACAAGGCAAGGCAAATTTATTTGTATAGCACACTTTCAGCTACAAGCCAGTTCATAAGGTGCTAAATAAGTATTACAATTATTAAAAGGGAAATACAGTAACTTGCAGAATGTTCCATATTTAATCATTTAAATGGTAACTTTGCATTATACTAAAAAAATTGCCATATTAATTTATGATTGCAAAGAAGTCTGAAAAAACAGGCCACAACAATCAAAACTGAACATTTGACAATCAACTAATGATAGAGAGCAGACGCCTTCCTACCAAAAAATAATTAAAACGCACTTGCATATAATTAAATAAGCATCGCTACAAACATAACATTAAGAAATTAGAGGCACTTAAGCAGGTTCAGCTGGAATTGCAACACTAAGCAATATCCCTGGATATATCTGACAATCAGGCACACAGCCAAATTTTACTGAAATGAATGCAGGGCGGTATGTTAACTTCAATCTTTATATTATTTATTATACATCGATTTGTCGCTGTTAACTTTATCATTGGTGCCATAGAGTTTAATGGTTGTTTAGCACAGAAGAAAAAGTTGCAGCATCTGCACAAAATGTCTTTTACAATCTCGGAAAAGCTTGTCTTCAAGAAGAGACCATTATATTATTTTATCTGAAGTATACTGTTGAGAGAAGGGAACTGGTACAAAATTGACAAGATGTCAAATCAGAACTGGGCATTCAAAACCTTTCAAACTAAATGTCTAATTTAAACAAAATCTGAAATATGTTAAAACAAAATTTATAAAAATATTGTTTTTGTATGTGTTTTAGCTTGGTAAAAAATAAAAAGGGCATATTCAGTATGCACCAAATGTCGCCTGCCAACCGGCAGGATTATGGCCTATATAATTTTTTCAGGGATTTTTGTTATACGTTTTAAAACAACTATATTGTTGAACTCACCATCTCAAACGCAGGACAAGCTTCTGTCTTATATTTGTGTGTTGCTTATAAAAGATAGATTGGTCTTGTAGACTTCAAGATTTCTTTTCTTTTTTTTTTGGCTTTTGAATTAATTTCAAACCGAAAATCTTTTCTGACCAGGGTAAATGATCCGACAGAGTTTTACAGTTTGTTATGTAATATTAACAAGAAAATAAGAGTTATGGTCTATCTGGTTGTATAAGGAATAGCACCTGTCGGTATTTCCTGAACGCCAGCCCTCCAGTAGTAAGGTCAGAGCGAGAAAGAGAGAGTTCTTGATCATCCAAAGTGCATGTGTGTTGTACTGTTTTTCGTCCGGGGTGTAGTGTTCCTGCCCTGCGCGAAAGGCAGGGGCGGGGGGGATTGACCAGCACAATTGGGGAATGCTGGCATCATCCATACTTGGGACCCTTTTATAGTTTTATATATTTATGGGTCAGACCCAACACCCCCCCTTCAGTTCCTAAGAGTGCGCTTAGTCTATTCTTTGGGACTGGTACAGGGTATGTGTCCATCATTCATGAACAACAGGGTCTTTCTGTGGGCCATTGATTCAACAGTTCAGTCCATTTGCAGAGTGGCAGGTGAAACAGTCCATGAAACACGAGCAAACAGTCCTTGAAAAGCAAACACGATTCAGTTCATTGTGGAATGACAGGTTTTAAAATAGATTTAAGCCTCTATATGTTTGGTTTCCCAATGATGAGAAAGTTCAGTATGAAACCAATTTTAAATTGATTTGGACTAATAAAAGTTTCAATTTCTACCCCGGCTGTACGGGAGGTGAATTTGAGGATTGTAGAATGGCTTTATTAGCGCTTTTGAGTGTTTTAACAATTTTAAATGGGACTAGATTAAGATGCGCTCTAATTCAAGATTATCTACTGATGAGTTAATTTTATAATAAGATCCTATATTAAGTCTCTTATTATTGTTCTACAGCATGTCATTTTTCCAATTTCACCGAAAAAGATTATAAAATACACATGGTTTAGTTGATTAGTCTGGGGTGCAGCTTAAACTCAATATTGTCATCTGTAATCATTATATTAATAATTTCTGAATTATTAATTTAATATTCCTAATATAACCAGATAGACCATAACTCTTATTTTACTTAGTTAATATTACACCAGTAGGTCTGTGGATGTAGTGCGGTCTTTGAAACAATGCCTATAGGCAGCCTGATGGCATTAACAGCGTATATAAAAAAAAAAAAAAGAAGGTGTGGAATAATTTTCAACAAAAAATATCTTAAAGATATCTGTAAAGTGTTCATTTTGGACCCCTAAAGTGTTTGGGGCCCTAGGCATTTGCCTACTTTTGCCTAACGGATGATGTTGAAGACAGCGTGTCAAAGGGGGAATGTCCAAGGCTCTAAAAGAGACCTCCAGCAAATTTCAAGGCATTACGTTCGGACATGTTGTGAGTGCAATATTTCAAATAGGTAGTATATATCATGTATTGGATTTACAGATTGATTTACGGTAATATTATAGCTGTACTGTACCACAGAATTTTCTCTGTCTGAGAAGAACGTGCCACCCCTTTAAAAATTGCATGAAATCCCTACAAGACAAAATACTTCTTGTGACCCTTGATGCAAATCTATAACTCATCTATAACCATTGTTTTTTGGAACCCATTTAGTAGCAAAAACCAACAGAAAGACAGAGAGATGAGTACAAACGATAAATAAGAACTGAGAGGTAACGGAAAACGAAAAGCAAAACGGTCGCTTCATTTCTGGACTGATAATCCGTCAAGAACACAAAATGATAGTGACGCCACATGTGTCTTTACATGTCACCATGACACTGAGGAAAATAGTGCTGAACTCAGTAGTGGGGGATGAGCTAGAAAGAGAAATGGATCGGCGCAATCGATGAATGCGGGAGCTTTCCTGGCATGGACTCACTTCACACACCTGCAGCACACATCATGGGGTGAATCAAGTGTGAATGAGTCCATGCGTTTGTGTAAGACAGACTCAGCAGGGGCCACTGTATGTGTTATTACGCTTTTCTTGGCCCACTTTCAGTAAAATGTATAGCTATATTGTACATGTGGTACTACCAAGGGATTTTTGAATAAGGGAATTTGACATCCTTTGACATTCAAAGGAGAGGTAGGGGATAGATCGTGGGTGGTCTGCGGTCGATGTAGGTGACGGATGAACCATGAACCTTTGGTATTCTCACATCAAGAACATCATTTCTGTGGCCTGCAGAGAATAAATGCTAAGAATAAAATGTGGAGCAACTCCCCTGATGGATGTTCTGTGAAGAAAATAGAGCAAATGAACACAGAGTGACATTCAACAGAGTGCAACTTTGACTGGGTTGGAGACTGCCAGTCCCAAGTACTCTTCAGATGCTCCTCTTTCACTGATGTGCTCCAAGTTTAGATGCAGAATTCTTTGAAGCAAATTACTGATGAAGACATACAAACTAACATCGATTTCTAAGATTGGAAAAAAATAAAAGTAAACAAAGTTTTAAGGAATGTGATATAAATTTAAATACTAGATATATTTTATAAACTGTTACAATCTTGTAACATCAGTGCATCTTAAGTAATTAAAATACCACTGAGAAGTTACTTTATTTCATTTATTAAATAGGAAAAGTAAAAGTAACCATTTCTTAACAGGCTGTGAAATAATACCAAAGAGAAATAGCGATAATAAAAAGTATTTCAATAAAGACATATTCCCTACTGAAATGCAAGTCCATGTCCTCTACAGTAGATGTATACTCAGGGTTTGACAGCTGTGCTAACTTTGGGTTTGACAAAACAGTGGATCAGCATTGGTAGCTTACCATTGACAGTCAAAACTTTGAAATGGACTTCAGATCTTTTTGATTCTCTGCCTTTTCCATCTTCCTCCAGAATGTGCAGCCTAAATTTTAAATGGCAAGCAGTATTTTACTTTCATTTTTTGTGTTCCCATAGTTCATTTTATTTACAAGAAAAGTTATTTTAATTAAATTGTGCATACAGTCCGATCAGTTTAAATGTTTTCCATTTAATCCCAGCACATTGTGTTGAGTCATTGACTTGCAGCATTCACTCCTCCTGAATGAACATATACACTAAAAAAACAATTTTTTGGGTGACATAATTAAATTATGTAAATCATTTCCACCAAACTGATTTTGATTGATTTAGCGATAACTAATTTTGTTGAGTGAACTATATGTAAACATTTTGGGTCAACCGAATACATTTAGGTTGCTATAATGCACATAAATAAACAGCAGGGAATGGGGCTTGAACTCAGAAAAGGGCCGGTAATGTCAGAACTGGTGCCATTATGGCGCCGGATATCAGTACCCATCTCTAGGTATAAACCCATTCTGGTGTGTTAGACCAGAGAAACATCTGAAACATAAAGGACACTGATTCTTGAGTACTGGAGCTCACCAGCCCTACTTGTGGTGTACTGGATGTGGTTGGTGGTGAGTGTTATATGGGCACAATTTAAATATTTTGCATCTTGTAAATGCAGCTTTGTTAGAAATACAGTTCAAGAGAAATATGACTGTATTCCAAACTGCATTTCTTCCTTTCGGATGTTGCCTTCTTTAGTGACTGCCTTCTATGTCTAACATAATTAAAAAGAGATTATTTCAATTTACGTTTTTTTCCTCTGCCCCTGCTTTGTGTTCAACTTTGTGCCTCATACAAACACAATATGTAAAGCACATCTGATAATTATGTAGATCACTTTAAAAAATATTGGATGAAGGGTGAGTAGTTGATGCAAATTTTAGCATGTCAAGATTTTTTAACTTCTCTTAGAGTTGGAACAACTTGCTTTTGTCTACATCTCGCTCCAGGAATAGACATCCACAATACAGTCACATTTTCCAAGGTTCATCCAAGTTAGCGTGCATGTCTGTCGGTGTGTAAGTTGTATTTGCGTATATAAAATATATATCAATGCAGTTTGAGACAAAGTAAGATGTTCCCCCAGAGAGGCAATTTGTCTCCTAAAGAAGGATTGGAATACACAGCAAACACTTTGTGAAAAGTATTAGATATACTTTAGGGCTGATTGGATGGATTTTAGCCCACATATCAGAGCCCATTGATTTAGTCTTTAATGTAATAAGAACCCCATAAAAAGATTCCAATGCAAAAACAATTAATCTGCAGGATAGGACAAGTTTAATATTATAATTTAAATCATAAAATGCGGCTAACTGGTTTCTTATCTTGAACTTGATGTTCTTCAGGTTCAGGCACCTAGCCTGCTTGTCTGACTTAACCAGTTATGCATGTGAATAGAGTTTCTTAAAGAAGGATTTGATCTGAAAAGCATAAGGACATTTACAGTGGTGCGAAAAAAGTATTCGCCAGCCACGGATTTGTGAAAGTTGTTCCACTTAAAAACATTAGGTCTGTAATTTTCATTATAGTTACACTGTCAAATAAATAATGTAAAAAAAATCCTGGAGATCACTTTGTATGATTTTTAAAGAATTTATTTGTATAATGGTGCAGAAAAATATTTAGCACCTACAAACAAAAACAAAAATTCACTTTCACCTACCCATTTCTTCTTCATTAAGAAGCTCTTATATCCTTCACTCTTTACCCGTATTATTGGCATCGGTTTGAATTTAAAACACAAATACTGTATAAAAGACACCTCTCACGGTCACAGTCAGACACCAACCTCCCAACATGGAGAGCTGTCCAAGGACACAAGGGATTGTACACCTGCAAGGTGCAAGACTGGGATGAGCCAGTCTACAATGGGAATGGCTAGTGTGACGTCACATAATCGCTAGGAATCACTTCTGTGTCCATTCATTCATTCCATTAGGTAGGTCATATAAACAGCTATGCCTACAGCAAAAGAACCGGTCACCTCTTATACAGTGACAGCCTACTTTACCGACTTCCCAAGGTCTGTTCAGAAGGGTCTTGAATCCTATAATTCAGACAGGGTTATATCAGTTTCACTGTCAGGTGGAAGTCTATCAGGAAAAGTGCAGACCTCCATGAAAAAAAAAAAGCTACGATGTTGAGGTGAGAAAGTAAAGATGGATGTTGGTTAGCTAACGTTAATGTAAAGACGGGATTATGTTGCTGATTATCGTTTAGCCCTGATTTGGTTTGGTTTACTTAACTGACATAATTGATTATTACCATCTTTAGAGGTATACAGTTAATTGATTAATTCGTGTATAGTTTGTGCTTGATACAAGCACTAAAGGTTTAAGGTATTTAATATTTTTAACAACCTGGTTTGCATGTTTTATTTACACAACTACTAAACACGGATTAACAAACTTATTTTTTTTATCATCATCAGGTAAACTCATTTCAGATAGCCTACCTACAAAATAAATAGACAAAATGTTTTTAGTAAAGGTTTTTTTTTTTTTTTAGAATGACACCAATCGACCAACAAGTACAGGGAATTTTTACTGTGACTATATTGTGAAAAAGCAAATTTTAAAATATTTTTTAAAAACATTACAGAAGATGAGGAGACTGAAGAAGATTATCCATGACACGGGTAAAGAAGATCGCACGGAGCTTTTGGGAAGTCACATCAGAGCGTGAACTCTGTTTTATGCACGGGTACTGAGCCTGCAGCTCCTGCTGCCTATCTTTGGTGCTGAGCTTCTCGGAAACGCCAGAGAACATTTAAAATAGGCAGATTCTTAAACTAACCATATGGATGAAGTTAGAAGGTCTACTTTCTCACCTAAAAAAACATCTTACAACTGCTTTTTGTTACGAGTTAGTAACGTTAGCTCGCTAGTAATTGCAAGCCGGTTATTATTACTATTTTTGTTATTAATGTTCATCATTTGAGATCCAACTTACCGTATCAACTTCAGTCATCTCTTTTCTTTTTCATGGTGGGGAAATTGGTGATAAGAGATAGTTTTTTCATGTCGTTTCTGTTATTGCAACACAAGACACAGCACTGCACCATTGTAATGCTGTTGTAGTCCAGAGAATGGACACGGAAGTGGCTTTTTTTGGAGTTGATGACGTAGCGCCTAGACATTCCTATAGGCAATCAGCTTGGAGAGAAGAGATCAACTGTTCAAGAAAGTATTTAAAAAAAATTAAATAGTAATCTCCCTCGACAGGGGGTTCCATGTAAGGTCTCACCTTGTGCGGTACAAAGGATCTTGACAACAGTACGAAAAACGGCCCAGAACTACATGGGGGGGGGGGGGGGGGGGGGGGCAATGACCTGAAGAGAGCTGGTACCACAGTATCAAAGGTTAATAGTAACACTCTACGTAATCATAGATTAAAATCCTGCAGTGTTTGAAAGGTCCCCCTGCTTATGCCAGCACATGTCCAGGCCCATCTAAAGTTTACCAGAGACCATCTGGATGATCCAGAGGATTGGGAGAATGTCGTGTGGTTAGATGGCAGCAAAGTAGAACTCTTTGGTATAAATGCCAATCACCATGTTTGGAGGGGAATAATGCTGAGTTACATCCCAAGAACACCATACCCACTGGGAAGAATACTGGTGGAAACATGCTTTGGGGCTAGTTTGTGCAAAGGGGACAGGATGAATGATCCTTGTTAGGAAAAGGATGAAGGGGGCCATGTATGGTCAGATTTTTTTGGGGGGGGAACTTCAATCAATGAGAGCATTGAAAAAAGAGGCTGCATTCACACCTGATAGTCCAGTAGACACTGTTAAATTAGAGACCAAAACTGTTTTTAGCTAGTGGAGTTTGCATTCCACTGGCTTTTTATTATCAGAAAGCCCAGATCTTTAAGCAAAAATTTCACCTCTCCAGCTGGAGTGGGCTGTGCTTCCTCATGCTACAGTGGAACTTCCAGTACAGTTGAAGTTAAACATGGATGAGCAGCAGACTGTAGCTGTTTTAGGACTGATCTGTTGTGCTTGGCAAATGTGCCAGATAAATATTGCAGCAGCAACTTAGGACAAACATAGAATGAGGCAGAGGTTTTTAGGCAGACTAGAGTTTGTTTGGTCCAAATCAGAGTTTGATTGCCTATTCATAACTCCCCAAACGAACCAGACTTTCCCAGCAAACAAACTAGAGTTTGTACAAGCTGTCTTAACATGGCTGGAATTGAAGGAAGATTGTGGGTCAGTAGCAGTGTCGTCAACCTGCGACATAGAAATTGTGGGTTTGATTCCTGCTTCCGCATGCTACATTCTGCTGTGTCCTTGGTCAGGTCACTTCACCTGCCGCTTATTGGTGTTGGCCAGAGGGGCCGAAGGTGCAATATGGCAGCCTCGCTTCTGTCAGTCTGTCCCAGGGCAGCTGTGGCTACAAATGTAGCTTGCTTCCAGTGTGTGAAAGTGAATGAATAATGTTTTTATAAAGCGCTTTAAAGGTCTAAAAAAGTGCTATATAAAATGAAATCCATTCTTATTATTTATTATCTTCTAGCATTACAATGATTCTTATCACACTGCCCACCCAATAAAGGAGTGACAACTTAAAAATGTATTTTAAGGTTCTGGAGTGGCCTAGCCAAACCCCAGGCCTCAATTCAATAGATGGAAGAATGGGCCTAAAAACCAGCTACAGCATGTGGAGAACTGCTGAAGACCAATATGAAACATTTGAACTCTGTCTCTGCAAACAAAGGTTATAGTAAAATGTGTTGATGTGAAGGTTTTTTATTGATCAAATACTTATTTTCTGCACCATAATAAAAAAAAATTCTTAAAAAAAAAAATCATGCAATGGAATATCCTGGATTATTAAGGCACAGTGTGTAATTTTCGGCCAGTAGGGGGCAGTGCATACCTAAATTATCGCAAGCATGCGGAATCTGTGTCTTTGAGTAAGAAACTCAACAACGGAGGTCCAAATAGTGCTGTTTTCAAACGCTCAATTCGTCATCTAATATGGCTTTCCCCTGAAAAGAGGACCCGCACCTATGTATTTTAAAACTGATTTTTAAAGTCATATTTTACAATATTGCCAATGTTTTGCAATTAATGTGCTTTACGTAATTATTACATAATATTTTAATGGCTATTTTCAAAGATGTACTGCAAAAACTACACTCTGTCACTTTAAATTCTGTCTCTCACAGTTGAAGTGTACCTAAGATTAAAATTAGAGACCGCTCTTATGTTTTTAAGTGGTACAACTTGGACAATTTGTGCCAAATAATTTTTGCCCCACTATATATGTCAAAGTAATCTGCATCTAACTTATCACAACTCTAGCAAGATACGGTGAATGAAAGTCATTTTACTTGTAACGAATTGAGGAGCACATTTTTCCTGACCTATTGTAGAATCTTTTGCTTCTCATCTTTGATTAAAAAAAGCTACCTTGACAAACAAAGTGAGGTGCCTTTTTAGACTGCATGCGTCATTTGATTATGTATTGGCTTTTCAATTAAGGTTTTTTTTAAGCTGTAGCGTTTACGCAACACATTCACCTTCATTCTTGAAGTAGATATAGAACTTGTTTATTTATATATTTTTAAATAACCTACACAGAGGAAGCTATGTTATTTTTACCTTTCAGAAGACAAACAAGTGTCAACTACTCTTTGAAGGATGTTAGTGCTGGGGCCAAAGAAGGATGCTATAGTCATCTGGTTAATAATAATTGGAATAATTATACCAATAACCTAATACTGGGATAATTATTAATGAAACTCAAATTGTCAGTGACAAAATGATTGAAATGGGGTATGAGTTTCTTCATCTATTTAAGAAGCAATATTAATTATACCGGATTATCATCTTTATCTTTAGAATGAATTATTTTACCGTTGTATTGAATCAAGCCAAACCAAAAGAACACCGATTTAGTCTCAGGTTTAAGGAATTCATTACAGATTGCTCAACCCTTATCACAAGCAGTCACAAATAAATTCAATCTAGTCCAAAGGGAACTATGGTACTATTCTAAATGGATGGTATCTATTCTATCGGGGGAGGATGGGATGCTGAAGACAAAATCTAAACAAACTTACGTCACAGCGAGACCTGACTTCACGTGCGTATGTAGTGGGTGTGTGTAAGAAGGGGGGGGCGAACAACAGGCAGGCGGCACTTATCAAAGTGATACTTTATCAATGTGCGAGATCAACGCCGGAGAGAGAAAAAGAGCAATGTGGTCTAAACTAGCTAGCCTTATTTAGCACTGTGGCTAGACAAAGGAATTATCCAGATAATGGCTGCCGCTTTTCTCTTTCCAGAGCGAATGCGCCACAAAACCATGGCCGTGGAAATAAAACTCACCCAGCAAACACAAACAAGCAACACACCTTTTTCTGCTTACACATAAATGAAAACAACTAAGCTAAACATTAAACACAACCGGGTAGAATCAAGAGGGGAGAATGGAAATGGATCACTAACGGACAATTTTCCCTCTGTCCCAGCCCTGTAAGCTGAATGGAAGAGTTCTGGCCGTGCTTCGGCTGGCCTTTTTTTTTTTAGCTCTGGCGGCATCATCACTCGCCATCTCCAACCAATGAGTGCCTGCTGGGATCAACAAAATGGCAGCCGACCCAGCACAAGGGATGCTGGGATACCGAGTCCATTCAGTATAATGTGAGCAAACCCAACATTAGTAAGGCGTTAATGTTGACTTACGTACATGCACTCATCAACATTGAACTATTAGTGGATATTCTGAAATCAAAGACTGTAGAAAAACCATTTATTCATACAGGTGCCCTGAATAGAAAACAGTTTAATAGCAATAATACAAAATGTTTTGATTTATAAAATCCGGAAGCCGGCTTCTGACTTGGGAATTGAACAGCAGAAAATCAGTCACACCCTGTACAAAGGAGGGTAAGCCACAAAACAACACTGTCTAAAAGGTGCTGGCTGCTTAAAGAATAATGTAGTAAAAGATATTATTAAATGTATGGAAGGTAAAACTATGGGTAAAAAAAAAGGACAGAAAACACCAATGTAGGAGTTTAAGGGGAGGGGCTAGTAATAACCATGCTACAATGATGCAATGACTCAACAGAAGCGGGCATGATCCATGACATGGGCTACTTTTAATGTGGTTTTTAAATTACACCACCCCTAAACCATAGAACACATCTGGTGGAGAAAAATAACTAGATTTTTGTTCAGTGGTTGAAAATCGTTTAGAAGAAAATTTTATCAGAAATTTACCACAAAAACCAACCTACTGAAAAGTATGTCCACCTGCAAAAAAAAAAAGAAAAAATTGAATTGTTGACTGGGGGTCTTCTTGAATGTATTATTATATCAGTGTAGTGCAGCAATGAGGTTCATTTAAGAGCAGCCTTCCTCATCTGGATTCTTGCATCTTATGTCTCACATCACTCTTGACGATCATTCATAGTTTTTCTATGAAGATCATTCAATCAAGCACACAGATATCATGAGCAGAGGCAAAGTAAGCATATTTGTGCTTGTCACTAAAGGGAATTAAACTCCTTTTAAAGTTGCTGTGCTCAAAGATTCTACCTTTCTGGAAAACAGTTTTGGTTTTTCATTAGCCGATCGCAACCAGGAGAAATAAATGCTAATCTAGTTTTATAATAATCATCAATATATCTACTTAAATAGTTTTTAGATTTTAGAGTTTTTTTATTTAGCTGCTGAATTTGCCACTTTTCCAGGACATTTTGTTGAGATGCACATGTACTTTAGAGCATAAATAATGCAAATTTTAAAGCATGCAAAATAAATCTTTTGCCTGAAATTCCTAAAACGCAGCATGAAATCACTTTTCAATGCCAGTTTAAAGTCAGACCAAACTTGTTGAATCGCCTGCAATTACACTTCAAAGACTTTTTTTCAGGTCCATTTGTTGACATCAACACTGACGCAACTGAAGGTCTGACACTAAGCAACAGCATAAAAATAGTAAAACTGCATTGCAAGAAATTGCTGCAGAGACCCATTGAAATCAGGACACCGTTACCATGGTAACAGTACCACTTAAAGTGCCATGGCACAGCACTGACTGACAGCTGCAAGCTCCTGGGTATGTGACGAGGTATCATTTAGAAAATTATATTTGCTCCCACCGCCCTGCTTGATAGTAAACATGAATTCATCAGAAGATGACATGTGGGCATTGTTTTCTGCAATCAAGCAAACAAAGGCAAGAATACATGAGAGTCTTCTGCAGAGATTGGTTCTGCTCAGCATGCATCTAAGAACACTGGTGGTTCTATCAATAGCAACGTGCGGCATCTGTTTACCTCTAAACACTCATTTAGGCTTGCAGTCTTTAGCTTCAGCACCACACTGAGAACTCATATGGACCATCAGCCCCCCACTGATGGCCACATGGTGACTTTAGACTGAGGAAGGCATTCAACAACAACATCAACCTGTCTGTTGTATCAATAAATACTGTTTCTTAGACCCAAACTAATGAAAATTGGCATTTCACAGCCCATTTAATTGTATTTACATATTTCTATAGAAACAAACAAAATGTCACATAGTTTTGGATAAACTAAGTTAACATCAAACCATCTTTTTTCAGTGTTAATTAAAATAGAGCAATCAGCAAACCGCTCGACTATAATCATGTTTTGGCTCAAACAGATAAATACTTAAGTCCAAAGAAATGTATGTGAACAAAACCTGTCACCTAAACTGTTAGAGCATTGAGCATATTTCAGTCAAAGCAAAGTGCTGATTCAAACCTTGATCTTACTAAAATAAGCTGAACTATCCCGAGATTGGTCTTCAGTTAAATTTAAAACTTCTTCTTTTCTTTTCTAGTATTTGTTTCCTGCCTTAAATCATTGGGCAAAGCAATGCAGTTCAAACATTTTCCAGATAGCTGAATCAGATTTGAGTAGGCTATACAAGAAGCTTCAACATACTTTGTGGGTTTTTAAAATTACATTTTTTTTATGCATGAATGGGAATGTTGCACTGCATGAAAAAAACAAAACAGTTGTGCCATCTAGCCTTTAAATTGATGTATGTTTGAAGAATCTGGTGCTTTGGTTCTTCAATAATTGACCCATTTTGTGAAATTCAGTGAAATAGGCAGCATAATGCCACCATGCTTGACAGTGCATGGTCTTCTTGAAAAAAGTCTCAAACTATCTCTCTTCATTCTGGCCAAAGGTTTCAACTTGTTAAGAGTCTGGGGTGTTTTCAGTTAGTCTTTGTCTTTCTGCTTTTTCCACCTTCTTTTCGAAAAATACCATTAGGGATCCTGCGTGAGCCGAAGACCTGGCCATCAAGCCAGGGGTGGAGCCATGCTTTTATTGTAGCTCGTCACAGGCTGGATCAAGGGAGCTGGCTTCCAGATCATCAGTTCCTGAGTGTTGCACTCGATAGGTAACCTCTAGCACTCTGTGTTCCTAGTCTTTCCTCCTCTTGTAATGTGTTTTCCCTTACACTTACCTGATTTAAACTTACCTGTGGTCCTAACAAGATTTCCTAACAACCATCTCCTTGTGATCTCCTTACCAGCTTCTCTGAAAGCTTCAGATTCAAGTTCCTATAACTGACAGACGTCAAGCACCTTGCTCCTTTGTGACCTAGCTCTGGCTGCCCTCCCCAGTGCTCCTTCCTCCTTCTCAGGATGAGTTCTGTGAACTATACTCACATGTGTACTTTCCATCCTGCAATTCCTCTCACCTCCATTCGTCCATGCAGTCTTCCTGGTTCCAGCAATAATCATCAACTCAAACTTTTACTACATTTTAAAACTGGTCTCTTTAGTGGATGCTCTCCATGTGGGTCAGAAATTTAAATACAAATATGACAATCTTTGTTTTGTCTAACCCCAAAACATTTCTCTAGCCATCATTTGGCTTTTCTCCATGGGCAGCTACAAAGGTATGCCTTGTTTAATATGATCAATTTTGGGGTTTCTTGCTTGACATATTTTCAGGCCACCGTCATTTAAAACTGTAGATGGATGCAAATTTCTGTCACATCCAGCATTAATTATGGAGTTTAAACTGACGGTCTTGGAATCTGCTCCTAAAAGTTGTAAAGCTACAATCCTTTGATCTTCACTTTGTACCCTACCTTCCCATTGTTCTGAATTTTTGTCAATAAAGCAAGCATTGTCAAATAACTCCGTTTTATATGGCACTGTAGTCAATCATGGGAACTAAATTCCCTTTTCTCCCATGACATTTAGACAATCACAATAAATCCAATTTCTACTGAGATCTTGATCAAATAAGCCAAATTAGCACAAAACTACAATTTATTTGGTTGTAGAGTTAAAGCTGCTTGGAATGCTATAAATGTTTTTATAAATACTCAACTTTTGACTGACCTCAATGTTTTTAACAAATGCTGATATCACCTTTGAGCTTTCATTGGACAACGACAGATCTGAAGTGACATTACCTGGCAGCATACTCACAGCTGCAGGACGGCACATCAGGCAATGGTTATTTTGAACAAATGTCACACTTCCCTGAAGCAACTCATGAAAGTCTTCTCCTAGACCATCAGTAAGTGTGAGTTCACTGCGAGGTACTCCTATTCATTCTCTTCCTCAACCCTGCAGCATCCAATGCTTCACACCTTGAATGTTTATCTTCACACTAGGTAAATGCAGTCAACTTTTAATTAACACACACACACAATCTACATACAAATACGCATAACATATCTCTGCACTGAGATCATCCACCCTCTTAATGGATTGTCTTCAAATGTCATATGTGAAAAGCATGCATCCTGGGGACAATGAGAGGTATAGGGTTTCTTTCCAAGACTTAGCAGCATCCAAACTTAGAACTGACTCCCAAAGGATGTTGGTATGCAAGTGTTGGTGTGTTGATAAGAGCCAGAGATACACAGCAAAAGTCTATATAACAGTTTTATCTGTCACATTTTCTGGACTGTAGATGTGTCTTAGAGTTCTGTAATATGTGTAGTTGCAATATGATCAAAACTATTCTTTATTAGTAGAGACACTTCCACAAACTTCCAAAATCGCAAAAAAGTGGATTTAGCCAAGAACAGTGAGACTGTATTGGCAGCTGACACTGCGTGATAAGACCCACTCATCAGTAGCAGAGCTCTCACATAGACTCGACATGCGCCATTTGTAATTCAGAGAGAAGAGCAGTTCTGCTGGGTTAACATGGTTTACAAAGCTCAAAAGTCCGGACATACTCTGGAGGCTCTGTTCAGATCAACCAGAGAGACATGTAAGAGACTGATGTGAAACAGTTGTTTAGGTTTAAGCCCAAAAATGTCGAAAGAGAATGAGTATTGTCATTAGACCTGCAAAATTTGATCAGTCCAAGGCTGTGCATCAACCAACAAATACATTTTTGATCTTACATCCTAGGCTTTAAACACACAACCTTTAATTAGATTTCCAAAGAGAAGCAGGAAACAGATTGTTGTCACTCCTGTCAATTAAGGAAACAGGCTGCAATTCATATGGACTGACCGAAACTGAAAAACTATTTAGGAAAGGCATCGCCTCAAACTACTCTTGATATCAGCTGCTAATGGATGAGCCACGTCAGATCAAAAAGATCTCTTATACCACTGGGATCTAAGAGTACCCTGGGATGTGGATGAACAAGGAAGTTCACATCATGGACATGCAGCCTACAAATGTCCAGCAATTGCGTGATAGCCTCATGTCAATTGACCAAATTCTCAGAGGAATGTTTCTGACACGCCATTAAATCTATGCAGCCACGAAATAAGCTCCAGTCAAATGAGAAATATATATTAAACCAACTAGCTAGTTAGAGTACGGCCATTTACTGTTCTACCCAGATCATCCAACAGCTGACTATAAGGGAATATATTTACATGGTAGACCTTAGTAGAGTACTGCTGAAATACTTGTCCCTAATTCAAAGTGTATGTTTTTAAATTTATGAAAACATAACACCTTTCTCCAAGCTTAGCTCACACACTTAAACTCTAGAAAACATGTTAAAAGCGGAACAGTCAAAAAGTCACATAAAAGGAGGGCTGAGGTGGCAGTAAGTCAGTAGTGAACAATATCCTTATGGGAATATGCAGTAGTAGGAAAGCTGCTTTCAGGTTCACTTGGAAAGTGTAGACCGCAGTGAAGGCAGCTCAACCCAATATGTAATCACTTGTTTCTGGTCCCACTGCGGACATTTCCTGAAATTTAATTAAACTCCACCAACAACTATTTGAGTTGAGCTGCTAGCTAACAGACTGACAAACAATTAAACCCTGGCAAAAGCATAACCTCCTTGGCGGAGGTAAATGGAGGTTAATTTTTTCTGTGCCAATTCACTATTTTTAATAAACAACTGTAAAGATCCTTTTTCACCAAAGTAGGAAACAATGTAACCACATTTCAGAGAAATTACAAAGAATATTGTTACTCTTTGTCTCACTCCTCTTGATCTGACAAAAAATAAATTTCCTTATCAAAGGTTTGAAAAAATTTTCATGCTTTGTTAAAATTAATTTTCTTCCTAAACCTAAAAACATCCTTTATTAGGATTCAGCTTGGTTCAATTAGTTCAGACTGGCACCTTTACATTCTTGCAGAACACAGTGTACCAATGATCACCACATGAATTTAGGAGTTTTGGTGATAGGAGAACATGTGTGCAGTTTTAACCTAATCTTTTTGGTGATATGCATGTTACTATCAGTAAGTCAGTTGCTATTTGTGCTCAAAATTATCCGAGTCCCATTTTTATTTCAGATTGTACAGTTTTGAGAATTTTAAAAAGCATGTAAACATATTTAGAAACGTTATATCCTCTATGGAATTCTTGTTTACCTGAAAATTGTAATGTCTCTTTAAAATAAACCAACAAAAACTGATTAAAAACAAAATCATATTCATTATTAGAATTTAAATATTGATTAAATATAAACATTGCATAGGCTAATTTCAGGACTGAACTTAGACTCTTCATATGAAAAAGCATAATGATGTTTTAAATTGTCAAAATATAAATTTTTCATATTTACAAACCTGACACTTTAGGTGGTATAACCAATACAATTTCAAAACATTATTAGTTTTATATCTCCCCACAATCTAAAATATATTTTAAATGAATTTCAGCATTTGAAATTTGAAATGCTACCTTAAATGCTATCTTAAAGTTTAACCTAAATACATGCTGTAGCGGTCATTTTAATGCTCTTTCAGATTAAATTGTTTGCTTTGACATACAAATTTGTGAGACTTTCCGTGACACTGCAAAGGAATTGAAACAATGCCAAGGCAGACAAGACGATAGAAGGATAACAGATTTTCAGCATTATTTTAGCCCTTCTTGCCATGCAACTCCTCCACAAAGACCACTAACCTTTGATGACTCAGTTTAAACAAACGTCAACATCAGCTCCACCACTTTCCTGAGTCAATAAAAGGCTCAGGAATGAAACAAAGAAAAATACTGATAGAAATGAAGGTTTATTTAAAGCTTCAAGCCTTAAGTTGCCGAATTCAGTTTTAAAACATTATTCCCTGCACATTTACAGGTTTGCTGCTCACTGCAGCCCAGTAGATAAAGAGGTACTTATATGATAAAAGCTACTTCTCAAACAAATGTGGTATTCCATAAGAAGATGTGAAAAGCATATCAGTCCCAATATAGCTCACTTACAGCCCCCATAATTGAAACTTAGCTGCACTCACCTGTACCCTCACCGCTCATTCCCTCATCCCCCTTGGCCTGTTATCACTTCTGGCTTTGCAGTTCCTAAAAACAAGATTAACATGTGGTAAATACAGGACAGATGTTTATGCAGTTGCACCTGCAGTTGTTTATTCCAGAGCAGCTTTTAAGCTCCAATAATTAGTTGAAGAGTACCCTCTGTTTCTATGAACCTACTGTTGAAGGTTCATAGAAACAGAGGGAGGTGAAATATATATATTTTAGCTAATTTCAGGTCTTCAGCTTCGACTTGTATAAATAGGTTTATTAAAATAGAACATTGCTTACCATATATGATGCTAATATGTGCAACAACGTTTACACACAGAAACCAAGTTGTAAGAAATAAATGTCCAAATTACATACAGTTCACCTGCACCCGTTAAAAAAATAAAGATACTGAAATCTAAAATAGGACGATACGGAGATTCAGCACACCAAAATGGCAATCAGTTAACTGATCGGTGGGCGTTTTGACCGGGATGGTGAGTTCAAGGAAACCTGGGAACGTATAAATTTCTATGACAACTCAGTTGAAATCAGTCAGAAAAAAGTAGAAATTTGATTTAATAGCATTATTAAGAATATTATTGTCTTTCAAACCCATATTATGTCATCATATGAGGTTCCTATGACATATTCTTCGCTAGAGAGAAGCCACTTTATGCTAGTTACCTTTCCAAGTAACCTATACCGTTTCTGTCCTTAATTGTCTTTAACTCCAAAAGGTAATATTCTAAGTGAGGTTTGGCTCTTTGTCTTAGATTGAAAGGTGGGGGGGGTTTCTCGGCTCCTGAGAAAACTGTTTGGCAATGATTACAATCTTTGCCAGATTGATGCGCAGAAACATTTGCTTCCCTGACATCACTGCTGATGTCAGTCCACTCTGTATTGAGAGAACATGATCCCTGAACTGCTAAAGCGCGTGCCTTTATACAGGTGGTCACACTTTCTGATGAGCAGGCAATCAAGTACAGTTGACTAGCAAGTCAACCAATTATATTTTTTTGAATGTAAAAACTTTCCACTGTAAGTTAAATATACATTCTCTTTGACTTCACTCAGAGGAATGAATGCATCTCTTGGTGGGATTTCATCTGGACATGGTAGACTGGCTTGTTTATAATGCTAATAATACAGAACATGCGGTGTATGCTTTTGTTTAAATGCATCTTTGCTTCATACAGCAGCACAAGTCAGTTGTAGCACATTAATCTCGCAGAAGCCAATCAGTGACGGAGGCATGCCAAGATATAATTTCTTGTTGACAATGTGTTACATGATAATTGTAATCATTATCAAAATAGAATGAATTACCAACCAGTCAGTCTTTATTGTGCTGAAACCTGAAAACCGTCTGTGTAAACATCAACACAAACGGCAGAGTTAGAAAATGTCTGCAATTACACAGAAATCTCCCTGAAAATGTCTTCATGTCTGGTTCCCGCACTGTGGGAAAACAGATCAGTTACAGCTCTGGGATTGATTAGGCTTTATGGTCACTGTTCAATAGCAATGTTCACAGTAATGAGGGCTGCTTTGAAAGACACGCATGTCAATATCTCTGTTCTCGGTTTGCATGTGCGGCATCCAGAACTAGCAAAAGCTGTAAAAGAGGAAAAGGAAAGATGCATCAGCTCTCCTCCTATTATAAGTCAGCTTCCTGACTTTTTATTTTTATTTACAGGCTTTTCTGCTTATGAAGGGTCCCCCCCTGATGTTTTAGTCAGATGAGTATGGCAAGAGAAAAATAAATACAGGGCATTGCAAAAACTTTCATAACGCTTTCATTTTGTTCACAGTTTGTCATGTTACAACCAGAAACTTCAGTGTACTTTAGGCTGGGTAAGTAGGAGTTCATCTGAAAAGCAACAGAGTGGTTTCTATCAACTCTGGAGGGCTTGCAGAGATCTGGAACTCAGTTAAAAGAGTCTGTTGACATCACAGCTTTTATTTGCGCTATATAAAACTAGTGGCAAGAAGAAGGTTGTTGTTAAAAAAAAAGTCCTAAGAAATCCTATGTGCAGGTTGCCACAAGCCTATAGGTGACAGGTGAGTCAGGTGAGATCAAAACTGGACTTCCCGACCTATATGCAAAATGCTGATGGTGTGGAAGAAAATGATCACTGTACGTCACTTAAAACACACCATCTTTGACACATGATGATGACATCATCATGCTGTGGAAAAGCTCATCTTCAACAGGGACAGATGGAGCTATATACAACATTGGGGAACGTTTGTAAGAAATGGCTAAAGACCCCTGACTGGGGTGATAATTTAACTTTCAGCACAGTGACACTAAACAGAGAGACAAAATAATATATATATATATATATATATATATATATATATATATAGATAGATAGATAGATATATATATGGCAGAATGGCCCAGTTAAAAGTCTAGATCTAAATCAAATTAGGACTGTGTAGGAAGATTGTTAGTCGGAATCGTTGGAGAACATCTCTAAAAATCAATTTTAAGACATATTTTGCAAACAAAAAATGTCAAAATGTGGATGTGCAAAGCCCGTGGAGACCTAGACCAAAAAACCTGGAGTTGTGATTGCAGCAAAAAGTGTCTACACAAAGGTTTATTAAGCGGGAATGGATACAAATGCACTTTACTCTTTTTAGATTTGTATGTTTAATATTTGCCAGCCATCCGTCCTTTTCTTTGAACTTTTCAGTAATGCACAGTTCCATCTGCACATTTAAAAATATAATGAAATCAAGTTTGTGGTTGTACAATGAAAAAGATGACAAAAAGCAATTCTGACAAATAAAACAGTTCTACATTATGTATGTGCACAGGCAGGAGTTGTGCAAATAGTGTGTGACAGTGGCAAAAAATAGCTCTCATGTGGAAGTCTTGCAGAGGTAATTTAGGTCCAATCTATGCGTGTTTTCTTCAAAACTGCACACATCCAGACACTCTAATCTTCCACACGCACACACCAACTCCCCTGATTTAAATACCCTTATTAGAAATCCCACGCCTCTGACACAGGCATGTGAATTCAGCTCACACTGACTTTCCATTGGTTGCTGCCCAAGCATCTCCTCCACAGGGCATTTCACCGTGCTCTCTGGAACTAGAAGAGACAGGTCTCTATGTTCTAACTGTGGGGCTGAGGCTTCCAGCTCAGATGGAATTAAAAAACTCTCACTCTCGCTTCTCTTTCCTCCCTCATCCACCCCGCTTCATCACTTTGTCTAAGCCTTAATGAAATTCATTCAGGCATGAATAACTGCCTTGCATCAACTCATATGTTCGCACTTTTACATATCTATGCCGTTGCCTGAATTTGTGCAGCTATGCCAGGTCACAATCCATGCAAGGAGCAATGCTGATAAAATATTTCCTCTTGTAAACTACAGCATGCCCATGGCAGATGGTGTTCCATTCAGCCTCTGTCAACACAGGAGCGAAAACAGAGAGAGGCACAAGAGGACATTGGAGATAGCAGTAGAGGAAACACAAGTGGATGAGAGAGGAGGCAATCAGGTGAGAAGAGGAGCGGGTGTCAAAGATGTTGAGTCAGAGCGCCACCATGTGAACCACGTGGCCCACTCCTAGGCACTGCAGAGGCAGGCAGAGAAGGAGACATGCCACTGATTTTCCACGCAGTCAACATACCCATTTTGCCATGCAACCTCCCTTAGCAATTTCTCCAAAATACACACATGCACACACACACACACACACACTCAAAATCAAATCCCTGCAGAGCTCTACCTGGCAACCGCATGCTAGCAGGGTTATTTTGTCCCTCCATCTCACAAGAAACAGCATGAATTGCTTGACCAAACCTTCATGACAACCGTGAATCTATTCATGCCAGGGTCAACATTTGAATAAGAAATACCTAAAATGTAGGGTCCTGCAGATTAATCAGCATAAATGAAACAATTGACCTTCATGTACAAACCTAACCCCTTTAGTGATTAATAAGGATTACATTGCAGAAACTTGTAGTGCAATACAAATAAGAACAAACAGATATTGAATCAGATAAACAGAATCTGATTAATTAGTTATTTGTTAACTATGAAAAATCACAACCTTAATGAGACATAAGGTGCAGCGCTATATGGGTTTTTCTAGGTTTGTACCGAGCATGCAGAGCTAACAGCAGGTTTAAAGCTGTGGGCAGATAGGGAAATAAAACCAATCCAATATTTCATTGCATCACTGAAGGGGATTATGAAAACATTTGGGAAAGTTAAATCTAATCTTATTATTTTACAAAAAAGAAAAAATAGTGGTTGCAAATATCTGCAACACATAAGCTTTGGCTTCAGCTAGACAAAATGGATGACATCCCCTAAAATCAGCTGAGTAGCTAACCCAGTCATGGTTTGGACATGGACCAAACCCTGGGTTGATTTAACACAGCAGGTTATGGTTAAGGGTTTAACTGAGCAGACTAGCTTAGGTTTTCATCCAAAAAACTAAATGTTTGATATAGGCTACCAAGAGAGGGTTCAAACAATGACAGACAACACAGATCACCAAACAAGTAGTTAATAAACACAACTGTCAAAAATAAATTAATAGAGACTGCCTCTATTGACTTTATGACAAATGCCATGAAAATACTTACATATTGACTGGCAAGCATATAGTAATGGTGCAACATTTATGGTATAAAAAGCTGTACAATGTAGTGAGCAGCTCAGGATATGTAGTCAAATGATTACCTTTTTATTTTCCCTGAACTGGAAATGAGAAACCTGACTGCACAACCATTGTGCTCTGACACATTTGGTCCTCCAATCAGCTGAAATCACTGTTCCAAGTCATATTTTAATTCATCATTTGGTCAAAGTGTATATAGTGTACAATGCTAGCAAGAGCTTGTCGTGTGTGATTAGAAGCTAAATGGCTAATGCGAACTTATGTGCAGTTTATTGTTCATAGGTTTGGGAGGAATTAGAATGTCTTTTCCAGTCTCATTTTGTTTGTGTAGAAAACCTGGAAAACTTGACATCCCTGAGAATCCCAGGGGAAAAACTATAAATGGGATATTTTTTTTTTATTATGTTTTTTTATATTTTGGCATATACCTCTAAAATAAACCTTTATATATTGTTAAAAACATTCCTGAAGGAGCATCACATTTTACCTTAAAAATGTTGGCAAATCAAGTATTAGGACTAACAAAGAGGGAATATCTTAGCAGTATCTTTAAAACGCTTGGAATGCCAAATAGGGTTTCAAAAATAATTTGGAATCATTTTAATTGCCAAAAGTATTAGGTCATCCCCTCAAATAATAGAATTCAGCTGTTGAACACGCTTTATATGAAATCCAGCTCCTATGCATGCAGATTGATTCTACTGAATATGCCATTTACATGCTGCCAATAACCAGTTAACAATAGTCCAGCCACGCACGGCCTTGTAAACGCCAGCACAAACCTGAATATGCTCCTATTTGGGTTTTTAAAAGCCCAAATTCATTTTTTTATTTTGTAAACCAATGATTATTTTTATCCAGTTCCAAAATGCAAAGAGCAAAAAAAAAGGAAAATCTACATTTGCCTTCAAACCAGCCTCAATTCTTCTACAAAGTCAAGGATTTTGTAGGATTAGAGTCAGATGAATGATCATCCAGTTAAACCAGACAGGTGCTAATGATCATCAATGTCACAAAGGTTTAAACCATAGACCACAAATAAACTGCCAAACTCTACTACCAAGTTGAGGTTGTGGGAGATCTCAGATCATGCTAAGATTGAGCACAGCAACGAAACACAAAACATAGTCGTACTGCATCAGCAACGTATCTGCCAGAAACATTTCAAGGCAGACTGAGGTTTCAGAATGTGCTGTTCAAGCTCTTTTGAAGAAGCACAAAGAAACAGGGCAACGCTGAGCATCATAGACGCAGTGATAAGACAAGGAAACCTAGTGCAGCGGATTGAGCTCATCAAGCTTATTACCTTTGAAATTGAGGAAGGTTCAGTAGTGTCAGCTCAGAACTGGCAAAAACCAGCAGCACCCAGGTAAAGTTATATTCTTTCTTTTTCTTTGGCCAGAATTGGTCTTCATGAAAGAGTTGCAGCCAAAACGGAAAACAGTACCTCAGAGATGGAAACAAGGCTAAGCAACTCAAGTATCCATAAAAACATAGGAACTAGAGTGCAGAAAATTGCAGTAATTGCTCTGGTGAGTCAAAATGTGAGTTATATGACTGTAGCATAAGGCAGTTTCTTCCTTGAATGGCTGGAAAGCAGAACGACAGAGTGTTTGCAGGGAACAGTTAAGCACGGTGGAGGTTCCTTGAATGTTTTGGGCTGCATTCCTGTAAATGATATTGGAGATTTGGTCAGGATTAATGGTGTTCTAAATTCTGAGAAATGAAGATAGATACTTATCCATCATGCAATACCATCAAGGAGGCGTATGATTGCAGAAGGACAATGACCCCAAATACACAGCCAAAATCATTAATAACCATCTTCAGCGTAAAAAAAACGAAAGCCCCCACAGAGCTCTGATCTCAGCACCATCAAGTGTGTCTGTGATTATATAAAGAGACAAAAGGATTTGAGGAAGCCTTGATCCACAGATCTGTGGTTAGATCTCCAAGATGTTTACAACAACCTACCGGCCACGTTCCTTCAAAAACTGCAAGTGCACCTAGAAGAAAGGATCCAATTTGGACAGCAAAGGATGGTCACCCCAAATATTAATTTGAATGAGATTTCTGGTTTGTTCATTGACTGCATTTTGTTCATTAATTAAAATAAATGATTAACGCTTCCATTTTTTTAAAGCTTTCTTTGTTTACAGCAGGTTTCCACACCTGCCTAAAACATTGGCTCAGTATGGTATATTATATGTAAAGTGTGTGTGCGCACACACACAATAAATCCATATTTCTAATTCCGTGTTCAGTAGCACTAATTTATTTTCTTTATTCAATAATCTTGACTTCTGCTAGTATGTTTTAAGATGTTCAAAAAGTATTGAGCTGACATAGCCTTTAATCATCCCTGGCCACTTTGAACATTTTTTGTGTGTGTGTGTGTGTGTTGCCACATCACTTTTTTTTCCCAAACATTAATCCCTGTGTGGGTGGCTGCTCTGGCTGAAGGCGCCTATCGTGAGGCTGTGACGTCCCCGGTTTGATGCCAGAAGAGAGGAGGCCTTTTGTCACATGCAATTTGCCTCTCTTCTCAATCTGTAGGTCTCTGTGTAACAGGAAAGGTGTTGAAGGATTCAAAACTGCTGGCTTTCAGTTCATCTTTTGCTTGCATCTTTGTTTTTTTGTCAGAAGGTACACAGAGAAAAGGGCAGCTTGCCCAGGTGAGATATAAGTAAAGATAAAATTCTAAAATCCCAACAGTGCTGAATAAAACCTTAATAAATGTTTTTCTGTTCATGTTTTCATTCTCCTAATGAAGTTCCTTCCTCCTCTTCCCTCACTTCTCGTCAACACCCTAAACAAATGTTCTCATTTATATTTTAATTGACTAATGAAAAGTCCCTAACTAATACAATAACCCAGAGAGAAGTCTGCTTGCTGACGTAAGCAGGGGCTCAATATGGGGGCTTTACAGCCCCATAATGGGTGACAAGAGATGTGTGTATCTGCACTGGTGTGTGTGTTTATTTTTTGTAATTGCAGTGTGTAGGTCTCATTAGCATTTTAGCAGCAAGGCTGGCAGAGAGGCAGACTCACAAGATAGGCTAATGACAGATGAGACACTTTACAGAGAGGGTGATGGTGACGGCGTCCTCCCTTCACAATCACATGCTTATGCAACACATGTGAGCGCTGTGTTACTACGTCTACCCTGCAGTCGTACATGCAGTACAAAATCAGTTAAAAAGGGTAGAAAGTAAATCTCATTTGACTCTCTCTTTTACAGTGGCAGGAGATGGCAAAGTGAGCTTAGAAAACATTTTCAGTGCTGCTTCTGCTGAGGGTGGCGTCCTTCAGCAGCTCATGTCTGCTTGAAGATAATACATTTTACTGATTGAATGTCAGACAAAAGCTGAATTCATGGAATAACAACTGCAGAGAAAACTGGACTTTAATCAGACTGCTTGGCAGAGAGGATGACGCAGTGAAAAATCTGAGCTTTAATTAAAACAATTTTGTTGATTTTCAAACAAACTATAAAGAGCTTTTCATACAAAAAGAATTGCAGTTCAAAGTGCGTTACAGAATAAAAATTACCCCACATATACCCCTCCACACCCCATATTCACACAAGTTTGAAAAAGTTCACATTTATACGGCCCTCCCCCCAATCCTATTCCCATGTGCTGACACATTCAGGAGCAACATTAAAATGACATTAAAATAGACTATAAAATGGACAATAAAATGGACACCAGGCAGACTACAAATGAGCCAGGTTAGATAAGGGAACCCCATTAAGGGAGCCATCTGCACCGGCAGCAGCAGATAGACAGCAGCAGCCAAGTCACTGACCCAGGACGCTCAGAGGAGGGGAGCCCAGAACCCCCACCTCCACCCAAGCGCTACCTGAAGAGCACCCAGGCGGCCACAGCACCATCCCCGAGACAGAGGGCTCTCTGAAGGGACGTTCAGACCACCCTTCGCTGCCAGGCAGCAGGGCAGCTGGATTACATGCAAAATCTATGGTACCTATGCAGCATGTGGGCATCTTGTGTATTAACTGTAATACAGAACATATACAGACTCTAGAAAGGGTAAAACAATGAGACAAAGACATGTTTAAGCAGAAACATGAAACAAATGTATATATTTATCAGGAGAGTTATATGTAAAGCCTTAAAAATGAATAATTAAAAAAGTTAAATAAAAATAAATAAATAGGAGCGTTACAAACAATTAAAAGAGAAGTTATTTGGAAGCACAGCACAGTATGTTTTTGGCACGATTGGATCTAATCAATTTTAATGAACAGCAGTAATTTGGGAGTTCAATCAAAAAAAACATTGAAACATGGGATGGCAAGGGATTATTTATACCACCTTTTGCAAAATCATGCTCAACGCAAAACACTGTTTTACAGAGCCATTTCCTCTTGGAATACCTTGCCGGATACTGCTAGAGGTATTGTCTCCATTACTAGGTTTAAAAAATATGTGAAAAGGCAATCCCTTAGCTGGCAGGAGATTTAAAGAATGTGAAGAATGCTTTAATTTTTATCTTCATTTATGAACGATTGCTAGTTATATTTAACTTTTTATTATTACTATTGCTGTTATTTTTTGCTTCATCCCATGGCATTGTATTGATTTTGTTTGTGTCAAGTTGTTATGATGACTTTATTCTCTTTTTTATTTTTCTATTATAATTATGATTATTATTGTCATTAGGACTATTTTTTATTTTGATGCTGTTAATTTCATGTAATTTTTAATGACCCCAGGAAGGAGTAGCGGCTACCAGGTGTAGCAGCTAATGGGGATCTTATTAAAATCAAATTAAAATGAAATCAAAACCATAAAAGTCCTGTCTGACAGATATGTAAACCATTTATGAACAGCACCAGAGGCCAGTTTGTTTTAAACCAGTTAAGATAATAATATGGTCTACTGTATCTAAGGCAGTGTTTAGATCCAGTAGAACCAACACTGTCAATGGCAGAGCATCATAGCTTAATTTAAAATAATTTAACATCTTCAGAAGGGCCGTCTCAGTGCTGTGGTTCACCCAGAATCCAAACTGAAATTCCTCTAGGACATTATAAGCATGAATAAAATCATTAAGCTGGATTAAAGCAAGCTTTTATAAAACTTTACTTAATAATGGTGAGTTAGATACCAGTCGAAAATTATTTTAATCATTAAAATCTAAAGTGTTGTTCTTCAGCAGGTGTCTCAGCACCGCCCCTTTTAAAGCGGGAGGAAAAAACTCAATCTGAAGGAAGCAATTCATCATGGTTAAAATCTAATCTCCATAAAACGGCTTAAAAAAATGAAGTGGGTATTGGGTCCAGAACACAAGTGGTAGGCCTCACTGACAAGAAAACTTTAAAGAGTCCCAGCTTCTACCAGGACAAAACTGTCCAGCGTTTCCTCTGGTAAAGACACACACTCAGATTAATCTAAAACCATGTTACTTTGAGGGAATAAAATATTACATCTGATGGTGTCTACCCTCCCTCTAAAGTGGTCTGCAAACTCATCACACAGTGTTTGATCAATTGTGGAAAAAAAGATTTCAGGATTTTTCTTATGGTTTGATATTTTTGCAAAATAAGCATTTCTTGCATTTTTTTACAGCATTATTGTATGATTTAAGAATTTCTATGACTAACTGATGGTTTATCAGGGTTTTACATTTCCTCCATTGTCTCTTTGCCACCTTGCAGTTCCTCTTTAGTTTTTTGAGCTCTACATTTCTCCAAGGTGCTGCAGGTTTTGAATGCGAACTTTTAATTTTAAGTGGAGCCAGCAGGTCCAGAGCAGGCTGAAGCCCCGTCCACACTACTGCGTTTTCGTTTAGAAACAGAGTGTTAAAACGAAGACTATCTCCATCCACACTAGCGTTTTCCCTGCGTATTAGAATTGATCTCCATCCACATTAAAACGACTGAAAACGCGGATCACGTGACCATTCTCCAACACTGGGCATGCGCGCGCCAGTATAAACAGGAAACAGATTCACCATTCCTCAGCTGCTAGCAAAGACATCAAAGCCAGTAACGCTTGTAATTCGACATCCATGTTGCAGTTTCTAACGTAATGTTCTCCAGGCTGTTTTTGTATGTTATCTTCCGGAGAAGGGTCATGTGATGGGTGGCTGACGAATCAGGGAAGGATACGCCATGACCGATGACACCCAATCATAGAGCCGAGTGTGATCTGCATCGTTTCTAAAGTCCTCCGTTTCGAGACGTCCACACCAAAACGCCCTCCGGAGTTTCAAAACAAAAAAACTGGGTCGGCAGCGTTTCTAAACTTCTCCGTTTTGGGTCTCCGTTTTTGCAGTTTTAGTGTGGATGGGATGTGCAAACGTAGCAAAAGGTCTCCGTTTTTAAACGAAAACGCAGTAGTGTGGACGGGGCCTGAAGCCTTCTGTTAAAATCGTTGAGAATAAAATCACAGGAGGCAGGCAAGAGAATAGCGGGAATCTTATGGAAAACAACTAAGAAACCCGCAACCACTTCAGGGGTTAGATGGCACATCCTGACGGTTCTTACAGAGGTCTCTAGTATGATGAAAGTGGTGATAAAAAATTTTTTTTTAAAACACACGGTACGTAATTTAAAAGAGGACACACTAGTGGACAGCCCATAAGTGATGACCAAGTCCAGGGTGTGTCCTGCTTGACATGTTGACTAAAATCCATATAATTACAAATATTTAATAAGTCTGTTATTATGGGAGTTTATCTATCTGTAGATTGAAATCACCAGCTAAAATGATCCTTTCATAAGAGTTGTACAAAACAGATAACACTCTGAACATTCTTGAATAAAAGGTCTACAGGCCTATAAAGTATGACACATAAAATCTGAGGAGTGCTAAAAACAGATGCTGTATATTCTAAAAGGTACTATAATTATCAAAAACAGGTTTGGCAGAAAGTTGCCCGAAAAAAATAAACACTAAAAATTGTGGTCTAAAATCAGATAACTGACAATAAAAGTTTTGTTCAGCAGAGCGCAAACATTTATAAGTGCTATATTAATAGTGGCTGGAGATGGAGTGACTGTATGATTAAGAGCAGGTGGGACTTTGGTAACCGTTTGAGATTATTAGGGTTGCATTTGCTGGGTTTGTGATTTTTAGTCCGCTCTCTGCTGATAACAGATAGGAATGATTTGATGAAAGGTCCAAGTCCGATATGCGAGTTACCGTTATAATCAGAGCTAAGTTTATAGGAGCAGGGACAAGGTGGACATCAGGATGTGGCAAACGATATCACAGTGGCAGAGGAAAGCCAGGTAATCAGAGACAAAATGCTACAAAAACGTCCAACTCCTCTGCCAACGGTGGGGTTGGGGCTGGAGATAAAAACAGGAGCATTTGAGTTGTTTTAAGAGGATAAAAAGATGAAGGAAGTCAGACTTCAGGAGCTCAGGCTGTTGCTTCTGAATGTCATTGGTGCCAACGTGGATAATAATTTTACTCACAGCTGTATGGAGCCGAAACAGTATCATAATATATTAACGTAGGGTTTTTGACAAATGCATATGCTCATTCGGAAATGCACATGGTCTGTTTCACAAATGCACACACTCAGGTTCACAAATATAATTTTCAGAAACACTTGTAATATAAATTCACAAAAGCACACGATGAGGTTCAAAAATGCACACGATCTGTTTCACAAATGAAATTTTGAGAGAAACCTCAAATATATACTCACAGATCATACAAGAGACAACAAATGTCACCATTGGCTAAGAAATCTGTCAATCAAATTCATCACTACCCAGACGTGTTCGTTTTCAGCCAATCGTATGGCTCCTGGCATGTTCCATTCTCATTGTGGGGCGAACGTACGGACCCCGGCATTGCTTACCAATTACTAATCCATTTCCTCAGTTTCTTAAACAGTGGGCATTAATTACTAACCCATTTCCTTGGTTTATTTAACTGTGCGCACGGACTCGCAACCTATTCCCTCGTTTTAATAAACTGTGTGACCATATGGTGTTCTGTTTGCTTGATAATAGCTCCTGACTGCCCATGATGTTCATAATGTGACTGTAGTATAGTGTTTAGGATGCAGGGTTCTTTACCTTGTTATTGTGGGTTTGAGTCCAAGCATGGTGGCATTTTCGCACTTTACCACAAAGCCTTTTTCTTTTTTGCGGTAACAGCAGGAACCTAAATCATTCTTTAAAATGAAACAGATTGTGTGCGTTTGTGAAACCGATTCTGTGCGTTTGTGAAACAGATCGTGTGCATTTTTGAACCTGATCATTTGCATGTGTGATTTCATATTACAACTGTTTCTTAAAATGATGTAGCCAGCGTCCGTTTGGAGGCCCAGCACTGGTTCTCCTCTACGCAGCGAAAGTCCGGCCGAAGATAAAATCCATGTCGTGCTCCTGTTCCAGGATCTGTTGAGTCATACAGAGGGAGCCAGGGCTACAGGCGAGCGTGGGCATGATGGGAGGTCATACTCCGCCCGCTCCTCACAGATTAAAACACGGCAGGTAAAAGTGTCAGTTTACTAAAATGACAGTGATGCTACGATTAGTTAAAACGCCCTAGAAACAAACTGAAACAGATAAAACCGGTCTAAATAAAAAGGCTAAAACCGTGTTTGTTGGAGCTGGTCTTGGCGGGCCTTGCTGACGCTCACTGACGCTGATGCAAGCGCCATATGAGGTCAAACAGAACCTAATGTGTCCAAAATCTTATTTACTGTAATGTTAATGAAATATCTTGAATCCAAAATGAAATGAGCAAAGGGTGAGGAGCTCCAACATCTTTGATGGCAAAGATTAAAGAAGAACCACAACCCCTCCACATCCACAGGTGTCTATAGCTGTAATTTGTGCATCTGATCAGAATTTCCTCTGATCATCTCCCTTTATAGCAGTGGTTCCCAAACTATGTCTGCTGCCTCCCCTTTCGTTTTTAAGAAATCTACCCCTAGTGTAATTATTACTTTTTGTATTCTTTCTTTATGTGTAGCAATATCCAATATTGCTTTCAGTACAATTTTATTACCCCTCTGAAGAGAAAACAAAGCCAAAGGCATCAATCACTAAATCATCCAGTTCGAGACTCAGCTGTAGGTGCCAGTGTGTCACAGTGTAAAATGCAGTATATTCAGGGAGACCTGCTTCATCAACACACGTGTATATATATATATATATATATATATATATATATATATATATATATCGCAGTTGTGTACAGTTTTTCACACTCTGCTACCATGTACAAAACTTTACATGGCACTTGCAGGCATTTGGTGTAACAAAACCAAAGACAAGATATGCTTCTACATATTTTCTACTCTTTGGCTCAGAATGAAATTGGTTTAGAAGCTTATTTGGTGATGTTTTAACTTCTGGTTTGCATTTATATGGGAGCCTTGTCAAAAACATGGCCCATTATGTAGCATTTAGTTTTTATCCCTTCATACCACATCCCCTCTGCATTTAATCCCCCCCCCTCTTTTGGAACCACTGCTTTAGACTATTAACAGCATGTACCACTGGGAAAACACCCCCTGGCAGAGCCAAAACTTAGTTGATAGACTAAATTTCTGTGTCTATGAGGAGAGGGATGTTGTGATTTCTCTACTATAAGAAAAAAAGAGACAGAATGGATAGATATAGCCAACCGTAAGAAAACTTCACACGCCTTTTTCCATCTAGTTTGACACATATGATCTATCAGAATATAAAACTCTAAAATGACTTTCATGGAATAAAACATACAAAGACACAGAATTGAGTAGAGTGACAGTATTCTCCCTTTTACAGCTGAGTAAATAAAAACTCAGTACTTGTATTATTGTGTTAGAAATGCCCTGCACATCAAACTTCGTGTGTGTTTCAAGATTTGTAGACTACTACACAATATTCAGAAATATTGTTACCTTACAACATAATCACATATGGTTTCCAGAAATGTCTGCATGTAGGAGAGATGTGAGATTATTTTAAGAATAGAATGGTAAGGATGAAAGAAATCACCAGATCCTGAGGTGCTGGTGTTGAGTTGGACGTTGTGGAGTAGGATTCCAAGATGTGGAGCAACGGTCTCTGGCTGTTGTCGAGCTGACCAACCAGCGCGCTCTCCATTGACAGATGGTTAGAAAATTGGGCTCTATAAGAGCTGTTCTACTCTCTCAATCCTTGCATAGGTGACAGAGAGGCCTTGCATTGACAGATAATGGCGCTGCATCAATCCGTTTCGACATTGACTGAGAAGTATAAACTAGGCTTAATGTTAGAGCAAACATCTCAGTTTCCTTACAGTCAAGGAACAAAGTGAAAATAGTTTTTTTGGTTGTTTTTTGGCATATCGATATTTAAAGGGCATGTTGCATGTTAGACTTAGAAACATATTAGGATTTTTTTTTTTTTTTTTTTAAAGGTGCTCATATATAAATTATTTTAGCATTTGGAGACTTTTGTGAGAAAATTTAACTTCCGCAAGACCAGAAGTGACCCATCAGTTGCATCAATAGCAAAATATGGATTTTAATGCCGAATCTGATAGAAGAAACTCGAGAAGTTTACAACCACACATACAATTAAGCACAGCTATTAATCTGCTGCTGCATGCCCTAGAGAGAATTAATGGCCAAAAAAGCAAAGCTAACCTTATCAGCCTGGGTGCTGCAAGATAGTGTTAATGTTTCTTAAACAACCGATATATCAGTGTGCTTCTAATCTTTGATATTCTTTCAACAAGGTTGGTAATTCACAGATGTTGGACAAGACTTGACTCTACATAACCATTTAAACAAAACAGGTGCTAATGTCACATAGGTTTAGACCATAGACCGCATATAAACAGCATAACTCTGCTTCCAAGGTGAGGCTGTAGAAGATCTCAGATCATGTTAAGATTGAGCACAGCAACCAGACACAAAACATAGTTGTACTGCATCAGCAAAGTGAAGATAAAAGGTTTCAGGATGTGTTGTTCAAGCTCTTTTGAAGAAGCACAAAGAAACAGGGCAACGCTGAGCATCATAGACGCAGTGGTCAGTCAAGAACACTTAGTGCAGTAGATTAAAGACACATCAAGCTTATTACCTTTGAAATTGGGGAATGTCCAGCAGTGTCATTAGCTCAGAACTGGCAAAAACCAGTAGGACCCAGGTACAGAAATTTTCTTTTCAGGGAGGTTTGGCCAGTTTGGTCTTCATGAAAGAGTTGCAGCCAAATACGCAAATAGTAACTCAGATATGGAAACAAGGCCAAGCAACTCAAGTATCCACAAAAACATAGGAACTAGAGTGCAGAAAATTGGCACCAGTTGCTTTAGACTGGAGAGTCAAAATGTGAGTTATTTTGCCATATCAGAAGACAGTTTCTTCCTTGAATAGCAGAAAAAGCAGAAAAAACAGTTTTTGCAGGCAATAGTGAAGCATGGTGGAGGCTCCTTGAATGTTTTTGGGCTGCATTCCTGAAAATGAAGTTGGAGATTTGGTCAGGATTAATGGTGTTCTAAATACAGATATATACTTATCCATTGTACAGACACCATCTAGGTAGAGCTGAGTCTCTGATTTGTTTGTTTGAACCTCTGATAGGTTTGTTTACAGAGGTGCATCCGGCTAAAGTGTAACGCAGTCATGCTTCCGTGTGGAAACTCAGTGCGTGTGTGTTTACTGGACCGAGGCGTCCGTATTAAGAAATTTGAATACAAGGTGTACCACCACAACCCTAATGCTTAGATTAAAGCACGTTTTTGTTAAAATAACTGGACATTTGCTACAATTTTCTCACCTTAAAGAGTTAACTCCGAAGATTAGGTTTGCTGAACTTCTGCAACTGTGAAAAAAAAGGATAACTGGACCGACACAGTTGAGGTGTGAACAACTATTCCACAAACTATTCAGAACCAAGTTAAACTCGCTAAGCGTTTGAATTGTCTCCTGAAGGACACTTTAACCACTGGCTCTTTGACAGTCTGTGGCAGCTCCTTTCTATTTCTGGAGAGAGGGCAATTACACTGACGGATGAATGAGGGGAAAAAAATGGATGGAAGGAAAGGAAGAAGGGACTGTTTGTTCTGCTTGGAAATGAAAGTTTGGAGTGGGAAGGGTAAAAAAAAATACAGTTTGAGGAGCTGGTGGTGGATATTGTATTTGTGCTGACGAACCAGAAATGACTTTCACTTGCAGACGCTACAGAAATAGATTCTTCCAGGGTGTAGGAATGAATGTGCAGGGAGGAGGAAAATGTCAATCTATTTGCAGTTCTGTCCATTTCAAGATGAGTGGGAGGCTTAAATCTGAATTATGTGTGTCCTGCTGTGCAATCAACATTCATTTGTCAAACAACCTTTATCGGATTTTTTTTTGAAAAAGAATAAAAGGAATGAGCTGTGAGATTCAATTAAACTCCTGCCTTGACCTCAGTCACAAACAAAGGGATAGGTAAGGAGGTTGGCTTTTTATTATCCTCTGTTTGTCCCAGAGATCCAACTCATGTGTATGATTGTGAACGATGGATATGGTTGTCAAGGGAAACAGACTTGTAGGATATGAAAGGAAAAGAGAGAGACGACTGCGATTCTGTGCTGTGAAGGATACATTAAAGCAGCAGAGTCAGACTTAAATTAAATCTGAGCAAAATGATCCAATTAATGGGTACTTAATTACAAACATTAAGTTGGAAATTGGTAAACTGTCTTCAAAATTCTTATTGTGTTTAAAGGGGAAGTACTATTTTTTTTGCAACCTGGACATTATTTTTTAGGATACATTGTATTCATTTACTCACCCAGAAAAGTTTGGAGTGACTGAGTCCTTCTGGAGAAGTTTATATCTATTTGCAGTCAATGTATAGTCATATAATGGGAGATTAAGTGGCAACCACAACACATCCTCTAAATAATTTAGCACTGTTCCCCTGTGAGTTCTCAGCTCTCAGAGGTTCTTTGTCATCTGGGTTTTTACAGGCTTTTATTCCAACTTACACCAACCAGCGATTTCAACGAAGTCGCAGCAGTCCGTCATTGAAATTGTAGTCTCACCAGGCCTTGCAGAAAGGGAGCCTGTGCAAGCTGATCATAGTCCACTTGGTCATTTTGCTTGTGAAATTCAGAGACAAACACAAAACATGTTTTTTGCAGTAGCAAGTTCTGTCTAACTGAACGTGGTAGAGCACAGAGTGAAAACCCGACAAAGACTACAACTGGCCTATAAAACACCCCTGAAAACAACTGAGCACCTCCGACATGCTTTGATTCACATTGATAGGAGGATTGACGCAGTGTCTGTATTTATGGTTATGGCGAAGAGAGCTGCGTTGAATGTTGATGCATTAAATTTACCATTCGATCTACCTCCCTACCCTCATCTATGGTCTTGAGCTCTGGGTTGTGACCAAAAGAACAAGATCACGGATACAAGTGGCTGAAATGAGTTTCCTCTGCAGGGTGTCTGTGCTTTCCCCTTTGAAATAGGGTGAGAAGCTCGATTATCCAGAAGGGGATGAGTAGAGCCACTGCTCCTCTACATCGAGAAGAGCCAGTTCAGGTCGCTCGAGCATCTAGTTAGGATGCCTCCTGGATGACTCCCTGGTGAACTGTTCCTGGCTAATTCCACTGAGGAAGTATCTATGGTATCTGTGGTACCTATGCAGCAAGTGGGCGTCAAGATTCCATGCAGCAAGTCGCATGCGTTGGCGCCGTGGGCATCAGCACTTCTATGCAGATGCTGCTCAGACATGTTGACGGACTTTCCAAGCAGCTGCTGCATGAAGTTGGGAAAACTGAACTTTGATGCCACAAACGTGGGGTGTCAACCAATCAGCTTCTTTGTCTTTTTTTTTGTCCAGGTTTGAGAAAGGGAGTCGTTCAGTCTGGTCATAGAGCTCTTCATTTAAACGTCTTATAGAGGATGAGGGGATATTGATGTTACTGTGTGCTCAAAAATTAGTAAATGTATTTTGTCCACATAAGCTAAAAAAAAAAGGCAAATGTGGTGTCCAATATGTGGGCCTCCAGACACTAAGGCCTGCTTTTTTTGCTATATGTTGTGAAGCCATCAATACTTTTCAATGATTGTACATCATTTAATTAATTTCTAGCAATATTTCCAGATATCATTGGTAAAAACTAAACACTGTCACTTTAAGTACTTTTTTTTAATATCAGGTAAACCATGATGTCTACCATTATTCTAGTCTGAAAATCTACAGCCGACTTATTTTTGACTAGCTGTCAGGTTTTTGTGACTTGATTTGGACTGGGATAATCTTTTTGGGACTTGGACCTGACCTGTAGGACCCATCAACTTGACTCGGACTTATTCTATGTTACTTTGACTTGCAGTCGAACACCGAACTCAAGTGTAACATGGACTCAAGAGATTGTGACTAAACTATAACACTGCTTGAAACATCCAACAATTCTTGCACAAGTATTGTCCCTTTCATTATACTTAGCTAAACAGTGTGTGTTTTCAAAGATAGTGTGACCTATTCTTGGTGCAAGACAAAAAATAAAATAAAAATCCAGACAAAGAAAACATACAAGCTCTAAAATATAGAAAATCCAATGCTTTTTTAAAATAAGTTTAAAGTAAAATAGGACCCAGTATGGAGCCCTAGGGGACGCCCTCATGAATAATTGTTTGAAGTGAGATTAAGTATTTTGAATTGTCAACCGTTTCCAACCTATCCTGTTTTATGTTTTTTTACCGAACACAGACGATACATAGGCAGCAAAATATGAGGTTGTGTTCTAAACACAGACCAATAAAGCCACATTGGGAATTTCACTCAAGGAGATATTTGTATTCAGTTTGTGTATTTTTTTTTTTTTTTTTTTTTTTTTAACGTGTCCTGTCTAGCAGTATGCTACTCAGAATTGGTGTCTGAGTACCAAGTACAAGCCCAACAGTTTTACTTTCCCAAGCAGAGTATTACAGCTTCGCTGTAGTACGCCACTTGATGTATATGTATGAAAAATCTTTATTAGTGATTACTGTGGGTTCAATTTCCTGACGTCATGGACATTAAACTGAGACAAGAAGGGAGAAAGGAAGAAGGTGAAGAAAAGAAACCGGACCAACAGAGGGGCGAACCGACGACACAAGACAGGGAGGCAAACAAAGAACACAAGAAAACATCCCAGTCCTCCACCTCTGCCGGACGGCAGAGAAACAGTAATACAAAACAAAAACAACAAACTGTACAGAACCAAACCAATAGTTCGGATCTGGTAGAATAAACAAAGAATTATACATTCACTACACACAAGCATTGATTAATGAACATAACACAAATGTATCTGGTAAGCTCCTGTGAACAACTAACTAATGATGATAACCTCAGCTTAAGATATGTCCGTCCTCACCTATGTCCCCACACCTATGTGTGTGCGAGCATGCAGGTCTGAATAAGGTTTCCCCATGCAAGTGATTGATAGCTGGTGTAAGGAACCGTCAATCCGTCCTACAGGAATCGGCACAGACATGGAGGAGGCAAGAGATGTATGCATCCAGGGTCCCACAGAGTACAGAGTCCACAGGCGGATCAGCGCAGGGTCGATCACCCACCAAGAGAGGAACAGATGGAAGTCCCAGGGGAGCACCCACCAGCCGCGATGCTGGGGCCCGAGAGATCGCAGTGACGAGCCCACGGGCTCCGCCGGTAACCGGCTACGCCAGGGCGGGCCCGGACCAGGAACCGGAGGCCACGGGGACCAGGGGCACCCCGCCCCCCAGCGGGGCCCCAACCAGGGACCAGCCGACAAGGGCCCCCCGCCGCAGGCAAGGAGGACCCGCAGCCAACCGACGGACAACACACGCCGCCGCCACCCCGGACCAATACCCACCGCCAACAACCCGGCCCGCCCCCACACATCCACACGCCAGGGAGCCACAGCAAGAGCCACAGCGGATGTACGCCCTCCTGTCATTGGCCATTTGTATTAGGCAGACCCAATGGTGACTGATTTTTTGGATAACCAAGCAGCAGATGCTTCAAACATACCAGCAAGCAAAATTATCTCTCCCACCACATTGAATGCAATAGGGGTTGCATTTTCAAATTTGCACTAGGCCAAGCAGTCATAACATGTAATTGTCAGAGATGCAGAGTGCACAGATGCTACCAACCGTAGCCCCATGTTGAAACCATAGGAAACACGAGGTCACATATATCTCATGTATTCCCACATCATGTATCAAAGAACACGCTGCCACCTAAAGGCAGAGGATATTTTATGCAAAAATATAGAATCCAGTTGTCTGTCTTTATTTTCTGGAAATCTAGTCAGTCATATTAATGGGAGCAGAGTGTTCCAGTTACAGAGGCAATGATGACTGACTCTGAAGTAGATCTGCATCGAAGGGCTGACACATTTCTTCTGGGAGGGTTTGGAGAAAACCACAAGTCTCAGAATAGAACTAAACTATTTTAGCTCCAAGCATGGGCAGCATACTTGTGGGGGAAAAGTGCTACATGTAAGTTTACTCCTAATGCACACTAGCTTACGAACAGCTGCCAATAGACAAAGCTTTCATAAACTGTCCAGTTTTCGATGTGTTGGCATAAAATGCTTAGATGCTGCAGGTGCTTCTTCATTCACAAAGTGCAGATGCACCGTTTGTTACACTGCTGTTTTGTCACTTTCCTGTTTTTTTTCTGACACATCATTTGAGGTGGCAAGAGAGTGTGAGTCATTCTTTACCACAGAGAATTTACAAAAATCAATTTTCCTACCTCTCTTCTTTTCCCCTGGCACGTGCAAGGCAGAATAAGCACAATCGATTCTGCAGCTTTCATCCTTAAGGTACTCATCTTCTTTCATAAATGTTGTTTTATGACATGTACTTATTCTTTCACTAATTATACATTTCAAATGGACTTTTAGATAGACTTTTCCCAGTGTCTGAGCACTGTATGTGCCTCAAACCCAAAATCAATGGTGTTGGCAGTGACAGAGTGATATGGTGAGAGAGGAACACTGTGTCTCTGTGTGCACCGCGTGATAAATAGCTGACAGGCAGCGTGCCCTGTCGCAGGTGATGGGTGGGAGGGGTGGCAGCCTCATGTCGTCCCTGGCTCTCTCATCATATTGATCTCCCTGCATCTTATTTAGCTGCTGCCAAAACTCACAGCTCCATATTGACTCAAGCTTAATACTCCTCAATTCTACCCAGGCGCAGTGTTGCCAACTCCTCAGTAAGGAAAGTAGCTATTGGCTTTCCCAAAAGTCGCTAAATGACGTCATCGCCTAATTTGCATAATTGGCAATTTGCAAATAACTGTAACGGACGCTGTAGGAGAGAGGAATAACGTCGTGGGAGAGACAAAAGTGAGTAAAAAACACCCTAAATATGTTTAGAACTACAAATGTACAAAAATAATTTCAACATTAACAACATTTAATGATTTTAATGCTTTGTCTAGATCCACATTACACACATCAGTTTTGTCCTGTATTGTTAAATGTTATAACAGCAAATTTAATCAAAAGATTGTTCTGTAGGGTGAAATTGCTAGCTCTACAACCAACCCTCCTCCTTTATCCGGGCTTGGGACCGGCAAAGTGACCCAAAAGACACACTCTGGCAGAGTTACTTAGGTTTTTTTTTTAAAGTTTTTTTTTTTTTTTGCTGAGCTAGCTAGCAAGATCTTATGTCACAGAGAGGTAGGCTACACACACAGTGGACGAGGTGAATAAGTGACTGAGCTGCTGAGGTTGTGTGAGTCAAATGCAGTGATTTATTTGTGTGACAGCGTCACAGCGAAGAAACGTTTACATTTAAATCCCGCTCTGCAAGCCAGCGGCGGCTTTCTTTTGCGCAAGCGCATTTCATTTGCAGTCCGGACGCCGAGTGGTGAGGGTCTCCTCTCTCTCTCTCTGCTCCGCCCATAGACTGTAGATGGGACTGCTGCGCAAGGCTACTGTGAGACTGGCCGCCTGTAAGTGCTTTGGGACGGGGGAGGGGCTCACGTTGAGGACAGTAACTGCAGAACAATACGTGCTTCACGCCAGAGTCTCCAAAACACCAGATAAGTCTCCAATAACACCAGAAAAAGTCGCTAGATTTGTCGCTAGTCGCTTTTTTGAAAAAAAGTCGCTGTAGGGGTCTGAAAAGTCGCTAAATCTAGCGACAAAGTCGCTAAGTTGGCAACACTGCCCAGGCGCACAACAAAGTCACAGTGAAATAAACTTAAAAAGAGCTGTTACTGGCAGTAGAAATCAGCTCAGATACCTCAGCGAAAACAAGTGTTTTCATTAAACGCCTTCCTCAGATCTCAGTAAAATGTTGTTAGTGGCATTTTTTTATCCTTAAAGGGCTTTGGGCATTTCAGCCTAATCCTCAAAACAAAAATATCATTATCAAAAATAAAACAGAAAATCATAATCATAGAGACGCAAAAACTTTAGTCATTAGGAATTTTCATCACCTGCCATCTAGTGTGCCAGCAGTGTGTCATCGTTTCTAGCCTTTTGCAGAATTGTTTTAATTCCGTTGTAGGGTTTTTTAAGTATGAACAGCTTTCACCAGATCACAGCAACTCCATTGAATGTAAGACCAAACTTTGACTGGCCATCAGAAACCATTGGCATGTTCTATTTTGGTGCCATTCTGAAGGGGACTTCCTGCTGCACTTTGGATCATTGTTCTCCTGCCCAACCAAATTACCCTTTAACTTCCATGTGACCCATGGAAGACCACTTCATTTTGTACCAGATCACAAAACATCCAACCTAAGAGGGTTTGAAATTGCTAATTACAGGCATCATCAAGAAAAAAAGGCCATGACCTCTGAAGAGAGTGCTACAGCATAAGTTATTCTAAGCCCATACGTACCAAACAGAAAACATATTTATAGGTATTAATATTTAGATTATTGCAAGATTAGTAATATTGCAATCATCCCGTCCCCCTTTGTGATAACGAGCCCAATGGAAAGAAAGTGACTAATAGATTCTGCTGCTGTCCAAAGAGAACTGTATCTAACGGCTGGGGCAGAGAGCTGAATGGTTGGAGCCGACATGTTGTTCAGGTGCTAACGCGACCATCTGTTGTTTACATTCTGCTGCCATCAACAATAATCTGACAAAGACACAGCTGCACCTCCTCTACAATGACAGCGCTTAGAGAGCCTGTGTGTTGCTGTCACTGTACTGCCAAAACTAATTAAAAGAATCGCTGAAAAATGTGGCTGATTTTCATTTGACAGAAATTTTTCTTCTTATTATTAAAGAGCAGAGAGTTGTGTCATTGGAAATGAAGACTGCAGATGTACACCACAGAATCCAAGCGGTAATGTGAAATGAAACCATGGATGCACTGGCCTGCCTTCATTATTAATTGTGATGCTTATAGCCAGAAGGGTGATGTAAGAGGAAGGAAATAGATTAATAAACTATAGAATTTGATTTATAACAAATAAAGGCCTTATTCTTCAAAAGCATACTAGTTAAAGCAAGAAAAGGCTTAATTTTAGCTGGGTAGGCAAGCCTCGAGTCAAGGCAGTTTTCATCCTCAATAACACTCGTTTAATCTAATCTTAATCTTTATTTATCTTATTAATCTTAATCTAACACAGTCGTCTTGGTTCATCAGAACTGGAATTAACAAGTCGTTTGGAGAGACGTTTTGTTTTTGCCATCCTACAGACAAATGTCGTTCCTCTTCCCTCCCTTTTTTAACTCGACAGTCTGCACAAAGTTAGGTCTAGTTTATGCTTCGTCTGCAAGTTTGCAGCTAGACGCAGACGCATAGACAAAGACGTTTTTCACCTATAGTACAACGTTTACGTGTTGCAAGGCTAATCCCCACCAGGACAGCAGGGGGTGCTTACTTTTCATGGTGGGTCTGCCTACAACTGCAGTGTCATTTCTGGTTAACTACATTTTATTTTCTTCAGCTTGTGAACGCATCCCCCCCTCAAGGAGCAATGGACGACAGAAAATACGTTTTGTTTAAGGTGTAAAGCTAAATTACTAAAGGTGCAGCTCGGAATTTTCTAAAAATGCATGTAAACAAACACAGCGGTCTGTTTTGTCGTTTTTCTAAACTTCATTGTGTTCAAAATCGCCAAAAATCCATATTAGATCAACTGCCCTCGCAGTATAAAGTATGTAGTGTCCAAATACTAGATTGACTACCGATTACATTGACTATAAAGCATCGTTCTGGTGAAACGATCTCTGGCTATTGTTGAGCTGTCCAATCACAGGCATACACTCCGTTGACGGATAGTTAGAAAATCGGGTTCTACTCTGTCCGTCCTTGCATAGGTGACAGAGAGGCCTTCCGTTGATGGATAATGGCGCTGTGTCAATCTGTTTCGACATAGAAGTGTGAACTAGGCTTTAGAACAGGGACTGAGTGAGGCCTTCTCATTCAACATCTTTGTCTGACCTCACCAATTTATTCCAGTAGAGTATTAAACATTATATTAAACATACTCTTATACCTTGCAGACAGCCTTGTTACAGCTAATACATCTGCAAAGGGTGATCAGATATCAATCCATGTTGGATTAAGAATGGTAGCTAACTCAACTTTAAGTGTGTAAAGATAACCTAATACTTGACGTAATTATATATATATATATATATATATATATATCCTAAAGACCCTTTACAAGACCAACAACTTAACTGATAACCCTTGTATATAGAAACGAGTTCAGATCAGATAATTACAATACATCCAATCATGAAGTTAGAGCAAATTTATTTATATGAATAGCTCAGTTAATTCCACATTCTTTACAGTCAAATTCAGCCGTTCACTTTATGCAAGTTGGCCAAAAATTCGCAAGACAAGGAGGCTCCACCAATTGCATTTCAGCACTCTGTTTTAATAGAGTACATTTTATGAGAAAGAGAAACGAGGAATAAAGAACATAAATGAAAGAAACTGCATAGCTAATGGTTTTGTTTTTTTAACCAGGAAAGTCAAAGAGATTACACACAAAAAGACAATACAACTAGCACTCAATGTCGGCTCTACATGTGACTCACTCTGTGGCACCAAGAAATATTTTTCTACCAGAGTTGCAGTTAGCTACAAAAACGAGCACCAAATATTTGAAAAGCTTAGCAAAAAAAAAGCAACGCTGTTGTTTTAGGCAAATGGGAGATCAGGCAACAGGCAACACCTCAAATAAGGCACAATTGATAAAAGGAAGGCAATAAGACTTACGTCTGGAAACTAATTATGTGCAACTCCTTGAGTTAAGAGCACCTCTGTATGTTTTTATTTATTTTCAGACCCATTTGTGTTCCAGTCTTAACAGAATATCTCCACATGCCTCAGCTGTCATTATCCTACACCTATGTTATCCCTGATGCGACCAGCCAGCAGCTACTGCCACACATAAAATGCAGCCCTGACATTTTAAAAGATTAGTCACCGTTGTCAAACGTTACATCAAATCTGTCAGCTTCCTTCTCTTAAATTTGGAAAAAGGAGTTAAGCCGGAATTTTTCCTTTTGCTGTAGGTGAACAAACACAAGTGTGTTTACCTTTAAGAGTGTTTGCGCTTGTGTAAAAGCTGTATTACTAAAGCAGGTTATGTCTCCCTCTCTGGCTCTCTGTTCATGTCCTTGACATAGTTAGATTCCTGCCACTGCGTTTGGCAGATTCCACCCCTGGACACACTGTCCATGTTGTATTCGCTCTCTACCTGTCCAGCTCCCTGAAACTGCTGGGTCAACTTCCATTAACGTCCTCTGCTCAGCCTCCTCGGAGAGGAGAAGCAAAGTGGGCAGCAAAGGATGGAAATAGATATGGTTCAAACAGCCCTCAGTTCCTCGCCTCAGACCATTTTGACTAATGAGCCCATATTGCAGAGGGGTTAATTCCCAAAGGGCGCACATGGATAACGTCAGCGCACCCTTCTCCTTGCTCCATTTCTGTGTCTGTGTGAGTGCATGCCTGCATGTTTGAGTGTCTGCACATTGTACTGGGTAGTTTACTTCTTTTTAGGCCACAACCCCAAATCAAAAGCAATAATTGGGTTTACTACCAGAAGACCATCTCATATTAAATCCAGGAAAACGGATAACCAGAAACATTAGCACAAAAGCTAAACTGCTGGTTAAACCTTGACAAGATAAGTTTGTCATACAATATATGCTGGTTTGATACTCAGCAACAGGATGAATCAAGCTGAAGTGGCTCCAATCATAACCTTTAACCCCATGTTGCTAAAACTGAAGTGGGACTCAGTGGAACAATGATCACATGCTTTTCTTTGTCAAGTCAACAATTGGCTTTTCCTGGAAAGCGAAACACAAATCCCGACCTTAGATAGTAAAAGCTAACGACTAAACATTTAAATGTCCAGTTGGAAGGAGAAGAGGACAACAATGGATAAAATCGTCTGATTAACCATTAGCAGCCAAAGGTTACACTTCACTTAAAGATAAACATCCACTGTTTAGAAGTTAACATGAGTCCAACTTATTGCACAAGGTCTTCCTGGTCTGTGTATAAAATTCAGATGTTCATAAATGGCTAAAATGTAACTGGCAATGAGTTTATATTTGCTTCTTTTCTAAATGTATGGTCTTGCAAAATAAAGTATTTTAAAGAACAAAACATCCCGTCAGACACAAAAAAGCTTTTCATAGGTACCATTTTATAGGCATAGTGCGAACATTGTGTTTTGCGCTTTTTGACCAATGGTGCTCCTCTTATAAGACAAATAAACAGCAGAATTTAAACAGTTTTATTTTGCATTTACTTACAGAAACACAGGCACACACACAGGCAATCTTAATCACTCATCCAGTCAGCCGCTTCTTTTCCCCACAATACAACAAATCACCTCCATCTGATGGTTCCTGTACATCACAGCTGTCAACTTAAATAACTTCTACACTCTAGAGGACCATAAGTCCCATTTGTGTGCACCTAAATACTATTTTATGGGTCAAATTAAATCAAAGTTTATATGTCAGTCCTCATTGTCAAAAAGATGTTCAGTATTATTGAATTAGTACCTGTAAAATGCAGAGAGATATTTATCTATATTTTAATGCTTTCTTAAAGATAGTTTCATCGATACTTTCCGCCACAACCTACCCTCTGAGGATTTTCATGATCTTGATGTGGCCCACAATAAAAATGAGTTTGAATATACCCTGCTATACATTATTAATTTAAAAAAAGAAATCTGCTAAAGCTTAAGGGACTGAGGGCATGATGTGACTATGGTCACTCAGGAGTGTCAGCAGGTTACCAGGACCACCTGAATATACCTGGCACTTTTTCTGTCATTTCCCTGTAAAGGACTCAACCAACAGAACACAGATCTCCCCTCACCCCTCTCTCTCCCTAATGATTCATCTGTTCTCAAATAAGCAAATAGGAAGGAGCTTTTTAAATCAGTGTCTGAAATGTATTCTTTGTTTGCTAATATTCTATACGCTCAGTTACATTTGTACTTTGCTTCTTTTCTTACCAGTACTCAGAAATAAATGCATTATATTTTCATTTCCATTTCTGGTAAAATAAAATTATGAATGTCTAGCATTTCGTCATAACTCTAAACTTTTCTTGCAAAAATGTGTTTAGTTTTTCTTAAAATTTACTGAGGCTCACTTATTAACAATCCTCACTTTTAGACTTATATATCCAATACTCCCAATCCAGTCTTTTCAGAAATGAAAAAGCCTCTTGAATGGGAGAAAACGTTTAAGACGAGTAGAAAAGCTCAGTTCCCTTCATTTAAAATCTCAAGACAATCGTGTCCTGGACGACTGATAATCTACATCATAAAAAGTAGCTTTTTTATAATGCATTTCGGTTTGATCACACATTACAGCAGGTATTTTTCTGATAACGGGGGAAAAAATCTATTTCTTCTGTAGCTTATTTTTTCTACATGTGACTCAGCAGCTTATGAAAGCAGTCAGCTCTTACATAAAAAAATGGTTTGTCTCATTTGGTGTACTTCATATGCCTATTTTTTAATTTGGTAGTGGTATGAAACAGTCATTTGGTATGAGACGGTAAATAAGCTGCAAGATATCCGTGGAATTGATTTGCTTTTTTTCGCCGTTCAACCACTTGCATGATCCACCCTGTGCTGCCACCTACTGTAGTGGGAAGCATTTTAAACTCTTGGTTTCTCTTGCATAAGCTCCTTTGTAATTAAAATTGCTTCCCAACAGGTTGAGCTACTGGATTAAACAGAAATTTTCATCCCACTCAGAAAAAGCTTTTGTATTCTAAACATATTTAGATCGTGTTCGGCCCGAGGTGCAACACCTATCGCCTTGTTTAAATAACAAGGATATGGTCTTAATGCAAATCAGTCAGCATCCTGATTACCCAACTCCACCCACCCCCACAAGTTCCCATATTCTAGTTGGAGAAAACTCTTTGAAGTTCCAGCCTCCAGTGGAAAAAATAAATTCTGAAATGTTTACGCTTGAGTCACTTCTCTCAGCAAAAGGACCAAAGCCAGAATTCCTTCTCGTGGGAGCCTAAATTACTGCTTCTTCCTTTGCTTTCATGCACACACAAAAAAAACCCTCCTCTAATCTGATTTATCTCAGTTGCATCCTGTGGTTCACACCAAAACACACCCCGGGAAGAGTGGACCCTCGTCTGTGTCAGCTTTGCCTCAGTGTAGGGTGCAGAGAAGGGCTGGTGGATGGAGATTACCTCCTAATTCCCTCCCTGTGTGCTGTAAACTGACATTTATCCGTGATGCAGTTTTCTCCCTGTGAGTGGGGCTCAAAACTCCACATATGCATAAACACTGCCACTTGCACACCAGTTAAACACCTTAGATTGAAAGGATGCTTCGTCGAAAGCCTAATCCCCACCCATGACTAGTTCCCTTTCATTTTAAGGGAGATCAAATGCCAGAAGATCCTTCTTAGAGTGAGTAAACTTCTGCTAAAGTGGCTGGGAAATTACTTCTTAGATTGACCACCAGTGGGATCAACAACGTGGAGAAGCTTCCTTATTGCTGTCGCTCTCCACGGAAAGTGCCAGTGGACATTTTGAAGGCTTCCTCAACATGACGGACTCCTACAAGAGTTTCTTCTGACCCCCATCATCTGAAAGTTTCAAAACCCCAGCCTCAACATGACCAAAACACAGCTAATAGGAGAAGCTGTTCCCAGCATTGTGCCAGTCACAAGTGGATCGATGCTGCACGCAGCCGACATCAATCAGCCAGCAGCAGCAGCTCTGTCCAAGATGCTGCCCACACACACATGCAGGCGAGACCCTCCAGGTGTAATTGCTGACCATCACAGTTGGCAGTTGGACCACAGAGAGCTGTTTTAGACTGACAGCCTCTGAACCCACAGCCTCGGCGAATGCGTCACCCCACGACAACTGGGGCCCCTTTTCTCCAAGCTATCAGCCTCTGCATCAGAAAGAGTCAAGATTAACTGCACCGCCACCATAAAAGACGTTTTATGTTGGGTGGCTGAAAAGCTATACAAAAGAGACCAAAATAGCCCCCCCTATTTAATGCCCTCTCATATCTGATTTCCATTAGTTTATCGGTGTGCAGGGAATTACACGAGCTGAAACAAGGACTGTTCGAGTCCCTCTACGCTTGCCAACATGTAACCCGAGCTGCCCGCCATAAGACTAAATGTGAAACATGTGTTGCAATGTGCCCTTTCCTGAAACAAATGCCGTGCGGCACGATCTAAATGCGGACCGGCAATAATCAACACCTCTCACTGTGGAATCAACTTTAGCTGACCTGCATAAGCTCACCCCTGTCTTTTTTTGTCCACTACTGTCCCCTTGTGGATCTTAATGAGTTCACAGCCATTTTTTTTTTGGCCTGAGTTCTGTTTGGAAACTTTATGGCCAATTTCAAACCAGAACATCAAGCTAAGAGCTTAATGACACTCTGGACACTTCAGTCCTTTTCAACTCATTGCTTGTGTGCTCCACTCATTCTTTCCACTCATTGTCCCTTTAATATACTTAAATACAGCCCTTTGGGAACAGACAATTATAAATGACTTTTTGTGGATTTTTGTACTTTTCAGATGTCACTTAAACAGCCTGACCACATAAGAGAATCCCTGCTTTACAAATTATTTATCTGTACACTATCCAAACATTTAAGAAACTGAACACTGACAGTTTCAGACTCTTAGCAAGTTGCTATGATTTGTCCTAAATATTGCCTCAAGAGCTACCAACCTGCAACTTTTTGGTATTCTTTCTCAAACAACCAATTTAAAGCAATGACTTGTTACCAGGCCACTGCTGATCTGACTGAATGTTGAAGGAATACAGCCATTTTATCCAGGTGTGTCGCCTCTAAAAGTTAGGGTATAGTAACTTTTGAGGACAGGACTTAAGTATGCCGTCCTAAACATCAAATGCCAGAGTAGAACAGATTTCCCCTTGTTGGATAACTAAATGATTATTCGATTTTATTCTACAGGTATATAGCCAAGCAAGCAACTTTTAAAATATTTTGCTCCCCGCCGCCCATAACAGCAACATAGAAAATTGCATGGAGCTATAATAAAACAATGAATACGATTTACTTACTTTGTTTTAAAGACACTGCATCAGGGGTAACGTCCAGTCCTTTTAGATGGATACCCTTTCAAACACCTGAATTAAATGGCTGAATTCCCTCAACAGCGTTTATATCTGCAGAGGCCTGACAGTTATTCATTTTAACCAGGTGTGGGAGAAGGACAATGGATGGCATTTTAAAGTTGCAGGATATTGGATGACTGAACATAGACATCCTGAGCTACACTAACGATTTATTAGACCAAAAATGGGGCAGCTGTACCTGAATTCATCAATTGGAGCCACAATTCACTTGAGAAAGGGCTATTAGTTTCAAAATATTTACACACGGTTAAGGAAAAGCTGATTTCAAGCAGCACATCCTAAATTTATCAAACTAGCATTTCCCTTCCATGGACCTCAACGCTCACTTCCCTCCATGTTTGAGCAGTCTCCCTGATTTAACAAACCCGATTCAGATGATTGCGGCTCAGCAAAAGCCTGTCAGTCAGCCATCAACTGCAATCAGGTGTGCTGAAGCAGTGAAACACCTGAAACAAGCAGGACAGTGTGCCTTAAGGGCCGAGGTTGAAAAACATAACATCTGAGGTTAATATACTGACATGGTAGGAATTACAGGTCACTATATGGCTGTATATATACACACACACACACACACACTATACGGCTCATTTCTCATGTAAAAAAGGGTTAAAAAAAAAATCCTGATGCAATAATTTCACAGGTCAGAAATATATTAGTTGATTTGTAGTGCCATGACCAGTCTTATGAATTGGCAATTAACTCATTCACTGTAGTTTAATACCATAAGTATTTCAAAGATAAACTAGATTTTTGTTCCACTGAAATACTTAAACCCCATCAGAAAAGTTAGCCAAAAATACTAGGGTTCTCAAGCTCGAAAATCACTTTGACAAAATCTTAACCTTGTGTCTAAGGTCCTTCTGAACATTTTCATAAATGTGATAATCTTTGATATAAATGGCTTAGCATTTGGTTTGGCCGTTTAATTATTCTACATGCTTCACACAAAGTGGAGCAACCCATGTCCTTGCCGCATTCTGTGTGCAAATAATTCCCATTTAAAGTCTTAATAGGCGACTACATGAGCCTGCCTCATTCACCTTTACTGAAATCCCTTCAAAAATTTTACGTGGTAATATTAACTGCATATATTTGACTTAAAAAGATTTCTCAGAATCTGTGCTCCACCTATTTATGCGTCTGGCAGTCTAACAACTTTAAGCCTCTAAGCATCTATACTAGTTAATAGAAAGATATGTTTTACCTATGAAAAGTTTACGTTCAAGTCCCCCAAGCCCCTGTAAGAATGCTTATCAGTTGTCAAAGTAACAAACCACACAACATTTTCAAAGTATAAGTCATTTATTAAATTTTCTTAAAAGTTACATGCGATAATGCTGTTAATTCTCCAAAACAGGTCAGGAAGATGTGGCAATAAACGTCACCATGTGCCAGTCACGTGAAAACGGACCTCCTTGCTCTTCCGTTCTTCTCCCCAGTCGAGTCACGTGTCCTGCCGATAGCGACACCTGGAAAACGCTCAGACAACAGTGACTATGGGAAGTACTGCATCACAATCCAGTGCAACACAAAGTACACACTCTACCCGGTTTACCTGGATTTTACAATCCGCGGACCGGATGAGAATTGAGGAAAGGTGCGGTTTAGGGGGATTCCTCCGGACGCCGCCATGACGAGCTCAGGATCGCCCCCTACCGGACGAGCAGCGTCCCAAAACGCCGCTGTGGGACAGATAAAGCCCAACCATGAATCGTGAAACAATTCACACAACAGCACGACCTGCGCTACAAATCAACACAGCACATGTGTAAATATTTTACATAGTCACAATAACTCTTCACACCTTTTTACATTTCCTCATAATCAGTCAGTGAGTCCGAAGAGCGAGTCGGACCAGTTCCCCAGGGCCATGTAAACCAGTTTATTCCGGTTTGCAGATCAAGTCATAGAGCTCCTCAAAGTCTCTGAGTTGGTACTGCAAAATGTCTTCGAAGCAGGAGTCCAGAGCCTCAGACACATTACTGGGAGACAGACCTTCAAGGTAGATGTGACCGGATAACTCATGAGGATTTGACTTTATTGTGGCATCCATTTTCATGTCTTCATACACGTTACTCATCAGATACTGTGTGGTGTTTCTAGGCGCCATCCCCCCAGCTGGGAGATATGTACAGTTCGCTTCACCATTCCTGAATCCGATATTCCTCCTTTTCCTTTTCTTCTCGGACGTTGTAACAAACGGACCGAGTTTAGCCCTCTGTGCTAACCTCTGTTCCTGGGTCTGGTGTTTCTGGACGGTCGCGGCGTTTCGGTTCTGCTGGAAGGCCCATTTCACAGCTGCTGGGTCACAAAAAGGCGTCCACGTAGCTGGAAATCCATGCCGTACACACTCAGGTTTAGGGAATCTTGTCGTTTCGGTATCCATCATCTCTAAACACATCGCCAGCTTAAAAAAAAAAAAAGCCAAGAGGAAAAAAACCAAAAGTTTTTTGAAGTTAGTTGGCAGCCTTCGTCACTTTTGGAGAAAAAAATAATCTGGCTTAAAAAAACTATCCGATAACTTTCACAGCAATGTTCTATCAAACAGTTCTCTGAGAATAAATCCAAAATCGTAGCAAATACAATTGGGCTTGCTCCTCTCTCTGCCACACTCCTGTAACACAGGACAGCTACGATGATATGTCTGCTAACGTCTGAACAACGTTGTATTTGAGTAGACGAACACACCCAGTCCCTTGCTTTGGTAGGGCCGAATCATGGGGTTCCCTCTAGAGGTGTGGAGGAAGGAAAACACGGCACATTTGAACTCCGTCTTCAAAGAACATTTCCTGTATTTGTCAACACTGTTGTAGCACGTATTTAAGAAACTTTACGAGTAAATATAAATAAATTAGCATGATTAAAAGGTTTATTTAAAAAAAAAAATCTGAAACGTGTATTTTATGGTTTTACCGAGGAATGTAAGCCTTTAACTTGGATGATTGCTTCAGAGTCTGGCAATGTTAAGAGGTATTTTAAAGGAAAGTTTGTTGGAAGGAAACATTGTTAAAATTTGTGCATGTGCAACATGGGATAACACCTCATTTAGGGTTTGGGTTGTCAGCGACCGAAGGCAAGGCAATCTATTTGTGTGATTCTCACTCAAACCAGGAAAGTAGAGCATATCACCCCAGTTTTTATGTCTTTACATTGGCTCCCAGTTCAGAGAATATACTTCAAAATAGTTTTACTAGTATATAAATCCCTGAATGGTTTAGGACCAATATATGAAGATCTACTGTCACTATACCAAATCCTCAGACCACTGAGCTGCTCTAATTCAAGTCTACTCAGCATCCCTAGAATTAGAACTAGTCATGGAGAAGCAGTGTTCAGTTTTTATGCTCCTTTAATTAGGAAAAAAACTTCCAGAAAAGTGTAAAGCTGCTGAAACACTGATTTCTTTTAAATCAAGGCTAAAACCCCTTCTGATTTAGAGTTGCTTTTGAGTAATGTTTTCATGTATCCTTATAGCCATTTTTAGTTCTCCTTCGTTATTTGTATATACAGTGTGAGTGTTTTATGCTTTGTTGCTCTTTGTACTTTCTTGTAAAATACCTTGAGTTACCCTGTTGTTGAAAATGCACTATGCAAAAAAAGTGCCTTGCCTTTCAGCAACAAGGCAATTCATGTTGCTTTATTTGACATAGGGAGAAATAAAAGAAGCAATTAAAATAGAAATAATAAAGAGGGAAAAATAATTTGCTTCACAAAGCAAAATTTGGGGAAAAATACAGTTCCCTTAGTTTCTGTTGAAATTTGCTGTGTTACTATTTAATTTGAGTGATTTGAATCAAGCATATTATTACTGTGCATATAATTTAATGTGAAATGTATATGATTTTATCTGAAACTGCTTGAAAAAAGCAATCTTACAAAGAGAAAGAATTACCATATTTAATAAACAGCGATTATTTATTTATTTTTCGGTTGGTTTCAATAATAGACTGTAAAAAAGAAGGTTTCAATTTGAGGCTTAAACCAAATGGTCAAATCAGCCAGTTCTCTTCTGCAGAGCTAAATTCAGTAGGAGCTGTCACACTAAATGACTCCCTTAACCAGTCATACTGAGACCTGCAACCAGGAAAGTATGTTTTGAAGAATCCATTTAGTGATTTTGCTGTTTCAGATGTAGAATCAGTGTTCACATTACAGTCATTATATCCAGGAAAGTTGCTCCTGTTCTTGAATGGAGCATTTTCCAGGCCAAGCTGCTACCCCAACATCTCAAACTTTCAAGTACAGATGCTGATTAGATCAGTGCGGTGCAGGAAGTAAATTTAATGAATTTTGCTTTTGACCTATATTACTGTTGTAGGCGATTTTCTGCAGAAATCTTTCCTCACTGAACTTATTTTTCAGTGTTATACATGCCTTTCTGCTCCAAAAACACCCTGACTTCATCTGCTTTTACACTTGTGACAATACTTTGCCTCACAACAAAGACCGTGCTTCCCTGCAAAATAGCACTGCTTTATAGTCCATACGAATATCCCCACAGGCAGAAAAAGAGTAATGCTTTCAGTAGTTTTGTTTTAATGATGTTGGTTATGCTGATGGCACTGGTAAGAACATTCAGTTTGGGGCTGAGCTATCGTGTTCCAAGTAGCCCACTTCCCTGTATGTGACAAAGTGGGTCCACTTTGGCTAGGCCCTTTGTGTTCCACAGAAAGAACTAGCTCAGATCATTTCACTAATCTTATTGTAAACACAGGTAAAAATTTTGAAAAACACAAGACTGGAGATGATTATGTCATGCTGATTACGGTAGAATAGCAGACTGGACGAGTGAAAAGGAGGGCCATATTTGAAATCCCTGCTCTTCCTGTCAACCATGATTACCTGCATGGACACACGTATAGCCTGTGACGGTCCGCTCTAACCTTTCTATGTTTTCAGGTTTATGCTGGAGCATTTGGAACAGGCCATCAATGGATTGGTGACACCTGGGCCATCCCATCCTATAAAAGCTCCTCTCTACCGTCAGTTAAGGGGAAAAGCTTCTCTTCCCTGCAGACTTATGCGGGGAATATCGCTTATTTTTTTCGGTGTGGGAGCGTCCCAACTCTGGTTTTCATTAATAATTCAGTTTTATATTAAAAAATTGCTTTAAGTATTGTGTCTCACCTTGTTTTTTGCTATTGCTTTGAGCCATTGTGTTGCATAAAAACATGGCTTCACAGTTTGCTATAAGATTGAGCCTAAATCAACCATTTATCGGATCATCAAGAATTTAAGGAAAGAGGTTCAACAGTTTTGAAGAAAGCTTCAGTGCGCCTTAGAAAATCCAGCAAACGGCCAGACACCCTCCTAAAGATGATTTAGCTGCGGGATTGGGATGCCAGTAGTTATGAACACGTTTGCACGCACACATAGGCAAAAACTTTTGGAGGATGGCCTGGTTTCAAGTAAGCAGCAAAGAAGCCACTTCTCTCCAAAAAACTCTGATTCAAGGACAGACTGATATTCTGCAAAAAGTACAATGAGTGGACTACTAAAGACTAGGGTAAAATCTTTTTTTTTCTGGTGAAGCCCCTTTCTGATTCTTATGGGTATCTTGATAAAGGATTATCTGTAGAAAAACGAAAAACACTAAAGCATCAAAATTTGACGAAAATCAACGTTTCTCAGTCTCAAAACTTTTTTTTCCAGAGCTTTAGCTTGAAGAACTCATCAGCTGTGGTCCTTGTTTGTACATACAGTACAGATCGAACGTTTGGACACACCTTCTCATTCAGTGTGCATCTTTATTTTCATGACTACATTGTAGATTCTCACTGAAGGCATCAAAACTATGAATGAACACATATGGAATTCTGTAGTACTTTTAAAAAAGTTGTGAAATAACCTGGCCTCCAAAGTCACCGGACCTGAACCCAATTGAAATGATTCGGGGTGAGCTGAACTGCAGAGTGAAGGCAAAAGGTCCAACAAGTACGAAGCATCTCTGGGAACTCCTTCAAGACAGTTGGAAAACCATTTTGGGTGGCTACCTCTGGAAGCTCAAGAGAATGCAAAGCAGTAAGCAGAGCAAAGGGTGGCTACTTTAAGGAATCTATAATATAACATGTATTCAGTTATTTCACCCTTTTTTGTTTACGTACATTCAGTAATTCCAAACATTATGTGTTCATTCATAGTTTTGATGCCCTTCATTGAGAATCTACAATGTAGTCATGAAAATAAAAAAAAACAAATTGAAGAAGATGTGTCCAAACTTTTGGCCTGTACTGTATTTGCAAAAGAGCTAGTCTTCACACAGTAACCCTGACATGTAAAAATGGATAAAGGTATACGCAAAGTCACAAACAGTCTACTGCTGTCCGCCAGTGGCCCTGTTACAGGCAGAATTATGATGTTCTTGGAGGTAATCTGAAATGTCAAATAAAGGTCTTTAGATTGAGTCATTGGGCTCAAGTGTAGCCTGAGTGGTGCATAGATAATCAGTTTGATTATTGTCATCCTGGCTGTTTTATAGCTCAGTTTTGCCATGAGGTACTCAGTAAATGATGGAGCGTCAGCTTTATCCAACAGTTTATCACTATTAAGTTCCTGAATCCTATACAAAAAGTTTTTTCATAATCTCAAAAGACCAAAAATTGTTACCTTTTCCAATTACAAAGTTTAAGGTATTATTTTGACCGGGTAAATATTTGCATCAATTCTTTTTTTGTCTTTTCTGACAATTCCATAATTTTCAAAAGAACATTTTCAAAGAAATCCAAAAAGGGTTTTTTTTGTATTTTAAATCAGAATCAAGAATACGGCTCTTTTTTGTACTTAATCTAATCTTAAAGTCTACTAAGGGATCCTTAGGAGAAATAATTCAGAAAGAAATGATCACAGAATGATACAAATATGAGATGCTCAAACTGATCTCAGGAGATAAGATAGAACAACAGATGAGCAACACATTTTTCCTATGGTGTCTGCCATTTCAAAACTGCATTACCTACATTTTCCTCTTTGACTTCAACTTTCCAGTTAAAAGCCACAAATAGTTTTGCATCAAAAATACCTCCATGAATTGGTTTCACTTTTTGAGTTGTATTACTGAAATAAATTAGGTTTGATAAGATACTCTTATTTTTCGAGTTTCACCTGTATACCAGAAAAGCTTGCATTTTTTTCTAGCTGTACTTGATCAGCAAAGTTATTTGTAACCAATTAACCAAGCCTTCTTGTAGCAACAAGTCTGGTGTATTTTTCCAACAGAACACAAAAGGACATATTTGACTGATTGAGATCATTGATTCCGCTTAACAGTGTTAAATAGTCCAACTGCTTTAAAATGCAATACGGATGAACACATTAGGGTTAAACATTGCATCTCTTCATCCCACAGTTATCACAGCTTGTTAAAATGTGTTATATTAGCATGGTTTCAAAAGCCATGCCTCACAGGGTAAACAAAACCAGTTTCAGAAGTAAAAAAAATACTGTCATTTTAAATCATTCTTTAAAATTTTATGAATTTGTTTCAATTTTCCCCCCTTGCTAAAATCCTTCTATTTAGAGCTGCCTTTGAGAAAGTGATTGATAATAGCTGTAATTTCATATGTTTTAATATGTTATATATTGTGTGTCTCTAATTTTGAGCTTTTATTTTGCTTTTGTTTTGTTTGGTCCCCTTATGAAAGAACGTTGAATTGCCTTGTTATTGAAAGTTTGCGGTACAAATAAAGTTGCCTCATCCTGTGTAACAAGTAACACCTGAAACAATAAAGGCACAGTATAATGACAAATAAGTGGTTGATTAATATTTTGGACAGGTGCCCCATATGTTCACAACACAATTACTTTCTTTAGAAAATGAATGCAATGATAAAAAAAACTTTTTCTTTAGAAACCAACCAATTTGTAAATGTTGACAAAGTGAAACTCAATGAACTTTTGGCTACTCTTAGAACTTTGTTATTCTAAGAGCATCCAGTGGAAAATGGCCTTTGGTTATATAATGGTATTTATTCTTCTTAACAAATGTCCTCACAAAAATCCTTAGGGAATTATTATGTTAATTGAACCACTAGATGGCAGACTCCCATAACCAAATTCTTGATGATCAAGGCTCTGATTACAGCAGAGGGCGGTGCATGAATAATAGAAGCCGCATTGTGCTCAAATCCAGAATCTCTTGTGGGCATATGTTTGCCTGAAGGGCTCTGATCAACTCTGAGTGTATTTGGAGATTTTTTTAGGGATTATTTGCATTAAAATATATAGTTTCAGGTTTGGAAATGGCTAAAAATGTGTCCTTTAAATTTACTTTGTCCCTTTAAAATGCCTGAAGGCAGACATGGAGAGGCAGTGCAAACAGACATTCTTAGTTGTCGATATGTCAGAGGAACTGAAAGCAGGGATTGTTTGTTCGTTTTATCCGACACGGTTTTCGATCTGATTAAAAGTAGATAGCCTTAAGCAGGTTTGGTTGCAGCGCTATTAGATTGCATCTCTTCATACATTCCTGGGCCTAACGTTTAAACTCTTTATGCAAATACACACACAACCTACACCAAACAGTATGAAAAAGGCAACCAATGGCTTCAGTTAAAAAGGAGAAATAATCCTGACTTTGGTACTGAGGTGAAAGACGATTCCCACAATCAATAGGGTAGTTCTGGCTTCTCTAACAGTCGCTGCAGGAATGATTTAACAGAACTTCCTCTGTAGTTTCTGAAGGGAGTTAGATCTCTTACGTTTTGAGATTGTTCCTGTTGTTTTATTGGAGGATTAAGAACTTGTAACATGATATTCTTAAACTTAAATGTATATTTTAAATAATTTTCTAAATTTTTTTGATATTCCAAAAATATGTATTCTTGTCAATTCATGTTGCATAATTAATCTATTAAATAGGATAAAGTATTTTTCTATATTTATAGTTTCAAGGTATTCATTTCCTTTGAACTCCAGTGTGGCAAATTTGTCATATTTATTTATTTATTGCATGTCAGCATTGTTCCAGATGACTGTACATCTGTATGGAATAAGTGAGGACTCTTTGATCTTTAGAAACTCCCACCCTGCTGTCAGAAAGGAAGTAAATTCAACTTAGAATTGTCCTTATAGTGGTTTTTATAATGGACTGTGGTCAAAACAAAGCAATACAAAGCAAAACCCTGAAACTAAAAAAATAGGGCACATCCCATCCAAAGTTTTTGCACTGGCTTTCTGTATCTACGAGTATAGACTTAGAAGCTAGTCTTACTTTTTCTAGCAATCTACAACGTCCTACAATAATAATAATAATAAAAATAAATAAATCATTTTAGTCATTTTAGTGGTATAGTGGACTTCTTTCTAGACACGATTTCTTATAAAAATATTTTTAGCTCATTTCTCTATTTAGAAAAAGAACACTGATACATTAGGTTACAACCATGGGAGAGGGACTGGCCAAAATGACACAAAATGTCTGCATGAAAGTTACTCTGACTTTCCAGCTGGAGTGTTCAAACATTTCAAAGAGTAACATCTGAAATCACAGAGTGACTAAACCATCGCCACGCCCCTTAGTTATGTGTTTTTATAAAAATCTATCTTCTAAAATGTAATAAGTACCCAAAAAAAGAGGAAACCGGACTTGATTTAAAATGTGCTGTCTTTGTTAACTTATATTAGATGGGGAATGCAACAATTTCAGTTATTAGCTTAGGTTGTGACTCATTTGGAGTGGAGATTAAAAGAATGCTGAATAGAGATGTTTGTTCTCAGGTCAGTGTCTGTAAATCACCCACTAGGCAGTAATAGAGTTTAGATGTGTTGAGTCACAAGATTTTTGTTCAAGTGAGCTCATGTGGATTTTTAAACAGTAAGAAGTAGCCTGTTCTTCCACAGTATATCTTTTAAGAGGTCAAAATATTAAAAACTAACTTCCAGAGTAAAAACTTATTTTTAAAACACTGTAATAGTTGCATTCTTTTTAATCTGCTGGGCAAACCTGAAAATGAGTCAGTTCATCAGACAAATGACAGAGGAAAAGAGAACTTGGTCTTACAAAATTGCAAAATGAAAGAATACAAGAACACGTTTTATGAATAATTTACTGCCTGAAATTATTTGCTTAAATAGTAATCTAGTTTTTAAAAAAAAATGTATCAACAGGAAGGTTTGAGGTACAACGTGTCCAGGATGCATGTAACTTTGTGGGCTTCCTTGTTTATTACTGTGTGCATAACACTTAAGGACCTAGGCCAACTTTAACTTCTACAGTGGGGGTGGCTCTCTGGGGGCAGGACACACACATCCACAGTCATCTGTTTAGTAAAGCATTTTTGTAATTGCTACATTTATATGCACAATAGAATTTGCTCTAAGTGAGACAATAAACAGATTATCTAATAAATACTCCCATTTACATGTCACACAGAGTAATGAGCTCCGACTTTATTGGTTCTGCATCACCACTCTTATACTAGCTGCTGGTTCATGACATTCAGTGTACAGATTTTTTGGGAAACTGCGGCTTCCTTTTCCTGAATGGTACTGTCAGCTTTTTTGAAGGAAAAGAAAACAAGTCTTTGAAAAACAACCGGGTGATAAAAAAAAAAAAAAAAATTGAAAGCTGGATGTCCATTTTACTGACTTTGAGTTCTTACTTAATGCTTTTAGAATTGGTTTAAGTAGTTTCAGCTTTAATCTAATATTTTATTGAGCCACCTTTTAATTTGATTCAAGCCATTAGGCTTTTTTGGTAGAAGTCTATCAGCTTTCCACATTTTGACCTTGAACTTCTCCATCTGTCTTAGATTTAATTATGGGCTCCGGCTGCTTTATTAGAACTTCATTCTTCTTCTGATAAAGGAGTACTATTGTTTATACGAAGGCTGTTTTGGGACTCACAATAATCCTAAATCACTTTTCTTTTTTTTTCTTTACATACTCTAACTTTCAAAATGTCTCCTAAACTACCTCTTTACAAGGGAAATTATTTCTTAACTGTCTTGCAGATACCCGAGTGTTTTGGGTCAAAGGTGACAGGCATTTAGAGTTTGTCGTGATTTCAGCTTCACCTAAAAATCTATATTCATTTGAACATCAGTTAGGAGCATCTTACCTCCAACATGTGTCACTTTGGGTGTGCTCATCTTTTGTTTGTGTTGTTTTTGTTTCAACCTTACCAGAACTTCAAATGTGGTTACTGTAAACCTTTTTCATCCACAAGGATCTACCATTTTTAGCCAGAGCAGTTTATTTTCTTTAGGTAAAGAATCTTCTGTCATTCAATCTTAACCCTCAGTCCAGACAAATGACTAACAGTTGCTTTAGCTAAGTATTATTTTTTGTGTGTGTGCAAATTTCTACAAATGGATATTTTCAGTATTTCCCCATTGTACAATTTTCCTTATCTATTATTTTTTGATGTACCAATCAAATTAAAAATAAAGAGAAAGGGAAATTGAAATTGATAGTCTGGCAAATAAGAGCAGTTTTCATTAATCACCATGACAACAGAATGGTCTGTTGATGTGCATTCAAGCCCTAGTAAAGTACATCTTAAGAAATTGCTTATTGACATACACTGATGGTTAGCTTGGGTTGTTTTACATTAGACAGATGAAGAATTAAATGGATTGATTTAGTGCAGATAAGTCTTAGCTTAAATAAAACATCCTATGGTGAGCTGCACTATGACAGTATTATATATTTAAACTTTTAAAATATACTAACGTTAAATTACAATTAAGGATTTCCAGGGTTTGTTTAAATCGCTGTCTGCATATATTGGCACATTTAAATTAACTATGAATACATCGACTTAATTAGAGATAAATGTATTATGTCCCAACTTTATTTTAATTTATCTTATTCTTAATGTTGTTACAGTTTGAAATATTAGGACTGTGTTGTTGGGAAAATGGTCATATACCTGATCTTTGTTGCATTTCACTTGCATAAAAATGCATTCAGAGTGGTATTCTTTCTGCTTTGATATTTGTTGCCATGCCAACAGTATCACAGCACAATGAACAGCACAGTAGAATTTCTCAGTGGTTCAGTCTAGAGGCCAGGGGATCTTGTCAGCGCCTGTTATGACTGTTTATTTTTGGAGAGAACAAACTTGACAACCGTCAGTGTATGTCCAGTCGTTATTAGTTATGTTGCATTCATTTCCTCTTTTTTTTTTCTTGGTCATAACAGGTTTTAGTCTCTACGCCCACGGGCCACCTGCTTCACCAGTCTGTGCCTCCATTTATCAAACAGAAACAGTGACAGATGATCGGCTCTGACAGTGTGTTGCTAACAGCATCCCAACTGTGCTTACAAAACGTCATGCCATAAAAGAATTTAGGATTTTATTGCTAAAAATGTGTGTTGTTCTACTGTATATTCTGTTCTTGTGTCTGCATTATTTTCAATCAGCAGTCTCTATATATACAGTGCAAAGTAAAGAGAGTGTGTGTGTGTGTGTGTGCTTGTGCGATACATTTTTTTCCCCCTCTCTTATAGTTCCCCCTCATGTCGCTGTGACCCTGGCTCTTGCAGGATGTGGCTAATGAGAACTATAAATATCCTGGAGCAGACCAGGCAGACACTCACAAGACCACTTCTCCACAAACGCGCACATATATGATTGCACACTTATTCCCGCCACTCCTCCTACAGAAGATGATAGGATAAGAGGGGTAGGAAGAAAGATGTAAAATTGTTAAATTATGAACAAAGCTCTTCAGAAGTCTGGTGCAGACCTCCTCCTGGCACTTCTACCAACACGTATTTCAACCCACACTTGCCAATATTCGCCAGGCTTAGACCAGCATGCCTTCCAGCCCAAACAAAGCAATGTGTGGGAGCTTAGACTTCTCTGTCAATAACTGTGATTGCATGATGAACAATGGTGATTCAAAGAGAGGGAGAAGGGTGCTGTGGGTGTAGTGGAGTGGAATGAGAGGGGAGAGGAAAGAGAAGGGCTGACGCATTAATTACTGTGTTCCTGTTTCAACAAACACAAACATTATTGCAAATAGGCATGGACCAGAATGAGATTCCACTGTTTAATAACCCTGAGTACAGCTGCTACAGCTTTAGTTAACACAACATCTGCACTAAACATTTATAAAAAAAAAATCTGTTGTATTTATCTTATTGCTAATCATATATGGTGTATACCTTTTAGCTTTTATTTAAATTAGAAAAAAAACAACCATTTCATTTGCTAATACAGTAAAATAGTATGCTGGTTGCTGGGGTTGCACACACGCCATAAACATCATTATTGTATTTGAACTACTTTTTTGTATTGTTTGAGCAAAATATTTAACCTTTTTCCATTCTGCTTGTTACAGATAAACACAACTAAAAATATATCTTCTTGGGTAGCCAGGCTGCAGTTGACTTCTTACCAGGGATATTTATCACAGTTTGCCTCCTATAGCATTGGATTTGGAACAGCCGGGGCCGGTTCTGGGCATAGGAGACATAGGCCGTTGCCCAGAGCGCCTGATGGAGAGGGGCGCCACCGCGGGGTGGGGGTGGGGGGATGCTGGTGAACAGCAGCACGGTGCAGCAAAATGACAGAGCAGTGTCTGGTTTGTGGAAGCTCAATTTAAGAAGAGAGCAGTGATGTCTGCTCTCCCTCAGCGGGAGCAGGCGGAGGGTTTTGTGACAAAGCGCGGGGGTGGTGGGCGGTGGGGATACGGCAACCTCCGTATTTTTTTCCCCGTCGTCTTGCCGTATTAAAGTTTATTTATAATTTCCCGCATTTTCACATCATAAGAAAATCCTCTGCCTCTCAGTTTAGAGAAGTGCGAGAGCTGCTGCCTGCTTCAGTTATAGTTGCAGGTCTCGCAAAGTCAGCTCCTAGAACAGGAGCAACAGTAAGATGCACCTGATGAAGATAGAGTCGCTCAAAAACCATCTAGAAGACATGTAAATATATCAGGCAAATGGGACAGCAAGTTTCCTTCCCTCCAGAGGAACTGGACAGGGCACAGCATACATACAGGTAGGCTCGGTTCTGTTCGCTTAAGGCGTCTTTCCACTAGTACCATTTGCCGAGCCATAATGTACCGTTACTATCGGTAATGCGACTCGACATGGCTCGACTCATCAAGTGTTGCTTCACAGTTACAACAAACCAGAGCGTCTGAAGCGAGCGGGTGCGTCATATGGTGGGCGGCCCCAGAGTACGTAACGGGAAGTAAACAAAGGCTCTGAGAAAAAAAAACATGGCGACCTCACTAACGATCGTGAGCTTTTTGCTTTTTAGCTTTTTTGCTCAGTCTGTGGATTTCTATAGTCTCACGTCTAAGAGAAAGCCTCTCTCATTGAAGAATAAAGACTCTGGAAAAGCTGCACACTGCAAGGAAAAACATGGTGGAGTAGTACAAAGGAGTGTGAGAAGCTCTGCAGGAGAATGACGCTACAGACAGAACTCGGCGGCTTGTGTGGGTAAGCCGATGCAAATAATACCCCGGTGTGGTGGGCTATAAATATGCTCTGGGTATTTGTTAATTCGCTAAAGCCCAGCGTAAAAACCTACGTTAACAAGGTAGCTTTATTAATAAGTATTGTGTGTGCGTGTTTCAGATGAAGCTCTGTGCTGCTCTGTGAAGTCCTCACAGCCGACCATCGGTTTGGTCGTTTCACTGGGCCTTGCAGTGATGAGACATTGTTTCTGGGTTTTACCGAAGCTCAGTGGTTACAGAACCTCAGGATGTAGGAACACATTCATGTACAACAAACTACGTCCATCGCTGGAGCGACACGGCTTTTCGCCTATGTGTCCCCTTGAAGAAAGGAGCTGCCATATACATGCTACAAATTCTATTAATTACAAACCACAATTGTATGTTTTGTAATAAAGCTGTGTGCTTTGAAAATGTTTTCAGTTTTTTTGAAATTGGCACCATTACAATGTGTTTTACAGATATCCCATCTTTGAGTAGGCTTAGGCTTTCATCAGCTTTCAAATGTATGCAGTTTACTTATTTAGGAGCGCAAGACTTTTTTACTTTTAACAGCCAGAGCAAATGTTGCTATCAGATTTTAAAATGTTGCTGAACCTGATGCCAGATATAATATTGTAAAATGGTTCCACCAACCAGCGTGTAACGAAACTGCAAATGAAAATACAAGCGTATAACTTGGACATTTTTATTGGACAGGTTTAGAAAAAAATCAGAAGCAAAAGTCCAGCTGCACATGTCTGTGGGTCATGGTTTAGTCTGCAGCATCCCAGGAAGGTTTGATTGAAGGCATCATGTCATCTCCACCATCCGTAAGCCAGTTTCCTGCTTCTGCTCCATCAGAAGAAGGTGTTGATCCCGCTGCAACGGATCGCAGATATTTTTTTAAAGTACTATGCTTGCAGTGCATTTAAAACATACACTAAGAATTCAAATTAAAGAATAGAAACAAATATATATTACTGTGCTGCAGAAAAGTTAAGTAGGTTATTCATATTTACAAAAACAAACAAACTGTAGCATCAGAACTAATTTGGATAACTGATAATAAAAAACAATCATACTGAAGATGATGTGCAGCTCAATATGTTAGTATTGTGAATAAAATATACAAGCGGCATGAAATTTGTTTCTTACCGAGAGTACGAGACACGAGTTCAGGGCTTCAGCGTTCTCCGTTTCTCTGCTTCGGCCAGCTGGAACCACGATCAGCTCCGACTCCTCCTTGATAACCCTCTCACAGCGAGCAGCTCCATCCAGCTCAAACTGAATCTTCTGTGCAGCCAACAAACTCAGAAATGCTGAAACTCCGTGTGGATCACAGCACTGGTTTTTAACGTTGTCATTGTTCTTCGGCAAACACTAAACACATCCACTCGCTGTAGTGAGGTTTCAAAATGGTGGTCGGTTTGTTGTTAAAAGGCGCTGTCAAGATACTCTACAGTGACTCTGCCCACTAGCCAATCAGTGACCGACAGCTGTCTGACGTCGCTTTTCAGTACCAGTTCAGCACGGATGGAACCACAGCTGAGGTGGAACGAAAAATAGTATCGGCTCGGCGCATCTCGGAGCGGCTCGCCAGACTTCTGCCAGTGGAGAGTAAAAGGTACTGAAGATCAATCGATCCGAGTCGAGTCAAACCGTACCGGTGGAGAGACTCCTTTAGTGACTAGTGACAGATTAAAACATGCTGGAAATGAGCGACGAAGGTAAGAAATTTTAGGCGAAGAATATAAAGTTCCATTTAAAAAATCTTAAAGAAGAGGTACTCCATCCGCCTCTATCTCCCCTTGGATCAGAGTATGAATTAATAATTGTATTTAATAATGTGAGTCAGACCTTCTATATTTATACTTGAAATTAGTTTAATTCAGCCTAGTTCATATTCAAAATGGCTAAGAGAATAGAGAATGGCAACAGATTTTAAATTAAGAGTAAAAAGTTTTTTTACTCAAATCAGTCGATCTTAAGGATAATACAGTTCATGTTTTTTGAGGCCTCAGACAAGCCCATATGGGTTTGTTTCCTCTCTGCTCTAGAAAAATGTGTTTCTTTAATATATATATATATATATATATATATATACATATACATATGTGTATACATATAATATATATACATATATTTTTCTAAATACATGTCAAAGGTACCCATAACTATGCCATTTGCACCCTGTCTATTTACATACGTTAGTCTTCACGGCATAAAAAACATTGTCAGAATCAGTCACACAATATGTTTATGCCCTGAGTGTAAACATCTTGTGTGACTTAGAATCTACATGAACTTCAGAATCATTACTTTCTCTTTTCACCTAAACATCCACAGCTTCCATCTAAGTTTTATATTTACAGAAAAAGTTTTCTGGACTAATCGCTTTATTAGAGGACTTTAACCGGACCCTTGTGAATGTAAAAAAAATGTTTTTGTTTGAGGTGAATTGATTTTGTAATGTTTTTTAGGACTTCAAAATTGTAAGCTGCACTTTAAAAAAAGAAAGTGGGTCAGTCCCATATGCGATCTAGTAGTCAGCAACGGGTTTAAGCATGCCTTTCATAGGCAGTATAAATAGGCGCTAAAACAGCTGATGCAAACAGTTTGTTGTTTAGTCAATCTCACTGTGCCTGCAAAACCTACTTATTTGCATGTTCTCCGAATATTTTGCATCTTCGGACTGAAATAACCATATTGCATATTCATCAAGAGCAAAAGTGCTAAACATATTGTATGCATCTTGCTGCTGGTTTAACAGGTGTGGTGCTCTCTGGGCCATGCTAGTAAATCAGCTGCAGTCTGTTTTTGTTACGCTGTTTCTGTTTTAACAAGCACAAACCGTTGATAAATCAGGACTCACATGTATTTGCAAACAGATAGATATGCCTGGGAAAGGTTTAGTAGCCCTTTCCTTAGCCAGCTGACTAGCAGTGCACACCAATATTCAAGGGAGGAGTTGGCAGATGTACTGTATGCTCCGCAATGTCAGAAAAAAACTCAAGTCACTTTCTGGCCAGTTTTAAAAGGCGCTTTAATCTATGGAAAAAAAATAAGGATTTCTTTTGTTGTTTAGAATCTTTTATTATTTAAATCCATTCTATATCATGATATTACTAACCTGCCCTTGGCTGCTTTCGAAGAGTATAATCCTAACAGACGGTTAGGCATTTGCTGTCTTATTTGTGTTTACATAGTAGTGAAAAGACTTGTTCAACACTGCAACAGGGTCTTCATAGGTCTGCCTGAAAAGTAAATCAGACCAGATCCTACTCGCATCGTTACTAGAATCAGGAAAGTAGAGCACATCACCCCAGTTCTAAAGTCTTACACTGGCTCCCTATTGCTCAAACAAGAGACTTCAGAATACTTTTGTTAGGTTGTAAATGACAGAATGGCTTAGCACCAAAGTATTTTGAAGATCTATTGTCATTATACCTAGCCCTCAGATCATTCTTGTCCTCTAATTCTAGACTATCCAGCATCGTTATGATCAGAATCAAACCTGGAGAAGCAGCTTTTGGTTTCCTTTCTCCTCTAATCTGGAACAAACATCCAGACAGCTGCAAAGCTGCTGAAACACTTAGTTCATTTCTTAAAATTCATTGGTTTAGAATTTCCTTTGAATAATTGATTTATGATAGCTTGAAAGACACAACAGTTGTATGTTTTAATATTATTTTGTTTTCGATTTTGTATCTTTTCTTTATTGATGTTATTTTTATTATGTTTTGATGTTATGTCTTCGATGTTGTACTATTTCTGTTTTATTGTGGTTTTATCACTTAGTTTATTTTCTCCACAATCACCCAAAGCCCCTAGAACTGCTTTGTTGCTCATTGTGTGCTGTACAAATGTGACCAGAGGTACAAACACCCTTAAATACCTTTAGGTGGTGCTATGAGAAAATCTAATTCTCTTAGCAATCAAACCTTCACACACAAGTTTGCAAGGGATGACAGAGACTTGAAACATATATTTTATTTAGTTCACAATTTGGCAATAATGCTTAAGACTAACCATTCAATATAGCAGTATCATAATTCTAAAATAAAATAAAACAGGGGTGTATGCTGACCCGGTGAACCTCTGTACCAATAGGTCTACTAGTAAAAAGTATACTACAGCTGGTAGTGTAGCTCACCTCACAGCTAGAAGGTCCTGGGTTCAATTCCTGCTGGGGATGCTGTGGGTTCTGACGATAAAATAATTTTGTTTTCATAAACTAATCTTGCCTCTGCCCAGCCAAATCTTATTGAACAATTAAAGTTCTACAGGTTTCTCCTTTGTTGCGAAGCCAATTAACTGAGTCAAGGTCGTTCAGTAGCTTGTGGTCCAAGGGATCACTCAGCAACTTAGTGAGTTTGTTCAGACATTTAAAGAATCAGAGAGAACATTGGTTCTGTGGCACTTGTATCGTTCATGTCTACTGTTGTTTCTTTGTTGGTTACCAATGACCTGAGTAGAAAAATGTGGCCTCTTTTTGGTGCCAGTCCGCTACTGATCGAATGGATTCGCGGAAGTGGGGAGCGGTTGGACCTCCTGCACCAGATGTACACCCGTGATTAGGCGGGTGTGCTTAACAGGGGTGGTCAGTCTGGCTTAGGTTGACAGAGTGAGATAAGTTTATCGCGCCGTTCTTTCTAGAAGGCCACAGCTGTAGAGAGACACACGTTTTAATCCCCTCTGAAACTAATCATTGGTTACGGTTTAAAATTTGAAGCAGAGTCTTGCATGATTTAACCATGTTTTTTTTCTAAAATAGAAGAAAACAGTCCTGCCTAAAGCAATATATGAGGTGGATGAGCCGAAACCATATTTAGAAAACAATAGGGTTTGTTCTCATCGTTTATCGCTATATATATATATATATATATATCCTATTTTCTATTAATCTTTTTTTTAATTGTTGTATCACAATGATGATTTTTTCATTGTAGTTAAGTAGGTGATCATAAACCCACTCGCAGGAAGTGCGCCTTTCAATAAAAAAGCACTAACCAGATGTGTTTAATTTTAGAGTTTATTTAAAGTTAATTTTAAAGGTATTAATAATTTAATTAAAGTTTAAATGTTTAATTATAGTTTGTTAAGGTTTAATTAGAGTTTAAAAGTATTTATTAAGTTTAATTATAGAGTTTTATTTAAAAGGAGGCGGTTGTCACCTTTTCTCTTTTTGGTCGGGTACAGAAGAATTACAACGCCACTCTTCTGTCCGTGTTCACATGGCTTGTTCCGTTGCTTTACTGAAGAAAAGAGGTCTGACGAGACTTGATGTCTATTTAACAAGAAAAGAACACAGGCTCCACCTTTCCTACAAAAACACCAGGGGTCATAAATTATGTTTGACACCAAGTTTTGACCTCTGATGACCCTAACCCCCCCTCCCACTAAGGGTTATTAATCAATCTTTTAATTGGCCCCGCCCACGTTTAATCAATCAAACTCGATTACATTTTGACAGAATATGCAGCTATATCGCTGTGATCTGCTCTCTTTTTCCTCTCACGCCAGTCTGATACAGAAAGCTTTCTGTAGGCTTTGAGACAGAGCAGTGGTATTCGTTTCATCAGTGTTTGAGATTGACCTGATCCCAATAACTCATATGCTTTCCTTTGCCACCAAAGCAGGGATCTGGATGCAGCAATTTATCCCCTTTGTTGAAGCCCTCAAAAGGATACGCTGGACGAGGGTCTATAAAGCTCCAGGAGTTGTTGTCACTTCTCCCAGCATTCAACAGTTCAAATCGAATCAGTGCCATAGTGGCAGGCAGTCTCCCACAGTTATATTGTAGTTGTATGCGGCTAAACCAAACTTAGAAACAGAAAATTTTGTGGATACCTGTTGTGCCCCAGTAAGCCATAAAAGACATGGATGAGAAAGGAAAGAGCGTTCCACAAGATTCCCAAGAATCCAGAACGCAGAAAAACGTTGGAATATTGCAATAAATCGCAATAGCGGTCAGCTAAAATGAAGCTATGGGACCCCCATAAGCAAAAGTTTCCACATATGTGAGAACCACATCATATCAGGTACATAAACCAAAGTTTCCTCAACTTTAAATGGCATTTCTTTTATATGCTTTTATAAAAGGCAGGGTGTACAATTTAATTTAAAACAATTTTTTTAAAACTGCAAAAATTGCTCTTCAATGCTGGAGAACAGACGTGTAGATTCTGCCATCTAGTCTGTTCTAGCAGATATCGACAGCGCATTAATTTTAAAAGAGGAATTTTAAGAGAGAAACAGATAACGTGCATTGCTCTGCAGAGCAATGTCACACACTTCCGTTGCTCTGATTAGTTATAGGTCTATCAAGTTGAGTGCAGAGACATTTTTTTCCTGGTTCGGTTAAAACACACTCTATAATCACAGCCCAATGGAGCAGTATCAGACTCACATTCTGATTAGAATTGAGTTTGGCTATGTCAGGCTAGTGGCAACCTATAAGTTAGGAGTTCTTAAACTTGACCGAGTAATTTTAATTCTTTCTACAGTGAGAAACCCTGGGAAAACCTCATCCAATCAACTCCCACGGTCCGTCCAGGAAAAGAGGCTTGAAATCAAAGCTTCCGTGTTCCAGCACCTCCCCCTTGGCGCGTCCCCTTCGTGTGCACGCAATGCTTATTCTAGCCTGTAAACAGGAAGTGAGCTCGCCCTACCTTACCAACAGATAAATTGATTGCGCCAGCTGCAGTTGCCGACGTGTTGTTTAGTGAAGCATTTAGTTCGCAGTTAGTGCAAATTAGCTTCCCAAAATGAATTGAAAAAGCAAAGCTGTTGTGGAAATAGCAACGAGAAAGAGGAAAGCATAAGTAAAAATCTCGTAAAACTTTGCAAAATCATAATCTTTGTGATGTCTGCATGCTGCTGTTTACGTGTCTTGTAACACGAAACAGACTGTGGAGTAATTTATTTTGTTGAAGAAATTATTGTTTAACAGTCCCATATTGGCAGACATAACCTAGCTGGCCATTGCTTATGGTAGCTAAAATAAGGACACGTTTCCACTTACCCTCCCATTGTGGAGTGCTTTGCAGGAAGATCCCAGATCTGGATAGATCTGATACCACATATAGATACGGTGGAACACCTAGATAACAAACCCCAATTATGTCAATTTATATGAGGAAAGTGTATGACCAGCTAGTTTAGCTCCGGTAAAGTTCCATTGTAGTACCTTAGAGCAGTGCTTCCCAACTCTGGTCCTCAAGGCACACTGCCCTTCACCCTTTAGGTTTTTCCCTGCTTTAACACACCTGTTCAGATGACTGCACTTCAGCAAAACATGTTAATTGGCCATCAATTGAAATCAGGTGTGCTAAAGTGAGAAAAAAAAAAACACACACGACCATAGAGTCCAATTTACATGTAAAGTCAATGGAGGAGCGCGATTAAGCGTGACTTGGGATCCCGCAACACGTCAGAGGCAAATTTGCGTTGCGAAAAAGCTTTTCTGCCTTATTTACGTGTCCAAGTAGTGTGGCTGATGCGTTTTAAGCATCTCAACTACAGCTTCAAGTCGAACCATAAAAAACAATCAGCTGAGGGGTGTCAGTGATGCCGTGATTGAATGGAGTCATAGCATCAGCAGGACATGTAAACTGATAAACGCCGTGGCTAATCACCCCGAGCTACATGACACCAGCTGTTTTGTATACAGAGACAGGAATTAAAAAAAAAACATTATAAAGAGGTTTAACTATTTAGACAGGTTTGTAGGCAGCTCTTAAAAGCGCCGTTGTGGCAGCAAAACAGCTTCCTCACCTGGACTCCCAGACCTGGTAATGTCTCCACCAAAACAAGTCCCTCGCCGCTCACATATAAACATTTACTGACAGCAGACAGATGGACAGCCGCTCAGCATGGTAGTTGTTTTGCCGGCGGGGGAAAGCTTGAAACTTCGCGGCACAAACTGGGCGAGAAGCTGGGGTGTTTACTGATTCTTCCGCCGCTGCTCGACTGGGTATACCCCCGCAGCAGCGATCCCGACATTTAACGTGGTCAGCTCATAGACCAGAGTCCACTGGGAGCTCTCGGAGGGTCGGGGGAAGGAGGGAGGGAGGGAGGAGGAGGCCCGCGGAGCGGCCCTGGTCAGGATCCTTCCACATTTCCGGTTCACGTGCGAATGTTATGGCAACCAGCTAGGGGTGTGTCACGCTTTTTGGTCGCGTCTATCGCGTTCGGTGTGTAAGCACCGTTAGAGTGCATTACCCAGGAAGTCTGTAATATTCTCCTCAGGTGGCTGTTCACAATATTTTGTCTCTTGTTTTTCAGATTTAAAACATCACCATGGTACGCCAATTACAGTTCTCCACATCTCACATTAAAGATCCTTGGCAGACACAACAACCCCAAATTCTTTTCTGGTTGAGCTCTGGGTAGTCATTCATTGACAACTTTTGCGCAGAGATGCCCGGTATTATCTAGTTGCTACCACTTCACCTCATCCATAAGCTATGTCCACTATGTTTGGAGAAAAAACGGAGTAATCGTTGCATCAGGATGAAACTTTACCTTTAACACGATTTGGTCACTGTGTGTCTTCTTGGGCTCAAATGAACTCAGCCCCACCAAAAATCGTAATAATTGTCACGGCAGTCAGTTACGCTAAAGGCTAGGAGCCAGTAAGGACTGAGTAAATTCTGTAGAAGGAACAAAAAAAGAAAAACAGTAAGACAGAAAAAGTCGTGAACTTGCTTATGCAGGGTCACAAGAATGCTTGTGATTATCTGCAGCACTCGGAAACTGAGAGGTGATGTACACCATGGAAGGTCATGAGTCCATCACAGTAAAATTATTGAATCAAAAAACAGTGATGATTATATGCTCATTTAAAGAGACTTTATTTTAAATATGTAACTTGCAGACCTGACCACAAAACGAAATATCTGAGCTAGCTATCAATTGATGAGTTGTTATCCATTATTAAACAGACATTACTTCTGGAAATAGTGATAACCAATTGTTTTCTGAACTTTTAAAGGAGACATTACAGAAAATAAATTTCACTGGAATTTTGGCTGTTATTGTGTGTCTCAGGTGCATATACACACATACAAAGTTGAAAAAAACAACAACATCCATGCTGTTTTGAGTGAGATAGTGGTTTCTGAATTCATCCTGAGTTTTGTCTCTGAGTGAGCTGTTCAAAATCTGCCCAGCTTTCTACGTCACAAGCAAGAATATTGAAATATCGACACCCCCTCAGAGCATTGTCTCCACCCATGAGGTACAGCTGTAAACAGCAGTTACCGATTGGAAAGCACTGGTTCAGGTTAGGAAACACCATGTTTAAGCGCTACGCAAAATGTTAAGTTTTTGGCTGGTTCTTATTTTGGTATAGTGGAACTATTGCAGCCATGTCCATGACTTTCAAACGTAGTGGAAACAGTCAATGAGTGGGGTGTTAGCAAAGATTCTAGAAGCTTTGGGCGTGGCCAAGTTAACAGCAGCTCATATAATACAGGTGCTGGCCAGTAAATTAGAATATCATCAAAAAGTTGAATTATTTCAGTAATTCCATTCAAAACGTGAAACTTGTACATTATATGCATGCAATGCACACAGACCAATGTATTTCCAATGTTTATTTCTTTTAATTTTGATATTTATAAGTGACAACTAATGAAAACTCCAAATTTGGTATCTCAAAAAATTAGAATATTTTAAAGGCCTGTCTGTTAATGTGCTTGGACACAGAGCTCTGCGAACAGCCAGCTTCTTTAGCAATCACCTTTTGTGTCTTGCCCTCCTTGTACAAGGTGTCAATGGTCGTCTTTTGGACAGCTGTTAAGTCAGAAGTCTTCCCCATGATTGTGGAGCCTTCAGAACAAGACTGAGGGACCTTTTAAAGGCCTTTGCAGGTGTTTTGAGTTAATCAGCTGATTAGAGTGGCACCAGGTGTCTTCTATATTGAGCCTTTTCAGAATATTCAAATTTTCTGAGATACTGAATTTGGTGTTTTCATTAGCTATCAGTTGTAATAATAAAAATGAAAATTAATAAACACTTGAAATATATCACTATGTGTGGAAGGAAAGTATACAGTATAGAAGTTTCACGTTTTGAATGGAATTACTGAAATAATTCAACTTTTTGATGATATTCTAATTTACTGGCCAGCACCTGTATATAATGAGCAGCAGAAAATAGCACAATCTTAAAGGGACTGAAACAGAGGGTACTGGAGGTTGGTAACAATTGTTTCCTACAAGCTATTTCCATCAAACAACTTAAGAAACATGTTTTTTGGAACTCTTAGACCTATTTTAAATAGTGAGAAAATAGTCATACTATAGTATGTCACCTTTAAGATGAGAAGCAATACGTGTTGTGCATCCCACATCAGCCTGAAGCAGGGTTGAACTTTTAGTTATGTTCAAAGCCTAAAAACCCAGTAACCCAACCTAACAGCACGATTGATGGTGACATTTTCCTGCCTTTTTGTGAATCATTGCATTAACGTAGGTTGCAAACCAGAGTTTGATATCTGTAAACACACAGTAATTAACTGAGTACTATTATGCATGATTTTTTTCTGCTTGCATGACTCATTAGATAATAGCCTGTTTTGAATCCTCACAATATTTACTGTGCATTTACCTTTTAGCTACTGTCTCTATAAACTCTAGAAGCCTAAAATTCATTGTTGTTACGGAAGACTTCATATTAATCCTTTATTGAATAAACAACAGATTTTGTGTTAAACTGTCTATATAATAGGAACGTTTATCTAATAACATCTTAACTTGAATATATAGTTATAAATAATTACCAGCCAACCAGATAGGGATTTTGGACAATTTTTATTCTGTGAATTTAAAAATCAGAAAATAAGGATATACATATAGTATTATTAATCAAACTGGTGTTAACCCTTCCTGCTTCAGCCCCCTGACCGTGGTTGGGAGACACAGGGGAGATGCTGAAGACACCATTCCGTCTCCGGGGTTAACTCCCGTCTCTTGCATCGGTGTGGTGGAGCACAGAAAAACAGCCAAGGCACCGGGTCACTGGAGAGATAGGCTTTAATGGCTGCACTGCACATTAATACACTACACGTACTTTTCCTGCTGCTACCTACCCCGGCTGCCTGCACATGTACACAGGGCAGAAGTTAAAAACTCGCCACACTCAGCGTTGCTCTAACACGCACAAAAACGCCTCATATACACACCATATACTAAGCTCACAATCACATCTGATTTGGCAAATCCTGAAACACGGGGAAAAAATCTTTTGCAAAAGCACCATGAATGATAAAACGTTTTAAATAAGAGTTTTTACTTTAAAGTTTTTGCTCTCTTGAATACTTACACAAATGTTTTGATACACATTTCTCACACCAAGTTAGGGGTAGGTAGCTTTTGGGGAAATTTTCAAATGAACCTTCACACAGCTTGCTGTTCAGTGCCCTCCAGTATCCTGCAGATCCGGGCGATGAACGGATGATGAACAGTTAAAGGCCAAGAGTTGAACAACACTCATGACTGATGTGTGACAACAACCTACAGTATAAAATAATCATCTGTAAAAAAACAATTTCACAACAAGCTATATGAAGCAGGAAAAAGAGCATGTTTTTATCCAGTTGACCAATCAGAATACTCCCTTGATCTGTGCACGAGTTGCTGATGCGGTCTCACATGACATTATGTAAATTAAGAATTAGCTAGTAGTCTTAATTCTAAAGAAAGCTACTGAGTTAAAAAAAAATTCTACAGATCCTGTCAAATAGTTGAAATGTTATGCCCACTTGACTTTACAAATTGATCATCACACTTCACCCAGTAGCACTGACTCGCTTATTGAAGGCTCAGCAACCAAAATAAGAGCAGAATGTGTAAGCTGTACACACACACACACACACACACACACATAGCAATGTGAGCAACGTGTGCACTGTGGTCATACCAGCATCGCATTCATCCAAGTTAGATGGTTTATTAAAATAACGTAATTGCAGCTTTGTAATTTCTTTGACAATTCTTTCAATAATTGTTGAGTTTGTGTCTGGTTTTAGTAATTTGTCAAAAATCTTATCATAGCCTATTTGCATACCTGTCCCTCTCTTGAAAAAAAACATTATTTGCAGACCACACACATAAACCACCTTGATCCCTTCTGCAAAACAAAGAAAAAAAAAATCTTACTAAATTTTAATACATTTTGTCAGAACATTTCCACACTCTGATTGAATGGTTAGAATAGAGTTATCACTGCCATATCTTTATTAGCAAAGCACGCCTTCAGCAATCCATACACACAATTCTTTAGAATTTTTTTTAATTCTTTTCACAATGGCTGAAGGAGGAGAAATTGATTTGTTCTCAGAAGTTATGAATAATCAACTTTCAAGGCAGTGTTTTTTAAAGAAGCTAGAGATTCCTAACGTGAAGAGATGCCAGTCAGCCCAACTTGTCTCAGCAGAAATATTTTCTGCCGGTTTCAGACCAAATACTGTACGTTTAGAGTTTACATGGGTTTCTTTTTTCAAATACAATACAACTATGCATAGCATTAATAATTATTAATCGGCTAATTGATTATTCAATAGCGATTACTAATCTATTTAAGCAGCACTCCCTCACTATTCTTCGGTGGTCCACATAAATATGCTGCAGCTGTATGATGATGAATATATTTAAAGAAAATAATAAAATGAAAGCAGAGCTAAACCTCTCAAAGAAAATTTTCTAACTGCCTTCACTTGATAATGCTATCGCCAGGTTTAAACAGGTCCTAAGAAATACAGGGTTATATCGCTTTTGTGTATAGTACTGATGGCTTTTATATGATTTACACAACCTAATTAATTTGGTACACCCACATGCTTATTGACCCATATTGCTAAATAGCACAGAATGTTTTTTGTTTTTTCTTATTTAGGCTGGATTTTTTTTTTCTGTGCGCAAAAACCGTGTCAACAGAGCGCAATTGCGGACCAGCACAGCTTAGATGGAACAGATGCAGTAAATAACAGATAATCTATTTAAGTAGAAGTTTTGCAGTGTAACCTAAACCCACTAAAGTGATACTGTTACATATGGCATTGACAACCACTATAATCCACTATAAGTAGATCATCACATATTACCACTTCTCAACCACCCTGTTTTTACAACCAGAAAGAGACTGCACAAGTTGAACTTTCAAGTATGCATTGTGGAAACGACTGGCCTCTAATATGTGAACAGATCACACGTTTGGGATAAACGTTTTAGCAAAAATAATCATTTACCAAGGCTGAAGCACAGACATGGATCTGTCAATGTTTTTGCAGCAGAACATGGAGAGCTTACAATCAGAGAATCCATAATAATATACTGTGAAATATACTGTGAAGCAGGGGGTGATTGGACCGAAAACAGAACTGGTGCCTACAACATGACAATGAGCCAAAACATGCCAGTAAGTTTACTGGCTGGCTGGCTGGCTGGCTGACTGACTGGCTGAGATTTAGAAATGCAAGTTCCCTGAAGGATCCTTTTTGTTTTGAGCAATGACTTAAAATATGCTTCACATCTAAGTGGCACAAGTCACAAAAAGCTTACTCAGATACTGTCGGGAAGAGAAAGATTTTCATTGGTGAGGAACGAGCCAGCCAGTTCGATTGGTCGTCAGGGGATTTAGCTGCAGTCAGTTCACCGTTTCCCTTCACTGCCCTTTACCTATGTCCCAGAATGACTCTATTCTCCTGCCAAGCACAAAGTGTCTATTTCTTTTTGAACTGGACAGTTACAAAAGAGATACCGGATGTTCTTGAAGATACATTCGGACAGAAAAAGACATTGAAACTAAGATTAGAAGTGACACAGAGAAAGATTTTTCTCTTCTCATTGTAACTTTTAAAAAGCAAACATATAGCTACACTAATATTAATCTTGTCAACATTAAACTGTAGTTTAGTTAACACAAAACAATATAATCACTAACAGCTTTCTGTAAATTTAAATATAGACAACAGGCAGAGGAAACGTGTAATCTCTTATTAACACATCCAGCATACATTTAGCATTATAAATCAGCACAGTTGATATATTGCTATATACAAAAAAAAAAAACATGTTGCATAGATTTCAAAATGTGTCAGAAACTGAACAAGGAGCATTGGCAGCAGCCAAGAAGCAGTTGGTAACTTTGGAGGAGCTAAGGAGATCCATACCTCAGGTTGGAGAATCTGTTGGCAGGACAATTACAAGTTGTGGAGACCTGGGGCTGTAACTGCAGCAAAAGGTGAATGGAAAACCTTCATCAAAAACTTTAAATCAATAAAATTCAGTCAATCTAAGTTGTATTAGCATGCTGCATGTGAATATTTTCTCCAAATGTAATTCCCTACAGCTCTCTAGCACAGCAGAGACCCCGCACTTTGAGCTCTTGTCGGCGGTACATCTCCAGTCTTCACCCAGCTCTTTGAGCTCTGTGTGGCTGCACATCCTCAGTCTTCCCGGGAGTTGGAGTACCTCCGTTTGGCGGCTCGTCTCCTGTCTTCCACCCAGAGATTAAGTAGCCCTGTGCGGCGACATGTCCTCAGTCTTCCCCGCCATTAACGCCAGAATCTTACCATCAAAAATAAATTCAACCGATGATGCTCTTCTGTCCTCTTCAACTGTCTCTGTTCGACTGGCAGGTTTGTGGCATACCGAAGACTCTAGATTTTGAGTCCAAGTCATCCTGATATAGGCTTAGTCTTACCCCATTAATAGCCTCGGTCGGGTCTTGTTTGGGAATGCAGCCTAAACTGGGCTGTAAACTCCATCTAAGTCTAAACACTGGCATGATTTTGGTTTCACATTACACTGATTTTAGTAAACGGAGATAGTGTAAGAATTGGACTGCAGTTAGCCAATCAGAGGACAGAAACTTCCATTTCATTAATCTTGACCCTACCTAATTTTTTACAATGAGTGAATTTCAAAATTGGCTCCAGTTACCTGCAGCCTGCAAATCTCACTTCCTTCTGCTCCATTCAGATGGGCCTTGTGGGCCAGCTCCAACCTACCCTTCGTCTGTTGGAAACCATCCCTGAGGCTTTTTGTGCCCCCTACCCCCCGTGTTGGCTTAGTTGTGCACTACATTATAGATTGAAGCGGGGGCGTTACTAGACCCTATTCACTGGGGCACGTGCCTTAGTAAAAATCTCCAGTGCCCCAGTAAAATTATAGCGCTGCTCTCACTGGAAAGGGCATTCATGAGCCCATCTCCATGCATAACTCAAGTCTGTCACTTCCCAGCCAAAAAGGAAAAAAGAAAGGGGTCACAATTAGGGTTGGGCGGATCGATCTAAAATATCTATAGTATCAATCTAACGTTGGTATTGAGTATTGATTGATAGCTGTGCGATGAGATGGATCATTGAGTTTAAAACTCCAAGCGGCCGCTCCAGCGCTACTCTCTCCCTTCAATTATGCCGCCTGCTGCTGCTGCTCAGATCTCGCTCAGCCCCCACCCTTGCACTGCTGCTATGCCCCTCCCCCTTCCACTACAACACACAACTCTACTAAAGTGCGAGGCGAGCCAAGGCGAGCATGCGAACGCAGAGCGAAAGGGGAGCACCGTTTGTAGCCATTTTACAGTCCTTGACCAAACCACTGCAACCTGTAATTTTTGCAGGAAACAAATACGGTGCTGTTGCAACACCACAAACCTGTACAACAATATATTAAAACACACCCTAACCAAAACTCTCAGCTGCAGCAGAGCCAAAAGAAGGAAGAAGAGAGGGAACGCAGCTCCCCAGCACCGAGACAGCGGTCCCTTGAAGAAGCGTTTCAGCATGGGCAACAACAATATCCAGGTAGATTATAGTGAATTAAAAATAAGATTTAATGATAGGCTAATGGCATTTTTAGTGTAATTGGTTACAATAATTTAGTATATTATTACTACTACTATTCAGACAGTCACATTGAGAATATATTCAGCCAGTCCAAATAAAAAAATATGTTTCACTGTAATTGAAAAAATAGATATGCTACTACCTACAAGAAAATTATAGCTATGCCTCAATCCTGAAATAATTAAATGGCTGAATAAATCTTTTATATTAACTGTCAAAACAACATTAATATTCCTATGTTTATTATTATATCATATTATTATAATTGCTATTTTTATCATAATTATCCTATATATGATCTATTAAAGGAAAACTTACAAAATAATCATGAATATTCAAGTTTTTAGACAAATTTTCAAAGTGATGATACATTCACTTAATAAATTACACAAATCTATATGATAGTACTACAAGTATCGGAATTGGTATCGGCAATACTAGCCCTGTATTTACTTGGTATTGGATCGATACAAAATTTTGCAGTATCGTACGGCACTGGTCACAATAGCCAATCAGGAAATAGCACCACTTTAGCTGGTTAAGATTGAACGCAACAACCAATGAAAATCATTCACATGATTCTTGCGAAAGTTTCGTTGTACCCACACAGTAAACACCGGTGGAAACCCCGCTGGAGCTCGTCACATCACTTTGAGCACAGAATAAGTCGTCCCGTTTTACTGTTACAACAAATTCACAATTTGTTTGACAGAAAAAAAGCAACATTAGCATAAACATTTATGCTGGTAACAGTCAGTGCTGTGATTTGAACAATGGTTTAATGGCAAACTTAAATAAGTGTGATGCATTTGCAAATGTAGCCTATAATAATCTACACAAGGTCAGAGTAGCCTATAGGTGATAATTTGCCTATAATGTAGCCTAAAATAGAGTTTTAAACTTGGACTGAGGTTTGGGTAGTAAATAATCTGACTTTTTGTAATCTTAAATGGTTGCAGTAAGAGGATGTTTGTAAATCTTTGAGATTTACATGTGCAAATAAATATTATAATGTACCCATGAATCTATCCTTGTATCTTTGCCAGTGGTTTAATATAGCCTAGAGTATGACAGTGACAATAATGATTTGGAAGCTTGTACCAGTGGGCTAGCCATTTATTTCATATTGGGAACACATTTTTTTTTATGTATTGGGAGTTGGGGGCCTGTGCCCCAGCAAAGCTCTAGGTCTGGATTGAAGGAGGGTGAAAAATGGCATGCCACCAGGAACAAAGCCAGAACACAGAAAAACAGATGATAGCTCTTCTACTTCCCTCCGCTTGGCTCTTTTACTTATATGTTGAAAAAATGTCACCCCTTCAGTTGTCATTAGATGACTTTATTTTTATCAAACACTGCAAAAGGTACAAGCTAACATTCATAGTGAGGTGAATCTATAGTTATGAGTTATGAAATTGAAACTGAACTAGTCCCCTTCATCATCCCTGCATTGAGGAGGGTGTTACAAGTGATGTACTAATTGGCCATGGGAGTCTGCTATGGGATGATAATGAGAAATGACATTAGAAGCCTATGGGGAATTATGTTTTCATTCACATATCCCAAAGCGTCCCTTTGCGGTTATCTCCCTTGTCTTCTTTCTTTGAGTATTTAGAATAAACAGAGAGCTCAGGCAAGTCCACTGTGCCTATGAAGGGCATGAGCATATAATTTTGATGGGCAGCTGAAAAGTTAACGTGCATTGATAATGGGCATGAAAATCATATTTGTTTTTGTTTTTTTGTCTTTGGATGGTTCTTTTTCAGGACAAAAATGTAAATCTGTTCTACTTTATTGAGATCACAAAAGCTGTTTATTGTGTAGCCATTCTACTCTTTAAATATAACAGAGTATGAGAGTATATAAGAGTAAATATAACAGCCCAAATGGGGCTCTTTGTTTCTTTCTGATTTGTTGACATTGCTACTTGTTCTCCGGTCCTGTGGTTTGCCTCCTGTTATTTTTGTAAGTTGATTGTCTTTAATAATTAAATCGTCTCATTTCGTTATTATTTTTTTTTGTTTGTTTTGCTGCATTTGGGCATTATATTTTCACATAAAACATGACGTTCTTAATTTTACAATAGCTGATGTTTCATAGGCTACTTCTAAATGCAGGTGCACATTTTGATTCTATTGGTAGCAAAATGTGCCCAACTTTATGAGGTTAAAAATTGAATAAAGTGGGTCTGCCTTTGATGCCATCTTTTTAAAATAAAATCTATAATATTTTAATTGTACATTTAATGATTGACAAAATACATGTAATATAGAATGGAGGAATGTAAGAAAATATATTTTCTTTTTTTTTTCTTGGCAACAAGAAATAGAAAACATTTGTATTAAGTCCCATGATTTACATAAAGACAAATTGGACAGTATATGTAATAGCTAATTTTGTTTTGAAGTCTCTAAAGTTGCCTTTGCTCCATTTTATGGCTTGTTCTGCTTCAAGGTCCAGTTGGAAGTTATTTACAGCCTCTAACATGTTTTCTCTCTGGATTTTCTTTAAATTAGCTCCATTTAACTGACCCTCAGCTCCACCCAGCCTCTTGGGCCACTGAAGAACAGCATCATCACTGAATGAAGCGTTCACCCCTATTTTTCATTGTTTGCATGCTATCTGGAATCCACACATACACACTCATATGAACACACATGTTCCTTTCATTTCTGCTCTCAGCAGCCTGACCCCTCATGCGAACATATGGCCAGAGGAAACAGAGAGGCTTTGTAAAGAGCCCCAGGACTTATCCAATAAAGCCAGTTTCCCATTTCTTAAATCTCCCAGGCTGATATCACTCAGGGGATTATATATCGGCTTGCAGCACTAGTGATGTTATGTTGTGAACAGAGGCTACAAAGCGTGAGTCACTGAAAGCTAAGTGAAAACGTAGAAAAAAACAGTGTTGCACGATCAAAACATTTACACGTGTGTCCCAATCCAACTTTAGGTCAGACAAGTTAGATTTGATTATTAGAGCTGCATATATTTACCGTTTCTTATTTTATTCAAAGGAAGTATTTATTGTGCTCCAAGGAGATGGGGTAGAATAACAATACCTCCTCAATGCTAATGCATTACAATGCTTTGCATGAGGATAAGGAGCCAAATATTAGCAGGCTGGAAATTCCCCTGAAATATTGGGAAAAGCTAAAATGAATGTACCTCGTTTTATATAGTGTAGTTCTTGTGTTTTTGTTTATGCCGGCATCTTCTGTGCCTTGTGAAAGACTGTTTTAGAAGGTTGGTAAGGTGGTGTCCAAAAAAAGGAGTCGCTTAAAACCAAAAACTGTTGAGGAACTGCTATTTTTGAATAAAAATAAAGTTTGACCAGTTCTGTACATCATTGCTCAAGTTACACGGTCATTTTCAGTCCACTATTCCTAGTTCCACAAGCATTAAGTAAAACATAAACACCAAGAAATAACTAAAATGATCATTTAAATTAAATACGGAAAAGAACCAACTAATTTCAAACACAAAACCCTCAGTTCCTAACACAATGTGAAATCTAGATGTAGATAAATTACCACTCATTACTGGTCAGCTTTCCATTAGGGACTCCCCGGGGGTGATCTGACCATCCAAAACATTTTATAGAGTGAGTTTCCTAGCACAGCATGATTCACTGGATAGTCTTTCATTCAAGTAACAGAATAGGCTTTTAAAATGAAATAAGCAGCTAATTCAAAATCAAGGCTGAAAACTGGGATGGACGAAAGTAGTTAGAAATTCAGTTACGTTAAAAAAAAGAAAGAGAAGAAATCCAGAGCAACTTTAATTTAACATTGATATGGATGCCCTAGATTTTTAAAGCAATTTGTCCAACATGTTGAGTGGGTTCTAAAAGCTTATTTATGTAAGCTGAATCTTCATCTAGAAGCAATAACTGGAACATTAGTATTCCAACTGTATGCTATGATCCTAAAAAAACCCCCAAAGGGATCACACCTTTGGTTCTCATTCGTTTCTCTCGATCATTTCCTATAATTTATTTGCTTGCCTACATTCTTCACCATTCCCTCTGGTTCTTTTGTCACTTCTACCCTTTTTCCTTCTTTAGCATTTCATTAAATTAAATATCTTGATCATCCCAAGTTCATGTCTTTGGTTCTGCATGAAACCTACAAAACACAAGTATTTAATATATACTTTCCTCACAGTGAGGACATTTTTAGGATTGTTGTTTTTTGCCGTTATTAAATTATAATTGCCCAACATCAAGGGAGTTTGAAAAACTGTTCTGGTGACTGCACGTATTTATTATGTAATGGCAGTTTACTTTCTATATGATTTTAAAATGACTTCTAAAGGTGGACCTTTTGCTTTTAGTCATGTAAGATCCGAAATAAAGAAGTAATACAAAGTTAAAATTAGATTAAATTAAGTGTCACATCTAGACAGATTAGTGTCTTATAACTCTAGCACATCTGGAAATGGTCAAGCTTTCAGCAGAAGAGGCCTGATCTACAGCTGTTTAGCTTTTGCTGACACATCTTAAAAATTTTGTGGCCAATAAGAACCGGCCATACAGACAGAGCTGTGGCTAACAGAGTGGATTCCCATGACGCTTACACTCTGCAGGACTGTTCATACAACTGCAAAAAAGTGTGTGGGCAACTACATTACTGTGCAGCCACACAAAAGAAAGGCAATCTTCTCTCCAGTAGGCGTGGTTCCTTTAGACAATTCTCCTTGAAAAAATAACAAAGCACATTTGAGCAGAGCATACACAGACAACATCTGAGAAAAGCAATAAATAAATAAAAATGTGAAACCAAATACTTTTTTTTACCTTTTTATTGGATTCCAGTGTTGAAATTTTACATGGATATGGTTGTTTCCATTGGGCTCGGATTTTTTTCAGTCATTTCTTCCTCTCAGATAACTCTATATGGCTCATACAGTTAATTTTAAACAAAACATAGGTTTATGCTCTACATGCTCAGGCAGGGTTGCTCTCATCAAACTGAACAAAGTGGGTATAAGTCAAAGCAGTACATTTTCTCTGAAATTTTAATTTCCTTCATTTTGTATCAAATGTTGCAAGTCGAGACAAATAAAGAATATTTACAGGTTTTAAATAAAAGAGAAAAATGTCATTGAAAAGTTAGTAAAGAAAGGAAGCAGAACCCTACAAAACAATAGTGGAGTTTAACTGCAAACAAAACATTAGTTGAGCTTGTTTCAACATAATCTACCATAGCACCATGACTGAAACTGTTAGTTATTATGATACCCATCATTCAGTAGTTTAGGTTATTTATGTTAATTTACAATATTCTTGATTTTACAATTTATTTAAAAAGTAAGCCACTATTAAGCCACTTGGTGAACAATTTGCTAATGTATACCTTGTATGCAAACATCAGTTGTTAGGATACTGACGATGCTAAGAAATAAATTAAACTATACAGTTAGTGCCACATCAATGTTAGGCTTGTGATATTAGGTCTCAGTCACCCTTAACATCTTGCATTAATAAAAGCTGTTGTACATAGTTTGCAACCCAAAGAAATTAAACCTGCACTGTAATGTCAGCTCGCAAAGGCTGGAGTTTTCTCACCCCAATTTCCCAAAGAAATTAAACCTGCACTGTAATGTCAGCTCGCAAAGGCTGGAGTTTTCTCACCCCAATTTCCCACCAAAATATGTAAACATACATTTCCTCCATTCGGGTACAACTATTTTCATGCATTTTATTTTTCTTATACTAATTTAAAAAATCCGTTAGATAGCAATTAAGAATTTATTTGATCTTTTCAAATTAAATTGTTAAAATCTTCCTCATTACTAAATTTGAAGAGCCATATTACCATTGTATATCTAAACTAATCTAGTTCTGCCTATGTACATAACTTTTGGTTTAAAGCTGCTGTAAAACTAAGTGTTTTATGGAGACTTGTGTGTTGCTTGTATTGAATCCATCCATCTTCTATGCAGACAAAATCATGTTCAGTTCATATGCTTACAAAAACCCTGACTTGTAATGTCTAGGTTTCATACAACAATCGGCAACTTTGATCAACATCGAACATTTGTGTTCTTAATTCTTGAATTATGCTCATAAGAAACCAGAAATTTGAGGAAGCTGCAGAGTTAAAACGACATGTAATCCTTACCCCAAACATTTATTCACTATTATTAGACTATAATTTATCAAAGCAGTTGAAGCACTTTGCTTTGTTTCAAACAATGTAAAACTCTTAACTGAAAACATGAACTCTCTTATTGAAAACCTTTCGTCCGCAGAACAAATTAGAACAATATTTTAAAGACTTTACCGTAAAAACAGCCTGTTGGAAAACTCCACCTGCTGGTGTTATAGTAGAATGCAATTAAAACAAATCTTAATGACTTGCGAGTTAGCTCCGTATGAATATTTGAATAACAGTCTCTGAAAAACTGCATTAGTTAAAAAAAAACTACATGCTAATGTGACAAGATGGTTATTAGGGCTGCACAATATTAGCATTTCTTGCGATGGCGATATCAGGTGCCTATTCTTTTACTCTCCTGCGTATAATTTGTTTTATCCATCACCCTGTGATCTTTAGGCATTTTGAACTATGCCATTTATGTCTAGTGGGAATATTTACTGCCCTGAGACTTTGCCCAATTGACTAAATATTACATTAGCATGAAAATGCAAGTTCACAACACTAACAATAACTGCACTCCAGTCCTTTACGTCATGAATACTGCACACACTGACATTGCAATGACAATACATTTGCGATATATTGTACAGCCATAGTGGTTACTTGCAAAACCTATTTTATGATTTAACAGTCAACCAGAACAGCAACTGAGGATTAAATCCTCTAAAGCTTCAAATAGTTATGTTAGTATACGTTTTCAGGGATTTATTCACAACTATGTAAAAAGCAACTACATTCCAGATGATAGTAATAATCTCCTGCCATTTTCTTAAAAACGGTGAACATATGTACTTCATATAAAATTCTCAGCACACCAGAAGGAGTTACAAGTTGTTAGCATTTCTAGTTTGATTGTTTTAATTAAGCTACGGTTGCTATGTGAATTACATAGTGTCAATTGTAGCGAGAGAATCATACCTGTGATTTATTTCAACTGAAGCTCAATGAATCATATTTTTTTATTTTCTTTGAGCACAGATCTATAACTAACTTCTCATTTTTTCTACCAGACCAAAATTTACACCACATTTTTCACTTCACGTTCCAAAAAAAGATTTAGCTTTCAGGCAGTTAGTTTCACTTGCTTTGACTGATTCACTGACACCCTGGGTTAGAAGCAAATAAGAAAAGATAGAAATGTATAAAACAAAAGCACATACACATTTAAAAGTCATCATGCCTACTTACAATTAAACTGTCACAGATCATTCACTCGCAGTACACAATAACAGGGAAAAACACAACAAAAAAGGTGCAAATAATAAAACAATCATTGAAGTTGCATTTCAGTAAAAAACAAAACAAGTTATGATTCTTTTTTTGTGGAAAAATGAAATTGACTGATGAGGTTACTAACCTCAAACCCAAAGCCAAAACATGCAAAGCATTAGATATACACTATCCTTTTGAAAATAATAGTTTTCAATTAGAAGAGAATTCCATTTTCCTTCAAGCAATTGTGACAGAGCTCAATCAAAATTTCGACATCGGCTTTCAGGTTAACTCAAAGCAACAGAAAACAGCAAATCTATCAGTGTAATTAGCCTTCAATTGAAGAAACATATTCTTAGATAAAACCAAGCCTATAATAACTAGATCGTGTCATTACAGGGTAAATATTTCAAATTTCCTTCCCATTGAGATGTTTATTTTTGCTTGCCCAAAAAGATGCTTTGAAGCTATGGATCTTTAGAATGGAACTGTGACTACTATAAATCGACATTAACATAGCACAATTAACAGCGACCATTCTCTTTTGTTCTAAAGATACAAACTGTTATGTTGACATATCTGTAATTGTGCAGCAGGCTTAAGCCTAGTTTATGCTTCTCTGTCTACTTCGAAACGGATTTATGCAACGTCATTATCCGTCGACGCATGGGCTCTCCATCACCTACGCAAGGACGGATGCAGTAGAACCCAATTTTCTAACCATGTGTCTCTGACAATGAAAAGCTATGCCTGTGATAGATCAGCTCAACAACAGCCAGAGATCATTCCACCAGAATGGTGCTCTATAGTCACTGTAAGTGATCCATGCAGCGTATGGTCCCTACAAGCTTTATGTTGAAAAGGCAATTCTTTAAATTTGGTCTCTTGGTGATTTTGAATGCAAGGTGGTGTGATTGAAACAACGAAAGAGACCACTGTGTTTTTAGAAAATACGAGAGATTGATAAAATTCACAACAAGTAGGGATGTTCGATATTGGCTTTTCTACCGATATCTGATATACCGATATAGCCTAACTCATAATTTCCGATACCGATATAAACAGATACCGATATGTGGGGAACCGCCCTCATAAAAAACAAAAACTACTAAACCACAATGAAATATCTTGTATCATGCATACTTGAGTTTTAAAAATTTAGAAAATGTAATAAGTACTAGAATTTTAGTAAGGCAATTGAAAAAGGTGCCATTTTTATTTTGTCTTCAAAAGTAGCTGGACCATTTTCTCAAAAACTAAACCTCAAATCTGTCATATTTTTACATTCTGAAAGAGAATAGAAGTAGCTGAAGAGTTTGATATTATATTTTAATGCCAATATCGGCCGATATTGACTTTGGGCCGATAATATCGGACATCCCTTAACAAGAAGGTATGTTACAATGAGCTTTACTTCTAGTAAAACTCTTTACAGCTTAATCAAAACTTACTTTCTGTCAGTCATTGCTCCTTGAGGAATGCATTCATAAATTGATGAAAATAAATGCTAGTTAACCAGACATGACACTGGAATGGTAGACAGACCCGCTGTGAAAAATTTCTGTCCCCTGCTGTCCTAGTGGGGAATAGGCTTTGTAACACTGAAACACAAATGGAGAACTATAAACAAAGAACATATCTGTCAATGCCTCTCTGTGCAAACTTGCTGATGGAGAAGTGTAAACTAGGGTTTAGTTTCCCCAAAACTCCTGCATTGCACTTTAGGTCCAACTAAGAAACAATCTCTGTTAAAAATACTTATTTGGAGTGCCACGTTGTATAAGGAGGGCAATTTTCCCTGATGCAGCTTTTTGTAACTTTGCCTGTTCCCAGAACCCTGTAATTACTTTTAATAAAGGCTCTCCAGTCTCTGTGCTCACCGAGGTCATTAAAAAGCTCCTTGGTGGCAAGCCTATGGAGATGGATGAGATTTCCCTGGAGTTCAGGGGAAGTTCCTGTGTACTGGCAGACCAGAATGGTGGTCCCCCTATTTATAAAGGAGGACCACAGGGTGTGTTCCAACTACAGGGGGACATCACACTTCTGAGCCTCCCTGGCAAGGTCTATTCAGGGGTTCTGGAGAGGAGGGTCTGACGGATAGTTGAACCTCGGATTCAGAAGGAACAATGCGGTTTTTGTAATGGCCGTGGAACACTGGACCAGCTCTACACCCTCAGCAGGGTCCTGGTGGGTGGGTGGGAGTATGGGGTATCAGGCCCTTTGACACCAGTCATACAGGGACCGAACAGCTCGTATCAGAGTTTAGTTTGCATTGTCGGCAGTAAGTTGGGCTCGTTTCGGGTGAGAGTTGGAATATGCCAAGGTTAACCTTTGTCACCGCTCCTGTTCATAACATTTATGGACAGGATTTCTAGGTGCAGCCAGCATGTTGGGGGGATCCGTTTTGGTGGCCTCAGGATCTGGTCTTAACTTTTTGCTGATGAGGTGATCTTGTTGGCTTTATCAGAAAGCGATCTACAATTTTCACTGGACCGGTTTGCAGCAAAGTGTGAAGTGGCTGGGATGAGGATCGTCACCTCCAAATCGGAGACCATGGTCTTGAGCCGGAAAAGGGTAGGGTGCCTTCTTCAAGTCGGAGATGAGGTCCTTCCTCAAGTGGAGGAGTTAAAGTATCTGTGGGTCTTGTTCACAAATGAGAGAAAAATGGAGCGGTAGAATGATAGGTGGATTGGTAAGGCATCTGCAGTTATGCGGGTGCTGTACTGGTCTGTGTGGTTAAGAGAGGGCTGAGCCAAAAGGAGAAGCCTCCGATTTACAGGTCGATCTAGATTCCTACCCTCATCTATGGTCAGGAAATCTGGGCGGTGGCCGAAGGAATTAGATCATGGATACAAGCGGGTGAAATGAGTTTCTCCCGCGACCCAACCCCTGATAAGCGGAAGAAGATGGATGGATGGGCCATTAATAAAAAAATCATACAAACATACCTCAGAATTGTGGACAATAAAAATCTTTGCCACAAGAAACCTTACAGCCCTAAGTGGAGGGACAAGGACACAATGCAGTTCAAGGAATGCATGTCAAAAACCTCTCTAGGGGAGATGGCAGATAAGATAAATCCAGAGGTGGGATGCCAGTCTAATGGGTCTTCAAGCTACCCCTTTTAGACAAAATTTATTCTGCCTTCCTCCTTCTCCCTGGAGAAACGGACAAATAATGCTTCGCCCTAGGAATTCACGTTTAAGCTTTTAAATTCTCTTCTTGGGTGCCCTTTTGTAATGTCTGAATGTCCAAGTTTAGTAATACAATTTTTAGATAACTTTTGGCTGTATGTTCAGCTCTACACAAATAGATATAACTGTTTGTGAGTACAAAAAGGAAAATTTGTAAGTATGATGATATATGCCCTTTAATGCAGATAGCAGCATGTTTGTTATAAGCAAGTGATTTCCCTTTACAAAGCTACAAGAGGCTATTGATAGCTGCCTTCATTGTTGTCGACACAGTGCTGTACACTGAAAAGCAAGCATCGCCAATTGAATTGCATCAGTCACTATAGTGAAAGATTTACATGGAATTCTCCTTTAATTAATCTAAAGGCACTGGACCTTATTCAGCTTTACAGACAGGGAAAATAATAACATAGCACTAACTTAAAAACATTGTTGGTACCTTAAATAGCGAGAACTGTGGTTCATATCCTGCATACCTCATGCAAAGTTCTTCATTGTTGCCCCATCACCAGTATGGCACTATAAAAGACTATAGTAAATATTTAAGAAAAAAAAACAATCATAAAATGAACAAGTACATATATTTTCTATCTGCAAGGCTTTGCTAATACAAAACAAATATGTCCACTGCATTGGCTTCAAAATGAAACAACAAGAAACCACAATATAATTAGAGAAGTTCAGGGCAAAGGCTCAGTTTGGTCTGTGGTTCGAGGCAAAATAATCCATAACTGAAAAAAATAGATTCACAAAATTCACAACAAGGTATCTTATATCTAATGGGAAAAAGCACTGGTTGAAAGCCCACTTTGTGTCACTGAGTCTTCTTCATCTGTCAGTGCCCCTCTTTCTATCAATGTCTCCTCATTTCAGAGCAAAAGTAGCACAAGTACTGGGTCGGAGACTATCAAAGAGTTCACTGGTCCCCTGGTTTGGCACTTTACAAGTATAGTCCAGCTACCAAGAGATGACTTCCAGCAGGCTCTGTGAAAAACATGGTTTAGACTATGAGCTCAAACTAGGGAGCCTGCTTTTGTTTGAGCTGTACCAAAACATAATTTACAAATCAAGTCAAAGCTGAGGTACATATGGTATGTGTTTTGGCAGGACAGTCTTTTTTTTTGCCTTGATGAACCACAACAGCATTCACATTAAAACTAAATGGGGAGAAAAAAAATCACATTTGGCAAACAAGAAGATAAAAACATATTTTCCCTTCTAGATTAAACGTTTAGAATGCAACTAGGCTAGATATTCTAGGGGAATTTGTTCATATCACTCCGTCTTAAATGGCTCCTGCATTGTATTACAGCTTTATTTGGGACGGAAGCGCATGGTTGACAAAAAAAAAAAGTCACTCCCCCCACAAACCTCTTTTTTTTCCTCTTAGCTCAATTAAATTCCCCTTTTTTTCAAGCCACTGACTACCAGGTCACCATTATCTGTTCATTGTTGCTTGTATTTCAGTGGCCTTTTCAGTGCACTTTATTATTCCCCCGTTGTTCTTTGCTCCCTCCGTCTCACTACATCAGAACCCCAGATGGAGGTTTGGTCCAGCTGCCACATGTGTCAGTCAAGAGAAAAGTCTATCCCCCATTACTCTTTCACAGCTGAGACTTCTCGCAGAAACACACACTGTTCCATAGACAACAGTGGATGTTTGGCTAGTTTTAGGAATGTATGGAAAGTTTTTGTGAGTGTGTGTCAGGGAATAGATATTTTTATGATTATTACGGATAACATTAAATAAAATTAGAGAAATGGTGCAGTTCAGGTAGCGCCCACAGGAAATATGTGTTCCTATAACCTTCATTCGGAGTAATGTCTGAAATTTTGCATTCCAAGCCTCTTCTCCTGCTTACCGTAACCTCAGTGACATTACTAAATCCTTAGGTAATCTAACTTCCTTCATTCTGAGGGGGACAATATCCGACCCTCATTCGTAGAATGCCGCTTTTGTGTAGGTGCCAAAGCTGGACAAACTCCTCTGGCATTGCGTGAAACCACTTATAGGGCAGGATGTTGTCATAGTAATGGTGGCTGATGGGCTGCTCATCCAATCCAACTGAGAATGGCCAAAAGCCGTAAACCGTCACCTCTTCGCACAGCCCTAGCGCCAGACTGACCAGGAAGAGCCCCGTAGAGAGGCGTATGGCATGAACACCCCGGCCTTTCCAGAATTTACCTACGCTCCGCAGGAACTCGGGGTTCGCGAAGAGCATGGTGAGGTTGGAGGAGGAGTCTGCGAGGGCATAGTATGCCCGAAGCGACGGGTCTGTACCAGGCCTCATGGAAAAAGCTGGCATATAGATGAAGCTGGATCTATACATCTTCATACTGTCCACAAAAGCTTTTCTGGAAAACACAAGATTTTGGAATCTGTGGAAGAACAGTGAAAGTTACTCTCAGTACAATAACAAAGATGAGACCTAGTAGTAAGCTCCTGACACTAGAATGAACATTACTGAGTAGCTAGCTTGCATATCTCATCCAAAAACATTTTATTTAATCTAAATAATTATTGGACAAGCTAATCAAGATGACAGTCAAACAAGGTAACAGGTGCATGGTTGTCTAGAGTTGCTTTGCTACCTCAGTGCCTGAAAATTTTGACGGAATTGACGAGTCTTGTGAAAAAAATCCTGAACGGATCCTGAGGCTCAGAGAGAGAAACTTTTACCAAAAGTACAATCATTGTCTTAATACTTTTTTTACAACTGAAGAACCTAGGCTTGATTCTTAATTCTGAAGTGACTTTTACCGCTCACATTAAATATTTCTAAAAAAGTTTTTACCATCTAAAAACCATTGCCAGAGTCTGCCCGATTCTCTTTTGGGCGCCTACAGAGATACGGATGCATGCTTTTATCACCAGTGAAATTGATTACTGTAGTGCCCTGCTTTCTGGTCTTCCCAAAAACATTATCACAGCTTTACAACTTATACAAAACTCAGCAGCACGTATCTTGACAAAGACCAGGAGGCGGAAGCACATTACTTTGGTCTTAAAATCACTGCATTGGCTCCCCTTTTTTTAGGAACGATTTTCACTTAAGGTTCTTTTAGTGTGTTAAGTGTCTTAATGGCCTTGAGCCTTCTTATCTTTCCAGACTGCTTTTAACATACGAACCATCACAGTTTCTGTGCTCCTCTGGCAGCCGTCTCTTTGTCATTACTAAAGTAAGGACACAAACTCATCCCTTCTTCCCAGATTTAAACTTACGTTTAAATCTGGGAAGAAGGGATGGAAATGCATATATGGGGTAATTTTAAATCTGTAAAGCAATTTGAGCTGCAATCTATGTATGAAAAGTGCTTCAAAAAAAGTATGATTGATTTATTGATAATATTTGGTCATCACTTTATGACAATAAGCTCAAGGGCACATTGGTTTTAAAGCAGGAAACGTGCAAGTTTTCCTCTGTATCATCACAAAACAATAAACAAAAATAATGCAAGGTTTTGAAGTGTCCTTAAAGTTCAGACTTAAAATCCCATTCAGAATAAGATACAACCTAGAACAGGTCTGCATTACATTAAAATTCTCCTATGTGACTGGCATAATTTGGTTCCTCAAAGAAGAGTGGTCTTATGCTCCTCCACTTGTTGAGTTTTTAGTTTATAAAAAATCTTTTTCTTTCAGCAAAAGTTATCTAGAGTGTTTTATTCTGTAGTCGGATTTAGACTTAATAAAAATGAGAGAGATTCCTTTACAATTTTGGAGGTTTTAATATGATTTGAATTGATCATACAGGAGGACAGTAACACATCACAGTAAAATTTGGAATGCTGACCTGTCTCAATTTTACAACAAGCTGATATTATTTCTAGTAACCTTGCGTCTATTTATTCTACTTGATAAAGTACGACTCTCAGGGTGAGAGTAACAGACTTGAAGTCGTGTTTCTCTTTGATTAGGAAGCTGTGAACTTTGTAGACCTTTAAGGATGCCCAGTCCAAAGAGCCATCTCCATGGTAACGCAGGACGTGGATTAGCATTATCAAAATACTCTGACCATGACTTAGGTAAAAGAGTCACTCAATAAAACTAACATTCAAACTAATACTACAAATTAAGTAAACATGCGTCACAGTTGATTACAAAATACAGATAAATCATAACACTAAATTTCTCCACCACACTTCTTTAGTGGAATTATAAAATAAAAATAGAGTGCACAATATATGTTCTTTATGGTTGAGTTCCGTAGCACTTGGAACACTCCATATTTACAAGCCTTAATCTAGTATCATGCAGCATTAATTATCCATCTACCTCTGAGTAAAGGGACTATGTAGAGTTTTAAAGTTTTTGTACTCGTGAATGCCCCCTCAGGCCAAATGCATAACTACAGCCTTAATTGTAAACTTGTGCATGAGGCCCGCATGGTGTATGAGCACGGACGATCAGAAACAACAGCTAAGTAAGTCCTTTTCCTGGACAAATTACAGATTTGCAGGCATCACTTCAACTGAGATAAGACATGTTACTGTTGTGTAAGTTTAGTTGGGGTCTGGGCTGGAGTTTTCTCAGTGCTTGAAGCTGCTCTCTTCTTATTTTTACAACTCTCCCTAGATGTTAAGACTTTGCTAAAGGAGATGAAGCGACACAGTCCTTGAGAAAAGATAATCAGGTTTATTTGTGTGCAAAAAAAAAAAAAAAATACATACAGTATATACTTCCAAAAGCCAGGGAAACTAACAGACTAATAGACGGAGCCTTTGGGGAAAAGGTCCCCTAACCGCAAACTACCAGCCTGGGGGCAAAGAAAAAAAATATATTGACATGGAAGATATCAATCCTAAAATATTCCAAAAATAAAAAGACAAATCTACAAATCTCCCCCAACGTGGTGAAATAAATTGAGCAGATATAAAAAGCATTTTTACAGTGGCCAAAATCCCAGTAAATTCTGAATATATGAGCAAACTAAGTCTCAAACAAAGGCTATTGCACTGGCGTTTTTATCACTTTTAAACAGAATAATACAGCAAGCCTCAGTCCAATTTGACTGATCGCAACAACACAATTCTTATAAACTAACAAGGTACAAATCTCACAAGAGCTTGCTACAGGCTCAAGTAGGTAGTAGCTCCTCCACTGCCCGATGCTGCGCTGTTTTATGCTCATCTGCAACAAGACGGCAATCAGTCCAAAATCCTGCACAGCTGCAGGAGGGGGAGAAAGCAGCACTGCGGTGACATTACCAGGAAGGGAAACTCTGTTCGTCGCCATGGCGGAGGTATGCAGGAAAAGACAGGAAGCATACACAAATGAGCAGCAGATCTAAAGCTTACAAAACAACTGCAATAAGTCAAAGTAAAAAAAAACACAGGGACGGTAACACTTATGCTCTGCTGAACCCATCCTTCAGTTACCGCTCGCTCCACGACTTCAGTGTTTAAGATAGAGATAGCGAACGGTACATCTGAACATGAACGCGCGTGACGTCATTACGCTGCCCCTGGAAAGCATTCGGTAAATCTGCTTGTTCGACCCGAAGAAGCCCTATTCAAGTGATTTTACAGGCATATAGAGGCAACTGTGCTGAAAAGGCCAGGGCTCAGTCCACTGACCGTTGCTGGAACATGTATGAGGAAGAAATTTTACATTTGTATATATTTATTTGAGGTTAAACTTATGTATAGTCCCTTTAAAATTTAATATCACAAAATAATGCATTATCTTCATTCATTTAAAAACAAAAAAAATTCCTAATTACATTAAGTACACTTGCACCATTTCAAACTGTTTTACCTTTTCTCTATGATGCTTGGGTTGGCAGTGACCAGGTGGGTTCTAGTTCCCACATCCTCCACATATTCCTTTGTGAGGGGCGGAAGGTTGCATCTAGAGAAATAAAAAGGTTCATAATAGGCATTATATGCATATTATTCAACACAAATACAGAAACTTATAAATACAAGTTAATATAACTGATGGCTACAAGATTTAATGAGGCCCTTATCTTGTACAGTGTAGGCCCATTAGTCCTATGACACAGGTTTGTTGTAAGCATAAATGACAACTGATAGATTTAAAAAACTTCATTTCTGCGAGTACAATTTCTTGTTCCACACACACACACACATAAATGACCCAAATTGCTACTGTAGCTATTTCAGACCTATAGGTGTCAATGTAACACAGTCATTGAAATATCGCTGAAGCAAAAAAAAGAGTTGGGGTGTATGCACTCACGGCTTGCATGTATCATGCCGGACCTGTTTGGGTGTGAGGTTAATGTGTGTGATGGTTATCTACGCAAAACTTCAATGAATCAAAATCCAACACTGAGGTTTTTGGGGGAAAACTAAAAATATGTCTAATTTCAAACTACAAGATGCACAAAGTGATTGTGGTTTCGCTATGTGGCACTGCTATAATATATAATGAATATTTGTTGCTGCATGAATTTAAGAGAACACATTTATGTGTGCATTACTCAGTTCTAGAAATTATGCACATCTAGTAGAGTTAAATGTGGACTGCATTTTGAATATGTTACATTATTTGAGCAATTGTGTGCTCCACAAGGTAATGAGGATTGTATGTTCTTCCACAGTATTTGTCTCCCTTCATCCAGCATTCATTTGTGCATTTTGTGCAAAATATTTGTGGATTTTTCACCATGAAATCAAACTCAGATGTTGGAAAACAATGCAGGGCTGATGATACCAAAGAGCCAACTGAGGCCTGGTTGCAAATATGGTGAACCATAACGACAGCATTAAGTATAGTGATTTTAGTAATGATGCAGCAAGTCTGAAAGCCTAATTTGAAAGGATTATTTTACCACTGTATTCATGAATAAGATTTTAGGTAAGCGTGGTTCACATATCGATCAATCTTTCTCTAGCTCTTTATAATAACATTCCTATTACAAACTGGAATCTGCCCAAGCCAGATAAAAATATTCTCAAGCCGGACAAAGAGTTTAAAATTAGGCAAGAGAATTTACTGTGCTTACCAACATGGATAGTGAAGGGTGAATAGATGTGCTCAGAAAAAAAGCCTGCTTTGAATTATTCCATTTTTTTATACTTGATAACTTTCCTCGAGCAGCACAGAATTAAACAGAGCATCTCCTGATTTTTGACGATAGCCAAAATGAAGCTTTTCAAGATCAAGGTTGAACATTTTGGTAATTTTTACTCAGAAACATTTATCTTATTGTTGTCAGTGGTTTGGAGATTTTTTGCCACAATAATTGTTGAAGACCTAATAAAAGAACAACATTTTGTATTCTTTTTTTATATGTAAAATAAATGTCAATGAACTGCAACAGGGATGCAACGATACCACTTTTTCAAACCAATACGATACCGATACTTGGATTCAAGTATTTGCTGATACAGTGTACTAATACCAATACTTCTACCACACACAAAAATGCAATGAATCAGAAGACAGGTTTTTATTTTTTCCTTCACTGCTTGTTACAAAAAAGGATGGTGAATTGATTAATATAAAATATTAATAAAAATGACCACAAAACTAAAATAAAATAAAAAACATTTTCTGTGAAATTAGTGCAGAGTTCATGGTATCGGTTAACTTTAACCGATACACATAGAGTACATACGAACAGTATCAGCACCGATACCCAATACGAGTATCGGTAGCAGTGCATCCCTAAACCGGATCCCTAATTGTATGTGAAGTACAATGAATAAAAAATGCGCCAATATTAGGGTACTAGTTTCAGCAACTGCTGGAATTGTCAAATGTTTGGTAATCAATACAGGTGTATTCTGGCTCAAAATCAAGAAAGTTCCTTCAAAATAAAGCTATGGAGTTGGGTTGGGCAATGTCCACCAAACTGAGAGCTAACGATGTTGACAGTAAAACATCATGATGGACGATGACATCGTCCATCACACCAGCCTAAAAAGTACTTAAAATACAGCAAAAAAAACCAACAACTTAATTTTAAAACTGTACTTAGTTACTTTACTACACTTACACAAGCAGTTTGTGATTTGCTGGGAGTATGGATTTGAAATCCATACTCAGGCTTTTATGTGCGCATGGATTTCGGCATCGTGCCGGACCTTTTCAGAGCTTTAAACTGAAAAACTGACATAATTCCTTTACCTTATAAAAAGATGACTAAGTTATACTTAATAAACTCACAACAGGTTGTTCTCCTTCCAGGTAAAAGTCTTAATATAAATTCTTCCAATCGAGCAAACACCACTACATCAGCTGATAGGTGAACAGCTGATCTCCTTTGAAGCTCTCATCCCCATTTCAGCCAAAAGCAGCTGGAAAACAAAGGCCAGGCACCGATATCCGCGCAGCCTTGACTCATAGTGTGCATAGTGCAACGTTTGTGGCCATCTTTGCTCGTTTCTCGAAACAGGTGAAACGGTAATTATCTGCCTCGCCCCGATCCGACCTGAACCAGAGAGAGTTCAAGAGTCTATTTGGAGTGGCAGCTTATTATGGCGCGAACCGATTAAACCCTACATTTTCCGCTAGAAAAAAAAAAACTGGCACCTTGATGGTCACTTTGTCCGGTTTTCAATTTATTGAACAAATGTTTGGAACTCTGGTCAAATAGGCCTGTTAACTGAAGCTTAAAATGATAAATGAATAACAATAATTTCAAAGCATGTTGATTTATAACTTTTTGTTTAGTCAGCAGGTATAGAAAGCTTTTACTGCTTGGTTCTGTAAGTCTTTCTCGACTGTGTGCGTTACGGTCTGTGCTCTATCTGACTTTGGACATCAGGGAGATGCTATATAAATGCAGGAGACTTCTGCAACTTGAAACTTGGGATAATCGTGCATTTATTCTTTCATCATTTTCTCTGAGTTTATCTGAGAGGAGTGGGTCTGTACCATCATGACATGCTGTGTGCCGGTAACATCTTGACAGGTAGACTGGGAATAATGCCGCACTTTAAAATAAATTATCGCGCTAAAGAGGCGGACGGGTTCGGGTAAAGATCTTCAGCTCTAGTGCGCGGTAATCGCTCGTGGTGTTCGGCCATTGGGTTCAGTCTTTGCTGTCCTGCCTCGGCTCTTTTTATGTGCAGCTTAACAAGTTTTGTGCAGCTGTAACAAAGCAGCTGGTTTCTGCGCTCCTTGTCCTGAATCATCCAGATCGAATCTTTTTTCTTTTTTTTTTCTTTTTTGGAGCTTCACAGAGGGAAACAACTGCAAACAAAACACACCAAATCCACACACTCAAACCATAAGAAAGAAAGAAAAAAATGTATACAAATATTTTCCACTGTGCTACACTCAGTTAGTTATATTCTTAATGTTTACAGAGACTAAAGGATTAGTACGTGTCTGACAGGGTGGGGGGCGTGGTATCACGATGGTGGCTTGACATCGTTCATCGGCACAACTCTACTATGGAGCTTCCATTTTAGTCCCTTTTATATGCACACGCAGAACTGCTTAATGCCGAACGACACAATTCCAAAGCCAGTTTGTTTTAATTGTTATAATTATGGTCAGCAATGAATCAGTTGCTAAGAAAAAATGCATATTACGTCAGACCAATATATATAATATATATATATATATATATATATATATATATATATATTTTATTAACCAAAATGTTCAACTGAAGAGTATGTCTATGTACTGTACAGCAAATGAAGTAAATACTTTGTTGGGATTCTTTTAAACGAACCACTGCTTCACAATTATCTAAAGGCTGTCATGTTTCCCATTGCTTGTGCAAGGATGTCTCCCATTTTTTTATTCTACATACTAGAATGAATGTAATTGTATTTCAATATGTCAATAAAACTTTCTTAAATTACTTTGATGATCATTTATTTGAATGTTTTCAATTATTTTCTGTTCCTTAAAATGTTCAAAAAAACCCCAAAGAAATAAAAAGACAACCTTGGGGGGTGTAGGTTTAAGATAAAGCCCATATTATGTCCTATTCCAATTTTAAGAACTGAAAACAAAATAAAATACAAAATCCATTCATATTAAAAACAATTTGAAATACATGTTATATTAACATTAAAAACGCTGGATGATACATTTACATAAAGAGATATTTGTACACAATTTCTGGATTTACTTTGTTGTTTTTTCATAAATAAACAGAACAAACCTAAACTGAATTTCTATTTGCTTACCCTTTTGAACCTAACCGTTTGGATTGCCGTGAGGTCAGTAGTCCTACCCGTGATTATGTATGCCATAATATGGTCATAGCATAAATGTGGAGTTGTGTATTAAGTTTGGATGATGTCTGGGCTTGCTGCCAACCCTGCTTTTTCTATGACGTCTCTTACAGGAAAACCCTGAACTATACGGAAGCTAAATACTCGCCAGCTGTTTTTGCAACTTTAAAGACAGTGAGATGATTGTGTTGTTGGAACTGTGGCGGGCAGAGAATTCTGCTACAGGAATTGAAAAAAAAAGATATGTAAACATTAGTAACTTCCAAGGTGAGCCATCTAAAACACTTTAAATAACTTGTTTGCACAAGTTGCAGATGTCACAGTTAACTACTCAAATGGTAAATGGCCTGTACTTGTATAGTGCTTTACTTAATCCCTAAGGACCCACAGCGCTACACACTAAACTTAACCCTCTAGGCACCAAAGTCGCAATATTGCGACAATCAACATTGCTGACTTTAAGATGCCACAGCTGGAGATAATGCCGCTACCTTAATTACTGTTTTACACCAGGAGATGCCGGACACCTGTAACTTTAATCTGAGACACATTTTTGGGTGTGTTACCATGGAAAACTTTGGAGTAAATCATCTTTTTAGTCAGCATAGAGAGAACGAGTTTTCATTCAAACACATTAACCCACTCAAAAGCCTTTTATTGTCAAACACACAAACAAAAGTGAGGGTGGATGATCTCTGCTTTGTCTTTCCTCTGAGACTAATTAAAAAAAATCCAAAACATCTAAGCAGAAAACAAAATTTGATCCCCCAAACCCTATTTCACTAAAACTACCTCATAATTACACAAAGTTTTTTTTTAAAAACAGGGCATGAAAATTAAAACTAAATTTATTCTCTGCCCACAACTCAACTGATATCATTATGGTCAGCCTTAGCACCTGACCTGTTTTTCAAGAACTTCCCCTGAAAAGCATCACATTGGTTTAAAACCAACATTACATATTGTTACCCAAGGGTGGTGAGCCTGCACACCTTAAAACTTATATTGAGAGCAGCATACCTATACTTGCTTATCATTTTCATTTGCAATTAATATGATTAATGAGGTCACCAAGAATAATTAGGCTCATTGAGTCATTTTCATGACTCTGATCACAAAATACAAGCCGTTACATTTCACTTACATTTTTTATAGTAGGCTAAAGCAAATTTACTGCTGCCAGATTAGGAGAATACCTATTACAATAGACTAAATTTCACTGAGGGGTGGATTATTTATTTGGTTCCTTTTCTTTCTCTTTTATACATAATGATATGTATGACATAAATGTTCATAGCATGTCTATAAGTGCTGACTAGTGGTTAAATAGATTTTCAATAAACTGAAATATTAAGACCAGGTCTCCCGTCACATCAGCCACTTTAGCATGTTGAGTTAAGTGAAATCTTGATTTGTGCAGATGGTGTCAGCAGTAACAAAAGACTAGATTTTCAGGTCATCCCTTTAATTTTGATGTAGCACAAACATAACTTTCACAGCAAAACACGACACCTGTGATATATTATCTATATATGTATGTGTGTGTGCATGTGTGTGTGAAGCATTTCCCCAAGTTGTGATATATCTACAGAATATAGATTGTACCCAGTTTTCTTTACATGACTCCAATGTAAAAAAGTTTACATTTTTCACATATATTGGTACTATTTTAGCTTATTTAGTCATGTTGTCCATTATAACTACAAACAAAACTTTTTTTCTGATTAGGTTGAAAAAGGCAGAACATGTCACAATTTAATTGACTGATACCACAAAGCCTCTTAGCATCTTTGAAATGAGACATATAGATAATCTTTGAGGAGATTTTGGTTGCTTTGATTTTAACAGCTTCAAATTGTAGCAGCACAGTGTTCTTATATAATGAAGTATTTCCTGTGTCAGTCAATTCTATTCTGCCTTTGAGCATCAATCTATGAGTAAGTTAGCTGTGCATATTACTAAAACTGGCTAGGAATGGAGAAATCTCCAAAACTTCAAAGCTGAATTCATGACCTTTGTGGTTGTATGTAAACAGCTCATGCTCCTGCAGCATTTACTGCAAAGAATGGGTGAGATATGGTGGAAAGAACTGCACCAATTTTTTTTTAGAGCGATTACGTATACCAACAAACAGGATGTGTGGTTTGGTTTTGGAGTCTGACAAGAATGGGTTTAAAGTTCAGTAGAAGTAACTCTGACAGTATGAAAGTGCACAGTAGATGAATGTAAAAAAAAAAAAAATAAATTAAGAAAGTAACTCAATGCTGTTAAAGTCATCGGTTAATATACACACAGATTAAGCCCACATATATTTTAAAAATAATCATGATACAAATAAATAGATTAAAAAGACACCTGTCCAACTTCTGCAGAAGTTCAACTTCTTCATACTGTTGGTTGTCAGAGGTTGCGCCCATGGTAACAGTGACTAGCAGTCTCGCCTCGCTCAGTGTGCCCCAGGGACACTGTGACTACAGTGTAGCTTACCATCACCAGCGTGTGAATGCGTATGTATACGGGTGAATAATTAACTCTTAAGGCGTTTTTTTTTTACCAAATATTCAATTTTGATATCTCTAGTTCAAAAGTTTGTAGCTTTAAGGTACATTGTAAATTAGACAAATCTTCAGTATAATCCAAATATTATATCAAAATATTTTACCAAACTACATTCCTCAAAATGTAAATTTTTTTGAAAACATTTAAATTACATTTTTACTTTGTTACCATGTCAAAGTCCTACTTGTCCATATGTGTGTTTAGCAGGATACTGGAGCTTTACTGCTTCAAACGTTTGGTAAATATGAATGCCATACACTATTATGCATAAGTACGCAGCCCCTCTGGTGACATTGGAGGAAAAAAAACAACTCGTTGCCACACATTACTAATACACTAATGCGTGGCCGCGACTTACAAATACGTGGGAACGAGATACTTAATGCGTGGCCACCAGTTATTAATGCGTGCGAACGAGATACTTAATGTGTGGCCACAAAATAACGCGTGGGAACGAGATAATTAACGCAGTCATCTCCATGCTGAGACAAGACTGTTTGTACAATCTTGTAATGCTAAAATCCTTGCATATCGTTTTTGTAAATATAAAGAGCTCCCTGCAAACAAAACTGTTTTATAGCTGCTGCTAAAGCATGTAGTTATCTCTAGTTAATTTTTCACGTATTCATGCTTTCTTGTTGCTGTGCGCAACCAAGCAAGACGAATCAAACCGCTGTCAATTGTGCTTATGTTCCAAATCACTACATAACCTAAACATTCTCTGTTACAAGTTATAGATATCAAAATTACATTGATAGATGCGACTTCAATTCTAGCTGTATGAAGCTGTTTTGTACTTAAAAAAACACTGAACTATTTTTAAATTAATAATGTCTGGATCTCTCTGTGCTGTCCCTGCAAATAGAGCTTGGATAAGCTAAAGAAAACAGATGAATGGATGGATGGAGTGAGTTACGACATCTAGATGGGGGTTGAGTAGACCTGGCAGAGATCTGCGCTCTCTGAATCCTTTTATAGTTTTAAAGCTGTGAACTATTTCTAAACTATCCAGATTATTTTGATGCATAGTAACATCATGGCTACAGAGTTCAGAGCGCAGTGTACGTGGCTGTGGGCATCATTGATGAGCTGAAGGCAAAGTCGGGGTCAGTGCAGTATTACATGGACACAAAATACTATCTGGACATTCTGGAATGCATTGAAAGGGATTTCCTATTAAGTTACTTCCGTTTCATACATGTTGATTACCTTAGAGAGAACAAAAAATAAGGAAATCTGGATGTCGAAAATCATTAAAAAGAGCCAAGAATGCAATAATATATTATTTACACTATCTACAACAAGGTTAATAACATTATTGACAGTGTGCAAAACGTGCAGACCTCCTACATCTGGCGCAAACGGCACACACACACATTTTGTCCATCCTGTTTTGCCTGATTTGATGGCTGTCGCACCTCCATAAACTCCATGCAAAACTGCAGAAAGTTTGCTTCGCAGGTGCCAGTGCACTTCTGAAACAGAAAGTAGTTATTCCTGCAAGGCGAAATATGAAACACAGCAACAGACCCTCTACCACTTACTGAGTATTTCATTTCAATTCAATTTATTTATAGCCTCAATTCCCAACTTCATCCACACTTAGGTGTCTTGAGAGGACAAGTCATATCAAGACACTTAACAAGTCATTTCAGATCAATCACAAATACATTTCAATCAGTTTAAAAAAATTTGAATTTATTCCCTTTCCAGTATTTTGTGTCCATGTAATACTGGACCGACCCCGACTTTGCCTTCAGCTCATCAATGATGCCCACAGTAATTACAGTACAGTAATTTACAGTAATTTAAAAATAGTTCAGTGTTTTTTTAAGTACAAAACAGCTTCATACAGCTAGAATTGAAGTCGCATCTATCCATGTAATTTTGATATCTATAACTTGTAACAGAGAAGTTTTAGGTTATGTAATGATATGGAACATCAGTACAATCGACAGCGGTTTGATTCGTCTTGCTAGGTTGCGCACAGCAACAAAAAAAGCATGAATACATAAAAAATTAACTAGAGATAACTACATGCTTTAGTAGCAGCTATAAAACAGTTTTGTTTGCAGGGAGCTCTTTATATTTACAAAAACGATATGCAAGGATTTTAGCATTACAAGCTTGTACAAACAGTCTTGTCTCAGCATGGAGATGACTGCGTTAATTATCTCATTCCCACGCGTTACTATTTCGTGTCCACGCATTAAGTATCTCGTTCCCACGCATTAATAACTGGTGGCCAAGCATTAGTGTATTAGTAATGCTTGGCACCCAGTTATTTATTTTTTTCCTCCAATGTCACCAGAGGGGCTCCGTAGAAAGAGAAAAACGATGAACAATTACATAATATTAGACGTAGGCCCCGTCCACACTACTGTGTTTTAGTTTAGAAACGGAGAGTTAAAAAGAAAACTATCTACGTCCACACAAGCGTGTTCCCTGCGTATTAGAATTGATCTCCATCCACATTAAAACGACTGAAAACGCGGATCACGTGACCATTCTCCAACACTGGGCACGCGCGCACCGGTATAAACAGGAAACAGATTGACCATTCCTCAGCTGCTAGCAAAGACATCAAAGCCAGTAACGCTTGTAATTCGTTATCCATGTTGCAGTTTCTAACGTAATGTACTCCAGGCTGTTTTTGTATGTTATCTTCCGGGGGCGGGTCATGTGATGGGTGGCTGACGAATCAGGGAAGGATACGCCATGACGGATGACACCCAATCATAGAGCCGAGTGTGATCTGCTGCGTCATTGTTTCTAAAGTCCTCCGTTTTGAGACGTTCACACCAAAACGCCCTCCGGAGTTTCAAAACGAAAAACGGGGTCGGCGGCGTTTCTAAACTTCTCCGTTTTGGGTCTCCGTTTTTGCCGTTTTAGTGTGGATGGGATGTGCAAACGTAGCAAAAGGTCTCCGTTTTTAAACGAAAATGCAGTAGTGTGGACGGGGCCTTACTGACCTACTGACTTCGTGTGTTATTCATGACAGTTAAAACTACCATAACGGTAACTTCCACATCTCTTAGAGGAATTTTGATTGTTGTATAGAATTTCATTCAGCCATATTAAAGGTTTACGAGCAGGTGCAAGTTCCTTAGGAAGCTGCAGACAAACACACTTCCACCACTTTATACAACTGTTACTATTATATTTCTTAAATAATCTGTCAGTTCTATGCCAGATGTAATGGGAAACATTCCATTCCAAAAAGGTTCACTTTTGTCTCGTCAGTCTCCACAATATTCTGTTAAACCTAAGTAGGATTATCAAAATGTTTTTTTGGGAAAGCTGATACAAAGACTTTTGTGTTCATTTTAGTCAAAAGTGGTTTTCCACTGTTATATATATATATATATATATATATATATTTAAGTTTTAGATGATAAACACCACATTACAAATGGCATTTTAACATTTTTCTGATTGATAGATGTTGATGACTTTGTTTTGCTGAGTTTATTTTTATTTCTTCAGACTGCAAGTGCCTTGTCCAATGGCACAAAAGCCGAGATTGATGAAGCAGGGCCTGGAACCGGCAACCCTCCATACGCAACGCACTCCTGTCCCCGGAGCCGCCCTCTGCTCAGGTCAGTTTGAAGAGGCATTTGGGTTTAACGGATCCCGGCTTTTTTTTTTTTTAAATCAAGTGTAGTAGTATTGTCATAGTGTGGGGCGTTGGGTAGCATAGTGGTTAGTGTGGGCGCCTGAGTTTGAACCCTGTTCTCGGAACATTTACCACACTTCTTCCCCCATTTCTCTCCCTCTTTCTACATGCACTGTTGAATAAAAGCCACTAGAGCCACAAAATCTAAAATAAATAAATACATAAAAAAAGTATTGTCATAGTGTAGGGCTTGTAGCTTAATTGACATTCTGGGCTATTCAGCCATCAAACTATGTTATTACATAATCACAGTCTGATTACAACAAAGATACAACTCTGCCAAGATCCCAGAATCTCACTCAGTTTTTAACCTTTATGGTTTTCTTTGAAAAAAACAAACATTTTTCCCTTATACAGATATTTTTGTTTGTGACAGTTAAAAGGACTCAAATCATACTATTTTTAATAACTGACCAAGATAACCTAAACTGAAAACTCTGTTTTATTAGTTATCAGTTTTAGTTATGCACATCTGTTTTTAACAGTTTATATTTTTATAAACTTCCGCCGAATAATACATGTACTTTTTAATGCTTAACTAGACATGCACATACATTATGTAAACATAAAACTACCTTAATGTACACATATTTTTCTTGATAAGGTTTTTCAGACTGATCTTGGGTTAATCTAATGCTTATACAACCTGGAACTTTGTTGGAAAATAATTGTACTCGAACTAAAGCTACTCAAACAAGCTTTTTGGAGAAAAAAAAACTTACCACACTCCTTATTAAGTCATGAATTTTACTGTGATTAACAAATTTTTTTTAAATAAATTTTACTTCCAGATGTGTGGAATCAAGAAATCACTTAAAAATAAACATGACTGACAACATGAACTAGACCAAAAGATCTCAAAACGCATTGCAATATAGTGCAGTCTAAATCAATAAAAAAAAACAGCAAAACAAAGTCATCAACATCAATCAGAAAAATGTTAAAATGCCGTTTGTAATGTGGTGTTTATCATCTAAAACTTAAAATATATATATATATAAAACAGTGGTGAACCACTTTTGACTAAAATGAACACAAAAGTCTTTGTATCAGCTTTCCCAAAAAAAAACCTTTTGATAATCCTAATTAGGTTTAACAGAATATTGTGGAGACCGACAAGACAAAAGTGAACCTTTTTGGAATGGAATGTTTCCCATTACATCTGGCATAAAAATGACAGATTATTTAAGTAAGATAATGGTAACAGTTATATAAAGTGGTGGAATTGTGTTTGTCTGCAGCTTCCTAAGGAACTTGCACCTGCTCATAAACCTTTAATGCGGCTGAATGAAATTCTACAACAATGAAAATTCCTCCCCATGATGTGGAAGACATCAAAAGTTATGTTATGGTAGTTGTAACTGTCATGCATACCACACAAAGTCAGTAGGTCAGTAAGTCTAATAATATTTAATTGTTCATTCTTTTTCTCTTATGCATAATAGTGTATGGCATTCATATTTACCAAAAGTTTGAAGCAGTAAAGCTCCAGTATGCTGCTAAACACACATGTGGACAAGTAGGACTTTGGCATGGTATCAAAGTAAAAATGTAATTTATATTTTTGCAAAAAATAGAAATTTTGAGGAATGTAGTTTGGTAAAAGATTTTGATATAATCATAAGTTTAGTATAGTTTACAACTGTGTAAAGTGACATGACCCCTTGTAGGATGCTGATCAAACACCTTCAACCACGGAAGCCAATAAGGAGAAAAAAGATTGGGACTGAGGACCGGATTTTACAACAAAAATTATATATTGAAATTGTGAGTGTTTTTGCATATGCTGAACCGGTTATTTTTGATAATTGTGTCTCTTCATATCCATGCGTGGTTATATGTTGCATGCAACTTGTTGCATAATTGTGTCTGGATTGTGTTTTGAGGAAATTCTTACCAAGTGTCCCTATATTGTATGTGGACATCTTTTATATAAAAAATTAATCCATGTTTAAAGATATTAGATTATTATATTGATTGTTCCAACCCTAAAATCAGTTTGATTATTTGAAACATTTAAGTACAAAACAAAGCAAGAACAGACAAAATTTGTAAAGGTGCACTGAGCAGCTTCACTAAAATTAAGTTTTCTTAGTCCCCAACCATACAGCTTTGTTTATCACAACTGCTCAAAAAGTCGTTCTCCCCCTTTCACGGTTTTTCCTATGTACTCCTCCTGCTTCCGTCCCTGACCTCATTGTGTCCCACTTTGCCACGTTTCTGTCTACTGGCTACAATCAACACCTGCCCTCATTAAGGGTGATGACATAGAACTGGTCTCTTAAGGAAGAGTCTAATCAAATTTGGAAGAGGAGAGAAGTGTTTTCTCTCCTGCACAAACCCACGGACCCAAGAAGACTCTTTCACTCACCGCATGATGAAGTCAGCCTGGTCAATGTCATGTCCGCACTTGGAGCCCCTGAGGATGCCACCATTGCCCACTACAGCACACTTCTTCAAGGGCAGCTTCAGAGGGTTGCTCTGGAGGGAACAAACAACTGTTTTGTTAGCAGGACACTTGTTGTGCAGATGCAATAACAAGTATTCGTTTTCTGTAAAAAGTAGACTAACATTGAGGCCATCATACGGTTGAGCAGGTGACCTTCTGCTAATTTCCTCCCAAGCCCTAGGGTTCTGAAAGGCGAATCACCAAGGAGAGGTGAAGGGAGTTTACCAAAAACAAGTCGAGTCATGCAACCCTTGAATCTAACTGTTCCAGGAGCTTTTATTAGTGACAAAGTTGGCATTGTGTTTGGGAAAATAATCTAATTATGATGCACAGCCTGGAGGTGACATTGTTAGCCCCTTTACCCTGTCTTTAAATTAATCTATTATTAAAGAGTTCATAAATAAATGTACATTCGAAATACAATGAAGTTTTCCCTCTTTTGGTACATATGTTAATTGGTCCACCACTCCAATATAATCAGACCTTTGCCAGCTTAATTTTGTCTGAGAGCTGGTCTTCATTGAAATACATTAACCCACTCAAAAGCCTGTTATTGTCAAACACACAAACAAAAGTGAGGGTGAACGATCTCTTCTTTTTCTTCTTTCTGAGACTAGTAAAAAAAATCCAAAACATCTCAGCAGAAAATAAGAATTTGATCCCCCAAACCCCATTTCACTAAAACTACCTCATAATTACACTAAGTTATTTTTTTTAAAGCATGAAAAAGAAAACTATCTAAATTTATTCTCTGCCCACAAATCAACTGATACCATTATGGCCAGCCTTAGCACCTGACCTGTTTTTCAAGAACTTCCCTTGAAAAGCATCACATTGGTTTAAAACCAACATTACGTATTCTTACCCAAGGGTTGTGAGCCTGCACACCTTAAAACTTAAATTTAAAGCAGCCTACCTATACCTACTTATTTTCATTTGCAATCAATATGATTATTGAGGTCACCAAGAATAATTAGGCTCATTGAGTCATTTTCATGACTCATTGATCACAAAATGCACTTACATTGTTTATGATAGGCTAAAGCAAATTGACTGCTGCCACTTTAGAATACCTGGGCATGTTACAAAGTGTTCTTTCTCACTTACCAAACAGACAACATTTCATTTAGGGGTGGATTATTCATTTGAGTTCTTTCTCTTTTATACATAATATGTATGACATAAATGTTCATAGCATGTCTGTAAGTGCTGGCTAGTAGTTAAATTGATGTGTGGGTGTGCCCGCGCATGTCTTTAAGCATTTCTCCAAGGTGTGCTATATATACAGAATTCTTTACATGACTCCAATGTAAAAAAAGGTTTACCTTTTTCACATATATCAGTACGCTGATTAGGTTGAAAAAGGCAGAACATGTCACAATTCATCTGGCTAATACCAAAAAGCCTATTGGCATCTTTGAATCAATCTAGTTTAAAATGATACATGTAGAGAATCTTTAAGAATAATTTTGGTTGCTTTGATTTTAACAGCTTCAAATTGCAGCAGCACAGTGTTCTTATATAATGAATTATTTCCTGTGTCAGTCAATTCTATTCTCTTTGAGCATCAATCTATAAGTAAGTCATCTGTGCATATTACTAAAACTTGCTAGGAATGGAGAAATCTCCAAAACTTTAACGCTGAATTTTTGACCTTTGTGGTTGTATGTAAACTCCAGCCAGTTTAGAACTGCAGCAATGACAGCTCATGCTTCTGCAGCATTTACAGCAAAGAATGTGTGAGATATGGTGGAAAGAACTGCACCAAATTTTTTTAGAGTGACTACGTATACGAACAAACAAGATGTGTGGTTTACTGTCTCAGGTTCTGACATGAATGGGTTTGAAGTTCAGCAGAAGAAGCTCCGACAATATGAAAGTGCACAGTAGCTGAATGTTTTTTTTTTTTTAAAACAACCATTTTTAAGAAAGTAACTCAATGCTGTTAATGTCATCAGTTAACATGCACGCATATTAAGGTCACACATAATTTAAAAATAATCATGATACAAATAAATAGATTAAATATACAGATCTCACAATTGGACCTTGTTGAAGCATGAGATTATATTGTTCGCAATTACATGAATGAATATTTGAGGTGGAAATAGTCACAGAAATCCCAACATCTTCTGGCACAACTTGAGAGGTGCACAAAGGGAATTAAAGTTCAATTGAGATAGGAGCGGCGGAAAACACTTACAAGTTTTGATAAGACAACTTTATTGATAGACCAACGCATTTTGGCGTGTAGCCTTTATCAGATGTAGTAAATGAAATTGATATACTAACTTGATATACTAACTTTATCTATAGACCATATCAATAAAGTTGTCTTATCAGTTATTCCAAGTGTCCCTGGAGCTCCTTTCTCACTCTCTCACGAAAAAGGTTACAGGAATCTGCTTTTCATTCCAATAAGTCATGTGTATACAAGTCATATGTATATCTGTTTGAACCATCTTACTACCCAGTAAGTACTTCATCAGAGCCCACATTCCCTGGCAGATTCGTGAGCTGATGGCAGCTCGGTGTATCATGACTGGTTGTCTGTGTTAAGACCTATAATCACAGCAGTGGTAGTTTACTGTATTTAGAAGAGTATGTGACTCAGCATCATCTGCCAGCAGTTCTCTTCGGGGAAACACATTGAAGGTCACATAGGTTTATATGAGAAATGCAGCAGTTAGGCTAAAAATAGAGGTATGTAATAACCTCTGCTTGGTAGATTCACTCAAGTTGATTACCTTTCATTAGGCAAATGCACGCTTTTCCAGCTCTGAGCTTAATGTATATGGTAGATATCAATTATTTTGTTTCTTAACTGTTCTTCAGTTTGCTTAGATATCAGCACGGTTGGTTACACAGTGATTAACCTGCTTAATGTTGTCAGAGAAGTTCTATTCAAGTGATTAGTCTTTTCTACAAAACTATCAGTATTCAGGACTGGTTTGTTTGCATAGCTTTTTCATACTAACCATATAATGAATGTATTTTATCAGGTAATCTTTTTCTGATATTAAAAATATTTTAATGATCTAAACATGTCTTAAAAAGAAATAAACTTTAGAAATATGTGAAGGGACATTTTTTGACAGGATGATGACGCTCAAAACTAATGCCGAGCAGTGTTAAAAAGGAAAGGACTGGAATAATCGTAAAGAAAATGCTGCTGCAGATGCATCTAAATAGTAATATGAGAAATTTACAGATAATTGGAGTCCATTAAACAGCAGGGACATTTTTTACAAATCAAAATCCTTTTCATTGAGCTTTGCCATTGCTTCTGAATATGGTTGCCTTGGCAAGTACACCACACTGTTAAGACTGTATAATTTTCATTGTTGTAGCATAAAGACAAGCAATGTTGGGATTAACAAATTACAAAAGTGCCATCTTTTGACGCAATTTAACAAGCGTTTGCATGAGTTGAAGTCCTGCAAAGCACTTGAGCCTTGAAGTGTAATAAAATACTGTTAAAAATACTGGATTTCTAATGTCACACTTCGTAAAATACAAACTGATAAGTTACAATATTTTCAGATCATGTTACATATTCAAGCTATTTTGCCAAAAGTAATTGAGTGTAGCTAAGTTACATTTTTGAGAAAGTAACATGTAATGTAAACATATTTTTGAGGTTGGAACTAATAATTTAAAATATGTTACAATTTTTCTGAAACTTTCACCCAAGACAAGAGAACAGAATGTAATGTAATTGTGGATGCATGTACCATACCAATAAGGGAACCAAACCATACTTGAAAAAAAGTGTTACACAGCAGAGAGCCTAAAAGAAATTAAAGAATACACAAGGAGTTGGACCTCAAATGGCAACGCGATATTACAGTAATTGTGTTTGGCAAGGAGTGTCTGAAATTTAGAGTTTCATGTTGATAAATGATGATTTGAAGTAATTTCCCAGTATGTATATTGCCTGCTCAAGGTTTATTGCCAGGGAAATATGGCTTTATGATTTCAGTGAATATTACCTGACAGCAACATGTTACTCAGGGTTCAAAATATCTCAGATTTTATTAGCTCAAACTAATTTTAGAATTACAACACATGGAAATACAATGTAGCATAAAACCTTTTAGAAAAATAATATATAATTACAAGAGGTGTTTTGTAGATTAGATTTGTAGATTACATATATTCATACACTTAAAAAAACAAACAGTGTATGACTATAGTCACATAACAGATGTACAAACTGACTAGAGTGTGAACTGACTGGAGTTAATTTGGCAATCTAGTATAGGTGACATAAAGCTACAGAGCAAAACATTACTAAACTCACACACCACAATGCACACATAAAGTAAGATTTTGATTTTATATCTTAAAAACTCAATATGTTAGATGTTCCAAGTCTATAACTTTTGACACACAAGCAGCTTAATAAAGGAATAATATGTTTGGAGATGGCTACAAAAAAGAAAGGTGTATCTTTAAAAAAAATAGGAGCAGCATGATTTGACCTTGCTAAATGTTATACCTAAACTTTTAATATATAAAAACTATGAGAACTAGATACTTTTTCATAACCCTTTTTTACATAATTAATGTGATGCATATTCTGGATTATAAATGCTTCTGTTTCAGTGAGGTGTCCACAAATTTGTGGAAATCTTGAGATGGGGAAAAAGCAGGGGTACCATCACATGGGTGAGACATTTGAGCAAGAGGGAAATACACCCTGCATCCAAATTCTATAGTATGAACTACATACTACTAGTAGCTACTTCTTGCCCGTTGAGCCAGTAAAAACTGCGTAGCAAACGAGCGGATAGTAGGCATGAAATCGGACGTACTGCTTCACATTCTATCGGGATGGTCACGTTACGTCACATAGACTGTAAAAAAGAATAGACAGCGCCTTCTCACTCCTCCCCATTTACCAGAATGACACACTTTCATGGGGTAATTCTTGGCGGATTCACAGACTCCTCCTCCCCAGCTCTGACGAAGCATGTTCCTAAAAAGGGCATAGGGGCGGGATCTTCACTGTAGACTCTGTCTATGGGCGTGTATGGGCGTGTAGTTCGGTCGTAATCGCGCCCATTCTACTGCCGTGTCTTTAGCTTTGATGCTAAACTTGGCTCTGTCCCCTCATTAATTATGGAAGATTTCAAAAAATTATCTTACGAAAACCAGCCTGGTGCCTAATATTTTTAAAAGCCCAGCGTTATCTCAGGAAGAATATGTAGCCATAGAAAGTTTAAAACAATGGGGCACCAGGTTATAAAGTTGTTTTTAACGTGTCTAAAGTCCAATGCTTTTCAATGGGGGCCTAGCGGCCAAATAGAGGTACTACAGCAATGGAGGAGCAATGGCGGCCTCCATGGTATGCGGTCACAAAGCAGAGCAGCCAGTGGCCATTGTTACGTCACCTGGGGTCCCGTCCTCGGCATAGCCGACGTCACTCTTCTTCTACGATTTTGGGGCTTCCGCTGCATTGTGGGATAGTGTAGCATACAACGGATTTTACTGTGGCGGTAGTACACATCCGGGAACTTTATGCCTACTTTGCCAATCCATACTAGAGATACGGATCTAGTACATTGCTCGCTTACTTATTTTCGCCTAATTCGTAGTAGGTGTAGTAGGGGTATTCGGATGCAGCCATATACTCAGGAGAAATAATCAGTAGAACAAGAGACAGGTAGGAGATTGGTTTGCATAGTGGGAGCATTTGAGTGAGACATGAAGCTGAGGAGAGACACAAAGGGGAATGGTAAATGGCCTGTACTTATAAAGCGCTTTGCTTAGTCCTTATGGATCCCAAAGCACTTCACACTTCATCCATCCAATCACACACACATTCACACACCAAAGATAGCAAGTGTTGTAACTCATATTTTTTGGGGCTACTTTATATAATAGTCTCATATTAAATATGTTTATATAATCTTTAGTTAGTATTCAGAAAGTAAAAGTCTGTTTTAATTAGCTTGCATGATGGTAAAAATATGTCTGTCAGTATTCTTTATGGGGGTAAGCTTTTAAGTCGTAAAACTCTTGGGTAAAGTTTTATTGCATGTTGTAAAAGCAGGATGTTTAGATAAAAAACAGATCAGGGAGGACGGCCATAAACTATAAGCTATAACTCAGGAAGACCTTGGTAATAAAAAGTCTGGTGGGAGGAGAATAAGTCATGTGAATACTTTTCTTTGTTCTTCTTTAATAAAAATGGTACAGCCCTGTAGACGATGGTTCAGTTCTGGCTGAACCCCATCTGCAGGTGCGTCCAAGTGTGAAACAGAAATTCTGTGTCTGTGCATATTTACTCTCTCTGTCTCTCAGCTCTGACTCTTATTTTGGAAAACTTCCCGCCGGGGTTTTGAATGTTGGCGCCCCACACTCTCCAGAAGCGAGTGGCCGACCGCATGGTAACTAGAAGCCAACACAAGCAACGGAAATTAAAGCTCAACGGAAACTAAACCACAGAATCCAGTAAATAGGAAATAGCACAAAGTGCAACAAAATAACTAAAATACAGAACTAAAAGGGGATTAAGAAACTCAGAAGTGGGAGGGACAGATATCAAGTAGTTAAGTAAAATGGGAAGTAAAAGTGGTCTCATTTATTAAAACTTTGTGTAGAATTCTTACCAAAAATTGTACTTAAGCTCAGCAAAAAATAAAATTAAAATAAATAAAAAATACACCATGTAAATTTTACATCTATAAAACTTGGAGTAAGCAAAGCTACATGCAATTTACACTATATGAATCAAACTTATCCTATAAATGTGCTCAGGTGATTTCGATCATATCCCACCTCCTACTCACCCACTTTCCATCATAAAACTGTCAATGCAAAGTGCCTAGTGAATATTCTGTATTGACTTTAGATGTCTGACATGGGCTGTTTCATGGGTAACCACGGCAACCAATAGGCCGGAATTGCAAAACCGCTCTGATTTAAATCAATCAATCAACCTTTCCTTATATGGAGCTTTACTCAGGGGAAAGGCGACAAAAGTGCTTAACATTAAAAAACTAAAATACAGTTAGCACTATCTAACAAGAAAAATAATAAAAACATTAAAATAAAGAAATAAAAGCAGCAGCAAAAGTGATAAAATAATTTAGAACAATAAATGTAAAATTTGAATTAATGTATACGATTACTTCTTGTAGGAACAACAAGATTGGAATAGATGTAAATAAAACTAAATTGCAGCAGAAAGTCATACATTTCAGCACTCTTTATTTAAAGCCTGACAGAAAAGGTGCATTTTAAATCTACATTTAAAAAGTATCATCTGTGCAACATAATAATCGGGGGTCACAAATAAACAGAGGGAGATCTAGGCTCGACAAATATTTACATATTTGGGCTTTACTTCATAAAAATGGAGTAGTATGACCCCTAACACCCAGCATTATATTTTAAATATGTGCCAAAGCAAAGAATTGTCATTATTTTCAAAAACAAAGTGACCAGAGAAACATTACTAAAACGGAAAATTATCAATTGCTGATAATTAACACAAAAACTGGTCAAAGAGGTCGCCTTTCCCAGGCTTCTACAGTAGCAGTTTACATAATCCTGGAGCCAGGTTATTGTGGTTTTTTTCCTTTTTACATTTTCCCCTTATGACCCATTTAGTTATTTTTGCTTAAACACACATAGTGTATTCCTCATTAAAATGGAAAAACAGCTATGAAAGTATTTATTGTTTTTTCAGAAACCTGACATTAAAATATGAGTGAGAGGACAATTAATACCCTATTATTTGGCAAACATGTTCCTCAAAAATACATGGCCATAATTAACATCCTGAGCTGAGGAGTATTGTCACACACTGCTTTTAAATTCTCCTGTTTTTATCTTCAATAAATTATGACAGTGTTGAATACTGAATTTTGTCATATTTGCAACAACCTAATATCACACCATTAGAAGGATAACGGTTTCTATTTAACCATTACAGTTTTTGCAGTTACGTAGTTATCAGTAGTAACCTATGTAGCTATAAAAAACTTGTATCAAGACAATATTTAGTACCATCTTATCGTGTGAATCCTAAAACATTTTCATCATCCTGCGACTGCAGACGTAAAGACTTTGTGTTTCTTGACTTGCTAATAAACAGGTTATATGACAATTGTTAAATGTCTGTCTACTCCTATTCCTTGAACACTGACTCAAGCAGGAATGCCTTGGCATCATGACTGCTAATCAAGACACTGTCTTGGTTATTTTGTCCATACTGTACAAGAATCATATATAGATTGTGGTTTATAATGAAACTTGAATTCATTTATTCCACGATTAGACTGAAAAATACTTTTAAGGTATGTTTTAATATTAATATAAATCCAGCTTATCTGTAAAGGCTCCTGAGCTGTGTTAGAGAACATTATTGAACAAACAGGATCACAAACACCAACAATAAAATAATTTCCCAACGTCTCACCGTCTGCAGTTTAATAAATCACCTAAACACTGAAATAGTATAACGCAACTTAAAATCTGCCAAGATATGTCTATCTGCTTAAACTGACCAGCAGGGCAGCACGATATTGGAAAACACTACCTTTTTGCTGGCTTTTTTCTAACACTACAATATATATTGTGATATGAAAAATACAGAGATTGTCAGCTAGCCCCTTAAGATTTCCTGGCTTCTTTTCGGCAACAAAGCAACAACAACACAATATTCTTACCTATTTTTGTAAAAGTAACACATATATTTGCCTATATTTGAGTGTTATTCTTATTGCTAGCACTGTGATAGTAGAACATTTTGCATTGGAGGGGATAACAAGCTTTGCCATGGTAATTCCAAGTGCCTTCTCTCTTCATATAACTATTTTCTTTTTTCCTCTTTTTCATCCGTTTTCCCATCATTCCATGACCTTTAGCATTGTGGGTAATGTCATTAGTGTCCTCAGAGAACATCCCTTGCCGGAAGACACTGTGCAACTGGCTAAATATTACATTAGCAGGAAAGATGCAAGTTCATAACACTTAGAATATATTGGTCAACAATTATTACACGACACACCACTTTGCGATGTGAATATTGAACGCACTGATATTGCACAGACAATATATTCGCAATATATTGTACAGCCCTACGCACAAGACATTATTAAACAGAGAAACAGCCAAGAGGTAAAAGGTTCTATAAAGAAAACCCAAAGTAGTCTCGGTGAATGTTTGCCACAGGCCATGGGGAGGAAGTGAGAAGCAGTTTTCAGGTTAGATAAGACTAAAATGTTTCTTACCTACATAAGCAAGATTTTAACTAACAATGCACATTCCCCAGAACACACAACCCTCGCAAAGACCTATTGAGGTGGCAGCATCCTGCTTTGGGGATTTTTTTTTTTCTTCACCATGGAACGGGAAACTGGCAAGACCTCACAGCAAGATGAACGGAAAGAAATGCGCGACAAAAACACCTGTTAGAAGATGAAGAAGGCTTTAAACTGGAGCTAATGTTAAGTACACCCTGTTCTCACAAAGATTTAGATTGTTTTCTTAACTTTTCTTATTTGAAGGGTGTTAAAGATCTTTTTCAATCCAATTGTTATAGTTGATCATTTTCAGATGATTCACCAATTAAAACTGACTAAAAAGTTTCCTTTTTTACTATTGGAACTTCTCAGGAAAATTTTACAGGAACTTCGCAGTATGCACGTCTCCAGGCCTGCAGGGCCATTTCAGGAACCAACAGCGTAACAGTCTTGGGATATGTACTCGGAAACAGCCTGGTGAAGTCACTGGGCAGAAGCTTTGGTTAAGTCATGCTTATTGGTTGTAATTCACAGGCAAATGAATTGACATGACCAAACAACCAGCTTTGTATAATAAGAGTTACTGGCAAAGCTATTTTTAATAAAATAGCACACAGAAACACAACAGCAATCTCTGCTTCTTCTATGCCTATCTCTTGTTATTTCTGTCAATGTGGGCACCTTTTTAGAGATGCTCTGATGCCATTTTACTCTGTCCGATACAGATTTCAATACCTGGAGTACTGATCCAACTGTGTTGGTTGCTGTTAGTATCGTTTAAGGAAACAAACTCTTTGTACTCTTTCACATGATGCGAAGCCAAATGCTTTATAAGCATGCTGGTGTTACATTTAGCTGCATATTATGCAATAAGAGGTGCATTCTAGCAATGTGAGACACCCATCACACAAGATTTTGTCATTGCCTGTGTCAGTGTGACATAGGGTTGGGCAGGAAAAGAAAATTGCATGGTAACGGATCATGTTTAATCAGAATTACTTGTCGTTACAATACCATATTTTTTAGCATTATTGCCGAGTATTTCGGATACTGGTATATATTATATATATATATATATATATATATATATATATATATATATATATATCGGCCCGACACTACACCTTTAGACACTGATGTGAATCTGCTCACTGTCGAGATTTTTCTGATGGGCTGACATCTTAGCAAATTTCCTTAAAGGGCCTATTTTGTATGGAGACAAGATTGCAGAGAGGAGCGGGCCAACAGATTTACCCAGTTAGATAAAAGATCTGGTAAAATTACCCTGAGGTTCTGATAATGGAAACGCGCCTATGGTACAAATAATCCAAGATTTAAAATGTAGGAAACTTGTTCTTATTAGTCAATAGGTGGGCCAAGCCAAAAAAAAAAGGGGCTAAAACTTTAGACAACCTTCAGAATGTGTGGTAAATAAATGGTCAAGATCACTTTAAATCATAAAAACAAAGTAGCAGTCAAATCAAATAAAAATATAAAAAAATGTAAAATGTACTTGAAAATGCCAAACTTATTATTTTTATTTTTTTTTACAGGATAAATAAGTTATCAAAATACAAAGCCTGTATAATTACTTTTTTTATCTAATAGAGTAACTGCTTTTGGAAAATTTGATGAAAAAATATAAATTAAAAGAAAAACACTATTTTGCACGTCCATAAGCGACAACCAAATATTCATTTGCAACTGTTGATGAATAAACCCGACAACTTGAAAGTCTCATATAAAAGAGACATACAAACAGACATGTGCAGTGGTTTTGCTTTGCCATTTTCTCACTGCATTCACATTTTTTATTTATGAACCAGCAGCCCCCTCCGCTTGCATGACTGAACATGCACAGCTAATGACTTCAAATCAGGGTCAGTTATTCATCACGGTCCTTAACCTGGCTATTGGACTGCAGATATGCAGCCTGAGAGACTCAAGTCTCCCACGGTTGTCTTGCACCAAAGACGTTTAAAGTGCGGCCCGAGGGCGATTTACGGCCCTTTGACTGATTTTGTACGGCCGTTGAACTCCATTTAAGGGCATTTTCAAATGTTACGGGAGTCCGTACTCGGATACCGTATTTGGTCACAATCCACCTATTTCGTACCATGTGAACACAGACTGGACCGTGCCCGGATACGGCCAGAGAGACCTGCCTTGGAGGTCGTATCCGAGTCCAGGTACAAGGGGCCCTGGATCATGTGAACACAACCCGTACTCTGGCCGTACTCAAGACAGTAGACGCGCTCCACGAGGAAATGACGACACCGCCGGCCGAAATTACAGAATCACCTCGCGACCATAAAAATACCAGAACAACGCGATTCAAGCATCCCACAGCAACACAGCAGGTTACAAAACGGCGGGTTTACTACAACACTCACCCTGTAGATGGCTTCAGGTAGCAGCTGACCAGTAGACCAGTTTGTTTATATTTTAGGCTGTCGCTCATTTTATGACGTTGGTACTTCTCACTCCCTTGTTTGTTGGATAACTACAGACTTATTTGTATACTGCCACCTGCTGTTTAGGTGAAGTAAAACACTGGATTGCAGTACGGGTCAAATACGTGCCATCTGAAAAGAATAAATTAGCATTTTCTCTGGCTGTATTCTGGCACGGCCACACATGTGGAAACGGCCTAAGATTGGTAAATTCTGCACTTGGCAGCACAACACAAATGATTGATGCAGATTGAGACTCTCTTTTTATAAAGGACATAATTTTTGTTAAATTCAGATGTTTAGAAAATGATCAATGGCACAAAACAAATTATTTATCTTTTAAAAATTATATTTTTTTTACCTTTTAATTTCATTGCGCAAACAACTAAAAAACAGACATAGAGACAACGAATCATAGGTAAAAATAACACATATTTCAAGAAATAGTCACCCAAACCCTGTTTGTTTGTTTTTTGTTTTTTTTGAAAAACAGATTTTTGCTTTAAAATTAGCACATCCCTAATATTTGAAACAAAATGATTTCTTTTAAAAAGGCAAATCTTAAAAGCCTTGGATTTTGAATCTACAATCCTTTAAAAATCAATTTTTAACAAAAATTCCTACTTTATTTGTTTCATTAAAATATTACACTACAGCAACTTCAAGTACAAGTAATTAAAAAACGTTTTTTTTTTTTTTTTACATTTGTGTCTTGATGATTTTGGCCCTTACAGCAAAAAGTTTGTCTTACACTACTCAGCTTCCAGTGGCTAAATAGAAAAAAAAACAAAAATTGATGGATCTTCAATAAACAGCTTCTTAAAAGGCACACACTGCCAACAGATGCACCTACACAAACCTACACTAGCGGTTCTGAATGCAAATAAAGACCGTTTGACTCCAAGCACTTTTTCATGCAACATACGTTTACATGTACGTTAAACTATGCTTTAGTATGTTGGGGGGAAAAAACAAAAAACATATGTGTTTAATACTTGGGTTTACTTCCAGCAAAAGCACGAGTTGTGGCACAATTAAGACATTTTTGGTTGTTTGGTAATTTTCAATAAAAGTAAATAAATAAATAAATAAATAAATAAATAAATAAATAGGATGAAGTTTTGGCTGCTCATCTACCCACTCCTCCACAAGTTTATATCGACTCTCCCACACAAGACACAATGTGTGAGTAATCCACTTCCCCTCAGAGGATAACTGTCTGCTCGACTGATCTATCCCTTCCCCCCATTACGGTTCACCAAGGATCTCTGAGAAAACACACCCTCTTTACATTAGCAGGAAGTGGGGTCAGAAATTAATTGACATAAATCTACTCCCAGTTACACAGGAAAAACTGTGGCAAGTGAGATATTTGCACGTCTAAACATGCAGCCCTGAACAAAAGAATGCACCTCATCAAAATGCTGATTTACCTGCACAAAAAGTGAATATGTGTCGTTGTTGACAGTGTGCGAGTAGTAAAACTCTCCATCATACCACAGGACCTTCCCAATAGGAGAGTTCTGCTTCGTCACTGCAAACATCCACCTTGGATTGCAGCACTTTGTCAGCAGGTTCCTGCACAGGAAAGAAGGATGCATTAGTCCTATCGCTGGAGACCTCAAGACAATTTGATTTAAACCATAGTGAGAGGAGGAGCAGGGATAATTCATGGTTGCAAGCCAATCAGTTGTCCTGTAATAATCCCTGCAAAGAATAGTGTTGAGCTGGAAACTGTAACAGAGGGTTGTCGATAGCAAAACACCATCTATCATACATTTGATTTGGTAAAATGTACATCAATTCCTTGCTAGAGAAATTATAGTGATCAGAGTCATATTGGCTCCAAAGACTGACTGTCATGGAAAAGACCATAATAAAAAGTAAAATTAGAGCAGGGAATTATATAAATGTATGATCTAATATTTTAAATAATTGCATATTTTCTAAGAATTAATTTGTCACATATGTAATTGCAATAATGTCTAAGGCATGTTCTGTTTGTCTTTATTATTATGCTATTTTTACAGTTAACTAGATTACATATAAAACTATTCTTCGTTTTAAAAATATTAAATGACCCCTCCCATAAAAAATTTTAAAAAAATCATGATTCATTGAATGGTGCCACTTTTAGACCTTAATATATAGAATAGCTATATAAAGCTCAACAAAGGAGCCAAGAGGACCGGCTCAGGGTGAGCATCCTCCTTTATAGGTCTGCCTGCTGCTCTGCAGATGTCATTTTCTCTGATTATGCTAATCGGCTTTGGCTCTATGAACAGAGTAGTTTAAATAAGGCACTTTATTGGCTTAAATAAACTGACAATATTTTTCATATATACTTTTCTGCACGTATGATTGTAAGCATTGACATTTTGGAAAGGCAAACCCTTAATCACACGTTGATTCAGATAAAGTTCAGAGTATGTAATTCAAATAAACATGTTTCCATTCAATTTAGAAAGAACTGTACAATAAACCATGCATTTCTTCAAATACATAGCAAATAAAAACTTTCCTTAAACTTTTCCTTTAAAAAAAACCAAACCTTGTTTATATATATATATATATATATATATATAAGCTCTAATTCAGCCACAGAAAGGTGAGCCTGGAGCCGAACCTGTACAAATCGATGCCCGTCTGATTCTTCTGCCACACTCCCCCCAGCCCCAGCACCTCCTCCACCATCTCTTTGTCGCTGGGGAGTCTGTAGACAGGGAAAACGTAGAACCAGCCAAGCACCAGAAGGCACAGAGCGGCCCACACCGACAGCTTGGGCCGGTAGCATCGCGCCAACATCTTCAACCACGCCGTCTTGTGACAATCCAGCAGCGGCAACGACGCGTCAGAAACCTTTAAAAACGCAGGATCAGAGCAGCTCTCTGCGAATCATCCCGATGTGGAGCATTAACTGGGCAACAAGATGCTTGGTTGCTCTGTTTGCTGTATGCATCGGTCTGGAAATCCGGTTTTGAATGAGACGGTCTCTGATTTATCAGAGAAGCAGGGGCGTGTGTCCATGCGATGGCTCGCGCTCGGCTGCGGGGCTGTAGTGCGGTCGGTGTGTTTGGGACTGCGGGAATCCGTCGCTCTATTTGCGGCGCATCACCACTATCATTCCAAGCGCTGTTATTGTGAGGAATCAGACGGGCCCCCCTCCGAACCCGAAGTCCTGCTGCATCCCGTTCTGTCCGCGTTGGCCCTCGCTCCGTCCCCTCGACCTTCAGCACTCTTCTTATGGGGTCCGGAGCCCTTGCTGTAGCCTAAATGGAAGTGTGCGGCGCAGAGGAACCGGGGCCAGTCCTCCTTTTTCTCCTGTCAGCACCCCCCTTCCGATGAGACAAAGTACTTCTTGTGGAGCTGGATAAGCGTAAAGGCGGATGAAATTGGGGAATGTGCCTTTCAAAGTAAAAGCATACCTTGTGGTTGTCATCTACCCCCAACATTTAAGACAAGTAGCAAAGGCGGTACTTGCAAGAGTTGCGCTCTTAGCGAACTCCTCCTTCTTTATGATCACACAAAACCAGAGACACTTTTCTAACAAAGACAGTTTAACGATTTTAAAGTTCTTCGAAAAATTAAGAACTATGGATTCATATGGATAAATATAAGGCGACCCCGCTGCAAAAACCAGCACAGACCATAATGATTTCCTTGCTGGTCTGTGCTGGTTTTCCCAGCAAGGGATACACATTCTTTGTAAAGCACGTTTTATACAAAAAGAGGTCGTTCGAAGTGCTTTACAGAATAAAAAATACCCCACATATAACACCCCACCCCCCAAAAGTTTAAGCATGAACACATTTCTACCCCACTCCACCCATTCCTATCCCCATGTGCAGACACACTCTGGAGCAACAGTAAAAGGACATTAAGTGGACGATAAAATGGACATTAGGTAGAGAATCTTGTAAACAAGCATTTACAGGAACTGAGAATCAACTCTTTTGGAAAGCCAACCTTTCAATGCAAACCCTGAAGGGTTTAAGCAGGCATTTCCTGATTAAGGTCATAAAAGTAGCCAATCTCATTGGGTTTAAGTTTAGACATTGAATTAGGCATCACAGAAGCTTCTTTTTTTGTTGTTGAGTCATTAAGATCGGAACTTCCTGGTGTCTTTCAGACACTTTTTCTGCTGCATACCTCAAGTAAGCCTGAGCTAAAAGTAATGAACCTACAAAACCATAACCACAAGTTTTCACTATTCATAGCAGAACCTTCAGTTTCACAAACTTTGTTTTAGATCATCCCCAGTTATTGTTAAAATTTTCAGTCCTGGTTTAAGCACTCCAATGAAAGTGTTAAAAATTCCACTTTTGAAGTTTCTGCATATATATATATATATATATATATATATATATATATATATATATATATATATAGGTGCTGGCCAGTAAATTAGAATATCATCAAAAAGTTGAATTATTTCAGTAATTCCATTCAAAACGTGAAACTTCTATACTGTATACTTTCCTTCCACACATAGTGATATATTTCAAGTGTTTATTAATTTTCATTTTTATTATTACAACTGACAGCTAATGAAAACACCAAATTCAGTATCTCAGAAAATTAGAATATTCTGAAAAGGCTCAATATAGAAGACACCTGGTGCCACTCTAATCAGCTGATTAACTCAAAACACCTGCAAAGGCCTTTAAAAGGTCCCTCAGTCTTGTTCTGAAGGCTCCACAATCATGGGGAAGACTTCTGACTTAACAGCTGTCCAAAAGACGACCATTGACACCTTGTACAAGGAGGGCAAGACACAAAAGGTGATTGCTAAAGAAGCTTGCTGTTCGCAGAGCTCTGTGTCCAAGCACATTAACAGACAGGCGAAGGGACAGAAAAAATGTGGTAGAAAAAAGTGTACAAACTCTAGGGATAACCGCCCCCTGCAGAGAATTGTGACGACAAACCCATTCAAAAATGTGGGGGAGATCCACAAAGAGTGGACTGCAGCTGGAGTCAGCGCTTCAAGAACCACCACGAAGAGACTCATGAAAGACATGGAATTCAGCTGTCGCATTCCGTGTGTCAAGCCACTCTTGAACAAGAAACAGCGTAAGAAGCGCCTCGCCAGGGCCAAGGACAAAAAGGACTGGACTGCTGCTGAGTGGTCCAAAGTTATGTTTTCTGATGAAAGCAATTTTTGCATTTCCTTTGGAAATCAAGGACCCAGAGTCTGGAGGAAGAGCGGAGAAGCACAGAATCCACGTTGCATGAGGTCCAGTGTAAAGTTTCCACCGTCAGTGATGGTGTGGGGTGCCATGTCATCTGCCGGTGTTGGCCCACTCTGTTTCCTGAGGTCCAAGGTCAATGCAGCCGTCTACCAGGAAGTTTTAGAGCACTTCATGCTTCCTGCTGCTGACCAACTTTATGGGGATGCAGACTTCACTTTTCAACAGGACTTGGCACCTGCACACAGTGCCAAAACCACCAGTACCTGGTTCAAGGACCATGGTATCCCTGTCCTTGATTGGCCAGCAAACTCGCCTGACCTTAACCCCATAGAAAATCTATGGGGTATTGTGAAGCGGAAGATGCAATACGCTAGACCCAACAATGCAGAGGAGCTGAAGACGACTATCAGAGCAACCTGGGCTCTCATAACACCTGAGCAGTGCCACAGACTGATCGAGTCCATGCCACGCCGCATTACTGCAGTGATGGAGGCAAAAGGAGCCCCGACTAAGTATTGAGTGCTATACATGCACATTCTTTTCATGTTCATTCTTTTCAGTTGGCCAACATTTAAAAAAAAACATTTTTTTTCATTGGCCTTTAAAATATTCTAATTTTTTGAGATACCAAATTTGGAGTTTTCATTAGTTGTCACTTATAAATATCAAAATTAAAAGAAATAAACATTGGAAATACATTTGTCTGTGTGCATTGCATGAATATAATGTACAAGTTTCACGTTTTGAATGGAATTATTGAAATAATTCAACTTTTTGATGATATTCTAATTTACTGGCCAGCACCTATATATATTAATAAAGCGTTTAGTGTATAAGTTGTAGTCTAATATTTCTAAATATGTTACAATGGGCCAGCTCCTCTGGGGGGAACTTGTGTTTTGGGTCTTCCTCTGAGTTTTCTCTTGGTGGATGAGTCTGCAACACCTCACTAGGGAGATGTCTAGGTGGCGCCCTGATCAATTAAAGTTGGTCTGAGCCTCCTCAACTGGCCCCTATCAATGTGGAGGAGCAGCAGCTTTACACTGAGCCCCTCCTGGATGGCTAAACTTCTCTCCCTATTCTAAAGGTGAACACAATTACCTGTTGGAGGGAGTAAACAAATTTGACAGCTTTTAGCTGCGGAACTTGTAACCAGATATAAGTTTGGAAATGTCTATTGACAGGGAAATCAAATTCAAACTCTTTAAAACCAGACAGGAACTAGTGCAGTGTACAGCAGAATTTTCCCACATTGCCTGTAATGTGCTTGTAGTAGAGGACCTTATTTCCATGACTGTGAAAAGAATCCTGGATTGGGGTCCAAAAGATTGATTATTTTTTGGCCTGCCTTGTGGGATCCTCTTATGGGTTGCTGCCCCCTTGTGGGGTGCTGCACTGGGCAGAAGCCATATTGCCTACTCCAGAAACATAAACGGCATAAAAATGTCACAATTTAAGAAATGTATACATATTTGTAGTTAAATAATTGGTTCATGTATGATCAATAAAACATTGAAAATACTTAAATAGAATTGATACCTAAATGTAAGCAGAATGACTGAAGTGTTTCAGTATTTTACAATATCTGCTAAAAACTAAATCTAGAAATCAGCGTAGTTTGGAATTTTGTTATTTCATGATTAATTTGTTTCATCGGCCAGCCTCACACAAGAAAGAGAGCAGGCAAATATAATATTGTTTTAGATTAACTGTTTGTCCCGCGACCCCTGGAGGACTAAGCGGTTGGATTGATTAACTGTTTGTTTGCAGTTAAACTGCTGTGCCATGTTCCTGTTATGGTCTTATTTTATTTTTATTTTTTTTACAACACAGTGACTATGGAAAAGTTAAATGATTACAATATAGGTTTAACTGGTGCACTAATATCGTATAGCTTTGGTTGACATTTCGGATGGCTCTGCCTCCACAAGGGAACACTGGAGTTAACTTTAGAGATCATTGGGTTCTTGGTCACCTGTCTGGCCAAGACCCTTGTTCTCAGACTTTTTCAGCTGGATGGTCATATTGAAGGAGAATTCTGGTAGGTCTAAGATGTTCTCACTTTAAAATAATGAAAACCGAAAGGCCATTTTCTAATTTCAAACATTATTGAATCACTAATTGCTTGAAATATACGAGTTAATATTAGTTTGGTTGCATGAGAACCCTCCACATTCTTTTTATTCTAGTAGGTTAGTGTGACAGCCATTCAAATCAATTCAGTTTCTCTATTCAGTGCCAATTCAAAACAGATGCCATCGCAACGCACTTTACAAAAAGGTCACTGCAATTCAATAATACGTTATTCCAATCAGTTTAAAAGTTTTCAGTTTAAGGAATCCAAGCAGATTGCAACTGGTAGTTGTGCTCCTTTGATGCAGACTCCAACCACAGCAATCTCTCAGCAATCCCTCATACTTCTCTTCACAGGAAGAAACCTCAAGCAGAACCTGGCTCAGTATAATCAGCCATCTGCAACAGCCTACTGGGGTTTCAAAAAGGTACACTAGAAACACAAAGAACAAAACGTACTGATCTAAGAGTACTTTTCTATTTTAAAGAAAGTACTAGAAATTTGATACCTGGGAGGACAAATGGTTATTGAGAGCTCCATCCCAGTCGATGCCCCTTGTCCAAAGCTTTACAGCTCAGCAGGACGCCAAACCAGGTGTAGCTTCTATTCAGAGAAAAACACATGGAAAAACAAAGTTTACAGTCAAAATAACAGCAAATTTTGGAACTGGAGAGTAGTAGAAGAAAAAGTTAGAAGAGTGAAGTACCCAAGTGAAGAAAATTGGTCAGTTTGTCCTCCAACAATCTAATGCTATAGCAGCATAACTACATAGATAGCTTAGGATCACCTGAGCCATTCTAGCAATAGGTTTTATTAAAAAGGAAAGCTTTAAGTCTGGTCTTAAAAATAGAAAGGGTCTCACACACTTAAACTGGGAGCTGGTTTCACAGGAGAGCAGCCTGTTAACTAAAAGATCTACCTCCCTTTTACTACTAGAAATCATAGGAACCACAAGTGAACCTGCAATCTAAAAGCAAAGTGCTACATAAGGAGGATCTTAAATTCTATTCTATATTTAACAGGAAGCCAGGGAAGGAAGTCTATAACAGGAGAATTGTATTCTCCTTTTTTAGCATTCCTCAGAGCTCTTGCTGCAGCATTTTGGATTAACTGAAGGGTTTACTGAACACTTTCAGGAAAAGAGAAGTGAACATGTTTAGAAATGCACTTTTAAGCTCTATTTAAGATCCAAGATGATTTCTCGAAAATGACAACAATTTGAGAAAGACATGGAACACATAGGTGAATGAATACACAGGGAGGCCAATCAGGGAGACAATCTGGGAAATCTGGGGCAGTAAGGGACAATCAAGGAAGTGGGGTCCGACAGAGATGGGGGAAAACACCACATTGTGACAATAACAGGTATTTCACTGAGGTTTTGGATGATGTTGAATATTACAGTCTGGTTCAGGTCAATATCTACAACAGTCTTTATGAGAGAACTGCTAAATTGAAAGAAAAAAAAATGCATCTTAAGATGAAGGGGGGTAACATTTATAATGCATAATAGTCATTCCAAATTAAAAATACAAATTAGTCAGACAAAAATTTTAGTTTTTGATCAGAATAACCAGAGAAACATGGATTCTGTACAATTGCCTGGAGTCTAAAGTATGTTGCACTTGCGCCCTCCGCTGGTCGCTGTGGGCAATCACAAAAACTATGTCAAACCAAACAGCTGTAGATGCTCCCCTCAAAAGGCACTTAATCATCTTGTTGTAAGGCCGGAAATTTCTCCCAATTGTCTGTATCTGATCATCATGTGGCTTAATGCAGTAAAATTTTCTCACATTCATCCTGTTCTCACCAACACGGGGAATTTAGGGAACACTTTCTGATGGTCGAAAAGCAGTAGGTTTCCTTTAACTTATTTTGGACCAGTGCTCTGTTCAGATTTAATTATTTGCTTAATTGTTTGAAATATAAACTCCCTGTGGGCGCAGACTGAGCAACTGACCTGCAGAAAATAAATAAAAAGAAACATCAGCAGCATTCCCGATCAGGTTAAAGACAACACAGGCTTGTCCAAGAGATGTGTTGAGAAATGTGGGGCTGTTAAGGCTCCTGCTGAAACCCTGCTGGGATTAATGGAGAGGCAAAGTCAAGGTTGGGAGGGTAGTGAAAGAGATGGCATGGCAGGCCACTTGGGTGAAGTCATGTCTCAGCTGTTCTCCATGCTCTGCAAGCAGAGGTGTTACTATACAGGTCTATGCAGAATATAAGCTGGAGAAGGTCAGGAAACTGTTTAAATAAATAATAAAGTATTTGATTTCAGTTTTGATTTTTTTATTTATTTTTTTACAGAACCTTACTGCACACGTGTAAGGTATGCCAGATCAGAAACACCCAACATATATAAATTAGAAGTAATTATATTGTAAAATGAATTCATCAACCATCACCAAATGGAAAATGGCAATACACAAGGGAAGGGTTGGAAATTTATTTAGGATGTGAGGTGTAGCTAAATCCAAAACAGGTTTACTGACTCACAAAGTAGGATGAGTTGTGTGGAGGGACAGCAGAGGACAAAATAAGCAGAAGAGTTTTACAGGGGAAACCAACATTAAAATTGCAAAGCATGCCAGAATCAGTAATCCTCTTTAATATAAACACTTGGGTGTTATCAAAATCTGAATTTTGCATGAGCGTTACCAATTCTATTTTATATTCATACAGTGGACTTGCAGGTAGAGATAAACATTTATCTTTTATTTACAGCTGAAAAATAATGGAGATATATAAAAAAAGATTGTAATCTGGAAAGCATGTTGTTTAAATAGTTCTAAAACACGAAATTCTCCAATACAATTCCAATACAAAACAGAAAACACATATACAAGATGTCTGAGTGGCACCAGTGCAAGGTACCAGCAATTTTAAGACAAAATAGGAAGAAAATGCCTGAAAAAAGTATAAAATGTTCATCAGAAAAATAATGTGAAAACTGAACAAGAGTTTAGAAAGAAAGGAGAAAGAAAACCACACACAAATCCTCAGTATAAAACCTGAAGCAGAAAATGTAATTGAATAATTAGAATACATATTACAGGCCACCCCTGGACAGAGTCTGAGGAAAACTGTCTTTAATGTGGACCTAACTGGATAATTCAGGACATACGTCTATGCCAGGTGTGAACTGGGCCTTAGAAAGTATTCAGAAATAACAAAAGCCGTGGAAAAAAACAATGGACCGGATGGAGTAACCGCTCAGTAACTTGTGACCTAACCTGCTTTATCCGTGGGATTATTCTGGCTTCAATTTACAGTTTAATACAGCGAAATCATGCTTACCACGAAAACGGGGAAACATCTTTCAGGAAAAAATAAAGAGCTTCAGCTGTTTTTTAGTTAAGCGCCTAGGATTGTTGTGTTTTGGTATACTTAAAACTACGGCAATATTTTTTTTCTGTAAGTAAAAAACTGAACCATTTACAAATAAAAGCAAATGCAAATCACCGTTCAGATTGTTTTTTGAATGTTCCCTTTTCCTGTTCTTTAAACGTTATCCGTCAACTCAAAGCAGCAACACTTGAAAGCGCATTACAAACACCCTATGAATGCTAAAGCCAGCTCACTTTTTATTTCGGGAGGCTGTGTCTAAGCAGCGACAGTAACAGAGTTGGGTTGCATCAGAATTAGCTCTCCCACCTGCTAAGGTTAGCTGAATAACAGAGCATTTGTTGTTCCACAAAGCTTTTCTCTTTTTATCAGCCTTGTATGCATCGCTGGCTCTCTTCATATTTCTGTTTAAAGAGGCTGGCACAATAGAAAAAAATCCGTAGCTCCAAAATAAAATGAATTCTAATTATTTGAAATACTGTTGTGCCTGGCAAAGAAATGTGGGGGAGTCATCTTACCTCAAATAGTTATTGAACAATCCATTATATAAATTGTATTAATGAGCATTCTTTTAGCTTTAATTCAAAAATCACAACTGAAGAAAAAAAAAAAGAAAACGTCTAATGAGCTTGACTCATTAGGTGAACAAATACCTTTGTTCCCAGTATTGTTTCTAATCTCTGAGAAGCCCTGACAACTCTGTTAACCAAAGATTTATCACAGCACCTCATGTTGCTCTAACAAAGCTAATGCTCAGTTTACCAAAAACACCTTAACGCTCGCATCAGCTTTATTGTAGTGTAAGCTTCTGGAAAGATTAGAAACTTGATGCTCCAGTGTTAAATGATTTACAACAAGTGTCATAGCTCGGGTCAAGATTAGCACTCATGCTTTGAAATCCTCACAATGCCATGCCAAGGAAATGATGAAAATAGATATAAAAAGAAAAAAAACACTGATCATGGAACAAAGAGCTTTACTATAAATGAGGTCAAAGAGAGAGCTCTGTTTTGTTTAGGTACGGTTGCACAGCTGACATGTTTGTAGTCAGACAGTGAATGCTAAAAAGCACAAAAAACATGCTTATAGTTAACTTGATATTAAAATGATGTATTATGTTGTTCTTTCAGTTATTGCTATGCTCTTCAAAAGCAAAGCGACAAAAAGATAAGACCTTTCCTTTTACAGAGAAAGTATTGCATTGGTATAGGAAAGTGTAAAATGTATATCAACGTTAATTACAATATGTTTGCAGCAGTGGCGTTGTTACAGGAGGGTCCACTTTGGACCAGGCCCCACCCAAATAAATAGCTTTCTCAAAATAAATTAGATAAAATTATAGATATAAAATTAAGTTTATGTTTTCTTACTTAAAGTGACAGTGTGTAGTTTTTGGAGTACATCTTTGAAAAATAGCCATTAAAATATCATGCTATGATAATTACGTAAAGCACGTTAATTGAAAAATATTGGCGATGTTATAAAATATGACTTTAAAAATCAGTTTTAAAATACATAGGAGCGGGTCTTCTTTTCAGGGGAAAGCCATATTAGATGACGTCTTTACTTCTACAAGAGCCCGGACGGACAAAGCGCACGGAACAAGCCCATTATTAAAACATTGATTTCCGCTCAAAATGCACAAAAGTTTCTCCATAAGTTCAATTTTTACCTCTTCGCTAGTTCCAAGCGATGAAAGAGAGACTGATGTGCTCGTCATGTTGCAGCAAATAGACAATTCACAGGGAATTGAGCGTTTGAAAACAGCACTAGTTGGACCTCCGTTGTTGAGTTTCTTACTCGAAGACACAGATACCGCATGCTTGTGATAATTTAGGTATGCACTGCCCCCTACTGGCCGAAAATTACACACTGTCTTTAAGTCATCATAAAATAAAAAAAAAAAACACAAACATTTGCTTCTTTGCAAGTCTTGTTGTCATTGGCTGTTTTACACAACATGCCTAGCAAACTCTCCAGACAAGCTAAGGGTAGCTGTGTTTTTCTTTGTGTAACCAACTCTAAGATTGTAGTTTTGAAACCAACATTTTTAGCTAAACATTCACGACCAGTCCAATAATATACAATTACATGCATTAAAAAAATTCAAATCTGTTAGTTTAGAGAGTTTTCTTTGAAACGCATTGCTACTAAGTTAGCCAATTGCTGAGATCACAGAACCCCATTCAACTTCCTTTGGTACCTCTGGTTAGCAAAAATGTTGTGATGAGGAAACATGATTAACAGCTTCTAAAATTGTTACGGTCTATAGAGTAAGCTGCTTAAATGTTAAAACTTCAGGGAATCAAAATATTATTTAAAGCACTGGGTATCTTACAGTGGCAAAACATTTTTGTTTGTACTTTATACTTTGTTTTTGTTCCAAGCTGTGTTTTTAACCCTTGTTGTCAGTTTCTGTTGTTTGCAGACATATCTATTGAAGCAACAGCGGAACTTACAAATGAACTTAATTTCAATAATATATGGCCCATCCGTTTTTGTTTAGGCCCAGCTGAAAAGCAATTTCTGGCTACACCACTGGTTTAGAGAGACAATAATCCAACTTTAATTTTGTATTTTGAAATTTTTTACTTTTTAAATTACTAAGATTGTTCCGTTGGATTTAGTTTTGAGCACATTACACTACATTATAAACCCTGATAAGTTTCTAATTTCAGCATTTTTTCATGCTTGCATGCAGCTTTTCATTCTTTTGAATGTTGATCGATTTTTTCTAAGAAAAAAATGATAAAAGCTTAGTTGAAGTGAAAGCTAAAAAGACATTTAGAACTCAAAACATTCCATCACTAAATGAGTGCTGGTGCCCATCTACAGTGACCAGTTAGCTAGACATGAGGTACATCCATCACAGTGAAACAGAGTCACACACAATATGACTCTATGCAGGCATCATGCTCACATACTCACACTTCAGGGAAATTTAAAGTATCAAAATCCTGAGGAGACCCCAGTCAAATATGGAGACAACATGCACTGTAAACTTAAACAGTGCAATGAACTCAAAAGTTGTATTATCGTTGTTCTCAAAAGTAGCAACCAAGTCAAGCCAGCTTAAAATGTATAACCAGATTCAACTTTTACTGTATTTATATGTTTAATGGAATTAGATATTGTGAGTGAGTTAAATCTTCGTATCAAAAGTTATGAATAAAGAGACATGATAACATCCTGATGTCAGGCCACATGACTGTGGCTATTGCAGGAGGAGGATTCACTGACAAAGAAGAGTTGTTTGCAACCATTGAGCAAGACACTTCTGCTATCCCTGCTGATGTTTGGCAGTGCAGATTATTTATATAGCACCAATTCACAACAGATGTCATCTCATCCTTCATGGACAGAACTCTGCTCACAAACGTCAAGCACTTTGTTAACAATAATAACAGAAGGCTTCTCTAAGGTATTCCCATTACATAAAGCACCTTGTCCTCTACAATTAACGCTCCAACATAAATATTGGTTGAAAGCACACTGATCTAATATTGCACATTTTAATAAAATAGTTAATTCAAAGGTTAAATCAGAATTTAATGTTATTAGTCAGAAAAGTGAGGATTTTACAACCTGGAAAACTTTGATCATGTGAAGATACTTGTCATAAATCAAAGGCTAAAATTTCCAAAGATATTGCCATATTTTATTGGGCTAACCTAATTTATGTGGTATAAAAAAAGCACAAAAAAAGCATTGTAAATTTGGAAATTCTGTTCCACAACAAAATGAACAGGACACTAGTAATGTTTTTAAAATAATTTATGAAATCTGAAAAGTATACAAAACTAACGATAGAGGGTCAATGGGGCTTTACAACTAATTTTAAAAGTGAAAATAAAACTAAGAAAGGCTAAATGAATAAAGCTAATTCTATAGTAGATCTATTTCTCTTCATCACAAATTAAATTTTTTTATTGCCATTTTTGCAGGAATCAACTTTATTCCAGGTAACCCTGGTCTGCTTGTGCTGTGTTTGGTTCTGTCTCTTTCCAGTTTAGGGCTATTAGTGGAGTTTTTGCTTCCATAAAATTGTGTGTGTGTGAGGTACATTCCTCAGCTAAATACATTTTTACCAATTGTCATTTAGTGATAAAATGTTAATGTATCGTACAACAATTTCAACTGATTTGGAGTTTTACTCTAACTGAATGTGACTGTATGACTGGTTTGCACTGGAACATATTACATTTACACATAATGAGATTTAGACAAAACTTGACTCTGAACAGCTAGATTTTTGTTTAGTATATGTAAACAGGGAAAATGCACATTAATCAACATTTGCGTAAATTAATTGGAACCGTTTGCCTAGAGATTACTTTTAGTTGTGAACTGACTCCACATACAGTGAATAAGATTAAAAGGAACTGAAATACAAAGTGTTAATATGGTTATTCACTTTGATAGAGGATACAAATATTACAGACTAAAGGAAAGAGCTATGGTACCATTCAAGTAGTGCTCATGAGAGTTTATTACCCCCGCTGTGTAGTCATTATAATGTTAGGGAGGTGATATTCTCTTCTTGATCTAGTGCCAGCACATTCTTTAGACCAGACGTTATATTTACTGTCCACTCACCACCCGACTCATATAAAAAGCTTTCCATTGTCTGGAGCAGCTGCTGTTTGACTCCACAGATCGGCAGACATCCATTCAAGGTAAACTTTCTTTGGTATTAGTTTAAAATATTAGTTTCGGTCATAACCCTCTAGTTTTAAATGGTTTTATTTAGTCGAATTTTTGGGCAAATTTGGATATTACATCTAGAGCTCTGTTTTAAGAATTACTTTCCTTGTGGAACACTTAGTTGTCTATTTTGTGTACATTTTTTAACTATTCATACTGAATTAAAAAGTGTAATGAAGTCACACACAGGTGAAGAAATATTATTTTGTCCTTGCTTTTAAACATCTTTACAAAGTATTTAAGACCCACTGTCTCAATTGGTCAAATGACATTATGAACTCATATCTTCTTCTATGTTACCCTGAATTTAAATCAATATACACATTTATTTTGTATGTTTGATTTTGTAATTATAGGTCAATTAAGGTAAAAAAATCTTCTTTCTACTCTAATTTTATCATCCTCTTACAAAACAAACTGCTTGGCTTTAAATTAGGTTTCATATTTCCGTCTTTGCTGTTTCAGGACCTCCACAGACGTGCAGCCATGAATCCCAAAGGGGATAAGGTGAGCCAGCTATGTTCCACTGTGTTAATCCTCTGTGTATGGGCAGAGGACACATTGTCCTTATAGACATGGCAGAGATGTGGCAGCGGTTATCTGTCAAAATTGCTATCGGCATCCTTGAGAGCTTTCCGCTTGACTTCATCCTAATAATAAAAGGTTATCTTTACACATGTGGCAGTGAGTGGTGTTGAGCTTCTATAGGCATTCATGTGCATGGAGCATTTCACAGCTATCTTGATCAGCTAAGCACCAAGATTTAGAATTGATTTCTGTCCAAAATCTAATTGTTTTATATGAAAATATAAAAACATTAGAAAAAATTAGTATAACAATATCAAGATTTTGTGTGCTCTACTTTTGTTACACGATTTAATTAATTTTCATGTCCCGCAGCCGAAGTCAAAGATTTCGGCGTCCCGCAAGCTGTCCCTTAAGGTAAGTTTCAAATATACCATTTTTTATATTCTCCCAACTTTCACAGTCTATCCATCCAAATATTTAACATGTTGTACATCTAGAAATTCTGCTGGCCTGGGGTCTCATTTATAAAAGTTTGAATAATTCTTTCTAATATCACACTCAAGATCACCTAAAAAAACAAACAGAAAATTACTTGCAGAAAGACATTTTCCGATGTATAAAAACGCTGAGAACGCAATTTCCAAATTATAATCCACACTCTCCCTAAAAATGTGCCATGGGGATTTTGGATCATACATCGCCTCCTACACGCCCACTTTCTGCTATAAAGGCATGCAAAGTGCCTAGTGCAGGGTTGTCAATTTCTTTTCAATTTAGGGCCATATCAAAGACATACATTTTCATAAGGGGCCGGTTGTGGCAGAAAGTATTGATCAAACTTTCTTCAACAAACCATTAAAGTATTGATAAATATCTATTTCTGCATTTAACAAGTACTTCTTAAAATTGAGTAACACTGGAAATCTTTTAACTATGTTGTGATTTAGAACCATTTGAATAAACACTGATTGGATTTGACTGATAAAAAGTATTTAGGTACACATAAATAGAACTTAAACGTTGTATTTATATGGTCCTCTAGAGTTTAGAGGGCCAAAAAAATGGCTATGGTGGGCCGGATTTGGCCTCCGGGCCATGAGTTTGACACCCGTGGCCTAGTGAATATTCTGCATAGACTTTAAGTAAGCTAATTTGGGGCATTTCATTGGTAACCATTTCATTGCCATTTCATTGGTAACCATGACATGGCTGGGAGCAATTCCATAGAGATTGTCGAGGCACGGAAAAATGTTTTATTTTAATCATTTAACGTTTATTTACAAAAGAGCTTTACACAGCCAAAAGGTGACCCAAGTATTTTACAATAAAAAATTAAATTCTAAAGAGATTCAAATAAAAAAAATTAAATGAGCACAAGTGATAAAACAAATAATAAATATAAATTTTAAATTATATGATTACTTCTTGGAGCAACAATGAGACTGGAATGAAATAAAGTAAAAAATAAAGGCTAAATTACAGCTGAACATAAGTTTCAGCATTTAAAGCATCCTTATTTGGAGTCTGACATTTTATACCTTGTGAGCATTAAGATTACATTTCAAAAGTATTATCTGCACAAAATTAATTTGGGGCACAAATAAACAGAAGAGCTGTGAGCGGCATAGCTTTGTTGCAGAGGGGTGCCTGAACTAAAAAAAAAGGTGGAGGAAAAGAGGAAGATGGCATGCTCCAACCAGAAAATGCTGCAGCGAGCCGGATGCACCGTTCCAGCGGGTCAGGAGAGATAACTTCAGGCCCAGATCAGGGATTAGATCTAACAGGACTGCTTTAGGGAATCTCAATTGGCTGATCATCCAGTCCTCATTGTGAGAGCCCCAATCAAGATGCTGCCAGTGGCATGATCTTCAATGAGTTGCGGCACATCCATTTTGCAGTATTATGCAGGAGTGTTACCACAGTATTTATACAGTATTTCTACTCAACAGAATTAATGCACAAATAAGTGCAATTGCTCAAAACATAGATATGAACGTACTATGATGCAATTCTTAAATGCAACATATTTTAATTCAGATTCTCATTTGAATTCTCACTTCAGAAACAGGGGTGGGGGCTAATTGCTGGTAGTGTGTTTGCGTGTGTGCAAGGTCCTACAAATCTGAAAATGGGGCTTAACCTCCTAATCTTGTTATCTCAATGGTTGTCTGGTCAGTGTCCTATGTGTCCAATATGTACGTAAGCAAGATCCTTAGTGGGCTTAAAGTTTCGCACATTTCTCCACCACGTTTTTTCTTCTATAGCCTAAATCTCAAACGTGGCATCGAAATTGGCTTATGCATTTTTTAGATCTCATTTTGTGCCCGAGCAAGGTTTATAAACGAGACCCCAGACGACCAGGAATACATTAGGAACCTTAAAATAAGAAAATCACATTTTCTCGTAACATTTTTTTTATTCATTTCAATAAATAAACACATTTTCTATAAATCACAAAAAGGAAAATGACTCACAATTTTCAGACCTCTTTTCATGGGTAAGCAGGCTTTTTCAATGGTCTCTAAATAAAATAACACCAGACGTTAACTTTAATGTGTTTTAGGAAGATTTTATGTGATAGACACAGAGTAGAACATATTTATAAATCGGAAGGAACAGATATTTTTACAAATAAAAACCTGAAAGTGTAATGGTTTCTTATCGTGTTATTTATCACTCCGAGTCAATATGTTTTAGATATTTATTTTACTGCAATTACTTTAATATGAGCCTAGTGATATGATCTAGAATTTGGCTGATCTGTTTCAACATTTGAATATGCTTTGATAAAAATCAATCCAATTTTACTCTGGCTGAATGTTTAGGGTCTTTGCACTGCTGAAAGGCAAACATTTGTCATAGTCTAGGGGCTTTAGCAGGCTCTGGTAGGTTTATATTTTCTCAGAGCATGATGCTGCCACCACCAGGTTTCACTGTGGTGATGGTGTGTTCAGGGTGATGAGCAGTGTTAGCTTTCTGCCCAACAGGTAGGCATGAAAGTTAAATTGTTAATTCGTCTGACCAAAGCAACACTTTCTGTATCTTTTCTGTTCCATATATGGAAAAATGATAAGTAAAAGATTAATGTTTTTCTAATTTTCTGAAAGAAAGTCTCATCTTCAGCTTATCACTTGCAATATTCCTTCCTCCCTGAAGTGTGAATCTCTGCAGCTCCCTCAGTATCACCAAGGGCTTCTTGGCCTCTTCTCTGATTAAATTACACAGGGTTTGACTCAGTATACTAATTTAGTAACTTGCAGAGGCAAAGCTGTTGAAAACCTTGCATACTTCCACTTCATCCTTATCTTCTCCGTTGTGTTCGTCTTTCACGTAAAATCCAAAGAAAACACAATGAAGTGGTGGTTTTACCATGATAAAATGATAATTAAAAAAGTTAAATGAGAGGAAATGTATTTGCAATCCACTGCATCAGATGGGGACTTTTCAGTCGTCCAGCCATCTTCTAACTGTCAATTGTTGCATGTGATTAGATATTGCTTCTCCAAAGAGCATGTGAGGATCTGGAGAAGGAGCGACAGGAGAGAGAGGAGGAAAAAGGGCGCTACCTGAAGGAAAAGCTGCCATCTCTGCAGCTGTCTGGTATGTCGCTGGATGAGCTCCAAGTAAGTGGCCTTTATAAAAATAAACACCTTTGAATGCATTGAAAGAGCTTCCTTATTTACTTTATTTTACTTCTAGAAACTGTGCAAACAGCTTCATGAAAAAATTGACATTGTGGATGAAGAGCGGTATGACTGTGAACATAAAGTCAACAAACACAACAAAGATGTAAGTCCCCAAGTTCCATGTGACATACATTTAATATAAATAAATAAAAAATATTCATGGAAATTTGATCATCCATCTATTACATTTTCATGGAATATTGAATTGAATTGAATAATCCTTCATTGTCCCTCGAGGGGAAATTCAGTTTTACAGTATAACCTGTCCATCCAGGTCACTGTTGGGCAATGTAGCCACTTCTGGGCGGCGCTCCCATGAATATCAGCAAATATTTCCCCCCACCAAAATAAGGAAATTGTTACAAAATTTTTTATTTAATTGGGGTGCAAATTATATGTTTTTATTCCTATTTTATTTCAATTTAAATCTATGTTTCAAGTTTGCCATTTTTTCTTTATTTTCAAAGAAATTGGCATTTTTCCAATCAAGACATTTTACTGTAAAATAGAAAAAAAATTGTTAAATTAATGTTTTGCCTAGTATTCATATACATTTTAAAGCTCTAGATGTTATATGTGAAGGGTAAGACCAAAAAGGTTTCTCTAGATTTTTAAGTAATTGAATATCTGCCAATAGTTTACTAAAGATATGCCTAAAATCGGACATGAAATTAATCTGTTAAAATTTCAGAATATTCATATATTTTGTCATATGTTGCTTTAGATCCACGAGCTGAAGCTAAAAGTCCAGGATCTTGGGGGCAAGTTTAAAAAACCCGCTCTTAGGAAGGTGAGGGTCTCAGCAGATGAGATGATGAGAGCTCTGCTGGGCTCCAAACACAAGGGCTCAATGGATCTCAGAGCCAACCTTAAGTCTGTGAAAAAGGAGGATGTCAAGCAGGACAAGGTACAAGAGCACTAAAATTAGCCAACTGTCCTTCTTTGAATTTAATTTAGATAAAGAATATATGCCTGTTATAGAAATAAAACTTTTTAATATGTTAACTGTTTTGTCTTCTTTTGAAGGTGCTTACCTCTGAAGTGGGTGACTGGCGTAAGAATGTGGAAGCCATGTCAGGTATGGAGGGGCGCAAGAAGATGTTCGACACTGGCGGCGGAGGACAATGAGAAGTTGCAGCCTTTTAGGACCGTCGCCTAACAGCAGGAGAAATTTGCTATACTTACCTGAAGGCTAACTGACATTTACTTAGCACGTTTCTTTGGTGTTTTTTTTTTCAGTACAACCCCTGAAAACACATTTATGGTAAGATGAGTAGAGACCCAGTCTTTTTATTTTGGTTATGACACTTGGCAAGCAAAGATGAGCTAAATAAAAAGTTACAGTTTCCATCTTTGATGTTCCATATCTGTAGCTGACGATCACTTTTCATTTTCTTAGAACCTGTTTATTTATATAAGACACAAAGGAGAGCAGAGAGGTGATGATAAATGAAATGACAATGAAAGAATCAGAGAGGGGTAAAGACAGGTGTTTTCTAAAAGCATCAGGTTTAAATAGACCTCAGAGACCTGACCTCCGTGTTTATCATAACTAACTTGGCAAACAAAGTAAAACATTGAAAACTCTTGCGGGTAGAATACCTTGGCTTTGAGAGGGGTTGGAAAAAAAATTCAATTCAGAATGCAAAAAAACAAAAAACAAAAACAAAACAAACATAGTTGCTTTATGCTTTGCTTGCATTCCCTTGCTTTCTCTACATGTGTTGAGTGGCATATAACACCCAAGAGTGTCATTTGAAGTATGACAGTAATGACAACAATGGCCTCATGTTGCCAACAAAAGTTACTTCAAATGGTGTGCTGCATGCTTTTCTGAGTGGGGTGTGAAATGTGTCAAGCAAAAGTATTAGAACTCGTTGAACATTTCCACATTGTGTCACACAACAAACAAAAAATTGAATGTATTTGCATTGGGATTTTTTGTGATAGACCAATAAAAAAAAAAGAAAGTGCATCATTGTGAACGGAAAAAAAAGTAACATGGTTTTCAAATGTTTTTGCAAATAAAAATCTGAAAAGTGTGGTGTGCATATGTTTTTAGTTCCTTTACTCTATAGGCCATCAAAAATACTGTTTAATTAGTAAATACACTCACCTAAAGGATTATTAGGAACACCTGTTCAATTTCTCCTTAATGCAATTATCTAATCAGTCAATCACATGACAGTTGCTTCAATGCATTTAGGGGTGTGGTCCTGTCAAGACATTCTCCCGAGCTCCAAGCGGAATGTCAGGAGGGGAAAGAAAAGAGAATTTTGAGCGTGGAATGGTTGTTGGTGCCAGACGGACCGGTCTGAGTGGTTCACTCAGTTACTGGGATTGTCATGCACAACCACTTTGTAGGGTTTACAAATAATGGTTTGAAAAAGGAAAAACATCCAGTATGCAGCAGTCCTGTGGGCAAAAATGCCTTGTAGATGTTAGCGTAAGAGGAGAATGGGCTGACTGATTCAGGCTGATAGTTCAGCAACTTTGACTGAAATAACCACTCGTTAAAAGCATTTGTGAAGCCACAACACGCACAACCTTGAGGCGGATGGGCTACATCAGCAGAAGACCCCACCATGTACCACTCATCTCCACTACAAATAGGAAAAAGAGGCTACAATTTGCACGAGCTCACCAAAATTGGACAGTTGAAGACTGGAAAAATGTTGCCTGGTCTGATGAGTCAATTTCTGTTGGAGACATTCAAATGGTGGAGTCAGAATTTGGCGTAAACAGAATGAGAACATGGACCCATCATGCCTTGTTACCACTGTGCAGGCTGGTGGTGGTGGTCTAATGGTGTGGGAGATGTTTTCTTGGCACGCTTTAGGCTCCTTAGTGCCAATTGGGCATCGTTCAAATGCCACGGGCTACCTGAACATTGTTTCTGACCATGTCCATCCCTTCATGACCACCAGGCCCATCCTCTGATGGCTATTTCAAGCAGGATAATGCACCATGTCATAAAGCTCAAATCATTTCAAATTAGTTTCTTGAACATGACAAGAGTTCACTGTACTACAATGGCCCCCACAGTCACTGGATCTCAACCCAATAGAGAATCTTTGGGACGTGGTGGAACGGGGGCTTCATGCCCTGGATGTGCATCCCACAAATCTCCATCAACTGCAATATGCTATCCTATCAATATGGGCCAACATTTCTAAAGAATGCTTTCAGCACTTTGTTGAATCAATGCCACATAGAATTAAGGGAGTTCTGAAGGCGAAAGGGGGTCAAACACCGTATTAGTATGGTGTTCCTAATAATCTTTCAGGTGAGTGTAGTGGGGCTGCACAGTGCAGCAAGAAGGTTTTGGGTTCAAATCCTGGCCCAGGATCTTTCTGCAAAGAGTTTGCATCTTCTTCCTGTGCATGGGTTCTCTCTGGGTACTCTGGCTCCTTCCCACTGTCCAAAAACATGACTGTTAGGTTAATTTATCTCTGTAAATTGCCCTTAGGATTCAGTGTGTGTGCATGGTTGTTTGTCCTGTCTGTGTTGCCCTACCCAGGGTGTACCCCGCCTCTTGCCCGTTGACAGCTGGAGATAGGCACCAGCCCCCCCTAGAGGACAAAGGGGTTCAGAAAATGGATGGATGTCTATACCACTTATCCTCAAGGGGTTGCGAGGAGGCTGGTGCCTATATCCAGCGGTCAATGGGCGAAAGGCTGGGTACACCCTGGACAGTTTCCCAGTCCATCACAGGTGGTTGACAATGGATAGTAAATAGAGTCCACCTAGTCAAATTTAATTCAAGATTTCAGAGGCTTGTCTGAGAACATTAGTAAATGAACAGCATCATGAAGATAGAGAATTGGAGGATTTAAAATGTTGTAAAACAATATCCATTATTCTTAAAATGGAAAGAGCAAAGCACAACTACAAACCTTTCAGGAAATGTCTGAGAGCGAAGAGAAGATTAGGGACAGAAGCAGCCAAACGAACCATTGGAACTCTGGAGAACTGCTTCTGGAGCTTCATTACCAACACTACACTGGAACAATTACCCATTTTAAAACATTGTTCAGTATAAAACATTACACAGACAAAAATGAAGGTTTCTTTCTGACTAGTTTGAGTCTTGGGGTTTCCATTCCCTTTGAAGCTGTTTCACAGCCATTTCATCAACTACAGCAGTGCTTCACAGCTATCGGCTGGCTTCACAGCAGGTAAGGCTTCATCTTTCCTACCTAAGACGTGGGATTGATAAATCTTTAAATACCCTTCTTGATCAGCATTGCTCGCTTCAGAAAGATAAAAAAGTTAACCCGTTATCAAATAAGTATGCATTTGAGTTATTTTATGGTTTCAAATGATAAGCTGTCTTGATTTTCAATGAATAACTATGTGTGCAGTACATTTAACCTTATTAACCCTTAATAGTCCCTCAAATAAACTTGGAATAACTTGGAATCCTCTGCACAAAAAAAAATGTCCACGAACCAAACGATGTAAATAAAATAATATTTCATTATTCTTTGACAAATCCCATCTTTAGCTTCAGTCCTCTCATAACATAAAAGCATATTTGTCTGTTTTTGAGATTAAAGCAGTTTAAAGCCAGGTTTTGTAAAAAGAAATAAAAAAATCTGCACTCTAAAAAGCAAAAAAACAGGAAAAATGAAAACAAAACATGTGAGTTATATCCAGAAGACTTGTTTTAGGGTTGAATTGTCAGGGTTTTGCAGTGTCACTTATGAGCATAAAAAATATTTTTTGATATCTTTCTACTTTTTGTGTAGCATTAGATTTTATAAAAATACCACATCTAGGACCCTCAGCACGAAAAATGCTCAAACAAAACTTCATACATAAATATTATTATATTATTACAAAAGTGTTTATATTTTTACATGAATCTCATTCTTGGCTTCAGTACTCACAAAACATAAAATATTTGGCTGTTTTTGAGATTTAAGCACTTTAATGCCAGGTTATATTTTAAAAATCTGCAATCTAAAAAAAACAAAGAAACAGAAAAAATAAAATAAAAATTTGTGAGTTACATCCAGAAGACTTGTTTTGAAGTTGAATTGTTAGGGCTTTGGAGTATCACTTATGGGCATAAAATATTTTGTTGATATCTTCCTAGTTTTTTTGTAGCATTAGATTTTTGTAAAAAAATACATCTAGGACCCTCAGCACAAAAAAATGCTCAAACAAAACTTCACATAGAAATATTATCATATTACTACAAAAGTGTTTATATTTTTACATGAATCTCATCCTCGGCTTCAGTCCTCACAAAACATAAAATATTTGGCTGTTTTTGAGATTCAAGCACTTTAATGCCGGGTTTTATTGAAAGAAAACCGGCCAGCTAAAAAAACAAATAAACAGGAAAAATGAAATGATTTTTGGTGAGTTACATCCAGAAGACTTGTTTTGGGGTTGAATTAATAGGGTTTTGGAGTGTCACTTAATGGAATAAAAATATTTTTATTTAATATCTTTCTAATCCGGGTATGACAGACTGGGGTACTGCTAGACCAAGGAGCGCTGGACACGGAGTGAAGGTAGCACACCGTCGGAGGAGAACAGGACTTACTAGGATCACGTGTGTGTTTTTGCGTGCATGTGCGCGTGTGGGGTGTGTGTGTGTCTGTGTGAGTGTGTGTGCACATGGTGGGGCTTAGTTGCTGGAATCAGGCTGATAAGGAAGGATTTTTTCCCCTAGTGCTGTAGCTTGATAATTGTGTGTTAATGAGCTTTGATAGCTGAATATGCTTTATAGTAGCATTTTTTTAACCAATGCTGTAGCTTGCTGTAGCTTGATAATTGTGTGTTGATGAGCTTTGATAGCTGAATATGCTTTATAGTAGTTGACTTTACTATATGACACAATAAATTGGTCAGTAAATTAAAAAAATATGCTACATAATCAATATTTATTCAGCTATAGCGAGGCCTTGTTGGAAAATTATATATTCCTACAGGTGTCTATAATGACCATCACCAAGGCATGACCAAACCCCATCCAACCACCACCACCCCAGCCATAAACCACAGACATATATTTAACCTGCTGTGGAGAGCTCTTTGTAGGTATTTGTCCCTGCAGAACCGTAGCCTTGATAATTGTGTGTTCATGAGCTTCCCTCTCTGTGTATCCTTTATAATTGTTCAAATCACAATATCCAACAGTAAATTTGTCATCAAATAAAAAAAAAAAACAATATTTATTCAGCTGCATGGAGGCTTTCATGAAAATAATTGCTTTCTACAGAAGCATATAGAACCCACCTTGTGGCCACCACCCCACACCATGCCACCACCCTCATACCACCCAAAAAGTACAGACATAACTGTCATAGTAGGACAATGCACTGAAATTCTTCTATGGACAAACACTGATTTTTTTTTTATTATGAAGACTGTAGAAATAGAATTCACAAAAAAATATTAAGATATGCCTTCACACTAATGTATGACATCTCTAAAAATCCCTCAAACCATATTTGTTCAAAGTATGTTTTGCATCGTGAATCCAAGGGATACAAGATCCAAAAAATGTACATAATTTAAATTAATCTTTAATCAATGACCCAACATTTAATGATAAATCACTTAGTCTCATGAAAAACAGTAAAAACTACAATTTCAGTCTCTGATGGTTGCAGAAAAACAGGAAGAATAAAGAAAAAGAAAAATTATGGCAATATTGAGGCTTGTTAGAAAAATATAATTTGTATGGGAGTCAATGGCACAAAAAAAAAAAAAAACTTGAGGGACCTATATGTCACTGTGGTGAATATACAATGTTTTAAATTTAGTAAGAGAAAAAAATATAGATTTTTGTTAAACTTCTCCAAAAATGCACATCTTCGGAAAAAATTGTAAGAATTGCATTAGCACATCCACAGTTATTCTAAAGAAACAAACCCGCCTGTGCAAGAAAATGCCCCAGGGACTATTAAGGGTTAAAAATGCAATGCTTAACCAGTTTGTCGCCATCCATACATTATCCAAACTTTCCGTTTGTGTTCAAATTTTCCTGACATGTATCTTTTTGTATTAAATACAGCTTATACACAGCTCTGAAAGTGATTAAGGAAACATAATTTGTGGAACATTAAATTCTTTCAACTGTTTAAAGTTTGTTTAGAATTAATAGTGTATACAGTATGTTTATTTGATCAATAGTGGGTATTTGCGCTACTCATTTGCACAAGCAAGAGGCACATTTTAGTCCTGTGATATCCCTTCTTTAGAACATATTTAAGTGTACACTGAGCATCTGGAAATGTTATTTTAATTCTCTATGAGCGCCCCCAAGTGGTAAGATAATTACTTGTCGAATCAGTCAGAAAGTAGATTTTGTAGATTTGAGATTAAGTAATGCAATTGGGTAAATACTGCAATATTTGAATGACAGTAAATGCTGTACTAGTGGTATCTGTCTGGTATATGTGATTTAGAGGAGCTGCAGGACTCATGCATTGGACTTATTCGATACATTCAAAATGCTCTGTGGCCGCCTGGGTTACTGGGGGTTTAAATTATTTATGCTATGGTGAGAGCAAGTGCAAGGTAGATGTGCCACAGTGTGACAGGGGCGTTAAATTAATCCCCCCTTGGTCACTCATTACTTTTTCTCTCTGTATTATTGATCTTCCTCGGGGAAGGAGAGGCTGATGGGTATTAGTTTTGAAAGCTGAAGGTGGCTGGGAGTCAACTGGTTCAAAGAAGTGGAACACTTAAAGATCAATAAAAATGATGTTACTCTTGTTTATTTCACAACAGTTCTACTTCCATTTTATTCTAGAAAAAATCTGGACGTGGTATGACAACGACATCCCAGAAATAATGGCAATATTTAAAAGTGGAATCCTGATCTTCTTGTTTGTTATCTTAGGTCTCCCTGGAACAGCTGGGTGAACAGCTGGTCTCTAATTATAAATAGTTCTGCTACAATAGAGGATGCATCCATGATACAACTAAGGGGTGTAGGTTATACAGTAGCTCCTTTTTAGCAGCTGGGAATCACAATCAAACAGTACAGTACCTACAAAAATGTAATGTGCTGCAGCGTTGTTGTCCATTTCTTCATCGTGCCTTTCCTGCTTTTATTCTTTCTGCTTCACTGCAACCAGCGTTTGTTACTATCTGTGCAGTGCTCAGTCAGCAATTTTATGACATATAAACTTAGATAAAATCTTTCAGTCTCGTTAAGGTATGAGCCAAATTTTCAGCAAAAGCTTGATTAAATATGTATGGTATACATATGTATGGTATATGTGTAGACAAAATGCAATTAAAACTGCCAATAATTATTATTAATTTTCTATCTATAAAGACGGATGGTTGATGGTTTCTATTATTTGCAACATTGCAAGCTAATAGTTAAGAAGCAACCGGTTCTCATTATACAGTCACTGCCTAAAAATAGACACAAATGTGTGCTCATTTACAGAGACCACATGTTCCAGACATGATATCCAATGTGCATTTGTTTCAACAAATCATGATTCAGACTGCAGCGTAAAGGTTTTGACATGGAACCCATCAATAGAACATTTAGAGGTTGCAAGTTCAATTTTATGGACCATTTGCTAAATCTGGAATTAGGCAGAGATGATGGAATGCTACAAATAGATCACAATGCAGTTTCAGTAAGAATGCCACTTGATGGCAGCAGACGGCTGCAAAAATCCCCAGTAATGTTAATGACTGCAGTGAAACACTGAAATCTGGCAGCATGCCACCATATTGGCACCCATGGGAAAATATTTGTTTTCTTTTGTACATGTGCAAGTTCTCAAAAAGTGAGTTTTTTTTTTGCTTTTGAAAATTCTGCAAATAATTGCTTTTAACGAAATTACTTTTACATTACACACAGCAGCACGGACATTAACCGAGGTAAAATGAATTACTAAAGTTAACCGTTATAGGATGCAACAAAGTGTGGCATATTAGGGTCTCTATAACAACCATTTAATAATATCTGCATCCTTAATAGTTGCTTGAGAGCCATGCCAGGATTTAGATTTTTTTATTCCATCCACCTAAGCATTAATGTGTTAATTCCCTAAACGCAACTCTGACAAAATCTTATCAGGGTAGACTAAACAGAGCATTCAGACCGTCTGCACTTTCACTGGTTTTGGTGATAAACAAAGTGTAAATATCTGGATAAGCACCTCATGGCCACTTAAAAAAAAACAGTGGGATGAGGTAGAGAGAAAAGTGCAGTCAAAGCTATGTCTGTGTGCTTGAACCACCGTAAGATCAATGAAATTTTTTTTTGTCATGTTTCTTAACATGAAAACTGAAACAGTTTTCGCCAATCTGTATATTTTGTCATAACTTTACAATTAATTACCAACGTGCCAGTTCACTTCACTGTGACCAGCTTAAAAAGGAGCAGAAAATAACATTTTGTCTTGAAAGACAATGCTGAAGCACTGTTTTCAGCCTGTATATGTGTGACCTGGCGTGGGAGCCTGATTGATGTCATTAATCTTCTGACGCGCAGCATGTGCGGTGTATTTATTTGCTGAGAGACTGGGTAACACAGAAGGTGGTCCTCTGTTAGTACAAACCACCAACTGACTGTAAGATCCATGTTTTATTGTATTTCATCAAGACTTAGCATTCAGTCATGTTTCTCAAATTTGTGGCATGATGAGTCTCAGCAATGTGATAAACTAACTCATGTTATGTTCTGCCACTTCTAGGCTGCTTTGATTTATGGAGCTCTAGGTTGTGTTGCTAATGCAATCTGAACCACAGCTCTGTTATACATTCATAGCTGGTAATATGTAATCAATTACTTTCAACCAAATTAAAAACATCAACATAGAGACTGAATCCAAAAATGTAAATATTTAAATATGTATTTTTTGGTCAATCTAAAATTGGGTTTGGTGTTTCGGTTCTGACCTGGTTACATAATGGCCATGCTGCTCAAAATGTCATTGGGTGATAAGCTGATTTCCATCCTGGAACATGTCTATTGATTGTTAAAGGGGGAGGGACTCTGAGCCCAAGGAGGGTGATGGGGCTGGAGAGAATCAAGCAGAAGCAGAGAACTGCAGCAGCAGGCAGGCAAGAAGGAGCCAGCAAATACAGAGTGCTGGAAGAATCTACCCGGCTTAAACAAATCATCTGATGAAAATCTAATGTAACGCTGGACATGTACAGTAAACTATGACCCACAGACTCCTGCTGCCCCCACACACTTATAAGACTATATCAATATCCTACAGCAGTTATGCGAAAAGTCAGATGCTTTTGGCAAATCATATTCTTTCTCTATATTTGGGGGTAATGAGACAGAAAAGACACTTTAGAAATGTATTAATAGCATCAGACTGTTGGATTTAACGGTTTAAGCAGACAGAAAAACACAATCTCAGACACTTGCAAAATGCTCTTCTCAGTCAAGAAGCATTAATTGGATTTCACTCCAGGGTAAATTTATATTAACATAAACAGGCAGCAGATAGAAATGGTGGAAAACCAGATGATAAAAGACATATAATCCATATGAAACAGAAGTATGATTTAGAGCTAGGAGTAAATAATTTAAATCAAGGGTGTAGGTTCTGCACAGGGAAAGGTTGCACTGCTCATGATAAACTAGTTCTTTAATATGGGGGAACTTAGAATTTTTATGCCCTTACATTTGAACTATGTTTCTAGCCAACATGAATAAACTTAAATCTTACCCAGTCTTTCAGCCTTTTCCCTGCAATAATATTTAACTGAAACAACATACAGTGCCCCTATATCATAACGGTATTTGTACTTAGCGCTCAGATTTTTGTTGTTGTTGCACATAAATGCTACGCTCATTTAATAAATGACATTAAGTCTTTATATTTACCCAGATAATGCAAGTACAAATTAAAAGGAAGCTTAAAATAACTTCATTCCTGGAAGGGATAGAAGAAAAATATGCAAACCAACCTTCCTCTTGCCCAAGTTAGGTTCTGTCTGATATTTTATATTCTATCAAATTATGAATATCTGAAGCATGTAGGTGCAGTAGAAATAGTAACAACCTATGAATCAATATCAAAAATTCAAAACAAATGACATTTATCCTGGAGTACTGTAGATCATTTCTGATTTTCTTAAAAAGGGAAAGCTTGCATACGATTCAGATAGGTGTAAATGTGGCATTGTTTCTGTGAAAAAAAAACAAAAAAACGTCACTAACCAATAAGCAGACAGGAATCAGATTCAAGAACTTTTGGTCTTTTGAGTTTGAATCTCCTTTAAAGTCGTTTCATGGTCGTTTCATCATCTTCTGCAGCAGCTCACAGCAGGCAGGGCTTCATCTTCCCCACCCATGATCTATGTTTGCTTCACTTCTGCTGAATGATAAAACGTGCAGCAAAATATTTGTACCTACCAATGTTTGTGTTAAACCTTTTAATTTGGCTTTTTGATTTACTCTGCATTTCCTATATCTAAAAAATATTAAAGATTAATTACTTTTTCAATGAGCATGTTTATGATTTTTCTGCGTTTTAGTGTATTCTGAACAGTATGTTTTCATTTAGAACTTTGAGTCAGTACATTTAATCAAATCACAAGTATCTATCCTTGTTTCCGTCCCTGCAAAGTTTTTTCTGGCAGTCCTGATGGTTTAAATTAATTGACCACAGTCACCCATAGGTTTTCTATCTTCTCTTTATTGATTTTCCTTAGGGAAGAGAAGGTTGATGACTGTTGGTTTTGGACACTGAAGCTGGTCATGGATTAACAAGATGCAACCCTTATGAGGATCCTCCTTTGTTTACTCAAGTGGAAGATTTAAAAGAACAAAAATAAATCACGTTTTGTTTCAGTTTTGTTTTTATAAAATATGGATTTTTCATTGTTTTAAAATCCTAATGATTTAAGAAAAAACATGCTAACATTTGAAAGTGGAATCCTAACTCTTGAGACACAGCAGAGGGGAAATCTACCGCTGCCTTGGGTCTCCCTGGAGGGTCTCCGAGAGCTGCCCGTTTCAAATTATTAATAGTTCTGGTATGTTGGTGGATGTTTGAAAATTGCCTCTATGAAAGAACAAGCTTGCTCAAAGTCATAGATTTTAGTTGCTTTAAAGCAGCAGAAACAAACATCTTCAGAGCTTCTTTTCCACTCCTCAAGGGTTCTTTCTGGTTTTTACAATAAGCCGCTCAAAATTTCATAAACTTTATGCCAACGCTGAAAAACTGCTGACCAAAGAAAATGTGGGAAATATGGATTTTAAAACCAGCTCCTTATTCAGTGCTCAAGTCTCATTCTCTGTCTCTGCAACTTCTTCATTTATTTTCATCTTCTCCTTGGCTTTGAAACATTAGAGAAAATCAATAAAGAATAATAAATCTTACCTGGACCTCCCTCTGCTGTGCACTTTATAGAAACAGTCTGCAGTATTTTCCAGCTTCATTTAGCTCCTGACCACTATTGCTCTGAGATGTTGATCTGTCTCTTTGGTCCAAACCAAAATACTGTTATTAGTGCCTTGCAACAATAGCCAATACTTTGAACGCTTTCAAAATTTGTCACATTACAAGGACAGACTAGATTGTATTTTATTCGATTTGTATGAGACAGCCCAACAGAGAGAAGTGCATGTAGCATATTAATTAAGTTAAATAATGTTTATTTTATTTTATTTACAGGCATACAAATTGATACATTGTGGTGAGTATGGAATTATGGTTTATTCATCTAAATAAAACAGCTTAGGTTTAAGTCAGACTGGTGAAGAGGATCTGTGAATAGCGAATTTCCAGTCTTGCCACATATTTAGATCTTAACTTTGCCACCCTGACATATTAGTGTCTGTTTATAGGTCCATCCTCCAGTTGGAAGTTAATCCCCTGCCACCAGCTCTAATAGGCTTTTGTCTAGAATTGGCTCCTTTCATCAACTCTTTAAGTACCTCCATGTTCGGGATGAAAATCAGTCCAAAGCATTCGATTTCTACTACCACGTTTCCCAAGGTTTGTCTGTGTGTCTAATAAGGATGAGTACTGTTAGATCTCCATCAAAGTGTTTGCATGTACAGTGGATTACATTTCTATTTCATCCGAGTATTTTCTTTGAACAAGGGCTTTCTACTTCAAACTCTTCCATAAGGCCCAGATTTGAGAAGTTTGTGACTAAAAGTTGTGCTTTTGACAAGTTCTCCCACCTGAGCATTGCATCTCTTACAGCTCTACCAGAGTTACCAGTTGTTGTTTTTTGGTGCTACTATGAAAAAAAGCTTTGCCTGCTTTACTTGTTAAACTTATAGGTCTTGTATAGGTAGGTTAGCATCTGTGCTATGCCATTTCCATCTTTGGTTGATATTAAGTGAATAGTGCTCTATGATATGTTTAAAGCTTGTGGTATTGCTTGTAACCTAACCCTACCTTAAACATTTAAAAAACTTTATCCTTGACCTGTTTGCTGTATTCTTTGGCGTTCATGATGCTTTTTTGACAGTAGTATTATGATCATGGTTCATTGGGTGGAGCAGTCTTTTAATTAAACGTTTGGGTTTGATTCCAGATCCTTTCTGCCACATGTGGATGTGCTCCAGGGCAAGAAACTTGACCCTGGTTTACAAACTGACTTTGTACTACTGTGAGTGTGATTGGGTTATTATGGGTTTGAATGACTAGAAACGTTTTAAATTCAGTCCCTTTACCATAACTGTGGCAGGCACAAAAAGTACGGGGGTTCAACGTTGTATATATTTGTGCCATCCTTTTCTATTTTTGAAAGACGTATTTCTGCTTTTCCAATTTTTACAATGCTACAACGGTGAAATCCTTGTTTCTGTTACTGCATCAGCTGCATCTGAATAATGAGAAGAAGATGAGCAGGTGTGCTTTCAACCTGAGTCGCAATGGCACACTGGGGAGTAAGTCTATACCGCCAAAAGATAGCTTTGGAGTAAAGTTATTGAGAGGAGGACCGGGTGATTCAGTGAAACTACAAAGTTGCCAGCAAACTTTTCAACTTCAGTCTTGCAGGTAACAGATGTTTTGAACTGGAAAATACAGTGTTAAATACTTTTTTTTTTGCCTTGGATAAAAAGTGATTTGGACAACCTTTAAAGGACACTGATTCACAGACAAAGGGGTAGCTTGATCATTCATATCACACACTGACACCAGCTTCTTGTCTGCTCTGATGAACGACGTGCAACCACCACGGATGTGCAACCACCATAGGGCCTGCTCACCTCTGGGATAATTAGTGTTAAGGGTAAACTGCACCCACTCCAGCAAGTTCCATAATAAGGTCAGATCTTGCAGATATCAGCAATGCACCAAAGTTACTCGCTAGACCATTTCTACAATCTTACAAGAGGAAACTCATTTGGCCCAGAGTTGCCCGCATCCCATTTTTCACTTTACACAGCTTGTAAAAGGAGCCACATGGACGGAAAGACGTGGCTACACCCACACTAGGTCACACCTGTGGTTGTAATATTTCAGTATTAGACTTTAAAAATAAAAAAAATCTATTCGAGATGCTTTAAATAAGTCTGGTGAAACTGTAAGCAAGGTCAGGCCAAATTAAAAATTAGAAATCTGACCCAATAATCTGATGCTTTAAACAGGATAAATTTTAGAGACGTCTAAGACAAATCACTGATCGTAAATCTCTGTGAATGTGAAAAATAAAACAATATCACACTATCACACCTGAAATCATTTAACTGATAAGAGAATGCTAAGCTTCCTACATCTTAGGCCTTGTAGCCAAAAACAGATAAAGTTTCGTGCCGTGAAATCACTTAAGTGCATCAGTATATATTCTGAAAGCTATCTGCCTTTTTGCTGCCTCCATGACCACAACTGTGTATGTTTCTGTTTATTTTATTTTTTTGCTTAAGGTGAAATTTGAGAGGCAGAGAAAAAGCACCTTTATTTGATCATACTTGCAAGAATCCATAATGTAATTTGCACATGCAGAAATAGGATACACAGTTTTTTTAATAGGTAGCATGAATATCCAAAAGAAAAAAATAACTATTGGTAACTGCTTGTTCTGGATTTTTTTTGGAAGAGTCAGCAAAATCATAAATTTCAGAATTTTCTTCGAAAAACAATTTAACCCTCACTTCCTTATACTTTATTACTACAGACTACTTTGTGTTGGCCTATCACATAAATTCTCAATAAAATACAATGATGTTCTAGATTGTAATATGAATAAACATGAAACACAGCCTAATGGTTAATTTACAGTTATCTTATGGAGGTTGGTCAACTGTTAGAAGATCATTAGTTTAGAAAGTTAAGCATTCAGTGAAATTGTAAATTAGACTGGCAAAAAGTCTAGCATAAGTAGGTTGAAGGAGGCAACAATGTGGTGTATGTAAAATTGTGGTCGAGAGTCGTGTGGGTTTTTTACTGGTGAGTACCAGTGTTGGGAAAGTTACAAAGAAACTGTAATATATTTCACATTACTAGTTACAATGTCAAAAATGTAATATGTTTGCATTACATATTACTGTCTTAAAAATTTAACTGAGTTACACTACTTTAAGTTACTTCTGGTAAAATATCTTAAATATTTAGCACCACTACTAACCACCGTAACTTATGAATTTACATTTTACACAAGTGTCACACCACAAATACTGTAGTTTTAACACTATTTTATTAAAATTAAGTCTCAAGTTCCTTTGCATGCCTTCTATTTTGTGGTAATGTTTGTTAAATCCAATCAAAAGAAGGTGCTGAAAGTGCTCATCACAAAGATGGTTGACAAAGATGAGACTCTGATGTCTGAAGTCTTACAACAGATGGTTAGGAAAACAGAGTGAATAATGCCGCTGTTTAAATATACAGTCAATCTTTCGCTCAGCCGTCCTGATTCTCTGATGTTTTGGTTTTAAGCAACAGGAAGTGGATGGTGGATCTTGTTCTACCGCATCCAGCTTGATTTTGTCTGTGGCATTAGATGGCCAGAAAAACTATTTAAAATGCATTTGTAACTTGAGTTACTGAAATTGTAACTAGTAATATATTGCTGTATATTTTGTAAGTAATGCATTACATTACTCAGTTACTGAAAAAACTAATCTATTCCTGTAACATATTACTTTTGTAATGCATTACTCCCAACACTGGTGAGTACACATTTATTTCTTTACTATATGAGGTACCTTGACAAACTTCAACAAAAGACAGGCTTCTTTCTTTGTGATATTGTACCAGTCTTCTACTGTGGTATTGTTCTGTTTTAGCCATTTCATGTGCATGGGTTTTTTAATTGCCACAACCTTAGAGTCTTATTTATTTGCATTCCTGAACTCCAAAGTATTAGGTTTGTTACATGAAGATCACCACAGAATATGTTAAAACAAGCCTTGGGAATGAGAACATGGTTCACCAATAAGGACTGTACATGTTGGAAGAATTACAAGAGCAAAGACAACACAAAACAATCAGTTTGATTCATCATAGAACCTCAGTTGAATCTGAATCCATTTTGTCCATTTTGATTATTCTGATAATCCAAACATATGGTCCCAAACTTGTAACTGCAAAGCATTCTAGCATTTGGTGCAGTGTCACAGAATCACCAAGAGTCTCAAGCTCTTTCAGTTTTATACAGCCACCTTGGTACACATATTCCATCAAACTGCACCTAGATCTTTTTGCCGCTTTCATTCTTTCCAGTTGATACCCCAAAAACTGCTAACAAATTTGGGACTGAAAAACAACATGTGTCTGCACTATGTAAACTTTGGAATTTTTTATGATTTAATCATCTTAAAAAAGAAAAATGACAATCCTGATGGTATTTTTACATTTTTAAAACCTATCGCAAGTGGCTGTTGTGTCTCCAACAATAAATCGCCATTAGGTCAGCTAGAATAGCTCAGGGTTAAATGCCCTCTGACTGCAAATCAATATATGATTGGCAGATCCAACTTTCAATCAGAATTCACACTACTGTTTAGTTTAAGGCTAAAGGCATTCAGACAGGGAAGCAGAACACAATTAGACTTTCTGATTTACTTTTTCTTCCCGCTTAAGAAAAAAACAAAAAAAACATCAGGATCAAATAAAACTTTTTTAATAAAGCGCTTTTCAAACAGTTTCTCAAAGCGCTTTACAGATTTTAAAATGACCCCACAACCCCTCCAACCCCCTCGTCAAAAACCAAAAAGAAAATCATCATCGCATACTACACCCCTCAGCCATACAAACACACACTTAAAAGCCACAAAAACAGCGGGCTGAGCACAGATGACCTAGGAAACGCCATCATGGGAGCCATCTGCATCGGCAGCAGCAAATCAGCAGCAGCAGCCAAGGCACCAACCCAGGGCGCCCAGAGGTGGGAGGGCATGTACCCCCACCTCCACCCAAGCACTACAAGGGGGGCACCCAGGCAGCCACAGCCGACCACCGCTCCCGAGGCAGGGGGCCCCCAGAGAGGAAACACTGGGAGTAAGATTAAAATAAGTTAAGATATAAAGTGTATAAAATATAAAGTGTATAAAGTGTAAAACAATGATAAGTGTAAATCAAGATAAAAATGCAAAGCAGATAAACAGTTAAAAGCTAAACTAAAAATTAAATCAGGTAAAACATGCTGACCAGTTAAACATATATTAATAAATAATTAGTTAAAAGCTTGGTTAAAAAGGTGAGTCTTGAGCCTACTCTTAAAAACATGAACGGCAGCCTGTTCCAGAGGTGAGGGCCATAATTGAAAGAAGCCTCACCATGAGTCCGTGTTCTGACTTTGGGAATTATACGGAGACGGCTGCCAGAGGAGCGCAGAGACCGTGAGGGTTCATATGGTAAAAGCATTTCTGACATAAGAAATCCCAAGACCATTAAGACACTTAAAAACCATTAAAAGAACGTTAAAAATCGATCTTAAAACATACGGGGAGCCAATGCAGTGATTTTAAGACCGCTGTAATGTGCTCCTGCCCTTCATCAGGACACGAGCTGCTGAACTTTGTAAAAGCTGTAAACTTGATGTAGTCTTTTTGGGAAGACCAGCCAGCAGGTCATTACAGTAATCAAGACTCCGTATTGGCCCGAGAAAGAATGGGGCGGACTCTGGCGATGTTCTTTAGGTGATAAAAACGTATTTTAGTAATATTTTTAACGTGAGGGATAAAATTCAGCGTAGAGTCAAATGAAGGAAGCAGATATATGATGCAAAACGCAAAATCCAGCTACATTTGCAATGTTATAAGAAAAGCATTCCTGTGATCTTTTTAAGTATTTTAAAAAAAAAGTTTAATATATTTTATTTATAGTTATCCATATGATAATTGTTTCTAAAAACACAAAGGGCCTTTTTTAATACTCTGAAGTAAACAGAATGCAAGTGTGTAATATAAACTCCAAGACTGCTGTGAACACTAAATTGTTTTTGAGAATTTTCAAACAGAACAACTTCTTGCTTTCTTCTAGTTATTCTTATAGAAATATCAAAATTGTAGAGTTCATAAAAAAACAATCTTGTTTACAGCTCCCACCAACTGAGCTGTGAATTTCTCCAACTTCTAGCAATACTCCTTTCGTTTTTAGTTAATAAACAGTGCTATATGAGATGTTCAAAGGTTGGGATATTGTTCTACAACGTAGTTTTGCTTTAAACATCTAGACTTGATTTGGTCTTCATGATGCTGCTTGTTTGCTAATGTTTCTCTGACATCTTCAACAGATCAATATCTTTCATACTAAAATTAAATTACACACAGGTGGACTATTTATTCATTTATTTTACATATAAGGTGAGGAAATACACAGAACTTTTTTTAGGGGTGTCAGAGTAAAGAGGGGTGATTATGAGTCCTTTTTAGATTCTTAGAGGTTTAAGGATTTAATGTGACAAAAGTGGAAAATATACTCTTACAAGTACCGTCACGACAAACATCCATAACGCTTTCATACTATGTCACGCTTCAGATTTTACCAGACTTTCCAAAATTCAGTCAAATAAATGCAATTTGTTACTTATTTTTGAAGTTGGAATGCAAAATCACCAACTAGCTATTTCTACAGGACACTCCCTACAGAGTTTTGGGTTTATTGACAAATATGCAATAATTTAATGAGCAGACAGATGAAAAGATATGAAATCCTTTGAAGAATAATTCGGTTTATTTCAGAAACCTATTTTGAAAACAGTTCAAACACTTTATCAGAAGCCCGTGCAGGAAAAGGGCTTAGAACAGTTAAAACAGGAAAAAAAACTAATTCAGCTGCTTTACTGTCGGCGCTGCGTGTTGACGTCACCGTTTCACTACGGCCCCGCCTTCGCACTGTGTCGATGCTCATCCTCCACTTGCATCAGCACCATTTCTGGCATCCTCATTATAGGCAGGCACGCAGAGAGAGCCTACTCACCTCAGAGGCTCGTAGAGGCGTGAGACTGTCGTTACAGCATCCCAGACAGACAGCTCAAAGTCCAGAGGCCTCATAGTCGACGCATCACTGCTCCAGAACCAGCTGAAAAGGAAGCCGTCATAAAGAACAGCTAGCCTACTCTTAGTAATGGAGAGCCTGCTGGATAATCCAATGAAAGCTGTTCTGTACCTGAAGGAACTCACCACCATCGTCCAGAACCAGCAGAGTCTGATCCAGACGCAGCGCCAACGCATCGACGAACTCGAGCGAAAGGTGGAGGACCTGATCGGGGAGAACCGACAGTTGCGGGACCCCCACCTCTACGTCCAGCAGCCCTCTCAGCATAATCACCACCACCAACAGCATCACCATCACCACCCGGCTCACCGGAGCGCCAGTCCCCAAGCGCCGACCCACCTCCATCAGCCCCCGGGGAGCGCCAGCAAGGCAGCGGCTCACCTCGGCCAGCAGTTGCCTCCTCCCCAGCAGTTGCCGCCTACTCAGCAGCTGCAGCAACAACAGCCGCCTCCTCAGCAGCTGCAGCAACAGCAAATTGTCCATCAGACAGCCCAGCTTCAGCAACACCCGACTCCTCCTGCACCGTCTTCCCACCACCCGCAGCAGCTGCAGCTTGTCCCCACTTCGCCGCAGTCGCCCAAGGTGAATAAAGCCGGCTCCGAGTCCGCCGTGGACGACAAAAGGAGCCCCTGCTGCAAGTCTCTCGTTCCCCAGACTCCAAGCACTCTCTGCCGTTCGGTTGGATTGGGCAGGAAAGCAGAGTAAGTAGCTCTCATGTGTTATGCATAAAAAAAGTCCGTTATCTGTTTTTTAATTATTTTTTACATGACGCAAGTAGCATCTGATTTTCGCTAAATTGTAAATCTCCCTAAAGTGGGAAAAACCTAATCAAAAAAGCAGGTGACATTTTATTAATGCAGTGCAAGACTTCAAAACTAGATTTCATGACCCAGATAAGGTTTACTTCTTTTGTTCTTGGGTGGGATAATGTCTGATACGTTCAGATTCTCCTGAATGAAAGGTATCAGTTTTGGACTCTTATAAAGAAAATAAATAAAATAAATAAATAAATAAATAAAGCTGCTGATGACACCTGACACCTCATGTCACGCAAACCACAATTTCCTTAAATTTCCAAATTGGTTTGAGCTTGACTTCTTATGCCATGATGCTCATCTGTTAAACAAGTTGCACATACAGTATTGAACATGTGAACATATAGACCCTGTAAAAAAATAAATAAAACAGCTTTGCAATGCTCCTTAAATGATTTTGCAGAAAATTCAGTACCTCTTTCTTCTGCTCTACTTTCTTAGTTTACACCACTAAAATACAAATTAATTTAAAACCAAATACTTTCAGCCAGCTGTTTTGCAGAGGTTTAGAGAAAAAGATGATACTGCAAGCAGACTTCTGAAAAAACAAAAACAACCATAAGCAAATCTCCTTTGGAAATTATGAACTCGTATTATACAGACTGTAGTGACTTGCACCTCATTAGAATACAGGTGTGGGAAAATGTTCCATAGCAAAACCTGAAGTGCCTGGAAGGAATGAAAACTAAGACAGAAACAAATGAGGAGCTGTTTTATGTGTCACCGCAGAACCCTGTAGGAACTACTAAAAAGATGTAGCAGGTTGGATTTTCTACTCAAAAGAAAAATCCCAAACATCCAGTTTCAATTTATTCATTGCCAGGAAGCAATGCAGTAAACTAAACATGTATAGAGATAGTAGAAAAGTAGCAGTCGTGGATAATTAAGCAAATGTTTGAAAATTGTATTGAAGCACCTACACTCCAATACCCCTAAAAGCAATCTAGTTGCTTTAAGTCACTAATTTAACATAATATTTTGTACTTGGTGTGTTTGTTCTGTGAATTAGATTAAATGTGATTACGACTGCTTAACAAAAGGGTAAGATATTTAGACATGAGTTTTTAATTGCTTGTGTGTGTGCCTCAGAATTCTCCATAGTGCAGAATGTTCTTTGCCTCTATCAAGGTCACATGAATCGCCTTAGCCAGAGACACAACCTAACAAACACACTCTCAAATCACGCAGTGCTCCAAGTCCCATCTCTTTCCCTCAGCCGCCGTTCCATTGTTTCAAATAATCCACATCTAGTTTATGAGTTACTGAATTGTAATTCCTAAAGAGCAAAGGTAAAAAACAGGACACAGGCAGGCATAGAAGGATGAAGAAAGAAGGAAAAAAAAAATGGTGCCACGAGTGGTGCAAAATAAAAGTCAGAAAGGGGATTGTCTGGATTGACAGCTTTGTTGGATGACAATGAGAGAGAGATGAATAGTGTGAAACAGCTCCACAGAGCATACCCTGATGTGAAAGCAGTGATAAAGGAAACACAGAAGATGCAAGGAAGCTATCATTTTCACATAGAGCACTGATGCCGTTATGACAAGATAGTACGTCGCTGCGGACAGGAAGTGATGCGATATTTTCTTGGATGTGGGGTGACGGGGACATGATGTAAACTTACTATTCAGGCATATGTGTTTATTTGATTTCACCATGGCAACACAGTTGTTGGATTATCTCTTCACTGGAGAATCACTGCAATGAGCGTCTCATTAAAAATGAATGTGAGCTCGTAAAGAACACTTTCTGCAATCTTCTCCCGCTTTGTTTCTATGCTGAATAAAAAACCCCAAAAGAAACTAACATAAGCCCAAAGTAACCGAAAAGGTTTGAGTAAAAAAAAGAAAAAAAAAGAACATATTTCCCATAATTATTTGTCAATTCAAGAGATTTGGTTATTGACACTACTCTGATGCTCAAAAAAGTATAATAAGAAAAAATGGTTATTGGCTATTCAATTAGATTTGTGATTTAATATTTGTGATCTAGTTGTGTCAAGGCTTCAACTGTAAAACCCCTATTTTCAGTCATATTCTATCAATGAAATCAATACATTACGAAAATACAAGCATTTCAAAAGGGTGCTTTTATTCATTAGCAGAAAAAAAAGCACAAAAAAACAAGTGAGCGATGCCATCTGTGAGCTGTCTGAGACTGGGGGGAGTGCATGATCTCACCCTTGGTTGGTGGATGGATACATGCTTCATATTGATTCAAAACCAAAATGAAATCATTTGTTCCTGGTCCCACTGGGGACATTTCCTGAAAATTTTGTCAAAATCCGTCCTTAACCTTTTGAGTTATCTTGCCAACAGACATACGGACAGTGAAACATACCTCCTGGCTGAGGCCAGTAGCAAGAATTCGTAGGCCTATCTTATATTCCATACAAACATATTGATAATCCTTTAATTTTTTTGAATAATATTCTGAAAACTTGTCAGCTAAAAGGGATTTTTTAAAGAAGATGTATCTTATGTTATATCTCAAGTAAAAAACAAACAGCATTTCAGAAGAAGATCATAGCAATGATCAAATGTGGTACTGTTGGTGCGATGGGCTGAGGGCTGCTTTGCTACTTCAGTAATTGGACGATTTGTGGTAATTTATGGAACCAAGAATTCTGCTTTCCAACATAAAATCAAAAATTACAATCTTCAGCCATCAGTTTGTGACATTCAGCTTAAGTTCACCTTTACTATGCATCAAGGCAAGGCAAGTCTATTTATATAACAACAAGGCAATTGAAGGTGTTTTGGGTCTTTAGGGAAGAAAATGAAAGAAATAAGACAGTAAAAGCATAAAACAATATTTTAGACAAAAAAATATGGCACATTAAGCATGAAATTCCAGCTATTAATAATCAGTTACTCAAAGGCAGCACAAATCGGATGGGTTTTTTAACTCTTAAAATGAACTAACGGTGTGTTCACATCGAACGTGTTTGAAGCATTGTGAGCATTGAGTTTACATGATAAGTCAATGGAGAAGTCCACTGATGCGCATCAGGGGGTCCTGCATCTCGTCTGAAGCAGAATTGCATCATGAAAACATTTTTCTGTCTCATCCGTGCGCCAGATTAGTGCGAATGAGGCGTTTGACGCACTTGAGAAAATCCGATCAGGAGCCTGGTGACAGGGTGTCAGTGACGCTGTAACTGATGTGGAGTCACAACATCAGCATGACATACAGTAAATACTGATAAACATCATGGCTAATCACCCCGAGTATATTACAGCAGCTGCTTTCTATACAAAGTCAGGAATGAAATAAATATAAAGAGGTTAACCTACTTAGACAGGAATTTTTTTAATAGGTTTGTGGTGGCTCATAAAAGAGCTGTTGTGGCTACAAAGGCACAGTTCTGTCAGCAGATAAATGAGCCATGAACAGCTCACCTGGACAACCTCTCTGGAGGAGTTGCTGGCCGCAACACGACCCAGGGCTGGCAATGGCTCCACCACAGCATGTCCTACGCCTCTCATATATTCACTTTTACTAACCGCAGATAGATGGACAGCCACTCAGCATCATAGTTGGAGTCTTGGTGGCTGGTACTTGGACCTACACAGCACAACAGCTCCTCAAACTGGGCGGGCAGGCCAGGTTCTCCGACACGGCTAGGGTCCGGTGTCAGTAGATCCATCCACCGCCACTCAACTGGGTATTTAGCTCCCCAGCCTAGCTCCGTGGAGGCCAGGCTGAACACAACGCGGTAAGCTCGGAGACCAGAGCCCACCGGGAGCCACGCCCGCACATGCTGGGCTCTACAGAGATGTTGCTCAGAGGGCTATGGAGCATTCCCGGTCAGGGTCCTCTCACAAGTTGTGTATTTCAGTCTTCACGATTGTCAAAATTGGATATTTTGAAGCATGTCCAGTTTGCTTTGGACCTGTGTCGAGGTGCGAATTTTCAAGTGTCCAACTAGGGGTGCTGAGCGTTTGACCGTTTTTGTGTGGTCTGGAAGTTTCTTCCAGATTAGGGGAGCATATAAACTGACAGCCGCTTTTCCATGTTTGGTTCAAATTTTGAGGATGATTAGTAGACTAGGGTTTGAAGAGTTTGAGTGTTCAGGGGGGTTGAAATAGTGACATACTGTGGTTCTAAGCTCCTCAATATCAGTTTGACAATTATCCAAAGTACACCAGCAAATCCATCTCAAATGAAGCAAACAAGCACACATACAAAAAAACAACTAATAAACTGAGGGGGGGAAAATGGTTTTTGAGGTCCAGTAAAGGTCCAGGCTGAGATCCAGCTGAAAGGGATTTTCCCTGATCGAAAAACTTGTGTGTAAATAATCCTGTGAAAAAGATGGCACCAAACTCCATCAAAGTGATGTAAAATAGTCCTTTTCTGTCACAATAAATGCTTGATAATAGATATCCCTGGGGATGATGGTACAAGCAGTTATTAGCTTATGGGACCAGTTACTTTCTCAAGTAGTCAAGTTGGCCTAGATAGCCGCACTTTTAATAAATTACATACAGTATACAATTATAAAACTTCCTTTTGTATTTTCCTTGGTTAATATTTGTCTGTTATTAAAGTTTGATGATCTGAAACTGAAGTGTGACGAGAAAGCATAAACTAAGGAGAAAACAATTTTTTATAGGACTATGGGCCTAAACCTCTCAGCGGCTGCGAAAACAAGCGGCATGTGATCTACTAACCATGTGTATGTTAGACAGCGCCTGTTAAACCCGCAGCAAGAGGCGCACAATCCATTTAGCCCTTTTGCTCTTGATGAATATGCAATGTGGGTGTTTCTGTCAGAAGCCACAAAATATTGGGAGAACATGCAAATAATTAGGCGTTTCAGGCACAGTGTGATTTATCACACCTGAAACTGTTTGCAACGTCTAATTTTTGGGCCAATATTTACCGCCTCTGAAAGGCATCCCTTAACTGTGCGCCACCACATTCAACATACGTTTTTTGCTGACAAACGAAAAATATCAGTCACACGCATTCTAACCTAATATTAACACTAATGGCCATAAACCTGACAGTTATGTCAATATTTTTTAAATTTGTTTTGCCAAAGACGCGTCTTAACTCTTTGTGCGCTCAGTACATCAGCACCTGCTGCTGTTTAGCCATCTGCATACCCATTAGTTTCCACCAGAGTCGTTACTAATCTGCCTCGGATCAAATTAAAGTACAATACAGCAATGACAATTAGGATACATATGACATTTAAAAAAAAAAAAATCATACATTACATATTTTCAATATGACACATTTTTTCTCTACTGCAACTTGACATTTAAAAGAGACTGCTCTTCAACAAAATTAGTAGATCATGCCTGCATGGAGGAGAGAGCGGCACACGTGCACTGCATGAATTAAGTTTATTACTGACAAAAGAGAAATATAATTCAGACATTCTAGCCTAATATTAATTAACTCCCCAACAGCCTCACTAATAACTTGACGTGTATTTATTTTTTTCCCCCCTTTTGTTTCGCCAAAGACATATCACGAATCCATGCCGCCTGTTGCTCTTCGCATAGGCTGTGGTGCAGTGCATTAGAGCAGCTGCAAAAGAAGCACAACCCAATGGCGCAATTTTTTTGCGGTGCATGCAATCTACCGCTCCTTATTTTACATTTTGATAAATCAGGCCCTATGAGTTTCCCTGAAAGTATAAAGCAGACAAAAATATACCAAGATATGACTATTTGAATTGAAAATAAACTGCATTAGCTCCAATTTAGCTGAAACTTTTTCCATTTCCTTGTTATATTCAAAAATACTACACAACCATAAAGATTTAAGCATTATTTTTGCATCCAGTTGCAAAGCTCCAAATGAAAACTTAATTGCTTGATCATGCCCATCACACATTAATCATCTCCAGAAATGGTGCAATTTAAAGAACGCAAATCAAGGCTGCCTCCTACTCTGAGCAGTAGATGTGGTGCAAAGATTTAATGGAATGAGCGAAAACTTCCCTCCATAAAAGAAAGCCGTTTGATCTGAAAGAAGTTGCCACCAATCCCATCTTCTGTATTCCCTCCCAATTCTATCCATTATTCCATAATTATTGTGTTTGTTATCCTGATTTTGACTTCTGATTATTTGCCTCAACATTACAATAGATGTACAGTAGATGTGTTTTCTTGTCTGTTCCTATTCGTCATCTTTACCGTCCCTCTCAATCCTGTTCCTGTCCTCACCTCCATTTTGTCCTTTGCTTCATCAGCCAACTCTTACAAGCACCAGCTCTGCAGTCTGAATCAATATTTTGTGCCATATTTTTTAAACCAGTTATCCATTCTCTTTACTGGACTGGAGCCCTTAGACCTGTTCTGTGTATAGCTTTAGAGCTGCCTAGTGTAAAACTCAGCGTGTGAAAGCTGAGCCATGTGTTCACGAGAGTGACAGTTATTGTACAAGAGGTAGATGCACACTAGCGTCTGATGATATGCAGCAATCCTGTTGCCTGAGGTGGAAATCCCAACATTCCCTTGCAGCTCCGAGTATCTTTCTGCGTGTGTTGTTGCTAACTCCAACACACTTTTGTTGACATGATAGGCTCCTTCTCTCACAAAAATGCACACAAACTGTAACACAGCACATGCCACCAGGCGACCAGCCCATTTCCCCTACATTAGTTGTGACTCCCTCTGTTCCTCATGTGCCATCATTTCCCCCCTTTTTGGTTGTCTTTGAAAGCAGAATGTGTGCCATTTCCTCTGCTGTTCCCTTTACACATCTGTTTTCTTCATAGGTTGTGTAGCAGCAGGTAGAGAGGAAAGTTTAGCAAATATGTGCATTTTAATACCTACTGTGGAGAAGTATTGTAGACTGGCTCAGTAATGGTGCAAAGGCAACTTGATCTTATCCTCTCAGATCAATGAAAGTTTCAGGCTGCATCCGAAACCACTGAATGTTAGCCTCTAAGTACTAACACTAGCAACTAATCCTTAACCTTTCATGGGGTCAACAGTGAGAACACTATGGCTAGTAGTCTAGGGAGCCGTTCCCGAATGTGCCCATTTCGAACAGCCTTTCTACCCGACGTCATTACGCGACTTAAACGCACATGAATGACGCATATCAAAATAAACCTTCGGAAGAGGTTGTTGTACTCACATGCGCACGTCTTGTTCCTTTCGGCCATTTTCGTTATTTTATTTGAGGTGGGCCAGGCGACTTGTATTGATGGCGTCTTGTGGCGCAAGGGATTGTTGGATGGCACATAGATCCTAATCGCCAGTTAGTTAGCACCAGAGGTCCCTATGCTAAAGTGGCTATGATAGTTAGCATACAGGACAATTTCCCTAACTCCTTCTAACTGGAAGCCCAATTCGGATGCATTTTATCGTGGCGGACGCTGACGCACATCCGGTTAGGCATAAGACCTCTTACCAATTTAGAGGTTTCGGATGGAGCCACTGTCATGATGCCATCGTTGATTAGTCCCTGATTTTAATCCTGCCCTGCTTGCTGCAGCAGCTCTTCTGTTTTGCATTAATGAATATGCTTAGAGTGTCACTGCTTGTGTGTAGATAGTATTTTAATGAAAGATAAAAACAAAGAAACAGCTTTCTTTAGTTAAAATTATTAATTGGTTTTATGTATTTATGTTGACATCCATCTTTGACTCCCATGTTTTGTGTCTGATGCCTGTCACTCAGAATAGGCCTTGCCCCCTTTGACACCCCAAGATCATCACTGACCCCCATTTAGTTCTTTTTTTTAAAAACTTCCAAGATACAGGGCTATATCAATTTTATTATTCCAGCATTATTATGTGTAATGATTTTGAATATGACACACTAACGTAAACAATGCAGGGTTAAACACAGCTTCTCTGACCAACATTAATATATACTATCATTAATTCAAACTCTTAGTTTAGCTTCTTTCAGTTTTTTTTAAACATTTTTTTCTCTGCTGCTAATTTTATTTTTTTAAATCGCCCCATAGCTGAAGTCCGTGAAGCTGGTCTGTCTTATCTGTCACTGCGTATGAACAGCTGAGTGGATTGTAACGCAGCTGTGTGACCAAAACTCCATTTGCATGGCAGAACAAGCAACTACTGCTGAGCACATAATAAAATACAAGCGAGCATGTCTCAGAGCTTTATGCACAAAAGCTCTGTTGCGGCAAAAAGCAACCCACCAGTTACGGGCCGGGTGCAAGCTTTTAATGAGCATGGGCATTTTTGGCTCCAGGGTGATGTGGAGCTGTCGTGAGACACAGATAGGCTCAGCACCTGTTTTTTTTTTTAATAATTTCTTAATGGCAATATATTTGCAAGGTTAGAGGAGAAGCATATCAGTCAACATGTCCAACATTTCTTGATGAGAAATGTTTGGGGCCAGAGCGGGGAATGCCCAGGCTAGGGAGCACCACTCCAACCTGGGCAGAATATATACGGAGGAGGGAAATGACAATCATCAAAAGGTCAGGTGTGGGGCAGTGGCAGTGGGAAAAACAGCAGAAGTGACCAAAAAAAAACCCTGCCGAAACTGGTAACAGAAAGTAACCAGAATAAATAACTTCAAGAACCTACTTAACTTGGAGAATGGCTGCATTAAAGAACAGTAAAATATTACTGTGTAATTGAAGATTCTGAGATGTTTTACAGCCTGGACAGGTTGCCAGTCCATCACATGGCAGATTTGGTGAACTAGCCACATAATATTTCACAGAAGCTTCTGGAAAGGAGTGCAAGATCATAGTCTGTCAAACTATACAGCAAGGTAATGGCAGCATCAAGCTTTCTGGATGCTAGGTTTGCATATCTTTCAGGTATATTCCAGACTCAACAGACCTTATGTCAAGATAGATGTTGATGCAGGATCAAAACGCTGACAGGAACTCAGCAGTTACATTCGGATGAGGAATATTTAAAGATAATACCAATTAAAACTTGCCGTTTTGGCATGAGGAGAAAGGGTCCATGCAAAAGTAGAATCCAGCAATGAAAACTGGTAACTAGGAAGCTTGAACATGAGGAGGAACTGGAAGTGTCATTGAAACCAGGTACACCTAATCAGATGAAGGCTGAACAGCTGTGAAAAGAGCTAAGCAGGCAGCAGAAAGACAATGATTAATTAACAAGGGATCACAGAGAAGAGGAAGCTTAACCAGAGCACAGAATGAACCACAAATCAAGGGCAAAAAGACCAACACTAAAATAAAAGTCCAAACCAAAATGCACAGAGCAGCACTAGAAATAACTAAGAAACTCCACACAAAGAAATTAACAAATTATTAAATACCCTACTGAATATGGTAAGCAATGCAGAGGAATTAAATTAGTACGAGAAAACTTTACTAATATAAGTGAACAAACAAAACAAAACAAAAACAAACGTGGATCACAATTCCCTACTCAGGTGACTACATAAGCTTCTTAGCATGTCTTCATTGGATTTACGCAGAGGTGTCAAAAGTATTCACATTCAAAACTCAAGTAAAAATATGGATAGTGGGGTTTAAAAAGACTTCTGTAGAATTTGAATTATCAAGTCAAGTGTCTTGAAAAGCTTAAGCTGCACCACAGCACTAGCACACCTTCTCCCAAAACACTTTTACCAAAGGTCATGCCTATAGTTATATATATCAGATCTTAATATTTAAAAAAATAGGGATATGATAGGCACCCTATTTCAGCTGCATATCTACATCAAAATAAATGCATTTTAGTGCAATGCAAATGCATTAAAGAAATATTTGTGGGCTACTGAGCTTTAATACGTTTTTCATAGAGCAGAAGATATAATGACTGGTTGCCTATTTGTAATGTCTGAGGCCACGTCCATACTAAGCCGGATAATGCCTTAAACATATAATTATTTAGTCTACACCCCCCTATCGTCCACACTAACCCGGCGTCGTTTAAGGTCTGTGGCCGGATAACAAGAGTAAATCTTAATTCAACGGCTAAACGAGCTAGTGTGGACAGCTTCCCCGGATAATGAAAGGAAGTGGCGTCAATGAATGCTGCGTCAATAACAATACGACACTACAGACCTTAAACGGACCTTAAACGGGGCTAATGGATAACATTAGGCGTCTAACTCCCCGTATAACCTTATCGGCTTAGTGTGGACGTAGCCTGAGTCTCTACCATGGGTATCTGGCAAAATACGCATTGGCGGAGATCCCGGGGGGGACGGGGGGGACACGTCCCCCCCTCACACAAAGATGTCCCCCCCACAAAAGAAGTTGTTGTAAACACATACATGCTATCAGTAAAACTGTATTATCTTCTAAAACCACAACGAAAAAGTTAGTCTGCAAATACAAAACAATGTGTTTTTAATTGTTGAGAAAATATAGTCCACCCCCCTTATTCCTCAATTTATACGGTCGGTCCACACACGCCTTTTCCAACGCGCCGGCTCAATCTCTCCCCCCTAACAGCTTCACAGCAGCCCGCAGGCTCACAAAAGGCGGGAATCAAAAGCCAACGCTTTCCAGCATAAGTCATCTAATTATCACACGCTTGTTCTAGAAACTTAAATATGTATGTCAAATGTGGTCATATTATGTCGAACATAGACACCGATTACTGGGCGATATATTTAGACTTTGATCACCGGTCGGAGATCCCTTTATGACAGACCACCAACACAGTAAAAAAAAAGTTGTCACTTCATGTTCGCTGGTCATTCCAGGATTATTCCACTATTATTTTTCCATTCACTAAGGTGACAAAAAGTTCCTTTTCCCAGACACGGTCACTTTCACGGTCTGCCCTTGGAATCTGCGGAGCATTTATAGATTGATGAAAATGTCCGCGTTTCATCCTTTTAGCAGATGAATATGGGTAAGAATCAAAACTAACTGGTCCGATGTATGGAATACCACAACGTTTAACCGCTCTTATCACGTCTTCCCCACGCTCTGCAGTTGTTTACAATAGTGCAGGTGTAGCTTAGGGATGAACTGGTTGTAACAAATGTGTGGTGGAGGAACGTTGCTCAAAGCTCTCTGTGTAAAACAAAGAGCCGAAGATCCCATTGGCCACACAGACCCAAAAACACTATGAAAACTGAGAAAAGTGAGAGATCGATTAAATTCAAAGATAAACTATAGAGTATGTATATGTTTAGTGTATTTGTAAAGTAAACGTTTTTTATTTTTTATTATTAAAATGAAACAAATATTTCAAGAATATATTTTTAGATTTTGTGTATCTTTTCGTTCAGTAGGACTTAGATAAAGTTATGTAATATTACAGAGTTATTCTCTACAGCCTACAAAAATTTCTATGATTTATTAAAGAGATTTCAGTCATTTTGATACTTGACTTGATTTTCGAAGTAGTTTGATGTTATTAGCATTGAAAGTGTTTCCGTAATAATGTTGGAACTTCTTCATGCTTACATTTTTGTAAATCTACTTTGACTGTAGTGGAAATTAAGACATTTTGTTGAATGTGGTCATAAAGGCATCAATTCATAACATTATTTAACATGCTGAAGGAAAACTGTGCAAAAAAAAATTATTCTCTGAAATTTTACTGTTTATTGTCCCCCACAAAATTGAAATTGGATTTCCGCCCCTGAAAATACGTCTGCTTTATCCTGTTTTTTAAATGCTTTGTTTTATTTTAATTAATTTTATTTGATTAGTTATTTATTTTAATTAGTTTACTTTTAATGAGTTTTTTTAATTACCTCTTTCTTTCTGAGTATTACAGTAGTAATTAGTATGTATATACTACTGCGCTCCACTGCCACAGTAGAGATTGGAATTAAAAGCTGCACTTCACCCAAAGCTTTGAAATCAGGGAACATTTCTCTAACTGAAGTGGTCAGAAGTCGGAAACACTCTCTGAATACAGCTTTCTGTGTCTTCAGCGGGACAAAAGGCCGTTGAAGGCGTTCCTTTTGCACCTGTGTTTGGCACCACACCGGGCTCTTTGAAGCAGGTGTTTAACACGCCGCTCCGGTAACTGTCCTGTTCCGAAGCGTCCCAGTCTGAGCTGAAACCCTCATGGAATTCTTTTTATTAATACATCTATTCAGTTACCTGTACTCCATGCATAAACTTAAAAATATCCGGGTGTCTACACCAAAGTCAGGGGTGTCAATTCTAATTAGTCAAATATGATGAGTCACCTTTAGATATTTCTGCCACAGTTCTAAATAACCGGTGAAATACGGCAAATATATCTTTAAAATCACCCCTGTGTGCGGAGTATGCGATGTATCCAGAACAGTAGATGTTTAAAAATATTATCATACCACAGTCAAATTCTATCCAGTTGGCACAGTTGTTGGTAGTTTTTTATGATTTTAATAAAATTACAAGACTAAATGAAACAGAAGTAACAAGGGTATTTTGAAAATGTAAGGAGTATAAAGTACAGATAATTGCGTGAACATGTAAGGAGTAGACGTAAAAAGTAGTCCGATCTATAATTATTTCATTGAAGTATGAATCCCCAAAATTTGTACTTAAGTAAGGTAACAAAGTATTTGTACTTAGTTAATTGACACCTTTGGATTTAGGTGACGTCAATCAGTTGTATATCCTTGCTCTAAAAGTCTGTATAGTTCTCCATAGTCACAGATGTCTATTCACAAATCAGAACCAGAAACAAATGGACCACATGGTCCAAAGTTTCTTCCCTTCACTCTGCAATAATATATGGAGACTTTCACTCATTAATAATCAAAAAGATCATGGCCTTCTGACATCTGTTATGCATGGCTTCACAATTCTTGAGCACAGTGTGAATGCAGATTTGTATGCGTTTTTTCTTCATCTCCTTAACATTTTATTTATCACGACATAATCCTACACAGCTTTTTTGTAAAACATGATGAAAATATGAAATGAATCAGCTGATTTCTACCGTTGGGTATTTTTGGTGGATCTTTGATGCCGTGGACCTGTTTCATTTTGACATGACAGGAAAATGGTTAGAGTTCATCCCAAAATGCAAAGTCACTTGAAAAAAAAAAAGTCTTATTTTTTAACGTGCCCAATGGAAACATTTTTCATTGTAAGAGTTTCATTTTACCCTTGTGTTAAGGAGCGATTATTTCATTAATTCATGTTTCAAGCAAATTATATTTTAAATCATAGTAAAACACATATTTAAATCTCTTTTTCAAAAGGAAAAAGCTTTAATATCTATTTTCCCCAACTAAGGAACACAAATTGAGTCCAGTGTTGTTGTTTTTTTCCTTTTCAATAAAGATTTTCATTCAAACTGCAACGGGGCTGCACGGTGGTGCAGTGGTTAGCACTGTTGCCTTGCAGCAACAAGGTTGTGGGGTCTTACTGCATGGAGTTTGCATGTTCTCCCCGTGCATGCGTGGGTTCCCTCCAGGTACTCTGGCTTCCTCCCACATTCCAAAAACATGACTGTCAGGTTAATTGATCACTGTAAATTGTCCTTAGGTGTGAGTGTGTGAATGGTTGTTTGTCCTGTTTGTCCTGCCCTGTGATGGACTGGCGACCTGTCCAGGGTGTACCCCACCTCTCGCCCGTTGACAGCTGGAGATAGGCACCAGCACCCCTGTGACCCATAAAGGATTAAGCGGTTAAGAAAATGGATGGATGGATGAAACTGCAACCCCTAAAAGGTATGAAATCTGGGTGGTGCATTGTCATCTTTCGAAAAGGAAAAAAATGTGTTGCATCTGTAATTTTTGTCTCTGGACCCTAATAGAATAGAAATTATTCCTTCATCTCTTCAGCAATAGCCGGAATTCATTGAGCAATAGATGGGTGGAGAAGCCTAAATGGTCTCCTAAACATTCTTGAGCTGCAAGGCCATGCTCTTTTTTGGGCTTTCCCCCCACTCTGTCCACCTGGGAACCACACATGCTCGGTTATGACTGGGCTGCTGCCGCTGGAACCCAAATTATGAATATCACATTTGCTAGATAGTGATTTTAAATTGCTTCATTTCTCTGAGGAGGTAGCTGCCGGGTGATTCCTGACTGCTAGAATATTAGCCGCCTACACACACAGGCTGGGTAGGGGTGGGACAAAAAGAGACAGTCCCAGGCGTCTGTTATACAACTGTGTGTGTTCACGCGTGTTTATTTGTTGCACATTGTGTTTATTTCTGTCTCGGGGTGTTAAAAGCCCATGGAAATTCCCCTCATTCGGGGATATATGAAATACGTTTAGCTTTTTTTGGTTCATAGACTATCCTAAGATATATCCTATGATAGGATATTATATATATATATATATATATATATATATATATATATATATATATATATATATAAATTGCATGCCAGATTGCTGTTGTGTTGCTTTATGAGTCATTTCATACCGAAAATAAATTTATGCACTTTATGCATTAAATGTGATTTTATGCAAGCACACTAGTAGGATTAAATGGTTAGTATCTCAACCTTTTATTTACATTATACAGACTGAGGTTCTTCTTTCATGTTTGACAGAAATACTTTCTAAGATTACATAACCCTTCATCTGGGTGCTTGGATTTTGAGGAGACCCTATAGCATATATTCCAATAAGAGCTTTGAGAACTAATTGAAATTATTGTTACATTTTTTATTAGGTCAATGTTGCACCTTCACAGAAAGTGGCATGACAGACAGGCCAAATAATTGGACAGATTACAGAAAGAAAGAATAACTGCACAGCAACGCCCCACGGGACTCAGGGACCCAAATGTTGTCCTACTTACCTCTCGGCAAAACTGCAAACAGCTTCTTCCCAGAATCCATTGCCTCTATAATTTTCAGTCAATCAAAAAGCAAAATTGGGTTTTAACATTTATTTTTTCTCTAAGCAGGGAACCCAAAGAATTGCTCCAGAAACAAACATACACACAATTCCAATCACGTCTTTTAAACTCGTAACTCGTTTCTTTGGATGTTTACATTTTTATCTCCGTTAAAGGTGTTTGTCTTTGTCTTAGCAACATAACTCAAAAAGTTATGAATGGATTTTCAGAAAAATTTGAGGAAATGTTTGTAGTGTGACCAGGAACAGATGATTAGAATTTGGGGGTGATCTGGATAACCGACTGGGGGTGGGAGGGTGGTGTGACATAGCTGCCCTGACAGAGGTCTGCACTCTAAGTGGTTTTCAAGTTGTTCTTAGTCATGTTGACACTATCTGCACACTGAGATACTTTCTTCCTGGCTCGAGGTAAGTTTATTTTCATTTTTTCCCTTATTTCTTTTCATCTGCATACAAATTAGCAGCAGGCCTAACGAGCAATCAGAACAGTGTGTCATTCATATGCAATCTGAATGACACACTGAAAATGAGGATGTGATCGTCGACTCCCGCGGCGCAACGCAATCGGATTGCATTTTGTGATGATTGTTGTCAACACAATGTCATAAAAATAACATTTCCCTCCACATCAGTTTAATTTGAGCTGTGCATGCTCCTGTCATTTTCTGTAACGCAGCAAAAGGCCAATATCAGTTCTGGTGAGAGATTTACACATGTATTATTAATTTTTAACATTTTGATGTTGCATTTGAACCATCAATAAGAACAGAATACACAAGATGGAATTTGGGTGAATTTTTTTAACCCCCATTGGGTCATGAACAGAGGTCGTGGTAGACATAATTTTTTTGTCCTTCATTTTGACCAGCAGAGTTAAAAATATCTGGTCATAATGTATAACCTATCCGGTCATAACCCGTTATTTTTTAACATGGTATTTTAATACATATAGATATGTTTATATTTTTATTATGTTTAAATGGTATTAAAACCAAACAAGCTGAAAAGAGAACTTTATAAAAAAATGAAATGATTGCACTGAAAATAGCAATAATTTCAGTGGCCTATGCAGACAGTCTCATAAGTTTCTCCTGCTGTGCATGGAACTGAAATCTGCAACCATTTGTGCATAATCAAGTAGTGGGATTACTGCGGACGTTATTGTCATGAGGTTTTGGATTTTTGCCTCAGACAGATGACTTCTCATGGGGGTTTAGATGTTGTTCTGAAGGGTGAATCCACACTCCACTGCCATGCTTTGAAATGAGAAAGCATTTCTCCAATTGAATCGATCAGAAGCTGAAAAGACTCTCTGAACACCCCAAAGCTGCAGTGACATTTTGGTGCGCTGTCAGTTCATGGTTAGGGAGTTGCTCAGATGCAGATACCTGTACTCTGTTTGTAAAGGTGAAAATATCTGCATTTGCACTAAGTGGCCAGAGGAGTGAATACTAATCTGTAAATATGACGGCCAGCCTTCAAATTTTTCCATGACCGTTCTAAAAGTCTAGTCAAATTTGGAAAATATTCAGTTAACGTGACCCCCTGGTCATGGATATACATAGAGGGTCAGAAACAAATGTCAACTCAACTAATATTCGGATAAATGCTCTATAAGAAGTTGCAGTTGAATCATATGTATTTAGTAGCCATCACCATGCTTCTGCCATAACCATTCTACCATTCTGAAACCCTGGATCTATCTCATACTGTGCACACAGGGGTCACCTTGACTGAATATTTTCAGTATTTGTCTGGTTATTTCAAACAATTATGGAAAAATCTAAAGTCCACTTGTCATTTTTTAACATTACAATTTAAACCCTTGACCAGTTGGTGCAGACGCACGGACATTTTTTACTTTACAAACAGAGTACAGAACTGTACACGACTGAATCACTAAATTAATGGTAAAAAGATTCCCATTAAGGCATCTGAGCATCATCTGAGAGTGGGAGGCTTTGGAACATGACTGTTTCCGGTGCGGGTGGTTAAAGACTCGCTTCAAAGAGCACGGTCTTGTGCCAACCACCAGTATAAACAGAGCGCATTTCACGCCTTTCAGCTGCTGAAGAGACAAGAAGCTGGATTTGAAGACTTTCTGACTTATGATAAATTCTTACAGAGAAATGTTCCATGATTTCCAAAACTTTGGCTGAAGTGCAGCTTTTAATTCAAATCTATACTTTGTCAGGGGAAAGTGGTAATATAGGGATATTTATACGCACGGTTAGACAGAAAAGGAAAGAAAAAGTGTTCAAATACTGATCAATCTTTAGTCATCATCTTTCTCTTGTAATAAGGTAAACTAACTAAAAATAAAAACAAAATATTTAAAAAAACTAAACTTAAAACTTTGTATGTAGGACATACTTGACTAAAAAATTCTGATTTATTCAGTGTATGAACCACTTCACAGTCCAGCCGGACAAAGCCGACGTATGTTGCCAAGTTCAGAAATACTTGTGGTAGAGACTCAGGGAAATAAACCATTATATACAGGCAACTATTGATCATATCTTCCTCTCCATTAAACACATATTAATACTTAAAATACGAGTTAGATAGCTAATGTATTTTCCTTACACTAAAATGCATTCATTTTTGATGAACATATGCAGCTGAAATGAGGTGCCTAGTGTATCCCCAATTTTTCAATATAAAGATTTTTATATAACATAGTCATTATGGGCTTTAGTAAAATGTTTTTTAGGAGGTGTGATAGTGCTGTAATGCAGCTTAAGCTTTAGTCTTTAATTACATTTTTTTTAAACTTACATTATTGTTAATTTAATACTTTAAGTAGTTTTGAATCCAGTACTTTTTTCCTTTGACTTGAGTAACAAACATGACTTGATACTTCAACTTCTACAGACATATTTTGAAACCTGAGTGTCTATAGTTCTACTTGAGCAATAAACATCACCAGCAGCACACAATTTCTCTTTAATATTCATGAGTTGTATATTAACCAAAAATAATCTTTTATAATTTATGCTTTTTTCCTGAACTGAGAAGCCCTAGGCTTCTGTTTATATATAAGCCTGAATGGATAATTTTGGTGTTGTATGGAGATAAATAAAACTTTTATAAATTAAAACTTCTTCACCCCATTTGTTGTTTCTCAAAAACCTTGAGGGAGGTTGCATAACCTCAACTCAAACTCAAATATTTCACCAAAAGGCTAGAGTCATTTTGCCAAGTCATTTTACCACTGATGAGTGTATGTAAACCTCTGACTTGGTCTGTATGCCATACACACAGTGTCACTTTCACTCACATCTAGTACTTCTGTGTGATAAACTCTTGCCTTTTCTGCTTAAAATGCATGCAATGCTATTACCACAGACAGAAGCTTAAAGATAGAATTCAAGTGCGTGTATTACTTCACTGTTTGTCCTTTTCCCACACAGTGCTGTAATTTTAGGGGGATGAACTGTGCTGTCAGTAATCAGTGAGCGTCCATTCTGAAGGTACTTGGAAACAGGGAGCCGTGGGCTGTTATGGAAAAACAGCTTCCCATCTGTCACAGGGATTTCACCTCCTGGGGGCTTAGTGGTGAAAATCCCTCCACAGGCATTTGTCATTGTTTTGCACCACGTCCACAATTGTGCGTCTTTGCATACGTGCATATATGCATGCGTGTGGGTGTTCAAATAGGGTTAGGCTTTGAGTTCACTGTAGCCCTGTGTTTGATCTGTTTGTATTTGTATTTTCTCCTTTGCAAGGGCTGAACGTCAGTATATCACGAGCAAAGATCAATGTGATTCAAGATATAAAGTGTTACAGTTGATTCAAACTAAACCATCAGCAAAGTTAACTCAAATGTTCTACCTTGTCAAATTTTTGCATGTCACAACATTACTTAGCAGACACAAGAATTTTGTTTTTTCTTTTTACAAATGGCAGCATGTCTGGCTTGTACCCAGAACAGATGGCAAGTCATCTTTGCCCATATAAACTGTAAAATGTTTTGGCATCACATTGATGCCTCTGAATTTCAGCCTCATATATGCAGCTCAAGCCACCTCACAACACAGAACATCTTTACAGGCCTGAATATTCCCGTTCTCACAGTTTTTAAGGTGAAAAATCTGCTTGCATTAACTGGAAGAATCTTAATCAGCAATCTGTCAGTCAAGTTATGCTGAGAGCACCTGATGTTTAAAGCTGGGTTTTATATAAAACAAAAACCTATCGCGCTTTAATTTGATCTTCATGACAGTATGATGTTTCAGAGGTTTTGTTGGAATGTGCTGATGTGGCTGCCTGAGGTTTAGAAGCAGTTATTAACTCTTGCTGTCCATGCTAAAATGTTAGAGCCAAATGATGATTCATTTATGCTGGGTCAGGCTGCTCCAACTGGACAGAACAGCCTCCCCATACCAGTTTTTTGCTGCAGTATTACAACTAGAGGCTCATTATACAAAGTCATTTATTTAAATCTGTTCATTTTTAATGTGTTGGATTGAGCTCAGCTTTGTGATGTTTAGCAGCTTTGCGACCCTTAACTATTGGTCTTTAAAGTTCGCTCTGCTTCCCATCCTATGTTTACCTACATTTCTGCACGACTGACCTCAATTTAGAGGTCACCTTTTTAGTATATACCGTATGTAAAATTTTTTTCTTGTTATTAATCCCTTTTCCCATTAACTTTTGTTTGAATACTGAACCCTACTTCCTGCATTGTTTCATCACATGGCAGTTTTTTTGCTTAAGATGTGGCCTAACTGATGAAGCTGATAGCGTAGGCTAATACTGTTTCTACATGTTTGATGCATCCTCTTCCTGACTTCCTTGCCCAGCCTGTCTTTTTGTATGGAGGGTATTTTTGGAAAAAATCTTTCTAGTTTGAGAGGATTTAATTACTTAACTTTTAAAGGTAATTCATTTAGAAAAACATATTTAGGGGTATCAGTGTAAAGGGGGATAATATAAACAGAAGACACATTAAAAACAATCTTGAAAGATGCATAATTTAATATATTTTTTCATAATTATGTGCTTTGCTTTGGTCAGTCACATACAATGCTAATACAATGCATAACTCAGTACAGAGTATCTGTGGATTCAGTGTAACATACCAGACATAATTAATATAGTATTGTGGAAATTGAGCTTTTCATCTTTATGTCTAGTTTGGCAATGTATATTCCCCCAACCACACATGCAGTGCAACTCTTCTGCATAGGCGTGCTTTACCTGAGGAAATGTCAGCTGTGGTTAACCTCAAGGCCCTGAGTAATGTTCAAAGTCCTGGATATAAGGCTGGAAGGCTCTGCAGAGCAGATCTGAGCAGGCACTGCATGTCCAATTGGCTTTCTTGGGCTTCTCAGCAGATCAAATGCAGTCTCAGCAAAGCTTCAGCTATGCTTTATTGCAGTTTGGCTTGGAAAAAAATGAACATACTCAGGCACATGCACAATCTTATTAATTAAAATATATTCATGGCATCTACATTCTTGGTTCCCGTGAAATGTATGATTTATTCCATGCATAACTTTGGGCATTTTGTTTCATATTCCATTTAAACAAGAGGAGTCTGTGCTATGTTGTGTTTTTTGTTTGCCACTGACTCCTATTGAAGATGCATGTTTTGAATACACAACCTTTGGAGTTGTATATCTGTAATTTTACAACATTGCACAAAAAATAATGATTAATCAAATTCAATGTTATCAATCATTTTTGAGCAAGCCAGACATGGATAATAATTGTGAAACTGCCAGGTTGTGCATATGAGATGGGAAATAAATCAGCATTGTTTTTTCTAAAAAGAAAAAAATAATATTTCAACTAACGGTGATTGACAATATTTAATGTATGGTGAGGAGGGAAGTTGATATAGACATTCATAAGGAAAATTTGGAAACTGGCAAAGTTATAAATTACTCTGGGAAACATTGTTTCTAATGGACACATAAAAGTACTTTACACAGAAAAATATGTTTATTAGAATCAATATTGTTGCCAATTTCTGACATTCTCAGGCTTGGATAATACCCTTAGAAATTTTACAGCTTGCATCTTTTTGAAGAGAAAAAAATAAATAAAAAATTTTGTTTATTTTAAAGGGGGGCATTTATCACTACATCATATTTAATGAGTTAAAAAAAATAATCATAAATCTTTATAATGTTTAATCTGTCCTCAAGTTAATAAGGGAAGTCATGAAAAGGATTTCTATTTTGTTTCTAGGCAAATCCAAAGGACACAGGTTGAGCACAGAATGCAGGGACCCCAATAATTTAAGCCAACCCTACGTATATTAGAGATAGCTGCTGCTGGAAATTCCAATACATCTGATCATTTTTTTTAAATATTGTTGAAAATGCAGAGCAAAACAGAAGAAGACAAAAAATTCAGTAAAAAATAAGGCTGGCATAAGCAATTAAGATCACATCCGTTTTAGGACAATATGTCTTTCCGGCATTAACACTGTATTCAGAAAGACCTGCAGAAACACAGACTAGCTTGGTAATTAACATGAGCAGGCAAACCTGTTTGATACTAGGCATCAGTTGGAAGTCACACAAAAAAATCATGTTTCTTTTTCTATGTTGTGTTGTTGTTGGCTCATCTACATCATAAATAATTTTCATTTCTCTGTGGGAGAATTCGTACTGCAATGCCAGCCTCAAGTTTGTGCCAAATAATCAAAGTAAATGGAGAGTTGAAAAACTCTGACCATAGTTTCTAACATTAGAAGGAAAATAACTTTCCTTTCCACTACTTCTTAAAACATGACTCAAAGTGAGGGCTCTTAATTAAACTGTATGTTTATATAACATGTATTTAATGCAAGGAAGTACATATTAGGAAGTAATCTATAATACCTGGCTTTACTCAAAATTGTCATATGCAATAATGGCCGCCCAAAAAGAAAGTTTCCAAATTAAATGTGAGTTCCCAAGGTGAATGTGTATTTGCCAATTTTTCCAGTGAAAATGATGAATTTAGGAGAGGAAGCAGTATTTTGGAAACTCAACAGACCGGTATCGTACCAAAAGATTTAAAAGTGCTACTTTTGAGCTCACTCCAAAAGCTGACTCTAGGAGTATATTATTCATTGTTGCCTCTTCTGCTCTGGTTATGACCTAATACTTTTATGTGCACATGCCTCACCGCCCTAATTCCCTCTATTTGCTCTTATTGGAAATATTTAAATATTATAAGCTATGCAGAGGTTGTGTAAAAGGAAGGTAAATGAAATACTCACATTTCTAATAATAAATAATAAAAATAATAATACATATTCCTGGGGAAGAAGGTGTTGGCAATAGATGATTTTTGGTGGCTGAGGAGATATCCAACCTTTAGCTTTACCTATAAAACCCTTTCCTACATATAATTATTGTTGACTTCGGGGAAAGTAAGTGTGCAGAGTGACCAAAGTGCAGAGTGCTAGCAGTGAGACGCAGTAATCCAGGAAGAGCAATGTTGAAGCACCAGCCAATGAGCATGCAGGTCCCACACAGTCTATCTGATTGGCTGACAATCTTGTTCAATGGATAAATTCAGAGGTGGTACAAATGTTGCTAAATTTAACAGAGGCAAGCTTATAAAGGTTTGGCTTAGCATCATGTGAAAGAGAAAGTGGGGTTTGGTTCTTCAAAGGACACGAACAGCAACCAACACAATGGGATCAGTACTTGGTATTGGTAGATACCTAAAGCCCAAGTATTGAAATTGATATCGGACAGAAAAAGGTGGTATAGGTACATCTCTAGAAATCGTATGGACAACATTTGTCATTATTGTGGTGCCGTTTTGATGGACTCTGTTTTTGAAATGGTACCTGTTTTGTCTCTATGCAAATAGGACCAAAGCCAAGCATAAAAAACAAAACTGCAAAAAAAAAATTCAACTGTGGAATAAGGCATAACTTATAAGCAACAGAAGTAATAGAAACCATAATGTATAGAAATGTCTTTGTAGGGCTTGATAAAAAAACATGAAGTATTGCAAAAACAATGATGGCTAATTTAATTCAGATTAATTGTTATCAATGTTTATCTTGCATAATAAATTATAGACATCGTAATTTAGTTAATTGCAATATGTCATGTTACATAAATTCTGTACTTGTTGCATTTCTAGAAATTTAGGAAATTTGCTATCCTTACACCTTGAAATTCCCTTTGTTGGCTAAAGTGTTGATGAGCCGTAGCCTCCTCCTAGACAGTACACTGTGAGGTGGAACAATATCCAGGGCATTGAAACCTAATCTTCCTTCAGGTCAGGCATTGCAATTTTATTTCTATAGCAAATCTCAGCAACAGGGCAATTCAAAGTGCTTTGCATGATTAAAAAGAAACCAAAACAAATAGCATAGACCCCTACATTTCATTTCTAATTAATTTCTCTTAAACCCGTCATTGCCATCCGAACCAAAGTGTTACGCTTGAAACACTGATCCAAACGCACTGGTTTAACCTAGTATTCGACGCAGGTAAAAACTTTGCTGAAGTTCGGAGGGAGCCGTTTTAAAATGTATTGTTTGCTCTAGGGCATACAGAAGAAATACAGGTGTAGAACCCAAGTATAAGTGGTTTTCTGACTGTATTTTCTTTTTTTAAGTCTGAATATGAACATGGAAAGTTTTTTTTCCTCCCTTGCTGGCCTTTGTCTTGGGAAAACAGGTCATAATTGATCACAATTGAATTACCGTTACGTAAAGTGTTTAGCTGTAGATTGAATTGTGTAAAGAAAATCCAAATAAATCGCTTCACAACTATTTTGCTCTCTTTATATTTTTTCCAAGAACTCTACCACTGGCAGGGCTTTTTGCCAAGATAAATTTTCTCTAAAAGGTTTCAATTCTCGGGATTTATTTTTAATCCATCCTACGGCTGCTGGTTGTGAATACTTTCAGGCAGTTATAAAAAATAACCAGCATCAGATAAAAGCAACTATAACAGCAAAAAAGTGGAGCGCTAAGAAAATGTATTTTAATTAGTATGCTAAGTTTATGATTTTTTTATTTAGGAAAGACTTAACTTTTCAATTGATGCTATCATAAACTAAAGTACAGTGGGGCCTCAGTTTCCCTTGTAAATTCTACTAGAAAAGCTTATAAAGAAACTTCCTGTCTTTCCAGTACAAATCCAACTATAGAAGCCAACTTAAATAACTGTGCTTATTACCTCATTTCGGTTGGTAAAAACTCTCCATATTAAAAACTAGTTCAATTTTCATAATGTTGCAACATTTAGTACTGGTTTTACGGTATTTACTGGTATTTTTTTTCCATACAAGACCGTTAAAATCCACACTATTTAATAAGAATGAATGATATAGAAATGTGCTTTAAATAGCCCATTTTACTGTCATATGGACTGCATCATTTTGTTTTTTCCAGACAGGTGACTGATATGAAAATAATTAAAATGAGTATGATTCTAGTAGACATTCTTGATGTTCTAAGGCTGAAAGTATATTTGTTTTTTAACCTCACCTTGACGCAAGCAGCAAATTGCATCTTGTATTGGCTTTACATGTAGTACCGAAGAATCCCGCTAGGGGCCAGATTACAAACTCAGATCGGATTTTACCAAAGAAGAAGTACCATAAACATGGCGACCGTATCAGATTATTTGCTGGTTAATATTCAGATAACAACAGGAAGAAAGACGGCAGACGTATCGTAGATGATAGCTAAAACATATTTACCAATATTTTTGATTTCATTCCTTCTGGTTTTGTTTACTGTATGTATAGGGTCAAATAGCGCTCAACACTCCCCCCTACTGGTTACTCGCAATAGCGCTTGTAAAAGATATGCTGTTTAGTTCTCGTCTGACCTTTTAAAGCTCATAAACTTCTAAACTTTAGACGTGACTCCACTTTTTGTAATTACTTCATCAGGATTGTGTTCTTTGCTCAGGTAGCTCTTGCCAGCAGCTGTACTTAGTTAAAAACTTGTTGTAAAAAGTGTGTAGGAGTGAAATCCGATCCCGCTGAAACACTTCCCCACATTAAACGTTACAGAAGTTTTTTGAGCTATTCACCGGTATAGCGGTATATTAAAAATTCATATCATATGAAACGAAAATAAACACCAGTTTTCAGTATGAAGCTGTACGACCCAGGCCTAGCCACAATTAATAATTCCTCCAAAAGAAATACATCCTAACATGAATGTTTAATCCATAATCTTCAGTGTTCCTTATCGAAATAATTTGATGTAACACATTAGCCTACTGTTCAAAATAAGAAAGATACAAATATATAAACTAAGTCAGATGTCTATAAAACAGCAAATACCAACAAGAAAATGCCTACTAAATTACACATCCACGGTCATGTTTAAGAAAGATTAAAAATGTCACAAACAAGGTTTGACTATGCTTCTTTTTTTACAACCAGGCACAGTAAAAAGGATGGTAAAGAAATGAGAAAAACATCTCTCAAGGTCACCGTTGGGGAACTGCAACATTTTGTAGAATGAGATTATGCAACTGCAATTACAGATACATTTTTTAAAATGCACATTTACTAGGGATTCCATCAATTGGAAAGGCTGCTGTACATATAAAGCTTTGGGTCAGCTTTTTTGGCTCAATATGCATTAAATGCACTGTGTAAGTTGCTCTCTCCCTCTCATGGTAACAGATGTTGTGTGTCGAGGAGCTTTTAAAAGCTTAGATAAGAATTTTAGTCCATTGGGGTAAGTGGATAAGGGGTGTTGAAAATCAGAAGGCAGATCATGCAAGTTCAGTTTAATCCTCAGTGATAGCACTGACCAAAACTGAATGCTCTTTTTGGACTCAAGACAAGAATTTGTATCTGTGCAGGTTTTCTCACTCAAAACCACTGAGAAAATACAGACGACTGAGCTGCTGGAATACAATGTTTTAGCAACATCCCTTGCATAACCAGGACATTCATGCTTATTTTCTACAATTTAAGAAAACTGTCATACATATAAAACTGCTATATGCAGCTGCTGTCCAACAATAGGCTTGATTTGAATAACTATTAATAAATGCCAAAAAATCAAGTACTAGTTTTTCCAAAAATCAATTGTGTGTATCAGACAATACTGACAAATAATATAGATAATACTGATAAACAAAGGTCTAATAATAATGATGATAATCATAATCATTATCAAAATAAAACAAACTATTCTTAACATGTTATCTTCGTCTGATTAAAAAAAATAGCTTATGTAAGACATAGCAGATTTTGGTCTTCTTTCTGTCATCAAAATCTGTTTCTTGCACACTAATCATAAGTTTTTTTTGTTTGTAACAGAGCTGCTCCACTGAAGGTCATGCCTGGCCATAAAACCGAGACAGTTATAAATGGCTTGCAAGTGTTTTGTGCAGAAAGATGGAGGTGATAGTGCTTCTGAGCAGATAGATGGCAATTGCAACAAAGCAAATTGTGGAGAGAGAAAGATCAAAGCAGAGAAGGATAGTTCCGTTAAGTAAAAGGGCTTCAAAAGATGCAAAAAAGTGTTTCTTCTCTCTTTCTGCAGACATTACTGCCCTGGGAGGGGAATTCTCCAAATTTGAGGAAGTTAGTCACCCATTTCCTCAAGGTTGTCCAAGTGCATATAATTGCAAGATTTGTTTTTATCCATGCATTGTCTATGTGTGCTATCCTCAAAGACTCCTAAACCCACCGCACCAACAAACAATAGCCTCTAATTAAACTTTGTGGTTTATTAAGCAGGTCTAACAGTCTCTGTACCCATATAGGAATTAGACAACGCAAAAAGCAAAGAGCGAGAAGCTTTTCAGGCTGCAGTGGAATAATACTATTGTTGACATAATATTGGAGCTTTATGGGTGTGATAACCACAGTTTGGGAGTTTTATTAAGAACAACTAATGAAACTGAAAGAATAAAGTTTGTTTAGTGAGTTGTAAAGGTTTTTGAGGGATAAAGGCAGGGTTGTGTGCATGCTTGGTTAAATTGCTGCTTTTGAATAAGTGCAGGCACAGATAAGAGAAGTTTCCATGTTCTAATTTAAATAACAAATTAAGTGGGGAAATATAAAACCATGACAAAGAGCAATGACTCTCAAGAATATATTTAGTAAATATATTTAGCAATTTAAATAGAAATAAATGCAAATTTTAAATACTGCATAAATTCAGGTCAGCAAAAATATATATGAAGAATAAAGCAAATATTATAGAAGAACTTAAAGTATAATGGTTGATAAAAAATAGACTTTTTTCCTCAGACAAGGCTAACTAAAGTTAGCATTTAAAGATCACAACAAAACATAACCTCAGCTATTTTCCCTTCAAAGTATGTATATATGCTGTATATATGTAGAGGGAATTCTCCCATGTAATACAGTTAGAAAACTATTTTTTTCTGCAGGTAAATGGCAACACAGCTTAGCCTAGCTATTAGCTGTCCAATTACTTCCCTTTTAGGAAGTGACGAGACTGCAGAGGAGGGAATACCACCGGAGCAAGAAGCAGCAATGAGTGTAATATAATCAAACAGGACAGTACTTACAAAATGTACTGTGGATCATTGTTGTCTTCCATTATTTTTTCTCTCATTGTGCATACCCCGATTTTGCTTCACTGCTGCCAGTATTTATTTTACTATCTGCGTGACTCTCTAGGCCAACTGGAACAATGCCAACATGAAATGGCTCATATCACCACCTAGTGTGGTGGAGTCGAATGTGCTTCGTTTTTTTGTTTTTTCTCAATGTAGATTTGCATATAAACGTACAGAGAGAGATGTGACTAGACAAGCTCCACAGGAAAGCCCTTTGATCAAATCTTCAGACCCGTTTTAGTGACTCCTTTCGATCCAGTGGAAGAACTGTTGAGGTAGGGTCAAAGTGCATCACTTATTTCTAATATTGATGATACACTGATAGATCAAGGGCCTTTAGGCTCAGCTCTTTGCTCATCAAAATGGACCAGCTAAACATTAGCATGAACCCTGATATAGTAAGTACATCTTCTGCACTATCCCAACATCTCTCATGAACAAGACACCAAGAGACTTTTAACTCATTCTACTTAAGACAGACACTGACTCCTGACCTGTAGGGAGCAGTAATCAGGATCGCTGTTCTAGGAATTGGTGGAGCTCTCTGCTGCTTTCAAGTTGGGAATAGCTTCAGTGTGGACGGAAGGTGTTCGCCTTAAGATGCCAATGGTTGTTATCAATGCTGTTTGTGGTGTTCTGATCCGTAAACACTGCAAACAGGATCGGAGATAAGGTGCAGCCCTGGTAGATTACAGCCTGCAATGGATTCTAACCCCCCTTTGTACCACAAATGAGGACACAGCTTTGGCTGCCTTACTGCACAGAGGGACAAGGTCAGACGCCTTCTTCAGATCCACAAAACACAAGGGACTGTACATTATATTACTACTCTAAAACAGTGTTAGAAATATAAAATTTTCCACTGTTTGTGATGGAAATTGTCATTTCAAACTGTGCTGTATATATAAAACCTAGGAATAAAGACAGTTTAGGTATTTAATCCGTTCGAAATGATTGTCTGGAAAGGTCTTCGGCACTCCCGAAACAATCTGTTGGTGGTGGGTTTTACATGTTTATTGTGATAAACACTTTTTTATTCAATGCCAGTCATGTTTTTGATCCCAGAAGTGTTCTAGTGATACAGCTGATATGTGTGTTTTCTGGCAGATGAGCAGCATATAAAACCTTTATCATTGTGAACAAGCGTCTTCAATGCTAAAGCACTCCAACTAATCCGCGTTCCCTCAGAGACTTTCTTGTGTCCTGGACCCCCATTAAAACCAACCACAGCAGTGTCATGGTTGTTAAAGAGAACACAATTATAGGAGGCATTAACAATGAAAATTAATTTCCTGTCATCCCCTCCCTGTACCATTTGCCATTGTTGCTTGAAAACACCCATCAACCCCCTCAGGATTTTTCTCTTCTCTACTTTTTCACAGGACTTTTGCTTTCATGGATGTGCTAATTTCTGGCTCAGGTTTGAGAGTAAATTTGTATGCCATTTTCGGTTAGATAAACTACTACTCTTTACTGATCAGATCAGGGTGGTTAGAAAAGGAGATTTAGTGAACTGATCCTGAATCCATCAGTTTTCTTTTCCCTTTCAGTAATTAATGGTCAACACAGATTGTTCCTGTTCATTTCTCTTACCTTGCTGTGTCCTTCCGCCATGTCCTTATGAAGACACAGCACAGCACACATAGGGCTGGCCACATTTTCTGACAGAAAGACTAATTGAGCATATTTTTCGTTAGCACAACACAGGCTGTCTGTAGTACTGTAGAATGTGGATTCTAAGAGAGAGTGATGGAAAATCAGTGTGAAAAAAAGAACAGAAAGAAAGTTGAACAGTGGGGGTTGGGATGAAACTTAGTGAAAAGATGGATGAACGTTTGAAATGCGAGGCAGTGTCCATTCTAAAAGGGAGAGAGAGAGTGAACTAGGGATAAAAGGAAAGCTTTCTCGAATGCACATGAAATTTTTACACCCATGTTCTTTCCACTTCAGCTTCACCCAGGAGTGGACATCTGCAGAGACCACCAGTTAGATGGCTCAGTATTTTAACAATGCTTAGAAGAGGTGAAGCACTCCATTTCCAATAAATTTAATAAAGGACTTTACAAAAAAATCTAAATATTGCAGAAAGGCTTTTGTACCAGGGAGGGTTGTAATTAGGTAATGTCTTGCTGTTTTTTTATTCTTCCTGACAATTAAAATAATCTGACCCTTTTTCAGAAGACTTGATAATTCTCAGTGGCTTATACAATGAAAGTAGATCTCAGAAATTGGTAAAACAAGACCATTAATTGTCTTAACATCTTTATGGAAAAATATATTACCTGAATATAATCTGATCTTGCTGCCTTTCAATAACCCATCTATTGTGCTGTTCAGCTTTGCATTTCCAGGTCCACCCTCTCTCTCTCTGCATCAGATAAGTTTGTGTCTTGTACTAAACTACTTGCCTCCCCATCTGATGTTCCTCCTGCTAAAACAGGTTGTTCAAACTGTGGGACCTTTTGTTCTTAACTTAATTAAAAGAAGTCTGACATTGGGCCAGGTATCAAAGGACTTTAAGTATGCTGTTCTTCATATTCTGCTGAAGAAATTTGGGATAGACTAAAACATTTTTAGACCCGCCCCTAAGTTGCCTTGTATGAGTAAAATAATGGAAAAGATTGTTTAATTACAATTAAAAGTCTTAAAGATTTGAAAGGTAGATTTCCATCTGGTTCTGGAGGACTCAACAGAGCACAATTAGCTCTGCTAAATGTTTTTAACAAAGCTTTTTTATTATTTGATCAGAATTTTTTTTTTTTTTGAATGACAGTGAAAACTATGTACTGCTAATACTCTTGGGTCTTACCACTGCTTTTGATACAGTAGATTATGATATCCTGATTTCAAGACTGGCTAAGTAGGCGGGAAACAGAGGCTCAGCTCTCCAATAAGTATTACCTCACTGATAAAAGTTTTTTGTGTGAGGATTTGTGACATCATTCTGTGCTTACCTGCCTTGGGAAGTGCCACAAGGCTCTATTCTTGGGTCACCTTTTTTTCCTCTTCACCTTTTGCGACTGAACTATACAGTAAAAATATAGGAGTTATCCTATTCATACATACATTTTACAACATCTCTCTAAGATTAAACCTCTCATTTCTAGGTGGGACTTGGAATCAGTAATCAATGCTCATAAAACCTCCTGATTGAATTATTGAAAGTCTGTTTAAAAAGGAATCACTGAGGTTAAAATCTAGCAAGTCCTGTTTTTAACAGCCATAAAAATGCACACAGATGTCTTCAGGGTTTGTCTCTTTGCACTGGCAGCTATTTTTAAAGCTTTTTCTTTTAGTCTTTTAATGGCCTTGCGGCATATTTGTCCAACCTGCTGCATCCCTATGCTCTATCTTGTTCCCTCAAGTCAACTGACCATACGTTGTTGGTGGTTCATAAATAATAGAGGGAATTTAGAGGCAATTGAGCATTTTCTGTTGTGGCCCCAATGCTTTGGAATGAAGATGCCTTTGCATGTAAGACAAGCTCACTCAGTTTCGATTTTTTTATATCTCACCTGAAAACCCGGTTTTACTCAATGGCTTTGTAACACGATGCAAGTCTGTGATTTATTTTACTGTTTAGTCTGATTTTATGGTGCCATGTTTTTAAGATATTTTTTTCATCTCAGTATGCGTTTTTCTTGTTGTGCAAAACTTTGGTCAACTATGGAGGGAAAGTAAAATAAAATAAAAAAATGTTTTGGTTATTAGCACTGAAGGTTTGCAAGTGTCGTATACCTCAAAAAGGTCAAGATTTTTTCCACCTCTATTTAGCGATGATTGACAACTGCTGCTATTTCTGCTTCGGTGATCAGTAATTAATAGTAAAGGTAGCCAGGGAATGTTCCATAATTCTGCCAACTAAGTTGACCTTTTACCTACACTGGTGTAGCTGAAGGGCTCCTCGGTTGTTTGTTTTGGCTTCCGTAATCCTGATATAACACACACACAAAGGCAGACGACAGCCACAGGCAGGCCGTCAGGCAGGCAGAGACACATTATATTGGGGGAAGGTTGTGCTGGGCCAACAGGGAAAAGAAAAGTTAAAACTCCAACGGAAATTGAATCATTCGTATCTTTATCTCCATCTATATGGAACTCTCCCATATCAGAGGTATTTATATAATTCATTTTTTAAATATTTCTTTCCTCCAACAAAGTTAAAAAAATAAAATAGAGTTAGGTCAGTCGCTTGTGACATGGCATGCACTGTAAACACATTATAGTTGTAGTACAGTAGAGCTGTTCTTTAGCGTTTCTGTTGCTTGACAGGCTAGGATTCAGTCTCTGAATTTACAGTCGTGATCAACTGGAGCTGAACCCAGTCTGATGTTTAGCTTGTTATATCTGACGTTTGGTGCCCTTCCATCATACTTCCCAGATGTAGGTCAACCCACCTGATGTCTCCGCAGAAACTAGCAGGAGATGCCCACCAGATGTAAAAAGGAATGTTGTAGGCAACCATTGTTGTTTATTAATACCATGTCAATAAATATCTGTGCAGTCTAAATAACAGTCTGAGTGTGTCATTATACAATAACAATTTATCTTACCATCCCTTTTCATTTTGTATAATGACAACCAAAATATATCAGTTTATTCATTAAAGGTCTATGAAAAAAATGCTTATACGATAGCTGATCATACTGGTCAGTGGTCAATATAAGGCCAGGTCCATGCTGTGGGGAAATCAGTGCTGTAAAAACAAGGCGCTCACAACCACACATATAATTTGCTTCTAAAACAGCTCCAGGGTTGTTGGAGCTGGCAGACCTAATATAACTCCTAGTCTTCTTGAATTCTCTGCTTTGCACCATCCATCTTGGAGTAGCAAGTTTTTCACATTGGATGGCACTCTGTATCATCAAATTAAACCATACTTTATTTATAAAGTGCTTTTCAAATTACATAGTGTCTCAAACTGCTTTACATATTAAAAGTACCCCCCACAGTCCCCCCCCCCCCCCCACCCTGAATACAAACATGATCACAGCCATAACCCACCTCCTCCCAACCCATTTCCCATGCACACACAGTTAAAACATGAAACAAAAGCAACATCAGGCTGCATACAGATGAGGTCTTATTTGTAGCTGTAGTTCTTTTCTACCAGTGTATAGCCTCCATCTAATTAAGCTCTTCTTATATAATTGTCCATTCCCAGCAGACGAAAAGAGTGTACCTTACTTAATAATTACAGTTATGCACAAATAAAAGTTTATATCAAGCAAAAGTTTATAATGTTTATCTAACAGAGTCTAATCTAGTGGTGACACTTTTAGTAATCAGGAACTGATTTGAAAACTTCTTTTATTATTTTGTATTGGTAAAATTGAATCTGAACAGTTAACAAAATGAAATACAATTTCTAAGTAAATCAATTCAGTTTTAAATATTTGTGTCAGATTAGCACAACTCATTTTCACCTTATCAGTTGGAATTTCATTAAATGCATACCAATTTAGTATAAAAACTAAAATAGCTAACCCAGCTTTGGCAATGCCTTCACTTCCTGTTTACTGCTCTAAGCCTCAAATGCACGATGCGTGTACAAAGAGGGGAACGCGCAACAGGGCATGGTGTCGTGACAGTGAAATTGTATAGATGGATCAGGAACCAATTGTCTTGAACAGTCCGCATAAGAATATTGGATAATGTTTTTCCAAGATTGTTAACCTCAGAGGCAATTATAATTATTTGTTTTATTGAAAAAAAATTACTTTGTCCATTTCTTTTGGTATGGGAAGAGCAATAATTAAAAAAAAAATTCAAAGCAATATTGCAAAAAAGTGTTTCTGAAGAAAAATTACCTACCTAACCTTTACGCAGACTTAAATCAATGGTAAAGTCCAATGAAGAATGTGAAGACCTAAAGAGGAGAACTACATATTTTCAAAAAGTTGGAAAATTCCTTTGGGCCTTTTCTAAACAGATTCAAGGTTTATTTATTTTTATTAACAACTATGCATCAAGAAAGCTTAATGAGACATGCCATTACACTGTTAAAGTCTGGAAGTAGACCCAACCTTGGATGAAAGGACATCAATTATAATGTTTTAGCGTCTTTCCAGTAATCCTGTTTGGATTAGAGGAAATCCAGGATACATTCAAAATCCTAACAAGTTGACTCTTAAAATTGTGCCCTTTTTAAGATAGTGTCTTCTTTTTTTCTCACAGCAACCAAACAGTTCTTCACCAGTTCTGCTGCCCAGCCCCAGAGGCCCCTGAGGCAGAGACCTCCACTGCGTGTGTCCCCAGGTAAGATTCCGTTACCATCTTCACAAATGTTTTGATTTTCACTTTTATTTTTTTTAACTTAAATTATTTTTGCCGTAACTCTCAACTGCAGCCTATTTTCATACATTCTGTTAATAGCAGTGCTTTAGTAGCTAAACCCTTGTTCAGTCAGCTGCCCCAGAAGTGGTCTCTAAGGTTGAAGTGGTTGTTAAGGCTTCAAGGTCTTGCAGGGAGGAAAAACTTGAGTCCTCTCTTAAGTCTCCAAAGTGACATGGAGGCAGGAGCCTTCGACAGCTTCAGATTTTTTAAAATAAGCTGTTTGGAGATTATATTGTATGTCCTACAAAAATATTGCATTTCATACAATTCCTTGAAAATTTTCAAATTCACTTTAGGTGATCTCAAAGTCCTAAAAGTAGTTTGAATGGTTTTTTTGTTGTTGCTTTTTTTTTTTTTTTACACAATATACATCGCATGATAAAATAAAAAAAATAAAACCATAAAATTGATAATTATCTGCTGCATAAAAGGTATGCTTTGCGTGACTATTAGCTGACAAAGTGGACTCAGAGGGAGAAGAAAAATGAACATTTAGCACTTGAAATGGGGACTACCAGGTATTAACTTAGCAATTTTAGACAGAACTGGCTGCTTGTTTGGTAGCCTTCTGCTTTTGTTTACACAAGTGCAGTCCACCTACTGGGTTTCACCAGAAATAATAGCATTCAACCAGCCAAGGCAAATCAATAGCAATTAAGCTGTTCACCCGAAAATGGTTTGTTTGTTGCAGGCTTCGCTTTTTCAAAGGATTGCTCTGCTGTGCGAGCTTGGCAGAGGATATAGCGTACAAGCAAACACACTTGATAGCAAATCATAGCCCCTGCAACGATGGACTCAATAAGTGGCAAAAGGGCTGCAGACAAACAAACACTGACACAGAAGCTCTTTAAACAACTTTTAGGCCTACATGTTAAGCAGCCAGGTGCATGAACTGATTTAAGAGCCAGTTTGTGAAAGTGAGGAGCAAGATTTTTTTTTTAAGTAACAAAAACAGATTTTGTACAACCTGCTCAGATCAGATTCTAAATATATGTATATGTATTTATATTTTGTGTGTGTAAACAGCAATACATTACTTTTAAAGGATATTTAGTCAGTCAGTCTTGGAATAAAATAAAAAAAATTCTAATAATGTTGAAACCCGGCTGAAGAATCAATTCACAGAGTGACAGAGTGATCTGTATCACTTAATAGAAGCTGTATATTTCTCATAATTTTCAGAATCAAGATGGAAGTTACGGGAAAAAATGTACCAGGAACTGGTGAAGATAAACAGATTTTTTGTATTACTGTATAAGCAGGCCTTGTATGTCCACAGAGTGAGGTTTGACTGATTTAAGTAAACTTAAGTAAAACTGTGAAAATTTCTTCTGTTGGGAGATGAAGAAAAAAAGAGTAAATTATTAAAGCATAATAGGACTAGCTATGGAAATAAAAACAAAGAAATGCGTGATTTCTAGGATTCAAAGAACTTTGTCGATGCTTAAAAAAAAAACGGTTCAGTAGAAAATGGGAAAAATAGAACTAAACAACAAAAAAAAGATGTGAAAGGGCCAAAAAATATTCATCTGACTAGTCTAACAATTTATCTATGTACTTTGTGAATGAATGAATTGATAAATGTTGCCACAATCTGAAATTAGAGACAAGTGTTCTGATGAAAAAAACAATAGCTAAAAAACCTGCTCAGGCTGCACACTATGGATATTAAACAAAACAGAAAACTTGACATAGACTTTGAAAACTGGCAAGCAGTAACCAAAAAAGAAATAGATAATCCCACAATGAGCTGAAATACAACCGGTGCTTAAATAGGACACAGAGCGCGTTGAAGGCATGAAGATAATGAACTAACAAATAAATAATCTAATAAATGCGAAAAAGATCTAACGCTGAAAAATCAAATAAGACAATAAACTATGTGGCTATCTAAATACAACAAGAGACATAGATGGTAGAATAAATAGCCACTTAAGAACCCACTAAAGAGTGAGCAAAAGAAGTACACCACAACATTGAACAGAACAGGAATTATTCTACGTAAAATATAAACAGCAACAACCAAATCAAAACTATGAATACTAGGCATGAAGAAATTAATTAAAATGGCTTGGGAATAGTAAACAGAGACTGAGCAGAATATGACAAGACTATAATTGCAATGAATTAACTACAAGCGAACAACACTATATGAATACGATACAAAACAATAACCTAAAAGAAATACAAACTAGAAAAGTGCTCGGAACGCAGACCTCCACCAAGACAGCTCAGGCCCTCCCCCCACTCTGATCTCCCTCAAGTTTTAAGTACTTGTTCCTGCCCCCACTGTAGATGTTGTTAAATAACAAAAACTAGCCTCCTTGATCTGAAAAGAAAACACAAGGATAGATTATAAATCAGACATAAGAAAATAGCTCAACCCTTGAGGAACAGAGAAACAGACCTACCTTTGAGGAACAGAAAATTAAAAACTATAGAACCAAAGTATTGTACGAAACCAAAACCTCATACAGCTGTAAAACATCACAGTTATTTGGAAATTCAATTATTGGAAGGTAGGCTAAGACATTTTTTTTTCATAGTATAAGGATTTTTTGAGCAGGTTGTAAATTTATCTGACTGGATGTTGTGACCAGATTTCATTCATTAAAAAGAAATCTGAGGGCGAATTGTGGGGGTTCTCTCATACTTTTAAAAATGGGGAGGATGTGTTCCCCTCGCCCCGCTGTTCAGCCATCTATAGTCATGATGCTACCTGCGCAATGTAAGCGTAAGGTCAAATCAGAGGTGTTACTGTGCCATGCACCAATCAAAAATGTGCTGCTTCACTATAAAACTCAAATGGCTCATTTACGTGGAAGGTGATTTTAATACAGATAAGAAGGACAGAGTAAGAATGGAAAGTTGAGAATAAATCACAGTTAATTGACTCAAACTTTTATTGATAAAAGGTGTTTTCGTCTGTTGTGTTTTCTGATTGTTTTTTTGTTTGGGAGCCATTAACAAAAGCTTCAAATAAAAGGGACAGTACAAGTTCCTTGGTAACTTTCAAGACTTTAATACATCTCCCTGGCAACCTCTGAAGCAAACCACTTCAAAGCAGGACCCCTGGGGCTTAGACAGAAAGCAGCTTATGGGTTTGTCCTTTTTGTTTTGTTGCGTATTATCTCTTTTAGTAAGCTGTATTCTGTTCAGGTTGATTTCTGTATTTTCGCATTGTTGTCAGTGATTGGTTGATCATCCTATCACGTGGCATCCCCACATCTCAGAAACATAACTCCACATAGCACCCTTCACCTCATTGCATCCGTCATCCCTCATGCTCACTCCATTTGGGCTTGTCTCCACAATGTGGTCACACTGATTCCAAAAATGTGCAAATACTATCATGTTGGTAGTCTACTAATATGTGTCAAGACTGTCATAGTGCATCAGTGTGTGTAGCGTAGGGGTCCTTCCCATGTTGGAAACTTGGTGAGCCTTCTTGTTGACACATGTAATGCATTTGTGTTCATGTGAAAAACAAACAAAAAACCTTATCATGTTGCATGCTTTGGCTTGGCAGTAATCAGACATCCTGTAGCTCCCTGTCTATCTGTTTGTGTGAATGTTAATGTGGGTTTGTGCCGTGTGTCACTGTTGTGCACATGGCATGCAGGAAATGATTTATATACAGTGCCTTGCAGATGTGTTATTACTTTAACTTATTTCCCATTTTGTCTACCACAAATTTTGAGGTATTTAATTGTGATTTTTAGGTGATATACCAACACAAAATAGTGCAGAATGGGAAAGTGAGAGGAATATATTTTATTACCAGTAATAATAAGAAAATCTGAGATCAATTTGTATTTGGCCCCCTGAGTCACTATTTTATTGCATTACCTTTTGCTGGAATTGCAGTTGTAAAATTGTAGAGTAGGTCTTCACCATCTATGCACATAGAGAGAAATAATTTCTTTACTTATTCTTCTTTGCAATAAAACTCAGACTTTAGATTGGATTTAGGGCTGAACTTTGACTGGAGCAAACTGACACATATAAGCTTTGATCAAAACCATTCCAATGTAGTTCAAAATTAACGTTTTGGTTTGTTTCCCTTGTGGAATATAACCCTTCGTCCCAATCTAAACTCTCCTGCAGCCACCATAAATGATTCCTCGTGTGATTCCTTGTATTAACCTCTATCCATCTTCCCATCAAGTTTAACTCGCTTTCTTTTCCTTGTCCAGCTGGCAACCATTAGAAAAAAACTGACTTTAAACAAAGACATTTGAGACTGGCTTTTTTTTTTCTTCAGTTTATTCTTGCAAACAAGGAGAGGCATATTACCATTGCAAGATCCTGGTCTATGCCCGACCCAGCAAAACTTACAAACAAGTTGTATAGCACAGTTAGGTTACTCCCTACATTCCACAGTGAATTCAGTATTCTTACTCTAACCTCCCCCTATAGGAAAACCTGTACAACTGGATTTATTAAATCAGACAAACCAGTGTCTCCTGACCCGTAGGCTGCTGACCTTTAAGTGTCTATTTCAGAGACCATTCTTAAACCAAGTTTCTTTCATAAGGGGAAGTTAAACATACCTATAATGACTTATTATTCCTTCACAATGAAGACAAGGCAAAATTTAATGTGAAGACAATCGCAATGTTCTTGCCCCTTCTCCACAAAGGTTTTATTTGTAAAAGTGCAAGGCTAATTATCCTTCTTCAGATATTCTTATTCAGGCTGTGGACCTCTGCAGCTCCCTAAGAGTGGCAATGCGCATCTTGGCTGCTTCTCTGGTTAATGGTCTCTATTTTGGTTGGCCCATCAGTCAGCATATTTGTGGTTATACCACACCATTTTCATTTTTGCAAGATCGATTCAGCTTCATCTCTGTTGGATGGCAGACTCTGGGGTTACTATTTTATAACTTAACCCTATTTTAAACTTTTCCACTTTCCATGTATGACCTGTCTAGTTTGTTCATTATTATTTTTGTTTACTAATGTACTCTCTATCATCTTTAACACAACAGTTATATTTACACTGAGAGAAAATTATACACAAATAGATTTTTATTGGTAAAATATTATTAGAATTATTTTTCCCTCAACTTCACAATTAAGCACTGTTTTGTGTTGGTTTATCACAAAAAAAATAAACAGCATTGACATTTATGGTAAATGAAAAAAATATATAAACCTCTTTGAGGTATCAATGCTTTTGCAAGGCAATGTGATTCAGAAAAACATACAACACTGTAGCAGATCATCAATAATGATAGAAGGGTAAATTTAGCAAAATCTTGAGATACTGATGTTTTTTCCTATATTGAGGGTTTTTTTCCCCCTCATTTTGTTGTTTTCATAGAGCAAATCTCTCAATCAGTAGATCAAGAAGAGCATTTTACATCTTATAGAAATATAATACTGATAAAATAAAATAAAATATTCATTCAAATGATATAAAATCATATATAATGGATGATTCCCTTAATTGTTCTTGCTGAGTTTGCAAACCAAACTTTATTAAATCTTTCACTCCAAATTGTGTAAATGTTCTAAACTAAAATGGAGCCCTGTTTTCATTTGAAATTACACGCTGGAATTATTATTGATTGACAGAGGAGATTAATATATACCAACATAGTGCATATAACTTCTTACATGCTGAAACAAATATTTTTATTGACGTTTTAAGGCTTGTTTGTGATATAAGAAAACAGAAAACATGTAATGCAATGGATTTGGAATTGATGTAAACAAAGGGTTGGTCCTGTTGTCTTGTAAAACTGAAGGATTCTACGCTGAACCAGACCTCATTAACATAAAAAAGACAGCTCAACACCTCTTTGTTCACCACCGCCATTTTAGTGTGTTACAACACCTTCTTTCTCTCACTGGCCCTGTCAGAGAGATTTTAATCATGCTGATGTTTCATTTGCATCGTCGCTTCTGCCTAAAATAATTCAAGCCTTTGTGCCAAAGGGGTCAGTTTGGAAAAGGGCACCAGCAGGAGCTGTAACAAAAACTCACTACTCCAATTGCCATGGTTGCTTTGGTAAACACCTGATTTCTTTGGTTTTCTTTTGTCTCATTAGTTAGAGACAGACAAGGACCTAATTATATGTGTAAGAAGCCAAAAAAGAGGAAAAGTTTAAGCTGAAAATACAGGAGTTCGATTTTTATCGTCTTATATAATGAGAACCCAGAGGAGGCCTGAGACTCATCATGGTCGCTCTTCCAAAGTCTTAAAGAGGTACCAGAGGGTTTGGGGACCGGTGGAGTTGTATTCCAGCACACAGCGTCACATCTGTAATCATAGATTGATTGTCTAAGATGGCTAAAGCCCTTCAATTGGCTGTGTGAGCCATCTTCGGCTGCGAGCTGCTTTGTTTGCACACAGGAGTTCTATTGTTACCTTTATAGGACCACTGGGGAGCCCAGCCTTTAATTTTCTGCTTTGCAGTAAAAACAGAAGTGCTGCAGTCAACAAACAGGAATCCAGAAAATAGATCAAAGGATAGGACATTTTACAAAAACACTATTCAAGCACAAAAACAGAATCAGAAGGACTTGCGGTAGATGGATAGTTTGTGTAATTATTGCTTTTGAGTTGATTATATATATAATTATCTTTAATATTCAGTATTGTTGTTGAAATGGTAATTTTGCTTATTAATTCACTAAGGGAAACATCATATATATTGCCTAGACAGACCTGTTGTCAGGGCAATTTAGCTGGGGGGACCGCAGCTTATTTGGATGTATAAGGAAAACTGCGCAACGATCTCCGAAACTGTCTTTGTTACAGTATCAACATTACATATTTCATCACACCAACATTGTAAATTACCATCTTGTTTCTTCAAAACCAGCTACGGCTGTTCTCTTTCAATGATATTTAGTCATAACAATAAATAGATAAATAAATAAATATTTTTTTATTTGAAATTACTCAAATGATAAGAATATATAAACATTATTTTTACCTTTAATTCACTAACAGATTTTGAAAAGTTAACTTTTAAATTTTAAAAAGGTAAGGATGCCCCTAAAATATCTTGGTTGGATAAGGCTGGACCGTGAATTACGTTATGAAATGATTTGTTCATAAAATGTAATCAATGTTGGAGAGGAAAAAAAAAATGTAAAAATTATATTAAACTATATACTAGATACTTTCTGATTTTCAAATGCAACAAGGCATTTATAGGCTTTGGAAAGACAATATTAAATTCTTCATAGACGAACTATATGATCTGAGGTTTTAGAGTGTTTCTCTGTTGCTGATATTGTCCGCTTACAAGTACTGAAAACAAGTAACGTAAGATTAGAATTTTAAATCAGACCTGAAAAACAACAACAAAACAAACAAAAAAAATCCAGTGCATGGCCATTAGTCCTCTGCATTTAGTCACACCTTGTCAATGATCTGTCAAATAAATCTGTCGATCAAGATTTGTGAAATCCAATTGTAAAAAATTTTTAAAAAAAAACAAATCAAATATTAATTGTAATTTTTCTTTTCTACGTAAGTTTTATTCTCTTAGTTTGGTTTTCTTTTTTGAGAGTTTCACTTCTAGAGCATGTATACCCGACCCAACTCTATTTAGTTTTAGTTAGTTTTTACCATTTGTTAGGTAGTTTAGTTTTAGTTTTTTGAAAATGCATAGTTTCAGTTGAGTTTTTATTTGTTTCAGTTTTAGTCTTTTCGTTAAACAAGTTGTGTACCGGGGCAAGACAAAAAAAAGAAAAAAAAATGTATAACAAAATTTCAGAAAATGAGTATGCTTTTTTGAAAAATGCATTGACATGGGCCAGATTAACAGCCATACAAATCAGGCATGTATAAAAGATAAATGGTACAGTAACGTTCAAAGTTCTTTAAACACAATAGCAGCACCCATGCATTAAAAAGCACAACAATAAATGCAGCTGCTACAGTTCTATTAAAACACTGAGTGAGGACATAACAAAACTAAAGCCAAGCCATCTTAAGTACTATAATGCTTTTGATCATTTTGCACATTTGTGCTTTCTCTCAATCTTTGCTGACATGACACTAGGTGGACCACGGCAACACAGACCACTTGACTGAAAAGTTGGGATAATGCAGTACAGCCGGTAAAAACAAGCTACTACCAGAAACTAGAGAGGGATTATTTGTCCACCAACACAGCAGATACATGCACGACCTACACTAGCTACACAGCACCGATGTTACATCAGCTCCCATTCCTATTGCTTGCAGTCGCAGTGTTCGCTTGCTTGTTAGCCGCCGTAGCTAACCTGTTATAAAGTTTTTGCTGTAGACTGTTCTAACATCGTTTCAGTCGCTTCTTCTGATAGCTTGCAATCCAAAGACTTTTTTATTTCCTTGAAAGGGAGCGAGTCAATGGGATTGTATCCAACTTTCCCGTTCTGTTGTTTTTATCAAAGCGATTTGTGTAACCAAAAAGGCACAACACAAATGATCGCATCTGTGTTTGGTGTCAATGCAAAGGAAGGGAGCGACATAGAAATAATTATTCTAGATTTTATGAGACACTTTATGAAATGAAAATTAAACACTTTTTCTCAATAAATTTAGATAGTTTTGTGAACACTTATTACAGTTTCAGTTAGTTTTCGTTTAGTCTCAAAATCTCGTTTTTATTTTTATTTCAGTTAACAGATATTGTTTTTTTACTTCTAGTTTTTGTTATTTCGTTCGTTTTCGTGAACGATAGTATCATTGTCAGTAACATCAGAGGAGTGAGGGCGAAAACCTCCACCTCTATCCAAGCTCTACAGAGCATTAGCATGGTGCAATTTGTGAATAAAGAGGAGGGGGGATATTTATTTATTTTATTTCCTTTTTATTCATAAAAATGACAACAAGTTTGTTTATGCTGACTGCAAGTGTTAAAGAATAATTTTTAAGTTGTTCAGATTGGGTCCTTTTCATTTAAAAACCCAAATAGGAGCATGTTTTTAGACTTTCTCTGTCCACTTGGGAGCTAAAACAATGCAGTAACGTCAGTCAAAATTATGCATTCTTCAATCACAAGGATATGCATAGCCTACCTATCTTTATTTCCTGTTAAAATTCTCATCAGGCGCATTCTCTTCTTGGTGCTATTTCACTCTAGTTCTCTGAGAAACACATCATTGTAATTACTAATATAGATTTAGCTGCCAAACCACTCATTCTTCCCCTCAGAAGGTCCCCAAAAAACTGACATGTTTCTCATCATCTGAAGCCCCTTTAAAATTAATGTTCCTGTAGTGCTCCTGATCAAGGTCTCATACAGTCATTTGAAAGCTAGCACTTTCATTAGCTATCCTATCCTAATTAGCGTACACAATCTGCCATTTAGTTTGTCAGAAAGGAAATTAGCTTGCAAAGTCACAAAGTTTCATCTTCATGAGCACATAAGTGTCCATCCAAAAGTTACTTTTAAACCTATACCATCACTGTTCAACACTGGGCCTTTTATGATAATCTCTAAAAAAAATTACAAAAGACAGTCGAAGATGATGTGTCTTTTTCACCTGTTGAATTATGACTTAAAAGAAACATAAAAAGAAGGACAAAACGTTTGGACCGTAGCCAGATTAGTTTAAGAAACTGAGGTCATAGCACCCTCGATCATAAATACAAGGAAAAAGGATTTTAAGCGACCCACAGAGAGAGCAAATTGGACAGAATTATTGCTTTTTTGCTGGAAATGAATTCACCCCGAGTTGTGACGTGACGCCTTTTCCTGTCATTCTTTGCTATAATTAATCGCTGGATCTAATTTTAAACTGCCATAATTATTGGAGTCTTGCAGTTTGTCAAATAGAAAGTTGAAGTGGCCGAAATAAGGACACAGCTGGAAGAGCTTTTTTGGTTCCTGTGTAAATCCTAAAACAGACAGAGGTGCTTTCTGCCGAGGAATAATGAGGACAACAAATATGCTTTCATTCATCAGCTGTCAGAAGCACTGTGGAATAATTTAGTCGATTTTTTGGGGGGGGCGGGGGGGATATTGCAAAAGTACAGAGCCTTACCAGATTTTTTTGTCTATATTTACATTTTGACATTTTACGACAGCAAACATTTTAAAAAATTTTAGATTTTAAAGGACTAATTTACACAAAGTACTTTACTGCAGAGGGAAGAAAAGTGATTTTAAAAATTTTCTTTTTACAAATAAAAATATGAAAAGTGTAACATTTGAACAGATTGAGGTCTTTGACTAGGCCATTTTAATGTGGCATTCTATATTCCACATAAATATCCTTTGATAAAAACCATTTCATCATTGCACAGGCTGTATTTTTAGTGTTGTTGTCCTGTTGGAAGTTGAAACTACGCTTATTTCAAAGTCTTTTGCAGCCACATATATAGCTCAATTAACCATAGTATTAGGTCTAAGAAGCTACTCTTTTCCCGCTGATAAAAAAAGCATCCCTACAGCATGATGCTGCCACTACTCTACAGAGGCAAGCAATGCAAATGTATGTGTATATCACCATTCATAAATAAAGTAACTGTCAGCACTTTATAGCAAAAAAAAGATGCAAAGATATACTAAGAAAAACTCAATATTTCCTTGAAAAGAGAATCCAATATGGATTAAATAACAAGAAATCTGTTAAAAAGCCTATTTGACAAATTGTTCTATAAAAGCAGTACTTTTTTTCTTTTTCAATCTTATACCTGAATCATTCATCAGTGAACATGCAAACAGTGTTCCTGGTGTTGTCTCAGAATTTGTTTTTCTTTTGGCCTGAATATTTTTCAAGGATTATTATTATTATTATTATTATTATTATTATTATTATTAATATTAGTATTAGCTATGAACAAGCAAAAATACAAAAAAAACCAAAAAAAAACAGATCAAGATTGGATTCCCCCCCCCAAACAGAATATATTTTACCTGAAGGGGGGCACAAAAAAATGATAAACAACAAGTGAACAATTGTGCTTTTCCATTAAATCTTTCTTTCAATAAAAATACTTTTCTTTCATTTCTAATGCAAACAACCTACAAAGGGTAAAAGTTTTTTAAAGTCTTTGTTTTGGTATTTTTCTTTTTTTTTCATAACATATTTTTTGACAGATATATATTTGTAATAGTGAAAATCATTTAGATAATGGTTTGGGAGACATCTTAGACATTTTGGCCATATAGTTATTGGCCACATTCATTAGATAGCTTCTTTATTCATCAAACAGGGCTTGTTTGGAGTATCTTCTATGTTTCTTCTAAATAAAATGATTACCGCAGGAAGCATTGCAGTGCTGAAGTTTTTTTTCCCCCCTGCTTTGAGGTGTGCAGCACCCACACTTATCTGACTATCTTGTCAAAGTACAAAACACCCTCTGCTCTTCTCCCTAACTCCATCTGTCTCACCTGCGCATCTGAGAATTGAATTTCACAAGCCATACCCCTAGCCACATTTTCTTTGAACTCTTTGTGCCATGATTTAATAGTTGTCTGCTGTCTATGCCTTTCTCCGCACTAAATGTTGTGGTGTTGGCTATCATGCTGTCTCAGCTGGAGGAAGTGACCTTGGCTGCTTGCTGTCCCATTATCGTGATAGCAGAAAGCGCACGAGAACAGAAAGCCGCCGGGTGCCGTGTGAACGTGGGGAGTTTGCGTATTTTTTCCCTAAAAAGCTTCAGAACAAAAACAAGCTCTCGGTTTTCATTTCTGATGTAATCTTCGAATGACATTAAACGGGTTAGCCTCCTGGTCCATCAGAGGACGACTATGGGCATCATTGTCCTATGTGGTCCAACCATTTAGTTGTTAGTTTTTCTTTCTGTTTATTTCCAGGAAAACACCTATTTTTGGAACAGATCGAAATTCACCACCCTATTAGAAACCTCCACAGAGAATCAATGGGAAACTAACTTTAAAAGAATATAAGAGCTTGGGGTAATTTCTAATTAAATTGATGTCTTGGACTAAATCATTTTCACCCTAAGGTCTGTTTTATGCAAGACAGCTAAAGCAGAGCAGCAATGGCACATCTCCACTTATTTGGCTGGCTTATTTCTTTATACGCATGAGAGAAGACGCTATATAGGCTATATACAAAGAGGACTGCTAGGCTATAATGTATTCCTGCCAGTCAGCTACTGCTGTTTCTGTGTAACACGCAGATGTTGCAGGAGGGAAACATAATTATTGAACACCCCCCCACACACATACACAAACACAAATCCAAAATAAATTAATAACTTAAGTTATGTGTGATAATGTGGAAAGATGAAGGAAGGTACGGATTAAACCCAGTTACTGAAGCTCATCCAGTAGTTTTGATGTTAAAACATTAAGAACATCTGCTGCATTGAGTAAGAATTCTGATGTGTTGCTCAGGTTTGTTTTTGACCCATTCTTCCACACAAACTGTCTTCAAATCTTTGAGCCTCCAAGTAGCATTTTGTCCCGCAACAATATCTGTGTTTTAATTTTTAAAAATCTGCCAGTACCAAATGCTCAAAGACAATCCCACCATGATCTTCCCACCTCCGAACTTCACAGTTGGTTTGCTGTTTATGGGGTTATGTTAAATATAATTTATCCTTCTCCTCCTCCTTAAATGCAGATTTAATTAAAAGTGCTTTTAATACTTGCTTGAAGGTAGAGGGTTTTTTTCAACTGAAAAACTAAAGCCATCAGAACATATTCTAATATAACAAATATGACAGTATATGTTAGTCACTACATTCAGTCGTCCTTTTAGATCTGAATATCAAAAAATTGCAAATTGTCCTCTCTTGCAAATACACAGTGGCTGTGGAAAAAGGAAGTATATGCGAAGAAGGCTATGAAGATTGCACATAAAAGCCCGTGTATTAGTCAGGAGGAGTATGAGTCACCCAGTCGGAGCTGTTGTATAAGGCATCCTGTGGCTCTAAAGGACGATCAGGTTAAGGAAAAAAAAAAATCCTTAATGATGCCACAGTTATTATTGCTTGAAACTTGTTTTAAATTTTGTCAGCTGGTAAGGTGTAACAAAGAAATTGCCAGAGCACCCTTTTATGTTCTCCATTATGAAAATTCTTAAAAGCTTCCCTAATACAATGTAATGAAACTTACCTTTGGGTATATTCCACACCGCCAGTCTTCTATAAAATAGAATTTCTGAGCATGTTTTATCACATTATAGTATGAAACAAGGTGAGTGATGGCTTTCATCATGTCTGAGAATTGCCTCTCTCGTCCTTACAGACAAGGTATGCTGCTGTATCTGTATGGCCTATTGTCCAGTAATAACATTCTCTCTAGTAATTTTGGTGTAAAAATGTCTGAATCTACTTTTTTCCTGTTGTTATCAATCTTTTTAGAGTAAAACGACCAGATTGTGGTTCTCTTTTTTTTTTTCCTCAGCCCTAGTACAGATCTTTTACCTTTGTAGATCAATCTGGTGTTCTAGTTACAAGCAACTCTTGAGATTTCAGATAAAGATTTAGAATACAGTGGCATAGCTTTCTGTTCCCCTCCTTGTGTTCCTCTCTCTCGCCATTTTTCATGGTTCACCATCTTATTAGTTTCCATCACCTCTGAAGACCCTGAGTGCCCATGGCTCCAATCTGCAGCCTGGTCAGTAGCTAGACTCATGAATGTGCAGAGATAAAATGTCCCCAGTATGTAGGCCAATGTGTGAGACAGAATCAGCCAAGACAAAAGACGGAGCATAATATTATACGATAAATATCCATTCTCTTTATCTAGCTACCCTCTATCTAAATTACCCAAAACTCCCACAATAGACAAAATAAGATAGCTTTTATGTACTGCAGGGGGTGCTCATGAGAACCAGAAGCTTTTAGCAGTCACAACAGCTGTCTGCCCACACGACTGATCAAGCTGTCCCAACCTTTTTGCTTGTATCCCTTTGTCTATGATTTCATCCTCTGTCCTCCATCCAATTAGTCCAAATTCTGCATTTACGTCTGGCCTCAATGTGCAAAAAAGGGGTTCAGAATCCAGAAATGGTGAAGAGGTAATACAATGGGCAAAGACAAAGATTTAAACCACATATCAGTTCAGAAAGATAATCTTTTTCTTACTGGGCAATGAGTAGGGCTGGGCGATTTGACCTAAAATCAATGTCGTGGTACATTGAGCATTTCACCTCGATAACGGTAAGTGGATGATAACAATGACAACAACAACAACACCCCCATCCAGGGCTTCCATTTTTGTATTCAATGTCCGGTGGTGGCCTTATTTACATAATGTGCTTGAAAATGTGATGGGTTCTTGCTATTGAATGGCTTCAAACAGCCTTGTAATTCAGTGTTTGAATCCCACTGCTTTCTGTATTTCTTAGCGTACAGTTTAGACTCTGAGAAATGATCACACAGTCCTGATGAGGAAGTAACGGGACTGTGAGTGTAGTATGTGATTTTAGTGTGCAGTTGTTTATTTTAGACAGAAAATATTTAGCATTTACATCGAGCATGGGTAGGATCAGGCAGCGGTGTCTTCAAGCGGTGTTTCAACAATCTGGACTCATTGGGGTTAATATCTCCTCTGGCTGTGCAGGACCTGGGCAGGCGGAGCTTTTGGCTAGAAACGCTTTGGTGTGTCTGCAGCTCCGTTGCTGCAATTACAATCATACGTGTTCCATGTTAGAGTCTCAAGTGTTTCCACCATAAAAAGTAACTATATTTGTTGGTCGATTTTTTTTTTTAAAACAGTCGCTAGAAGACTCTATACCAGGGGCACTGCTAAGGATTTTGGGTCCCATGACAATAATCTTGGCAGGGCACCCAACAAAGCTGAGATTTTTTTTCATATTAATTTATATGAATTCATGCACTTTATGGTATTTATGTGGACTCTATGTGAATTATATATAACTACTCCTGCACTGGCTAGACCACCTTAATTTAATTGTTTTGTGCTTGCACTGGCAATGTAAGTGTATTACAAATTATTTAAAGCACTCTTATTTTTGCATATTTTTGAAAAGTGGTATTGGACAGATAGTAAAACACAATCAGGATTTATAAAAGATGCGTCTATACATAATATCAGATTAGTCCTTGATTTAGTAGATTATAATCCTCTGATTGAAGCTAAAGGTTTCATTTTTATTTTCATATTTTTACAAAGCATTTGATTCTGTTGAACACGTATTTATAATAAAAACTTCAGAGTATTTTGGATTCCGCACAGAATTTATTAAAGCACAACATATAATATAATGGTCAACGTAAAGCCAGCAGATTTAACAAACTGATTATACAGACAAAACAGATTTTGGAGTGGGGAAAGGTAGTAATTCTGATGTATCAGTTAAAACCCTGGCCTGATTCCTGCCTGGTTTCTCCCACCAATTAACCTTTTTCTCTCAAAAAGTTCTAATCTCTCCTTACCTGGATCATCTTCCTGCTGATGGCCTCTAGTCCTAAATCGCCTCCCAGGCTCAGATTTTTCTATTGTAACAATAAAGATATGAAAATGAGGAAAGCAAAGTTGTAGAATAGAATTAGGATGAGTAGCAGTGAAATTACTGTGATAATTAGCTTCAAGACCCTTATGTGCCATCTCCAAGAATTTCTCTTGGAGATGAATAAAGTATCTATATATCTAAATATATTTTTTCTACAAGAATTCTATTCTCTTTTCATCTGTGCAGACCCTCCCTTCCCTACTGCTCTGTCTTTTAAAAATAAAAATATTTATTTCAAATATATGGATAACAATAGTGAGCACAAGTTCTGCACATGAATGAAAGAAGGTTGGGATTATTTCCAGCATGAACTGACTAGTAAGGGATGTATAGCAGACAACATTAATATTGTTAACTATCTTAACATTATATGTTGACGTGTATTAGTCTTCATTTAGCTTCATTATCTGCAACATAACTCAACTTACAGCTTGTGTGGAGAGAACTGTGAAAGGTTTTCTGCCTTTTGATGAAACTGGATCGGTTGTTGAACATCCTCTGCTGATCAGCAGCACCTGTCTGTGATTAATTGCCTCCCTCTAGCTTGTGCACTTGTGGTGTGTTTAAAGACGGGTAGGAAAAATACGTTACCGCATATTAACGGCTGAGAAGAAGTGCAGGGGACAGAGGGCACAGGCACAGAAAGTGCCGGAGACATGTGTCACAAGTACCGTATGTCTGGTACGCCAACGTCCAGTTTGGCAGATGCCCTAATAAGCCACAGGATGGATGGTTTATTTAAAAATCAAGCACCACCGAAAGGGACCATCTGCAATCACAGAGCTGGCCAGTTCAGCGGTCAGGCCACCGGGAAATGTCCTGCCTCTCCCGACGCTCTTATACACTGTAATATGATAATTGACAACCTGTTGTCCCATCACTTTTCATAGCTTATTATTGTAATAATGTTCCCTAAAGAAATTGTTAACACAATCAGAACAGGATATCTATCTCACCAGATTTTTCATGCATCTACACTTTCCGTTCCATCTAACCACAGCGCCCTAAGTATGGCTGTTCTAAAATGATTTCAACGTCGGCAGACTAAACCATTTCACAATAATTAAGAGGGGGAGAGGGGCCCACGGATGTCAATCATTCTAAAACAAATAAGTTTTTTAAACTAGGAATTTTCTAATAGAATAATTTCAAGTTAATACTTTTTTACTATCAAATATTTTATTTAGCGCCACAATTTTATAAGGGACTTTCCTGGGCCCTCTCACAGTCATGGGCCCCGAGAATCATCATTGTTTACCCCCTAATTACCTAGCCCCTGCTCTATACACTCCCTACATATAGCGAAACAGTTGCTGTGTTAGCAGCGCTGTTTCCTTCTGGATGAGATGTCACATGACTGTACATTGTCACGTTACTCAAGGCAACACCTATTTTTTAAAGGGGCATGAGCACTGCTAAACTAAACCACTTCTTTTCAAATTTTTTTAAATGCTGGATTTACTGGTACGGTTAAAATTATGTTAGTAAAAGTCATAAATTTCGGTATCTGTAAATTTTTGGCATACCGCCCAGCCCTAGCAGTGGGTTTTAGGTGTCAAATGAGAAGGCACTCTAAGAGGATAGGGTTCCTGATCTGACTTTATTTCTTCATGATGCTTTGGTCTCTCATAATTATTTTAACCAACCAACTAACCTTAAATTAAAGGTCCTCGTCTCTCTAGATATTTTACAATGGAGGATGAGATTTTGACCCAGTGAAATTAGCATAACAAAGTTTTTTGTTTTGTATTTATTGCTCTTCTTCTATTAAGTACGTGTATGGACTCTTTCTCACTCAAAGGTCATGCAATCAGTGTAGGTAAATTTCCCCCTTTGATTGCTTCATGTATCTATTCCGTTCAAAGTGTAACCACTGCAGCAAATTACTGTGAAATTTATGTATAATGTGACTGATCAAACATGCTGAGCAAAATCAAGGAAATCATTAGCCAGTTCATTAGGTAAAACAATGAGGTTTAAACGTGGGGTGCTCTGTTCATCATAAATCACACCATAAAAGTATTTGTAAACTTAAAGTTAATTGAAAATGAATTCTGTTTACAAAGTTTTGTCACAATCAATATAATAAAACAGCAGTAAGGGAAAGATTATATATGGATAAAATGTTCTTCTTTTTGGCTCTGTCCTATTTCAGTATTTTGGGCATACAACACGAAGCTGGCTTCCCATATGTCTCAGGGCAGTTTGGTCTACAGAAGCATGTCTGAAAATGGTGTCTTAATTGTGTTATTAACTTTTCAGACAAAACCATCTGGCATCAAAATTAACAGACCACATCAATGAAATAAGAACTGTTATTTGTATGACCTTTAGTCTTTAGCTTGTGTGTATAGATGTTTGGGGGGGGGGGGTGGGGGGGGTGTAAGAGTCTGGAGTATCTGTGCACAGATTAGTCACCTGGGCTGCAAAGTTGTTAAATTGGTGAGAAGGGCAGAAACCCTGCAACACTCAAGAAACAACAAAAGGCAGGTAATTTCAGCTCCTAAAGGCCAGAGCAACTCCACTATTTTGTGTGGGTGCCAAGTGCCTGTCTGCCTGGCAGTCGTCAGCCCACAGAGACACCAGAGCTCAGAAAGACCAAGGAAGGGAAGGCATAGTAGTGTCTTGATGAGCAAGCCTCAAAGATGCCAAAGGGAAATGACCACCACCTCAGCCCGGCCCAGTCGCTGCAGACACGCAATCTTCCAGATACACTCTGAAGAGTCTGAGGCCAAGGACCCACAACAATACAATGTGGCCAAAGGCCCGAGTAAACAACAATACACTAAGGGGCCCACATTCTCTCTTGGGTTTCCTTTGTGATACTACTTTAGGATATTTTTTTTACATTAAGTTATTGTCTCATAATAACCTAGTAGCAATACAAGTCTTCATCTGTGGTGTGCCACAAGGTTTTGTTTGAGGTGCTTTTTATTTCTGTTATATCTAATTATATTCAAATTGATATACTATCCAATTCTCTTCAGCGCATTTGAGAATTTTTAAGGAATTTTCTTATCAGTACCAGGCACATGATATTTTCTTTATTTATTTTTAACCTTAATTTAATGGGGGTAGAGATTATTGACTGACAATTTAAACCTTAAATATGTCTCTAAACCACATATTTCGCACATTGCTTAAATAACATTAAAGGTTGTTGGTTTCAACATCCAGACCTCATGGGCTGGTGTTCTGCAACTTTTAGATATGTGCTTCGTCAAATACATCTGAATCGCATTTTGGAATGCACTGATACCGAAACTGGTATTGGGTATCGGCCCCGATACTGCCTAATGTACTGGTATCGGTATCGGTTAAACTTAACCGATACCATGAACCGATACTCAAAATGGGGAAAATCTGCAACAAATTCACCAAGAAAGATTAATTTTTCACTTGAAATTTAATTTTTTTGGTGATTTTATATTTTACATCTGTTATTTTGTCTCAGTTATGTTTAGTTTGAAAAGTCTGGTGAGTTATACAGTTTATCAATTCAACAATATGTGGCAAGGTACACAACGAGGGCCCAGGTGGGATTCAATTCCACGACTCCCAGGTGAAGGTCATGTGCGCTAACCAGTCAGCCAAAGGGATATCCCTGTGGCCAAGCAGCCAGGGCACATTATCTATCGGAGCCATAGTGACAGGACCTCCACACTGTCACAATAGTATCGGATCGGTATCGGGTATCGACAGATACACAAAATCCAGCCATCGGTATCGGGACTGAAAAAGTCGGATCGGTGCATCCCTAATCGCTTTGCAGAATTACCTTTCAGGTTCTCCAGAGTCCTGTTAACCACCTTATTATTAGATTCAGATGTATTATTGTAGAAACACATCTAAGAGTGTTTGGTCGTTCTAAAATTAAAACTCTGATTACTTCCCCCCCTTGGTGCGGTTAGTTTGTGTTGATGTAAATACAGAATTTGGTATGGACAAAAACAGCTGTGCCGAGACTGTTTAGTGGAGCTGGTCTCAGGGGACTTCTGAATGAACTCTGTTTTAAATGTTTGTGTAGACAATCTGCATGCAACATTAAAAAAATATCAAATCATAGGCTCAATTGCTACTTTAAATTATAGCCCAAGCATAATAGTTCAGTGTCATGTGCATGTTTTTTTATGTATTAGTTTCCTTGGCATTGTTTTAGACCTGATATACTTGCTATGGCATTTAGGGTTGTTTTTGGTGTTGTTTGGATTGAAATGTTTCTTGAAATAATGTACATGTGGCATATTTTAGAAATTCAGTTTTATCTTTGATAGTCATTACCTTGTTTTTTTTTCTCTCACATCTTGAAAAATCTGACCTTTGTTACATACCTCCACCTATTTTCTATCATATTTCACATGCTTCTGGTTCAACTGTATGAAAAAACAAAGTGTTTCATTTGTGGTGACCTCAAGGGATAGTCTTCTTCCACTTTTTCCTTTGAAGGGACATCAGGTGTCCTATGTGATGGCGACATTGTCAAGTTCAGAGTGGATCACTGTGTACTGCCCTCGTCTTCCCCTTGTAGCTTGCTGACAGCCTCTTGACGGTCCATCAGTGAGGAAATGGGTGGAGAGGAGGTGGTGGAGGGGAAAAGGCGGGGGGAGAGGACATAGAAAACTGCTGACAAGGCAACCTGTTACACTGTCGCCTGGCTCAGCGTAATGAGACACGGGGATGACAGGGATGAAAGCGAGTTGGAGTACGATCAGGAGTGTGTGTGGGGGGGGAGTGTTACTGTTGAATTGGGTAGTAAAATGGAAGGAATTGAGAGATTCATTGATACAAGTACATTTATCTCTTACAGAGTCACTTTAATATAGGGCTCTATTCTGTTAAAAGTGATATTTTGTCCTTGTTCTATACTTTATAATTAATGACTAACCTTTACACCGCTGATTGCTGATGAAAGGAAGTAAAAGAGAATCGAGAACAGTTTATGTGCTTTCTGTCATGCTTAGGAGCAGCGTAAGCAAGTATCATGACTTCAAAAGTGTGTGTTTAATATTTGGTTTGGGACTAGAAATTATAAGTCAGTCTGTCTCTTGTTGTGGCATTATTATAAATTATATAAATATAAATATATATATATTAACAAAATGTAAAGTTAGTATTTTTTACATTGTAAAAATATTATTACCCTAATATTGCTGTTTTTTTTACATGTCATGTTATCTGACCTTTCTTTAAGTGGTAGGACAATAGCCTTTTGTTGAATGAAAACACAATAAGTCTTGTTTGCAGCTTACTAAAAGCCATGTAAGGATGTGGTGCAAATTGCTGGTCAGGTAAGACTAAGGTTTTGCCCTACATGCAAAGCCCTATGTGCAAATCTAACGTTAGAGCACACCGATCACAGGGTGATAGGAGGATTATGCCGTGAGGCTGTGGATGGAGCCAAATACAAGAGCAATCCTGGAAGAAAACTTGTTAAAGGCTGCAGAACTATTGTTAAGGGGACGGACATACAATGGTACTATGTACATTACACAGGTACATAATTATTGTTCCAACTACAAAGGTACAACGGAATAATTTAAATCACTGCATTTTTATTTTAGAATTGCCTGGTCAGAACTAACCTCAGGAATCTAATCCAAGATTTGAAAATTGACATTTACTACCACGTTTGGAGCATTCTGACTGAGTTTAAACTGCTTTGCAAATAAAAGGCAACATTTTGAGTTGCTACATGTGAGAAGCTGGTAAATACAAATTCCAGAAGATATGCAGCCGTAAATGCAGTGAATGTAGGTTCTACAAACTACTGACTCATTGGGGCTAAATTCAAATGCATGCCAATGATATATGCAGTTTGACACAAGCACAGACTGGACAGCAGAACCTAATGTTGGTAGTGATGGAATTTATTTGAAGAAAAATGATTGACAGGAAAATAAGCAACCGGAGTTGTGAGAAATACCAGGAAGGGAGGCATTAGTGCATAAAGAATTTGGAAACAAGGTGAAGAAACAAGGTGGCCTTTAACTCCTGGAAGAGTTGATGAGTACCAAGAGAATAAGGTGTGGCTAATAAGTGGAATGAAATGCAGGGAAATAAGTATTTCAGAGAAAATTATGAAAAACCATAGAAAAAAAGCTAACTAAAAATAAGAGTTTAAAAACTAAATACAATAAGCAGAACACTAGAAAGAAAAAAAAAATCTATACAAATTCCTGTGACTTCTTTTGGCAAAATTTAACTTTGACACTTTATTGTGAAACTAAGGGCCTGACTTATCTAGATTCCAGAAAATGACCGCAAAATTGCATGCGGCGCTAAAAATTTGCGCGAGTGGGTTGTCTTTAATTTGCGGGCGATCTACTAAGATTGAGTGAGGTATTCATAGCAGGCTCAAGTAGCACTATTCAAATAAGCAGTTTTAGGGCACTAATGTGAGCTTCACCAGAGCTAGAGAGAGGAGGAATAATACACATGGATCCATGATGGCAAATTATGGACGTCTTTTGCTAAATAAAGGGGGAAAAAACTACATAAGTATCAATTCTATGGCTGCTCCATCATAGGCTAATCCAGAGTCAGATTTATTAAAGCTGCATGTCCAGAACAAGCTTGCTGAGATGTCCATATTTTACTAATGATGTTGAACAAGAGCAAATATTAAATGTCAAGTTACAGTAGAAAAAAATTTATCTTGAAAATATTTTATCCAAAATGTCAGAATTGTTTTTTTCAAAAATCATAAAGCCCATTGTCATTTTGGTATTGTACATGATACTACATTCCATTAACTTGAACACGGGAAGATTATAACCTCTCCATGAGGATCATAACTCACTACGCACTCAGCGCGTCCTCACCAGGTGGAGACGGCCCATAGTGTGCTAAACGTCTAACCTATAATTGAAATGCTGTTGCAATTTCAGTATGGCACTGTAGGATATTGCAAAACTAATTTCAAAAAGACCCCTCACATTTTGATTTGACCAAAAGGTCTGCTCACTTTTTAACAGTCTATCAGCTTTAGAGAGGAACATTGTCAGAGATAACATGAACCACCATAGACAGATTCTGGAAGACGTAATTGAATTTTCAACATTTCAGCTCATACCTTTGGTGATAGGATACCAGCTCAACATGTGCCGTAGTCCCAAAATACACAACACTAGCCATTATCAGCCTTCTTTTTTACCAATGAAAGAACAAAATGAAACCTTTTCCTTTTTTAATTTTTCTTCTGTTGAAAGCAATTTCACCGATGAGGGAAGACTGATTTGCAGTATATGAGGTTGTCTGTTTGTCAGAGAACCGTGACAGATAATAGAGAATGCACTACAGGGTGAAAAATGGGCCTTGTGTCGGGCAGTACCCTTCCGCCTTCGACACCATTTTTTAAATAAACATTCTTCTTGCTCCATTTTTTTTTTTTCTGTGGCTAGAAGCGTTGGTGACAAAATAACTGTATGGGAAAAGAAATAAATGACTTGACTGTGAAGGTTCGCACATATAATCTGGAAACTGTCTTTTTTTAGAAAAATAGGCAGCATTAAGTGTTTGCTGGAAGTGTTTAAAATGATCCATGTCCCTATTTTGGCCCAGGCAGTGTTGAGGGGTAGCATCTCTTATGAAACTCCAAAATAGAAACTTGGAGTGTTGTGTGGTAATCTACCAGTGCCAAACAAGATTTTCAAAATGTAAAGCAGCACTATTGAGTTTATGCAAGTTTGAAAACATACATTAACTTTCTGGTTTGCCCCAGAAGATTTTTATGAGACAGAGCTGGTTGGTATTGTCCTTTTCTACTGGATCTAACTGCAGATATTTCAGCATAACAATCAGCATTTTAACACTTTATTTTAAGCATTAACATGCATTTCAATGTGGTGCGGTGAGTGTGCTGAAAACAGTTTTGTCCAAGGTCTGTTTTTATTGTTAATTGTTTATCTGTTATTATTTCCGTTTTAATTTCACTTATTCTGTACTGGAGAGAAAAGTTGCCGGAGTCAAATTCCTTGTATTTGTCATACTTGGCCATTAAAGCTGATTCTGATTCTGTTTTCGACTGGTTAGTTCAACAGTATTAGTCATCATTTATCAGTTTTTTAAAAAATGTTTTTATATTTGGGCTGAAATAAAACGGTGTGTATATGTTTGCGTGGGGGGGGGGGGGGGGGTTGGTCAGGGGTGGTGGATAAGGCACTGAACATTTATTTTTGCTTACCTGACATATGTGCGTTTTTGTCTCATAGCCCCCTTTGTATATTATAGTATGATAACCTCAAAGTCCCTGCTGGTGTTGACTCAATTAAGTTTCTGTCTGTGCTCTGTTGAGCAACAGAACAACTTTATATTTTAGAGCAATGTACCTACACACCCTCCAATGCACTTGCAGTTTGTTTTAATCTGATAAAATTGTGTTCTATAAATGCCTTCAGACCAACAAATGATGTATTCTTTCCTGCTGCGAAAGCTTGCAATACAATGATGATTTACATGGAGAACGCCAAAACCACCCGACACAAGAACAGTTTCTTCCCCCTGGCTGTCGCTCTGATGAACTCTGAATAGTCACAGAGTGTGTGTCCACTCACATGAACAATAAACTAAAACTCTGCACTGCTGTATATACTTACTGTACAATAACCCTGGTTTGGTGTATATATTATCCTTTATTTTTTATTTTAATTTATTTTATTTTTTTTCCGTTTTTTAATTTCACTTATTTAAGTTCTGTACTGGAGAGAAAAGTTGCCGGAGTCAAATTCCTTGTATGTGTCATACTTGGCCATTAAAGCTGATTCTGATTCTGAACAAAGGAAAATAAAATAGACTTTCTGAAAAACAGACATAAGCACAATTACAAAAATGCGAACTAGGAAAAAAACTTGTTTGTGGACTCACAAAGACGTTTGGGAATCAGTAAACTTAGGATTTAAGACCTTCAAAGACAAAATCTATTTTTTCCTCCACAAAATCATTCTTACCTTATCTTGTGTTAGCTAAAATAAAAGTTTGAACTGGCTAAACAAATCCAACCAATTGATTACTCATTCTGTCTTTACTCCTGAATTTAATAAAATACCCAATTTAATTCCACACCTAATTCCCCTGTGTGAGGTCCATCTGGCACTGGATTAGTCCAAGGTTATTTATTTTTAATCAGCCAAAGTATCCCGGTCATCTGCTTGTTCTATTCAGTCTTTGCATGCATTTTTTCCCCCCGCTGTCTGTTCACTCTGTTTTTTTATTTGAATAAGGTTCAGAGATAAGAGATAAAATAAACGTTTCCACGATTGGCACTTGAACATAATTTGACCAGATGTTCCAGACTCTGTTCATTTAATCTGTTTATTTTACTAGTTCTATTGCAGCACATGGCCCCACAGCTTGATAATGCCATCACCAAGCCTGGCAGTTGGTACAGTTGAAAGTACGAATGTCATAATCTCGATTTTTTTTAATCGAAATCGATCGAAATTATGTAACAACTTTGCACATCAAAATCTAAAAGATGATCATGATTACGTCCTCCCATGTTTACATAACGTAGCGTCACTAGCGTCCCACTGGGACTAGCAAGTTAGCAGGCAACCATCTATTTACTCACATTACCTCATCACAAGGAACCACACATTGCATTTTTGCTTACAAGTAACTCTTACAATTTCTCATACAGCTCACAACACTCACCAGGTAAGATTATTAACCGCTATATCAGAATAACAACATCCCTGTGAACACAGCACACCTCTACAGAGCATATTATCTGACGCTAGTAAAGCTATTGCTAAGCTACAGTTAAACCATGGCTATAAAGAAAGAAGCAGTGGGACTGGAGCTAAAGCCACTCCTACTCTCAAATCATTAGTGAGGACATTTTGAGTTTCCCATGGGTTAAGTCGAAATTCTCGTTGGAAAGAAGAAGACGACTGTTTGCTCCATGTTAGCTCGTTTCTCTGAGGCAGCCGGACCTCAGGAGTAGTAGAGCTGCAGTAACTAAAAAGAGTCACAAGATGGCAGCCACCCTCTGTTAGTAATTATTTCTGTTATTTATTTAAACAACATGTTTACACTTATAAGTGTAATCATTTATTGTAAATACAATAATGTAAATAATTTATTTCAATTTGACCATTTAATGCCTAATGTTATACATTATAAATAATAATGGAAATTGCATCACTTATATGTAAAATGAAATAAGATTTACTTTACAAAATTTAATGAACAAGACCAATGATCATAGACTAGACTAGTCTAAAAATGGAGTGGGGCTCTGAACTGTAACAAAAATACATAAATATCGAGGATCGAATTATGACCCTAAAATCGACAATCATATCAAATCAAGGATTTGGAGAATCGTCTACCCCTAGTTGAAAACACCAACTTGACTGCTCCAAACATTTTTCAGTTATTGCAGCAAAATATATTAATATTTGTTTAATATAACTATTAAAATGTATCAAGAAGTCATTTTGGTTGTTACAAGTTAAAGATATTTATAGAGTTTTAGACAGTGTTCCCTTGAGTGGTTACTCCTATTAGTTCTTTTGAACAATTCCGTTTTACTTTATGAACTGTTGTCAGAAATGTTCACCCAGACTTGATGGGCTTTGGTATGTATAATTTTGACCTTAGAACAGAATATCAACAAAAAATGTCCTGTTTAAAAAAAAAAACATTGCTGTTGTTTGTCTCCTTTCTAAAAATAATGGTTTAAAGAAATAATTGAACTGCCCTAAACCATTATACATACAACTGCCATTACATTATTCTCCATCTTTGCTTTAAAGTCGACGTGCTTATATGTGACGTAAAATACATGTAGTTTACATTAATCTTTAAACCACTTTATGCTGCCATGGCTGTTCTCCTGATTCTTCAGAGGAGAGCCGAAATTCATTCTGTCATTTCACAACAAAGGCTTTTGCAGCTCCTTTATTTAACTTTCACATCAGCATGCAGACAGCATGTAGCTGGATTGTCAAACTGGGGTTGGCAAGCAGCAGTTTGATCATAACCACTGTGGGAGGAATGACAAAGTGAGTTGGGTTTCAGCTGAATCACATATGGGCCCATCCCATTATCTCTCTGCCACAAGTAAATGCACATACTGACCAGTGGCAAATTAAGCCATTCGTATCCGTGGTGTCTATAACCCAGCCATTAGTTGAATATGAAAATCTTGTGTATATGTCACACATGATTAATATTCTAAGTTCTATAGTCCCTTAAAAAAATGTTGCCTCACAAATATAGAGGTTAAAAAAAGAAACTATACATATGATTATTTTACTGCAACTTGCAAATTAAGTTATAACCTTGGGAACAACCTTACCTCACAAAAATTTCTTAAAGTTTCCCCTTAGTATTCCTAGGGCCCACCCAGGGGCCCACTAAAAGGTTGGTAGTTGAAAGCTGCTAATGTCTAAGCCTTCAATTGTGGATGACAAAAAGGTTACATAGACCACTGTAAGCGCAACAAGCTTTTTGTCAACCCTAACCCACACTCAAGAAGAGAGAACAAACTTTTGAACTTACTGCTTAGTGTTCCATTCCATCTCGATCAAAAACAGTCTTTTAACATCCATATGAGTCTGATCAAAGTCCTCCATCGAAGTTGTTGGTCCAAAGCAAAAATAAATCCATAGACATTTTAAAATAAGAACCTAAAAATGCTTTCCCAAAAACCAGAGTTTTCCTGATTCGTCAGAGGAAGTCTCTTTTGACCCATGATGTCACATCTATCAATGTGCTTACTATGGAAAATATCTTTCTAAATGTAAGCCTAAAAGTGTAAGCTTTTAATCGACACCTTACTTTACCCAGTAGGAAACAGATGATACCTTATACTTTCACACATTTTTTAACAAAAGCGAACTTTGTAAAAGTCTGTCTGAGGAAAAAATATTTTGTTCGAGCCAATCACAGTGCAGAGTTCGGATGATTGACGCATCGAATAGCCAATGGAATCCTGAAAACACTCAAGGGGTCAGATATTATCTTTGAAATAGTAAACAGCAAGCGCAAAGAGGCTTATCCAAACACGGAAAGGAAAGGATTATGCACACAGTGAGCAACCCTTTCAGTGCAGGTCAAAACACACTTTGTTATTATACAACATTGTGGAAGCCATGGAGCTTTGTTTGAGACAAGACAATGGTAATTATGGGTAGTTTTTTTAATCAGAAGGAAATAGCAGATTTGGCACAGATTGAATCTTTTTATGTGCATCTTTGACGTTTAGTTGATCATATATGATGTAAAATGGTAATTTTCTGATTTCTTACAGTTAATTATTTTTGTGGATGAAGGTAATTATTCAAACTTTAGACCTACAATGTTGTTAGGGTCACCACACAATTTTAAAACCATTTTTTGAGCATGTATTTTACAATTTTAATAACCGGACACAAAATTGTATCTTTTCTCACTGTATTAAAAATTAAATTAGTGGGCAACAATTGTACTTAGACATACTTTCACTGTTATGGGACACATTTCAGAGTGTTTTCTTTGCATAGAGACCCAGCCATATCCTTACTCCAAATAGTTAAAGAAGAGCTCTAATTTAAATTTGGGTATGCATTAAAAAAATATTTCGGGTGGAAAATGGAAGAATGTAAAGGGATTAATAAATTGAAACTTTAGTCAGTTATTGCCTGTTGTATCAGGCTCCTAGACTTCCACATCATAAAGCCATTTTAATGTGATCCCTGAAGTATCAAACATCAAGTTTACTTTGTTGCTTGAAAGAAGCAATTTCTGACACAAATTTGTATATGATGAAACTGCCTTAGGGTTTTCTAATGTGTGATACATACAAAGACAGCAAAGTAAAAGGTCGTAAAAACTCAGTTATTTCCCCCTGATTGGGCTACATAATAGACAGTTTTCAAAAATTATCCAGGTTTAGGGGAAAGACTCAATTGTTTGTTCCTCCCGTATCATTGTTGCTCTAAAACACACACTTGCCTTTCTGCTTCTCAGCCAGGCATCCATAAAAAAATCTGGCTTCGCTGTGTTGTTAAAGAACAGATTTGGGATTCTGATGTTTAGCCGGACATCACTAAGCAGTTAAAAGATAAACATAAAAAAATGATAATACTTGTATTTCAAGTGGATAAACTAGAGTTTTAAAATGTGTTTTCTGCAGGGGATCCTCTGAGGAGTTATGAAAAGTAAGTATCTGACTTGCTCACAAAAACGCATCTAGGTTCTTGATTGGATAAAAAATGGTTTTGTAGTGGCTTTACAAAATTACTCCTCAAAATTTTGCCAAGACAACAACTTTACTTTCAAATATTACTTTGCTTTACATTAAAATATCTTCAGGTGACTTTGAAGCCATCCTAACGCTAAGTATATGCATTAAGCAAATCAGCTGATGGATGTACCATAACTTTCTACACCTAAGCAGAAACAGCTCTCCGTCACCTACTCAAGGACAGACGGAGTCAAGCCCTATTTTTAATCTACCCATCTCCGTCAACGGATGGCGTATGCCTGTGATTGGTCAGCTCAGCAACAGGCAGAGATCACTTCACCAAAACAGGTCTCTATTGTCGGTGTTATCAGTAGTTAATGCAGCATTTGGGCTCTACATGCTTTATATTAAATGGATAATTTATTTAATCTGTTCTTTTGGCAATTTTGAACAAAAAGAGGTGTAGGAAAACAACAAAAAGGCTGGTGTGTTTTGTGTGTTTTTAGAGTATTCTATGATCTGACAGCGTAATAAAAACTCACTTTCTGTCGTCTATTGATCCTTGAGGGGAACTGTGTTCACAGGCTAAAGGAAAAAACAGAAGCTGTGCTGCAACATTAGGAAAAAATGAAAAAGTTAGCACCCCCTGCTGTCCTCATCGAGAGCTGCTTTGTAACAGAAAAATCAATAAAGAGCGGAGAGAAAGAAACGGAGGACCACAAACGAGAAACATCTCCATCAATACGTCTGTGTCTGAGTGCAAATTTGCTGTTGGAGAAGTATAATCTATGCCTTAGAACCAAACATGGAGAAGCAGCTTTCAGCTTATTGGCTCCCCTTATCTGCAACAATATTCCAGATGAATGCAAATCATCTGAAACACTGAGCTGTTTTAAATCAAGGCTAAAAGGCAGCCCTAAACAGAGGTTAGCGCTTCCTTTGAGTAATATTTTAATGTGTCATATGTTCTGTGTTCTTATGCTTTATTCCTGTTTTCACACTATCCTCTAATCACCCAAAGCAGTTTAAATTGCCTTATTATGGAAATTATGCTATACAAATAAAATTGCCTTGCCAAATGCTCATTACAGTTCATGTAGTTTGTAGCTTTTATGTGCCTCTACTTTATATTAGCTCAGGGATGCACAAGTACAGTCCTTGAGATCCACCATCTTGCAACTTTTTGATGCCTTCCTTCTCTAAACACTAAATCAGATGGCTCTTCAGCCTTTCTTAGCTCTACAGAGACCTGGTAATGAGCCATTTATTTGATTCAGGTGTTTATGCAAGGGTCTATCTAAAAGTTGCAGGGTGGTAGATCACAAGGACTGGACTTGGACACCTCTGCATTGGATCATTATTTTCATTAAACCAATTATCATTTACAAAGAATACTTTATTGGTCTATTGTCTGTTGCAACATATGTTCCAAGCAAAACATTTATTACAAAAAGCAAAATGGTAATGTAATTAAGAAATACAAAAAGTAATGAATCGCCAAAGTCTTTCTTAAACTGTTTATTTTTTTTGCTTTAAGTAATTACTCTCCATGAATATGCTTATCATATTCTTTTTTGCAACGTGTGTTTTACATTCATCATTACTAGGCGAGGTCCCAATGCATTTTTATTGTTAGTAAGCTCACGTCCGCACAATAGTTGTCAGCTGCACCTACACAAATTGCAACCTCTATGGAACATAAATGAAGAATGAGAAAAGGATCAGAAACCAAAACATAAACACCCAAGGATCATAATAGGGGAGTATGAGTGGGCTTGGGTTTTTTAGAGGTGATGGTAGTTTGTGTTATGAAGTTATAAAGAGCAGACTTTGCTGCTCTGATGAGACTAAGACTGGGCTCTGCTGCTCTTAGGGGATAAGGAGTGGACTCTGATGCTGGAAGCTCTTCAAAGTCATAGGACATATACAGTGTTGGGGAGTAATAGAATACTACATGTACCGGCGGTACGCATCTAGAATACTAATTCTGAGTAACTGCATTCGGTTATAGTTACTATTTCATTAGCATGGACCACGCTTACAGAGATTAGATTTGTTTAGATTCGAACATTTATTGACAAAAAGGTTCGATAGATGGTGTGTCTGGAAGGATGCACTGACAGAGGCTTGAAGACTCTGTGTGGGGGTGCAGTCTTCGGAAGTCCGTCTTCTTCTCGAGCCTGCTCAGGACCCCCTTAGACGAAAAACCTGAAAGAAACAAATATTAGTGCTGGAGTTTGAAAGAGCGGATGAAGGGATGAGGGGATGAAGGGATGAGGGAGGGGATGAGAGAATGAAGGGATTAGGGAAGGGATGAAGGGGTGAGGGAGGGAATGACGGAGGAGATGAGGGGATGGAAGGATGATGGGGATGAAGGGATGGGGGGTGAGTGAGGGGATGAAAGGGATGAAGGGATGAGGGTGTGGATGAGGGGATGAGGGAGGGGATGAAAGGGGTGAAGGGTTGAGGGAGGGGATGAGAGAGGGAATGACTGAGGAGATGAAGGGATGATGGGATGAAAGGGATGATGTTGGATGAAAGGATGATGGGGATGAAAGGATGATGGGGATGAAGGGATGAGGGAGGGGATGAAGGGATGAGGAAGGGGATACAGGGATGAGGTAATAG